>OY743186.1:7183700-8485200 GCA_963555705.1 Ligustrum vulgare | reverse complement strand
GCTTTTGATACAGCCGGTAAATCAACGATCTTCCAAGTATTGTTGGACGTTATAGAATCCATTTCATCATTGATAGCATCCTTCCAAAATGTGTTATCTCTAGAAGTCATTGCTTCTTTATAGGTTTTAGGATCACTATCAATTTGAAGAACATATGGAATTGTTCTTACTATATCTTCCTTACTTTCTTCAACCAAGTAAAAGGAGATTCTTTGAGAATCAATCTCATCATGTCCTAATACCTTCTCTTTACGAGATCTCTTGCTTCTTTGCGGTTCACTAGTCTCAATTACATCATGGGTAGATGTTTCTAGTGATTTAGAAGCCGGAAATTCATTTTGAATTTCTATTGAATTTTGAGGAATATCATCAACGCTTAATGAATTCTCAAAAAATTCCACATCTCGTGATTCTATAATCACATTGGATATTAGATCAAGTAGCCTATATGCTTTACTATTTATATTGTAACACCCCAAGTTCAAGAATCTTAAACCTAGGTGTTAACTTCTCTTTTTCTTTTAATGCGGAAATAAATCGTTTAAACATTAAAATGCGGAATTTAAAATGGTTGCACAATTAAAATATTCATTTATCTATTATAAAATTTTACAGAAATTTCGGCAGAGTCTCCTCTATAAATTGGACATAGCCAACCTGTAGAGGGACATCAAAAACCATTTTAAAATTTAAAACATCCATCATATCTCAATCACATTCATCATCTCCAAAACCAATTCATACATTTCCCAAACTCCTCAATCATAAGATTTTTCAAAACATCATCAAACATTGACCATTGAAATAAAGGTAATTTAACCTCTAATACGTTCCATACTTAATCAAAATAACTCCAACCAAACCATTATCAATAATAATGAATGAAGAAATAAATTTAAATGATAACTCAAATGAATTTAAACTTTATTAATTAAGGCGACAACGGGTACTGTCGGAGTCAGCCGCCAAGTGTTCTCCTCTGATCATCTAACTTTCATCACCTAAAAAAAGTGGGGAGGGATTGGGGTGAGCTAAAGCTCAGTAAGTAAACTGTATGCATGAATGCATGCTTATGACATGAATGCTTTAAAAATTTCATATATGTATCCCTTTCTCTTTACTTTCCAGAAAATTCAACTTTTCAAACTTTCGTTTAACATTTCAAAACTTTCACTTCATTTCCATCGTGAGCTCACTTGATGTAACTTCTAGTCAATCAGATAACAGTGGGCCATTCTTATTTGGAACCAGATTAACATGCGCATGTCCACCGCAAAGCGGTTCATTCATTCATTCCACCGCAAAGCGGCCCATTACATTCATTCCACCGCAAAGCGGCTCATTACGTTCATTCCACCGCAAAGCGGCTCATTACATTCGGGTACGCCGGTCCCCCGCGCCCCATTTCCCACTCGGACCTTTCATGACATAGAAGTACACCCATTCTTTCAAAATTTGGGATACATACTTTTGACAAAATTTCACTTTGACACATTACTTTCATTAAAACATTTGACTTTACCATTTCGATGCCAATGCATGCTTAATGATGCAATGACATGATAACGTGCATGCTTTAACATTCTTCTCAATAACATATGCTTTCATAAAGTGAATACAATTCATCAAAGCAAGTAAGTTGCACGACAGTCATTTACACATAACTTTCACATTTACATTCAACTTCTATGAAAATAGGGGGGAGTTTACTTACCTTGTAGTCCTCAGTAGTCTGTTTAATATGCAGGTGGAAGTCTTGGTTGCCCGCGACGTCAATGTACCGTTTCTCCTAATTAATTTCCATTCATTAACAAAATATGATTTTTTTTAGTGAAAGACCACATTTTACACTCTTAAATGAGGTCGAGATTATCATGTGACTCATAATATAACAAACGCATTTAACACCACGTATAATATCATATTCGAAGTAATACATTAAGTTCAAGGAAGATTTTGAAATCTTACTTATCCATTTCACAAATCAAAGTTAAGCATTTCTTATTCAAAAAGAAAAAATGATCTTAACCTAAAATTTATAACGTTGAACATAAATTCAATTTAAACTAACTTGTTCCTAAAAGGTTAAACTTTACTCTCCTACACCATTATCCCAACATTCCAAAAATCACACGTTCGTTTAAATAGTCATATGCATATTCATGATCATATATACATACACTCACACCTCGAATTTAATATTATAGCACACAAATTAATTCAAAAATTTCATGAATATATATCTATGCCCACAAAATCCAAACTTATACATATATATACACGCATCTATACATACATAATAATATATACATTCATATACATCACTACTCATTCACATAACATCATAGATCCCCAATTTCATGGTTAAACTCGAATTTTACACAAAATTAAAATCTGCAGTTAACTGTAAAAACTGAATTTATGCATATAAAGTGTATACATACATTCTTTACATAGAATTTATACATATATACATGTGTGTATCGAATTATGGGCGTGTGGCGTGTGTGTGGGCGAAATCGCGTGGAACCGTGTGCGTGTGTGTGCGGTCTCGGGTGTGTGTGCGTGTGTCGTGAAGAGAAAAGGGGAAAGGGGGCTTACCGCCGGTGGTTGGGTCGTGGTCGGCGACGGGTTAGAGGGAGAGTGACCGAGAGCGAGAGGTGAGTCGAGGGAGAGGGAGGCGGAAACGAGGGAGAGGGAGAGCGCGATGGAGAAGAGAGAGACCGAGAGTGAGCGTAAGTGAGGAGTAGGTTAGGGTTAAGTTTTTAACTTTTGGTAAATTGCAATTCAGTCCCTCTACTCTCATAAATTAGTAATTTAGGCTCAAAACTTTCAAATGAAATTCCAAAGTGTCACCAAATTTTTCCCAACTTCAATATAACACAATAAAAATAGAAATTAGCATGCCTAGGCAATAAATTTAATTAATCACATAAAATTGCACGTAAACTGTTAAAATAAAAATTTATAAACTTTTAATTGGTACATTGATCGAGACGGCATCCAATCCTTCCACTGCAAAATAATTCAATTAAAACCATAATATTAGTTAAATCATTTATAATGATATTAACATAAACTTTACGCGACAATCAAGAAAGCATGTAAATCGAAATGCGGTATTACATATATCATATCCAACAAAGGCACTCTTGATCCCTCTTGGTCCTAGTTTTGTCCTACTAGGATTGGTGTTTTTATAATAAGCCAAACACCCCCACACTTTAAAATACCCAATGTTAGGCTTCCGACCTTTCCACAACTCATAAGGTGAAACTTTAAGTTTCTTAGAAGGAATTCTATTATGTATATGACACGCGGTAAGTAATGCCTCACCCCATAGTAATTAGGCAATTTAGACCTTGTTAGCATAGCATTTATTATCTCAACTAAGGTTCTATTTTTCCTTTCCGCTAGGCCATTTTGTTCCGGTGTTCTAGGTGCACTACATTGGTGTAAAATACCATGTTCTTCACAAAAGATATCAAATTCTTTAGAAAAGTATTCACCGCCTCTATCACTTCTAAGAATTTTAATCCTTTTATCCTTTTTTATTTTCTACTTCATTTTTATATGTTTTAAACATATGAAAAGCCTCATTTTTATGTTTCATTAGATAAACATAACAAAATCTAGAATAATCATCAATGAAAGTGATAAAATATTTATTACCACCCCTAGTTAACATGCCATTAAGTTCACAAATGTCGGTATGAACTAAGTCAAGAATATTAGATGATCTTCCTACACTTTGAAAAGGTTTTTTTAATCATTTTGGACTTAGTGCAAATTTCACATTTTTCATACTTTGTAAAATCACAAGATAGCATGTCATTTCTAATCATTCTATGCAAAGTAGGATATCCAACATGTCCTAATCTATCATGCCATAAATCTAAAGAACACACAAAGTAAGAAGAATTTATTTTATTAATTGCATTGTCAATAGTACACAATTTGACCATTCCATTAGTGGAATAGCCTTTACCAACAAAGAAACCATTTCGGGACAATACAAGTTTTCCCGACTCAAAAATACATTTCACGCCCGGTTTTCCTAACAAATCACCACTTACAAGGTTTCTATTCATATCCGGCACATGTAAGACATTTGTAAGAGTTACAACCTTTCCGGATGTGAATTGAAGATCAACATTCCCTTTGCCTATGACTTTCGAACAATGTTCATTCCCCATTTGAATTTGTTGACCATCATCAATCTCTTGATAGGTCTTGTATAGGGACTTGTCATAGCAAACATGAACGGTGGCGCATGTATCATACCACCATCCCGGAATTTTTCCTTTGACAGAATTCACTTCACTTATAGTAGCAATAATTTCATTCTTGTCAATGGAATTAACCTTGCCTCCAAAATTACTTTGTTTCTTATGTCGGCAATCTTTCGCAAAGTGGCCGAATTTTCCACATACAAAGCATTCTCCCTTGGGCTTCTTTTTGAATTTGTTGTTGTTGTTGCTAGTAAACTTTCTCTTGTTTACTTTGGTCACTTTGTTGTTCTCCAAGGCATTGGCTTTAGAAGTACCAACATGGGAATGTTCAATCCCATCTCTTGCCCTCGACTCTTCCTCAATTCGGAGATGTTTTTGAATTTGCTCCATTGAAAAGTCTTCGGAGTTGTGAAGAATTTTCTTCCTATATCCTCTCCAAGTAGAAGGCAATTTTGCAATAATTGCTCCTACTTGAAATGATTCCGGAAGTTCTATCTTCACCGCTTTTAATTTATTGACAATCACTTGCAATTCATGAACTTGGGGTAATAGGGGAACATTTTCCAAAAATTTAAAATCAAAGTACCTTGTTATAAGGAATTTTGTAGTTCCTTCCTCTTCGGCTTTGTACTTGTTTTCAAGTGCATTCCAAATCTCTTTTGCAGATTTAGTGTTGGTGTACAAGTCGTAGAGACGATCCGAAAGTGCAGTCAAGATATGGCCACGACAAATAAGTTCGTCTTCTTCTCGCTTCTTTCGATCAATCCTTGCTTATTCGGTATCTTTATTGGACGGTTCGGGCAAGTCTTCCAAATTGGGATCAAGGATGTAGAAGATTTTCAGCGCCGTTAATAGGAACTTAATTTTGTCTTGCCACCTTGTGAAGTTGGTACCATCAAAACGATCCAAGCGAACTAAATCTTGATTCATCAACTTGATTGTAGCCATGGTTGTGTCTCCTTCAGTTGCCATCGCAGAAATTTCGCTTTTAGATTGTTGAGAAATTTCCTTTCTCAAATGAAATATGTGCTATAACGAAGTTAACACAAAACTGGAAACAAAGAATCAAGAAGAAATCAAAATTGCAAAAATGACTTGAATCGCAAAGAATGCTGTCCTAAAAGCGAAATTTGCGCCCTCTCGATTTGAGAATGCTAAAGGGCCTTCAAGCAAATTGCTTTAGCGGATTTCAAGCCTCAAACCAAGTATCAAATAGCACAATTGATAAACTTGGAGAATAGGAACAAGAAGAGCAAATTTGAAGATTCTAAGTATAAAATTCAAGACTTTTGGATGATAATCACTATTGAAAGTATATTGATCAAAAGGTTGTTCAAAATCATGAATTCCATACCTATTTATAGAATTCTATCATCCCAAATCGTTGTTCATGCAAAAATAAAGGACGAAGAAACTAATCCGGCGACTAGGCAGGTGGCTGGTTTTCATGTTTTTGGCTTAAATTCCGGTGACTACCTTGGCGAAGAAGGACAACAGTCGCATTTTTGGCTGGGAGACAAATCTGACCGGAGGAGGAGTTTTTTGACCGAAAACTTTCATTTCTTGATTCCGACCAAACCGTGGTTCCGATCAACCAACAGAGACCACAGGAAGGCTCGGGTGGAAAATTAGAAGCCTCGACCGGTGGGAATTTATGGCTTCGGCGACAGCAACGATGATTTTTGGCGGAAGAAAATTTTGACCGAAAGTTCTTTTACAAATTGTGAACAAACCGAACAAAATTGGGGAACTGCTTACAAACTGCGAGGCTCACCGACACTCCAAGAAATTCTGAAAATTTGCTACAGCCAGCATTGCAAGAACCAGAAGCAAGGAGCAGGGACTGGCCAAGAAGAAGCTGACCGGAATTTCAAGGACCAGTCACAGCCGCATTGCAAGAATTAATAACTGGGCTCACAGGAGGAATCCGTTGATGGCAGTAAGCAAATACTGGCCATGAAGTGAAGAATCAAGAATATTGACAGAAAGAAAATCTGACCGGAGAAGCATGTTTGACCGAAAATTCATTTCAAGATTCCGGCTAATCTTTACATCCGATTGACAAATTGAGTCCACGGGTGTGTTTTTGAGGACAAAGTGAAGACCCAGCAGGTGGAGGGTTGTAGTTTCCGACGGAGGCAATCATTTTTGGCAGGAGAAAATTTTTTGACCGAATTTTCATTTTCAAATTCCGGCCAAATGGGGACTCCAATCAAAAAACGGCCACCACCACTGAGGTCGCAAGGCTGAGGATAAGCTTCAGGAGTTGTCTGGGATTTTCAAATGGCGGAGACGCGGGGGACAGTGGTGGCGCCGACAGAGGTCCGGCGAAATTCCGGCGAGCACATTTTGGGCAGTTTCATCATCTCGAATTGCTGAGTCCATTTCCGAAATTAGTTTTGCATGATTTCAAGCCCATATATACGAACACGAATTGTTCGCTCGGTGATATTCCTAAACCCTAACATTTTCTTACTTTATGGAATAGTTACCTTGCCGGTAGCAACCTGTTTTGGTTAATTATTACTTTTTGAAAATAATCACCTTACCGGTACAATTTGTTTTGCGAGCTATGTTCGATATTGATATGTCTTAATTGCTTTGGATTTGTGATCGTTGACTTTAGTTGGGTAAAATTCGATAATTCTCCGTATATTGTGATTGATCACTTTATTGAAACCCTAACTTAATGGACTTCAAATTAGACCTACCTAGTAAATAGTGACTTAGAATTAAGGAATAACATTTTCTTTTGTGATTTTGATTGTTTCTTAATTTAGGTTTTATTTGATTGTGCATTTGTGCCATAATCTGTTATACTTGAAATACTTGGTTGAGTCGTTACTTGGTGTATTTGTTTTGTTAAGCTTTGTTTCAAATATGACTACACATTGCACGAATTTGGGGGTTTTCGATGTGAATTATGATTTTGGGTTTTACAACACAAAATGAGGCTGACTGGTAAAATTGGACATATGATCATGATAATAATTGAGGGTGATCTTTTAACTTGTAAGGGGTTATGAGAATTGGTGTATTTGTTACCACTGCTTATGTGATTAGAGATGTTGATTCCTCTATTTCTTTTACTAACACAAATGACATGCTTTGTGGTGATGAAAGGACTGTTATTGGAGACTTTGTGTCGTATGTACCTTTCTGTGATAAATGCAAATTATATGTAGATGGTGTGTCTTATATGCATTTATGTAGTCATTGTGTGTTTGGTAAGTTTCATAGAAGACATGCTTGAAAAGACTATATGTCTAATGTGGTTTTATGTGATTGTCGTGTGCTTTGTAAACAACGGCGTGTTTCTTTTACTTCAGGTATTTGTGATACTACTCATGATATATTGCATGATAAATGTATTGATAATTTTTTTCTTTAGACTTTTGGTTGTGCTTTAGAATCCAAAAGTGTGGTTAGATCATGGAGTAGTGTGATCACGGTTAATGGGGCTGATATGTCATGTTTAGGACATGATTTTTGGTGCAATTGAGAGAAAAACGGCAAGGTATGCTAGTTATCAATTGCATGTGGAGTTAGATATAGTGAGAGTACTATACCCAGGCCTAGGATACCTCGAGTGAGGTGGAGACTTCATATTCAGCGTCCTGATGTTAAAAGATAGTTGTGAGAGAGTGGTAGGGATACACCTGTTATATCATATTCTTGTGTTGACTAGTATTTGACTAGTATGGTAATTGATGAGACTGTGGATGAACAATCAATAGAGTGGATAAGTAATGATAGGAGACATGAGTTTTCTTGTTATGAATTAAAATAGGATACCACTCGGAATGAACTTTTAAGATTATTGGATACATAGGTACACACATAGAAGGAGGTGAAGGTTATATGAAAACTTTTGTTGGTGGTTTTGTTGGTCGCGACAACTTAAACAACCTGATGTGAAATTACATTTTTTATAAAAGTTTTTATAATTCAACCTCTTGATTTTTTGAAGATAAATGAAAATCCGTAAATGTGTGTCTTTTGTCTTAAAAGGTTCTTATATGACTTAAAAGTTGCTTTGGTTGTGGTATAAATGACTTGATTCATTTGTTCTTATTATTGGCTTTTGATGCAATATGTTTGATCATTGCTTGTATATCATCTTGTTGAAACAGAAGTAACTTGGTGTTCTTATTAGTGTATATTGATGATATTGTTTTTGATTGGTTCATTGTTGATACTTATAAATAAGAGTTTTGAAATATATACATTGATCTGAGGAAATATGATATGAATCTTGTGTTTAAGTGTTATACACAATGTGATATTGTGAGGATTTATAGATGTATGTTATGCATGAGATATTGGTAATTGGATGTTATCCTCCTATGTGTTTTCACCTCGTGTGATAGTTATGTGAGTTCGAAATCACATATTTTTGCACATAGTTCTTTTTTCCATGATCGAGTCTGAGTATATTGGCATCGTATGAGTCATTAAATGATCTTTGATATTTAATGTCTTCTAAATAAACATTGTGGTTTTATTGGTTATATGATTATACTCTTTGACGGTTAGCATGTTATACATTTTATGAAAAATCTAGTTTTTCACGGTTGTACTATACATAGAGAAAATTTGATGCATTTTGTTTAAGGTGTCACATGTGAAGGAAATTTTGAATAAATGTACATTTTATTTGAGATGTGTCACAAGGTGAATAAAACCTATATAAATGTTTTTATCAACTATTTCCTAGTATATGGTACTAAAATCGTTACTTATTTTTCAGGTGTGTGAGAGCAAGATGATATTAAGTTGGTTGCTCAAATTCACTATTAGTGCACTCAAGTTCGTAGCAAGGTGGAGATTGTTGAGTAGGTGCTACTCACTTTGGGCCTAAATTGGTTTAGCCCACATACATGGCCTAGAATTAGACCATTATATAAGTTGGTGATATCAAATTGGTGATAATAATCTTGGTGGTTCCACAACAACACAATTAACAGTTTCTCCTCTTTAGCTCCCTTTGGGAGGCGTTTTTGATTAAGGGTTCGGACAAGATTGCTTAGTGATGTCCATTTTGTAACTCCCTTTTATGATCTCTTTTCTTGATGATTAGAGTATCTTTTCTTTGTGGTTTCTCCAATTTCTTCGTATTTGGAGTGGTTTTACGATATGTGTAAAACATAGTTTAGATGGAGAGTAACCTTTGTGAAATTCGTGTGTTGTATGGTAGTGGATAGACTTAGTGATTTTGGAGATCATTTTGGTGTTCTTGGTGTTGATCTTGTAAATGTAATGAACTTCTTGATGTGCTTAGTGGATTTGAGCGTAAATCCAAGTTTGATGGATTGCTCAACGGGGGATGTAGATGATTCTTGAATTATCGAACCTCCGGGGCCTTTGGCCAAAAAATCTTGGCGTTCATATATTTTTACACTTAATTATTTTTGTTCTTGATCACGTATCGATCCTAACACACCCAACGGCTTCTGATCTATAGTGAACATTTTACCCATGCATCGGCACATTTTGATAGTAATAAATTGTCAGAGCTTTTGGCCGTCATCATTTAAATTGAAATCGAACTTAGCTTTTTTATATAGATAGGCGGTGCAATACTCTCAATAGGAAGATGGTATGTTTGTTTTGCAGTACCATAGTTGTGTCCACGATGAAGTTAACAACACCAACTTATACCTTGTAAATGGATGCAGTATCAATTATTGACGCTTTTTGTGTTAAAAAAAAAAAAGGCACAGTCTGAATGGATGTTCGTTCGTTCGTTCGTTCATACTAGGACATTGAAGAGGCTATTCAGAAAATCAAGCACGGTAAATTATTTTTCGAAAGAGCTGCTAATGATGGAAGTAAAGATATGATCGATAACAATGGGAACTCAACAAATATAACAACTATAATGTTATGTATAAGGAGGTTTTTCAAATTTTTTAATCCTCTTGATAACAAAATTATTAATATTATTTAAATTGGGACTTCCCATTGTTGCATTTTATTGATTTTTTCTCATTGTCCCGTATGAGTATATTATATTTTGTCAAATTAAATATGTCCGTGCATTGCACAGGTGTAAAACTAATATGTGATTAAAATCAATTGATGATTTTGACTTTGAAAAGAAATCTAGATTATACTTTATTTCAAACATATTTTTAGTTATGATATTGCGAATTATGTGTTGATTTTATTTGTTTTAGAAAAAACTTAATTTTGGATGTAATTGGAGATAAAACGAAGAAAATGACTAAAATCGTGTATAAAAGATTAAATTTCAAACAATTCATAGATGAGACATGCGATAAATGAAGAACAAAGAAATCAAGGAATTAGTTGCACAGTTATGAACACAAGACCAACTTAACTTAGTTGGAAAATTGATGCCTTCAAAAATGCCCTACTTTAATTGGGCTTTGTGTTGAGAAATTTCCTTTCTCAAATGAAATATGTGCTATAACGAAGTTAACACAAAACTAGAAACAAAGAATCAAGAAGAAATCAAAATTGCAAAAATAACTTGAATCGCAAAGAATGCTATCCTAAAAGCGAAATTTGCTCCCTCTCGATTTTGAGAATGCTAAAGGGCCTTCAAGCAAATTGCTTTAGCAGATTTCAAGTCTCAAACCAAGTATCAAATAGCACAATTGATAAACTTGGAGAATAGGAACAAGAAGAGCAAATTTGAAGATTCTAAGTATAAAATTCAAGACTTTTGGATGATAATCACTATTGAAAGTATATTGATCAAAAGGTTGTTCAAAATCATGAATTCTATACCTATTTATAGAATTCTATCATTCCAAATCGTTGTTCATGCAACTCTTCACGAAAGAGTGCCAAAAATAGTTGAAAAGGTGCATGAGAATTTCTGAAAAAATTCTCCAACGATCAAATTTTTAGACCACGCGGTCGCGCGATGCCTCAAAAATTTCTGCAGTGACTAAAATCACTTAACCATGCGATCGCCGGACCAACAACCACGCGATCGCGTGGTTCTTCATTTTGGCCGGACCTTTAGGTCCGGTCCGGACCATTTGGTCCGTCCAGTTGTATTTGGTCCAGTTTTTTCACTTTTTTGGACCGGTTCCTTATATTTTGGACCGGTTCTCGCACTTTTTCAACTTTATTTATATATTTGAACAACATTTTCATAACACTTTGATCCATTGAATTACATTATATATATATCTTGTTCATTAGAAGAGGGGAGCCGAATTGGGAATAAAAGGAGCTGACATTGGAAGTCAGCAAGTTGTGAGTGCACGGCTGAGAATATTGGTGGAAGAGTTGGTCGGCAGGTTCAATCAAGGGAGAAAACAGCTGGGCCTGAACATGAGATATATACACACATATATACATTGGAAAAAATAGAGGTTGGATTGGAGGGGGGTGGAGATATACATATATACATTACCAATTTGGGAGCTGAATTAAGAGAAGTGGGAGGACTCGACAGGGAGAGTAAAAGAAGGGCAGACTCCTATATAAAAGAGAAGAGGAGTTGACAGGAGAGGGGAGACAATTGGAGAGGAAAGAGTCGGTTAAGGGGGAGACATATACAGACATTGAGGAGACAAAGTTGAGGGGAGGTTGATTTGGTCGGCTGGCAGGAATTAATTGAAGAGGTGCTCGGCTGAAATAAACATTGGAGACGCTGGTGGAGTAATTAGAGACTACAAAAGTGCAAGGGGGAGGAATTAAAGAGCTGGTCGGCAGTGGTGAAAGCTGAGAGGCATTGGTGTAGTTGGCTGGACTGGAAATTCAAGAACCAGAACTTGGACTCTTTGATTGGGTGATGACTTTCTCTTTTTTTTCTTGTGATTTTTATATTAATAGATTAAGCTAATCTCCTTATGAATTGAATGAAGATGAAACTTGCTATTAATTTATTTCAATTTGATAATTAGTAGTTTAATAATTTCTTATTTTGTCTTGATTGATCTTGCATGTTTTATTGTTATTATTTGATTGATTGGCCACCAATTAAATATATTGTTGCTGTTGTAGTCTTGGAAAAATCACAATACGTTTGAACATTGCATGATCAATACATGAACACTAGATATTAGGAATAACTCTATGACATGAGCAATCTAATATATAATTGTGTGATTTAATGTGTTCTAAACATTCGTATTCGGAATATGAATAGATTCGGGTCATATTTAGGATAGATTTAATTTGTTTTGAAAAAGAAAATTAATTATATGTGAATTATCGATTGTCAATCAATGCATCAATCATTTAAACTACAAAATTTTGATTGATATAGATAGTAACAAGTGGATTCGAATTCCAATACATGCTCCCCATTCAAATTTACTCCCCCAACTTTTTTATATTCTTTATTATTTATCTTCTTTTATTTATTGTTTTACTTAATTGAATCGAAAGTAGACTAATAATTCCTCATGTGAACGATACTGTCAACTCATCATAATTATTACTTGTCAACGATTCCGTGCACTTGCAGGATTTATTCAAACACCACTATTTCGATCAGAGTGGTAAAGGTGTTTTAAGGGCCAGGTATAAGCTCCTGATCCTTCTACAATTCGGAAATCGTCCTCACTGAATGTTATCTTAATTCTTTTAGCTACTCATCTGTGTTTTCCATAAACACTGCCCCTCAACCTAGTCTAGCTTTTATAAAGTACAGGAGTTTATATGGGTTAAGCGAATTTCAAAATGAGGTGGCAAGTGATCTTTCTGGGGAGGAACTGGGGACTTTTGATGTGTTCCGGACCCTCGACGATCGGAGTCATAGCAGGTTTGACGGAAAAAGTTAAATATTCAAGCCAAATAAAAGTGCAATTCAGTCAATCATGTCAGAATTAGATGCATAATATGTGTTTTTCGAGTAGAAATGGGCCACTAAGCAAAACTCATGGGCTAAAGCCCTTGAGCCGACTGATTTTATGGTCAAATTCCATCATTTGGGATTTCAAAACAGCAAGTCAATTATGCAGACGGAAATTAGGGTTTTTGCGTATTTTTAGGTTAAATTTTATTTTTAATTATTTGTTTGCCTATTTTAGAATTTTTGTCTAATTAGAATTCTATTTTGAGTCAATTAGTAGTTAGGTTATTTTACTTATTTATATTCATTTCCATTCATTGTAATTCAGACTTGAGACTTCGATTTTGATATAAACAGTTTTTATTGAGGATTCAATAAAAGTTATAGGTGGATTCCTATGTTTTTCGAACTTATCAAGAATATTTCTTGTGGCGTTCAAATACTGAACTTATCAAATATTTCTTGTGAATATTTGTGGCGTTCAAATCAGAGACTCATCAAGGAGATTGGGCAAATCCTTGTGGCGTTTCGAAAGTCGTGGTTCTTTATTCCGCATCGTCGAGCCATCGCGTCGTGAATATCGGGTCATGATTCATCCGTCCAACCACAACCTGAGTTCGGAACTTTCCGGCGTTTCTTCCGCGCTTCGAATCTCATCATCTTTCCACGAATGTTGTTTATACTTGCATATTTATTTTCTTTGGGGGTAACAATGATGATCTTAAGATATTCAAGAGCGAATATGAATTACTCTGACTGGAATTGGGCATATCAATATAGGTAAATTAATGATGGAGTGTATAACCACCAAAAATCAAGAAGTGGCACATCATGGAGGATCATAGAAATATTGCATGACTCAAATATTCAGTTACTTTCTATATTTTTATATTTATTCCCTTGTTAATTATTATTTCTAGCATTTGACTATCCTAAGCACGTCATTAGTTTTCATACATACAGCTGTGTCACTGTAATCAATTGGCAGACTGCACTATGAATAAAACTTCAAGTTTGGTCAAATCCTATTGAATTTATTATTTCTCATAGATTTTGAAATCAACGAGTTATATAATCCACACTTACTTCTATACCCACTAATTGTCGCGCATTCACCATGTTTGCACGATTTGCGCACTTGCAGATGAAGATCACTTACAAATAAGTTAATGTATTGTATTCAATTACAGGGGAAGATCCAGGCCGCAACAGTGACATTAGATTGTGCTTTCGTACTTGACCTAGACATTCACTCAGTGGAAGTGATAAATCAGCATTTTCACAGGTCAAGCGGCAGATTATGAAATGTGATAAAAGTATAGTTAAGCATAGTAATTAAAATTAAAATAAGTTCTTTCAAGTGCGTTATAGTTTTAGGCTTGATTTTATATGAGAAGTCACAATCAATTTTATAAAAAACAACTTGATAACAATATTCTGTACCATCTATAATTTGTATATTGCTCAAAATTTCGATCCTTGCCTATTTCCAATAAAAATTTTGTTGGAAGGTTTTTTCACAAAATAAATAAATATATATATATATATATATATATATATATATGATAAAAGTATAGTTAAGCATAGTAATTAAAATTAAAATAAGTTCTTTCAAGTGCGTTATAGTTTTAGGCTTGATTTTATATGAGAAGTCACAATCAATTTTATAAAAAACAACTTGATAACAATATTCTGTACCATCTATAATTTGTATATTGCTCAAAAGTTCGATCCTTGCCTATTTCCAATAAAAATTTTGTTGGAAGGTTTTTTCACAAAATAAATAAATAAATATATATATATATACACACACATAAATTGGGTGGAATAAAATTGCAAAGGTTTCTCCTATTTGAATAAAAACCCGATTTTTACACAAAGCGAATGATTTTTAAACAAATATATATATATATATTCCTATTATTTTTGTTTATATCATATTATATTATATTTTCATATTACGTAAAAAATATGTTTTAATGCATTTATATATTGATTGAATAATTTTTAGTATAGTTTAATTAAATAATAATAAATAATCTCACTATTGCAACCATAGTCACCATTCAGTGACCACTCCATCTCAACTACAATTGTGAATTCGATCAGTTAAATGTTATTCCAAGGGATTTTTTTTTCCCATTAAATTTTTTATTTAATTTAAATCACCTCTTCCTGTTCCAGAGAGCTATACAAAATCCAAATAAAAACAGTTAAAGCTCAATGACATGTCCACCTTCGCGTTTGTAAGTTTTCTTTTGAATTAATAAAATTGTATCTCAAGCATGGATTTTCTCTCTCTCTCTCTCTCTCTCTCTCTCTCTCTCTCTCTCTCTCTCTCTCTCTCTCTCTCTCTCTCTCTCTCTCTCTCTCTATATATATATATATATATATATATATATATATATATATATATATATATATATATATATATATATATCCTAGACAAAGGACCAGCACACTACAAAAAAACGCGTCGTCAGCGACGGTTAATTTCCGACGGTGGTTGCTACCGTCGGAAAACACCGACGAATTATTACCCGTCGGAATTTTTTTCAATTTCCGACGGAATAACATTCCGTAGGAAATATTTACAATTTCCGACGAAAATAGTAACCGTCGGAAACGTTTCCGACGGAATTTAAATTCCGTCGGAAATATTCTTTTGTTCCGACGGAATTTCCGAAGGAATATTCTTTCCGTCGGAAATATTCTTTTATAATTACCAGATCTGAAAATCTGAGGCATACGAGAACTTTACCAAAAAATTTCATTTCCAAATTCCCTCTTCCATTTCACATAATTTCTTACTAAACAAGTTAATATTTGATTCAAAAGGCTTGGAAGTGGTTTCTTGATTTCATTAGCCGAAGGTAACTCCGAACCTTTTTTTTAAACATACTACAAGTTTAATAATTGAAAATTTGATTTTATCATTAAATAGTTCTATTTATACATTATGTGTAAAATCTATTGAAATGTCCACTTAAAAGTTTAAGTATATGTGTGTTTGTGTGTGTGTGAAAGTTAGATTTAGTATATTTATGCATTTTAAATTTGGTATTTGAATATGTATTTATATTATATTTATTATTTACTAATAATATGTATAATAATACCTTGTGAATGTTAATTTATATTTTACTGTTGTCTTTATATATATACATGCATTTTTTATTAAAAATTTATAATAAAATAAATTTCTAGTTTAGGTTGAATATGTATTGTAGATTAATTTGGTTTCTTAATTTTGTGTGTGTGTGTGTGTGTGTGTGTCTATATCAATTGTAAGTATATTTGATTAAGTATTAAAATGTATGTATGTATTTATGTATGTATGTATGTATGTATATATACATTCCTCATTTTTTATTGACATTGTATTATAAAATAAATATCAAGTTTAGGTTGAACATATATTATACATTAATTTAGTTTATTAATTGTATATATATAATAATTAGTGTATATATATATATATATATATATATATATATATATATATATATATATATATATATATATATATGTGAGTAAGTAAAGTATTAATATGTATTTTAGATTGTGTAGTACTCATATACAAGTATGATTTTCGTAAATTAATTGATTATACTAATTTATTGCATAAAAGTGGTCACTCTATACTACGTATTGGTTAAAAAATTGTGGGTTTGACATTTTTGGATGATTGAGATTGATTACTGTAGAAAAATATGATTTTTATGAAAAAAGGAACATCAAACAAGGGCTAAATATGATAAGATGTATCTCAATTGACAGTGTGTAGTATGTCAATCGATCGTAGTTGGATGTATGCACGATTAGTTGAAGGATTTCTTTCAGAAACATTTATTGCTGGTGTTGATATATTTGTTGAATATGCGTTCTCACGCTCGGATGTCGTCGATAAAGTTAAGTGCCCGTGCACTAGATGTGGCAATACAAGGTTTTTGAAGCGAGGTGATATTAAAATGCATTTGTACAAACATGGATTTATTGGTGGATATACTAAATGGATTCAACACGGTGAAGAATATAATGACAGTTCTTTACATTTGGGTGAATCATCATTGACACAAGACAAAGAAGAATATCACTCTATGGTAATGGATGCAATGGGTCCTCACATGTACAATTCATTTTCCAATCCCAATCAGGGTGAGACAAATGAACAGGTCCCGAACGCTGAATCGACGAATTTTTTTACACTATTACAAGAAGCTGACACACCATTGTGGCCCGGTTGTAATAAGCATACCAAATTATCTGCAATGTCACAGCTTTTGAATTGTAAGTCTGAATATAATATGCATGTAGCTTGTTACGATCGTATGATGTCCATTGTAAATGATATGTTGCCAGAAGATAACCAGTTAGAGAACACGTTCTACAAGACAAAGAAGATGCTTTCCAGTTTGGGACTTGGTGTTGTGAAGATTGATGCATGTGTTAATGATTGTATGTTATATTATCGAGAGACGGAGAATTTGGTACAATGCCCTACATGCAATGGTCCGCGTTATAAAGATGCAATATCTCGTTCTGGGCGCAAGGTAGTTCACAAGGTGTCGAGGTATCTACCTCTAACTCCCAGATTTCAGAGATTATAAATGTCTAGATGCACAGCAGGACAGATGATCTGGCATGCAAATAATGCATATACGCATGGAGAAATGTCACATCCCGTGCATGGGGAGGCTTGGAAGCATTTCGATAGAACATGTCCTGATTTTTTATTAAGCCTCGAAATGTACGTCTTGGTCTTTGCACAGATGGATTTAACCCATTCAACATGACTGCAAGTAATTATTCATGTTGGCCGGTGATAACTACGGTATACAATCTTCCACCTGGGTTGTGTATGCGTAAAGACAACTTATTTTTTACTCTGGTTATACCTGGACCTAAAAGCCCAGGTAAGAATATTGATATTTATTTGTGTCCAAAACACACTGGTGGTTCGGTGTCATTTGCTGTACATGAGGATCGTTTGGTATTTTTTATAACAATTGTTTATTCGTTTTTTTTTAATTAAATATTCAATATTTATTTCATTACTAAAATCTTTTTCTTTATAGGCTGAAGAACAAAATCGTCCTCTAACTCCTTTGGAACTTTTTATTCACACACATTGTAATGCATTTGGAGATTTCATAGATGAGATATCAAAGGCTACACTCGTAAGTTCAAATACACTATTATTTACAATCTCTAAGTGTTTAAGAAGTTTCACTTGAAAATTATATTTGATGTGTTATTTTATGGTGTTTTTATGTATAGGAAAAATATCATGATATTGTTGAGGAGAGGTGGCCAGATCCGACTGAGCGTCCAGAGTTCGATCCAAATGCATGGATTGAGACGACAAATGGGATACAAAAATGTCGTGTATATGGCCTCGGAAGTTCACAATCTGCCATGGAAGTAATAAGAAATTCTGGACGTTCAAGATTGCGCTCGTATATGTCTGAAATCGAGGAACTAAAAAAGCAGTTGGCAGAGTCGGAGGAGAAGAGACGGAAAGAGATGGAAGATTTTAGAGACTCGCTTCAAGCAACAATGCAGGCACAAATCAGAGAATTGCTAAGAGAATTGAATTTACCAAATTCAAAATTCCCTTCAGGATCTGGAACTAAGTAGTTCAAAGCATGACAATTATTTTGTTAGCTACTTTTGTATTTCAACCTTAACATATTAGCTACTTTTGTATTTCAACCTTAAATATGCTATTTAGCTGTTCTCTACTTTTTTATTCAACCTTAATATATTAGAAATGAAATTAGTTATTTTAAAAAGTTTGTTTGTATGCAAAATGTGTATTAAAAAATGAACATTACAAATTTGAAATCATTGTTGAAAATAGAATGTTGGAAACTTTGAATTTGTGGGAGAAATTGTCGACATAAATAAAGTCGTCGTTAAGTTCATGAACAACTCGCAACAATTCAATCGAAATTCCGTTGGTACTTGTTTAGAAGACAACCTAATATTCGTTGAAAAATCTAAGAGCTTTCCGATGGATTTATCGACGGAGTCCACCGTCGGAAATATTTCCGACGTAATATATGCCATCGGAAGAAAAATCCGTCGGAACTATTTCCGACGGAAAAATACCATCGGAACCTATTTCCCACGGAAAATAGTCCGTCGGAAAATCCGTCGGAAACACTTTCCTATGGACTAATATCCGTCGGAAAATTTTGGCAGTACCGACGGATTTTAGGCTGTCGAAAATATTTCTGACGGCATAAAATCCGTCGGAAATTTCAGACGGAAAATGATTTATCCGTCGGGAAAATTTACCGACCGATTTTCGACGGAGTTTTTTCGGTCGGAAACCTGTATTACCGATGGATTTTCATCGTTTACCGACGGACTATTTCGTCGGTAATAGGTCTTTTTTTGTAGTGGCAGGGGAAAGAGCAATTGAAGAATCCTGCCAAGGTACTGAAGTTATGACTGGAATGAGCAAGGGAATAATGTTGCTGAACTTCCTTATTACAAGTGTACGTATCGCAGAAGTAATAAAGTGGATATTGAGTTCATGTATCGTTCCCACGAGAATTGAGTTAATTAAATATTTTAAATCACTAATCTCGATCGAAATTGGAAAATTATCAATTTGATTTTTAATTAAAATTAAACTAATAACTAAAATCACTATCAATTTAAAATTCAACTAAAGCATGGCAAACAATTTTGAAAAGATTTTATGAATGAGAAAATATGCTAGAATCTATAATCCACTTTTATTTTCATCTTTTATAACTTGATTTAAATGTTCAACAACAATTCATGGGATTTGAAAATCAATGTTCATAAATTGTTTAAAACTCTCTTTCGAACAGTGAATTAAAACCTATCCCTAGGTGTGACCGGTCCAGATTTCTATGATGAATGCGAACAAATAGGAAAGCATTAACGATTCATGAATAATTAAAAAATAAAAAAAGCATAGCGATATATTTATATCTCCTATCGAACTTAAGAACATGTCACAAAATTCACACAATCAGTGTTCAAATAATTGTAGAAAAATGAATATTGGAATTAATTGCTCAAACCATAAATTGCAATAAATTGGACAAATATCAAAATATGAAATTCAAAAATTAAAAGTTTCATCTAGATCCTAACATAATTTAAACTATCCTAGAAATATAATTGAAGAAAAATAATAAGAAGTGATAGAATAATGTGTTTGAGCCCCCCCCCCCCCCCCCCCCCCGGGGGAATTTTATGAATTATTATTTTGTATTTTGTTCTAATTAGAATGAAGAGAGTAGTAAGGGTCTAAGGGGTTTATGTAGTCTATTATTTTGTATTTTGTACTAATTATTTTGTATATGCTTCCAACTTGTCTCTATTATTTTGTATTTTGTTTTAATGTATGCTCTCCCTTCAATTAATGGTACTTGATGCTAGAGGATCCGAGACAGATGAAGCCGAGCTGTCAGACAGCTCGTTGATGGCGCTAACTTACCATGAGTTGGTGAATCAGTGTAAGGGAAAGTAATCGACGACATTTCTAGATTGGGGCCATTTTTGGACACGTTGCAGTTTTTTGGTTATAACTTTGGCTACAATTATCAGAATCACACCCATGACCCCAATTTGGAAAGGTATTCAGCGCACACGTCATGGTCAGCATCAAATTTAGTAGTCAAATTCAGCTGTTTTCCCTTCCGAATCGTCAATTTAAGTTATTTTTTGCCTTTTTTAGTAAAATTTCGGTTTCCTTTTTAACAGAGATTTCTATCTCAATTTAAGCCAGATCTTTGGGATCTTATTTCTGTCATTACATATTTTCTTTTGGTATTAATTTTTCTTTTGGTATTAATAATAGAATTTTGCTATTTTTGGTAGAATCCCGATAATTATCATTCTCTAGCTATTTAACCCGGCTTGTGGGTTATTCCTAGGCAGTTTTCGCATAATAAAGATATTTCTCGATTTTGTGGTGTTATTGTCTTGCATTTTTCTCTGTTATTGTCCATTTATTCCAGCTTACAGAATAATCACTATTTTGTTCCGCGTCAGTACTTCATTGGGTATTGGGGTGTTGAGCAATCTTGAAATCAAAGAACTCCAATCTGTGTGCTGTAAAATATTTATTGCCCAACATTTACGTTAATACTTTTAAATCTTATATATTTTGATTGAAAAATAACAAAAAAACAACATATAAATTACTAACATTATCTGCGCTAATCAATACATAAATACAGGCACGGCACATGCCTCGCAGGTGCAGAAACTAATATTCCAATAGTATTCTCTTGCTCAGTCGAGTCTGTAACTTTAGTATATAGGTAGGATTCTTTCAATTGCTCTTCCCCCTGCTGGTCCTTTGTACAGGATGGTCCCACTTCATCCATTTCCTTTTTCTGGTATTTGTTCAGTACTTTATTCCTGTAACATTGAGCATCCACATGTCCAGTACGATGATGTAATTTCCAGTATTGAGGGTCATCTTCATAGATAATCTTCAGCCAAATAGAAAATTCATAATTTCCAATCCTTGTTTTTTCAAACCTCTGTTTATAAATATCAACTTCCACACAAACACGAGCTAAGTTTGTTATGGATTTTGCAATTGTAGGTACATCCCTACTCTTCCATGAAATCCAACGAAAAGAGAGCGTGTTGCAATTCAAAATGGGAAGGTTTATCATGTGAAAATTTTCAAATTGGAGCATGCTTAAGACATCCAGCTAACTTCTCGGTTTCTTCATTAGAATGAGGAATATAAGTTTCATTACGGTAAAATTCAACATCACAAATTCGTGCTATCTCAGATTTATCTTCCATAGCAACATCTTCGAAGGACTTAGCTCGAGCTGCAGAAGATCTCTGTTTCCCTCAATTAGTAAGGTGCTTCGTGCCTTTACTGTGCGATCACAGAGCGTGTCCAGAGATAAAATCTTCCTTTTTCTCCTTTTCTATGCAATTACCATTATTTTCCTATAAATAGTGATTAGTGTTTCACAGGCAAGCCATAAAATATTTAAATGCCAGCTTTATCTTATTTCACAACCGAACAACCTAACAATGAGACCCATACTTCAAGGCTATCGACCAAAACATCGCCAACATCTTTATATTCGCAACTCTATTCAAGTGCTACATACCATGACCTTGACAACACCACTGGAAAATGCACGGAGGTTAAATTTCGCTGCCTATGCCCCTAATGATATCACGCATGGGGAGCAGGAAACATCCTTCATGAGCTTCATAGCTTATTTAAAGCAGCTTGTGCAGAGCCATTATCCTATGATTTCAGCCACCTTGAAGCAAAACTTGTGGGTCATGAGTGGGGTCTACGGGAAGCCATAGTACAAGGAGAGTGATTTTACTTTACTTATTCAGTGCATTTTCATTTTGATTTCAATCCAAGTTTGGGCAAAAAATTGAAAACCCCGGCCGATCCAACAAGAGCGTCCGGCCACCCTCATAGGATCTGCACATGCGCAAATTGTGCTAACGTATGCGACAACAAATGGACAGAGAAGTAAGTGTGGATCATAACTCGTTGATTTCTAAATCTAAAGATCTGAGAAATAATAAATGCAATAGGATTAGACCAAACTGGAAGTTTTATTATTAAAAAAAAAAAAAAAAAAGTATTATTCATAGTTGAAGCCTGCCAATTGATTACAGTAACACCGTTTTATGTACGAAAATTAATGACATGCTTAGTGAAGTAAAATGATAAAAAATAAAATTAACTAGGAAATAAATATAAAAATATAGAAAGTAACTGATTATTCCAGTCGTGTAATATTTCTATGATCCTCCATGATCTTTCATACTGCTTCATTTTTTGTGGTCATATACTCCATTAATTCACCTATTAAATACTGAAATGTCCAATTCCTGTCAGAGTCATTGATATTTGCTCTTGAACTTCAAGTAAGTATAAATAACACTCATGGGAAGTCCCCAGTTTTTCCACAGAAATATCACTCGCCACCTCATCGTAAAATTCGCTTAACCCATCTTAGCTCCTGTAGTTAATACCGCTAGTATAGACAGACACATTTGCATCGATTGTTCTCAACAATATGCATCAGTTGTAAAAGCGATTCATTTGGAGGCGGCGTGTAAATTCTAGACAAGGTTGTTGAATGGGTTGTTGACTACAACCGACGCCTAAAGTTAAACTTTAGGCCAGTCGGTTGTTTAGCTACAACCAACGTATATTCTCTTTTTTACACCAAATCACCAATATATACCATATAATTTATTAGATATAGATAATTTGGAATGCTGGATGGCGTTGTGGTTCGTTGAGATCAACAAAATAGATAATTTGCATAATCAAGAGGTAACAATGGTAGAATAACGGCCATCCATATATGCATTGCACAATTTTAATTGAAACTCTCTTCAACAACTTTCTATTTTCACAAAAATACATTAGAAAATCACTAATTTAATTTCATGAAAAGTCCTCATTTCTACATCCTTGTTTGCTCCACTATCTGTCATTGCCTGCAAAATTAAAATGAGAATATCACTAAATTCATGAAAATTCCTCATTTCTACAGCCTTGTTTGCTCCACTATCTGTCGTTGCCTGCAAAATTAAAAAGAAAAAGGGAAAAATATACATACCCATTGGACCCTAGAGAACAAAAAATTTATACCAAAACAAAACCCAACAATCTATAAAATAAACCCAGTAAAAATACAATTAAATTGAACCCTAGAGGACCTAAAACAAGACAAGATCAATTAAATACAAACCAATTTCGTAAACTCGATTTTCAACGAGATTCCACGAAGGAAGTAATCTTGTAGGCGCTGTTTTGCAGCTTTAGTGGCCTCGATTTCCTTGAAGTACATAAAGGCGTAGTTCCTTCCGGGGTACAGAGTTAGGTTATCCACTTTACTGTGCTTCTCGAACAGCTCATTCAACTCTGATTCGGACACTTCTGACAAAACTTTTATAATCCATAAGTTATTCGACAAAGGGTTCCCATGTCCCCAGATTTGCGGATGAGTTACCATGTTTAAGCGTGATATCGTGTGTGTGATGTATTTGTGTGCATGTTGTGTGCAGTATGTGCGCGCGTAGGGAAAGAAAGAAAGGTCCAAGGAGTTATACCGTGGTGGTGGCAGGCGTGGAGGTTTGCATCGACGGTTGGTGTGGCTTGAAGCGGGGGTATAAATTTGATTTTTTGTAAATTGCAATTTTAGACCCCAACTTTAGACCAAGTACTAAAGAAAAACCTAATAAAAGGCGTCGATTCTTCTCTATAACCAACGCCTTTACCCAATATCGAATTTTAGCATTGGTTGTTATTAAGCAACCGACGCATATAGTAAAAAATATATATATATTTACAAAAATGTCACTACTCTTTTATAAGCGTATATTGTTTCAATAATCGACGCATATTTTATTTTTTATTTTTTATTTTTTGGACAAATATGTACTAGTGTACAAGCAGTGGCGGATCAGGACTAAAGTCCAGTTAGAGCGGCCAGTAGAAGAAGGATGACGGCGCAATAGCTAAATTTTTTATTTAATATTTAATTAAATAATATTAAAAACTAATCAATAAGTATATCATCCTAACATAATCTCTAATGTTAGGATCATACGAATTGATAGGGGTCTTTTTCCTGAATTTGACACAAGATCATTCATATTGAATGCAATGCGAAATTTCGTTGTATTATCAAAGTCTAATAACTGTTGTCGTATACCAGAAGTAATTGTGAGACCACTAGAACTAGAATTACTAGGTTGAGAATTCCTTTTAAGTTCAAAAAAATGTTCTATTATCTGTAATCAATTATCACAATTCACAAATTAAATCAAATACTCAACAAATCTGAAATCCCAATAAACATAATCACAATTTAAAAGTCAAATATTCACCAAAATTCAAATCACAATTCACTATATAATTCATTTCACATAAGGGAAATATTGGCTCACCAGTGAACATATTCCAAAAACTTAACATTTACACAAGATTTCCAAATAACATTTCAAATTCAAAACTAAAATAATGCCAGCCTCACATACCTGATATTCAAATGATGAGAAATTGAGATTCAAACAATGACAAATCAAATCATAGATTCAAACAATGACAAATATATCATAGATTCATCCCAATAATCGCAATTTACAAATCTAACCACATTGCAATTGCAAAAACTTAAATGGAACATTTATGCATAATTCCCAAATCAATCATAACGAATCAAGGTTTAGCCTCATTACCTGATAATTGAAATGAGAAATCACAAATAGATCAAAAATTGGGGAATGACAATGGGTAGCCGAGCCAAGTAATCTAACCAAAAAATTAAGAAATCAAACATCAATATTACTGATTAAAATGTTTAAAACTTAGACATTCACAGCCCAAAAAATTTGAAAATTTCAAAAGCCAAATATATATATATATATATATTACAACAGACATTCAAAATCTCAGATTGCGTTACAGGTCGGACTAGTGATCAGAAGCAAAAGGAGCTGGATTGGAGTGTCCGACGGCGACGGCAGGTGGCAGCGCTGCTACTAGCGACGACAATGGTGATGAAGGCGAATTTAAAGGGCATTAACCACGTTGAGAGAGAATCAGGAAAGGGGTTAGGGTAGGGATTTGGCTTGGGTTGTGGGTTCAATACCTGCAGATTTGGACAAAATGGGAGAACAATTTGTATCTGTTTTGGTCTTGGGTAGTAATTTGGGCAAAAAAAAAATTAAAACCTCTTCATAGGTACACAGCGACATTGCCGGGGGTCCACCGGTGACGAGGTAGCGCGGCCGCGCTACCTCGCATAGAGGTGGATCCGCCTCTATGTACAAGCTGGACTAGGTTGAGGGGCAGTGTTTATAGCAAACACAGATGATTAGCCAAGAGAATTAAAATAAGATTTGCAAACGACGATTTTCGAATTGTAGACGGATTAGGAGCAGCTTTTTTGGCTGGTCCTTAAAAAAACTTTATTACTTTGTATATGATTGATTTTAATTTATTTAATGTGCTGTTGATAAATTTTTGGAAGTTTTGTGGGCATTAATTTTCAGATTTTTCAATTTTCTTTGTGTTTTATAGGTTGTAATATGCAATGAATGTCAGGATTTTTATGATAAGTTAATTAAAACCAATATGGCTCTATTATTATTTTGATTTATATTAGGTTTCTCATAAAAGTATATGCTTCCAACTTGTCGCTATTTGTAAATATGTCATTTATTTTTTAGCACTCCAGTTTTCTTAAGTACTTCGTGTTTTGTTCTAATTAGAATGAAGAGGGAGAAAAGGGGTTTATTTAGTCTGTGAGAATAGATTTAGTTTGAATGTTTGCTCTCCCTTTAGTTAATGGTACTTAATCTGGTATTGGGGTATTGAGCAATTTTGAAATCAAAGAACTCCGAAGTGTGTGCTTTCAAATATTTATTAATGCCAACGATTTACGTTAATACTTTAATGTCTTATATATTTTAATTGGAAAATAAAAAAGCAACATAAATTAATAATATTTGTGCTAATCAATACTTAATTACAAGCACGGCGCATGACTCGCACATCCATGGAATTTTTTTGACGTAATGTGGAGATGAAAGAATTAGAAAACAATTATATGGAACCCGTTTTTGAGTATGAAATAAGGAAATGGAGGTCCCAATTTGTTGAACTTCAAGTGCCTCTTTAAACTGCTGCATCTTTATGTAAAATTAATTTAAATCATTAGGTCATTTCTTTTCATTTTTAGTGGTCAAGATTGCACCACTTCAAAAGTTGATGACTTTTCATTTTAATATTTTGAATAGTTAGATCCAATTCTAAACATCACGATTTTTTTCATATGCATTTATAAAGTTGTAACCAACCATTGCACGGTTGGAGGTTTTTCCGATACACACTGTAAATAATTGACCAAATATTAAAAAAATCCCCCGCATGAATGGATGAAGCTGGCTCAGAATAGGAAGAAGAAGAGTACGACTAAAATATAATGTATCATGATTGAAAGCATTTGCTTTGAACCGTCCTTAGTAAAAATCTATCGAACTCATTTTCTAATCAATGAGCACAACGTATTGAACTATCTACCTTTACTGTGAGCCTAGATGAACTAAATGTACAAGTAAAGTTACAAAAACATTCATGGGAAGTCCCTAGGTTTCTCCACCTCAAATGCACTTGCCTATGCATTAATTATCAAATTAACGGAATTAGACAATATTCATCCATAGATAAGAAGTTTAATTTGATACAACTTCAAAATTTTCAAGTACTTTTTGCTTAGCCCCACTTGATGGAAGGGAAATATTTATGGTGATCTTAGAAGAGTGGCCAAGAGAACTCAAAGAATCATCGACTGAGGATAATTTGTAAATAGTAGGTTGATGAAGTGAACATCTTTTAGCTAGAGTTTCTGCGTACAAAATTACTAAATTAAACTTATGTAGAAGTCAAAGAGTTAATTGCAATTATGTATAATGGATAAGGTATGTTAGGGTTCAAACTCTAAAAAGGAAAGAAGACTCGGTGAAAAAGCGCTTGCTTCACACTAGAGCGTGATTAACAAGAGAAAACCTGCTCGAATACTGCTCGACTTCCACTCAAGTGTCCTATGCATAAATAGAAGATGATCGAATCCCGTCAATGCATATTTTGACCTATTTTGCGCGATTTCAATTGTTTTGTCGCCATTATATTTAAACATCCCTAATTATAAATACCCAAGCCATTGGATGAAATATATGTGGTTGTTACATTGTGCCTCTCATAGAAAAACAAATCTACATTATTCTTTTGAAGACCTAATTGCCTATTCATTCATTGAATCAATCCATTGTCTCTCGAAATCATACAACCATTGATTTGGGAAAACATCAAAGTTCTTAATCTAAAACACCAACTTCCTTGAAATGTCAAGGAAGGCAGTTTCTGAATTGGAACTTCAGAGGATGCTAAAGAATCAAGATGGTTGGATTACTAGTGTAGGAATAAAGAACAAGAATTGGAGATTCTTAGGTATCCACTTAGAAGAGACAATTGTACAATATCAGAAAGCTAAAGGAGACATAGTATCTTGTCTATTGTAGGAATAGTGCATGAATTCTAGTTGACTTGGCTAGACATCATCTAAATGTAAACTATATTGTCTATTGTGGAGGTGAGTGGCTTGGTTTCAGAGTTTTCCCAACGTCGGGTTTCTCCATCATCATCATCATCATCATATTGGTGTTCTTTACTGTTTATCATATTACAACTGTGGTAATCAAGCTTAGAATAATTTGAATTGCTTTTTTTTTTTTAATTTGAATTGCTTGATTAATCATCTAGAAACAATTAATAAGTGACGTGTTCCTATTATTTGTGATAATTTCGCCCGTAAGATCGAAGTAATCTGCGAAATCTAGAACATTCAATGGTGTCATTTATATTTTGATGGCAGTAATTATGCTTATTGGAAAGTTAGGATGAGGGCCTTTTTAAAATTCTATGGATGAACAAATTTGGTTGAGTGTTGATAATGGTTGGGCTACCTCTATTTCCACGATTAATAATGTTGTCACTCCCACGCAATAGAAAACTGGAATAAGGCCTATTTAGATGACTGTAATTGGAATAGAAAAGTCTTACATGCTTTATTTATGGCTGTTTCTCAAGAGGACTTTAGGAAAGTGTTCATGTCTTGGGTAGCTAAAGATATTTGGGATATGTTATAGACTAGAACTCAATCCATTAAAAACTCTAATAGCCTGTTTGGTAATGTGAAAAATTTTGGTTTTTGTGATTTTTTTTTTTTTTTATGGATGTGTGGTTGAAAAATGTTTGAAAAGTCAAAAATTGTGAGCTTGAATAAGGATGGATGGTTGAGATTGAGTTTGAAAAATTGTGTTGAAATTTTTTCCATTACCAAACAACCTCTAAGTTACAAATGCTAACAACTAGGTTTGAGGAGACTAGGAGGAGTGCTGATGATAGTTTTTATATATTCTATGTGAGCTTAAATGACTTAGTCAATTCTAGCTTCAACCTAGGTAAGCGATCGACGCATATTTTGACATATTTTGAGCAATTTCAATTGTTTTGTTCGACCCGTTATACTTAAACATCTCTACTATAAATACCCAAGCCATTGGACGAAATATGTGTGGTTGTTACGTTGTGCCTCTAATAGAAAGCAAATCTACATTATTTTGAATATCCAAGAGCCTATACATTTATTGAATCAATCCATTATTTTTTGAGATTATACAAACGTAGATTTGGGAAAATATCAAAGTTCCTAATCTAAAATACTCACTTCCTTAACACATGAAGGAAGACATTTCTCAGTTGAAACTTCGGAGCTTGCTAAAGATCTAGGAAGGTTAGACTACTAGAATAGGAATCAAGAATAAGAATAGCATATTCTTGAGTGTTCTATTGAAAAAGACAATTGTAAAAGATCAAAAAGTTGGAGGAGACGGCAGTATCTTGGTGATTACAAGAATAGTGCATAAAATCTGTTGGAGTTGGCTAGACAGCATTTAACTGTATACTATATTGTTTATTGTGAAGGTAACTTGCTTGGTCCCGAAGTTTTTTCCACGTTGGGTTTATCCTTCATCACTTGGTGTTTTTTACTGTTTATTATATTACAAATGTGGTACTTAAACTTAGGATAATTTGAATTGCTTGATTAATCATTAAGAGATAATTAATAAGTGACGTATTCCTATTAATTGTGATAATTTCGCACGTAAGGTCAAACTAATGTAGGGAATCTAGAACTTACAAAAATGAACAAAATGTTAAATTTATAGACGATTGTAGTAGATGTTATGTTTTGTTAAGTTGCAAAGACGAAGCAATGGATGCATTTGCCACTTCCAAAAATGAAAATAAAATCAAAACTTTCTATCATTTATGATTAGAAATGAGCCTCCAACACTTAAAGAGGCTATGATAATCCCAAAATATTTATTTTGGAAGGAAGCAATAAATATCAGGATCAATAGACTGTGAACAATATAAGAACTTGGCAATTGGTTGATCTTTTTAAAGGAACTAAAGCAATCAGATGCAAATGAATTATCAAAGGAAAATTAAAACTTAATAGTATAACAGATAAATACAAGGCTTGGCTTGTTTCCAAAAGATATCTTGAGACTTGAAAAATAAAGACTCGGATTTTTTTATTCTTATTCACCTGTAAGGATAATTTCTGTTAGGGTATTAAATTAAATGAGTGAGTTTATATGGAATAACCAAAGGTTCAAGTACAAGAACACAATTTAAATTTGTTAGGTCCATATATACGGATTGAAGAAATCCCCTAAACTCAGGTGTTTAACAATGTCATGAATAGAATAGATTCAACATATATAAATGAATGTTATAATGTGTTCAATTGAAAAATTCGAAGAAGCATGTCTAGGGATTTGTATTTATGTGGATGACATGCTCATATTAGGGACTTATATAAAAGCCATTGATATGACAAAGAAAATGCTCGCCAATAAACATCTTCATCCACGCTTGAAAATTTTGATCAAACATAAAAAGTTTTTGTTCTTTGTTCAAGCTTTACTAGATGGAGAAAAGTATATATTGATAGACTTAATCGTAACTGGAAATCCCTTGAACAAAAAGTCATTTAATAGATTTGTAATTGGATCAAAGTGTTGGAGTCGGGTATATGGGTTTAAAATGGTCAAATATGGAACTAGGATAAAAATAGCCGCAAAACCGTTCAAGTGGATTTTACACTAAAGCGACTGTTCGATGTTTGTCATAGGAACGCTCTAGTGGATAGTGCATCGCTAGATTAGATACTCTCCATCTCGATCTGATCAAAGTATCTTAATGTTCTTACCTAATTGCTTCTCCACTTCATTTGAATCCTATTAAGGTTAATATGACCAACTCATAGATGCCATAAATAAATCTCATTAATGGGAGATAACTTAATGCATTTATTAGATGCAGTGTGATACAACGAGAGTTATTTGTAGGTTTTAAAGCATACACAATGTTATCCAAATGCCACTTACAAATTAAGAGTTTATTCAAAGTAATATCCATGGTCAAATAAGAGAAATGAACAAATTAACCTTGTTTGAATAATAAAGCAACCAAAATCAGATTTCGAGTTATATCCAATATAATAAAAAATTAAAATTAAACCAGTTATTTATTATTTCTAAAAAAATGATATACAAACCCAATAGCCCTTCAAGATACCACTGTTCTTGTGTTAACCCTGAGAGTATGTTCTCCTTTGCTTAGTGTTTGGTTACTTGGAACATCTACAATGAACTGCAATTATGATTAGTGAATCTTGAATATAATATCCAAGTATTTTTAAAATCAACCATTAACAAGACTAAATAAAAGATATCTCACTATTACCTTGCTTTTTGGAAGCTAACTATCCCTACCATTTCCTTTTTCCAAGGTGAAAGCATTTCTCCTTCGACTTGCCATCTATCTTTTCCATCTTACCTGCTGTGGTTTTTAGTTTTAGAAAATAAAAAAAAAAAACAAAAATGTTCGAACTGTGTCGTTAAAAAATAAAATATAAAACATTGTCTAGTTTTGATTTAAAAAAAAAATCAAACATTTCATTTAAAAAATCATCTTCTCTTCTATTCTCTTCTCTATATTTATTTTTCTAAATATTGTTTTTGTTCTTGTTATTTTTTATTTTTTCTTTTCAATTGAAATTTAATTATTCAAAAACCAGCAAAATATAATTTATCCCATTTTTCATTCTCTAATTCACCAACATATTTGTTCGATTACAGAAATATATGTATATATAACATTAATTTTTTTAAAAAAAATTTCTGGGTTTTGGTGAAATTTGTGGCCGTAAAACTACTAAAAGAACCGACTGGTAGAAGAAGTAGTAGTGCGGTTGGGCAATAAAAAGAAGAGCTGACTGGGTTTAGAAGGGTCCAGTTGGGGTGATTCTTGGCAGAAGGGGATGATGTTAATTCTTCAATTCTTCAAACTCCGGGTTTTACATTCATTATTTATTGCTTTTTCTTTCAAGAGTATGAGTAGCTAAATTTTAAATCGGGATTGATGATGTAGATTTAATTTTTTAGTTTAATTTTAATTCTCAAGTTGGTGTTTTGATGTTCATATATTGATTTTATTATTGCTTTTGATGCTTAAGTTACTTGATCACAATTCATGATTAAATGATAATATTTATAATTCGAGAGGTGAGTTAATAATTAGATCAAGTAATAAAATTCGGCAATTTCAACAAAAATATTGATATATGAATTTGTGGTTGCTTGGAGTCACTTATTAATTCCTAGGTAATTTAATGTATTTAGTGAAGGAGAACTTTGACCCGATGTAGATATACACGATTGATATTGTTAAATAGGCCTAATTTGAACTCGAGAGAGGTAAATTAGATATATGTGTGAATTCGACCAAATACAATTTTAGAAAACAACTTGAGATGAAAAATTAAGTTAGAACATTACCTCGAAATCGTTAGTCCAATTATTCATTTAATTGTTCAAAAATCCACCACTTTATTTATTGCTTTTGAGTTTGGGTTATTGATCCCACGAGAACTATGTTTTTGCTATCGGTTTACTTTGATCAAGAGAATTCTTAGATTAAAACAAAGCTAACTAAGAAAACAAAATTGTCAAATAATCCAAAAAACGACAAAGAATTGAAAATGAATAGAATAAACAATTCAATTAAATAAAAATAAAAATCTAAAACTAAAACTAAAAACGACTAATAAAGCAATAAATAAAGTGGGGGGTTTTCGAACAATTAAATAAATATCAGGACTAACGATTTCGAGGTAATATTCTAGCTTAATTTCTCATCTCAAGTCGTTTTCTAAAATTATATTTGGTCGAATTCACACATGTATTTAATCTACCTCTCTCGAGTTCAAATTAGACATATTTAACTAAATCAACCATGTATCTCTACAGCATGTCAGAGTTCTCAGCTAAATGCATTAAAATACCTAGGAATTCATAAGTGAACACAAGCAACCACAAATTCATATCTATCTCTTTGTTGAAATTGTCGGATTTTATTACATGATCTAATCGTTAACTCACCTCTGGGATTATAAAAACAATCATTTAATCATGAATTGATGATTATGCAACTCAAGCATTAAAAGCAATAATATAATCAATACATGAACATCAAAACACCAACTTGATAATCAAAATTAAACTAAAAACATTAAATCTATATCATCAATCCCGATTTAAAATTTAGCTATTCATGTTCTTGGAAGAAAAAGTAATAAATAATGAATGTAAAATCCGGAGTTTGAATAATTGAAGAATTAATATCATCCCCTTCTACTAAGAATCACCCCAACCGGCCCCTTCTAAACCCAGTCAGCTCTACTTTTTATTGCCCAGCCGCACTACTGCTTTTTTCACTAGCCGCATGCACCCAGTCGGTTCTTTTAATTCCTCCAAGCAGTCGACCACCAATTAGTATCATTTTTGTTTCCAAAAGTCACTAATCTGCCTCCAAAGTGCTGCCTTTTTCCAACCTAATTCCCATCGGCTGTTGCTTAATCTGTGTACATATTATCTCCTTATTCAGCCACACCTCTTGCCAATTAACTCGCAGCCTCCCCCTCTCCCTCCCTCCCTCCTTGTTACATAACCACACGCCCAAGTTTAGATGAGCACTCTTATTTGTGTGTACATTCTCTCATTTTATTCCAATCACCCTAGTCCCTCTTCTTGTTGTCAAATGAGTCTTTATTGAATTGGTTTTTAAATGCCCAATTAAACTTGGGTAGGTTTTATTCTTGAGCCTTAATTTTTTAAAATAACTCAAGTTGGTCCTTGAGTTTAATTGCATGTTCGGTCCTTCAACTTTTGTCTCCAATTACATTCAATTATTGTGTAATTGCTGAAATTTCTCATTTTTCTTGATTTTGGGATAAAACCTGAAATAATGATAAATAAATACAAACTAATTATAGTTTATTCACGACAAACAATATAATATTTTAATTTTAACAGATAAATAGGTGTATAAAATACACTTATCAACTATCCAAATACTCGGTACTTGTTAAAAGGTGGGTAATTCAGACTTATTTGCTTATAATAATCATATGAAAAAAGGAAGTCAACTTGATTTAAGACATACATTTAATTCCTCTTGTCATTTTACAGGAATGATAATGAAACTTCTCAAAGAAATTATTCTCATATGCCAAAACAAGATCTCAATTCTAACATGAAGTTAATTTGTAATAATATTAAAATATTTTTTTATTTTTTTTATTTTTAAAGTGTAAATATTTTTTTTAGTAGTCTTTAAAATATTTTATTTTCATTTTTATAGTGTAAAAATTAATTTGGGTGGATGGTAGGGGTGTGTTGAGAGGGAAGGGAACTCACAAGTAATTTGAGGTTGTGATGTACAAATCTAGATAATTTTTTAATTTATAATTACATAAAGATATATTTATATATGTATTGTGGTATTTATAAATAAAATATATATTTTTAGTGGTAGTAATATAATATGGTATATTTAGTAGAATTTTATGGTGGTAATCTATTTAAGAGTCTTGGAATTGGAAATCCGAGGGGTCATGGTCGAATTTATTACAGATTTTTTTTTCCTTCATATTTATGGTTTCAAATACATCAAAATCCTTTCAATTAATGATGGCAACGTTCAGTTTAGGGTCAATTCGTCCAAAACCATAACCGAACTACCAATTTTTTGCCCATACCGTAATCGCCTAAGTCGGGTCGATTCGTATCTCAATTCGGTGCGGTTCGGTGCGATTAATAACCACTTGTATATAAATAAATTTTTGAAAGTCCAATTGAAAATGTCGTTTAATAATAATAATAATAATAATAATAATAATAATAATAATAACATGACAATACTAAGCATATTTCGCAAACAATATCTCAAATTCAAATGTGAAATGCAAACAATATCCAAATTCTCAAATTCAAAATTCGAATTTAGCAAATAATATTACGAGTATAATAATATTAGTATAACAATTTAATATAAGTTTCTATGGATTTCAAACTATGCATTGAAGAACAGTAAAATAGGATAACTTCGGCTGTGACCAAAATATTTCTAAGAACATACTAGCAGAGAGAAGTTGACAATAAAGCAAATTGAACAACTAAATGAGAACCAAGTTACTCAAACAAGTACTCTCATGTTAAAGCCAATTTGAGAGCATAACGACTAGTATAAGCCTCCAAATTTAAAGTTTTCTTTCAACACCATTCACCTGAGCATTTCCTAGAAGCAGCCATTATCTGAAAATTATACTAACACCCACCGACAATATTATAAATTCACAGTCTGTGGAGAATTGTCGTATGTCGAAATGGAGATTGACTGAGGGAGTGTAGATGAATGAATCAGGTATTCAAATGACTATAGACCTAGGGTTAATGAATTTGAATTGGGCTTTGGTCATGTGACTTTGGTTAATTGAATTTTAAATAGATATCTAATTTTGAGCTTTTAAAGTTTTAAATATAGCCTAAATCATTTTTTTTTAATTGGGTATTTGATTCGGTTTGGGGAATCGACACAATTACCATATCCACCCCACCAAAAAACGGGTCATTAAATTAGCATAACATACCTGTCCCATCAGTTCATACCTGTCCCATCAGTTAAATTTTTTTCGCATAATTCTGTTTAGTTCACCGCAATTTTCGACTCAAACTGTTTAAATTGTCATCCCTACTTTTTAATTTCATTCATATTAGAAATTCATTGAAATCTATAGATTTTTGAGGACATGAAATTTTATGAAATTAATTGAAACCTTAAATTTTGACAGATTTTATAAAATTTCAATTTGAGGATATGTAAAATATTATGAAATTTTAAAATCCTTGGAATTTCATGTCGGGACGTCCTCTAAAAATAGCTTGAAAACTCCCTAATTACACCTCACAATACATCTATATAATATATAAAAGTAGCTGAGTTTTTGCGGGAAAACTAAACTTTTATTGTGTTCACACTGCTGCTCGCCAAAACTCAGATTTTATTATGTTCACACTGCTGTAACTTTTAACCAATTACGGAATGATGCATAATTATAGAGAATTTTTTTACTTATTTATATTTGGTTATTTGTGTTTAAACCTCTATTTTCATAAAATTATTCTAAACCTTTAATGTTTGAATCTTACAAATAAGTATTTGTGTTCAATCATACAAATTCAATGTAAAATTTTCAGTTCAAAATTATATTGAAGTTGTATTACACATCTAATACTAAATAAATCTTATCGTATAAAACTTTTTATTAATAATCTTATTTTTTAGTTATTTAATAAATCTAAAATTCGAACTCCTTTTTATTGCATTTTATTAAATTAATGAGTATTTTTATAGAAAGTTATATTTAATACGTAAATAAGTATTTATAATGATTGTGATATTTTATTGGTCTTAATCTTATAAATAAATAATTTTGTTCAGTCATACAAATCCAATGTCGAACTTTCATTTTCGTTTATATCGAATATTTAATCAAGTTGTATAAAATTTTGTTATAAATAATCATACTTTTAAGTTCTTTGTTACATATACATAATAACGTTCTTTTCTATATTAGATTATTTATCAAAATAATTTTATTTATAACTACATTTAATTATTATTTAATTTCTTATTCCAGAAAGTCTCATATCACATTTTTTAACATTAGCAGTTAACAAATTTATTTATATTGTTTTGAAATGATATAGTTATTAATGATTTTTTGTCCTAACTGTTAAGTCTAAATTTTAAAAATAATTAACTATGCCATGATATTAATTGTTATATTTTAATATAACATTAGTTGAGCTAATGCGGGTCCCATTACATATTTCACACCAAAAGTGACTGCCCAAAAGAGAGTTTATATACATTTTTTTTTTCATCAGATTTTTTTTTTATTATTTGACTTCAATGTTGCACGATTTCCAACATTAGCACTTTGATTACCGAAATTCAATCACCTCGATTTCAGCACATATATAATAACGTGTATATGTTTGCAAATTTTTCCAATTATAAGAAGGCTATAAGAATTTTTTCAAAATTAATTATAGTATTCACTTCATACATATTGAGGGTCAAAATTTGTTCAACTATAAGAAGACTATATATCTACTTAATTTTACTAGTGTTGCATATCATTACTATTTTTCCCCCAATTTTTGAGCTTTTTGCACGAATTCTATTTATCGTATATTATGTATATTGCTACTATTTTCTTACATTGTTCTATCATGATTTTTTTTATAGCTGTAAAAATGATATTTAACTACGAACAAGGTGTCCACTTGATTAATTAGTATATATTTTACCAGTTAAATATTCTGTAACAATCATACATAAAAACTAAAAACCAACAGTTTAAAAGGATTTTAATAATTGATATACGATTAAATGAATATGCATGGAGTTGTTATATATGGTTCAAACATCTATACTAATCCTGCATTTAAACTTAAAACAGTTTAAGTAGATAGTAACGGTTGATGTACGAGTCAAATAATATGCATAAAGTCTATTAAATATCAAAACATTTTTCAGTATTTGGATTTTAAAAATATAGCACAAATTAAACAACGTTCCCAAGTTCTTTAAGAGGTTATTGTTTTGACACTACAATAATAATCAATATTTTTTTATTGTTTTATTTTCAAATTACAGATTGTTTTGTTTCCAATTACAGATTGTATTTGTTTTCAAATAATAATACATATTTTTTGTTTTCTAAATGCGATATGTTGTATAAAAAATCTATCCAGATAGAAAAATCTACTCTACGAGAAATACATTAGGCTCTGTTTGTTAAAAATTTTGTACTTAAAAACATATTTTTTATGTTTTCTAGGTAAAATATGTGGTTAAAAATGGAGAAAAAAAATATCTGTGATTAAAAAGTGGTTTGAAAAATTGTGTTTTCAAAAACATTTTTAAAAATATTTTTTCCAAATAGAGGCTTAAGAAACAGTGTTGGTAAATTTTATCAATCAAACATAAGGACCGTACTAAAACAAAATGGATGAAGATGCAAGTATAACAGCTTTCGGTTGGAAATTTACAGGAAAAAACAGAGCAGCAAAAGTGAAAAAACTAATGCTCCATGTAATTATATTTTTTCTATTCTATATTTTAAAATATGGTAGATCCAAAAACTATATAAAGGATAAATTTTAATAATTTTACATGGGGCAGTTTTAAATAGTTGAAATTATTTTTGAAAAGAAAAGACTAATTTAAGAATGGTATAAAATTTAGAATGGTGGTGAAATTTTTTATTAAATAATTGTTTTAAGAAATATATATTTTAAATGATTTTTGTAAGAAAAAACTTCAAGTTATATATCAATGTGAAATCCGAACCAAAAATACAGATTTACACTTTTTATTTAATTTTGTTTTTAAAAAATAAATTAATTTGGTCCAGATTTTTAAAGTTAAAATATTTTAATCTATGGAAAAATAGAGAAGTTAGGTTTTAAATCACAAATTAAGAAGTTTTCAGTCATCATAGAAAACTAACCAAATAAGAAACAAATTTTAGTAGATATAGTATGTGCATGAGATTCCTTCATAAATCTTAGATCAATGATAGAGTTCGAATTTATCTTGGAATACATTCATGGGTTTTCTAATTTTGCGACACATAGGGTAAAGATCCGTCACATCATGACTGTTTAGAGTAACGACCATTACTTTGAAGACAAAGTTTTATTGGGTAAATAAATTCATCTTCTGTGCTAAGGTTTACGAGAGGAAGCCATGGAGGAAATAATAAGGGAGCGGCGCAATTGGTAATAACGCGAAATTAATACTTAATGATGTAATATTTGAATTGCTAATTTCATTTAATCTTAACCAGTGAATCATGTATTATCGAATAATTTTTTCTTTACTCAAACATTACTTCCCGTACATCTCACGGGTGATTCACTAATATTGCATAAGAATGAAAGTTGTACAATAAATTTGTTGGGTTTAAAAATATGTTTTTAAAATAAGGTTGCCAAAATACAAACCAAATAGGGTACCAATTCCAACACTCGATCTTCTTCAGTCCCTCGTTTGCTATTTGAATTCCAAATTTTATTCCTTTACTGTCATTGATTATCCTGCACCTGCACCCCAAATCTGAAAGTAAGCTTCTTATGAACTTGATCGAGTTCCAAGTTTGATGCTAGTATTATTTTTGCACAGTCTATTCGTTTATAAACACTGCCCAAGAATTGTTTGATAAATTGCGCATGTGAGTAATTTTGCTGCGATTGTTTCAACTATTGATGTCGCGGGTAAAGATGGAAGCCTCGGGAAGCGTGATTAGTAGAATCAATAGCTCCTTTAGTGATGGCGGCATACATTTTGCGACTCCATTATCCTCTTTAAGGACAAGTGAAATTGACCTGGTACATAATGTTTTGTCATTTTTAGATTATTGCATTTTTTTTTGTTTGCTGAGTATTATTATTTTTCTTCTAATTGGTGGGATTTTTTATTTTTTTTTTAAAGGTGCGAGGAGTGTTGCAAATGATGCAAGGTCTATCGAGTTCCCTGTTTTTTTGGGACGACAATGGACATTGTTTTCGCATTAAAAGTGGAATATACGTGATTCATCTTTCCCAAACAAGTTTGTATGGCTTTCTTGATCAGTTTTTATATCCTGCAACAAATTTAAAATTGGTAGAGATTGTTGTAAAAAAAATTGAGAAATCCAAGCGCTTGCCTCCGCCTACTTTGAGAGCATTTGCTTGTTCCGTTTCTGCATGGCTTAGAGTGGGTGCCTTTTACTATGAAATTTCTGTTTGATCAACCCTTTTCCTTCGATTTGGATTCCTATTCTGGTATTTAAATGCTAAGGGACTTTATCTTTTTTAATCTTATTTTTGAGCAGAGGATTCGAGATATTTCTTTGAATGAAGAGATGAAGATAACTAGTTCTGATGGTAAAACAACTCCGACACTATTGGGGCTGTCAAGTTCTTTGTCAAGGTTGTACATATTTGGAGCACTTTTATTCGGTGTTTGGTGCTTGAATAATTGCATATAAATTCTTTGAAGTTGTGAGGAAAAAGAAAACTTTGATGTTTAGAGTCTGAAATGACAATGATGCTAATTTCATCTCTTTCTAGAATATTCGAATTATGGATTTGACATAGTGATTTTAGATATGATCTGATGGACAATGCTTGATAACTTATTTCCTTTACTCATCATTCTTTTAATTTATGCTAAGTATAGATAGTATTCAGCTCGACAGTTTTTTGAGTCCTTAAGCTCCTAGGTCAACAGCAGAAGGTCATGTGTAGTTAATCTGTTGACTGACGTAATAAATCTGTTGTGTTCTTGTTGTCCATTCTTTCATATTTTGTTTTGCACGTGTTTGACATTTGGTAGGATTAAACCAACAATTTGTGTAAGAAATCTGTGATTCCTAAATGGATTCTCTCTACCAGTCTTTGCTCAGGAGCTGAATATTTGTTTCAAATAGTGCATGAAGCCATTCCACGATTCTACTTTGAACTCGATCACTGTATCTCCTCTGCGGAAGTTTCTGTTCACATTATTAACCATCTCTATGCGAAGCTTAATGAAGTTTGTCTCCTACAAGGGGGTGAGGTTGAAATCTATCATTTGCTTGAAATGTTGTACTCATTTTATATATATTTGATCAAATGGTATATATCAGAACTATTCATTGTTTTCAGGAGGATGGATATAGGATGCTACTTTATATACTTGTGGGTAGCCTTTTGCCATGCATTGAGGGTCTTGATTCATGGCTTTTTGAAGGAACTCTTGATGATCCTTTTGAGGAGGTATTTCTTCTTTCTTACTTCTTAGAGAGTTATGTGCAACCTCTTATGCATAGCATTGGTAACCCGCAAATGGAATTTCACGTGAAGTCTCATTTAGAAAATGTAATTTTAGGTTCCATTTAGTACTTTTTTGTGCCTAATCTTTAGTACATAAATCTGATTTTTCTAATTAAGCATCCATATATGTTAGGATGCAAGAATTTAGTGAACTATATTTTGTATAGAAATTTTATGTTTCTTTCTTAAAAATTCAGAAAATTATAAGTTGCTAATACATGTATATTTCTTTAATGGGATGTAATTATGAAAATATGATACACATTTCTCTTATTTTGTTCTATTCGTGTGAGGGTAAATTATGCTTTCCTTTTCTATTTGGCAGGTTTATTTTTAAAGGTAGGCCTTTTATGTTGGATTTTGCGACATTAACCTCAATTCTTAAAAATAACCCTTCAACCCTAGAAGAATTTGAACATTAAAAATCCCACTGTGCGTAGCTGTAGGCAGCTACATCTTCTTTTGTGTTGGATTTTGCTACATTACCATCAATTCTTAAACATAATTCTTCGACACTAGAAGAATTTGAAAATTAAAAATCCCACTGTGTATAGCTGTAGGCAGCTACATCCTGAGTGTCCATGAGATGTGATAATTCAAATTGCTAGTCAAGATCTGTCCCTTACATTGTAATTTGTATTTTTCTTTCTGGTCCTTCTGCTTCGCTAGAACATTAATCTGGAATTCTGATAATTTTGTTTGTCTTTGAGAACTGCAAAGTCTATGATGTGCCTCAAATTTGAAGATGGTTCTATTTCTATTAATATACCTTTACATCCCTTTTTTGTATCAGCAAGTGATGGCAAATCGTTATACTAATATAATTTTTTGTCTCAGTCGTAGTGTATGTTGACGTCCCGTAAGACCTCCGGGCTGGAGCACCTGCCTTGGGGGTACTTATGGGACGTCAACAGTGTACATCTAAAAGCATTTCAAAATTTATTCATATGGGTTCTTATAGTAGAAACTATGGCAGTCGGGGGTTCTGGATATGAGCATATGATGATACATAATCATGCTGGAAGAAAACTAGATGATAGGATTACTATTATAGATTCTTGGATTAAATTAGTCTCTGGTTATTCAAAGCTTGGTAAATGAACTTTATAAGCATTAATTGGGTGTGACTGTGAACTAAATAGTCCATATTGATAAGCTATTTGCATATCACATAATTGAAAATTTTATCTAGAATGAATTTTAGTTGTTTAAATTCTGAATTAACTTTAGCTCTTTAAACACCAAATCAATATTTCCATTTTCAATTGAAGTTTTCATGTAGATTGTGGAAATACGGAGGTTTATAGAATTTCTAAAGGTCTCTTGCTTGATATCTTCTTTTCTTCGTATCTGTCTATCTTTTCACTCAAAGCAGTGAAATTATGACAACTTCTTGTCCTTATTTTTATTGCACTTATCCATTGTTACACATGCTACAGTATCTATTTTTCTATATTTTCTTCCTTTTTGTTATTGTGCATGATTTTGTGTTTCACTAGTAGCATTAAAGGCCCATTCACTAAACATACTCACAATTGGCATTGCTCTGTTATCAATTAATTTTTATGGACAATAAATCGTGTGTTTACCCAATATTTTAAAGATTTGTCTATTGAGGGTGCAATTTTTTGGAACTGTTTATTTTTGTATATTTCATAAGACAGCAATTGTCTTTTGCAACTCATTTTGTCTTTCTGCAGATGTTCTTTTATGCTAACAATGAAATTGCGATTGACAAGACTGAGTTTTGGGAGAAGAGCTATCTGCCAAGATCAGCAGTATCTCAAAAGTTACACATTCTCGATTTTGCCTCTGATCTTCTATCTATAACCAAAGAGAAAAGGAATTTAAGTGGTAGAGAATCCATTTCTCTATCTGGTGTTTCCAAAGAAAAAGAATCAAATATAAATGCTTTTCAACTTTGCCCATTCTTCATGAAGGATACAGCAAAGGCAATTATTTCTGCTGGAAAATCACTACAGCTGATCCGACATGTTCCTATGACATCTCTTTCGAAAGCTCCTGCCACCAACCTTGAGAATGAAACTAGTATAGCTGGTTTAACTTTGTCGGAGGTCTTCTGTGTGTCATTAGCAGCTCTTATATTCCATGGTGACCACATCTCTGATTACCTTCGGGAAGATAACAAACTTGTTTCTTCATTTGAGTCTGTTGATGAAATACAAAGGCTACAAGAGAGTGATGGGAGTTTTCCTGCTAAAACAAGCTCGAATAAAGCCTGGCTTAAGCTACTGACTGATATATTGGCCCAGAAAAGGGATTTTAGTTCAGGATATGCACAAAGAGATCCATTAAATTCCTTTAGCGTGAAGGGAAAGAAACTAACTTCAGATGAAATAGATGACCTGCCCCAGTTTCACACATTTTGTCCTGAAAATCCGGCTCTTACTGTGTCTCTAAAGCTTCTTCATGAGAATAGGGATGCTTGGAGTGCATTGAACATATCTCAAAACTTTCATCTTCCTCCTTTAAACGACGAGGGTCTTAGGCAAGCTATCTTTGGTGAAAATTGCGGAACTGGTTTGGCACACAAGAACACAGATTACACTTCTGGCTTTCAGTTTGGTGAATTTGAACATAAGGTGGAAGATGGAGAAATGCTCAAAGTGTTACTTCCCTGTCCAACTCTTCTTCCATTGTTCCGGGTACTGCATTAGGGAGTTCACTTAATTCATATGTGATTGTAGCTTCTACAGCATTTCTTATAGCTCAAATCTTTTTTGCGATAATATACAGGAGGATATGTGCATGACAGAAGTTTTACCGTTCCAGAATAATAGCACCCTTCCATCAAGAATCCTCAGCTGGATCCAGAGTACTGAACCAAAAAGCACACCACTTCCTGCTGTAATTCTTCAGGAATGCCTTATCAGCTATATCAAAAAGCAGGTAAGGGATGAATAACAGCTCACAGTGCTTTTTCTATACATGCCTTTGATGTAATAACAGGCAGGCTACAGATTCTTGCATTTTAATTATGCAGAGTGATCATATTGGCAAGAATATGTTGTCAAAATTACTGCATGACTGGAGATTGTTAGATGAGCTCAGCGTGTTGCGTGCCATATATTTATTAGGATCAGGTATCATCTGATCCAAGCAGTCCAGACTTTCATAAACGATATTTTGATTTTACATATCAAGCTTGATTGACAGGACAACAATCATGCTATGAACAGGTGATCTTCTGCAGCATTTCTTGACTGTGATTTTCACTAAGTTAGACAAAGGAGAACCCTTGGATGATGATTTTGAGTTGAACACAATTTTGCAGGTGCAAATCAGCAACTAAACCCTGAATTACTAGGTCTTGTAGCTTTGCAGTTCTTATCATGCCAATCCATTTTTACATATAAAATAGTCCATTTTTGTAACTTGAGGTGCCAAATGGACCAACCCACTTTTGGGCTGCCTATAGGTGCAGCAGCATTTTCTGGCTGGCTAGGCCTAGTATTAATAATTTTATTATTGTAATTTTCCAATAAATAGCTACAAAAAATAGGAAGTGGTATACTCTCATCTCAATCCTGGATACCCATGCCAAACATTACCCACTTTTTGATGTCGCGACCTGGGTTTACAACTTTACTCAAGGGATTTTGGAAAGGGAAAAAAATTAAATATTATAAAATAATGGCCAGTATCTTCTACACATTGGACACGTGGAAGCAATCCTGAAGATCTTATTTTTGTGAATATTGAATTTTTAGTGTCAGGGATATGACATACCTTTAAAGAATGATGTTCGTAGTACAAAGATCTTATTTTTGTGAATATTGAATTTGTAGTGTCAGGGATATGACATACCTTTAAAGAATGATGTTCGTAGTACAAACATTTTTCCAAAGATAATTTCCATTTGCATCAGTCACCTTTTGGAAAAATGATTCAGTATTATTATGTAGCATTTAATAGCACTAGTGGATAATCTGGATTAAGCTCAGAGTGAACATCTTCCCTGGGCGAAAATTGTTGCCTCTAGTGGATAATCTCGCGGTGAAAATCTTCGCTGGGCGAAAATTGTTGCCAAAAAGAAAAATAAAAAATTTGTTTGAAACACCCTAGCCCATGCCCCAACCTTTTTATCTAATACCATTAGTCCAACTTCCAGATTACCCACCTACTCATAGAATTTACAAGAAAAAATTATAAACGGAAAACTTATAAATGGGGCATGAGTTTCCCTGCCCCAACCCATTACTATCCCTAGATTAACCAATGAGATCAATTTCATAATCATCTTTGGAACCACATCTTCACTGATATTTTATGGTTTACTTTGGTGAAATGCTGAGTCCAAAAGTGTCAATGTCCTTTTGATAACTTGCTGGATCAATGAATTTATTTTATTTTATTTTAAGTAGCTAAATGGATCAATGAGTATCAGATCCTGCAGCACTCCATTGTATCGATTGTTAAACTAAGCATGGAAACCCATTTAAATAATTTCTATGTTGTAAAACTTTTTTTGACACTGTTCTGGATACTGCCGACATTGAGTGCTGCCAGCACAATAACAATATTTAGTTTTCTTCAGGAGTCAATAAGGAACTCTGCTGATAATATACTCCTAAGTACACCAGATTCCTTGGTTGTGTCTATAACAAAAAACCCTGGTTCCAGTGAAGACGATCAGCTTTATATGTCCACTTCAGTCTCAACTCCTCGTAAAGGTTGTAGTCAGAGCTTTGGAATAGATGTACTAGAATCTCTTAAGTTCTCATACAAGGTATTGCGTAGGGTTATTCAACTCTTATTTCTCTCATTTGTTTGTGAAGTTAAAAATTTTGTCAAGCATCTTGGTAGATTTTCTTATTCAGATTTTATTTCAAATTCAACCCAATAGATTGCTTGGCCACTTGAACTTATTGCTAACCTGGAAGCAATGAAGAAATATAATCAGGTAGCTCTTTTACTTCTTTTCAGTCAAGTTGCTATTAGTTATTTATTCTTGGTAATTCTTTCTGTATATTTTGCAGGTTATGATCTTCTTGTTGAAAGTCAACCGAGCTAAATTTGTGCTTGATAAAGCTCGGAGGTGGATGTGGAAGGTAATTCCATTTTTAGTGCCTTGTGCAGGATCTAAACCAAACAATATAGCCGAGATCTTTGATATTGCCCCTTTGGACCTTTCAGGATAGAGGAACTGCAACAACTAACAGCAAACGCCACTGGTTGCTTGAGCAAAAGCTCCTCCATTTTGTGGATGCTTTTCATCAATATGTTATGGACAGAGTAATGAGTTTTCCAACCTTTCAAATGTGTGATTATTCGTTATGAGTTGCTAGTTTTTCTTTATTGTACCTGGACTACAAAATGCCATCTAACCCACATGGTTGAGTATCATCCTGTCTTTTAGAGCTGAATCTTTGATATCATCAGTGGTTAATGATATTGTTCTTCTCCAGTATTTGTTCTGATTTGTTGCCACAAGTAATTGAAATGAGAGAATGAGAGTTAAAATGTTTACGCTTAATGTTTTCCATTTTTATCCTCAACCTGAATAAACGGTTGTATAATTGCCATCTGAAATTGTCATGAAAACAAAGCAACCTGCAAAGACTAAATTTAGAGTAGTGAGTAATATTGGTGGTATTTGCTTTCATGTTCTCTCTCCTTTATACTGTTGTTTACTTAAATTTCTTCTTAGGAGATTAATGAAGCCTAAAGTGTATAGATCTCTGATCGAAGTTCAAGATTTTTTTATTGGAAAAGGAGAAATCACGTGGGATCGAATTTGATTTTTTGACCTTTACTTACGATTTCTTTTTTTATCTTTTCACGTTTTTGAATGATTTAAGCAAATGTCTGCTTCTGGTATGATTTAAAGAATTTTTGGAGCAATTTTTAAGATTGTGAAGAATTTCCAACCACAGATGTTTCTGTAGAGATTTCCATACTAAATTGAACTTGCAAGTCTTCTTCTAGGGTGATTTGGTTAGAATTATTAAGAGCTCGTAGCATTAGAAAGAACACAAACCTGTATTGACAGGGCATATCTGCTAGTCCTCAGTGTTTTAGATTATTTTTCTGCATTCCCAAATGATTGAACTTGCACATCTTTAATGAATTATTTATATTAAAACTAAAAAAATATTAAACAATTTTCTGTTGAATAAATACTTCTGCTGGTTGCACTTTATAACCAGGGTATTATGAACAGGTATATCATAATGCATGGCGTGAACTCTGTGAACAAATGGCTGTGGCTGGAACTTTGGATGAAGCCATTGAAGTACACGAGTCCTATTTGTTGTCAATTCAGAGGCAATGTTTTGTGGTTCCAGACAAGCTGGTCTTCTTCGCATTCTTCGCTTTTATAATTTTTGTTATTGTTAAGCCATATGTTCATTGATTTAACCTTGTGAACAATAGTGAGCATCAACTGACTTGTTTATGCAGTGGGGCTTGATTGCCAGTCGCATAAACAGTATCCTTGGACTAGCTCTGGATTTCTACTCCGTACAACAGAATCTAAGCAGTGGTGGAGCAATTTCTGCCGTCAAATCAAAATGTGAAAAGGAAGTGGACCGGATAGAGAAACAGTTTGATGACTGCACGGCATTCCTTCTCAGGGTATTCTTTTGTTAGCTTCTGATAACTCTGTAAAGTTTGCTTTTACATGCATAAGCAGATTTTAGTTAAATAAAAAAGGGGAGGAAAACACCCACAAAGCCCATCTGTTCCACCCCCCCCCCACCACCACATGGTAAGGTCTAATGAAAAGTGTCACCCACGCTCTGCAAACGAGAATAATCAAGTGTTTAGCGCATGATAGTCTATTTATAAAGATGATATTTCCGTAATCCACTATATTTTGACAAGGTCTTTACTCAATCCATTTCACAATCTTATCTTTGTCATCCATTTCTGACCAATTTTTTTTACTTTCCTCCAGAGTTCAGTTTCTACCTCCACCAACTCCCCTGCAACCCTAGTTTAGGAGGTGAAACCATGGACATTCTTTTATCTATTTGTATTGTATAGGCTTATTATGTTTTTATTCGTCGTTGTGTGCGCTATGGAGAGATTGTGTGCATGTACATCTATTTTACTCGAACTCTTCACTTTTGAAGAAGTATTCGTGTCGGACACTCAGGTATGAGACATGGGTATGAGATCCTTCTCGGATCCTATTAACCAAAATTTGATATTTTGTATCATTTAAATCAAATGGCAATCATTCATATATCCAACAAATACATCTATTATTACTAATACATAAATTTCTTAAGTAATTTGAAATTTATAAGATGTATTCATGCATTTTACCAAAATTTTGCGTCTTTTTAGTCATATCCCCATATCTCACGTTTTGAAAAAAAAAAGGTCCAACACTTAGATACACGTACCCGATACCTGAACCCGAGTCTGAGCAACATAGATGTACATATGCAGAACCTAGTTCTCATTCTATTTCTTGCATCTATACCTCGCATTCCTCCCTTACAAACCAGGTGACGCCCTACTTGAATCTCCAAGCAGCTCTCCTCATCTTTTATTTCAAATCAAGGCACAAAAACCTGATCAACTACAGTTCATTATCAGAGGCACAGAATTTAGAACAATGAAAATGAATACTTCAATATTTCTGGTTTGTTTTATTTCGTGGATGGTTGGAGATTTATTAGTGCTTGGCGGTGTATATGTTGGTTTTGTGCCTGGCATCTTGGTTGTGGACAGTGTTGTGTGAATATTTAGCATTTAACGTATTATTATTTTCGTTATTTATTCTTTATTTGACATGAGTTCAGTCACACTTTTGCACATAGTAAATGAGAATGATTTTGACAATCTTATATTTGTTTCTGCAGATTCTCTCTGTCAAACTCAACGTGGGGCAATTTCCTCATCTGGCTGCTCTAGTAACTCGTATTAACTATAACTACTACTATATGTCCGATAGTGGAAGCTTGACAGCCCCTGGTTCTAGAACCTTGCGATTGACTTAGTAATATTCCAAGTTAAGAGTCGATTGAATGAAGAGTTGGCTTGATTTATGATGCTGCGTTCAACGTGTCATACCTTTCATTTATTCTGGGTTTGTGTTAACATCTTGATTTGATGTAATTTATATGAAATATGTACATCTTCTTTTGTATTTTGCTTGGATGGAAGTCTTGAATCTGTGATTGCATAATTGGGTGAATATATTATCTTGTCTACAACAGTGATGACTTAGTAGTACAGTTATTAGTTAATCAATTTTGCTACACGCACAATGAGTGTGGCAATGAGGATGACAATTAGCTTGCGTGACATAATTTGTTTTTCACACATAACATCATCTTTTAATTCAACACTTACACATCATTTAATTGTCATTTTTATTGTCAAACTAATTGTGCAAGTAGATTAATTCTTTGTGCATTTAGATGTATTGATCAATGGAAGGTTTAAGGATGGCAAGGAGTGTTGGAAATGGGTCTCAAAAGGGTCGTTGACCTCAAAAATGAGAGGGACTAGATGTTCGACTTGTCCAAATTAATGTTCAATTAAATTCTACGTTTTGAGTATATGAATGTAGTTTATTTAATTGTGTAAAATCATTTCATTATGAATGAGAAATTATGGTTGAAAGTTGGACAGTAAAATGACGAATAAATGGGAAAGAATTGAATAATGTTCCAATCTCATAGGTTGTAAAACCAACCTTGAATCACCTTATAAGCATCAACTTGGTAAATAAGTTTGGACTTCAAGGGGTACCAATAGTATTTGAAAGGGGGAAATCTTGGATAATGTTTATACTAGTCCAAAGTTCACACGTGATTCATCAAGGTCCGGTCGTGGGCTTGGTCAGAACCAATATTAATTTTTTGGATAAAATTTATTTGAGTTTAATTATTTAAATATTTAGTTTCTTTAATCGTTCCATTTCGATAAGTAGTTGATCGGTGTGTGGGAGATGGTTCATGTAGAGATGGCAAAAAAGACCCGATTCACCGATTCAATACAATTCGATCCGAAAAAAAATCCCGATCCACCCCGTTTCACTTAAAAAAAGAAAAATTACTAAAAATTATTATTATTATTATTATTATTATTATTATTATTATTATTATTATTATTACAGATTTACGTTAAATTATCTTGTAGAAAAATATTCGCGAACAAATCGACCCGCAAATTGTGGGGCCGGCTTGCCTTGAAAATTGGCAGGTTGCGGGATGGATCGGATCATACCCATTTTGTGCGAAGCCGATTCGGATCGAGGCAATCCACCCCGTTGCCAACGTTAGGTTTGTGTTTCCTCTATAAAAAACGTTTTTCCTCACTTCATTGAACACGTCATTTTCATCATTGTTTCTCACATACATAATGCATTCATAGTTTAGTTTTTCAGAGAGTATGGTCATTTCTGGGTTCGTTGTATTTGTAGTTGAAGTGCTACTTCTGCAAACCCAATCATTGTATCTTGGGATGCAATTTATCATATATCTGTAAGCGCTATAACAGGGTAAAAATGTCTTAAGGACAGAGTCTTGCCTTGATCACCATTGTTTCTTATTTTGTCCGAAATTCTTTATCTGCTTTTTCTTGTGGTTGATTATTAAACTGTTTTGCACATTTTGATTTTATCCGTTTATTTACTTATCATTTCATTTACTGGAAAGCTTATGCACTAGAAATAACCATCTTAAAAATAATTTATTAGATTTATGGCATACTATTTCCTACATTGTGCATGTCAATTTGTTCCTATGTTTCGAAATTGCATTATAGTTTAAAGTTGTCAAGTTTTCCAAAATCTGAAGTTACTGTATCGATTTTAAAAATCTTCAATTTCCAAAACTACCGTAACATCAAGGCTAGGAAAGCTTAAAAGATACGATAGGTACTACGCATATCAACAAGTTGTACCTTCTTTTCTGGAAATCCATCATTGGAAACTCGACAATTAAGCGTGCTTGGCTTGAAGAAATTCTATGATAGGTGACTTCCTGGGAAGTTTTCTTGGGGAGCGTGAAGTTTTCTTGGGGAGCGTGCGAGTGAGGACAAAATATGCTAGTGCGAGTGAGGACAAAGTATGCTGAAAAGACTCATATTGGTACAGTGAAGACAATATGTCGTCATTTAACGACCGAGACATCACGTTAAGTGGGACCTTAGTCGTACAGATGGTATCAGAGACAGCGCCAGCCGAAAATCGGGAACTAAGTGCTATGCGGGACAAAGTGCTACGTCATAGGGCGGGAGCCACTTCTTAAACCCGTAGGAGCCACCTCTAGAATCCCAATGGCTGACAATGGATCCTCAGATGGTTTAAGTAGGACGAGGACATCACGAGTCTAACGGGGGGTGATCGTAACACCCAAGCCAGGAAAGCACCTCTAGAATCCCAATGGCTGACAATGGATCCTCAGATGGTTTAAGTAGGACGAGGAAATCACGAGTCTAACGGGGGTGATTGTAACACCCAAGCCAGGAAAGCTTAAAAGATATGATAGGTACTACTCATACCAACAAGGTGCACCTTATTTTTCAGAAGTCCATCATTAGAAATTCCACAGTTAAGTGTGCTTAGCTTAGAGAAATTCTATGATGAGTGACCTCCTGTGAAGTTTTATCAGGGAGCGTGTCGGTGAGGACAAAGGATACTGAAAAGACTCGTGTTGGTACAATGATGACATTACGTCATCATTTAACGGTCAGGACAGTCCGTTAAGTGGGACCCGGGTAGTTACAACTACATTTTACTATTTTGCAGAATTTAGTTTGTAATTTTCTGATTTATTACTAAGATTTTTTTAAAAAAAATTGTTGAACTTCTGTTTTTTGGAAACGGAAATGGCTAACATCTAATGCAATTCCCCTATTATGACACATATTGTGCCTGGTCCTACTGTAGCTAGTCAGTCTGCATCAACTTCCATTCCTCACAGAGAAAAACCTGAAAAATTTAATGGTTTCGACTTTAAGAGTTAGCAGTAGAAAATGTTGTTTTATCTCACAATGCTGAATCTGACAAGGTTTCTCATAGAGAATCCTCCTACCGTGCAACAAGGAGAAAATAATTGAGCTTCAATTATTTCCTTGGACGCATGGAGGCACTCTTATTTTCTGTGCAAAAATTATGTGCTAAATGGACTGTACGGCTCACTATATGGATTGTATAACCCAATGAAATTTGCAAAAGAATTATATGAATCTTTGGAGAAAAAAATATAAAACAGAAGATGCTGGTACTAAAAAGTTTATTGCCAGTAAGTTTTTCTGGGCTATAAAATGATTGATTCTAAATCTGTTATTTCCCAAGTTCAAGAATTGCATGTACTCATCCATGATCTACATGCTAGAAAATTGATTATAAGTAAGTCTTTCCAAGTAGCAGCTGTAGTTGAGAAACTCCCACCCTCATGGAAAGATTTTAAAAACTATCACAAACACAAGCATAAAGAAATGAACCTAGAGGAGTTCATTGTGCTTTTGAGGATCAAAGAAGACACTAGAAAGTCTAAAAAGAAGAATGGAGGACTAAGCATAGAAGCTAAGGCAAACATGGCTGAATCAAGTTCAAGGAAGAACATGAAAATGAAACACTCGAATTATGCTCAAAGAAAAATGAGAACGACCAAAAGAACAAAAAGTTCAAAGGGGACTGCTATAACTACAGCAAACCTGAATATTGTGCAATTGATTATCGCAAGCCTAAAAAGCAAAATGCCCACACACATATGGTTGAAACTGAAATGCTATTTAAAGGTGTTCAAGAAATGCACCTATCTGGTGTAGTAACTGAATGAAACAGTGTTGGGAATCTCAGGGAAAGGTGGATGGATACTGGTGTCACTCGCCAATATGTACTGACAAGATTATGTTTTCTGATGATAAATCTATTAATGATGAACAAGTGTTTATGAGAAATTTCTCAAGCTCAAACTTTGAACTCTTGGCAAGGTACTCATCCTCAACAATGTGTTGCATGTGCTAGACATTTGGAAAAATCTTATTTCTGGTTCTCTACTTAGCAAGAATGGCTTTAAGTTAGTATTTGTATCTGAAAAATTTTGTGCAAACTAAGAATGATATGTACGTAGGAGAGGGAAATATGTCTAAAGAAATGTTTAAGATGAATGTCCTTATTATTATACCTAAATTGAACAAGATTAATGAAGTTTCTACTTCTGTCGTTCTGCATATATCGTTGAGTCTTCTTGCTTATGGCAATAGATTACGACATGCAAACTTTAAATTTGTGCTCAAATTAATGAACTTAAATTTACTACCGTCTTTATATTTCGATCATAGTCACAAATGTGAAACTTGTGTTGAGGCTAAGTTTTCCAAAAGACCATTTCCTTAAGTTGAACGAAACACTTCACCTTTGGAATTAATTTACAACGATATCTATGACTTAAAATTCATACAAACTAAAGGTGGGAAAAAATACTTTCTTACTTTCATTGACGATTGCACTCGATACTATTCTGTTTATTTTTTTAAGAAGCAAAGACGAGGCCTTGAAAATGTTTAAACACTATAAGAATGAAGTCAAAAATTAACTTAGCAAAACAATAAAAAAAATTCGAAGTGATAGAGGTGGAAAATATGGAGCACCGTTTGAGAAATTTTGTTCAGTACATGGTATTATTCACCAAACAATGAATCCTTACTCACCTCATTCAAATGGGATTGGGGAAAAAAAGAATCTCACACTTAGAGAAATGATGAATGCTATATTGATTAGTTCTAGTCTACCCTATAATTTGTTGGGGGGAGCTGTCCTTTCAGTAAATCACATTCTTAATAAAATACCACACAAAGATAAGGACGAAATACCTTACGAGTTATGGAAATGTCACAAACCTTCATATAAATAATTGGAGGTGTGGGGGTGTTTGGCAAAGGTAGAAGTGCCAAAACCTAAACAAGTAAAAATCGGGTTGAATATTGTAGATTGCATTTTTATTGGATATGCTCATGAAAATAATGCATATCGATTTCTTGTGGATAAATCTGAGATTCCTGGTATACATGAAGATACGATCATTGAATCAAGGAATACAGGTTTCTTCGAATACGTCTTACCTCGTAAAGACAAAATTGATGTAAGTTCAACAAAACGAACTTATGATACTGCAAATGATGATGATGATGATGATGATGATGATGATGAACCCAAATGCAGTAAAAGGGCTAGAAGGTTTACGTCCTTTGGTTTAGAATTTCTAACTTACATGATCGAAAATGAACCTAAGTCATTAAGTGAAGCAATGTCAAAACCAAAGACTTATTTTTGGAAAGAAGCTATCAATAGTGAAATTGAATCGATAACTCAAAATCACACTTAGGAGTTAGTTGATCTCCCACCTGGAAATAAACCTCTAGGTTACAAGTTGATATTCAAGAAAAAGTTAAAACCAGATGGATTTATTGATAAATACAAAGCTTGTTTGGTAACAAAAGGATATAGACAAAAAGAAGGTCTTGATTTTTTTGATACTTACTCACCAATAATAAGGATTACTACGATTAGAATCCTTATTACAATTGTTGCGATACATAAACTAGAAACACATCAAATGGATGTTAAAAAATCATTTATAAATGGTAAGTTAGAAGAAGAAATAAACATGGCCCAACCCAAAGGGTTTTTCGCTCATGGACAAGAGAAAAAGGTTTGTAAACTCTTTAAGTCCTTATATGGATTAAAATAGGCGTCAAAGGAGTAACGTCAAAAGTCTGACAAAACAATATTGTCAAATGGATTTAGAATTAACAAGTGTAACAAATGTGTGTATAGTAAAAATATACCAACATCATATGTCTTAGTATCTCTCTATATGGATGATATGGTAACTTTAGGTATCAATCATGATATTATCATGTCTGCTAAGAAATATTAATGAAACATTTTAACATGAAGGACATGGATGTAGGGGATGTAATTCTTGGAATTAAATATCCTAAAACACCAAATGACCTTGTTCTTTCAGTTTCATTATGTTGAGTCTGTACTTCAAAAATTTGGAGTTTTCAATGATAGTCCTATCAAAACTCCTGTAGACACAAGTCTACACTTAGCCAAAAATAGAAGTGAACATGTACATCAATTAAGATATTCTCAAATTATTAGAAATCTGGTGTATCTATTGAACTGCACACATCCAGATATTGTGTTTCGCAGTTAATAAATTGAACAGGGTCACGTGTAATCCAATCGATGACCATTAGAAGGCGTTGAACAGGGTACTTCGATATTTGAAATATACCTTGAAATTTGGATTACATTATATGATATATCCAGAAATATTAAAAGGATACTGTGATGCAAATTGGATATTTGATATAAAAGATTCTAAATCCACAAGCGGTTACGTATTTACACTTAGTGGTGTGGCCGTGTCCTGGAAATCCTTTAAAAAGAACTTGCATTTCTCGATCAACAATGGAATCAGAGTTTATATCATTAGATAAACCTGGAGAGGAAGCAAAATGACTTCATAACTTTCTAGAGGATATTCCATGTTGGCCCTAGCCGGTATCTGCATTGGCATTCACTACGACTATCAGTCAACTATCGGAAGGGCACAAAATAGCATGTATAATGATAAGTCTAGACTTATACATTGTAGACAAAAAGTAGTTGATCTCAACAAGTATTATTTCCATTGATCATGTGAAATCAAAAGAGAATCTTGTGGATCCGCTTACAAAAATTCTACTAAGAGATCAAGTATATTATCTATCAAAGGAAATGGGATTAAAGTCTGATACGCATGAGTCTTAATGATAGTAACCTAACCTTGTTCATTGGAGATCCCTATATCTTAGTTCAATGGGATAACTAAGTTATTGAGATTCATTTAAGCACTTAGTCGTTCCTTTGTAAAAGTGATGTCTGCAGAATGTACAAGGTTAAGTTGTAACTTTTAAAGATTCCTTTAGCTTAGATAAACCAAGTTGACTATAGCATAATACTCTTAATAGGAGATCACATATATAAGTGTGAAGTGGGACCGCTTCTACGGGAATTTGTGGCTTAAATTATCTAGAACACTTATGAATCCCAAGTATTGTTTAGGGCTAAAACGAACACAACTATGAGAACTCAAGAATTGATAGGAATGTTATTGTGTAGATATTGTTGTCTCGGTTTACACTAAAAGCTGGGCAGTTCAAGACATCACGTTCACTAACTAGCCAACTAAACTTGATAGTATTCTACTAATGCATGTTCAAATCCAATTGGAATCATAACCATCCTCCGAAGCTGGTCATAATGTATATGATGCCACTTTGCATATTGGGGATGGTATTAGTAAAGGGCGGGCTGGATGTTACTCTCTGTTCGTGTCTGTATTGCATTTAGCATAGTCATGATAATTTCCATTCATGTGGGTGATTGTTGGAAATATGTCTCAAAAGGGTCTACTTTGACCTCACAATTGAGTGGGGGTCATATTCGATTTGTCCAAATTAATGTTCAATTAAATGTAATTTATTTAATTGTGTAAAACCATTTAATTATGAATGAGAAATTATGGTTGAAAGTTGGACAATGAAATAATGAATAAATGGGAAAGAATTGAAAAATGTTCCAATTCCACATAGGTTGCAAAACCAAACTTGAACCACCTTATAAGCATCAACTTGGAAAATGAGAAGTCTTAGACAATGTCTAGATTAGTCCTAAGCACACATGTGCGCTCGTCATCCGACTGGCTCGACACTAGCACGGGCTCGAGCCGCGGATCGTGGGCTTGGTCCAAACCAATATTATTTTTTGGATAAAACTTACTAATTTTATTTGATTTTAATTATTTAAAGATTCAGTTTCTTAACCATCCCATTTCGGTAACTAGTGGATCAATGTGTAAAACTGTTGATGAGTGGGAGATGGTTCATGTGAAAATTGTCAATGATTTTCACCGAAACGTCACTTTTCTCTCTATAAAAAGGTTCTTTTCCTTACTACATTAAACACGTCATTTTCATCATCGTTCTCACATATATTATATATACTGCATTCATAGTTCGATTTTTCATACTTCAGAGAGTGCCGCCATTTCTAGGTTCATTGTACTTGTAGCTGAAGTGCTACCTTTGCAAGCTGGTTCGTTGTATCTTGGGAGACAATTTCCCATATATCCGTAAGCACTGTAATGGGATAAAAACATCTTAAGGTCAGAGATCATATTTCTCGTCTCGATCACTATTTTTCTTATTCTATCTGAATTGCTCTATCTAGATTTTATTGTGGTTTATAATTAAATTGTTCTGCACATTTTGATTCATTCCATTTGTTTACTTAATTAACGTGTCAATTACTAGAAAAGCTTATGCACTAGAAATAACAAGGAGCATGATGGCTCTCTAGCCTTATCGAATTTTTTTTTGGGAATCTAGGGTCTGGACATAACTAGAATTAAAATTAATTCCTCTTTCTCATTCTTATTAATACGGGATTGAATTGGACATGGTCGAGAAAAATTGTCATCCTTGAAAATGTTGATGATAAGTGAACTGTGGTGACAATAAAATATCCATTCAACAGGGTCGATTGTTAGGCATGTTGATCTAGGGCTTGTGAGTTTTAATGTTAAATGGGTAAACTACATCCACCTTCTCCATTTTTTTTATTTTTTTTTATTTTTGAAATTCCAAAGTAAAGTTCCTGCACTAATGGATCACAAAAACAAACACAAACTCAAACACAAACCCTAAGTCAAAAAATATCGACAACATCACCATCGCCGACCATTGACAACCAATCTGTTACATAGACACTTCAACTAGGATAGCGTGTTCGTGTTCGACATATGTCGAATTGTTGGAATTATATATGTCCATAGAGTATAATTCACGACATTTAAAAGTAAAATATTAATTGATTATATTAATATGATGTTGTATTTGTCCACGGGTCGATTTGATATTACAAATTGAGTGTTTAAGTTGTTAAACACAGAAAGATTCAATTTGTGATTCGATCTAAAATTAACGTTCACGATCAGTAAATAAATATGGACAATTTATTTTGATAAGATCGTCTCGATTTTATTAAAGTCTGTCTTTGACTTTGGTAATAAAATTGAGAGTACGTTTGGAACGTATTGGACAAGACCACGTGAAATTAATTTGTGACATTGACCATACAAATTTAATTTCACTTGATTATCGTACGTGGGACCTTAATCCTAATAGGATAATGGACTTCGATTACTAACTTGAAGTTCTTTGAGGTATCAATGGGTGATATCAAATTGCTGATCAATATCTCGGTACTTTGGGAATTAAAGTGAACTAACGAGGAACATATATTCGTATTATGGAATCCGTCACCTTTTAGGTATGATCATAATCTCACTGGTTCTTCTAGTGAACAGTTGAATTTGAGCTCAGTAATTCGACAGTGACTGTTGAATTCTATGATGTGATGTGATCACATCGAACTGTCAGATAGAAGATGAGAGTTGAGAATTTATGAATATTCGGATAAGGGCATTTTGGTCATTTTAACTTGCTCCGAATATTCGAGTTGATCGACGGGGGTAACATGTAAGAACGATAAGTCAGAGGATATAATTATTGATTAATTGTTTCAGTAATTTCAATTTTACTAAGAGTGCAATCTCGTTCTTTTAGTGGAATAGAACGTGATTAAAAAATTAATTTTGACTGATCAAGAGTTGATCGGGTCATAATTAATTTATTGAAGCTTAGTTTAATTGGGTCCGATCAGGTTCCCTCGGTGGCTTCATTATAATGGGTTTATACAGGCTTATTACCTGTATTGAGTTGTGCAGAAATGGGCATGGGTTATGGTACTGGGTCTGGTAGGGTTTTGGAGTGTAAAGAGATTACAAATAGTCTCCCAAGACTATTTTTCTTAACCTAATTGGAAAAGTGGCGAGACACACACTAAAGTGTGTAGTGTGTTTTTCCTCTTTACAAAGAAACCCTAATCCTAGTTTAACCTAGATCTTGAGAAAGGTGACCACACACCTGCACAACTGCCATTGGAGAACACCGAGGAAAGCTTGAGGGTTTGAAGCTTTGGTGAAATCAAGAAGCAGCGAAAAGAGATTATTGTAAAGCACGCTACAAGGGTAATATCTCTTTCTTTTTTGTGTGCACAAAATTATTTATTCCAAGTTAAATACATAGAACAGAAAATCCTGTAACGGGATGATCTATCACAAGAAATCAATTTTTGTGATTAGAGCAACCCGGGTTCCCAACACGAATCTGATACCCCTCTGATACTCTAATATGGTCATTCTTTTTCTTTATAAGAGAAATAATATATATTGCAACTTAAAGTTAATATTAAATAACAAATGAGTACTCATAATTAAAAGATTTCAAAAAGAAAAATTAATAACGGGTATAAAACTAAATTTATACTATATAAATGAAGAGTTTTAAAGAATTTAATTAACGTGTCGACAACGTATCGTGTCGATACTCTTTTGAAAAATTGTATATCGGCATGTCGAATATACGTATCTGTGTCAGTGCATCCTAGGACCACCACAAACCATTGATCACCACCAGTCAGTCACAGCACCACCATTCTGTGCGCTACCCAATCAAACTAAATACCACCAACACTCCATTCATCACCACTGGCACCACCTCATTCTCTTTCAACTTTTATTTTCAAATATGAAAACAAATTTCATTTTTCGGTATTTATATGTACTATTATTTCTTTTGCTTTTTTGTTTTGAAGGTGGTCATGGAGGCACACGGTGATGGAGGCTTGATCGAGAATTTGAATACTTGCACTATTAAATTTATTTACACATCTTAATTAATGTTTTAAGCTTTGAAATTTTAAGTGTCATTTGCACATGATTCGTGATAATTAAAAGCCCCCTAAATGACTAGACAACTGTGATGCCTCAATGCAATTTGGGGATAAACAGTCAGCTCTCCCTCGCTTAATCTAGCTGAACTCTATGTTAACTAATGAGACTTACAAAGTGCAAGTACCAGTTACAGATTTCTAAAGTCTTGAAGAATTTATTTCAATCAAATAGAGTGTCTAACGATTTTTATGAAAGTGTCACTGATTTTAAAATTCATGTTTTTTTCCAACTGAAATGTTTTAATTTGACCTATACGGCGAGTAAAACTCTATAAAATCATGTTTCCGAATAACTTAGTTGTATGTTAGTGTCTCCTAAGTTACTAGGATCCGGGGCGCTGTTGGAATTATATATGCCCATAGAGTATAATTCACAACATTTAAAATAAAATATTAATTGATTGTATTAATATGAAGTTGCGTTTGTCCACGGGTCGATTTGATATTACAAATTGAGTGTTTAAGTTGTTAAACACAGAAAGATTCAATTTGTGATTCGATCTAAAATTAACGTTCACGGTCAGTAAATAAATATGGACAATTTATTTTGATAAGATCGTCTCGATTTATTAAAGTCTATCTTTGACTTTGGTAATAAAATTGAGAGTACGTTTGGAATGTATTGGACGGGACCACGTGAAATTAATTTGTGACATTGACCATACAAATTTAATTTCACTTGATTATCGTACGTGGGACCTTAATCCTAATCGGATAATGGACTTCGATTACTAACTTGAAGTTCTTTGAGGTATCAATGGGTGAGATCAAATTGTTGATCAATATCTCGGTACTTTGGGAATTAAAGTGAACTAACGAGGAACATATATTCGTATTATGGAATCCGTCACCTTTTAGGTATGATCATGATCTCACTGGTTCTTCTAATGGACAGTTGAATCTGAGCTCAGTAATTCGACAGTGACTGTTGAATTCTATGATGTGATGTGATCACATCGAACTGTCAGATAGAAGATGAGAGTTGAGAATTTATGAATATTCGGATAAGGGCATTTTGGTCATTTTAACTTGCTCCGAATATTCGAGTTGATCGACGGGGGTAACATGTAAGAACGATAAGTCAGAGGATATAATTATTGATTAATTGTTTCAGTAATTTCAATTTTACTAAGAGTGCAGTCTCGTTCTTTTAGTGGAATAGAACGTGATTAATAAATTAATTTTGACTGATCAAGAGTTGATCGGGTCATAATTAATTTATTGGAGCTTAGTTTAATTGGGTCCGATCAGGTTCCCTCGGTGGCTTCACTATAATGGGTTTATACAGGCTTATTACCTGTATTGGGTTGTGCAGAAATGGGCCTGGGTTATGGTACTAGGCCTGGTAGGGTTTTGGAGTGTAAAGAGGTTACAAATAGTCTCTCAAGACTATTTTTCTTAACCTAATTGGCAAAGTGGCGAAACACACACTAAAGTGTGTAGTGTGTGTTTCCTCTTTACAAAGAAACCCTAAACCTAGTTTAACATAGGTCTTGAGAAAGGTGACCACGCACCTGCACAGCTGCCATTGGAGAACACCGAGGAAAGCTTGAGGGTTTGAAGCTTTGGTGAAATCAAGAAGCAGCGAAAAGAGATTATTGTAAAGCACGCTACAAGGGTAATATCTCTTTCTTTTTATGTGCACAAAATTATTTGTTCCAATTTTAATACATAGAACAGAAAATCCTGTAACGGGATGATCTATCACAAGAAATCAATTTTTGTGAGTAGAACAACCCGGTTTCCCAACAATTGGTATCAGAGCGTCAGGTTTTTGATACTGTTTTGTGTATTTAAGAATAAATAATTTTGTTATGCATGTGTTAGTTGAGCGGTGTTAGGATTATGTGATTTGATTGTTATTGGATGAATGATATTTTTTATTGAACAAATTTATGGCCTTAGATTTTTGTCGTGAAATCTTGTATTTGTATTATCGAGTCTTGTAACAAAAGGGGTGGATTACGATTCCATGTTTTCCCTTTTGATTTTTTGATTTTTGCAATAGAATTAGGGTTTGTATTATTTCTATTGTAATTATAAAATTCGAGGACTAGATCTGCAGTTTCAGATTGAAGGGACCAATTCTGCAATTTCGGATTCAAAGATTGCTGTTGGAAATTCTGTGGACTGGAAATTCTACATATTTTAAATCGGAGGACTTCCAAGGCAATTTCGAAAAGTAGACTCAACTTCATCTTCCTCAACAAATAAAGGACTTGGCTTGCAATTTCTGAAAATCCACCATGAACGGCATGCAGGCAGTCGGTGGGACTCGTGGGTGCTACCATTGTGATCGGCAGTTAATGGCGGCGCTTTTGGCGCTGCTATCTTGGCTCGATCGCGACGGTAGTGGAACCCACATATGTCGCTGCAAGCGATCCGCAGCACCTGGGTCATGCCGTTGTGACGGGTGGTTGAACATGGTGTCCTTGGCATCGTGATCTCGCGGCGGCAGCGGCACCTGTGGACGCTGCTGCCTGTGCAGCGCTGCGGAAGATCGGCAGCACCAACCATGGTGCTGCCGCTACTGCCATTGTTGGTGTATTACACCTTGTTGGCGGCGACGGTGGCACCCGGAGGTTGGCACTGTCGTGACATGATTCCAGGCATTTTCCGATGATGGCATTTCGGAAGGCAGCGGCTGAAATCGTGGCTGAAATCACGGCTGAAATTTTTGAGTTCTCGGTTTGGAGGTTACACAGCAACCTTACAGTGAAGGGTGAATTCAGTTGGGCCAATAATTTCAATTGGGCCGGCTGTGAGTTCTTAATGGGCTGGCTGTGACTTCTTCTTGGGCCGGATGGACTGAATTAAAAATTGCAGAATGGACCAGATTTTGTCTTTGGGCCAGAATTAAAGATTGGGCACTTGGACCGGTTTTATATCAGTTGGATCAAATTTGGATGAAATTAAATATGGCCCAGAAATTGTAAAATTGATCCATTTTATTAATTGCAATGTGGGCTAAATTGTTTAGCTGAGCCAATGCAATGTGGACTGAATTTCACAATGGGCTGGAATATTTAATTGGATCACTACATTTGGCAGTTGGGCTGAAGATTGAAGCTTTGCAGATTTGGACTGGACACTTGCAAATGGAAATTGAAGAATTGGGCCGACTTGTGGCTCAATTGAATCTTTAATTAATTTGTAATTTTTGTATCTAGGTTTGGCCATAAATTATGTTCATATTTATTTTATTATCGCATTCATTTTATGCTTTAATTAAATTGTGAATGAATGTCATTAGATAACATGTCATGTAGATCGCATAAACACCGCTCTAGTACTATACTGTCATGCATTGTTTTATATTTTATTTTATTTTCTAAATGTTAGATTAGAAAATAAATATATTTATTAATAATTAAATTGATTTTAGGAGTTAAAATTGATTGGTAATTATTAAATTAAAACCCAACAGTTCAAAATATTAAGTGAGTGAGGGTGCAAAATATTTTGAACCCACGGCCTCCCCTATTAGCCTATTAGTAAAAATTTGTGTATGCCTCGTGCTAATCTAATTAGTCTCCCTATAGGAGGGCTGCACTGTTTTGGTTACTAGATTGGGCCCAATTAGGTGATAATTTTTTAAGTGTGAATTAATCATGATTACCCTATAGGTGACATAATTAATTTGGTACTTGAAATATTATTAATATAGGGGTTAGACACTTAAATCAATGACATCGTGGGGACTTCCTATAGAATATCCAAACGATGTCAATGATGGCCAAATTTTAACGACTATAAATTAAATATTGCATGAGATGCTAGATATATTTAATTTAGTGGGAGGGTCCCAACCTAGCCATAAATCACATTTATTTCTCCTATAGAGAAATGTGTTTAAGATTTTGGGGTTTTAGGTTGTCGTCATATTATAGTAGTTTTGGGTCTACTTGTACATAATTTTTTATTCATGCATCATAAATGAAAGTATTCATCATTTATACAACTCGTGTTTAATACATTTATTTTATTTGAATGTCGTATTTCCACAACTAGTTATATATTTAGACATCACCAACTAATTTGCGAAAACTGTAACATGTCTCGTTATAATTCTTTCCACTTATGACATTTGTTCGTGCTAGAAGATCCTTGTTCAAAATAATTATAAATCTTCCAATGAAAATGGTTTTATTTTGATGAGATGGTTTATTGCATAGTTTTGATTCTCATATCAAGTACTTCGCAATAAAAATATCAAAATGGGATACCATATTTATTTTCTCGATGGAAGGGTATTTATGATAATTTGAACATTTTAATTATACAAAATATGCTATCAAGCTATATTATATCTCTACTTATGAACCGATCACGTTTTTATAAGAGACCATTTGGTAAAACATGATTGGTCACTTTAACGTGGTGGAGGTTCCACTTGCAAACATTGATTCATGTGACATAATGCTTGAGAAATCTTTTAAGATGATCTCTTGCGGTTCAGTGTGGACTATATTCACCAGGATGAACGTGTCCCTGAAAGGTTCAATGTAAGCTATTCATAGAGAAGAGATTATTTTAAAGCAACGGATAGTATGGTAGGCCCTCTAACCTTTTTGCTTTTGAGCAAAGATAGGATTAATGAGGAAGTAGCCTTTCTTGGAAACTCTATAATGGAGTAAGACTCTATTCATTGTGTTATGGTTAGTAATTGAGTCTATCTTGATTATAGATTCTAGAGTAACTAATCGCTATTGCAAGTTGTTGCAATATGGTCCTAGGTGACCAAATGACACAATGAGATAGAGTATACTATAAGGATAAGCACGGGTATGGTAATATGGAAAGAGCCGTTGGGCTTTTATGTTTGCGAAACAATTTGATTGTTATTTTGTCTCTTTATTATTTGAGCGGAATTATTTAGCGCTTAATCTCCAATCATTAGTTGGAATTAAGTTAAATAATGCTCTTATTGTTGCGAGACAAATGGTTAACAATCTCAAAGCCTTGTAAATGGTTCTAAGTGTAATATTACTACAAGTGATAAGGGATAGATGACTCCTTGTATTAATGAACTCTTTGATAAGATCTTAAGATAATCATATTTATCTAAATAAGATTGAAAGACTAGTAAAGATAACCTCTAAGTATTTTGGAGGTGGAATCTATGTGGGCTTTTGAATTTTATTTAGAGGGTAAAATGATTAAGATTTTAGGCTTGGTTACACTTATCCAAAACTCGATTCTAATACTAGTAAGGGATGGACCTCAAAAGGATCTGAGGTGGAATCTATACTATTTTTCTGAATCTTGTTTAGAGGATTATATAACCAAGAGTCCTTATACATTATATGGACTTAAGAGTTCGAGGATTAATACACTTCGATATGAATGGATTCTTTTGTGCTCAAGATACGAGAGAGTACGAGTAATTCATCACTTTTATTGATGATCACTCCAGATCTCGATTATATACTTAATATCTCATTAATCTGAAATGTTGAAGAAATTCTAGAATTTTGGATAGAAGTTGAGAAGTAATTAAGAGAATCGAAATACTTCGATTTGATCGAGGTCTGTGTATCTCTCATATGAGTTTAGGAACCATTTATCGGAAAAGGAGAACAAGGTAATACCAAATCAATGATGAGTTATCCTCGTTACTAGTTTCATTTGGGAATGTATACCGGAGATAGTCAGGTTCCTTCATAGCCTAGTACCATTGATTCGTTTCCTGAAATACCCCTAGAGTTGTGGCATGGGTGCAAGCTCAGTCTAAACCACATTCAGATTTGGGGACTTTTGGCACACAAGCTGAAAGGAAGGATTGACGAGATGATGGCAACAATGAAGGTTTGATTATATATAAGGTATACAATGAAACTAGAAATTATTTCTTCTATAGTCCTCTGGTCCAGAAAGTATTTTTTGAGTACAAATGTGACTTTCTTAGAGGATAAGGCGTATAGAAGAATACAAATCAACAAGTAAAATTCTATTGGATGAGATGTTAGAACGTGGTTCAAACAACTTGATTCCAGGTTTCCGCATAGAATTAATCTTGATGATTTGGGACTTCCTACGGAACCGATGGTTTCTGATCCTAGTGGGAGAAATAGGCAAGTGGTTCAACCACTATTTTTGCCTGGTGAACCCAATGAACAGGGAAAAACCAAAGGTAGTAGTCGAAGTTGTTCTCACTGTTCTGCCTCTTCTTTATGTTCATAAAGAGGCAGTGAAGAGGTTGATCCCAATTAGGGATATACCAAGTAGTGGGAGGAGAGGAAGGGACTCTGTTTGGACATAATGGAAATACACTTCCAGCGACTAATTGGAGTGGGAGGGTTGTAAGACCACCTTCTTGACGCTTATTCTATGGAGAGTCTTTTTAGACAGTCTCTACTGAAATAAGAGAAGGACTCCTCATTTAGGGAAGTGGTGGAAGTTATGGAATTGAAATCATGGAAGGTGAACGAGAACTCGAAATTGGATTCCTTGTACTACACTAGGGTTTGGATATTTGTAGACACACCTAATGGGGTCAAACCTATAGGGTGTGATGATTTTTAAGATGATAGGAGAATGGTAGATGAGAAGGTTGATGCCTTCAGCGCAAGGCTTATGGCTGTGGGTTTGTGAAACCCTTCTTGCCAATTGCCATGCGAATATTTACCTGGATCTTTTATCCATTGTCGTTCATTGTGAAAATGAGGTACGACATATGGATGTCAAGAAGTTGTTTCTTGAATGCATCTTGAGGAAATCATTTACAAAGTGTAATCTGATGAGTTCATATTAAAAACCATGAAAGTAAAATTCATGACTTACAAGTTTCCAACTTTGGATTTGGGTATTTGTTCAACATATGGAATACAGAATTTGATCGAATGATTGTGATACATGTTCTTGATCAAAATCTTGATATATCTTAAGTATACTCGAGTATACAGAAAGATGAGTCAGTTTTCGCGACTATTTATTTGAATGACACTCTACTAATGTGTGAGAGTATTTTCATTAAATAGTAATTGGCACCAGCAATTAGACTTGAAGGACTTGTAGATGACTGTCTATTTTTTCTAGACATCCGTACTTTTCGGAGTGGGAGAAAAATGAAATAGAAAGTCTCAAGTTTCATGTAATAATAAGATACTATCTACTTTTGCAATATTGAAGTCTTGAAAGGAATAATGTTCTTTGTGGACTTTATCTATCTTATGAGTATTCTCCTAAGACTCATGATAAGATAGAGAAGGTTCCTTATGCTCCGGCTATAGGAAGCCTTACTTTGCACTAGATAGGTCATATCTTATGCTGGGGATATTGTTGGTGATTATTAGTTTGATCCAGGACCAGATCATTGAATAGAGGTACAGCATATACTGAAGCGTTTTCGAAAAACGAGTAAATATTTGCTTATCTATTCAGTTGGTGATCTGAAGGATTAAAACTAATTAAGATCTGATTTGACTAGGATTCTCGAGAGTCGTCAAAATTGGAATATAACTGGGAGATAATGTGGTTAATTGGTTGGGAATAACACAATCTTGGATTGTTTGTTATACAACCGTGACTTACATCGAAATGAGTTACTATCTTGGTTGAGAACATAATCATTAGTGTAATGATGATGTTGACAATATGGATGATTCGGTGTTTCATGTATACTCTAAGGGCAAGTGGGAGATTGGTTGAATTATATATGCCCATAGAGTATAATTCACAACATTTAAAATAAAATATTAATTGATTGTATTAATATGAAGTTGCGTTTGTCCACGGGTCGATTTGATATTACAAATTGAGTGTTTAAGTTGTTAAACACAGAAAGATTCAATTTGTGATTCGATCTAAATTTAACGTTCACGGTCAGTAAATAAATATGGACAATTTATTTTGATAAGATCGTCTCGATTTATTAAAGTCTATCTTTGACTTTGGTAATAAAATTGAGAGTACGTTTGGAATGTATTGGACGGGACCACGTGAAATTAATTTGTGACATTGACCATACAAATTTAATTTCACTTGATTATCGTACGTGAGACCTTAATCCTAATCGGATAATGGACTTCGATTACTAACTTGAAGTTCTTTGAGGTATCAATGGGTGAGATCAAATTGTTGATCAATATCTCGGTACTTTGGGAATTAAAGTGAACTAACGAGGAACATATATTCGTATTATGGAATCCGTCACCTTTTAGGTATGATCATGATCTCACTGGTTCTTCTAATGGACAGTTGAATCTGAGCTCAGTAATTCGACAGTGACTGTTGAATTCTATGATGTGATGTGATCACATCGAACTGTCAGATAGAAGATGAGAGTTGAGAATTTATGAATATTCGGATAAGGGCATTTTGGTCATTTTAACTTGCTCCGAATATTCGAGTTGATCGACGGGGGTAACATGTAAGAACGATAAGTCAGAGGATATAATTATTGATTAATTGTTTCAGTAATTTCAATTTTACTAAGAGTGCAGTCTCGTTCTTTTAGTGGAATAGAACGTGATTAATAAATTAATTTTGACTGATCAAGAGTTGATCGGGTCATAATTAATTTATTGGAGCTTAGTTTAATTGGGTCCGATCAGGTTCCCTCGGTGGCTTCACTATAATGGGTTTATACAGGCTTATTACCTGTATTGGGTTGTGCAGAAATGGGCCTGGGTTATGGTACTAGGCCTGGTAGGGTTTTGGAGTGTAAAGAGGTTACAAATAGTCTCTCAAGACTATTTTTCTTAACCTAATTGGAAAAGTGGCGAAACACACACTAAAGTGTGTAGTGTGTGTTTCCTCTTTACAAAGAAACCCTAAACCTAGTTTAACGTAGGTCTTGAGAAAGGTGACCACGCACCTGCACAGCTGCCATTGGAGAACACCGAGGAAAGCTTGAGGTTTTGAAGCTTTGGTGAAATCAAGAAGCAGCGAAAAGAGATTATTGTAAAGCACGCTACAAGGGTAATATCTCTTTCTTTTTATGTGCACAAAATTATTTGTTCCAATTTTAATACATAGAACAGAAAATCCTGTAACGGGATGATCTATCACAAGAAATCAATTTTTGTGAGTAGAACAACCCGGTTTCCCAACAGGCGCCACATGGTCCTTGGATCATGCACTTCTCTGTGCAAATATGTCACTTAAAATGAAGACGACTAGAAGTGGCTAGAAAAGTTTAGCAATAATTCTGGGGGAAAATTTTTAAGGATTTTTTCTTTCTCATTCCAGGGACACAAAAATATTATGTAAAGTACAAGAGCAAGGAGTAGTAGGGAGAACGTTTTATTAGTGTGTTATTAGTTATTACACTTTTTTTTTTTTGCTTAAATAATATATTTTTTTTAACTTTTTTGGAGACATGCTCAATTTGAAGATGAATGATGCAGAAGGTAGGAAGTTTGGGCATAAAAGGGCCAAATAAAGCAAAATGAAGAACTTACATACTAAGAATGTGAAGAAATTTGAGCATAAGTTTTGCACAAAGAGCGAAAAATGATATACTATTGGGATGATAATTGAATTTGGAGTTCAACATAAAAAATGAATCAGAATTCGTAGTTTTGGATCCAAAGTTATGTGCGTTTAAAATCAATCCACCTCATTCTCCGCTTTCATGGTGGTGACAAGAAGCATGAGAAGAGCTACACCAAACCGAAGAAGATCGAGCATAAGCACAAGTGAAGTTCGCCGTCCTCCAATTCTACAAGTTTGAGGATTCAGGAAAGGTCCGAAGGCTTTGCAAGAAATGCCTAGCGCTGAGTTTGGTGCAGGAACTTTCATGGCTAACCATTTTGACAGGCATCGCTGTGGTAAATGTGTCCTCACCTATGTTTATAATAAGGTCGGCTAGCGATTGAGATTCGAACGATTTTTTATTATAAATTATGAGTTTCTGTTATTGAGGTCGGAACCTTTAGTTCACACACTTACTCTTTTTATTGAATAAGTTTCTTCGTTATTCATGAATAGTATTTTGAATGCTCTTGTTTTTGTATGGAGTCTCTATTATCCAATTAATTCGAGTGTTGCTTTGATTTAGAAATAGGGGCTTGATAGTGTTATATTGATTCAGATATAGAAGGCTATAAGCAAATTTTGTTGTTTTCTCAATTGGGAAGAACGTAATATGGTTTATGAACTTCTGCTATATGATTAGGACAATAAGAAAGGCAACCCAATCAAGGAACATAGGCTTGTTCGCTGGTAATTTGTTTCTTGATTGTACTATATTTACTCTTGAAGGATGTTTTCTTTACATTGTGGTCATATACTGCTGTTAAAATTGCTAAGCATATTGCATGAAGTTTGTGTAGTTAGTTCTCCATCCTGTAAATTTGCCCGAGGAAGCCAAAGTTGATGCCTTTTGCTATGATTGATTGATGTGATGTGCCTAGCCGGGACACACTGTAAGGATTTTAATCAATCGTGTGGGCTTATATGTGAATTATTGAGTATTGAATAAAAGGTTATCAAATTTGGTTAAGCCCATTTAAAGTGATCTAATAAGGATTTTATATATATCGGGCTTTAATACATCTAATTAATGTATGAGTTTTTATGTGTAGATACCAGGTCATTACCTAATTCATGATGGGCCAAATTAGGTAAACTGGCAATTCAGTATATAAAGTCGGTTATGGTCCCTGAATCGTACGTACAGTTCATTTTTTTGACATCTCATCATCAGAGAGAAAATAAGGACTACGTATTGATTTAGAAGATCCAACTGCCGAATCGTTCATCGTGAACAATCTGTGATTAAGGTACGCTTCCGCTTCAGTTATTGATTCTTGATAATTCAGCATGATGATTTTGGATCATAGATAAATAATTATTTATGATGAATTTTCTAACACACACCACTTCACTTAGTTGTCAAATTTGGTGATCAAGATGTTATGGAGATGCTTATGCTTGATAGTGCATGTTGGAGCTTGCAGAATGAATATGGGTGGAGCGCGAGTGAATCGAAAACTTCCATAAAATGAAGGACTTGTGATGGGACTTAACTCAAGTAAAAGTGGAAATATAAGGACTAAATTGAAGATGCTAGAAACATGAAGGACTTAGTGTGCAATTAAAGGAGGACCAAGTTCCAAAAAGGAGAAAGAAGCAACCATGGTTTTGCAAACACACGGCCGCGTTGGATGACTGCATGCCAAAGGTAGACCGCGGGTTGCGAACCCACCTTCTGTTTCGAAAACATTTTTTATCCTTTTCTTTTAGTATCTTTTTTATCGGTTTTCAGGCTTAACTTGGACAAGGAAATAATATAAGTTGGAAGACTATATAAAGACTTAACCTCAACTAGAAAAGGGGTATCATTTATCATCATATCACACACATCAAAAGGGAGAGAATGAAAGTTTTAGCATTAAATAACATACTACCGAAATGCTACAGTATTTAAACGTGCGATCGTACGATTTAACCAACGTGCGGCCGCACGGTGTAAACTGACAATAGCTTGAAAATTTTCACTTTTTGAGTTTTGGACTTCATTTTTTACCCCTAAATGCCTTCAAATGCACGCAACCAACTTCTAAAATATGTCTACATGTCCTAAGCTAGGTTCTCATGTTGAAGATTGTGATGTTAAACAACAAAACAAGTAAAAATTCAATGAAAACTAAAAACTACTCCTAATGCTAAAGATGCAAAATAGAATACTAGACTTGCTTAAAGCACATAACAACTCAATGCATGCATTCTAAGTATACTAGTGTTCCTAAAATGCAATGTCAAGCAATGGAATATCATAAAAGCAATAAATAAAACAACTAAAGAAAAATGGTTTGAGAAATTTAGTTGCGTCCCAACAAGTGCTTCATTTACAGTCTAGAGTTAGACTTTATGGCAAACTCATCAAGGTGGCATAAAATCTAATGTCGAACAATCAGCACCTACTTTGGCCATGTACTCAAAGTGTTCCCATTAGCTGATTGTCCAATTGACATCAATTCGGGAACAATTTCCGATTTGTGGATCATAGGCATTAAATTGCCTCATTTTTGAAAGTCACCTCCTTAATTTCAGCCCGTAGCACTAGTTCTCCTTTCTCCACAACTATCAGTACTCGTGCAGTGGCTAGGAATGGTTGACCAAGTATCAAAGAAATGTTTTCATCTTCCTCCATATCTAAAATGGCGAAGTCAACAAGAAATATGAATTTATCGATTTTAACCAAAACATCTTTCACAACTCCATTTGGATGGCAGATTGAGCGATCAGCTAGCTACAGCTGATATTGCTCTACTTTGGCTCACCCAATCCCAACCTCTTGTATACAGACAGAGGCATCAGATTTATACTTGTACTAAGATCACACAATACTTTGTTAAATTGTAAATTCCCAATAATGCAAGGTATAGAAAAACTCCATGGGTCTTTGAGCTTAGGTGGCAGCTTCTTTTACAAGATTGCACTGCACTTTTTGCTCAAAGACACATTCTCAAGTCCCTCAAGCTTCTTTTTTCTAGACATCATTTTATTTAAAAGCTTGGCATAACTTTGAATCCGTGTAATGGCTTCTAAGAATGGGATATTTATGTGCAATTTTCTGAGCATATTAACAAATTTATTGAACTACTTGTCTTCTCTTGTTTTCTTGAGCCTTTGTGGGAATGGAACAGGGGACTCATGAGGCTTAACTTCCTTTTCAACCATTGTTTCTCCAGCTTCTACAACCTTTTTAGGAACTCCAATTGGCTTCTTAACATGAATATCAGGAAGTTGCAAACCACTACGCGTAATAATTACATTTATCTCATTTCGCACTACATTGATAGCCATGAGTTGTTCCTTTGGGTTCACCTCGGTGTTTGCTGGCAATGTACCTAGGGCTCTGTTTGTGATAAGTTGTGCTATCTGCCCAACCTGATTCTCCGGGTTTTTAATTGATGCCTATTGATTTTGGAATGTAGTTTCAATTCTTCTCATAAACTGATCTGTTTTAGCCATGAATTGTTCAATTTTCTCCATGAATTTACCAAACATCTCTTCCAGTGCAAGCTTTTTCTTTTCAGTGTGGTATTGAAGCACAATTGGTCTATTAGAATGATCTTTCCAAGAAAATTTAGGATGACATCGCCAACCTGGGTTGTAAGTGTTTGAATATGGATTATTCTGGCGTTGGCCTCCTTGTAAATAGTCAACTAGCTCCAATGGGCATGTCAAATGGGGATCTTTGTAGTGGCGTGATTTGCGCTACATTCTTCACAACTTACCTTTGCACTTTTTGATGAATGAATCACCAATGCTATGCCCTTTACTTTTGCAGCCAATGAGTCAATTGTAGTTAATATTGCAATGTAAGCATACACTTCATAGACTCCCGATGACTTCTTTGGGACCACTTTATCCGACCCCCACATGACATTTGCGTTGGCAATCCTTTCAAAAAGCTCCAATACCCGTCTAATGGTCTTTGTAGTTAAATCTCCATTTGAAGATGAGTCAACCATGTTTTTAAAGTGTGGAAGTAATCCTTCATAAAAGAATTTTACTTGATCACCTCAGTTGATTCCATCGTTTGGACACTTCCTCAATATGTCCTTAAATCTGTTCCATACATCATCAAAAGATTCAGCATCATGTTGTTGGATCATAGTGATTTTTATGTCTCAGTTTGGCAACCTTTGCTGGAAGCATAAATTTAGTACAAAACTTTTGGACCAAGTCATTTCAAGTGGTGATACTCGCAGTGGAGGGAGAATCTAACCAATCAACAACACTGTCCCTTAGAGTGTAGAGAAATAACCTGAGTCTGATCGCGTCGTCAGACACACCCTGGTATTTAAAGTGTTGACACATGTCTAAAAATTTAGAAACATGTGTGTGGGTTCTCATCAGGTTTCCCATGAAATTGTTGTCAATTTTGGAACATATTTATGACATTGGTATTTAACTGGAGGTTTTCTTGCCAAAAGGTGGATATACGATGCTTGATTGACTTTGAACCACTTGAGGAGTCATAAAGTCTCCAACAAGCATGTCATCCTCATCAACTTACTCAACACTTGGCAATCTCAAATTGTTGTTTGCCATCTCTTACTATTTTTGATTTTTTTATTTATTTAGTTTCCTAACTTCTCTTAACCTACGGTGTAAAGTACGTTCTATTTTAGGATCAACTTTGAAAAGATTCTTATGTTTTGAACGTAGCGCTACATACACAACTACGAGAGAACAAAAGAACTAGTGATCAAACTAAAACTAAAAATAAAATCCTAAAACAAAATAAAAGCAAATAAAAATAAAGCTGTAAAAAGTCCGAATTAGTGAAAGTAATCTAAAAATAAATTTAAACAATAATCCCCGACAACGGTACCAAAAACTTGTTCGCTAACTACAAATATTGTCCCACGAGGAATGTGTAAATTGTATTGTAAATTATGTTCCTTAAATGGAACTAGAAAAGGCTTTGATTTTGCTAAATTTGTTTTAAAAACTTAAACTAAAGATTAAACCAAAAAGCAAGAAAATTTGATTTAAAACTATGAAAAACAAACTCGTTAGAATTATGAATCCATTTTAACTACATCATCCATATTTTAACCAAATCATTTAAACACAATTTATGGGTTTTGAAAATCCATGTCCTAAAGTTATTTAAGTCCCCTTTCGAATGATGCATAAAAACATTTTCCTACATACAAATTGACTATGTTTCCATGACAGTTAAATATTTAGAAAAGCATTAAAAGATTAGTGAACACTTTCAAGGATAACACAAAGTATAGAGGTATATTTCTATCCCTTATCTGACTTTGTGGCAATTAATATAAGTATAATAAATTCCTACTCTTTTGAACATAGAAATATATCACCACATCATACAATAATTGGCCAAACAATTGCATAATAATAAAAAGCACATATCAATTTCTCAAACCCAATAAATTGCTTAAATTAAATAATAGATCAAAACATCGATCTGAAAGTTAAAACTTCATCACAATCCTGACACTCGAAACTTAGCCTAAAAACATAATTGAAAATAAATAACAAGAAAAATAAAAGGATGTCACCCCATTCATCTTCTTGAAATTATATCTTCAATCGTGGTCTTAGCCTTGCATAGATCCTTCAGCAATTCGACATCATTTTTACATGAACTATGACAATTCGGAACCCCTAAAAGCATGCCCCAAGTTTGTTAGGTGTAAGTTTTCCCGAACCCTATGTCAAAAGAGGAGAAATTCTGTTGAAATCAAAAGGCCCAATAGTCAGCCTAGAAAATGACCAAGTGACTGCGCGGTTATAAACTATGCAATCGCACAGTTATGGATATTTTAGTATTAGTTTGCTGCAAACATAATTATGCCACCGTGCGCGTGTACCTTGTGCGACTGCGCGATTATGATTCCAGGTTGCAATTTTCATTTTTCAAGTACTATAAGTTGGTCCTTGATCTTTTATTACACAGCAAGTCCTCCCTCTTCCAATTGATATAATTAAGTCCCTGAACTTCTGATTTCACCAAATTTGATTCTTTCTTTGATTTTTCTTCCAATTAGGCCATTAACTTCATCAACTCCTCATTTTCACATTTTAGTATTTTTATCATCCAATTGACTTGTTTTTCCTCCAATTCCTTTACATTCTCGACTTTGGGACTATTTTTGAAATATAAACAAATAATAGCAAAATGAGTAGCGAGTATTCTCAAACGAACATATAATATCTTAATTTAGGATATAAATAAGTGCATAAAATACACTTATCAAAACCCCCAAATTAGAACTATTGTTCGTCCTCGAACAAAATAAAACTAAACTATAAACGAAAATGCAAATTACAAATATTTTTGTTTTTTTTTTAACTTCTTTATCATGAGTTTCAATAATTCAGATTAAAAATTCCTTTAGCAAAGAAATATGGACAACATAAAAATATTTTCATCCATCCTATGTTCGACTTTATTGTTTGTGTGTGAATGCAAACTCATGTAAAACTATACTTGATATTGTATGATTAATCATGCATAAATAAGACCGAATCCCATGTGGTTAATCAATGAATTTCTTGTGAATTTTCTTGCACTCTCATAAATAAGACCGAATCTCATGTGGTTTCTAAACATGTATATATTGCATTTTTCCACACAAGGCAGTTAAGATTAGATAATAATGCACAACATACCAAAAGTAATCCATTCCTGATCTCACACTCCAGTATTAGAAATCTCAATCAATCTGGCTTATACCATGCATTTTATTCCATTTTTTCTTTCAGTTGGACTACTTTTTCTTTTCTTGTCCATGTCATTTATCATCTTTGTGCAGTACTTCTCTTATTTGCTTTCTATATGACCCCTGTAGTGAGCTTTAGGTCGATGACTTCCAAGTCAGATGATTTTAGGGCACCAGGTTCAGAGAATCCCTCGGACTTAATTACCCGGGTCATAAAGGCGACAAAGAAAAGTTAAAGATGTTTTAGCGTCTTATGTGTAAATCTTCTCTCCTTTGAGTTTTCTAATTGACTCTTGTAACTAGCTTCGGGCTAAAAACTTCAAATTCAGTTGAATTTAGGGTAACAAGTTTTAACTATCCTTAAAGCTTACCTGCTCAAGTTAAAAAGGCTATGAATAGAAGAATAAGACTTTTAGCATTTTTCTGTTTTAATGGTAGTATCAGTTTATATCTGTTGATTAAAACCCTTTAAACCGAAGATGCAAAATCAAGAACATCAGACCCTCAGTCCATCAGTGCCTAAATATACTAACATTTCCACTCCAAACTACTTATTGAGCAATTTGCTTCTAAATTTTAGGTTGGGATCTAAATTCTTAAAATTTAGGATTTTTCAGTCTCATATGTTCAATTTACACAAATTTACCCCACATGTATCAAGCATTTCCCTACATAAGTAATTATTTGACAATGACTACTTGCTCAAGTTTGAATAAAGTCTCACATTGATGAATGTTAAGAAAAATCATATTCACATGTTGTCTAATTTTCTAAATAAAGCACAAAAGTCAATCTGAATCATGTCATAAGCAATAAATAAGTTAACAAATTTTTTCAAATTTTTATGAATTTTTACCCCAAAATCGAATGAATGTGTACATAAAGTAACATAAATGAGATTCTCACCCCCAAACTAGAAGTATGCATTGTCATCAATGTATTCAAAGTAAATAAATCAAATAAAAACAAAATAACAAAGAGATGTTAGGTACTTCCTGGGTTTGGAGATGTGGTATTCTCATTTTTGAAGCTTTGAATTCAATGTTTGTTGGATGAAATGACAATTTTCTTTCTTTTCCATGTTTTGTTCGAGGTGTCCCACGATAATATGTTCCTTGCAAACGAGAAATAATTGTCATTAAAAGCATAAATATCATACAGGAACTAAAATAAATCAATACAACACTCCCAAACTAGGATATAACAAAATTCTGAATTTTTAAAGCATGGTTGACAACATGTATTCAGCACTTGATATCGTCTCGAAAAAATGAAAATTTCTAGAGACATGTCCCAGGCATATGAAAGTACTTAAACTTGGTTTACATCATGTTAAAAATTCAAAGCAATTGGAGTTTATTTGGATCATAAAAAGTTGTGTTGTAGTGAAGTTGAAATCAGATAATGCGGTGCAATGGTGCCGCAACGACCTTGCAATTAGGTGCAATGGGATGCAATGGTGTTCATGTTGAGTTCTATGCCTTAAATCAGTGTAAACTATGAATAAATGATTCACATATGAAGTATAACATGTGGTGAATGTGATAATCCAAAAAGATTTGCAAACACTAAAAAAAAAAAAAAAAAAAAAAAAAAAAAAAAAAAAAAAAACTCATTTATATATTTTATCGAACACCTAGCATGCATGTGAAGAAATAAAAAGAAAACATAGATTTGAAGACTTAAATTGAGCCAATACTCCACCTAATTACTCAGAATTCAATACTCCAATCAACTAGCCCAAACCATCACCAATGATTCACAAAATTAAAACTTAAAGAGGACAAAAAAAACTCAAAGATCATGCTTAATTCCATAAAATTATGAAAAAGTCTTACCTTTTGAATGATTTTGGTGTGATGCAAGACATGAATTTGAGTCAAAATGAGGTTCAAACAATGGAGAATGATTTTGGACTCAATGTTGAGTGATTTGGGGGGAAGGAAAATATTTGAAGTGGTAAAAATGAAAGCTTTTGCATTAAATAACACATTTCCGAAATGCTACAGTATATAACCGTAAATGAGTTATTAATTGTAAATCTTAAAAAAGTGTCATATAATTAATATTATTTAAATGTAGAAGGAATTATTGGAGAGTAAATTTTAGATTCTTCGGGTATTTATCCACGTTTTCTTGAAGTTCGTCTATTTTATTGTCACATCCGACATGTCATTATATTTCCTAAATAATAAAATAAAAAATATTAATATTTTAGAGATGGATAAAAGAGTTAGGGAATATTAGGATTCTACAAATAAAACAACAAAAATAGAAAAATTATTGAGTTAGCAAGTCTAAAAAGTTATTCACATCTATATATTCACCTAGAATATCTATATTTTTTTTGTTGTACCACGTCGATTGAACATTGTCCTTATCAACATATATTGGAGAATAAATTTTTGTTTATGATGTACACTTGATGATGTGGTACAATTTTTTTTTTTTTTTTTTTAAGAGTGTACGATTGCAATAGTATCACACAAACAGCCTAGATCAAGTGCCACGTGTTGCTCAGATGTTGCACCCCGCATGTGGACAAGATCAATCACTAACAGTTGATCCATTATCAATCTATACCTATATCTATATCTATATCTATATCTATATATATATATTATATTAATAAAAATAGAAGAGATTCTGAGAATCTTCAATTCGAATTTCAATTTGAAGCAGAATCTGTAATGTGAACAGAATATTTGGCAACAGTTACAATTTTACGAAACTTAAAAATTCTTAAATCTTCACGAATAAATTTTATCTTCACTTAGCACAAATATGGACAATTTTGGCTCAGTCTCATTACCCATATTTCAATTGGTTATAAAATTACTGGTAAGTTATATGTGAACCGTTAATTCACCATTTCTCTACTTTCGGTTGCGGTCCCTCTTCTATCTGTAGACAAGTTTTATTTCAACCGTAAATTCGCCATTTCTCTCTCAAGCGATCGACCTTTATCCCAAGTGATTGTTCTGGGTAAATTTCAATCTGTTCCCCCAAACCCTTCTTTACTTCAATGTCTTGTCTCCGTCTCCCTATCGATGCTAGCAAGGCTCCAATTCTTCCTACAAAAGATTTTCCTTCTGACTTCGACGAGAGGTAATGGTGTCGTCACGCCGGTCAAGAATCGGGTAAGTTCATATCTGGATTTAGTATAAGACTTTACTAAAAGAATGCCAAGGCTTTGGAATTTTATTTTTTATTTTTTTTGGCTGACTTAGTTGATTATCTATTATGTAAATTAGGAATTTTGAGGTATGGACTTGAAATTGTTATTAATTTGGTTATAAACGTTATTGGTGATTGTTGATGAATGGAAACTAGGGCTCTTTCGGATCGTGCTGGTCTTTCAGCACAATAGGGACACTGCAAGGTGCCTACTTTCTTGGCTTGCAACGGGGAAGCTTGTAAATAAACATTATAAATCATTTTTACTAAATGAGAGAGACGTGAAGATCCTCTCTTCCATGGTAATGTCCGTCTGAGTCCCTTCATTTGCTTTAGAGTATCCTATTTAATAACTTAAATGTCATGGATGTTGACAGTGGTAACTTGCATATCCTGGATTTTCATACAACATACTATTGTAGTACTTCTTTTACTTCCTGAGAAGAAATATGGAGTGCCATAACTTCCTAAAAGTTCTATTCACCCCTATCCACCCCCCCCCCCCCCCCCTCTTCTAAAGATAGCTCATATACATTTATGGAGATATGCGCATCTTGAGGTTATTATTTATATTTGTCACTTTGTTAGGCTTGTTGTGCCCTTGATACAAGGTTATGAAGACGCTGGAGATTTTACGGTGAAGGAAAGACTAAAGATTATCATACATGTCAACATAGTCTTCTATTTAATTGAGTGTTCGATTGGCCTTTTCGGGCTTATCTCCTCATTATTATGGAAAAAACTGGATTAGTTTCTTCTCATATGCTACTTTCACTTCATTGTATCAATTTTCTGGAACAATTAGGTGTCTGTAAATTCTTATTCGTTTTAGATCCAGTGTCTGTGGCAAGGGAAACATGTTGCGTAGAATGCACTAAATATGTCTTATTGTATACATTATTGGTCTGGTACTTTTCCTTTCGTAGTAAGACAATGGTATGTTCCTAAACACGTGACATATTTGTGGGGAAACCTCATGAAATTAATTGGGAAGTACCAGAAAGGAAATTTATTGTCCATAATCAATCATTGAGGCAACTTTGTTCTATTCCATTAATACCACTGGACTAATAAAAGTTGAAAAATCTTACTTTCCACGAAGGATGTAAATTTTATTTTATTTTTATTTGAAGTTCAATTGGTCATACAAGATACACTTGGATTTTGTGAGGATTCTTTATGGTTATGATATTAAAGACAGCATATAACAAAAATCGATAAATCAATTTGTTTACATATTACTTAAGATTCGGGTGGCTCTATTAGTCGTGAAGAGATACAAAGAGTAAAATGGTCAGTTATAGAAAGTGCTCATAACTTTATAATTCTATAGAACTCACACTCCTTTTGAATTCCATTGTTGAACTATATGGACTTATGTTATATGTTTGATGTCTGTAATTGTCCTTCACTGTTCAATATGTAAAAGCTTTCGTCTTTAGGGATTTACTGTGAAAAGCTATTTATTCTATTTGCAACTTTCTGGAAAGAGTTGAATGTTACAAACATGGATTACATAATTTTTGACGGATATTTCCACTTTCCGTTGGCATGGGCTCTATTTTCCGTGTATGAAACTGCATATATCTTGAAAACTACCACATTTGTGTATTGATTTATTTTAAACCCGTCACTCATTCCATATTAATTTCATGTATCTTTAACATTACCACATTTATGTATTTTATTTTTAACACTTCTTCAAGTGAAAAACAGACGTACTACGCACACTAGCACACAAGGTTCTATATGCATAATGAAGCTTTTTCCACAGTTATCAATTGTGTAATTCTATTTATAGTAATCTGTGATGTGAGTTCTAATAGCAGCCTTATTATCTTTCTTGGATGCAGTGGCCATCAATGTAGTGTTCGTGCAGATGTACATTGGAGGAGTCTCGTGTCCATATATATATGCTCTAAGCATTTGTATCATGGATTCTTATTGGTTGGTTATGTTTCGACTGGCTATGCTCCTATTCGAATGAAAGAAAAGTCATACTGGATTATTACGAACTTGTGGGGGTGAGAAGTGGGGAAGAGAAGGTATACTACAAATCTGTTGTGGCTGAAATATCTGTGAAGTCGACTCAATGGTTTCATCCATTGCAGCTGCAAGTACTAGGATACGGATAACTTTGATATCGACTCACGTCCACTGAATTCTATACATAGATTGTAACTGATTCAGTTACCACAAACTTCTTGCTTCTATTTAATACAAAACACAGATTTTTTTGAAGTTTGCTAAATACCATAATATTATCAAACTGCTTTGAAATGTTTAGCCCTTTGTCTATTTTGTTGGAAATTGGTCCTTAAAGTTGCATCTGAAAGGTTGATCATTTTTTGTATAGTGTTCATCGCTCTTAATTTGGTTGGTTTAGGACTTGGTATCTGGAAGGTTGATCTTTTTTTTTTTTTTAACTTTGTAAATCCATTGTGATGTGATCTGGACCCTCAACAATCGGAGTCATAGCAGGCTTGACGGGAAAATTTGAATATTCAAGCCAAAACAAGAATTCAGCAGGTTCGACGAGCTTTGAAGATCAAACCGTGTCGAAAGGAACCAAAAATTATGCAGAAGTGCTTTCACGGCCGTAACCAACATATGTCACGGCCGTAACCTCCCCTCGGGTTAAAATGCAGAATTTCAAGATTTTTGATTTACGGCCGTAAGTATAAGTGTCACGGCCGTAACCTTAACCAGAAACACACTTACGGCCGTAAGTGTCATCTTTACGGTCGTGACTTCTTAACGGATCAGATTTTTCCCAGATTTTCGTATATTTTATTTCCTTTTCCTATTTTAGCTATTTTAGGTTAGTTAGAATTCTATTTTGAGTAAATTAGCGATTAGGGTTTTATTTTGCTTATTTATACGCCTTTTTGATTCATTGTAAAAAAAGACTTTGATGATTAAATAAAACAGAGATTGAATGTTTTTCAATTGTTTAATGTGTGGATTCACATTACAAACCCAAACTTATCAAGATTGATTATCTTGTGGCGTTAATCCCGAATTTATCAAATATTCGCGAGAATATTTGTGACGTTCAAATCAGAGACTTATCAAGGAGATTGGGCAAATCCTTGTGGTGTTTCGAAAGTCGTGGTTCTTTATTCCGCATCGTTGAACCATCGCGTCATGAATATCGGGTCATGATTCATCCGTCCAACCACAACCTGAGTTCGGAACTTTCCGGCGTTTCTTCCGCGCTTCGAATCTCATCATCTGGTATCAGAGCTGGACTCTGAATTCAGGTTTTTCTATCAAGTTTGATTTTTATGTCTATCATCGAGTCCTATAAAAATCATCCATATCTTGTTGTTGAGTCTTTCTTTTCTTGATTTTCTTGTTCTTCGTGCCAGTAAATTTTTTCTTTATTTGATCCATATAAAAATTCAACAAAAATTCAAAAGTGTTTGTTTTGCTTAATTCTTATCCGAATTAAGTCCGTTTGTTTTGTTGTGTTCGTTGTTGAATTTTCGGATTTATAAAAAAAAATATTTTTTTTTATTTTATTTATTCCGAAAATTCATCCTAAAATTCAAAAAAAAAAAAAAAAAAGAGTCCATTCAAGAACCACTTTCTTGAATTTCTTGATCCTTTGTTTTCATTATTCTTTTTCTGTGTCCTTCCACAAAAAAAATTTCACAATGTCCAATTCCCATGAAAATGCCAAAGATCGTATGTGGAGATTTTTGAATGAAGCTTTGGTTAGGTTGGATAAATTAGATGAAAGTGAAGGGAAATTGAAAAAGGGGCGATCTCAAGCAAATCGTAGTGATTATAGGCGTGATCCTAAACCTAGGGATGGAATCGGGGTTAAGAGAGGAGCCGACATTGATCCAAAAGTAATTTTGAAATTTCAAAAAGAAATTTATGAGGAAAAATTGAGGTGTGAACGGGAAGCAGAAAAAAAATATTTGGCTAAATTGCGAAAAAAGGAGGAGAAACGAAAGGCGATAATTAGATGGTTAGAAGAGAGTGAAAATCATGTTGAGCCTCGGGATATGAAAGTTGAAAAGAAGGAGGGAGGCTTGAGGCATGAATTAGTTGAAGAGACCCCGAACTTTGTGGTAGGAGTTGAAAACGTGGAGTTGTGTGAACAAACTCCGAAATATGATGAAGAATTAGAAGTTGGGGTAGAAGTTCAAATTTTGAGCTTTGAATTGGAAGATCCACATTTTGATAGTGATGAGATAGTACATGAACATGGTGACTCAAATGTGGAGGTCGAAGATGTGGTTGAGTTTGAAGATAAAAAAATCGAACAAGAAATTGCAAAGGAGGAAAGAGGCGAAGAGAAGAGCCTCGTGGTTCAAGAAGTGGAGTTGGTGGTGGTTTGTCATGAATACAAGGATCCATACCTTGTACCTCATGAAGCTAACATGTCCCTCCCCATTTTGTTTAAATCTTTTTTGCAGGTTAATTATGACTGGAAGCTTCAACCACACTACGAATGGCAAAGGAAGTTCAAGCTCCATCTCTTCCGTGTTAGCAAATCAAAGGATTCCAATTTATTGAAATCATGGCATGGAAGCAGAAATTTTCCGTTTGATCCAGGAGGTGAAGTGGGACACCAGGAACAAAGCTATGATTCGGAACGAATCATCCTAAAGAAGGAAGGTATGATGTGATCCGGACCCTCGACAATCGGAGTCATAGCAGGCTTGACGGGAAAATTTAAATATTCAAGCCAAAACAAGAATTCAGCAGGTTCGATGAGCTTTGAAGATCAAACCGTGTCGAAAGGAACCAAAAATTATGCAGAAGTGCTTTCACGGCCGTAACCAACATATGTCACGGCCGTAACCTCCCCTCGGGTTAAAATGCAGAATTTCAAGATTTTTTATTTACGGACGTAAGTATAAGTGTCACGGCCGTAACCTTAACCAGAAACGCACTTACGGCCGTAAGTGTCATCTTTACGGCCGTGACTTCTTAACGGATCAGATTTTTCCCAGATTTTCGTATATTTTATTTCCTTTTCCTATTTTAGGTATTTTAGGTTAGTTAGAATTCTATTTTGAGTAAATTAGCGATTAGGGTTTTATTTTGCTTATTTATACGCCTTTTTGATTCATTGTAAAAAAAAGACTTTGATGATTAAATAAAACAGAGATTTAATGTTTTTCAATTGTTTAATGTGTGGATTCACATTACAAACCCAAACTTATCAAGATTGATTATCTTGTGGCGTTAATCCCGAATTTATCAAATATTCGCGAGAATATTTGTGGCGTTCAAATCAGAGACTTATCAAGGAGATTGGGCAAATCCTTGTGGTGTTTCGAAAGTCGTGGTTCTTTATTCCGCATCGTTGAGCCATCGCATCGTGAATATCGGGTCATGATTCATCCGTCCAACCACAACCTGAGTTCGGAACTTTCCGGCGTTTCTTCCGCGCTTCGAATCTCATCACATTGCAATGTTTATCATAGAATTATTAACCATTTCTAAGCATACAACTTGAATGGTGAGGCTCTGTTAATCATCGTTTTCAAGTAACACTAAGAAGTTTACAGCTTTTATTTCTTAATGAAAAGTTCTAATCTTTTTAAGAGAAAATGAAGAGTGTTAACGTCTTAAAGAATAAACAATTTCTTTTGTCCGGAGATGAAGAGTGTTGATCATGGTTTTCAAGTAACACTAATAGACGAAATGTAGATCCAGAGAAAATTGGGTAAGATAAAACTACGGTCTGAGAGGCTAAGGAGAACATTAAGTTGTAGTTTGAATTTTTCCAAGCAGGCGATCGACAATTGTGCGTTGGTCTCTAGCAGTCTGGCGAGGCACTTTTTGAGAAGAATGATCTGCAGGACCTATTGAATCCGTTTAAGAATCGTGCCGATCTAAAGATATTGATATGCGATGACAATGAAAACTCAATAAACGTGACGATAAATGTTGTGTATAAAGAGGTTTTCCAAACTTTGTAGTACTCTTGGTAACATAATATTTATTATAATTTAAATTTACATTGAATTTTCGTATTTTTTGATTGCAACTTTTCCCATTGTACTTTTTTGTAATTTAAGCTTTGTAGATGGAATATGTCCGTATATTGCACGAGTGTAAAACTAGTTATCCTCTTAATATAACACAAAATCAAATAAGATTGCTTCGAACTTTCTTTTTGTCCCATAAATATATAAATAATCACACTATTAGCACTCCAAGTAATTACTTGAGTAACAAGTTGGTCTTATCTTTTAATAAGGTGCAAATTAATCTTTATTCTTTCAAAGTTGTTAGACAATCAATCCCCAATCATAAAATACATCTAAACATTCATTAACTTGTCACATGCCCTCCGATTCTCCGAATTCTAGGTGCATATTGTGAACTAAACCCAATATTATCAAAATTAAACAGAACCAATCGCTTACGCCAGAAAAAGTAGAAACAAGTCGTGTTATATGAAAAAAAAAATCAGAAGTTACAGTAGTTTTATTTGTTACTTCACCTAAAATTGTTTTTTGTTTATTTTTTACACTGTACAATTGGAAATCAGTTCAACCTCGATTGATACTTCGACCAAAAAAAAAAGAAAATGAAAACTCATCAATTGCAAATTCTAGTAGCAAAAGGATAAAGCAAACAAGATAATTAAAGATGAGTCTCACATGGTTTACATTGACAACAATTTATTATGATCATTGTCTCAATGGTCCGACTTGCATTTTGACTAACCTCAAAGGTCATAGCAACTCTGGGCTACTAAACAGTGTTCTAAAAGGCATTAAAATGCGCAGACTGTTTGCGCCTATGTGCAATGCGAACTAAAGATGCGTCACACTGGGCCTAAACGCGTCTTAATGCGCTAGAATTGGTTAAAAATATGTTAAAAATCATTCTAAATCGGTTTAAACCGGTAATTAATCGATCTAAACCAATAATAAACCAGTATTTTTCCTCTCCAATCAATTAAAAAACGATCGAACCGAATATAAGAGGTCCTAAAGGTCTTGAGGCGACATAACAATTATGGCAATTGGGTCTCCCATCACACTAAACAACCGACGTGGGATGGAAGAAACATGCTATTTCTTTTTTTCTTTTTATAAATTGATTTTCCCTTTCCTTTTCTTTCCCTTTTTTTTTTCTTTTTTGGGAATTTTTATTATTTGTAATTTATTTTTTTGGTAAACTTTCATCTCTCAAATATATTATTTAAATATTAATTTTATCTTATTTTTTATGAGTTAAAATATTTTGAAATAAATTATGGTATAACAAATATAATTAACAATCATTAATCTATATTTTCTTTAAATTAGTAATTTTGAAATTAAAGAATATTATTGCTATATAATTTCTATTTTTGTGTATTAAGTATTTACGTTACAAAAATATTTAATGTCTTAAAAAATAAAATACTATTAAAAATTTGAAACGCATTTTGACTTCTATTCTTTACATTAATATGCTTAAACTTGTAATTCTTGATTCTCGACCTCGATGACTTGCAACACATTACGTCTTTTAGTACCAAGCTACTAATCTTTTCCAAATTGATGCCTCAAGTTTTTGAATTATTGATATAATTTAATTTGGTAGAATTAGACATAAGAGGATAACATGATGACATAATACAAGTGTGGGCAGTTTTCCATCGCCAGAGATTGAATGTGTAATTGAAACGAAGAGTTTAATAACTAATAACTACTAACATATTAATTTTGAAGATTAGGGACAAAAACCCTACTATAACAATAGATTGAGGAACAGTAGTGCAATTATTCCCATTAAAAATTCACCAATCAAATTACATAAACTAACCCCACATCTCCACATCACCGTTTCCCATCACTCTCTAGAAATTCTTATACGCCATGACCTCTCCCTCTTCTTCTTCACGCAAGGTCTCATTTTTACACATTTTTTTTTAATTTTTTTTTTAAATATACGTATATCTGCTTTTTTCAAGATGTATAGACCTAGTATTTTTCTTTTTGAATTGATTTTTATTTTATGAATTTTTTGTGGAAATTGAAATGTGAAAAAAGGTCTCGTTAAGCAAGATAGCAAGTAATCGGCTGCAGAAAGAACTGGTGGAGTGGCAGATGAATCCGCCCACGGGTTTCAAGCACAAAGTAACTGATAATCTCCAGAGGTATTTTTTTCTTTCTTTATTTATTTATTGTTATTATTTCCATGATTTTTTATTTGATTTTGTTTAATAGATTATTAGTGATTTCAAAATTATGTTGGAAATCATGTTTAAAGAAGTGTTGAATATTTTGGATTAAAGTTGATGGAAAAAGGGAATGGAAAATGAAGAACTAACACCTTGCAATCGCAGGGGCTTAACAGCCTGCGATCCTGCAAGTGCTACATGAAACGAAGCAGATTCAAAACCAGGATAGCCTTGCGATCGAAATGCTATAACCTTGTGATCGCAAGGTACTTTTGAGACTGGTTTCTTGTGTCTTGCGATTGCAAGAGTGTCCGTTTTTTACCATTCGGAAGTTGAAATTTTGATTTTTCACAAACCTTTTTGTGAAAAGGCATGGCTTTTCATTGTGAAGCTTGTAGTTGTTTGGAAATATATAAATTGGAGATAGATTTTAATGCAAACACATTCTATTCATCAATATCATTCTAGATAAAAACTTTGTTCAAATACATACAAAATAAAATCCAATTTTTTGTGTTCATTGTGTTATTGGAAGAAAACTCAAGTGCTTTTAGTTTTGTGCTAGTTTTGGCTTGATTCAATCCTACAAATCATTTGTGAAGAAGTCCTCAAGCACTCTAAATCACCAAGAGGAGTAAAATATCGTTTGAGGACAATGATTATGTGGTTAAGCCGACTTTGATCATTTGGATCAACTTTATTCTTGTCTTGTTAAATTTCTTGTTAAATCATTTCTTTCTCCATCCAATTCAATTTTATTTTTATTTTTTTTTTCAACAAATTATGCTAACAATTAATTTATTTTGATGTTTTAGATGGGTAATTGAAGTCAACGGTGCGTCAGGGACGTTGTATGCTGGCGAAACTTACCAGCTTCAAGTGGATTTTCCGGAGAATTACCCTATGGAAGCCCCTCAGGTGAAATTCTCAGATGATTTCAAATTTTTTCTCTAACTTTGTGGTGTAAACTATACTATAATTATATTTATAGCATAAATGATACTATTATTTTATTTATAGGGTTTTAATAATTGTAGTACTTATGTTGGTTGAAAATCGATTTTTTTTGGGCAGGTTATCTTTATACCTCCAGCTCCACTTCACCCTCACATTTATAGCAATGGGCATATATGTTTAGGTCTGGTTCTCACTTATCTATGAATTAGAAATATTTTTATAAATTTTTATTTATACTGTGCTAGTTTGTTTGTTGCTTTATTTATTGCTTTCCTCTTTCTGGGTTTATCATCTTGGCTTATTGACTGGTAGTTGATGATATTTAAACGGCATGAAATTGTTAAATTTGGTCTTGCTAGTAACTCTTCTTAAAAAATGATATCAGTCCTTAAAGAATGAATATATATTTACATATATATATCAATCGGCTCTTCGTTTCATGGAAGCATTGCAAATGGTTTAGGAAAATTTGTAGATGAAATTCAAGAATGTCAAATTGATAGTTCCCAACATGTCTTTTCCTGCTTATTGGTAACCTCATTTTTATTGAGACACAGAGCATAACACTTCACTGGGTTGTTAAGAATAACTTTGCAACATTTGTCTACCCTAGTTTGACGAATTAATTATTATGCCCTGATTAGATATGTGGTGGTATCGGTAATTGAAGGGAAAGTTTTGATAATAAGGTTTCTTTGCTTATGAGACTCACATGTTGAGTTGTCTTAACATCCTCAATTTTTTTATGCATATAATTGTCGAAAATTTGTGAGGGTCCGTTTAGTAAACTTGTTTATAAACAAGTTTTAAAATAATACATTTCTCCAGACCACTTTTTAACCATATTCAACTACATATTTTACTTCGAAAACATCACTTTCTTTTTATTTATAAACAAAAAACTTCCAAATAGAGGCTAAATTCAGCCCTTGTTTGAGACCCATTAAATCAAATGATGTGGTATGTAATAGTAAATTTTTGGAGAATGTGTTAGAAACTAGAGTTTGTGTTTCGAATTGTTCTATCAGTTTATCTTAACTGAAAATTTTTCTTTCGTATTTCTCAGTGGTATATATGAGTTTGACATACTTGTTTCAGCTTTCTCCTTGGGCCAATCATCTATGTTAAATGTAATTACAAGGGAAGCATATAAGCGTGTACACTTTGAGCAGTCTGATCCGTTAAAAGTCTTAAGAAGTGAATATTGACACCCACAATTCTATCGTTGAGCCATTTTTTATATAGATAGATAATGACACTGGGCCTTTGTCGTAGCCCATGCTATGTACATCAGTACATGTGCATTCATGCGTTGTTAGTTTGCTGTTAAGTTTCATATTGGATAGCCTTTTGCATTGGGTCCTAGCTATTATCAATTTAATGAGGTATTTCCTGCATCATGTGTACTCAGCTTGTGCTGTTCTGCATTTGTATGCAATGTTTGATGTTTTGTTTAAAAAGAGTTTTTATGGTTTTGAAAAGTGATATTTAGGAGTAGAGAGAGAGAGAGAGACATGGTTTTGAAAAAATGAAAATCAAACCGGGGCAATAATATTTTGCTTGCAGAAGAGGAAAGACAGAAAAATAGAAACAATTTGTATCTGTGGTTATTAAAAAGTAGGTAATCTTTTTTGGATTTTTGTGTGATATTATTGTATTGATAAATGTGGTTGAAAAGAGAGGGAGAGGGAGAGAGAGGGAGGGAGGGAGGGAGCGGGAGAGAGAGAGAGAGAGCCATGGTTTTGAACAAATGAAAATCAAACAGGGGCAATAATATTTTGCTTGCAGAAGAGGAAAGACAGAAAAATAGAGACAATTTGTATTTCTTCTTGACATACTTCAAATTTTTAGAGTTAGGCCTTAGTGATTGTGTCTAGACTGTTTCTTAGTAATTTACTCTATGTACAATTAACGCGCTGTATCGTTGTTTGAAGAAAGTTACCTCAAGTCTAATATACTATCTATTTTATAGTTTTAGCTCCATTGGGATTAGATGTAATCTATGTTTTAGGCTTGTTGAGTGCACAATGAGTGTTCAAATTTTTTGTCCAAGCAGGCTTGTGGTGAAGAGAAAATTGAATCTTGATCTCTCTCTCTCTCTCAGGCGAATTATTTCAGTTTTGACTGTTAAATGGAAGCTTTTGTGCATGATGACTTGCAATTAATTTGCCAGATTAGAATTACATGGAATTAGGTAAATGAAAAGGAAGAAAATTGACCTAAAATTCTAAAACCACATGGACTTAAAAGAAACCAATCTTTGTTGTGGCAAGACCTTGTTATATACACATGCAGACCAAAGCACCATTTGATTCTGCGAAAATATTACGATTCTTTCTTCATCATTTAATGTAGTTCATTTTAAAATCTTGTTCACTACCGGTTGTCCTTACAGATATTTTATATGACTCATGGTCACCAGCCATGACTGTCAGTTCAGTTTGCATCAGCATTCTCTCCATGTTATCAAGCTCAACTGAAAAGGTTTGTTCAATCTTAAAGTGCTCAAACTATGGTTCTCTGCCTGAACCTAAAGCATTAATCATTTAGTTTTATGCTCGTGCAGCAACGTCCAGCAGACAATGATCGTTATGTGAAGAATTGTAGGAATGGCAGATCTCCCAAGGAGACAAGATGGTGGTTCCATGATGATAAAGTTTGATAACTGACCTCTCACAACCTTGCAGCAAGTTGGAAAATATAGCGTCTATTCGAGAGTCCTTTCATTTTAAATACTCTATTATCCCAATTGCCTATGGAGGTATCAAGCCAATGTAGTTGTATAGGAGTTGCAATGTTTCCCAAGTCGTCCGAAGCCAATGTGGAAAAACGCCATTGTGACTTTAAGACGATGTAAAGCTGTTGAATTTGATTGTGATATGCATTAGTCATATTTCTGTGAAGTATTATGTGGTTTGAAAAACGCGTTGTTAAAAAGTTGTATGAGAAATTATGATATTTATAAATTGGTTTATAAGTAAATTATGGAACACACTTTTAATGTTTTAAGATTTTGAATGTGTGCTAAAATGATTTATCTTTGTTAAGGTTGACGACACTTACATTCTGCAGGCTGGGGGGGGGGGTATTTTTTTTTTTTTAACTTAATTTAGTTCTCTCTCTCTTTATTTTAATTTTGGACTCGTTTAAAAGTAATTTGAAAAAAAAAAAAAATGATCGAAATATTTCGAAATTGATTTAAAACTAGAAGTATGCATTAGTCATATTGAGTATCGAGACTTGGAGGTTCTTTGAAGTGCTAAGGAAGATGTGAAATGACGGATCAAACATTGTAAACATGAAGAAGCAAAATGAGAAACCTATGTGCGGAGTAGGTAAAGAAATTAGGACACAATTTTTAGTAAAGAGATGTTCATGGAGAACATAATAGATCATTGAAAAGATAATTGAATTTGAATTGCAACGCATGAAACGGAACTCAGTACAGAGTTATAACTCGGAAGTTATGTAAGTTTGAAGTTTAGTACCGAAGTTGGGAAATTTGGCAAGCGCAATTGTGCACTCTATAACCAAGCGATTTGTCACGCCCCGCGTGTCACATGACCGAAACTCCAAACACAAAGGCATTTGGAGTAGCACAGGGCAGGCGCAAGTTCGTAGGCCAAGGACGCTTGCGGGGTGCAATGCCTAAATTTTCGAGAGACCAATGCAAGAATAGCAAGGAAGGAAGGTACTCGAAGGAGATGGAGGACTCTAGAAGATTACAAGAATTGATTATGCTAGTACGTTCTGGAAAGATCCATGGTCGAGCTTTGGAAGATGCATCTCGCATATTGAAAGAAGCTATGAAATGCAAGCATGTTGCTTGAGGAAGGAACGTTCTAGAAAAGTGCGGAACATTCTAGAAGTGTGTGGAATATTCTAAAATTGGACGGAACATTCTAGAAAGGAATGGAGTGTCCTAGAAGAGTACGGAAGGTTCTAGATTCAACCAAGCTTCAACTCTTCCGGAAGACTCTAGAAGAATCTAGGTTGGTAAGTAATATTATAGAAAGTGGTATATTTGTATAGATGTGTGTAGAATTTTCTAGGTGATAGATACTATTGTAGAATTATCTAGAAGATGGATTAGAGGTAGTATAAATAGGGGTAGAGATCCTCATTTGTAAGCATCCAAGGATTTGGAGTGGCTAGCTTATAGAAAGAGCTTGAGAGCTTGTATAAAGCACTTGTGGAAGAGAGTCCCAAGTGTGGTCGAGTATTGTAATATTTGAGAGTTTTAATACAAAGAGTGTATTTCTCTCTAATATAGTTTGCTAGCTTTCCTTTGTCATTTGTTTGTAAGCACTTGGGGAGTGCTTGGTCAATGAGCGAGGCTGACTTAGCTAATATCCTACGAGAATATTGAGGAGCTAAGTGCCGCACGGAGCTTGAAATCTCCAAGTCCGTGACAGTTGGTATCAGAGACTAGGTTTGGCTTGTGTATATCTTGACGTGATGTCGAGTGAGGAAGTTTCTGGCACTACTGGGATGGAGCGTGGGCGAGCGGTTGAAGCGATGGTGGAAGGCAAGAAGTCTACGGTACGCACCCGTAGTAAGAGCCGACTGCGAGCTTCAGCAACGGAGTCTCTTGAAGACGTCTTCCTTAATATGGGAGAGCGCATTGAGATGGTGGAGGAGTCACTCTCTACCTTGGAGACTCACACCTTAGAGCAAATTGATTCTCTAAAGGAAGGACAAGATGCTCTAAGGAATGAGATTTCCGTAGTGGAGGCAAGGGTGATGGATGCCGTCACGTCCATCCAAGCCCAAGTAAACAAGCTTTGTGAGGATTTGCGTAAGGACATGGCCGCCTTTCAACGCACCATGGCTAGCACAAGTTCTAACAATACTACATTGGCCCCAAGAATCGAGTACCCCAAGCCGAAGGAGTTCGATGGCAAGAGGGACGCCAAGGAGGTAGAGAATTTCCTATGGCGCATGGAGGTCTACTTCGAGGGCATTAATATCATGGATGAGGCAACAAAGGTACGGACCGCCACTCTTTACCTTAGTGATGTTGCAGCTTTATGGTGGCGTCGTAAGCATGCCGACATAGAGCATGGGAAGTGCAAGATAGACACATGGGCTGATTTCAAACGGGAGTTGAAGCGGCAATTCTATCATGAAAATGTAGTCTATGAGGCTCGAAAGAAGATGCGTCTATTAAAGCAAAGGTCTACAATTCGGGACTATGTACAAGGGTTCACCACTCTGATGCTTCAAATCCCAAGCATGGTGGAAGAAGACTTGCTCTTCCACTTCACGGATGGGCTCCAACATTGGGCACGAATGGAGTTGCTAAGGCGTGGAGTTAGCAACGTTGATGAGGCAATTGCGGTAGCAGAGTCATTGGTGGACTATTCGAAGGATGATACCTCAAAATATAAGGAGCCACGAGATAACAATGAGAAAGGTGGGGAAGACGAAGAGAAGACGTCATCCCATCCGAAAAGCAGTCATTTCCCTCCAAGGACTAATCACTTATTTAGTAGCAAGGACACGAGGTCCCAAGGTCGAAGGGACTATGAAGAGAAGAAAACATCAAGGCCACAATCAAGCGGATGTTTCAACTATGGAGGGCCTCATATGATGCGAAACTGCCCCAAATTCAAGAACTTAGCTGCTATTGTAGAAGAACCTAGTGAAGAACGAGACACAGGTAAAGAGTCGCAGCAATTCGAGTCAATTCAAGTATTGAACAACTTGGAAGCGGGATCTAAGGGGTCATCCAACGGGATGTTTGAAGGTGGGAACCTATTGTTCGTGGAAGGCCACGTTAATGGGAAAAATATTCGGGCTTTGATAGATACGGGAGCTACCCATAATTTTATCACTGCAGATGAGGCCAAACGGCTTAGCATCCAAGTCTCAAGGGAAGATGGATGGATGAAGACCGTAAATGATAAGGCCAAACCAATTTCGGGTGTAGCATGAGGAGTAATGCTACACCTTGGCGCATGGGAGGCTCGTGTTGATTTTACAGTGGCACAGATGGATCAACACAAGATTGTGTTGGGATTAGATTTTCTACAGAGGAACAATGGAACATTGGTTCCAACCACAAAATCATTATGTGTATTTAGAGGAAAGACATCTATCAGGATCCCAATGGTGGAAGGGTCACGTGAGATGAGATTCTCAGGGATGCAGCACGTCAAGGAGACAGGTATGTGCAATGTATACTACTTGGGGACAATTGAGCTGGGAAGAGGGATGGAGATGGAGTCTTGTACTCTATGTCGATGAGGGCGTCGACATAATAGGCGGGGGAGAGTGTCACGCCCCGCGTGTCACATGATCGAAACTCCAAACACAAAGGCATTTGGAGTAGCACAGGGCAGGCGCAAGTTCGTAGGCCAAGGACGCTTGCGGGGTGCAATGCCTAAATTTTTGAGAGACCAATGCAAGAATAGCAAGGAAGGAAGGTACTCGAAGGAGATGGAGGACTCTAGAAGATTACAAGACTTGATTATGCTAGTACGTTCTGGAAAGATCCATGGTCGAGCTTTGAAAGATGCATCTTGCATATTGAAAGAAGCTATGAAATGCAAGCATGTTGCTTGGGGAAGGAACGTTCTAGAAAAGTGCGGAACATTCTAGAAGTGTGTGGAATATTCTAGAATTGGACGGAACATTCTAGAAAGGAATGGAGTGTCCTAGAAGAGTACGGAAGGTTCTAGATTCAACCAAGCTTCAACTCTTCCGGAAGATTCTAGAAGAATCTAGGTTGGTAAGTAATATTATAGAATATTATAGAAAGTGGTATATTTGTATAGATGTGTGTAGAATTTTCTAGGTGATAGATACTATTGTAGAATTATCTAGAAGATGGATTAGAGGTAGTATAAATAGGGGTAGGGATCCTCATTTGTAAGCATCCAAGGATTTGGAGTGGCTAGCTTATAGAAAGAGCTTGAGAGCTTGTATAAAGCACTTGTGGAAGAGAGTCCCAAGTGTGGTCGAGTATTGTAATATTTGAGAGTTTTAATACAAAGAGTGTATTTCTCTCTAATATAGTTTGCTAGCTTTCCTTTGTCATTTGTTTGTAAGCACTTGGGGAGTGCTTGGTCAATGAGCGAGGCTGACTTAGCTAATATCCTACGAGAATATTGAGGAGCTAAATGCCGCACGGAGCTTGAAATCTCCAAGTCCGTGACAGATTGCCTTCCTGAATGATGTCAAAAGTAGAGAAGAAATTTATACAACCAAACGATCAACTAGTATATAGCCAAGCGATCAATTGGTACAAATCTTGGCCTAAATTCTGATCTTCTTGTCCAATTAAAATTATGTTTAGTTTTCTTTTCTTTTTGGACACAAATTCTTGGACGATACTTTAGGAGATTGAAGCCCTATAAATACATACTATTATAGAAAAATAAAAGGGGATGAATAGGGGATCCGTTAGAGATTATTGGAGATTAAAAGAGGATCCACATACATTTCATTCATCTCATATTTATCATTGTTGTATACCAAGTTAAGGTGGAATATAGAGTGCAGTGGACAAAGAGTCAATGATCACACTGCTTCTAATTGACGAAGCGAACTATGATGAGATTTGAGACGATGTGAACTTAAGTAACACTCGAAGTCAATGAGCCTTAAACAGATGCAACGAACCGAAACAAAAACACAATCGCAAAGAATTGTTGTGGTGAATAAAGAAAGACGAAATGAACTGAATTAAGTGATCAAGGTGGCTATACAATCACAACTGAGGTGAATTATACGACCGAGGTGAAATATACAAAAGAGGTGATTCCAACAAGCGAGCTAATTTTACACACATGAGGTGAATTCGTTGAGGTAACTCGAAAGGATCGAACCGATGTGAAAATGGAGCCTCTGAGAAACAGTCTAATTAGTCAAATTATGTGTCGGTTATCATTATTACCTGCAATATGTCAGTGTAATAATTTGTCACCAGCGAGTCAGAAACGTCAATCACCATTGTCAACCACGTCCTGACAACAATATGTATTGTAATAATTGTATCTCAACCTCCTATGTTACTATAAATAGGAGGAGTTAATGCTCATTTAAAGGCAATTAATACAAGAAATTCTCTCAACTCTCGTTACTTCAGTGTAAATTTTCGAGCTAACTGTTAGATCAGCACCGAACTGAACACCGATCCATTTCATTATAATTTTAGTTCACTCTTAATCTGATCATCCATTCATTATTATTTTTTTCTCAATTTCTTTTGGTTCTATCTTTAAACGGAAGACCTATATTCTTAACAAAAAATATCAAGTAAAAAAGTATAAACATATAGAATGTCAAAATCTCAATACAGACTCTTGTTGACTAGCTTCCTGTCAGAAAGTGACATCAACAATCATCTTGGAGCAAAAACAAGGGTTTTCGTTGGAGAGTTCATCCGGGTTGAAGATCAAGTGCGGAGACGGAGTTTTATTATTTGATTTTCTTGTTCCCTGGGTTATGAATTCTAGCTTTTATATTAGTTTTTGTCTCTTTATCATGTTAGGCTAGATTAATTTTATCCTAGGTTTTCAATGAATCTTTTATTATAAACTTTAATTCTTGATTCTTGTTTTTTACATTAAGACACATTTCAATCTTAAATGATTATTATGAGCTTTCTTTTATTTATGATTATTTGGCCAATAATTGTATGATCTATTGTTACTTGTTTTTAGAATCGAGAGATAAAAAATAAGGAGGCAAATAATAATTGTTGAAAGGTCCTATAGGGGATATAAATATATTGCAATGTTTTATGTGATCTATAAGTATTCACAAATATTTAATGCATTTTTGTATGTTCGCATTCATTATAGAAATATAGTTGGATCACATATATGAATATGTTTAATTTTACTCTCCAATAAATTAATTCTTAAATGATTAACTCTTGATTAATCAAAATAATTTATTAATCACTTTCTATTTCACTAAAGAACGAGATTGCACTCCTAGTAAAATTGAAATTATTGAAACAATAATCAATAATTATATCATTTGACTTACTGTTCTTACATGTTATCCCTGTCGATCAACTTGAATATTTAGAGTAAGTTTAATAACCATAATGCTCTTATCTTAATATTTCTCAACTCTCATCTTTATCTGAAAGTTCGATGCGATCGCATCATATCATAGAATTGAGTAATCACTGTCGAATTAATGAGTTCATATTTAACTACCCATTAGAAGAACCAGTGAAATTATGATCACACCTAAAATATGACAGGTTCCATAATACGAATATATACTCCTTGTTAGTACATTTTAATTTTCAAATTATTGAGATATTGATCAGCGATTTAATCTCACTCATTGATACCTCAAAGAACTTTAAGCTAGTAACTGAAGTACATTATTCGATTAAAATTTAGGTCAATAATTAAATTTTTCTTGTCAATGTCACAAATTAATTTCACGTGGTCTCATCCAATGCATTTCAAATGTACTCTCAATTTTATTACAAAAAGTAAAAGATAGACTTGAGACGATAAAAATAAATTGTCCATATTTATTTACTGATCGTGAAAAATGATTTTTAGATCGAATTGCAAATTGAGTTTTTTTATGTTTAACAACTTAAACGCTTGATTTGTGATATTGAATCGACATATGAACAAATGCAAGCTCAAAACAATTAAATTAACGATTTAATCAATATGTCAATAAATACTATTTTATTTTAAAATGTCACGAGTACAAATAATTTTACTCGACCGGAAAACACCACTCAACAATTCTCCCACTTGCCCTAGAGTAAATGAGACATGCTAAGTTTGACTCTCAAAACTCTTTGCTTGTAAGTTTTTGGTAAAGGGGTCTGAAAGATTTTTTGCTGATGCTATCTTGCACATTGTCACATCTCTCTGTTGAATGATTTTTCTAATCAAGTTGTATTTATATTCAATATGTTTTTCCATTGTACACCTCCAATGGTTAGTGTCTACATCCTCATTCGCTTCTTTATACGAGGTAGGATCCTCCTCTTGTTCAATGTAGACTGTCTTGAAAGAATCTCCATACAGAAAGTATCTAGAGAGTGGTCTAATGACTCTCTCACTATATCTATGTCGTGGAGGTTCCTAGTTGATTGGAATATGTAATTGTTTTATCATGTCTTTATGGTATCAAGTCCCTCGTCTCCAACTTCAGTACTGGAAAAGGGACTCGATCCTCCTTCAAGTTATGTGCCAGTAAGCTAGCAGACATCATAGGTGTGTGTTGTGTAGAATCACAAGTGTACGATATCACATCCAAGTAATAAAGTGGACAAAGAGTTTGAGTTATCGTCCCACGAAAATTGTAATTAATTACTAAAACTGTGTTATTTGTCGCTTTATTTGAACGGCAAAAAAATGATGAATTATCTAAACTACTAGAAAATTAAGCTAAATAAAAGCAAAAGAAAAGAGAAGTGTTGGGACATCCGATTTCACATTAGTCAATACTTTTAATTCCGTTTATTTAGTTTTATTCATATTATTGTGCTCGATCAAATTCACTTATACATATGAAATTTCTCTCTCAAGTTTAAATCAACTCTACCTAATTAGTCAACCGTGCTTCTACACAACAGATCATTATAATAGGGTACATGGAACACAAGAATCATATGGCGATCGCAATAATAATAAACGTATATCCCTATTGTTCGTCCAAATACCGAATTTTATTCCTAGATCTAGGTTATTAGCTCACCTCTCGAATTATGAAAAATGACCCATTAAATCAATGAATTAGTTGTGAATTAATTCATGCATTGAACACAAAATAAAGATAACACATATAACAAAAGTGCAAAGCTAGATTTATAGAATAAAAAACGTAAAACTAAGTTAAATAGAATATCCCAACTATTAAATTAGTCATTCATCAATAAAGAAAAAAAAAACATAGAAATAATAATAATTATGCATGTATAGTTTATCAAAGTAACAAAGAAATGGAAATGTTGCACCAAGTATTTCACTCACTGATGATAATCTTCAATTCCTCTGCTTTTGTGTTGATTTTCGCCTCCAAAATTCGAATGATAGAACGTTGAATTATGTGTTTTAGAGGTTGTGTAAAGTTCTTTAATGGTTCCCAATTTCGTGCATGAGAAGTTTTATTTATAGGTGTTGAAGAGACCTTGTGAATGAAAGAAATCAGGGTAAAATTCTGTGCATGGGCCTGACTTGTTGGGCCGGATAACCTTGTGTGCCAACAGGCATAAAGTTGGTGGCCGCACAGACGAACTTAAATCAGATCTGTTGAGTTGATGCTTGAACGTGCGACCACTTGGTAGGGTTGGCGTGGCCATGTAGTTGACTTCTTTAGCGCGACTTTCCATCTTTCAAATGTTTTTAGGTAGGTCCCTTATGTTTAATTACATATGAGTCCTTCATCTTTTGATTGCAACTATTTGATCTTCAAACATCAAAATCTCTTCAATTCTTCTTCCAAACTTTAATTCATCTCCAATTAAGTCATTGTTTACTGATATTTTGCACTTTCCTCCTCTTGGCTTTCCTGGTGACATCATTCCCATCCAATTTGTCCAATTTGGCTCCGATTATCTCCAAAAGTTCGTCTTTTCCATTAATTGTCTCATTCATGTGATTTTGGGATATTTTCTAAAATATAATCAAATAGTAAACAATTAAGTAGAACTTACTAAAAAACAACAATATAATATTCTAGTTTAGACATATAGATAAGTGTGTAAAATATACTTATCAAATACCCCTAAATTATAATTATTGTTCATCCTTGAACAAATTAAAACTAAAATAACAAATAAAAACTAAAAGTAGAAAATATTTTTTTTCATGTTAACTTGTTTAAAATATGCCTCAAAAAATCAAGATCACATTATACTTTAGCACAGAACTTTGGACAATACAATAAAATAGTTCTAGTTATCTCACGCTAGACTTTCAAGTGTGTGTGTGAATAGCGCCAAAATCAAACGCATACTCATGCAAGAACATACTTAACGTAGTGTGGCCAGTTATGCACAATCAAATCCGAATCCCATATAGTCACCCTTTATATTTTAATGATTTACCTTACAATGCTCATGATGATCACAACAATCTGCTTTTCTCTCAAATCTCATGTTTCCCTAATAGTGGTTTCTAAACATTTTTACATTGTATTTTTTCACACAAGATAGTCAGGATTAGAAATAAACATGCACAACAAATCGATGGTAAGCAATTACTAATTCCACACCTCTAATTTCCAAAGTCCAAAGTTCAAGTTAAGAAAGCTTATACCATGCACTTTATTATTTATTGGATGACTTTTTCTTTTTATTGTCTGTTTTTTACCATTTTTGTGCAATACTTTTCTTATTTACTTTTTATGTGACCCCTTTAGTGAGTTTTAAATCGATGACTCCCAAGTCAGATGACTTCAGGGCACTAGGTTCAGAGAACCCTTAAAGACTTAATCACCCGAGCCACAAGGGCGACAAAGAAAAGTTTAAAGATGTTATGTTGTCTTATGTAGAAGTCCGTTGTCCCTTAAGGTTTCTAAATGACCAATGTAAAGAGCTTTAAGATGATAACTCCCAATTTAGTTGAATTTAGGGTATCAGATTCTAACACCCTTACAAGCTTACTTACTTGAGTAAAAACGGCTACGAATAGTGGAATAAGACATAAATTATTTCAGTTTTTATGTTAGTTCTGATTTATACCTATTGACTAAACCCCTTCAACTAAAAGTACAAAACTAAGAATCACAGACCCTCAACCCATCAACACATTCATATACTAACCTTTCCACTCCCAAACAATTTCTTGAGCGGTTTGGTTCTAATATAGGGTCGGGATATCTAAAGATCTGTGTTTTGGGATTGTATAGTCATTTTATGTTCAAATTGTATAAATATACCCTACATATGTAAAACATACTCCTACACAAGTAATAATTTAATAATGGCTATGTTCTCGAGAATATGAGAATCTAACATGAATAACTAGTCAAGATAAATCAATTTTTTAATGTTATCCATTGTTCTAACTAAAGCACAAAGTCAATCCAAATTATTTCATAGGCACTAAACAAATCAACAAACATTTTCAAATTTTCAATTTATTTTTTAATTGAATGACGAATGAATGCAAAAATTGAGAATTCCACCTCCAAACTAGAAATGTACATTTCCCTAAATGTATGTTACAAAGATATGATAAATAAATAAACACATAAAAGAGTGGTTCAAGTACTTGGATGTTTTGACCTTTTTTCTTGCATTTCCAAATTTTGCTTGAGGTGTCTGAAGTGGTTTTTTCCTTGCAATTAAGAGATAAACAACATTAGCAATATAAACACCTTCAATTAACTCAAATAGATCAACTCCCTCACCCCAAATTAGGAATAAGACATAAATATGAATTTTCAAATATGTTTGACCACCCATATTCAAACCCTGACATCACCATGAAAAATTGAAATTTAATGAGCCATCCTTGGACACATGAAAGTACATAATAAGGTCTATAACTTATTAATGATTTAGAGCATTTGGAGTTAAATAAGTTCGTGAAATGGGATGGTAAATTAGGGACCTAAAGCTGTTTTTGGTGCAGTGACCCTATAGTGAGTGCATTGTGATTCCTATGATGTTCAATTGGAGTTTTATGCATTAAATCAGTGTAAGTCATGAATGAATGATACACATATAATGTATAACATGTATTTAAGGTGATCATTCTAAAAAATTTACAAAAACTCAACGAAAAACTCACTATGGCATTTTATCCAACACAATGCGTGCACTAGATAAAACCAAGAGAAATCATAGAGTTTGAAACTAGAAGTTATCCCAAAATTTTCATTTAATTTATACATCCAAATTATCTTCAAAACCTAGACTAATCCACAATATAATCATACATACAGTCACAATTCCCATAAATGTAGTAAAACCCTTAAAAATTAGTCAATATTTTGATCATAATTACCTAATAAACTGATCACATTTGTGACAAGAAGGGTCACACAAAGTCATAGTTAACGCAAATCAAATGGCCATATTCCGTACTGGTCACAAGTTGCACAAAGTAACAATTAGTCAATATTTTAGTTACAATTACTTAATAATTGGTTGAAATCACCTATAATTGGTCACAATCAGTCACAAACCAAATTTGTATGACCGATGATTTAACTAAATTGACCACATTTCGCATAAAGTCACAATTTGTCAATATTTTGATCACAATTACCTAATAATTAATCACATAATATAAAAGAATCCTTACACCAATTCATTCTCATTTGCATAAACACGACGCAATTAGCAACAAGAGAATGTTACGTCTACCAAAGGAACTACCAATGCATTCGGCGGCTTAGCCGCTATTTTTTTATTTTATTTTGATGTTTTCTAGATAAATGTGTGATTAAAAATTAGAGAGAGAAAATGTGTATTATTAAAAAGTAGTTTGAAAAACTATTTTATTTATAAATTGTAATCATTGCATAAAAGAATAGTGTGTAAAACACCGACATTCCCCATTATCTAATTCCTCAATACAAACTCTATGTAGACCTCTCCATCAAAACTACACATTGAAACGTCTATCTTCAATATTTCAATCCCATTTAAAATTGCATCTAAAGCATGAGAGAGACTGATATTGGAATGGACGGCCCTACACTTACGGTCAAAACGCTAGAATTCTTCTTATCAACGACAAAATTAGCATAAAACGGCGAAGCCAACAGTTTATTCGTATTGAATGACAAGTAGATCAAGTAGCAGCGGCGTTGTCCCAGATCTACACCGAAAAAATGAGAGGCCGCCATTGTAGATCTACATAGAGAGAGAGAGAGAGAGAGAGAGAGAGAGAGAGAGAGAGAGAGAGAGGGTCGTCGGTCTCCAGTTGGGGTTAGAGTAAGAGATGGTAGAGAGAAGGGTAGAGTTGATTTCTGATTTACGCAGAGATAGGGTTAATTTGATTAGGTGTTATAAACTATTTAATTAATAAATGTTAATATAGAAATTGGCATCTGATTTTAAAAAAAAAAGTAAAATTCATCATCTTATTATTACAATGTTCTCATTCAACATAGGACTCCATGTAATTTTTCCTATTTATAACCTCTTTAGAGGCTAAAACTCTATCAATCCTACTATTATAACCAAGGTCTATTTCTGCACAGCCCAATGTAGATAATAAGTTTGTATATGCCTGTTATAGTGAAATCACAAAGGGAACATAATCGGACCAAATTAAACCAAGCTCCAATAAATTAATTTTTACATTGTCAACTCTTGATCAGTCAAAATAATTTATTAATCATTTTCCATTCCACTAAAGAACGAGATTGTACTCTTAGTAGAATTGGAGTTACTAAAACAATAATCTTACATATTATCCTTGTCGATCAATTTGAATATTCAGAGTAAGGTTGAATGACCACAATTCCTTATTTGAATATTCATAAATTCTCAACTCTCATATTTTATTTGACAGTTCGATGTGATCGTATCACATCATAGAATTCAATAGTCACTGTCGAGTTACTGGACTTAAATTTTACTGTCCACTAGAAGAACCACTGATATTACAAATTGAATCTTTTTGTATTTAACAATTTAAATATTCAATTTATAATATCAAATCGGCAAATGGAAAAATGTGAACTCAAAACAATATAATTAACGATTAATCAAGATACAAATAAATAATATTTTATTTCAAAATGTAATGAGTACGAGTACAAATAAATTCACTCAGAGGACATACACTATCCAACGTAAATGAGCTACTAATTACCTTGGGCACTTATGCTACCAATATGGTGATCACGACATACAATAAGATATATAGTCACTCAATTTAGAACAAAACGAGAGTAGCAATATCGACTTATCGTCAGGCCATGAAGTTCTTGACCAGTTGAGGAGTTGGGTATATATTGTCGATCAACAATCATCAATGAGGTTCTACGTGGATGACACACATATCAAAAATTCATTAATGGTACTTGACCTAGAGAAATAAAATGGGCATATTGAACACTTGGCCTTTGTTGGCAACTCCATTTATTTGGATTTTAAACCAATTTATAATCTATATAATTTTTTTAAATTTTTTTAATCACACATATTATTTATTTTTATTTTTTAATCACATATTTTACATAAAAAAACACAAATAAATCAAATTATAATCTACTCTCAGCTGTCCAACAAAGCCTTGATTTAACTGAGCAAATTGTGATGGCAGGGGGCTCAACTTTGAAATTTGGGCTTACAATACTCGTTCAAAAAAGTTAAACTAGCTAGTGGCCTATCTTGCAAGCAACATATATATTTTGGGTTGTTCACAAAAATATTCTACTTTTGGAGATCAGATTGAAATTTATTTTAATTTTATAAAATTTGAAAATTACTTATAATAAAATTGTAAAAATTGAAAAATACTAATGATATTTCTCAAATAAGTTAGTATCACAGTATGATACTTATGATTATGTTAGTATCATAGTATGATACTTTTCAATATTTTTTTAGTATCACAGTATGATACTTATTGTACTTTTTCAATTTTTTGTAGTATCACAATATAATAGTTATGATACTTTTCAATTTTTTCTAATATCACAGTTTGATACTTCACAAATTTTAATGATACTTTATTTAAGATATAAAATCAAATAGTTTTTATACATTTTTTTCAGTATCACAACTTAATACTTCATAAATTGTTATGATACTTTGTCTCAGATATAAAATCAAATACTTTTGGTACTTTTTTCAAGCTTAAAATGACAACTTTCGGCTAACAACTTCAAAACAAAATGTAATTGTCATTCTAGATTTAATCAAACAGGGATAAACTTTGATAAATGGAGACTATCCCATCTTCTCCTTCTGCTCGGTGCTCTTGCCAATTTCTCTGTCAAATCAAGCTTACCCTCGTTTGCTTCTTCCCATCTCATCTTCCTCATCACCCGAGGCCTTCTAGAACCAGATCAGGAGGAGCAATTGAAAATAAACCGGTTAGATCAAAGACGTTGGAGATAAAGGGGGCGACGCCTCCCAAATCTGTCTGTTATGCAGAAGGAATATGTGCTTTTGAAAGAGGGAATATGTGCTTTCAGAGATGTCTGGTGTTTGATGAGGCGCTTGAATAGTAGTATTTTTTTTGAATTGGGTCCTTTAGAAATCAAATGGCCGGGAGGTTGATGGTGGTGGTCGTCTGTTGATGAGGGTGGTGACGGTGGTGAGTTGGTGGTTGTGCGGTGGTGGCAATGACGTTGGTGGTTTTAGACTGAGGTTATGTCATTGGGGAAGGAGATGATGGTTCTTAGGTGGTGTTGTGGTGTTGCTTCGGTGGTGTTGATGATGGTGGTGGTGGTGGTGGTGCTAGAAATCAGGGTTGTGATGGTGGAATCGGAGCGGTGATGGTGTGCCGTGTGTGATGGTTGTGATGCACAGTAGGATCAGCGATGGTTGAGCAACAGTAGCTTCAACATGTTGAAGTATTTTTCATTTTTTTTTTTTGGTGTAGTAAAAATTGGTTTTGTCATCTAAATAAAGTAATTTGTACAATTAACCCATATATTTTTGTATGGATCCCCAAGATATAGAGGGAATTGACTCAAACTTTGTTCAACAAAGACTTCGATTTCCTTCGGAAGTAAGGTCCATAAAGCAAAAATAAGTAGTTTGCTCATGAACACATCATACCATAAATAATTAGGGCTGGATGTAGCCTGTAGGTTGGGTTGGTTGGGTTGATTATTTATTCAACACAAACCCAACGTAACATGTTTACTTTGACGAAAAATTATATCGAACCAACCTATCAACGGTTAAAACCCAATCCAACCCAAATCGAGCAAGCTTGGGTTATCGATTTGGGTTTGAGCCCAATTCAAGTTGGATCTGATAAATTCTTTTCTTAATTTGGATAATTTCTAGAAGTTTGAAATTACTTGAAAACCTTAGTTGTTTTTAAACTATAAAGTTATCTTTATATATTTAAAAGTAAGGTAGTGATTTAATGTGAAGATATGGTGTGAACACAATATGATAACTCTTTGTTTATGATTAACAATTTGGTTAATGCAGACTATTTAAGCTTGCATTTGGATTATATTCCAACCACTATTATATTTATATAGGTTTATTAAATTTTTTACGTTTTTTTAATTTTTTTATTATTAATTTTTCAATTAAATAGTTAATGTAATTTATATTGCGACTTCTAGATGTATTTTTTTTTCTGGATGCTTATTTTTAAATTTATATTCTCCTTTTCTTTTATAAATACAAACAAAAAATATTTTCAAAATTATAATGTAATTGATTAAATCTTTATATTATTTTAATTTACAACATTTTTGCTTAAATGTTCTATTTTATCTTTTTATATTCTATTTGACCATTGTTTATATTTTGTATCATTTTTACTTATACATTTTAATTTTGAACGGATTATAAATTCATGCATGATTGTTGCATTTGAATTATATTACATGTTGTTTATTTCGTACATTCGATCCCCTACTATATTTGCCTAACTTTACGTTTATTAATTTTTAAAATTTTATTTTCCCCTTTTTATAAATACAAACAAAAATTATTTCAAATCATTCTCCATTTACTTGGAATAGTGGTTTGTTTGATATTTTTTTATTTTTTAATTTCATTTTTAACGTTTAAATACATAAGTTTTAAATGCATTGTGATCAATTACATGATACTCTTTGAATTCCATATTTTAATGATTAGAATCTTCTTATTATTAGGTTAATTAATTAATTTAATTACATTTATTCCTTGAAATTTCAAATGGATTAAATTAACCAACAATATTTGTGATAAAATATTTATTTCTACAAAGTAATTTTAAAGTCTTTTCACGTTGGTCGAGATAATAATAAAAGAGAATACAAATACTCATTTTTTTTTAAGTTGTGAACCTTAATTTCAGGACTGTCATTCATGTAAAACAAGAAACTAAATAATCAAAAAAACATCATAGCACTCAAAAATAACATGCGAACACACTCTAATTACAAATATATTTTAATTTCCAATTGTGTCTAATTATCATTTTCTTTTTTCAAATTACAGCATCATTTTATTATTTTCCTATTATTTCATCATACACATCTTTGACATATAATCAAAACTTTAAAATATATTGAAGTCACAATTATATGATTTGACATAATGTCGTGCATCGCACGGGTGTAATATTAGTTCTTTCTAAAAATATTGTATAAATAAGTATGAAATTATGGAGAATTTTCTTTTTTTACAATTTCTTTGGGATTCGATCATATCACCATATTTTCCTTAATTTTTAGTTTATCGTCAAATAATTTTTCATTTGTACATGGTATTCACGTCATTTAGCATAGGTAAAAAAGAAATGTTTGAACATGCTATTGAACTTAAAAATCAACCCAACCCAACCAAACCCGATTTCAAATTTGATTTTCTGACCGAACTCCTCCCAAAGTTCCAAATCGATCGGATTGGATCAGTCTATTTGAGTTGGATTTTGCCTCACCCTAGCTATAATTACAATGGTGCAAAAACTGCCACATATCAGGTTTTGCCGAGAGGCGCAATGAGTAGAATGGCTAGCAAATATTTCATAGATGAGTTAGGTCATGAATATAAATATATTACTCTTACTTGTAGACAAGTAATATAGATTTGGTTCTATATGTATTTATGATATAATATTTTATTAAATTCTGTGATAACTTGAAAACTTTTCAAAGTTGATTGGTAATTGAAAAAAACATTTGGGAAGAAAAAAAATGTATGTGATTAAAAAGTGAATTGAGAAATTGTGTTGTTTATAAATGGTTTACCAAAATTGAAAGACAAATAAGATTCCAATAATATATAGCCCCTATTTGACCCCTATTTTTCAGAAATCATATTTATTTAATACTCAATTTCAATTAATTCATCTTAGTCAAGCTCACAATTTTTAACTTTCTAAACATTTTTTAATCACACATTATCTCAAAAATATTATTCAAAATCAATTTTTTTTTCAAGAAATGGGGCCAAATGGGGGCATAGAGAATTAAAATACTTACTCTATACTTGAGGGGCTTGAGTTCTAGAAAAATGAAACTCGAGTTTATTAGTCTATTTACCCTAAATTTACTCGAGATCTCTAATCTCCAACTCTATGCACTCGTAATTTCAAATTTCATGGGAAATTGTACTCCATCTATACAACAATGGCGAAGCATTCGACGTGGTTGATTTCAGTTCTCAGTAAATGGCCATTAATAATTCTTCTATGCATCACACTCTCCACTGCAATTGTTTTCTTAATCAGAGCTTCGTTCGATGGATCCTGCAATTCTAAAAGTTTCATGGACGATACCAATCAAATCCACTCCAAAATTGCAGGAACTGAAAATCCTCTGGCTTTCATGAAATCGAAGCTTGTAGTTTTGGTTTCGCACGAGCTTTCTCTCTCCGGTATAACACTATAACTTATGTTTTGGCCCTAGTTGTGAAATATATTTAAGCACGATTCAGGATAGTGCTCTTAGTTGATTTTACTCTATTATAGATTATTTGTAGACTGTTTTCTGGAGAAATGCTCTAATCATTTGGAATAGTATTCGAATATTAATTATTTAGTATTTGTTTACTTGGTTTTTTTAGAGACTATAATTATGGGGCTTTTGTTTAATAGTTTTATGTGATGAATTTAAGTTTGGATTTAACTTCTCATATTCATTTTCCATCATTTACCCTGAAAGTGAATAAATTGATGGAACGAGGTCCATAGTGTTTTAATGTTTAGGAAATATTGATAGTTGTAGTAATGGTGCATCATGGAAAGGGAGGCTTGCATAACGGAAATAATATGGTGGCCTAATACATGTGCAAAATTTCTAAAGGATCCCTATAATACTAAAAGAATTTCAGCTGGGGGAAGTGTAAAGTATATTAGGCTCCACACATGAAATAAGGTCTTCAATGTGACTTATATTAATTGTTTCACTGTATCATTAATTGGACTTTTTTCATCCAATTTTATTTGGCTAAAATAACCAGATGCATCAGTTCTCACTATTTTAATGCATGAAAGCATTCATGCAGATTATTTTGGTAATTTTTTTTGGCAGGTGGACCATTGTTGTTAATGGAGCTTGCTTTTCTGCTTAGAGGCGTTGGCACAGAAGTCGTTTGGATCACCAATCAGAAGCCTAATGAACCAGATGAAGTGATTTACAGTTTGGAAGAAAAGATGAAGGACAGAGGAATACAGGTATTATATGGTCCATTTCTTAAAAAAGTAATCTTGATTACTCAAGAAACATGAACATTACATTTGATTGAATGATGTTTGCCATTATGGTAATGATGTTGTATTGTGGTTTCTTTCTATTCATTCAGGTTTTTGCAGCAAAGGGTCCGGAAGTTGTTGATATCACACTTAAAGCTGATCTAGTCATTTTAAACACTGCAGTTGCTGGGAAGTGGCTGGATGCTGTCATAAAGGAGAATGTGCCTAGTGTACTTCCAAAGGTGTTGTGGTGGATTCATGAAATGCGAGGGCATTACTTTAAACTGGAGTATGTTAAGCACCTCCCTTTTGTTGCAGGTGCCATGATTGATTCCCACATAACTGCAGAGTACTGGAAGAACCGGACTAGTGAACGTCTAGGGTATGCTGTTGCCTCTGAAATCAACTATATATAGTGTGGAGTTCTACATTATTTTTATTTATTTATATTTTTCATTTTAACATTCTTTATGTGTGTAGAGAGTACAATTTTGTTTATCAATATTAACAGTGTTGCATTTAGGCTTTTTCAGTGGTTTTCCCACTAAAACATATTTGGTTCACTCACTTGTAGAAAAAAGTTTTCTTGCTTGTCCTTCATTATGGACGATATGATTATTGCATAGATATAACTTGATACTTATCAATTTTTTCTATTTTTTCGCACCTTTAAATATGAGTTGCTAACTTAAAGTTAATGACATGCTGCACCTTTTTGAAAGGATTACTAATCTTGTATGTTGTATACCCAGTTATGTTCCTCCCAATATATATTCTTAAGGCATTCATAATCTCAAGTCTATATTTAGAAATTTCCTCGGAGCTTCTGTGGGTATTCCATAGTCGATAGTTCCATAGCCTGCAGTAAGATGAGGTTGTTGGTTAGTCATTCCCCAGATGAGACTTACTAACTGTTCTTCCTCATAAAAAGTATAACATTACTTTCCTGATCCAGCATCTCATGGAATTCAGTACAGATGTCTCAGTTACCAAAAAATATTTCTGTAATTTCCTGCCTCTCTATTGGATAAAGATTTTGTCATCTTGAATTTATTCTCAAAAGTAACATGTAGCAAGAAGGTGGTTACAGAGTTTGGCCTTTGGGTACCACTACTCTCTCTCTCTTCCTCTTGTCATGATGCCCTCCTTTTCCTTAACCACGAAAACTAAAGTATTTTATATTAATGTTAACTATTATTTTCTGCTACTAGTTTATAATGAGGACATATGAACCATGTTTCTTCTACGTTTTGTGATGCAGGATTAAGATGCCTGAGACCTATGTTGTGCACCTTGGAAACAGCAAAGACTTAATGGAAGTAGCTGAAGACAATGTGGCAAGAAGGGTCCTCAGAGAGCATGTTAGGGAATCACTTGAAGTTCGGAAAGACGATCTTCTCTTTGCCATAATCAATAGTATGCATTTTTTTTTTTTTTTTTTATGAAACAATGGATCTTTGCCTAGGTAGTTTTCTCTACAGTTCATTATTTTCAAGTAAATGTGATTGCATTCTAATTTATTGGTGTCTGAGTTATGCTTGGTTTTTTTTATTCAGTTGTGTTGAGTTCCAAGCTGTGTTGCAGTTATGTGCTTTAGCCTGAGCATAGTTTTTAGTTAGGAGGACTTCGCAAGTGAAAATAATTTGTTTCATTATAGTCCATTGGCTTGTTTCTATAAGTGGTAAGATACAATTAGAGCCTGTTTGGTGCCAACCCTTTGTTCAAGTTTTTGGGGAATTTTGAATTTTTAGAAGAATATGTGGTTGAAGAGTGTAAAAAAGTGGTGGGTCCTATAGAAATATATAGTTGACAATGAATTTAAGAGAAATCTGAAAAAAAAAAAAAAGTGGTTGAGACCAAATGGACCCTTATTATAATATCTAGGTTTCAGAATCCTAAATAGCTATTGCATAAAGATGGAAATTTCATATCTTGATGTTTTGCTAACAAATGAAGTATATCTATAAAAATGTTTGGAATTTTTTGTGATAGTTAGTCAAAACCAAATTACAAATAATATATATTTTTATACCTTTAGATAATGGTAGAAGTATATAATTAATTATTATGGAAAGAATAGCATTCGACGACCGCACACCTAATATCTTAATATTATATTGTTTGTAGAAACTCTTCAAATGCACGCTACAAGAGAAAATGTTTGGTTTGTAATCTAATTAAACATGATTCTTATTGTAAATCCCCTATGAGTTTCAAGAAGACTTGAAGCTACTAAAATTTCTGTCTTTATGACATGAATTTATATCAGACCTTTGAGAAATTAAATAGTCCATGAAAGCTGACTTCTGTTGTTCTTTCATAATCATGCATGGCTAAAGTTCGTTGTGACATTTGGTATAGTAATATTATAACTAAAACATCCCTAACATAAATTCTTATTTGTCATAAATAGTTGAACTGTTCAGTAGCATTAGTATGCTAAGAAATTCATACCGTATTTCTTTAGTCCTTAAAAAATTACATTTATAATAGCATTTTTATCAAAGTTTATAATTGTTTATATGCTGATTAAACTCTATTTTATCAATACATTCTGATTCCGTAGGGTCAACAACTTTTATATATTTTGTAATCACACAATCCTTGGGGCCAATGTTTAAAAAGGCAGAAATAGGTATTGAGACGTTTTTCGATTGTGAGACGAGGCATAAGCCTTGAGGCGCAAGCCTCACCAGAAACCAAAAAATAGATAATTTTTTTTTTTAAATAATATCAAAAAATCAATTTCACCAATAAAAATATTCTACTTCATATCTAATGTAGCATCTACTTACATTGTCGAAAATTAGTAGTTTAATATTCCAAGTTCAGAGACATCCCATAAGACGAGAAAATCTTAACAAAAAAGCACAACCCGACTATCAAAAATATTATATTTGGGAACATTTTTTACTCATTTTGCAATTGAAAAATGTTAAACTAAATAAGTTTAGAAGTTTAAAGTTTGTATTTTTTTGTTTATGATATTAGGTTAAATAAAAAGGCCCAAGTTTTTTTAAAAAAATAAAAAATATGATGATTACGCCTCATAAAAAATGCACTTTTTTCAATGCCTCAAGGCACTAGATGTGCACCTCAGTTTGAGGCGCACCTTATTCCATGCTTAGGGCCCATTGCCTATAAGCAATTATAAGCTTCGACAAACATGCACTGACATTGATGAAAATGTGTTCCAGAAATTGTGGATCCTGAAAATATCAATATTGTCGACAATATTTCCACAAAAACTACAGTTATTTTCCAGTATATTGAAAGAATAGTATAATAAATGGATTTTCTAGATATACAAATTCTTCCACGGAAAAAAAGGCCAAAGAGATAATAATACCCATACATAATATCTGGGTACTCATGGAGATTGGAGATATTGATGGAGATGTCAATTGTATTTTTCATATCATGTTTCTTTTCATGAAATATTATGTGACTGACCAAAAAGTGTTGAAGGAAGAAAAAAATTGAACTGGTTGCATTAACTGTCATGGTCCTCTCCAGTTTCTGTCTGCTTTGTACTGTCAATATATCATCTTCAATTTTTAATTCTAAAATCCATTTTTGTCCCTTTTAATATTACAAGTCAGTCACCAAACTACAAGTTTCATGTGCTTATTGAGTTGATACATTTTCTGAACATTTTAAAGGCACTATTTGAACTTCCGACCACCTTCAAGTAGAAATTAGACAGGAGTTAATTTTACGTGCAGTATTGTTCCTCTATATTCACGCATTCATTTGTTAATCTGTTGTTTTGACTTCTATTACATCTAATTTCATGGTTCCTGAGCTATTCAATTCTTTTAGGTGTTTCACGTGGGAAAGGTCAGGATCTGTTTCTCAAGTCTTTCTATGAAAGTCTGCAACTTGTCCAAGAGAAAAAACTGGAAGTTCCATCTATGCATGCAGTTATAGTGGGAAGTGACATTAATGCACAGACTAAATTCGAAACAGAACTGCGTAACTTTGTGGCAGAGAAGAAAATTCAGGATCGTGTTCACTTTGTGAACAAGACGCTAAATGTTGCTCCCTATCTTGCCTCTATCGATATTCTTGTACAGAATTCTCAGGTAGTTAATTCATAGCTTTGACATTGATTTACGTGTTCTAATTTATATCTTAAATACTTTTTCAGACTATTGCTGATACAAATTAGCAGATTATCATATATAAATGTAGATAGAGAGAGGCTAAGCCAAGCCTATGTAACGCTAAGGGAACAGGTTTATTTGGTGCTTGGTTGATTGCTTTCTGGCTTTCATACAGAAAGATCTGAGCATGTCATATATATTAATATAGTGGTTGGTGTCTATCCAACTCCTTCCAAAAGATCATTTTTTTTTTTTTTTTAAAAGAAAGGGAGTCAGCTGAGCAAACGATATGTTGCTTGCACTTCTTTACTAATGGATATTATGTGAAGGTTTAATAAAAGAAACTTTTGGTGAATCAATCGTAGATTTGAGCGAACTGGAAAAGCCCTAAATAAAGTTGGTTTAAGGTCAATGGATAATCTATGCCTTTGTTGGCTCTTGACTTGTTTGAGTTTTTGTTGTGGGTCAAAGTGCATTTATATTTTTTGATTGGAAAGCAAACCAAAGTCTTTAGTCAATGATAACAGTGTCATAAAATAAATTGAAATCTTTGACATCCATGTCTTAGGACTGATCTTATGTTCATCTTACTGAAGAAGCAAATAATTTCCCATCTCTTTCAACATGCAGGCCCGGGGAGAGTGTTTTGGCAGGATTACCATTGAAGCTATGGCTTTTCAGCTGCCTGTAGTGGTGAGCCTTTGACTGATATAATTGGATTATCTTGTTCTGTATTTATTATGAATTGTGCATATTTGTTAGTTCCATATGCTCGGAACTACATGTAGGCACGTTTAAGTTTTCTTGGAACATACCGTCTCTCCAAGGAGTGTACTGTTTGGATATTTCTAACAGCTTTCTACTCTCTTATCTAAAAAAAAAAAAAAAAAATTAAATCTTCACATAATGGTTTTATAGAAGGTAAAAATCCTTGAGACGTGTTTTTTCCATAATGCCATTGCATTCCTTTGTTTATCAAATTCCTGCAGTCCAAAGTCTAGGTCATGGCAGAAATGCCAAAGCTATATGCTTTAATACAATTTGTTGAACACTAAGAGCATGTTTGGAAGAGAGAATTAGATTAAATTCGACATTATTAAGAACATAAATGAATTCGACATTATTATTATTATTATTATTATTAAGAACATAAATGAAGTAAAATCTTATTTATTATATTATATTGTCAAGTCCTATACTGTGTAACAGTAATTTTTTTTTTTTGTCTCTTGGCTCCCATTACCTATCACATAATAGTTCTGATCAACAATAAGCTTTCTGTGGTAAGCAGTGAAAATGAGTGATTCTCAGTTCTTCTCCAAGTCTCAGTTCCAAACTTCCAAATCTCTATTGGTGAAACTTACCAAAGGCTTCATGGAGCAATGAGGTGATCAGAAAATTAAGCTCAAATGGTCATGGTTTTCTATGAAATTCTCAGATACTGTAGGTTCCAAACTTGGACAATGAAAACGAACTTAATTTTTCCCTTGCATAAGTTTATTATTGACCAAAGTACCAATGCATTTAGACGTTTTTGTACGAAAAATCGATGTTTCTTTTTTTATTTAACAAACAATTGACCTTTGCAATCCATCAGAAAATTCCAATCCCTCCTGCAAGTTTCACCCTCTTTATATTTGTTCTAAACTTGAGACTTCTCAAAATAGTTATTTGAACTAGTGAATGGGATTCTACGTACTGCTTTAAGGACCCAAACACATGCTACTTACATGCACACAAGGAAAACGAAGAAGCGTAGAACATATTGGAGTTCATGTGTTTGGGAACCAATTATATGCCTTTAACATGAATCATTTTGAACCAGATGCTCGTTATTAAATCTTTTCTACTCCATTGTTTAGTGGAACCAATTATCAATGTTAGTTTAGCAGTAGTTCTGCATTCATTCTCAAAAGTTTAGCTGTTAGAGGGGAAAGAAAAATATTTATTTAAACGCAACCCCTCTTGGGTATGTGAGGTTCATTTTCCCCCAAAGGCTTTCCCGGTTACGAGAATTGAACTCAGGATTTTTTATTTTTTATACATAGGGAACTACTTTATCTAAAAGCTTAAGGTGTTTTTTCGAACAAATTATATCTTCAACATTGTACATATGACAGGGCACTGCAGCTGGAGGTACTACAGAGATTGTCGTAGACGGAACCACTGGGTGGTTGCATCCAGCCGGAAAAGAAGGCGTAACACCACTTGCAAAGAACATTGTTCGGCTAGCTACAGATGTCGAGACGAGGCTGAAAATGGGGAAAAAGGGTTCTGCAAGAGTCAAAGAAATGTTTCTGGAACAACACATGTCACATAGAATTTCCTTGGTCTTGAAGGAGGTATTGAAAAAGGCCAAGAAAGACGCTAAAGGCTTAAAGTAACTTGAGCTCAGAAGAGTTCGATGTTCTCGTTGAAAGAGTAGATTGATTTGAGCTTGCAAAATCATGTATCTATAGGCTATCTATCTCTATATCTATCTGTCTACTTTTTTTGTAATTAGCTCAATTGTAATGTTATTTTTTGAGGATTGATGGGTAAATTGGAATCAAAGATATCTTGATTAAATTCTCGATCATAACTCATTAAATTTTAAGCCTGTGAATTGTGTTAAGAGTACTAACACAGTCGATATAGACTGTCACTTGACACCAGACTAAGTTCTTAAGAGAGGAATTATAGTGGAGCTAAAAGGTGGGATTGAAATCGAATTGAATTTGCTATAATCTAGCATCAAATAAGAAAAGCCTCAAGCGGAAATTGAAAAACCTCTTTTACTTTTTGCATAGGATTTAAAAGTAGTTAAGAGTTGCTTTTACTCTTGCACGCGTGCGCGCGCACACACATATATATATATATATTATTTCCTTTCTTAAGAAAAAACAGGAGAATCGAAAACTCCACTAGGCAGCTAGGCCGTCATCAAATGAACGTTAGTAAGATTCAATACTTCGTGTAGGTATTTTTTGAAAAAATTTGGGAATTTTAAGCTTTCGAGAAAATGTGTGATTGAAAGTGATTAAAAAAGTGAAAAGTGATAGATCCAATAAAAATGTGTGATTGAAAATGAATTTGAGGAAAAAGTATTAAAAAATAAATTGGAGCAAATCAATCGATCCCCAAACACATTCTAGGAGGAAATTTGTAAAAATATACAAAATTTACTTGTTTTCTTGTACCAAAGAAAAAACTAAAGGTACTTTGTTGAGTACATTGCCACCACAATTGGAGCCTCCATCTTAGACTCGATTTGGTAAACTTGTTCAAGTTTATAAATGTCACATTTCTCCAAACAATCTTTTAACTACATATTTATTCAAGGCACTTTCGACCAACATATTTTTCCTAGGATTGAACGGTACAATAATATTGAGTTCTTTATCGTCTACATACAGAAATAATCACTAATAAAGCATCAGCAGAGGCCATGACGGGCTGTTGGAAAAAAGTACATTAAACTTTCAGGACAGCCCCGGAAATCCTCAAACATGGGATTGCTTTCGGATTTGAAGTAATTAAGGATGTCATTTAGGCACTGCATTCTTTGGCTGAGTTCCATAATTTGAGCCTTGAGGTCTAAATTTTCGGCCTCCATTTTCATACAATCCTGCGTGGTGAGGTTTAAGCTTGTTAAGATGTGGCTGGTTTTGTTCCTCAGTCGAACAATTTGTGCTGGGCTGAAAAGTTATGAATAAAAGAACATAATATCCTTAGTAGGTCTATTTGAATTAGGGAATTAGCTGGGATGACCCCCTCACAAAATATTTGTCTAATTAACCCTTTGACCAAAATAATAATATAGAAGAAAAATAAAAGGCCTCTTTATTTAAAAGGCATGGTCAAACAAAAGTTTCTTTTAAAAAGACCCCTTTCATAATTTATTAGTTCAATAGCCTCTTAGTTGGAAAAAATAAGAAAATGATTTATACAATTACCCAAATGTCCTTGCCAAACAAAACCTAATTTTTTTCCCTGGTTCATTTCACGTTCGCCATCCCAGTTGATTTACTCTGCAAAAGTGGCTTCTTCTCCAATCAGGTTCATGCCCTTCTTCTCTGTGCAATTCATTTTCTTCAAAATCAGTTCCTTCATATTCTTTTTCTCCAAAAATGGAATTTGTACTCCATTTTATCCAAACCCACATTTTATTTAGTGCATTGAAAATCCATTTTGCAACATTAATATTGAGTATTTGGAGAAAAAGAGAAGGTAGTGTTGAATTTAAACAATTTTTAACCATTTTATTTAAGCAATATCTGAATCAATTCATGCTGATGTAATTTTGCTGATTTGCTTTTAATCCGCGCGTAACGAGTTCGAAATCGTTTTGGATATATTGATGTCGTTATTATGAAGCTGTTCTTGTTTTTAACTATTTTTGATAGTTGGAGTAATTTATATGTTGGTAAATACAAACTTCTCATGATATCTAAAGTTGGAACAATAACCGGAGCATGTTCTTTACATTTGTGTTTCATAGCAGTTAGATATTGCATGTTATACATAAAAATGCTATGTTGAATTGCAGTTATGGGCAATGTGGATATGGTATGGATATCAACATGTTACTAGTTGAGTTTGAGTAGAATCTCGAATGTTTGTAGATATGAAAATATGTGGGGAATGCAAGAGGGAGAACATTGCATATTCTTGTTTCGAGGACAATTTCATATGTGAAATTACATGACACAGTGAAACAGGTGCTAAACATTGATTTAAGGATACATGAAATGGAGATGACATGTCATGTTCCAATAATCGGTCCACTTGTACGACCTTAGGAGCTACGGATTAGCAATAATGTGTGGAGTGACAAGCTTCTTTTGATATTATAATTTCATTTTCATTTGCTCTTTTGTTATTGTATTTGTTGTATTGAAACGATGTTAAATTTAATTTATGTCGTTATGAATTTGTGTTCAATGATCATGTACAAGATTTAAATGATAGCTGTAACGTTCCAGTTATGAATGTATCACACTGTGTTTAATTAAAGTACCATATATGATGGTATCTACAAGCTTCTCGTGATATTTAAAGTGCAACATCATTAGGGAACATTTTCCTTTACATATGTGTTTCATTAACTGTTAGAGTTTGTCTCGTTTTCTTAAAAAAGTTATGTTGAATTGCAGTTATGTACAACGCCAGGTTACTGAATGATTTGCTTGAGAGTTCAACATCGTTCCACTTGATAAGAATGTTGAATTACATTGAATTTCTCCAAAGAAATATGGACATGAATGCAATCGTTCGAAATGCGTACCAATGTGGAGAAAGAAATTGACCGTGAAGTTATTGGCATGGAACTTCGAGCCTTAGTTTGTAGTGATGAATCTGGATTTTGTTTGTCTAGTTAAGAATCTTTTGTGTAGTTGTTTATTTGTTTGGTTTGTATTAGAAACTATATTTATCAATTTTTGTTGGAGTAAGAATGATTGATTTTTAGCAGGATGTTATTCATTTGATTTTAAACTATAACGAGGTTTAAATCGTTACTTTGCACACATAACGACTTTAACGTCGTTCCCGTCTAAAAAAGATAGTAACGAGGTATAAATCATTACTTCGTAAACATAACGTGTTCAACATCGTTCCTTTTGAAAATACCTTACTGCTTTATATATGTCCATAACGAGGTTGAACTCGTTACTGTGTATACGTAACGACTTAAATGTCGTTGTAGTTACTGCTTCAAAGTCGTTCGTAACAACATTAATGTCGTTACAATTGAAAATATCTTACTGCTTTACTGTTGTTCATAACGACATTGAAATCGTTACTTCATAAAAATAACGACATAAATGTGGTTACATATATTTTACGGATATGCCCTCGTCGTCCAAAATTTTCAACAGTCAACAAAGTCGCACTAACTTTTCAAAAACGATGTTTAAGTCGTTGTAACGACTTCAAATCCGTTATCATTTGGAAGATCGTTTCATTGTAATCGTAACAACATTGAGCTCGTTTGTATGGAAAATAGCCTAAAACGATGTAGAACTCGTTACTGTTTCAGTAGAACGAGTTCTAGATCGTTATATTTCAGGCTCATAAAGTCACGTAACGATAATTATGTCGTTTGTTTACAAATTTGACGACATTAAGCTCGTTCCAGTGTACTATATTACCAAAACGATACCAATGTCGTTTTTTCGATAACAAAACGATCTTGGAATCGTTCTGTTCATAGCCGAATAAATATCATAACGAGTTAAATGTCGTTCTTTCGTAAGTTTGGCGAACTCTATATCGTTTCAATGTAAATTATTACTATAACGCCGTCTGTATCGTTTCTTCAATCGCAACACGACATGTATATCGTTATAGCTCAAATCGTCAATCCCATCGTTCTTTGCCGTCTGAAGTGCCTCTAATAGACGTAATCTAACAAAAATTTGAAAAGATTCGAACCTTGCACCTAAGGAAAAGAACGATTGGATCGACGATTTGAGCCATAACGATATACATGTCTTGTTGCGATTGAAGAAACGATACAGACAACGTTATAGTAATAATTTACACTCAAACGATATAAAGTTTGCCAAACTTATGAAAGAACGACATTTAACTCGTTATGATATTTATTCGGCTATGAACAAAACGATTCCAATATCGTTTTGTTATCGAAGAAACGACATTGACATCGCTTTGGTATTATAGTACACTGGAACGAGCTTAATGTCGTTAAATTTGGAAAGAAATGACATAATTATCGTTATGTGACTTTTTTAGCCTGAAACATAATGATCTCGAACTCGTTCTACTGAAACAGTTAGGCTATTTTCCACATAAATGAGCTCAATGTTGTTATGATTACGATGGAACGATCTTGCAAACGATAACGGATTTGAAGTCATTACAGTGACTTAAACATCGTTTTTGAAAAGTTAGTTTGGCTTTGTCGACCGTTTGGAATTTTGGACGATGAGGGTATATCCGTAAATATATATAAGGAAATTTACATCGTTATTTTTATAAAGTAATGATTTCAATGTCGTTTTGAACAACAGTGCAGCAGTAAATTATTTTCAACTATAACGACATTAATATTGTTACGAACGACTTCAAAGCAGTAGCTATAACGACATTGAACTCGTTAAGTGTACACAGTAACGAGTTCAACCTCGTTATGAACAGATATGAAACAGTAAGGTCTTATCAAAAGGAATTATGTTGAACACGTTATGTTTACAAAGTAACAATTTATACCTCGTTATTATCTTTTTTAGACCTTGTTATGTATAGACTGAAACGATTCCAATCTGGTTAATATCTTTTTCTAGACGAGAATGTCATTACAATCGTTATGTTTTGCAAAGTAACAATTTATACCTTGTTATAGTTTAAAATCAAACGAATAACAACCTGCTAAAAACCAATCATTCTCATTCCAACAAAAATTGAAAAATCATGCACACATCCACATCCAAAATGCAATGTTTATTGTCTGCACAACTAACCCAAAAAATTCAACCTTCAACTATGCGAACATAGTTTCTAATACAAATCAAACAGATAAACAACTACACAAAAAGATTCATGACTAGTCAAACAAAATTCAAATTCATCACCACACACTAAGGCTAGAAGTTCCATGCCAATAACTCCGCAATCAATCTCTTCCTCCACATTGATACGCATTTCGAGCGATTGCATTCACGTCCATATTTCCTTGGAGAAATTCAATGTACTTCAAGGTCTTATCAAGTGGAACGATGTTGAACTCTCAATCAAATCATTCAGTGATTCGACATTGACCATAACTGGAATTCAACATAACTTTTTTAAGAGAATGAGAAAAGCTCTAACTGCTAACTAAAAACAAAAGTAAAGGAACATGCTCTCAGATTCGTGATAACAACATCAATATGATGAAAACATATATATCACTTCAACTAATACAAATATGAATGACAAGGACTTATCAATTCCGCTTTTATATTAAAAAAAAAAAAAGAATGACAAGGACATATTCATAATAACGACATCAATATGTTTAAAATGACTTCGAACTCATTACGCGCGCAGATGAACAACATAAAACCAAAATTACATCAATAAGAATTGATTCAACTATTGCTCGAAGAAATGGTTAAGAATTGTTCAAATTCAACCTTACCTTCTCTTCTTCTCCAAATGCCCAATATCAATGTTGCAAAATGGATTTTCAACCTTCAATAACTCAAGGGAATGACAATAACCGTTTGGATAAAGTCACCATTCTTGGAGAAGGAATAACATGGACCGATTTTGTAGAAGTGGAAATAGCAGGGAGAAGAAGGTAGAGCAGACATGTTCAGCTATTTTTTGGAGAAGAAGAACCAACTAATGGAGAAGAAGAAGGACGACAAAGACATTCCAATTAGGTTTTGTTTGGCTGCATAATTTTTGACAACTCAAAGACATTTATGTCATTGTATATATCATTTGTACGAGATCTGGTTGCCGTAGGTTCATAAATTTTTAGCCCCCTATATAGAAAATCCTAGTCAACCCTATCATAAGTCTTGGCCATGTCTAATTTTAATACCACATTACCACCTATTGTTTTTTTGTCAACTATGGTGTATCAATTCCTATGTCAGCATTATGTTGTCTCCAATACCCCTTCCAGGGGTGAAGCCACTTTAAGTTATGGAAATAATATTAGGGAGCACTTCGTTCAGTCTAGAAGGTAAGACCTTAGATATGATTTTGTTGACCACATTGCACAAGCTAATGGGTCTAAAATCCTTCCACTTCTCTGCCTCTACCTTTTTGGGAATTAGTGTTACAGTAGTGGAAGTTATTCCAGCAGGTGTAAGCTTACCCTGGAAGAAATCACTCACATCAAGAAGGTCATTTTTTTAAAATAATTTTGGACCTACAAAGTTGTCTTTGTTCATACTGAAAATAGCCTCTTTGATCTCTTCTATATCAAGGAGCATGTTAAGTAAAACTGGGGGTGTTATCCAGGAGTCTGTCAAATTCTGTAGTAGATTCCCTTGTGAGAATCTTTTCAAAATATTCAGTAGTTGAATTTGAATGTCCGTAGTTTCTTTTAGGACATTTTCATTGCTAATGATGCTGTTGATGGAATTTTCAGACATTTTTTTCTTAACACATGCATGGAAAAACTTAGAATTTCTATCCCCCTTCAATCAGCCATTTAATCCCAGATTTTTGCTTCCAATAACCAGCTTCTTCCTTGGAAAGTAACATATTCAGCTTAGCATAGATAGCATGAACATCTATTCTATCAGTAGGGAATTTAGACATATCATATTTAACTTCATTTTTAAGAGCATCCTCTTTAGCCTTGCAATATCATCAAATATGTTTACAAGATTTCTCTATTTCATTTTTTAAGAGTACTCTTGAGTCTTTTCAATTTGAAACATAATCCAAATAAACCTCTAGAGTATGGAAATAGAGGGGTTTCCAAAAAGTTTTTTACACGAAGAAGGATAGGAAAATGATCTGAAGTGTCCCTATTAAAAACTTTAGTCTAAAAACCATTTAAATCATTAAACCACTAGGTGTTTACCAAGATTCTATCTAGCTTCTCCCATATCCTTCCATCTGTCCAAGTATATTTATGCCCCCCAATAACGTATGCGTCCACCCCACAATCAGTAAGCATATTACTGAAATCCTCAATTGATCTTCTATTAGGAGTGTTGCCTCATCCTTCTCCCCTCAATTTAAAATGGAGTTAAAATCTCCTCTAATCACCCATGGAGAATCATAGTTCTCAGAGAATAATGTGAGATTACTCCACATAAGTCTTCTAAGTTGGACATAGCACTTAACATAAACAGTAATGACATATGTCAACAATAGGTTCTAAGATAAGTAGAACAAATATGTGATGGATCTGTATCAAACTTCTTAATCTCTTCAATGTGTTGGAAATTCCTCTTACATTCCAAATTAAAATGTTGTGATTTATGAATAACATTTTGTTGGTATGTCTATTTTCTTCTTCTTGCTTCTAAGTTTAATGTGACTATTCTTAGACATTTCTCCCATGGTTTCACTTCGAGCCTCATTAGTAAAAGGCTCATCCTTCACTTCTTCATCTCCCTCCTCTTTATGTATGGTTTCAAATGAATTTTTATTTTCCAATTTCTGCTTTTGATATAATATTTGAGTTCACTATATTTCACTTCACCAAGCTCAATAAAGATCTGATATATAGTGATCATCTTATTTTGATTTGATACCTACTCCATTGGAAATTCTTTAATAATTTCCAGACCAATATGTTCCTCATCTTCGCATGTTTTTAAACAGTCAGAATACCCTATATTTTTTTGTATATCCAGATTCACATTATTGTTATGAAGGTTAACTTCAGCATTGTTCACATCTACCTTCACTTCATCAATAAGACCCTCCTAATTTAAGACTCCTAATTTAAGACTTCATTTCCCATAACTTCAAGAATAAATTGACCCGCTTCAATATCGCTAGTTTTGGAACATTCTCCTACAAAGACTTCCTGTTCTTTAGAATTTTCCCCCTTATTCATGATTGTCCATTCAACCTTCCCCTTACCCTAGTTTTACATATCTCTAGGTGGTAATTCATATTGCTTTTCTTTTGCTTTGTTTCCTGTCGTATTCTTCTAGAAACACTTCCCAACATCATGAACCACATGTTTGCAAAAAGAGCAATAAAGAGATATATCTTCATATGGTATTTTCTGCCACACAACAAATTCCTCATTGCCAATTCTGATTCTATCCAATTTAGGTTCATTTACATTGATTTCCACACAAATTCTAGCAAGAGTAGTTCCGGACTTCTTGGTTGTTTGCTCATCAATTTTAGAGGATTTCCAAGAATCAAAGCAATTGAAAACATAATTACTTTATCATAGAATACCAATGGCAAATTAGGTAGAGCAAAAGACATTACAATATTTCTAACGCGTCATTAATAAATCAAATACAAGCCTAATCATCATATTGTTGTTCTTCGATGTTATTGTGTTTTTTTAAGATTTTCAACTAGATTTAAACCTTCGTGACTTATTGTGAATTCATCCTTCATTCTGGTCTCGCAATCTTCATCTTTCTGGTGCGATGGTGCCTGGGGAGGCTGATAAACCTCCCCCAGAAGGTGTAATGAAAACGTATGCAGAGATTACTCAAAATTGGGAAAATTCATGTTCCAGCTAAGTGTAAATCATTTGAGGTGGTAGCTGCAGATGGTAAATCTGAATCAGTCAGTATTCGAGAAGCTGATTGTTATGGAAATGAGCCTTTATCCAAGTTTCAAAAGAAGAGATTCAAATACTTTCAGGTTGGTTTAAACTTGCCCTAATTGGGAAATTTTATCATTCTAAACCTCAATTGCAAGTTATTATGAAGAGGATCAAATCTCTAAGATTTAATGGAGATTTCTCTTTGGGGAATTTAGATGCTAAACATGTGCTTATACATTTTGAAAAGGAAGAGGATTATTCGAGGATTTTTTAGAAAAAATTGTGGTACGATTTTTCGATGTGAATCATGAAGTATACTTATGACTTTAATCCGGAAATAGAGTCTTCAATCATTCCAGTGTGGATTGCAATACCAAAGTTGTCTTTGGTATTTTATGATAAGGCAATTTTATTCTCCATTTCCTTTGCTCTGGGTACTCCCCTCAAGATTGATGAACCTACTGCTACTAGATCTCATACCAATCTAGCTAGGATTTTTGTGGAAGTTGATATTAAGAAGCCAAAGATTGAGAGAATAAGAATTGGTAATGATAAGTTTGTGATATGGCAACCTATTATGTATGAAGCTGCTCCTAAATATTGTTTATTTAGCAAACATCTTGGCCATGAAGCTGATCAATGCTACTGGCAAAAGAATACTGGTAAGAGCAAGGGGATAGCACATCCCGTTGCCAATAATATAAAGGAGATCAACAAGGTTACAGAGATAAAATCTGGGAGAAGAAAAAGAAGGATAATCTACAATTTGAGAAAAAAGTCAGTTCTTTTGAAGTTGGTGATACATCAAACAACCCTCATGTTTATGCTATGATAGTAGGTAACCAGGTCCAGAAAACTATTAACTATTTGGAGGTTAAGGGAAACAAAGGAGGAGTGCTTGATTCCAAATCCAATAATTTGGACAAGATTGAGGGAATTATTGAGTTTAATGAGCTGAGGGACAATAATAAGGATCTTCATATTCAAAATGATAGAGGTGAGATTATGGATATATATAGTGGTGCTTTTGATTGCTTGAAAGATAATCATCTGGATGAATTCGATTTGGAGCAAGTTAATGAGGATTCTTTTTTCTAAATCCTAAGGATCACTTAGGTAAAGCTATTCCTATTGATCATCTGTATGTTGATTTGAGTGAATTACAGATTATAAATGAAAATGTTAATTTGGGTAAAGAAGCTTCTTCAGAACTTGTTAGAAGAAACTCTAATTCCAGTTTTCATGACATCAATCAACCAAATTCTGATGAAAATGAGCACAGTCAACATCAAGATGAACAGTCTCTAAAAGCTAAACATATAAGCCCTATGAAAACAAGTAGGGAGAGACAAAGGGGAGGCAACAAATCTCTTTCACATTCATAACCCACAACATCATCATTTGGAACCCAAGAGGGATAGTTAATTCCTTCAAGAGATTGAAAATGCTTATCCATATGCATCACATTGGCATGTTAATTTTTGCTGGGCCAATTGTGGAGAATTATAGAATCCTAGAATACTGTGGTAAATTAGGATTTGATCACTTCTATGCAAATTAAAATGGTAAAATCTGGAGTTTTCGGATGTCTGGTCTTGAATGTAGTGTGGTGGAAGATAAAGAACAATTTCTCACCTTAAAAATTATTTGGAGGGGAAAGAGGCTTACATTACATGAGTCTATGCTAAATGTTCTATTCAACAAAGGAGATCATTATGGAGCGATCTAATTCATTTTACTGAGGGGATAGATTTTCCATGGAACATTGGAGGAGAGTTTAATGCTATGCTTAGTAATGAAGAGATACTAGGAGGTAATCTGCCAAACTTTAATATACCAGGAAATCAGTTTACTTGGACTAATGGAAGAATGTGGGAGAAACTTGATAGGTTACTGGCTAATGCCTTTTGGATGAATGCTTTTGATGATTTTTCACCTTCCATCCTAAACATTTGAAGTATTGGAATAAATGTTTTTGGAAACATCTTTGATGACATAAAGAGGGTTGAATCTGAAACTCTTTAGAAGGAGAAATGTTATGATGCTAATAAAATAGTAGAAACAAGAACAGAGGTCCACAAAGCCTATGCCAAACTGAATTTGCTTCTTTCTAGAGATGAAGTTTACTGGAAAAAGAAATCTGGCATTAAATGACTTAAAGAATGATATAGAAACACCAAATTCTTTCATGCAGTTGTTGTAACGCCCCGAATTCCGCGGAGCTCGGGACGCCACGTCGTCCTTTAAATCTGATTTTATTGCGAAAATAATTAAAAAAATTTCAAACATCATATTTATTATTTAAAACTTTTGAAACAACATTTTTTTTTGCAGAAGAAATGAATTTATAAAACATCACATCTATTATTTAAAAAAATATAGCGGAACATAATTCTAACAAATTCATAAAAACCTTAAATCTTAAGTTTTAGAGTAAAGTAACGATAAATAATTAAATTGATGACATTTATGAAACTTGACTTAAAAAGAAAATTAACATTATTTTTGATTTTTCCACCGTTGCCATTTCATTCGCCGCTATCTCCAAAATCTGTGAAAACTGTTAAAATAATGGAATGAGTATTTCGAAAAATACTCAGTAGACTCATCGCCAATAATTAATTTACAGAATAATTGAACACGTGATTATGCAATCATACAGTGACCTCATCATCATATTCTTGGGCTCTTGTATTTTCAAAATCAAGGCTATTAAAATCATAGGGTGTGGGTAGTCTCGTCTCGTGCACTTAAGGCATATAAGTTATGCATAACATCATCATTTCTCATCTTATCTCATAAGAGACATTCTTGTCTCGTCTCGTGCACTTAAGGCACATAAGTTATGCATAACATCATCATTTCTCATCTTATCTCATAAGAGATATTCTTGTCTCGTCTCATGCATCAAAACATGTAAATCACGTAATTTCACATAAAACATGCAATTATAATTTAAATAAATTAGTGGGGGCGAGTCTACCTCAAATCACGAGTTTGAAAGTTGAACAAGAGAGTTCACATTGTTCTTCTAAATGTCCAAGCGCCTCGTCTAGCCAATAATAAATAAACCTTAAAGTGGTATTTAGAAATCAAACGTTTCATTTGGAAGAGTTTTAAAAGAAGAAATAAAAGTTTAGGGATTAAAATTAAAACCAAACATAGTTGGGATTGAAAATGAGTTGATACTAAAATAAAAGATTTTGAAAACTATTGGGCTAACTCATATATTTTAAATATATTGGGGACTAATTATTAAATCTAGTGAAATCTAAGGTTGAAAATAATATATTTAAAACTGCATGGACTGACTTACATGATTTTAAAACTAAGGGGACCGATTTAAATAACTCTAGAAAGCAGGGGCTAAAAATAACATGTTTTAAAACTAGCGGAACTAAAATAGATATTTTTAAAAATTTGGGCACTGAAATAAATGGTTTTAAAAGTGAAAGGACTGAAATGAAATTTTATTAAAATCAAACCTTCAAATAACCAATAAATCACTCTCTCTATCTAAACACTCGGCCAAACAGAGAGTAAAGAGAGCGAGAGTGTGATGGTGACGAGGACATGCCGTCGGTGCCTTCACCGGCGTTCGTAGGGGTGACGCCGCCTTCGAGGGGCGGCGAACGCTGCTGGTGTAGGGCGGAAGAAGAAGGAGAGTTGGGTGATTCTGGGTGCGATTTGGGATTGAATTCGAGGCTTGGGTACAGATTTCGGGGCGGCGGTTTCCATCTAAACTCCGGTCTCAGCGGCCGGTGGTCGAGGCGAGTTGTTTGGTTAGTTTATTTCTTGGTTTTAGGTTTGATTTTTGGATGGAGATTGGGATTGGGCAGTGGTATTGCGGGTGGCATGTGGTTGTCCGTTGGCGGTGGTTATGGGCAGTGGCTTGGTGATGTTGGTGGTCGATTTAGCATATTGAAATGATGGTTCAAGACTTGTTCTTGGTGATATTGAGATGGGCGGTTGGATGATGGGAGAACTCGAGGATGGCAGTGGTGGCGTTTCAGCCATTTTGGTGATGGCGGTGATTGCTTCGAGTGTTCTTCAATTTTGTATTCCAAATTGTGATGGGTTCTGGAAATGTTTGTAATTGGTGATGATAGATGCGGCCTCAGATTGGTGGTGGCTGTGGGAAAATGAGGAGGTCCGATTATGGAGGTGTAGTTTGGAGATGATTGTGGTTGTGAAATTGGGTTCGGTTGGTGATGAATTGGTGGTATTCCGGTGGTTGGGTATGGGCAGTAGGTGGTGGTTTTTGGAGTTGCGGGTGGTGGCTGAATGATGCAGATGAATGGGAATTTATTAATGTGTAAGTTGTGCTTAAATTTGGTTAATGCATGATTGTTTATGGTTGAGGGAGGTAGGATTTGATTATGGGACATAGGTATGTTATTGGGGAAAAATGTGTGGAAATATGAGGGGGTTTTAGGGAGGATTATGCTGATGAATTGGTTGGGGAGTGATCATTGGGGAGGAAATGGGGGAAGGAAATTGAGTGTCTATGTAGGGAAGAATTATGGGATAAATTTTGGGGTTCAAAATAGTTAATTGAGGATTTTGATAGATAGGTTGAGCTTTATAATTGAGCCTAAAGAATTTGATTGGGTTACATCAGAATTGAATAATAATAATAATAATAATAATAATAATAATAATAATAATAATAATAATAATAATAATAATAATAATAGATTGAATCCACAATAAATAGAAATTGAGCTTGAATGATTGATAAATATAATTTGGGCTTAAAAGTTTGGATCCAGAATAAATTTAAAATTTGGACTTGAAGTAATTTGAATTCAATTGATTGAAAATTGGACTTTCAAAAATAAATAATGGACTTGGGACATCATTTAATAAAATTTGAAAATTTGACTAATATTTAATTCAAAATAAATTTAATTTCACTTAAAATAGTTAGACGAAAATGTGTTTAAAAATAAATGGGCAAAGTCGTAGCGATACATTTTAAATAATATTTAAATAAGTCATGGAAAATTCTCGATCGTTACAGTTGTAAAAAAGCAAGAATACCATCGATCAGATTCAGCAGGAAGAAGGGGATATTGTAGCGACTCAGAATTTTTACGCAATTTTATAAATAATTATTTTAATATTTAGAAAATTGTGTCGTTACTATTTCACCAATTGTTTTGAAGTTAACGCCGCGACGGATTCGTCTAGCCAAGTCAAGAAATATCGAATTTGTTCGATTTTAAATTAAAATCCGAATTTCTAAAATTATATTATTTTAATTATTTATTCAAAGTATTATTTTCAAAATGTATTTTTCAGTCAAAAATATATCTGTTTTAAAAGCGTTTCTTGATCAAAGATAGTTAAATTTTTAGTTGATTTCATCCCCCACGTTTTCTCCTCCTTTCTTTTCTCTTTACACCAAATCCATATCATATTAAACCAAATTATAATTATTCCATTCAATGATTTTATTTTCCACTATTCCCCACTAACTCCACCACCCGTATGCATTCATTATGTTGCAAGAACATAATGATTATATTCTCCATTATCATCACAACACATGATCACAAACACAATATATTCACCTCCATATACAGCTATCAACTTAGCACTCATCACAATCACCACCGAGCATCACCAAATTCATACAAACATCACCATAGAACCATTTCAGAATCAGCAATCATCACCAATTTGCTGCCAAAACCAAGCCCTCAATTCATCACCAAAATTTACCAACAACTGAATCAGTCATCACCTCCAAGATTTGAAACCAGTCCACCATTTTCAACATCACAAGAAAGTCACTACACTATCACTGCCTCGTTTCAGATTTCAACCAAGATCAATCAACAAACCACCACAGGATCACAACCCAAATTCCTAATCAGCAGCTCCTTCATCGAACCACAGCCATGGCCAATTCACCATTATCAGATTTCCTCAAACCAACAGACTGCCTCAATCGAACCAAGCAACCACTGTTTCATCACTGCAATCAACCAAGAACCACTGCAAATTCACCAATCACCAGAATTCCTCACGATTGATCATCACCACCCACCAATCCTTGCAGTCAGAATCATCACAATCGCGGCCAAACCTAGTCCCAAATCAATCATCCAAAATCAAAACCCAAACCAGTAATAGATAATCCCCGATTCTGCGCCAATCTCGCATCTAAGCCCTCCAATCTGAATCTTACTCTGACCGACACCAGTCGCCGCACCCTACGCCGGTGCTGCGCCGGCAAATCGACGATTGAACGCCGGATTCCTCAGCTTTCGCCTCTCGCCCGTCTCTGCCCTCGGTCTCTCTCTAATGCTCTGATTTACGAAATGGTAGAGAGAGAAAACAGATCTGAATAATGAAATATAGAGAGTAAAGTTTGATTTTAATATTTAACTTTCGAAAATTTTCATTTCGGTCCCTAACTTTTGAAGCCTTTCAAATCAGTCCCTATGGTTTTAAAACAATCCAATTCAGTCCCTTTTGGTTTCAAATCATCAAAATCAGCCCCCAAGTTTTTAAATGAGTTTTAATCAGCCCCTATTGTTTTAAAATATATTATTTCAACTCTATTGTTTTGAGTTTCCGACTCAATTTTCAAAAGTACTCATTTTAGTCCCTCAACTTTCAAAACATCAATTTTAGTCCTCAAATTATAATTTATCATTTTGAACTATATATTCGATATACTAAAGTGACTTATTGGCTAAGACGAAGCGTACGGAGAATTTAAAGAAATTGAAGTCATTCCCGCTCAACTTTGCACTCGTCGGATTTGAGGTAGACTCGCACTTATTAATTGATTTAAATTATGATTTCATATAAATGTCATGTGACTTGTGAAAGTCAATTTTCAAGAAAATTAAGTATGTTTTATGAAAGGTAAATATACCTTATGTTTTTATGAAAAGTAAGTATACCCTATGTTTTTACGATAATGTTTTATATGTTTTGGATCATTGCTATGCACATAAGAATTCTTACCACCTAAGTTCGGTAAAATTCTTGTGTCTCCATAAGTTTATGAGGATTTGCCACGAAGTTCGGTAAAATTCCTATGTTTCCATATGTTTATGAGGATTTACCACCTAAGTTCGGTAAAATTCCTGTCTCATATGTTTATGAGGATTTCGATCCTATCTTATGTTATGATGGAAATGATCCCTATGAATTTCAAGAATTATGTTTTGGTATACTTACTGTTATTATGATTTTACTGCATAAGAATTCTTGCCACCTAAGTTCGGTAAAGTTCTTGTGTCTCCCTATGTTTATGAGGATTTCAATCCTATCTTATGTTATGCTTTCAAAAGAAATTATGCTTGGCATAATTAAAATGTTTTTATAAGTATATGGTTTTCAAAGAGCTGTTTTCAAAGAGCTATTTTCAAAGAGCCTATGATTTGCAAAATATGTCCCGTGCTGTAATGCACAATATGAGTTTTATCAAGAGCCGTTTTATAAAGAAGCTCTATCAATGCCCGTTTTATAAAGAGCCGGGATTTATGTGTTTAATCATCTTATAAATTAAATTAATTTGCGATGAGTCTACTGAGTATTTCCCCCATGAAATACTCACCCTACTTTTTAACAGTTTTGCAAATTTCGGAGACGGTGGCGAGCGATGAATGATGGTGGCAATAATCGTTAAACGGTTGAAAGTTTGACGTTAATGATTTCCGTATTTTTCCAAACAATCGAATAATTTAGAGAAGTTCATTTATTTGAGAAATTATGACATTGGCAATTTCTTTACAATATTAATGGTTCGATTTACTATTTCAAATGGTTTCATAAATGTTTTCAATTTTATCGGCCATTACAGTTTATTTAATGTTGCCAAAAATGAATTTCAATTATTTCTTCCGCAAAAATATTATTCGAAAAATTTAGACAGAAAATGACGTAGTGAACCGGGTATACGGAACTCGGGGCGCTACAGATATCATCACAGATCCCAGAGAAATTCAGAATTTGAAGTTGATTTCTTATCTAAACTCTTTACCTCTGAAAGTCTAGAGAATTGCGATGATCTTTTGGAACCTATTCCAATGATAATCAATGAAGAAGATAATATTTGACTCAACACACCTCCTTCTGTGGAGGAACTACAATAGGTGGTCTTCTCTTTGTCTAAACATAGTGCGGCAGGTCCATATGGATTTCCTGCCTCCTTTTGTCAAATATGTTGGGGCATCATTAAAACGAAAATTTGGAAATTGAGAAAATTCGAAATATTTGGGGAATATTTAAAATTTACGGAATTTTTTTTATAATCTGCCATAGAATTGGACTACAAGTATGGCAGAAAAAACGGAACTGGATTTGGACGAAAAACGAACAAGAAAAATACTTTTGAATTTTTGGGACTGAATCTTATTGATCAAACTAAAGAAAATTATGACTGACACGAAGAACGCGAAGAACACGAAAAAAATCAATAAAATTAAAAATTAACAAGAAACGCAAGAATCTGAAATAGATCCAAGCTCTGATACCAGATGATGAGACCTCAATCGGAGAATCTCGACAAACACGCGGAAATAATACAATTAAAACCTAGGAAAGATCTAAGACAGATTAAACGTGAAAATAAACAAGAACACGAGGAAATAAACGACGGAATTAAAGATAGATCGACGATAAAACCTTGACCCGAAAATCACGACGCAATTAATGACGATGCGGATTGAAGAACCAAGATTGGTGAACGCCACAAGGGTTGTCAATTCCTTAATAAGTTCGTTGGGTGAACGCAACAAAGAAGAGATCTTTGATAAGTTCGAAACAAAGGGAAAAAACTCAACCTTTAATAAGAGAATCCTCTCTTAATTTAATCAATCACTCAAAACTAAACTGTCTTTTACAATCATAGAAAGGAATATAAATAAGAAAATAACCTAGCCACTAATTGAGCTCAAAATAAAATTCTAATTAAACTAAAATAGGCAAATAACTTAAAAACGGAAAAATAATAAAAAAAAACGCGAAATCCGGAAAAATCAGATTTACGGCCGTGATGAACTTATTTACGGCCATAAATGACTTTCTGCTTAATACTTACGGACGTGACCATATTTCTTACTTCCGTAACTATGAAATCCTGTAATTCTTCATTTAAACCCGAGGCCGAGTTACGACCGTGAGGATTATTCTTTACGGCCGTAATGAAGTTTCTGCTCAAATTTACGATAGCTGTGTTACGACCGTAACTTCTACTCTTACGGTCGTAAGATGACTTCTGCACCTTTTTTCCCTCTGAACTTCGATCACTTGACTCGGATTGATCCTTTCTTCTTCCCGGCTCGATCCCAACACGGAACTTGCTCCGTTTTGCACGTAGATCACTGGCATATTGCCGATGGCTCGACTTCGCCCTTCGATGCCTGGTTCGGATCATATCAGTACTCCTTGTTGTAAGTTACCAATATAGTGGATTTTGGCCTTGCTCGTGACGGAGAGCTCGGTAACGGAGGATGTAGATCACGTTGGTTGATTGAACCTCCTTAAATCGCGTTTGCATTCTCTTATCCCTTTTATATACTTACATTGTACTTACTATATTCTATCAATTTATATTGTGCAGCACTATATCTAAGTGCTATACTTGCTTTATCAATTAAGTTTACATATTTATAACACACTAAATTGATAGTTAAGTTACTTGCAACACTAAGTGCTCATATTTGTATCCATTGATTTTTAAGTTTGAGATTATCTATCAAAAAAGTTTTATAAATCAATTCATCCCCACTTAGTTAGTTTACTCTTGGGCTATCATTTTCCACGTCAAGATCAGAAAAATTATCAAAACAATTGACACAGTGTAGTGAAAATCGATCAAAAAATCATGTTCGAAGATCGACTTCCAAATAAATAAAAACTCTGAAGAATGATTCAAGGCTGCCAAAGTAGCCGACGACCGTCCCAAAATTAAACTGAGGTCAAAAATTTCAAAAAACGTCAGAAGAGGTTTAGGTTCCCTCATCCATCCCCAATTCAAGAATCGGATCACAAAAAGAACTGAAAATTAGCCAGCAATTTTGGTAGCCTCTTCACCGGTGAAAAATAACAGCAGCGCCGTACCTGCCAAGGTGACTGTGTTGCCTCAATCCTCCGGTATCAATGCTTCACTGAATCTTCTTGGTTTAAATAAACCAAAGTGCATCTAGTGCGGAAATGTAGCTCGCTCCAGGTATCCATACCAGTCATCCAAGAATTGCTGTGCAAAAACTCAAAAGTCATGTCATATACACGCCACAATTCTCGGCGACCATTGCAACGAGGACTCCCCCACCAACAGAGACCAAGTTCGCGAGGAGGGTTCACATCGACGACCACCATCATGGCTGCGGTAAGGACCTAATTCGCCTGCGAGGTCAAAATTTCAAAGAACACACCATCTCTTCGTTTTCTGGTTTTTTGAATTGAGAACACCCCATCTTTCTCCATCAACAAGGGGGATAGATTCCTGTGGCCTGTCAAGATTATTCAACAAAATTGTCGATTCAAACGATTGCAGAAATTAACGGGCACGTTAGATGCTCGATGAAATGCTCCAACCAAGTTATTTCTCATCTAATTATTTGATGCTAGTACACTTGGAAATGGTTGTCGAAAGTAAAATCGAGAGCTGCTGTAACGAGCAAGAAAGGGAGTAATCATTTTAACTATTCCATTTTCCTTCGTGCTCTTCTTGACACATAGCTGCAATTTTATTGTGTGGAATGCTATCTGTAAGATTTAGGTGCACTTTGGAGTTGGTAAACAGTCCTAATAAGAATTCTGATCAGTATGAAATTGCTTATTTCTTATAAATTTTACCATGCAGTAGTTGGATCATAATATAAATATGGGAAGGAATAGTTTGTTGTTACTTTCGATTGATCATTGGAGTTCCATGAACATGTTTTACACGAGTGCACAAACACAATGCCCTAGTTTCAAATATTTGTAATGAGAATATACTACACGATAAAAACTCAAGATAGACACGGTGATCTAATCTTCATTATGTGTAAAGTAAAATTGCGGTACTCGTTACATTTTACAAAGCTTTACACTTGAGACTTACTTCGGCTGAGCCTCTAATCACTAAGTTATTACTTCCTTGTTGGCATTAATAACATAGGGAGATATTGAGATGTTGTCATTCATTTGCTTCCATCGATGAATGAAAAGTTTTTTAAGCTAATAATGAGTAGCAGTAATTGCGGTTACTCAAGGTAGGAGCAAGGTTGAGGTGAAGTAGCATATCCTAAATAGTGGGTGGGCATACTATTTTTGGCCTTCATTTTTCATTTTCAGCGAGAGAGGAGATTTAGGTCCTAATTTTGGTGGATTTGAAATTACTGTTTAGTTTCTCAAATGTCCAACCACTATTTAAGTAATTATTTAAATCATCAAATAGTGGTTATTGGTTGAATCAAACACTCTCCACTAGCCCAAGGCACCATTTGTAATTTTAATATGAGATTTATGTAAAGAAGAAAGTTATTAATGTTTACCAAAATACTATTTTTTTTATCCCCCTCTCTCGATTGGTGACTTATGATGTCCTCCAAGTACTCTTATCTTTACTATCTTCACATAAAATTAATTTTGGTCCCATAATCTCCGCATTTTTTAATAGTCACTACATTGCTTTTGCTTACTAGAGCTGACTGAAGTCTGCTCTCAGTGATTTCATTAGTAGTTATCTCTAGTGGATTTGATAAAGTTTCATTAACCTTAATTTGACTTCAATACAAGTCCCTAATACAAGTCCTATCAATTACGGTGTAACATGGAGCCTTTTGATTGTAGCCGCTGAAGTAACTACCGCCTAGTGCTGAGTAAGAATTTCCTCAGGTACTTTGGTCATTTCTGGATCTGCTCGAGAAATTGCAAAAACAAGGTTACTCTAACCCCTTTTTATATATCCAATAATCCTTGCATAATGTTGATCATATGTTACAGCTCAAAAATCTTGCAATTCCATATGATTCGTGGTTACTGTTAAATAAAGAGCTAATCAACTCTAAACATAATTATCCATCTTTGCCCATTCTGATATTCTATTCAAATTGAGATTAATTTATTAAACTTACAATAGCTTGTGAACAACAACTATTGTCATATGCCAATTCAAGAAATATGCTTTCCGATCATAGGGTAGTTGTTGGTTCCACTTTTCCTTAGAACAAGCCAAGAGCTGTGACCGAGACTCAAATTGGAAAGTTCTTGGTACAATTCTGGTAAAACTATTATAATTTATGAGCAATATGGCTAAGGATTACAACCTATTAATTCCCGATCTTTGTGGAATTCATGAAAGCCTCATAATTTGTTAATATGTTGATTTAATTGATGATATCTGTTTGTGATTTTGGTCTCATTATTTACACGACCTCAAGTATATCAGATCAATAATTCACAAGTTGAACTCAATTACTTACTGAATTTGAAGTTATTTGATCCATTCCCTTGATGATTCGTGCTATTTTTTGTGATCTAAAGTTTGTATAACTTGAAAATTAACCGACTTAAGTAGAAATTTATAAAGTGACTTACACAGTGACCAATTATATAAAACATCATATTTCTATGTGAAACACTTAATATACTTTAGCATGACCTTCCTGGGTGCAATCTACATTGATTGACACGCCTCAACCATTTTCTTTAATAGCTAATCATATTAATTGGAAAAAAGTTTGCTTTGAATCAATTAAATTCCCGCTAAAACAAGTTTGGGCTTATTACTCAACATAAGCTCGGCTTATTCCTTACCTAAACATAAGCACGGGCTCGGCTTATCATTCCTTAACATTAACTTGAGCTCATTACTTAACCATGAGCTCGACCTATTATTTCCTAACACAAGCTCGGACTTATGTGCTAACATAAGCTCGACCTATAACTACCCCTAAAACAAGCTTGAGCTTATTACTCAACATAAGCTCGGCTTATTCTTTACTTAAAAATAAGCTCGAGCTTATTATTTCTTAACATGAGCTCGACTTATTGCTTCTCAACATAAGTTAGAGATTATTACTTAATTTAATCCCGGCTTATTGCTTCTTAACATAAGTTAAAGATTATTACTTAGCATAATGTAAGCTTATTCCTTGCCTAAATATATCAATAGGTTCTATTATCTATGCAAGCCATAATCCCTCACTAATCTGAGGTTTGCTTCTATGCCCTCCTGTCATCGAACGAAAACAACTGCGATAATTGCAGAAAGCCTACCATACAATCACATTAGGAATGATTTACAAGGTCGGATAGAAGCACGACTTTACAAATTATCTCCCAAAAACACAAAGTCAAGTAATTTACAATGTCTCATGGCAAGACGCTATAAATTATTTCTCTGCAAATAATTTACAATGTCTCATGGCACGACGTTACAAATTATTTCCATACAAATAATTTACAATGTCTCATGGCACGACGTTACAAATTATTTCCCTACAAGTAATTTATAATGTCTCATCGCAAGATGTTACAAATTATTTCCTTGCAAATAATTTACAATGTCTCATGACGCGACGTTACAAATTATTTCCCTACAAGTAATTTACAATGTCTCATGGTAAGATGTTACAAATTATTTTCCAGTAAATAATTTACAATATCTCATGGCACTACGTTACAATTTATTTCCTTGCAAATAATTTACAATGTCTTAGGGCACGACGTTACAAATTATTTCCATACAAATAATTTACAATGTCTCAAGGCACAACGTTACAAATTACTTTCCTACAAATAATTTACAATGTCTCATGGCAAGACGTTGCAAATTATTTCCCGAAAAATAATTTACAATGTCTCATGGTACGATGTTACAAATTATTTCCTTACAAATAATTTATAATGTCTCATGGCAAAACGTTACGAATTATTTTCCTAAAAATAATTTACAATATCTCATGGCAAGATGTTACAAATTATATTTCTCCAAATAATTTTCAATGTCTCATGACACGACGTTACAAATTATTTTCCATAAATTCACAAAGTCAAGGGCTTCACCACTTCTTTGTGTAAATTATTTACAAGTCAGCCTTGCTCAACCTAACAAATTATTTTCCATGGGTTCACAAAGTCAAAAGCTTGATCACTTCTTTGTGTAAATTGTTTACAAGGTCGGCCTTGCTTGACTTTACAAATTATTTTCCATGAATTCACAAATTCGAAAGCTTGGCCACTTCTTTGAGTAAATCATGTACAAGGTTAGCCTTGCTGAACGTTCAATTATTTTTCAGAAACTCACAAAGGGCAGGGCTTGATCCTTCCTTTCTACTAGAGTCCATAAGGTCGGCCATGACTGACCTGAATAACTATACTTCAAATTATAGAGGCTAGCCCCTTGCTTTGAACTAGAAACTCACAAGACCGGACAAACACGACCTTTTCAAACTATTTTTGAAGTAACAAGACTTGTTCAAATGTCCGGCCTGTGGAATCAATTTACGAACAAATCACAAGTATCATGTACTTAACTGAAACTTGTGAGTTTATTCACAAAAATTACAAGCAGTCCACAAGGCATACCCCGGGTAAAAGACAAATCTACAAAATTTTTAAGAAAACAAGTTCAAAAGTAATACCGCCTTTCGATTTACATGCTTTCTTGAATTTCACGTAATATTTATGTTAATGTTATTCAAGATTTTAAATTTAATTAATTTTATGTAAATGATTTAAATTATTTTGCAGTGGAAGGACTTAGACGCCGGCTCGATTAATGTACCAATTAAAAAGTTTATAAATTTTTTATGTGCAATTCTATGTCTAATTGTTTATTTTATTTGTGAAGCTTGTCGATTTCTATTTTTTATTAAGTAGTAAATGACCTAAATTGCATAAATTGAAATTGGGAAAAGGTTTAGTGACAATTTGAAATTTTATCGAGGGTAAATAGAACTTATAGACTTAATTAAACAAGAGGAGATTTGAGTGACTGATTTGCAAATTCAAAAGATTAAAATCCTAATTCTAACCTAAAAGACTAGACCTCGTCCCTCAGCCCCCTCTCATCACTCGCGACGCTCACTCCCTCGGCTCTCTCTCCCTCTCGCGACCTCCGCCTCTCAATTCCCTCGGTTCTCTCCTCCCCCTTCGACTGCCACTATAATCTTACTCCCACAACCAACTAGCGACGCCACCTGGTCACAACCCCGACGGTTAGACCACCCTTCCCTCCCCCTCACCCGCTCACGGTCACGGTCACGCGCGCGCGCACACACACACACACACACACACACGCACACCCTGCACACGATTTTGCACACACGTACACGGTATTACACACACTTTTTTGTATGTTTCAAGTATTTTCAGATTTTAATTCTTGAAAATTCATGAATTTTCGTGGGTATGTACATATAAGTATTTGTATTTTATATAGATATAAATTTATATGTGTAATTGGATTTTAGTATAAATGAGTATTTCGAGTTACTTTAATGGAACATTTTTTTGGAAAGTTCGACTAAGTTATAATTTAGTTTGAGATTTGAGTAAATGGATTAGTACAATTCGTAAGTTGCATGAAATTAAGTCCCTTATTTCAAATATGATTTTTGTGTGAACGTGAGTAATAATTCTAATTACTAGATTTTGAGAAAATTGTAAAGTCGTGTACATTTTGCAAACTTTACTTTTGATTTAAGTACCTTAATAGTTAAGCTTATAATGTTGTGTCGAATGGTTTAAGTACCTTAATAGTTAAGCTTATAAATTCTTACTTTAATTTGAATTTTGTTTTGCTTTATTCTAATTTAGTTTAGTTTTTTTTTTTCAATTTATCTTTATAAATTCATGTTAAGAAGAACTAAATCTTTTGAATTGCTTCCTTTTGATACAGAAATTGAACGCACTTTTCGACAAAGGCGCAAACAACAGTCGGAAGCAGCTCAACACACAGATTTAGCAATGGCAGACAACCAAATTCAGCATAACCAAAACAATCTTCCAGCAGAAATTGTAGTTCAACAAAAAAAATCAACCGAACAACGGGAGGCGAGCATTAAGGGATTATATGATTCCTCTAGTGAGAAACATTGGAACTTGCATAGTGCCGCCTACTATACATGCCAACAACTTTGAGATCAAGACTTCTTTGATTTCTCCAATCCAAAACTTTGCCGTCTTTCATGGTTTTCCGTCTGAAGATCCACATGCACACCTGCGGACTTTTCAAGAATTATGTGACATGCAGCGAATGAATGGAGTTCCGGGTGACGCTGTAAAGCTGAAACTATTTTCCTTCTCATTAGCAGACAAGGCAAAGGCATGGTTTTACACGCTACCCCTCCACACAATCACTACTTGGGAAGTAATGAGTCAAAAATTCGTTGACAAGTTCTTTCCACCTAGCCGGATGTCAAAGCTGAGGCGCGAAATCCTTTTGTTCAAGCAACAGCCAGGAGAGTCCATTTTTGAGGCTTGAGAGAGGTTCAATGAGCTGGTTCGTCAATGTCCTACTCATGGAATAGCTGATTGGATCCTCATACAAACTTTCTACAACGGATTGACCAAAGACAACAAGAAGCACGCAGATTCAGCTGCGGGTGGATCTGTGATGGATTTGACTTACGAAGAAGCCTCCGAAATATTCGAGAAAATGGCAGCAAATAGTTTTCAGTGGTACTCAGATCGCACTGCACAGAAATATGGTGGAATAGCTGCGGTAAATGAAATTACAGCTATTAATGCTAAACTGGACGCATTGACAAAAAAATTCGACAGTATGAATTAGTAGCCAGTGCTCGCAGCTCAGGAAACCATAGTTTGTGATTACTGTTTAGAGAATCATGCACTATCAGAGTGTCCTATGGCATATCAAGGTCAACCGGATAAAGAGCATGCAAATTTTGTTGGGAACAATCAGAGGCAGCAAGGGGGTATGTACTCACAGACATACAACCCTGAATGGAGGAAGCATCCAAACTTCTCATGGTCTAACAATCAAAATGTCCAACGACCACCAGGGTTTCAACAGCAACAACAGCAGCAACAACAAGTTAAAAAGACTTCCAGTGAAGAATTGATACTGCAGCTACTACAAAGCCATCAAGATAACATTAAAGAAATAAAAATCCGATTGGGACAATTGGCAAATGCAAGTTCAGAAAGACAACAAGGTAAACTGCCCAGTAATACGAAAACAAATCCAAGAGAACAAGTACAAGCCATTACAACCAGAAGTGGGGTCCAATTACCAGAAATCAATGTGAAAAGAACGGTTAACTCAGAAACCGTGACAGAATCAGTGGAAGGGAAAGAAGTGGTTCACACGGAGAAAGAAAATTCAACAGAAAAATCCGATAGGTCAGAAGAAGCTGAGGTGAAGAAGGCCCCGACTCCAGTTAAGGCCTACGTACCTCCCATACCATATCCACAGAGGCTAAGGAAGCATAAGTTAGACCAGCAGTTTTCTAAATTTATTGAAAAAATCAAGCAGCTGCACATCAACATTCCCTTCGCAGAAGCTTTGACCCAGATGCCGAGCTATGCGAAATTCATGAAAGAAATCTTGAAAAATAAACGAAAGCTGGACGAGCATGAGATAGTGATGCTCACCGAAGAATGCAGTGCAATAATTCAGAAAAAATTACCTCCCAAACTGAAGGATCCAGGGAGTTTCACAATTCCTTGCACTATTGGTTCTATTGACTTTGAATCTGCGTTGTGTGACTTAGGTGCTAGCATTAATCTAATGCCTTTATCTATTTTCAGGAAGCTCGGGATTGGAGAAGCAAAACCAACCACCATTTCCTTGCAATTAGCAGATCGTTCGATAAAATATCATTGGGGGTTGCTTGAAGACATACTGATAAGAGTTGGGAAATTCATTTACCCTGCAGATTTTGTTAAACTGGATATGGAAGAGGATAAGACGATCCCACTCATCTTGGGACGACCATTCTTGAGAACTGGAAAAGCAGTGATAGATGTTCACGAAGGAACACTAGTGCTTCGTGTGGATGAGGAGAAGATCACGTTCAACATCTTTAAGTCCATGAAGTATCCCTCATCATTGGACACGTGTTTCACGGTGGATATTGTGCAAGAAGCAGTTCGTAGTGTATATGATGAGGAGCATCCTAAAGACCCATTAGAGGCATGCATTGTTCAGTCAGAATCAGTGAACTCGAAAAATGAAGAAGTGGCGAGGATGGCTAATGAATTGGAGGCATCACCAAGGTTCACGTTAAGAGCGGGTCGCTATTTTGAACCATTAGGTGAAAATTTTCAGAAATCTCGCCCATCGTGTGAAAGTCCTCCGACTTTGGAGTTAAAACCTTTGCCAGCCCACCTGCGATATGCGTTTTTGGGGGAATCTTCAACACTGCCAATTATCATTTCAAGCCACTTGACAGCATTGGAAGAAGAACGGTTGTTGCGGGTGGTGAAGGAACACAAAACCGCAATAGGCTGGAATATTTCCGACATCAAGGGTATTAGTCCAACTATCTACATGCATAAAATTTTGATGGAAGATGAATCCAAGCCATCTGTGGAAGGACAGCGCAGACTGAATCCGACTTTGAAAGAAGTAGTGAGGAAAGGGATTTTAAAGTTACTAGATGCGGGTATCATATACCCGATCTCAGACAGTGCTTGGGTCAGCCCAGTTCATGTAGTGCCAAAGAAGGGGGGCATGACAGTAATTGCTAATGAGAACAACGAGTTGATCCCTACAAGGACAGTGACCGGATGGAGAGTGTGTATTGACTACAGGAAACTGAATGCTGCAACCAGAAAAGATCATTTTCCATTACCGTTCATCGATCAGATGCTGAAGAAGCTAGCAGGTCATTCACACTATTGCTTTCTTGATGGATATTCGGGGTACAATCAGATTGCCATCGCCCTGGCTGACCAAGAGAAAACTACGTTTACTTGTCCCTATGGTACATTTGCTTTCAGGAGAATGCCGTTTGGACTGTGTAACGCTCCAGCAACCTTCCAGAGATGCATGATGGAAATATTTTCTGATATGGTGGAGCGATTTATTGAAGTCTTCATGGATAATTTTTCAGTCTTTGGATCTTCGTTTGATGAGTGTCTACACCACCTCTCCCTAGTGCTTAAAAGATGCATGGAAACAAATCTGGTGTTAAATTGGGAGAAGGGTCACTTTATGGTGCATGAGGGGATTGTACTAGGGCATCAGATTTCTGAAAAAGGAATTGAAGTGGACAGGGTAAAAATTCAAGTAATTGAAAAACTACCACCACCCAGCTCAGTTAAAGGAATAAGAAGTTTCTTAGGCCATGCGGGATTTTACAGGAGATTTATAAGAGATTTTTCCAAAATCACGAAGCCCCTGTGTAATTTACTGGAAAATGACGTAGTTTTTAATTTTTCTGAGGAGTGTTTATCATCCTTTAATACACTCAAAGAAAAATTAACTACTGCACCAATCATCGTGGCACCAGAATGGAGTTTGCCTTTTGAGCTCATGTGCGACGCGAGTGATTACGCTGTGGGGGCAGCATTGGGGCAACGAAAGGACAAAATTTTCCACGTAATTTATTAGGCCAGCAGAACATTAACAGATGCCTAGATAAATTATGCCACAACTGAGAAAGAGCTATTAGCAGTGGTGTTTGCCTTTGACAAATTCAGGTCTTATCTTATAGGATCAAAAGTAGTGGTGTACACAGATCATTCGGCGTTGAAGTACTTATTTAGGAAAAAGGATGCCAAGCCTAGACTGATCAGATGGGTTTTACTGCTTCAAGAATTCAACATTGAAATTCGGGATAAAAAAGGTACAGAAAATCAGATTGCAGATCATTTATCCAGATTGGAGCTGGTAAATCAGGAAAATCTTGAAGACATAAACGAAGTATTTCCCGATGAACAGTTGATGTTGCTAGCCCATATGATGCAGGTAGAGAAGAACAAGGGGCCCTGGTTTACTGACCATGTTAATTACTTGGTCAGCAACGTGATGCCACCTGAGTTTACGTACCAGCAGAAGAAAAAATTCTTTCATGATCTGAAATTCTTTTATTGGGAAGAGCCATATTTGTACAGAAGGGGACCTGACCAAATAATTCGACGGTGTATTCCAGATGAAGAGATTATACCGGTTCTAGAGAGGTGCCACTCAGCCACATATGGTGGACATATGGGAGCCACTAAAACGGCAGCTAAAGTTTTGCAATGTGGGTTTTATTGGCCAACAGTGTTTAAAGACTCCTTCTCGTTTGTCAAAGCATGTGACCGGTGCCAACGAACAGGAAATATATCATCAAAGCATGAGATGCCGCTTAACAGTGTTCTGGAGGTTGAAGTGTTTGATGTATGGGGAATTGACTTCATGGGTCCATTCCCTCCTTCATACAACAACAAATACATACTGGTGGCCGTTGACTATGTATCAAAGTGGGTGGAAGCAAAGGCATGCCCAACTAATGACGCCAGAATTGTGGTTGATTTTATACGAAAAAACATTTTTACTCGATTTGGAGCACCACGAGCAATCATAAGTGATGGGGGGACTCACTTCAACAACAAGTTGTTCAAAGCAGTACTGGCCAAGTATGGAAATCATCATCGCATGGGGATAGCTTATCATCCGCAGACTAGTGGGCAAGTGGAAACGTCAAACAGGCAGTTGAAACAGATTTTGGAAACAACAGTGAGGTCATCCCGTAAAGACTGGGCCAGAAAATTGGACGATGCGTTGTGGGCATATAGGACAGCTTTCAAAACTCCTATCGGGATATCACCATTTCAGTTGGTTTATGGGAAAGCGTGTCATTTACCGGTTGAATTTGAACACAAGGCATACTGGGCTTTAAAACAGCTGAACCTTGATATGGACTTAGCCAAAAATCAGAGATTTGTGCAACTTAATGCATTGGATGAATTTCGCTTGGGAGGCTACGAGAATGCCTCAATCTATAAGGACCGGACAAAGAAGTAGCATGATCGCCACATTCACAAGAGAGAATTTCGGGTTGGAGATCAGGTGCTCTTGTACAATTCCCGCTTGAAGCTCTTTCTCGGAAAATTGAGGTCGAGATGGTCTGGCCCATTCACAATTGCACAAGTATTTCCCTATGGCACATTTGAGCTTCATCATCCGACTAAAGGACATTTTAAAGTAAATGGGCAGAGAATCAAGCATTACTTTGAGGTTGATTTTGATAAGGAGAAGTCATACGTAGACATCACCATTCCAAAGTGAACACTACAGAAAGTCGGGATTGAGACTATAAACGGAGCGCTTGTTGGGAGGCAACCCAATTTTTCTTCTCTTGCTTAATTATGTTTTATTTTTACTTTCGTTTAGCAATTTTTATCAATTCTTTGTCATTATTGCACTCATGACATTTACATTAGTTAGTCTTTGGGCATTTTAGTATTAGTTAAATTGTTTTTGTGCACGTTTCATTCATATCACTTATTCTTTGCATGATTTGGCATTTTTTAGGCATGTTTTCAGATTTATAGGAAATTTTGAGCACTAAAGGTTTTAGTTGTCACTTTCGAGCCTCTTCACTTGTTGACCACGGGTAGAGGTGGATATTCATGATCATCCACGTTTTTTCAATCATTTTGTGAGTGTATGGCATTTTTCATAATTTAATTTCACAAAAAAAAAAAAAAAAAAAGGACCAGTCGCGATCGCTACTCAGCCGTGGAGGTGATCGCGACTATGGTCCAAGTTTTCAACAGATTCTTTTTGCGATAACCACGCAATCGCTGTTAGGATTACCACGCGATCGCGTGGGTGAACTGGGCGCGAAATTCATGTTTAAACCCGGCAGCCTTCATTTGGTTCTTAGTTCCGCTGCCGGGTGCCACCTCTTTCTCTCTCGCCACCAGTTCGTCGACCCTAGAACCTTGAAGTGACTACCAACAATCTCGTGCATCATCAAGATTTTAAACATCCCTACTTACAAATATTAAGGTATGAATTCTTAGGATTTAGGGATTTTCCTCTTTTGACCGTTTTCACCCTATTTTTGCATATTTCGTGATTGTGGTCGAAAGGAGTATGGGTTAGGTTAGATTGTGGATTGGTTATATGTTGAGATGATGGGTAAATGATTTTGGAAGTCTCCGTTTGCTAATTGTTATGATTTCTCCATGATTTCTCTTATGCCTTCAATGTGTTCGATGAATTGTCTCAATGAGATTTTTGTCGAAATTTGAAATATCCACTTGAGCACATATCTTGGTTACATGTTTCTCACCGTATTTGTGCGAGAATTTCACATTTTTCCGCATTGCATTGCACAAATGTGCTTGTTTGCATCTCTAGCACCATTGCAGCCACTGCAGAGCCATTACAAGGCCATTGCAGGGCCATTGCAAGGCCATTGCAGGGCCATTGCACGCTCACGTCACCACTTCATCATTTCATTTCTATATGCATCTGTTATCCGTTTGCTCCAAATTTCTAATATGTTACTCTTGTAGTGGAATACCTTATTGTGCTCTGGACACTTTTCCATAATTTTATTTTTTTCGGCACGATAACCGAGGTTAAAAAGCACCATTCGGCCTAATATTCTTTCTCTTTTATGGTGTAATTTTTTCACAAGTTTGGGGGTTTGTGCCATCATTCGTATACTTTTCAACTCTCACATTGGTTCTAATGTTGAATTTACTCTTTGTAGGTACAATAATGCCTCCTAAAGCCACTGCTTCACAAAAAGGGAAAGGAAAGGCTGGGCCCTCTAAGCGAAAACGAGGTACCTTGACTGAGATTCCGGAGGCTGATCAAGGAGACATCGGAGATGTTCAAAGGTTTCAGGGCAGCGAAGAATTGCACAGATATGAGGTACTGCTCAAAGGGAAGAAAATGTGGTGTGAACGAGAGGTCATTTTAGCCGACTTCCCCGATACGGAGCTAGCCCACTTGATAGAGAGGGCAGGGTGGCATAAATTGGTAGGCACACCGCACAAGCCCTATCCACTACTAGTCAAGGAGTTCCTGGCCAATTTCAACCATGCTATTGAGATAGACGGTGTACCTCACAGATATAAGACATGGGTGCGTGGTAAATGGATCAGATTTTCTCCGGCTGTCATTGAGCGGGTTTTGGAGCTGACACGAGAGGGGATTGAGCAGGTCCCTAGTGATTTGGATATTGATATGATTACAAACTTTTTGTACGGCCGGCAGAATGTGAAATTGGAGAAGCCGGGGCGCTTTGAACATGGGGAGCTCACTGAGAGTATCAGGGTTCTACACATCTTCATGTGCCATAACATCGATCCCACTTCACACAGGACAGAGTTCAATGAAGACCGAGCGCGCTTAATTCATCATCTAGCCAGGGGATGCAAGTTGGATTTGGGGAGGCATATCTTTGATTTTATTATTACACTTGCCTCCCAGCTGGACTCCGGCCGCCAGATCATGTTCCCCTGTCTGATCAGTGCTATCTGCGTGGCCGAAGGAGTGGATATTTTGCCCCATGAAGAGCCTGCGCCTCTCAGAGCCATTATCAGCAGACGTACTCGAGAGAGCACGCAGCCTAGGGTACCGCGAGGCCCACCTGCTCCTCCACCAGCTCCAGTGGATCCTGTTGCCCCGGTTGACCCATCAGCACCAGCAGATCCAGCAGAACCATCCGCACCAGCCGCTCCAACAGCACCAGCACATGTACCAGCTCCTCTCGGTGATGAGAGACTCCTACGGCAGATACTTTTGGAGTTGACTGACCCGACTCGTGCCGTCAACATGAGGAGGGAAGCTGAGGTCACACAGCACAGGCTGCTGGAAATCCTGGAACAGCGCCTTGACCGTATGGTTCAGGGTAACATCTCTGGGGAGCAGCGCATCATGCGACATACGATGACAGAATTCAGCGGTCAGATCTCGCGGGTGCAAGCCCGGCTCTTCTCTATTGAGAACCGATTGGAGGGGATCGAAAGGAGAGCTGAGGGGATTGAAGCAAGACTGGAGAGGATAGAAGGCAGGTTGGATACTGACGCCCTACCCCCAGGAAGTTCCTGATCTTTTTCTTTTTACCTTGCCTTCCATTTTTGATACTTCCTTGTTTAATTGTTTCATTGAGGGCAATGTAAATTTTTAAGTTTGGGGGTAGTGGTTAAATTTTAGGCTGTATTTACTTTTGATCATATGGGCCTGTATTAATTGGTATTATGTAACTCTTCAAACCTCTATTAATCAATGCAACTACTTGGTCCTTTATTTGATGTTTAAGTTAAAAAAAAAAAACTTTAGTTAAAAATTGTGTTGACATACTTATTGTCTAGGAAATAGTATGAATCAATTTGTGCATAAACTCGAAAAACTGGACAACATGAAAAAGCATGAACTTATTTTTGAACTAGTTATGTTTTGATATATTCATACTATCTGCGCACATAGCCAGTGTTGGATAATTGCTTGTGTGTGGGATTTTGTTTAATACATGTGGGACAAAGTTTATGCAATGTGAACTTAGGAATGACTTGAAAATCCCTGAACTTAGATCATAAGATATCCCACCCCTAAATTAGAACCAATCATGCTAAAAGGCAAGTTTGGGAGTAAAATGGTTGGAATTTGTGTGTATTGACGGGTTGGAGGTCTGTGGTTCTTGGTTTTTCACTTTAGTCATTACAGTTTGGTCAACAGGTATAAACCATTTCCAGCATAAAAACAGAAAAATGCTAAAGGTCTTATTCTGCTCTTCAAATGCTTTTTTTGACTCTAGTAAGTAAGTCCGAGGGGTCCTTCAAACTTGGGAGTCATCGACCTAAAACTCGCTACAAGGGTCAATTAGAAAGCAAATATGGAGAGTGGACTTACACATAAGACATTATAACATCTTTAATTTTTCTGTTTAAGCCTTTATGACTCGGGCAAGTACGTCTGAGGAGTTCTTTGAACCTGGTACCCTAAAGCCAACTGGTTTGGGAGTTGCCGATCTGAAAGCCCGCTACAGGGGTTATATAGAAAGCCAGTATGAAAAGTTCTGCACAAAGATGGTAAAAGACAGGGACATTAAAATAAAAATTCGTCCAATAAAAAAAATAAAATTGCATGGTATAAGCTTTGTTGACAGAGCTGTGGTGGTTGAGGTTGTAGAATTGGGGACTGCTTTTTTTTTTTTTTTTTTTTTTGATTTGTTTTGCAAGCATATTTCTGATTCTGACTACCTTGTGTGGAAAAAGCAAAGAATATTTTTAGAAACCACATAAATAAAAAGCAGGGATGTGAGAGAAAAGCAGAAAGTGGTGATCATCCATGAGCGTTGAAAGGAATTTCATTAGAAATCATAGATTGACCACATGGGGTTTGGGCTGGATTATGCATAATGAGCCACACAGTGTTGAGCACATCTTTTGCATAAGTATGCGTTTGACATTGACTATTCACACACACACTTGAAAATCTGGCATGATATAACTAGAAATTATTTTGCATTGTTGTTCATAACTCTTGCTTAGGGCGTAAATTGATTTGGACTATGGAGGCATGTGGTAAGCATGTTGGCACAACAAAAATATCTTATCTCTTGTCTATTTGATTTTGTAAGCCATTATCCATTGTTCGAGGACGAACAATAATTCAAGTTTGGGGGTATTTGATAGGTGTATTTTATACACTTAGGGATATACCAAAATGAGAATTTATAGTGTTGATTTATGAATTTATTCTACCTAAATTGCGTTTAATTGTTGTTATTTCAGATTTTAGTCAAAAAGAGGAACAAGGAAGCAATTACTGGAAATAAAGGTCAAAAGTAGAAAAAGTGAAGAGAAACAGAAGTTCTGGGGTCAAGTTGATCAAATCAATAGTTGGAGATACACTTTGCAAATAAAACTAGAGGACTGACTTGAAAGCCAAGAGAAAGATGGTGAATCACGTAGTAAAACTCCAGGTCGCGATCGCGAAGTCTCCATGTCAGTGATCGCGACATGGCGACAAATTTCATGCAGAGCGAAATAAGGTACACCCACGCGATCGCGTAGGTGTCCGACTGGGCCCATATTGGGCTTTTGTGCGCGATTTTAAGAGAGAAGACTCGGGGAAATTAACCTAGAAGAGAGGAGAGCGCGAGAGGCAAGCTGAGGAGCACTTTTGCAGAGCTTAATAGTGGAGAATCCTTGGCAATTCGACATCAAATTTAGGAGCTTAACACGGGAAATCAATTCTTGGTGCAAGACTTCTTTTCTTATTGTTGAATTCATAAATTCCTACATGTTTAACTTTAATTCAGATTGTTTTTATTATTCAGTTATTATGTGTAACTGATTTTAACGTTGGGAATCACGATGTAGCCTAGTCAATTACTTTAATTTCACATTCCTTGTTTTAACGCCGTAATGCATGTGTTGATTTATTATTGTGTTTAATGCGTGAATGAACTGGCCACTTATTCATGATTATATGTGTTATTTCCATAATCCGAGAGGTGAGTTAATAACATAGATCTAGGTAATAAATCCGGTAATTGAACGAGAGATAGAGATATACTCTTGTGATTAGTGCGATCATGTGTGAGTTCTTGCATGTAATGCATTTAGATAAGGAATATTCGGACCCGCTGTAGAGATACAAGGTTGACTTATCTAGGTAGAATTGACTTAAACTCGAGAGAGGAATTTCAAGTTACAATAGTGAATTCGATCGAATACATATAGAGAAAATAAAATCTGGAATAGGAATTGATTTAATTGGCTAGGAGAACTCGTGAATTCCAACTATTTTCTATTATACTTAAAAATAATCAACAATTGTGAAACCTCAATCTTGTGCAAAGTTTTAATCTGTTAGTCATAGTTATAAACATTAGTTTCCAAATAATCAAAAATTCATTTCTTTGTTCAAATAGGGATAAGAATTTACACATTTCGGTACTTAGTAAACGGTCCTTGTGGGAACGATAATTCGGACTCTTAGGTCCATTTTAACTACTCTTCACGACCCGTTCAATTGCGGGGATATTTCGCATCGCGAGATATCAGTGAACAAGTTTTTGATCAACAATTTCAACGACGCACTCACCTTCTGTGACATATTGGGCAAAATTGTGTATAATATCATGCATCTTGCATGATACTATTTTCCCAGTAAGATCGTTTTTCATGATGTCCTGGAAAAAAGAGTGGGCGACTAAATCTTGAAAGTATTCCCGTCCTATTTGTTCCATCTCCTCCTTTGCACTTGAGAGAAAACCTCGTGCCATCCACATTCTTATCAATGTATCTACATCAATCTCTAAATCTTTAGGATAAATAGCACAATATGAGAAGCATCTCTTGACTAAAGGGCGCAATTCATTGTAGCTCAAGTGAATAGCAGGGAACATTTCTTTCCCCGCAATCTCCAATTGCCACAACTCACTATTTAAGATGGCCTCCCAATCTTCCACATCATCTTTCCAATGCAGGAGACTTCCCAAAGTCTTTGCAGCAAGTGGCAAGCCAGCACACTTTCTGGCTATTTCCCAACCGATGCTTTCTAATCTCTCACGATTCCTATTATTCCCTCCCTGAAAAGCTATCTGGCTCATCAAAGACCAACAATCAGAGTTAGATAGCGGGTTCAATATTTGGATTTGAGCACCCATCATTTCTGCCACCTTTTTCTTCCTCGTCGTCACCAAAATTCTACTCCCTGGGGCACCTTTGTCAAGACACACTTTTAATGGTGTCCACTTCTCCTTTTCCTCAGTCCATACATCATCTAGGACGAGAAGAAATCTTTTTCCCGAAATAGAGCTTTTGATATGTTCCAATAATGTTTGAAATTCAGTGACATTTGGGGAACTCCCGTTTAATGATTCCAAGATTGCTTTAGCAATCCTGGTTCCATCAAAATGATCTGACACACATACCCATATTTTTGAAGGAAAATGTTCTTCCACTTCGGAATCATTAAACACTAGCTGGGCTAGAGTCGTCTTCCCCAACCCCCCCGTACCTACAATAGCGATGATTTGTATACGATTCTCTTGTTGACTTCCCTCTGACAACAACTTGCTTACTAATTCTTTCTTGATATCATCTCGACCCGTTACTTCGGACAATTCAGCATGGGAGGTGGTAGTTCTATCTAGTTCAAAGTTTTGAGAATCTACTGGATAATTTGGAAGAAAATTGAATTCATCATCATTCTCCTTTTTGATTGACTCTAGCCTTCCATTTAGTTCTTTGACTTTCCGAGAAATACCATGACGCTCAATGAAATGTTTGGGGCATAGACATAGAGATTGGGTAAAGGAAATTACCTTCTTCCAGAATTTAGAAACACCCTGAGATCCTTCGATTTCGAGTTCAAGTTTCTTCATCTCCCATTCATCCAAGGCATCATCCATCTCATATGCCGCATCCTCGATCTTCTCCAACCAAGCTTTGACACGAGGATCTGAAACTCTTTGCTTCTCTGCAGCTCCTAGCAGCTTCTGAATATTCTTCAACTTAGAGGCAAGATTTTCAGCCTCCTTTGTGGAGTAGAACACAAGATTTACTTCTTCTCGCACCTTTTTCTCAATGACTGGAGCCAATCGTTCCAGTACTACGCTAATCATTGCGTCAGCCATGGTTAAATTTTCTTTTGAATTGGTTTGTTCAAGATACTGTGGGAAACAAGAAAGAATTGATATCAGTAAAATTATGCAAGCATTAGCTATTCTAACAAACTTTTATAGGCATCCAACTCAAAACTTCATTTTGGTGCAACTTGGAATCTCCTAATTGTTTACAGGATAAGGAAATCATTATTGTCTTTATTCAATACTTTGGCCATGAGCAAAGGAAAAAAGCTTCAGCGATTCTAACAAATTGTTACAATCATTTAGGTCTTTGCCAACCCAAAGCTTCATTTTGGTGGAACTTTTGCACAAAATAGTGCAATGGCATCTCCAAATTATCTACATAATAAATTTAATAATTAATTGTGCCTTTATTCTGTACTTTGCCCACAGGCAAAGAAAGAAAATTATGTAAGCTTTAGCTATATATTCTATCGAACTTTTATGCACAATGCTACAAGCACCCCATCTTTGTCCCCAATCTTGACAATCCCCTCATATGGGGGATGGGATTGACAGTGGGGTCGCATTAATGAGGAGACTGGCTCCACCACACATGTGAGGAGGTGGTCACACTTGGAAGTAAGGATGATGGTCAAATAGATTAATCCAACTTTTATAGGCATTGAGGGAATCTTCAACCCAAAACTTCAGTGCAACTCTTGCACTAAAATGGTCAATGGCATCTCCAAATTGTTTACACGACAAAAGTAATAATTATTGTCCCTTTCTTCAATACTTTGCCTGGAATCAAAGAAAGAAAATTTTGTAAGCTTTAGTTATTCTAACAAAGTTTTGATACAATGAAGAAAAGGACACTTCCATGTAAATTATTCCACCACCTCCCTTGAGAATATGTTTTGCGGAAAATAGGTTAAAATAATTTAAAGAGTTTGTACATGGAAAATGTTTGAACCAAATATAAATCAAGGAAAATAATTTTCTTGATTTGACATTTTTCATGAAAAATATTTGATATCAACACACTCTTTATTCAAATAATTTGTGTTTGATTGAGTTTTTGTATTGGGAAGTTCATGGACAAAAATAGCATAGTAGTAATAAGAGTCAATATAAAGTCCAAAAAGTCAAAGTTGGGTACTGTTTGGGTCGAAGGAGGTGATTATTGGAACATGGAGAAAAAATAGTCACAAAAATGTTTGTATCTTACTCGAGTAACGCTCAAACGTGATATATAACAACAAATCGCTCGAGTTTCACTGATTTATGCTCGAGTAAAGTTTGTTAATTTGATCAACTTTATAAAAAACTCAGTTCCGCTCGAGTTTCGCTTGATTTATGCTCGAGTGAAGTTTGTTAATTTGATCAAGTTTATAAAAAACTCAGTTCCACAAATTACTTTTCAATGATATATATTTTTCTAAATCACTTTACAATCAAATATTTTACTTTGAAAATATCAAATTCTTTATTTATAAAAAAAAAAACTGTTACTAAACAAAGGCTAAAATTTCATATCAAAACTATTCTCACCGACCCATATATTAAAGAATCTAAGTCGGATCATATGGTCGATAATAGACTCATTTTACTATACAATCTCATTTTATATAGTGTCATTTTACTTTGTATTTTCATCAAGCCATTGCTCCTACACACAAAATATTGTGCGAGTTGGATAAAAAGCTAAGAACCATCTTTATCTTTTTCTACACATAACACTTTAATCTTTAGTCATCTTTCTCCGTGTCCTTATCCATCCATATCTAATCTTGACCAGTCTAATTTAGTGCCACGTGGCACACATATCCTTTGCTAAACCTCTTCCATTTGATGAGCTGGAATAGGTTGCCAATTTGCTTTTGAATCCTCAGCGCTGTGCGCAGTTTTGATTGCTCAATAGCTTAACCGTTGATGATCTTGTTATTAGTTTTGCTCAATTTTTGGTTCCAAGACATTTCACTATTGTCTTCAAACTTGATTGATATGAAAGAGCCTGCAATTTGTCACAATTTTTTAGCTAAATTTTGAAATTCTCGAAAAAACGATAAATTGGTTAGTATAAGAATATCCATATCATTTAAAAACAACCTCATTCTTAATAAATTTAACATTGACTAGGTGAAAATCTATTTTTCCATTTGTTCAATTTATTGTTGCTTAAGATCCAATTCATATATTTGAATCATCGAAGGAAATAATATGAAAAGGAATCATGAATCCTTAGAACGAAGGCAACCATGAACTCATGATCCCGCTACCACATTATTACAAAGTTGAGATTTGCTGTCTCGAACACATTTAATCAAATAAACTTAGGGCACATCGATACATCATATTTTTATTAAAAATAGGAAGACGTTCACATTTAATCTAGTTTCAAGAAACTTAATAACGTCTTCCCATTTGTCGATGTTAATTTTACAATATGTAAATCAAAAGTTTTGTGTGGTAGTGGTAACACACATGTGGGATGACCCGAGCCTACCCGATCAATTAATGTTGTTTTTGGAGGGAACCATTTGAATTTGACATGGGAAGTTATCCAAGACATGAATAACTTCCATCAACCTCCATATAACTAAATTTATCTATTATCATGAAAATACAAGAAAAATAACTGAGTTTTTCGTATGTGAGCATATGGTTGAAAAGAAATAAGTGTAGTGACTTGAATCTATGAAGATTTAACTCAAAAATTGGCACTTGGATTGTGGAGAAGAAGTTCTATCCATCTGTGACTGAATTTCGTGACCAAAGAGCATACATTTCTGCAGTAAGAACAAACATCAAGAGGTAAGTAATCCAGCCTCGGTTTATATAATTTAAGATCGTGAAATTGATTTATATGCATGCAAGCAATTCCAACATTGGTATCAAAGCCATAGCAGGTTGTTTTCTTGCCTATAAATGTGTTTATAATAATGTGTTTCTATTCCATGTTGATCAATGCCACTAAAACAGGTTTTTGAAGAAAAGCTTGAATATGCTTTAATGGCACATAAAAAAATACTTCACATTAATTCTTGAAATTCATACTGTACGTTTTTCATAGTATGTAGAACATGTCTAAAAAATTTCATGAGATTTGGATATGTATATTGAAAGTAAAACGCGGGTTTGGAAACTCGAAATTTTGAAGGCCTGTAACTTTCTATAATCTCCACTTCACGGTGTAAACTTGGTATAGTTGGAAAGATCTTTCAAAATCCTTTCCAATGATATAAAGATCATAAAATTGGGACATGAGATGAAGAAGTTATGGCTTCCTAAAATTTTGGCAAAAATCTAAAAATGCAACTGGGTCTCTCAGTATTGATGAAGATGGGGGCTTGGTTGCAAATCCTGAAATTTCCAGATTGGTCCCTGTGATTTTCGAAAGTTCCAAGTTGGACTATAAAAATTTTGAAATTTAAATTTTCATCTTTAAAATTCCAAAACATTCAGATTGGTCATTCAATTTCTGAAAATTTCAGAACAGTCCCAGGAAATTCAGAAAGTGCAGATTAGTCCCTAGATTTTGAAAATCTTCAATTGGACTCAGAAATTGGTGTATTTAAATTACAGGTTGGTCCTTGATAATTCTATTAAAAAAAATAAAAAATTATAGATTGGTCCCTCTATTATTTTATTACATGTTTAATTGTGGGATGTTTTTTGAAAATTGCCTATTGGACCACAAATTTTTTTTTTTTTTTAATTGCCTATTGGACCTAGTGGGAGTTTTTTTAATATACTCATATATATCATGATTACTCGAAAATAATAGTTTCTTTATTTTAATGGCATGTATATATGACATTTTGTGATATGTTTGTGTAATTAAAATGTCTTGCTTAAATTGTACATGCCTAAGGAACTTGTTAAGTGGGAGTTTCAAGGTTGGGAGAGTTAATGAAGCTCTCACCTAGAACTTATAGTTTTGCGCTATGAAATTAATTTTTGTGATAATGAAACAATAGGATAATGGACGATGATTGGGAACTTAGTGAACTTTCGACTTCATACCTGGTGTTAAATTGTTATGAAATTTAATTTGCATGAGTGCAAAAATACTTTGTGTGCATAAATGGACCGTTATATGATTGTCTCTAAAATTGTAACAGACCATGGCATCTAAGAACATAATTGCTGATCTTAACAAGGGTGATAAGTTAAATGACGATAACTATTAACACTTGGCGTCATAAGATTTGGTATGTACAGGAGGAACATGATACCTTAGAAGGCATCAACCAGGTTATGGAAGACCCTAGTACTGGAAACACTGCTCAATAGAGACGAGATCAAGAGACTTACCAAACTTGGAAAAAGAAAGATTCCACTGCACGTGCAATCTTGGTTAGCTCTGTGATTGATGATCTCATACATGAGTGTGAACAATACCCTAATGCTCATGACATCTGGGTGTACCTAAGAGAGAAATATGGTCGTACAAGTGTGACTAGGCTCAGAAAACTGACAATTAAGTTTGATACTTACAAGAAGGCACCTGATCATAACATTAAACAACATGTTAGGGTTATGTCTAACATGATTAGGGAGCTAAAGTCAGCTGGTCACATACTCTCTGATGAGCAGCAAGTTCAAGCTTTGATCCCCTCTGTTCAAGCTTTGATCCGCTCTCTTCCTAACAGTTGGGAACACTTGGAAGTGAATTTGACCCACAATGACAGCATAAAAACTTTTTCTGATGTTGTCCGCCATGTGGAGCTGGAGGATGAACGGCTTGGAGCTGCCAAATCTCTAGGTCAGACTTATGTAGCTGAGTCTAGTTCTCGTAAGGCTTCAGGCTTTAAAATTAAAAGGAACTGGGACAAAGGCGGGAGAGCAAAAGGGAAAGAGATTGGACAGGGACCTAAGAAGAACAAGAACAAATGCTATAAGAAAGGGAAGTGGTTTGGAAAGAAGAAGGACAAGAGCAAGGTTAAATGCTATAATTGTAAAGTGCTGGGACACTTTGCTTGTGAATGCCCTGAGCCTAAACAGGTAGCACTTATGTGTTCTTCTTTTAGTGCTATTTATGTGACTAGCACAGTATTACTTGCTGATTCTTATCCTTTGTGGATTTTAGACTCAGGAGCAACAGACCATATAGCCAAAGATCGAGAAGCATTTGTGGATTTCCACCGGATTCCACCTGGTGCAAAATGGATATACGTTGGAAACGATGAAAGAGTGGAGGTGAAGGGAATCGGTACTTGCAAGTTACCCTTGCGTAGTGGTCGTGCTGTTCTCCTTCACAATGTCTTATTTGTACCTGGGATACGACGGAATTTAATATCAGTTATTGTTCTTTTAAAATTAGGTCTTAGTTTGAACTTTCATGGTACTTCTGTTGATGTTTATTATGATGATGCACATTATGCATTTGGATATTTATGTAATGGTTTTATGGTGTTGGATTGTAATCCAAACACTAATGCTTATTATATAGATCGTTGTTTTTCTTTGGATGTATCCACTTCTTCTTCTAGAAATGTGAATGTTGATACAAATATTTGGCATGCTGATTAGGACATATTGGGTAAGAGAGAATGAATAGGTTAGCTAAAAAGGCTTACTAGGTTCAATCTCTAAAGTTACCTTGCCTACATGTGAGCATTGTCTGATGGGAAAAACAACTTGAAAACCATTTGGTAAGGCCTTGAGAGCCGAATTTCCATTGCAATTAGTACATTCAGATATATGTGGTCCTATGAATGTTAGGGCTAGACATGGAGCCTCCTATTTTATTACCTTTATTGATGATTTCACAGGGTACAGTTATGTTTATTTGATTTCTCATAAGTCAAAAGCATTGGAATGCTTTAGACTATATTTAAGCATGGTAGAGAATCAAACTGATAGAAAAGTGAAAACTTTAAGAACTGACCGATGACGTGAATATCTATCTGAAGAGTTCAAGGAACTTTGTAATAATAAAGGTATAATTGGACAATTAACTATTCCTCATACTTCTCAACAAAATGGTGTTGCTGAAAGGAGGAATAAAACATTGTTAGAAATGGTAAGGTCCACGATGGCACAGGGTAACTTACCTATTTCCTATTGGGGAGATGCTTTGTTAACTGCGACATATATTCTGAATAGGGTTCCCTCTAAATCGATAACTGATACACCATATCAGCTTTGGACAAGTAGAACACCTGATTTAAGCTACCTTAGACATTGGGGATTTGCTGCTTTCATACACGATTCCTCAATTAAATTTGGAAAATTAGGTCCACGAGGCAAAAAAGTGTATATTTATAAGATATTCGGACCAGTCTAAGGGATATGTGTTTATAGGTGAAAATCAAGATGGGAATACAACTGAAATAGAGTCACGAGATGTAACATTTCTCGAGACGGATTTTATTAATAGGGGAGAAATAAAAAGGGAGAACCTCTATTTGAATTAGATGATAGAGCTGAATCAGTGAAGGTTTGAGAAGAAGCTGTTCGAGCTTCTGATCCAAGTGGGAGTGATAAGTGTATTTTATACACTTATTTATCTGTCGAAATTAGGATATTATTTTGTTTTTCTCGAATAAATTCTACTTAGTTTGTGTCTATTTGTCATTATTTCAGGTTTTATCCCAAAATCAAGAAAAGTAAGGAATTGAAGCAAATACATAATAATGGGATGAAAAGTGGAGTTAATTGAAGACGTTTTGAAACTCAAGGGCTTAATTGCACAATTGAAGACTCAAGGACCAACTTAGTTTATTTAAAAGAATTGAGATGCTTAAAGGATAATTTATTTTGTTTGGGCTTAGGGTTGAATTTTGTATATATATATAAACATAGCATTGCTGGAAAAAAGGGAGGAGGGGAAGGAGCCGTGAGTTTAGAGGAGTAGGTCAGCCGTGGGAGAAAAATAAAGGGGGGCGCAACTGAGAGAAAAAGAGTTGTGCGGCTGTGGTATAAAAACAAAGGAGGCAGAAGTGGTCGGCTGTTGGCTGCTGTGAACACTGTTGGAATATATACTTACACGGCTGTGGGAGAAAAAATTATACACAGCCGAGTGCAAGGAAGGGGAGTGCAGCAAGAATTAAAAAGGGTGAGTGGTCAGCTGCTACAAGAAAAATAAGAGGCTGGATTTAAGAATAAGGGAGAAAAGTAGAATATATTGAAGATAAATACGGCGGATTGTGTGGTTGGATTAAGTGACTGGGCTAGTGATATACATACATATACAAACAAGGCTGCAACAATATTGGTGAGTTAAAAAGAGACAGCCGTGAGACAGAGAGAAAAGTGCACTGCTGGATAGTTGAATTGGCTGGATATATACAAATGAAAGTGTGTTGACTTTGTTGAGGAATTAATTGGCATTGAAGAAGTTTGCTGCTGGGAGTAAAATCAATTTGGCTTTGCAATTAAAGTGGTTGGTTGGATCAAAAAGTGATTTGTGCAAATTAAAAATTGTGGCTGGTTGTGCATTGCAGAGTAACGAAAATTGAAGACGGTTTATGTTATTCTTGATGGTGAAATTCTTCAAACTCCTAATTTTATTTTTATTATTTATTGTTCTTTATTCCACAAACATGAATAGCTAAGTTTTATAATCGGGATTGACGATATAGATTTAATGTTTCTAGTTTGATTTTTAATTCTCAAGTTGGCACTTTATTATCATGTATTGATTTTATTATTGCGTTTAATGCTTGAGTTGCTTGATCACCAATTCATGATTTCATGGTTGTTTTCATAATCCGAGAGGTGAGTTAACAATTAGATCACGTAATAAAATCCGGCAATTTCAAAAAAAAGATAGAGATATGAATTTGTGGTTGCATGTGGTCACTTAGGGATTCTTAGGAAATTTAATGCATTTAGCTAAGGAGAACTCTGACCCGCTGTAGAGATACATGGTTGACTTAGTTAAATAGGTCTAATTTGAACTCGAGAGAGGTAAATTAGATATATGCGTGAATTCGACCAAATACAATTTTAGAAAACAACTTGAGATGAAAAATTAAGTTAGAACGTTATTTCGAAATCGTTAGTCCCGATATTCATTCAATTGTTTAAAATCCACCACGTTTGTTTCTTGCTTTCTTTAATTGTTTTTAGTTTAAGTTGTTATTTTCATTTTAATTGATTTGTTTATTTCATTGATTTCCAATTATTTGTCGTTTTTGTTTTTATTATTTTGCAATTTATTTTCTTAGTTAGTTTTGGTTTTCGTCTAGGAATTCTATATTCGAAGTAAATTTATAGCGAATTAAATAGTCCTCGTGGGATCGACAACTCGGACTCAAAAGTCCACTTTTACTACTTGTTAGCGATATCGTACACTTGCGATATTTCAACACAACAAGTTTTTGAATCTAACCCCAAGTGACCGGGTCATAATGGAGCTCACACCTCGTAAAAGTACTAGAAAAATTATACCTAAACGTCATTTTGAGATTGAAGGGCAAGCTTTTCTAGCATCTTTGGAAGACGAGGAGGAACCTAGGTCCGTACAAGAAGCTCTATCATGTCCTGCAAAAGAAAAATGGAAAAGAGCAATGGAAGAGGAAATGGAGTCAATGGAATCCAATCAAGTCTGGGACTTAGTTGATCTTCCATCTGATCGGAAAGCTATTGGGAACAAATGGGTTCTCAAGATTAAGCAAAAGACTGATGGATCTATTGAGAGGTACAAGGCTCGCTTAGTGGCAAAAGGATATACCCAACAAGAGGGTATAGATTACGAAGAAAATTTTTCACCAGTTGTGAGATTTACTTCTATTCACCTACTCCTAGCTATAGTGGCACATTTAGATTTAGAATTACATCAAATGGACGTAAAGACTGCTTTTCTTAATGGAGAATTGGATGAAGAAATCTACATGGAACAACTTGTAGGTTTCATTGTGAACGGCCAAGAGGACAAGGTTTGCAAATTGCAAAGATCTATCTATGGCCTAAAACAGTCTTCCAAACAGTGGTATTTGAGATTTGACAAAGCTGTAATCTCATACAACTTCGTTATGCCGGACGAAGATCGTTGTATATATGTGAAAAGGTCCAATGAGAAATTTGTAATTCTGTCAGTTTATGTGGATGATATTTTATTGGCTGGGAATGATAAGGAGATTGTTGAAACCATTAAGAGATGGTTATTTTCTAATTTTGAAATGAAAGACATGGGTGAAGCAGATTATATACTTGGTGTTAAAATCTATAGGGATCGTTCAAGAAAACTTCTTTCTCTATCACAAGAGTCATATATAAAGAAGATTCTTGATCGTTTCAAAATGGGGAACTGTAACCCAATTGATACTCCTATATCTAAGGGAGAAACCGTTAGTCTTCACATGTGTCCTAAGACTCTTGAAGAAAAGGAAGAAATGTCCAAAGTACCATACTCCAGTGCAATCGGGAGCTTGATGTATGCTATGATGTGTACATGACCTGACATTTGTTATGTCGTAGGTCTAGTCAGCAGGTATCAATCTAATCCTGGAAGAGGACATTGGAAATCCGTCAAAAGGATAATGAGATACCTGAAAGGTACTGCTAATTATTCCATATGCTATCAGGAATGATTTGTGCTTAAAGGGTTATACAGATTCCGACTGGGGTGGAGATCTGGATGAGCGCAAATCAACTTCAGGATATGTATTCTTGCTTAACAATGGTGCCATCTCATGGAGTAGCAAGAAACAGACATGCATTTCCTTGTCGACAATGGAAACGGAATTCGTTGCATGCGCTGCTGCAGTACGAGAAGCTGTTTGGTTAAGAAGATTCTTCCAGCATCTGAGAGTATCTGCTAATGATGTGAAACCTACATTGATCTATTGTGATATCCAGGCAGCTATTGCTTTTACAAAGGATCCCAAGTATCATAGCAGAACCAAACACATTGATACAAAATACAACTTTATAAGAGACATCATAGGGAAGAAAGAAGTGAATTTACAATATATATCTATGCACCATATGGTTGCTGATCCTCTTACAAAACCTATACCTAGAGATGTCTTTGTAACTCATGCTAAATCTCTAGGATTGCGTAGAATTTGAGTTTCTCAGACTTGTAAATTCACGTGTCCATTAATAATATACTTTTGAATTCAGTTGATTGGTATAATCTAGTTAAATGATTACTATATGATTGATTTATATGCACACATAAAGTATGTCGAATAGGTTGAGATTGGCTCACTCACATGGGAAATCACCTCAGACAAGTTAGTTTTGTGCTGAGATGAGACATAGCGATCATTTTGTAAATGATCCCGTCGTCTTGATAATAGTATCAAGATAAGATTGCTACAAGCAATCGAAATGGATTCCACTATCCATTAAACCTATTTTTTATGGCCAGATCGAGTTCTCGAATGGTGTTAATGAGAGGAATTTGAAAAAGGAGGAGAACTCAAATTACATATCAAGGAATATCTGAATTATGATCTGTACGACGTTATTAACTTGATAAGACATACGCCCTAAGAGAGGAAGAACACCGTAACACGTGTTTCATACTGCGTGTGCTTTGGCGACCTATGGGAAATGTAAGAATAGATCCCTGCTTCTTCATTGTGTGAGTCCCTGAGGTATATATGACCTCATATAGTACCCTTATGACTTTTTGACCGTCTCTCGAGATTTTAAGCCAGTGCAGCTACTTTAGCTTGTTACCAATGACCATGATTGATTCTGTTTGATGGAACATGTCTAAGAAAGCGGCTGACTTAAGATTAAGGGATTCTAGTAGAAAAGGAAAGCCTATTTATCTAACACTAAGATTTGTTTTTACCGGTCGGTCAATTGTATCAACCATTTGGGTTTGATATCACCATTGTGAATATAACGTATGTTGCGCAAGATTCAAGTATATTCATTCATTATTTGAGGGATCTGAAACACTTGAGTTGTGTTAGTAAATATGTCTGGGCATAGCAAGACTTGTATTCCTCATAAGAAGCTTCTATATATCCCTAACAAGTGTATAGTAATGCTTGCTCCGTTGTTCGCTAGTCGCACGATCCATTTGCCAGTATGAATTTTTGAGATTTCTAGAATAAACCAGTTGGGTTTTGATTTTGATTAAGCACAACATATGCGAATGGAGTCCGGGTCAAGCCCATCATCTTCGAGTGGGAGATATTAGATTAAAATCGAGTCGCCCATGTGGGATGACCCGAATCGACCCGATCCATTAATGTAGTTTTTGGAGGGAACCATTTGAATTTGATATGGGAAGTTATGGGAAGTTATCCAAGGCATGAATAACTTCCATCAACCTCCATATAACTCAATCTATCTATTATCATGAAAATACAAGAAAAATAACTGAGTTTTTCGTATGTGAGCATATGTTTGAAAAGAAATAAGTGTAGTGGCTTGAATCTATGAAGATTTAACTCAAAAATTGGCACTTGGATTGTGGAAAAGAAGTTCTATCCATCGCGACTGAATTTCGTGACCAAAGAGCATACATTTCTGCAGTAAGAACAATCATCAAGAGGTAAATAATCCAACATCGGTTTATATAATTTAAGATCGTGAAATTGATTTATATGCATGCAAGCAATTCAAACACTAGTAAATATGGAAAAGAATGCAGTCGTGAAGATAAGGTGTATAAGTTATAGTATGGTTAATTGGTTATAGTCCACTAAATCCATCTTTTAAAAGCTTTAAATGAGGTGGTTTCATGATGAATTTTCAATTTTTTTTTTCCTTTTCCTTTTTCCACTTTGGGGATCTTATCTTTATGGCAATTCAAATCCATATACAAATATAAGATCTAACAGAGAAAAAAAAAAAACACACACACACACACACATAGACATAGAGAGTGAAAGAACTCTAACCTTCTTGACTTCTAGAGGAACTGCCACAATTACCCTCAGATTTCTGTTGTCCAATATCAGGTTAATTGAGCAGATTGCTTAAAGCAACAATCTTTGGCAGGAGTATTTGAGTCTTTTTGTGACTGTAAGTTCTGTGAAGATAGCCATTTTTTGAAGATACAATTTGAAGCCTTTCGTTCAAGCACAAGGCACAAACCCCTACAAAAAGAACTATTATTGCTATCATTAACTAGTATTTACTCTGTGCGATGCAAGGGAGATGCTTTCCACAATATCTATTTCGATAAATATTCGTAAAATTTTAATGTTTTACACAATCAACATAAATATAAAATGCATAAAATAATAATATTCTATTAAAATAATTATTAAAATTTTAAAACCACTGTAACTAATCCAAATTATTAAAAACCTTATTTGGATAGTAAATATCAATTTATATTTTTAAATAATAAATAATCGTAAATTTTAATAATTTTTATGAGTTATTGTTAACTTCATTAAAAATAAAATTTTTCATAATTTATACATTTACCTCTTATTTTTAATATTTTATTTTCAATTTTCATTCAAAAAATCTATCACAATAATTATTAATGTTTGTTTATCTCAACCCAACAAATATTTAAATTTAACCATTAAAATATACTTTTATTTACAAAATCAAGTACTCAAAATAATAATTACAAAAATCCACAATTATTATAATAATTATAAAACATTTTATAATCTCAATACTATCTACACTAATTTTAATATGACATTACTCCATACGAATTCAAATGGAAATTATATTAAACAATACGGATTTAAATACATATAAACTAAATGAGTTTTTATTTTATTTTAGTTTTTTGTTTCCCAAAATTGCAAGTACATTTTGGCGAGAAAATAACTTTTAATATTTATCTCTCCTCACTTCTAAATACAAAAGGCATAAAAATATAATATTCTATTACAATAATTATTAAAATTTAAAAAGTAACATAACTAATCCAAAGTATTTAAATTTTCTTTTAATAATAAATGTCATTTTATATATTTAAATAACAAATGACTCTTGATTTCAACAATTTTTATGAGTTATTAATAACTTCATTTTTTTTATTACTAAATTCTTTGAAAATATAAATTTAATAGTTTTTTAATAAATATATGTTTGATGTAATATTATGAGTAAAATATTAATGCATTCGAAAGGTTTCAAATTTATCATAACTTCTGTAACGCCCCAAATTTCGCGGAGCCCGGGACGCCACGTCGTCCTTTAAAATCGATTTCATTGCGGAAAATAAATTTAATTCAAAGCATCACATTCATTATTTGAAACATCAGAGAAAACTTAATTAATTGAAATATAGAACAATACATAAAAACTTGTGTCTCAATTATTTAAATGAAGTTAACGATAAATAATCCAATCAGTAATATTCGTTTAATTGACTAACAATTTTCATCATTTATTAAATTTGCCACCGCTGCCATTTCATTCGCCGCCTTCTCCGAGATCTGCAAAAACTGTTAAAATAATGGAATGAGTATTTCGAAAAATACTCAGTAGACTCATCGCCAATAATTAATTTACAGAATAATTAAACAGGTAATTATGCAATCATACAGTGACATCATCATCATATTCTTGAGCTCTTGTATTTTCAAAATCAAGGCTATTAAAATCATAGGGTGAGGGTAGTCTCATCTCATGCACTTAAGACACATAAGTTATGCATAACATCATCATTTCTCATATTATCTCATAAGAGATATTCTTTTCTCGTCTTATGCATCAAAGCATGTAAATCACGTAATTTCACATAAGACATGCAATTATAATTTAAACTAATTAGTGGGGGCGAGTCTACCTCAAATCACGAGTCTGAAAGTTGAGCAAGAAAGTTCATGTTGTTCTTCTAAATGTCCAAGCGCCTCGTCTAGCCAATAATAAATAAACCTTAAAGTGGTATTTGGAAATCAAACGTTTCAATTGAAAGAGTTTTAAAAGAAGAAATAAAAGGTTAGGGATTAAAATTAAAATCAAACATAGTTGGGGTTTGAAATGGGTTGATACTAAAATAAAAGATTTTGAAAACTATTAGGCTAACTCATATATTTTAAATATATTGGGGACTAATTATTTTCATTTTCAAAATAGTTGGGGCTAAGATAAATTATTTGCAAAACTTAAGAGCTGAATAAAATATTACAAAAATTTAAATGATCGAAATAATACTTTTAAAAAAAAAAAACTAAAGGGGCTGAATTAACATCTTTTTAAAAGTGAGGACCAAAACCCACAAGTTTGAAAGAAGGGGACTAAAAGGTCTTTTTTTTTTTTTTCAAAATCAAAACATTAAAATCTGAATCTCCTTCTCATTTCTCTCTCTATAGCCGGTTAGAGAGAGTAGAGAGGCGGCGATGGCGGAGAAAGGGCTCCGCCCCTTTCTTGATCCAGACAGCCGGCGCCTAGCTGCCGGCGGTAGCGCCACCACAAGGTGGTGGCACTGGTGTAAGGTGTAGTTGGATTGGGGCACGTTTGGGTGTGAAAGTAGAGGCTAACCGAGGCAAGAGGTTCAATCCTTTGGTGAATTTTCGGCGATACACCGCACGGAATGGGTTGGGAGTGGAGATAAGTATATGGGTTTCTTGTTTGATTTGAGTTTTGGGTTGTCTTGAGGGTGTTTTGGTTGTGGCGGCTGGTGGTGGTGATTTTGAGAACGAAGGGCAGCTGAAGGTTTCTGGGTTGTGCGTGTGATGTTGCTCGATGGTGAAGGCTTGGGTGAGACAGATTTTTGGTCAGTAGCTGTGTGGTCGTGTAATTGGGGGTTGAGCTGCAGATTGATTGAGGATTGGTGATGGCTGGGTACGGGTTTGATTGAAATCGTCTCATTCCGTTTTGTGCTTGTTTGGTGTTGCTGATACGAATTTGGGGTTGAGCAGTGGACTCAAAATGGGGGTTCGGTGGTGGAGATGGAGGTGGCGGGTGCGGGCGTGTTTGTGGCTTGGTTGGGCAATGGTAGTGATTGAAATTCAGAAGATGGAGGCTCGGGTTGGAGGTGAAGATACTCACCGTGCGATTGGAGTTTGTTGAGATTTTTCTGTGTGGTTATGTGAGTGAAGTGAGGTATATACTGCTGGTAGAGTAGAAATTTTTGGTAAATTATGACAGGATTTTGATTTGAGAAAGATTACAGGGATTGACAAGAAAATAACGATTGATTGAGGGAGCTGAAGGAGGGGTTAAACTGGTGCAGATGGCGTGTGAGGGGGAAAATATGGCAAATAACAGTCATCTTTGAATTGACAAAGCTTGAGACTTGGAACAATGAATTTCTGGGAAGGAGGTAAATTTAACGTGCAGAATTGTGGTGTATTTGCAGAGGGGATTGAGGTTGATTGGTGAATGTAATTATGGGATTGTGGGAAGAAGAAAGGGAGAAATTTGGATAACTGATTCAATTATGCAAGGGATATGACACGGATTGGGGGAAGGTTTGGAAATCAAAGTCTGTGTAGAATGGTAAAGAAAACTTGAAGTGAGAGTGCTGATGAATAGGTTGGGCTTCTATAATTGGGCCAAGGAAATTTGGATTGGGCTAACTTGGGATATGACAATAAACAAAAGATTAAAAGTGTGGGGCTTAAAAGTTTGGGTAAAATAGTTTGGATCTAAATAGATTTAGAAATTGGACTTTCAAAATAAAATAATTGACTTGGGATATCATTTAATAAAATTTGGAATTTGACTAATATTTAATTCAAAATAAATTTAATTTCACTTAAAATAGCTAGATGAAAATGTGTTTAAAAATAAATGGACAAATTCGTAGCGACACATTTTAAATAATATTTAAATAAGTCACGGAAAATTCTCGGTCGCTACAACTTCTGCGTTTGCATTTCGTATAATCCTTTTTTCCAATTTTCATTTAAAAACATCAATCACAATAATTATAAATATATGTTTAATATTAAACAAACAATTATTTTTATTTAACCAATGAAGTTAAATTTTTATTTTCAAAATCAAGTAATTAAAATAACTATTATGAAAGTCTCACAATTATCATGATAGGCATGCAACCAGGTAACATTGAAGATCAGGATTCATATTAAGTCTCTCTTAAGGGGATGTTATGTGTTTGAATCGTGGTAGCAGGTTGTGTTTCGTGACAGTGATTCTGATAAAAATATATGAAAACTTATATTGAACTAATATTTCAATCTTGGTTCAATAAGCTGTTTACATAGCGATAAAATTTTTGTGTCTACTTCATTAAATATTAATAATGAAGTATTACAATTTTTATAATAAAGTATGAAAATTTTCAAAAACATGAAATTAAAGCTCCTGGTACGTACCCACAATTCTTAGACAAATACAACTATTGATAAATCAAGAATTATATCTAGTACGGAAAGCTGTCTTTGGAAGGTCCTCTTCCTTGATCCTCAAATGATGGAAATCAGATTGCAAATCGATCTAAGAAAAATACCCCAAACCTTGAAGCTGATCAAACAGATCCTCAATTCTTAGCAATGCATATTTATTCTTTATCGTCACCTTGTTCAATTCTCTGTTTTCTATGCAAAGTCTCATAGAACAATCTCTCTTCTTTACGTATGTAGCACAAGAGCAATCCATGGCGAAAAGCTAGTTCGAACAAAACCTTTGTCCATAAGATCCTATACCTGCTCTTTGAGCTCTTTAAGTTCTGCAGGAGCCATCCAATATGATGTCTTGGATACTAGAGCTATCCCAAACACTAATTCGATGGTGAATCCAATCTCTCTATTAGGTGTTAGATCATAAAGATCGTTTGGTAACATATTTAGACATTCTCGAACAATTGAAGTTTGTTCAAAAGAGAAGGGCCTATCTTAATCAGCTCAATTACTGTAGCTAATTAGGCCTTACAACTTATATTCACCAACTGACGAGCATTGATCACACTATCGAAATAGAAACTTCACCTCAACCCCAACAAATGAAAAGGGGTTTTGTTTGGAGGTTCAAACACCACCTTATTGTGACTGACGATTGAAGCATTATATCGTAATAACAATTCCATTCATAGTTTGACATCAAGATCATGGATATCCGGTGTTATGAGATCTATCATCTACTCCTTCCCATTTACCACGATCGGGAAATCGTTTAACGCATATCTTGAGTTCAAAAGTTCTCCAAATTGTGTTGGAAAGCAAAACTCGATCTCCAGTTACCGAGATGGGTAAATCAGTTTTCCTATGATTATGGGACCATCAAATGAGTGGGTAGTCTCGATATCAAAGATGATAAGTGCTTAATACTAAGTTTGATGAGTTCTCAACTTTCAACTTGGATATAATATACATTCTTGTCGATGTAGTCTTCATGACTCAAAGCAATATTCGCATTCACTTCATATCTTTCACATAAGGAACTTATAAACATTACCCAATTTTATGATAATCATTACCATCTCATTTTCTCATTTACATAATCAAGGAATACACGCCATATTCATTAACGACATCCTTAACCTCTAACTTTACAACATTACATATTAACATGCAAAAATTTACAATACTGGAAATGTAAGACCGCTTTTCATTTTTACGTGCAATTTTAAATTTTCACGTAATATTTATGTTAATGTTATTATAAATTATAAATTTATAATCTTTAATGTCTATAATTTGAATTAATTTGCAGTAGAAGGACATGGACGCCGTTTCGATCAATGTGTCAATTAGAAAGTTTATAAATTGTTCACGTGCAATTTTATGCGATTAATTGTTTTATTACCTAAGCATGCTATAATTTCTATTTGATTAAGTTGTAAGTGACCTAAATTGTGTTAAATTAAAATTGGGGAAAATTTGGTGGTAATTGTAGACTAAATTGAAGTTATGGACCTACCTATGTGCATGGGGAGAGTGAGGGACTAAATTACAAATTTTGAAAGTTAAAATTTAAAACCCTACCCTATTCCCGAACCCGGATTCCACTCTCTCACCCGATACTCTCCCCTGCCTCTCTCACTCTCAGTTTCCTTCCCTCGTCTCGTCTCTCTCGCCACACACAACCTACCACTCAACTCTCTTGGTTACTCTCTCTTGGCGACGTCGACTGCTGCTCACCTCACCACCGACCACCACCTTGGTAAGGCCACACCCCGTCCATACTCAATCACACACACGCACCCACGCACACGAACCTGCACACACGGTTTACACGCAACACACATAGTTAAATATATTGATTTGATGTATATATAGGTGTGAAATTTTCACATTGGGTTTTCAGATTTCGATAATGGAAGGTTTAGTTTGGTTAATCGATATTTTTGGTTTAATTATAAGATTTCAATTGTAAATTCAGACTTTGAATAATAATAATAATAATAATAATAATAATAATAATAATAATAATAATAATAATAATAATAATAATTTGTATATATGTATATTTTGTATTTATTTTTCGGATTTGGATTATTGTTTACTTCCGAAATTGTTAATTGGAATTTTGGGTAATGTATAGATGTACATATGATGTGATCCGGACCAGGCATCGAAGGGCGAAGTCGAGCCATCGGCAATATGATAGTGATCTACGTGAAAAACGGAGTAAGTTCCGTGTTGGGGTCGAGCCGAAAAGAGGGACGGATCGAGCCGAATCGAGTAAAAGAAATTATTTATGCAGAAAATCCATTACGGCCATAAAAGAAGACCTTCACGGCCGTAACCCCTATATTCACGGCCGTAAATCTTACAATCACGGCCGTAATCAATTAACGAGGAAAAATGATGAATTTTGGCAGAACGAGGCTTACGGCCGTAAGCCTGGAAGTTACGGCCGTAACATGCAAACTGAAGGAATTTCACGGCCGTAAGCATTGTGTCACGGCCGTAAAGAATAACATAAATTTAATCAGAAAGGCCTTTACGACCGTAAGAGATTTCGTCACGGCAGTAAACAAGCAGCGCCAGATTTTCCGAAATTTTATAATTATTTTATTTCCTTTTTAGTTTTTGGTTATTTTCCTATTTTAGAATTTTAGTCTAATTAGAATTCTATTTTGAGTAAATTAGATGCTAGGTTATTTTGCTTATTTATACGCTTTTTCAATTCATTGTAAAGACAGACGTTTTGATATTAATAATATTTGAGAGAGGATTCTCCAAAATTGAAAGGTTGAGTTTTTCCCTTTTGTTTCGAACTTATCAAAGATTCGATCTTTGTGGCGTTCATCCAACGAACTCATCAAGGAATTGACAACCCTTGTGGCGTTCACCAATCTTGGTTCTTCAGTCCGCATCGTCATTAATTGCGTCGTGATTGTTGGGTCAAGGTTTTACCGTCAAATCTATCTTCTAATTTTTTCGTTATTTTCTTCGTGTTCTTGTTTATTTTCGAGTCAAATCTGATTTAGATCTTTCCTAGGTTTTAATTGTCGTTATTCCACGTTGTTCGACGAGATTCCCCGACCGGGATCTCATCTGTAAATTTAGGTTTAGACTTGGTGTAAATTTCAAAGCTTAATTGTTAATTTTCAGATTTATGAGATTTTTGGAACTTTAATTTGAAATTTCAGATTTTTAAATGATGAAGTTGTTTAATGGATTATCTGTTAGTTGAATGTTATTTTAAATTGAAAAAAAAAAAAATTCAAATTTAGAATTTCAAGTAATGAGGTGGTTTTAATTGAATTTTAGTGTATATTGTTGACTTATAGTTGCTATTTTCAAAATTTCGAAATTTATGAAATTTGTAGTTGGTTAACTGTTCGGGTAAAGTTTGAATAAATGGTGAATTCCAAATTTATGAAAAGTTAGAATGCTAATTGGAATTGTCTTTTTGAAATTTAAGTTGCAATGAATATTCTGTACCTTTGACCTTTGTGTAATTTGATAAATTAGATTTCAATTTTTGTCATAGAAGTTAATTTCTTATTTTGAATGTAGTAAGGTCTGTATTTGACATAGCTTAATTCCATTGGGTTTTGAATTGCAAGTCACATGGAAGTCTCAACCTCATTTAGGAGTTTTAAGTGTGATGTTTTGAAATAAAAGTATATTTGATTAAATGAATGGATATAAATTAGGATTATTGGGCACATTGATGTCACGGGCAGCCGAGGTTCCTCAACTTGCAAATCTAGACAACGGTAAATATTAAGGACGTCAAGTAAGTAAACTTCCCCTATTTTTATCAAAGTTGAATGTAAATGTGAAATTAATGTGTAAACGACTGTCTTGCAACTTAATTGCTTTAATGAATTTCGTTTACTTTATGAAAGTATATGTTATTAAGAAGAATGTTCAAGCATGCACATTATCATGCCATTGCATCATCAAGCATGCATTGGCATCGAAATTGGGAAGTCAAATGTTTTTAAATGAAAGAAATGTATCAATGTGCAAGTTTGTTCAAAAGTTATGTATCCCAAAATTTTAAGAAAGAATGGGTGTACTTCTAGTTCATGAAAGATGCGAGTGGGAAATGGGGCGCGGGGAACCGGCGTACCCAAATTAAGTCGCTTTGCGACGGAATGTCCAACCGTTTAACGGTGGACTGTTAAACCGCTTTGCGGTGGGAAAGTGAATGTTAAACCGCTTTGCGGTGGAAATGTGAATGTTAATCTGGTTCCAAATAAGAATTGCCCACTGTTATTTGATTGACAAGAAGATACACCAAGTGAGCTCACGATGGAAATGAAGTGAAAGTTTTGAAATGAAGTGAAAGTTTGAAAAGTTTGAAAGTTCTGGAAAGTAAAGTAAATGGGGATACATATATGGAATTTTTAAAGCATTCATGTCATAAGTATGCATTTCATGCATAAAGTTTACTTACTGAGCTTTAGCTCACCCCAATCCCTCCCCAACATTTCAGGTGATGAAAGTTAGATGATCCGAGGAGAGCATTTGGTGGCTGACTCGGACAGTACTCATAATTTCATTCCTTTTAGAAACGAATCAATGGTTTTCACAAATTATTTTATTGGTTATTCTTTTAAATTGATAAATCATTTTGAATTAGTTAATCGGTTCTTAGTTAAAATAAGTATGGTATTTCCCGGTGATTAGTTTATGCTATGTTTCAGGAATTTATAAATTTTTACTTCAAGGTATTATTGTTGAGGAGTTTGGGAATTAATGTTGGAGTTGAATTTTGGAATTTTGGTTGAATGTTGAATGTTGGATTTAAATGTGTTGAGAATTGTATATGTATTGTAGGTATGTTGTCCCTCTACAGGTTGGTTATGTCCAAGTTATAGAGGAGACTCTGCCGAATATTTCGTAAAATTTTATAATAGAAAATGAAAAGTTTAAATGTTTTAAACGATTTATTTTCGCATATAATGTGAATGGAAGTTAATATGCCTAGGTTTAAGATTTTAAACTTGGGGTGTTACAGGAAACATTACCACGCATTTACTAAGTTTAACAGAAATTTAACTTACCAGATGATTGAGAGAGAAGCACTTGAGGCGTGACTCAGTACCCGAACCATTTTCAAATAAATTTTAAAAGTCTACAGAATCGCTTTTAAAACTCTTAGCTCTGATACCAAAATGTAACACCCCAAGTTTAAAAATCTAAAACCTAGGCGTGTTAACTTCCATTCACATTATATGCGGAAATAATTCATTTAAACATTAAAATTTTCATTTATTTATTATAAAATTTTACAAAAATTTCGGCAGAGTCTCCTTCATAAATTGGATTTAACCAACCTGTAAAGAGACAATATAACCGACATAATAATTTAAACAAAATCAACCACATCTCAACCACATTCATCATCTCCAAAACCAATTCATTCGATCCCCAAACTCCTCAACATAAAATTTCCAAAAACAGTAGACATTGACAAATGAAATAGCTAGTAGTTAAATAATTAAAGCGACACCATTCTTCATTCGAAGCTAACTTCAACCAAACCATAATCAATAAAATGAACGAGAAATAATTTAGATGATAACTTAAGTAAATTTAACTTTATTTCAAAAATAACAACGGTACTGTCTGAGTCAACCACCAAGTGCTCTCCTCATGTCATCTAGCTTTCATCACCTGAAATGTTGGGGAGGGATTGGGGTGAGCTAGAGCTCAGTAAGTAAACTTATGCACGTGATGCATGCTTATGACATGAAATGCTTTAAAAACTTGAAGTATGTATCCCCATTCACTTTAACCTTTCACAACTTTCATACTTTTCAAACTTTCACTTAACATTTCAAAATTTTCACTTAACATTTCAAGACTTTCACCCAATTTCGATGCCAATGCATGCTTGATGATGGAATGACATGATAACGTGCATGCTTGAACATTCTTCTTAATAACATATACTTTCATAAAGTAAATGAAATTCATCAAAGCAAGTAAGTTGCAAGACAGTTGTTTACACATTAATTTCACATTTACATTCAACTTTGATAAAACTAGGGGGAAGTTTACTTACCTGTAGTCCTTAGTATTCACTTTACTTTAATATAGGTGGGAGTCTTGGTTGCCCACAACGCCAATGTACCAATGTCCTAATTATTTCCATTCATTAACAAAATATAACTTTTAGTTCACAAACACATTTCCAACTCCTAACCGAGGTTAAGACTTCTATGTAACTCACAATTTACTCAAACGTGTCCTTAAGCCATGTCTTAACACATAATATCATATTCGAAGTAATATATTAGATTCAAAGAAAATTTGAAATCTTTCTTACATATAAATTTACACGAGTCAAAACTAGACAATACTCATTCCACGAAAATGATTTTTAAGTTATAAGCTATAAATTCACAAATTTAAACACAAACTCAATTTAAACTAATAAATTCCTAAATTTCTAAAATATTAAAATTTATCCACATACCTTTATCAGTCTTTCCAAAATCGAAAGTAAAAAACACATTTATATTACTTTCCCCAAAATTTTATATTTACAGAATTACTCGAAGATTAACTAAAAATTTCAATTAACCTAATTATGTAATTCATGATTCCTTACACACAAAAAAGTCAATATATATATATATATATACACACACACACACACACACACACACACACACACACACACACACACACACACACACACATTACCCATTGAAATTAGCATAAAAAATCTGAAAATAACTCCCAAAATCTGAACTTGTATATATGCCCACATAAAAATCCGAAATTTACATACACCCATACATACATAATAATATATACCTACACCTAAGCACCTTACCCATCAAATTTAGCAAACAAAAAAATCTGAAATTAACCTTTAAGATCTGATATTTTATGTAAAAGATACATACATAAACGTTACTTACATAGAAATCTATATATATATATATATATATATATATATATCGAAATGTGTGTGCGTGTGTGAAAGTGGGTGCGTGTGCATGTATGAGGGGGGCGGGGGCTGCACTTACGGTGAGAGGGAGGGGTGGGCAGCAGTGTGCGCCGCAAGGGGGAGGTTCGGTGAGGGCGAGAGAGAGAGAGAGACCGAGGCGGGGAGATGAGAGATCAATGGGGAGGGAGTGAGACGAGAAGGACGAATCTGATGTAGGTTTAGTAATTAGGTTTAGGATTAAGTTTTAATCTTTTGATATTTGCAATTTACTCCCTCAAGTCTCCTCCTCCGTCTAATTAAGCCCATAAGTATTATTTACTCTCCGATTGCCACTAAACTTTCTCCCTCAACTTTCAATTTAACAAATAAAAAAGAACGTAACATGCTTAGACAATAAAACAATTAATCACATAAATTACACGTAAACCATTAAAATGAACAATTTATAAACTTTTAATTGGTACATTGATCGAGACGGCATCCAAATCCTTCCACTGCAAAATAATTCGAATTTTCGACATTAAAAATATCATTAAATTTAAAATTTATAATAACATTAATATAATTATTAAGTGAAATTTAAGGATGCACATAAAAATGAAAAGCGGTATTACACATACAACCTCAAAAATATGTTTAGACCATAAAGTATCGACATCATATGTCTAAAACCTCAAAAATCAGATTCATACTTAAAAATAATTGTCTCCAAATCTGAATTTACATATATGCAACCTCAAAAGCATGTTTAATCCGTAAGATATCAACATCATATATTCAAAACCTCAAAATCCAATTCATATCTTAAGAATAAACGTCTTCAAATCTGAATTTTACACTTTATAAGAATGGAAATAAGTCATGAAACTTCATCACTAAATGTCCATAACTTCAATTCTTTTTTATACCAACATACTAACTTAAAGTTGAATTTCATATGCCATTGCACTTGACATGAAGACTTATATTCTATGATCCTTTACACAAAATCAGCAATTTAAAACTTCATGCTAATCCTCATCTTTGCATCTTCACATTCTTTAAGTTAAACATCTAACTTATATATAAAATTCCATATGGACTTTCTAAGGCATACTTCATTTACACATTTCATCAAACACCTAAAAAGCACTCGCAATTCTAACCTTAGTCTTGGCATAATATTTATTCAATCATTATACATATCACAACCAACAAAAAATGGCATAAACTACCTCAAGAGTTCACCATCAAGCCTAAATCAACATCCCAGCTTAAAATCAACTTCAAGGTATGAATAACTTTAATTTAAAGCGGTGTTTTAGGTTAATTTATCATAGGGACATCAACTTAATTTCAATCAAACTTTTAAATAAGTCTTTAAAACACATCTTCTTTTCTCATAACTTTCACATAATGCCATCAACATTAAAATTAAATATCCCCATTCAAAAATAAGATTTATAACATCAATAACTCCCATATACACATGTAATTACCTTCATTACGTTTCAAAATCAGCACTTAAACTTTTTGCCAAGTTCAATTTCTATTACTTCCTAACCTTCATCCAAAAATTTCTTCACTTATAATCATATTCAAAATATATCTAATAGTTGTTATCAACCTTAAAACATAATTCCCAACATCTAAAATATAATACAACATCAACATAACTCGACAAAGTCATTGTCGTTTCACTCAAACATTTTCATAAGAACAAGATCCCTAACCTTACTAATCTTTAGTCTTTAAATCAACTTAAAGCTAGACTTTTATACATGAAGCTCATAAACAAGCTTAAGCCATAAGAGAGAACATAATTTAGTGTACAAAATCAATTTAAATCATGGTTTAATACTTCTGTATGAAAATTAAGTCTCAAATCTTAGTAAATTCACTAAAGTGACAATTTAAGGGCATTCAAAAATAAAAATGAAACTTAATTCTCCATTTAAATCTGAATTCTAATACATGTAGCTTCATACCAAAGCTTAAATCATGAAATAGAACACCCTCAATCCTATCTAACATCCCCACTTAAAAATTGGACTTTAGATATGAATAACTTTAATTTGAAGTGGTAATTTAAGCCCTTCTATCATAAAAACATCAACTTTATTTTTCACAGATTTTGAAATAAGTCATTAAAACATATTTCATTCACTCACACCTTTTATCAAACACTTAGAAGGTGATTTTTGCTTTTAACATAAATTTTTGTATATGGGTTATCAATTCAACACCAATTTATAAGAATTACATCAAATAGTAAAATCATATAAAAATCTTCTACACCATATGAGAAACTAACTCAATTAAAATACAAACCAAGTTTTACTCACCTCTAACTCATAATGATGATTTTGAGCCTTTATCCCTATAATCAATTAACCAAGTGTTAGGTAACTTCAATAAACTAAAAATCTTACTTCTTAATCTAAGAATTACCAAGAAATCAGCCCAAAATTGAGAATTTCGTGATTTTGAAGAACCTGTCCAGAACCGAAAATGCTACCAGTAACCTTCATTTTGCATCTGCAGATACTACCCGTATCCTCGGTACATCGGAATTTCCTTTCATTTTCACTTTTGAATTCTCTCCTTTTCCTCTCACCTTTTGGTCTTTCACTCTCTTTTCTCTGGTTTTCACGCACAAAATGAAGTGAAGAAGGGTCTGGGTCGTTCTATAGAAAACGTATATGATAGGTTTTACAAAACAACCCCATACTTTCAATTTTGTACAAGTTGGTCCTTATGTAATTGCAATTTAAGTCCTTGAAGCTTTCTTTCTATCATCCAAGCCCTATAACTTATGATAAATAATTACTTATAACCAAAATAAGTTGGGGGAGACAAACATGCCCTTAAATTAATAATATGGGAATGCCAAGTGTCTATTTTCCCATTATCTTAATACAAAAATTTCTAGGTTTTTCCATCTCAAGTTGCAACCTTCTGTTCAATACTTGAGGGTCAAGATGAGGTCCGTTTTGGCCAATCTTCATACCGATGTAAAGTTCACACTTCAAGCTTCGCAACGGTTACTGATGCAAAGAAAACGGATCATTATACCGTCCGTACCGTTCGTCCAAAAATGGTTGCTCAACTGGATTTCCTTACTTAGCTAAATTTCTTTATTTTCTCAGCACTTTCATCATTTCAAGTATGCAACTTCAATTCGATATTTGAAGTACTTTCCGACCTCAATTGTGCTAAATTTTGATACCAATACGTACATCTCATTGTGTACAATAAGGAAGTATAACATGCAAGGACATCGGATTACCATGTTGCTCATACCATCCTCTCAAACATGGCTACTCGACCACAACTATACACTTAGAATTATTTTAAATATTTTTCAGCATTCCAACTATTCTTCTAATGCCACTTTAGCTTCATTTTTGAAATACTTCTAGATCTTAATGTGATCAAACTTGATACCAATACTTATATCTCATCGTGAACTATAAAATGGTATAACTTGTAATGGCCAAAGATCACTATATAACCCATAAAATGATCTCAAAGTCGTGTTCACCACAATGGCAAAACTGTAATTAATAAGACTTTCTGAAATTTCCAGCTTAGTCCTCAACTATGAAATTCCATTCGATTAAGTTAAAACATCATATAAAACTTTCGTTTATGCCAATTTATTCTCCAAAGTTACCAATAACGTCAATTTCTCTCATTTTCTTATAAATTATATATTATCTCATCATACAACACATGAAATTGTCTCTTCTCTAAGAAAAAACTTGATTCTAACTTTCTAAATAAATTATTTCGGGTACTAAATTTTCGGGTTGTTACAGACACATATGTCACGATGTTAAAGGAAGAGGATCTGATAGATTTAGATCCAAGAATTATGGGTGCAGAATGCCACACCGTTCCAACTGAAAAATTAGAGTGCTTCTTAGTTGATCCTTTGGTTCCCATGAAAGAATTGAAAATTGGCTAGGACTCCACATATGAGTTTAAGGAGCAGCTGAAAAGGTTTCTCTATCAAAATCTTGATAAATTTGCATGGAAACATGAGGATATGGTGGGTATAGACCCAAAAGTAGCCTGCCACAGGATCCGAATCGACTCAAGCCACCTCGGGCACAGATACAAGTGAATACACATGAGTTTGGAGAAGTATGAGGCTTTGAAAGAAGAGGTATCAAAGCTATTGAAAAATGGCTTCATTAGGGGATCCAGATATCCGAAGTGGGTATCAAATCCAGTGCTAATTCCTAAACAAAGTGGAATATTGAATGTATGCATTGATTTTTGTAATTTGAATCAAGCTTGTCCAAAAGATACTTTTCCATTACCAGGATTGACCAAATGGTGGATTCCACTATGGGAAATGAAATGTTAAGTCTCATGGATGCATACTTCGGGTGCAACCAAATACCCACGCATAAGTTCGATGTGGAGCACACATCCTTCATCACGGATATGGGACTCTATTGTTACAGTGCCATGCCCTTCGAGTTAAAAAATACCAGAGCCACCTACCAAAGGCTAGTAAATCAAATGCTTATGAAGCAGCTTAGAATTACCATGGAGGTGTATGTGGATGACATGCTAGTGAAAAGCATGATAGCCACATAACAAATTGAGCACTTGGCCGAAACCTTCGACACATTGAATAAGTATAATATGAAGGTCAATCCCCTCAAATGCACCTTTAGAGTAAGATCTGGGAATTTTCCAATATATTATGTAAGCAAAGCCTTGCTGAATGTTGAAACACGCTATCTAGACATGGAAAAACTAGCCTTGGCGTTGATTATGGAGACCCGGAAGCTCCGTCCTTATTTTCAATCACACTCCATTCAAGTGCTTACCAACTTCCCAATGAGGCAGGTTCTACAAAACCCAAATGCGTCCAAAAGGTTGATGAAATATGCTATTGAGGTTTTCCAGTTCGACCTTCATTATACGCCCCGACCCTACATAAAAGGTCAAGCATTAGCATATTTTATTGTTGAATTAACCCATCCTCCTAAAGTAGAAATGATTGAAAATGCAGAGGAACCATAGGAGTGGTGATTATTTGTTAACAGATCTTCTACTGGAGGAAGGTCTTGAGCTGTTGTAATACTGGTGAGTCCGCAAGGACACAAGTTACACAGAGTGGTTCTCTTTGACTTCATAGATTCCAATAATGTGGCAAAATATGAAGCCCTTTTGGTGGGGGTTAAAGTTAGCAATTGCTTTAAAAGTTGAAGCGTTGATGGCAAACAACAATTCTCAACTCGTTGTATGCCAAGTCAATGGACAATTTGCTGTAAAAGAGCCTAACGTGGTGGCATACCTGAAAAGGTACATGATTTGATGACTCATTTTGAGAAATTTGAGTTGGTTCACATAACACGATCAAAAAACACGAATGCTGACACTTTGTCAAAATTGGCAAGTAGCAAAGATGCAGAGCTTCAAAACATAGTCCCTATTTAACTTGCCGATCTCATCCATTGAATTCGGAGTGGAGATTCTATCAATGGAAGAAGAAACTTCATTGATGACTCCAATTCTTGATTATTTGAAGCATCAAACTCTTTCTGATGACTTGGAATCAGCTTGAAAGATTTGCAGAAATCATGCTAGGGCGTTATCACTAGCATTGAAGATCCTGAAACAGGTTTACTTCTAACCTACAACGCGGAAATATGCACATGATTTCATCTTCAAATGTCATAAGTGCCAACGCAATGCCACCATACTGAACCAACCACGTCACGAGTTGAGGGTAGTCATGAGCCCATGGCCCTTCGCGAAGTGGAGAATCGATATTACTAGACCTATTGTTCACTGATATCTCGCGAAGCGAAATACCCCAGCAATTATATGGGTCGTGAGAAGTAATAAAGTGGACCTAAGAGTTCGGATTGTGATCCCACAGAGACTACTACTAAGTATCGAAATATGTTAGTTAGTATCCTTATTTGAACGGGTGAAAGAGTTTTGATTTGTAAAACTAAAACTAATAATAAAAACGAAAGAATTAAAATGCATGATAGGTAACTTAGTGTGCATTGTGGAAATTCTAGATAAATGCATGATAGGTAACTTGTTTTGAGTGGTTTTGCATGATACATGTTAAGGCACTTTGCATTTTAGTCTATTGTTGCATATTTAGGTATGTTCTAGATTTTGCATGTTTTGTTTTAAAAACGATTGTAAGATAGTTGAAAATCTCGATTTCACCTAGCCAATTATATTAATTCCAATTCCGGTTTTATTTTCTAAATATGCTTGGGTCGAATTTACTAATTTAAATTGAAATTCCTATCTCGAGTTTAAATTAATTCTACATAAACAAGTCAATCATGTATCTCTACAGAGGGTCCGAATATTCCTTATCTAGATGTATAACACACAAGAATTCACACATGACCGCAGTAATAATAAAATATATCTCTATCTCTTGTTCAATTACCGGATTTATTACCTGGATCTATGTTATTAACTCACCTCTCGGATTGTGGAAATAACACATTGAATCATAAATTAGTGGTCAGTTAACTCATGCATGAAACACAATAATAAATCAACACATGCAATGAATCATTAAAACAAAGGAAGATGGAATTAAAATAATCAACTAGGCTACATCGTTCATCCCAATGTTAAATTTAGCTACACATAATATTTAAATTACAAAAATAATATATAATGACGTTAATTGAAAATAACAAAGAAGAATGGAAAGCTAGCACCAAGTATTAATTCTTCAAGTATCTCCAACTCATGCCCCTTTGCAATGCTTTGATCACCCCAGAATTTGACGTGAAAAGCTCGATTGTATAATATTCTTAGGTGAGGCAAAGGTTCTTATTTCGTGCCTCTTATGTTCTATATATAGTTATTGGAGAAACCCTAGGTAAAAAGAGGAGAAAACCTGATGAATTCCGCGCAAAATGCCCATTCACGGCCTAATCGAAACCGTCCGCGACAACGTGGTTTAAAACCAAGCGATCGCATGGTTCAGGGTAAAAGTTTCTGGTCATAATTTCAAATGGTTGCGTGATCGCCCTCCTTTGATGCCACGATCACGTGGCTTCATACTAAAATGCAAGTTTCCACTTTTCCGTCTGTACAAGTTGGTCCCTTACTTTCTATTGTACATTCAGTCCTCAACTTTTGATTGTTGGATTTAGTCCCCAAACTTCGAAATCTTCTCAATTTGCTCGTTTCAGCTCTCAATTCCTTCAATTGGATCCTCCAACCTTTGATTCATTCACTTTGGCATCATGAACCTTTCCCGGTTGTTGTCACATATCTCTCACTTGCTCAATTAAGCTCCAATTAACATCCAATTGTGTCATTTTTCCTTTAATTGCTTCATTCTTCATCTTTTGAGATATTTTCTGCAAAGTAACAATTAAACACAAATTAAAGAGCATATATTCAAAAATGACAATAATTTATTCTAATTTAAACATATAGATATGTGTATAAAAAATGCAATTATTTTTGTTTAGTCAACATGTATACCATACGCCTCAATAATCCAAATCAATTCACACTTCAGCAAGAGGTATGAACAACATATTAAAATAATTTCTAGTTATCTCATGCTAAATTTTCAAGTGTGTGTGTGAATAACCAATATCAAACTCTTACTCATGCAAAGGATATACCTAACATTGTGTCGTTTGTGATTCACAATCAAGCCCGAATCCCATATGGTCACTCTAATGAATTTATTGATTTTCCTTGCACCGTTCATGGATTATCACAACTTATTGCATTTCTCTCAAATCCCAAGGTTCCTACTATTCATGTGGTTTTAAACATAAAAAATTTGCATTTTGCCACACCAGGTGGTCAAAATTAGCTAAATCTGCCCAAACAATCAATGGTAAGCGGTTCCCTAATCCATGCATTTTTTATCAAAGTCTCAATCAACAAGCTTATACCAAGTAAATTTTTTTATTTTTTATGGACAACTTTTTCTTTTATATCCATGTCTTTTACCATCTTTGTGCAGAACTTTTCATACTTGCTTTCTAAATGACCCCTGTAGCTAGCTTTAGGTAGATGACTCCCAAGCCAGACGACTTCAGGGCACAAGGTTTGAAAGATCCCTTGGACTTAATTACCCGAGTCATAAAGGCTTAAACAGAAAAGTTAAAGATGTTTTATTGTCTTATGTGTAAGTGATAAGTGTATTTTATACACTTATTTGTACGTCTAAATTAGAATAAATTATTATCGGTTTAGAATATATGCTATTTAATTTGTGATTATTTGTTTACTTTGCAGAAAATATCCCAAAAGATGAAGAATGAAGTAATTGATGAGAAAAATGCATAATTGGAGCTAAAATGAGCAATTGATAAGTTTGTGACGTCAACTGGAAAGATGCAATGTGCCGAAGTAAAGGAATAAGAAGTTGGAGGATCCAGTTGAAGGAATTTAGAGTTGAAACGAGCGAATTGAGAAGATTCCAAAGTATCGTGACTATATTGTTGCAATTGAAAGTTGAAGGACTGAAGAGCAAATTAAACATGAGGGACCAACTTGCAAATACCCAATGATTGATTTGGATAATAAGAAGATACTTTGAAGATTTTTAGGAGTCAATTGGATGCAAGTAGAATTCAAAAATGAATGGAATATGATAAGAATATTATCATAAAATTGATTCCAATCATAGAAGATTCTGGACAGAATTCTAGTATGATATTGAGACCAAATTTTGGGGTAGTAAACGTTCGAATTAGGAAAGTCCTATTTAAAGAATAATTTTATCCCTTTAAGTTATCTTTCTAACGCAATTTGAATCATCTTAATCGGATAAGGAAAGAGAAAGATACGGTCAAAATACTGAACGATGTGCAGATACCAAAAAAGACTCGCACGCGGATTTGATGAATTTCTTTCCTTCTTCAACTTGGTCTCTTCACCAACTATAAATATAACTTCTTTGCACGAAAATGAGACCTTTGCCTCTCCATAGAACAAGCAACAACAGAGATTTTAATTCAAATTCGTGGAGATTCAAGCATCACAGAGGGGCGTGAATTGAAGATACCTGAAGAATTGATAATTGGTGCAATATTTCCATTCTTCGTTGTTATTTTCAATGAACGTCATTATATTTTATTTTTGTTATTTAAATATGATGTGTAGCTAAATTTGATGTTGGGATGAACGATGTAGCCTAGTTAATTATTTTAATTCCATATTCCTTGTTTTAACGCTTTAATGCATGTGTTGATTTATTATTGCGTTTAATGCGTGAATGAACTGGCCACTTATTCATGATTTTATGTGTTATTTCCATAATCCAAGAGGTGAGTTAATAACATAGATCTAGGTAATGAATCCGGTAATTTAACGAGAGATAGAGATATACTCTTGTAATTATTGCGGTCGTGTGTGAATTCTAGAATGTAATGCATCTAGATAAGGAATATTCGGACCCGCTGTAGAGATACGTGGCTGACTTATTTAGGTAGAGTTGATTTAAACTCGAGAGAGGAATTTCAATTTAAATTAGTGAATTCGACTGAATGCATATTTAGGAAATAAAACTGGAATTGGAGTTAATTTAATTGGTTAGGTGAAATCGTAAATCTCAACAATTTACAATCGTATTTGGAAACAAAATAATTCTCCAATTTTAATTTTTTCAGTTTAATTCTTTAGTTTTAGTTTAAAATCTCAAATTATTTCGTCCGTTGAAATAAAGTGTAGAACTAAAATATTTCGGTAATTAATAGCAGTCCTCGTGGGACGATAATCCAGACTCCTAGGTCCACTTTATTACTTCTCACGACCCGTGCACTTGCGGGGGTATTTCGGATCGCGAGATATCAGTGAATAAGTTTTTGGCGCCGTTGCCGGGGATTGTTTTTATATTAATATCGATACCAATTAGTTCTTGCTTTAGTTTGAATTTGTATTTGTGTGTTTTTTAATTTTTTTTTAATTATTTTTTGAGTTCTTTTTTAAAAGTTGTGAATTGTCTCCTTCTCAGGTATTGAATGAATATTGAGATAGTTGGAGGCAACACAGCAAGATGGCAGCGAACCTTTATCAATGGCTCCATGATCAAGTTGCTGTTCAAACTTATCAGATTTGTGACTTCTGCTATGAAAATCATGCCATCCAAGATTGTCCTTTCGCACATCAGGCTCATCCAGAGTTTGATCAGGATAATTATTGGAGAAATAGTCACATACAACAGATGAGTTCATATTTTCAAGCTTATAATCCTTACTGGAATGAGCAGTCAAATATCTCGGGGTCAAATAATCAGAGTCTCCATAGCCTGCAATTTTTCCAACAGCAACAACAACAACAAAGTGATCGCAACAGATATTTATTATTACAGTTGCTAGAAGATCAACAAGAAAAGTTGCAAGAACTACATACATATTTTCACTATAAGCAAGTTGGGAAACAACAGGTCAAATAATTTATGTCCAACGAAGATTTGCTACAAAAGCTACTCCAAGATCAACGGGCTGAATTGAATGAAATGAGAGATCAGATGGAGCAGTTGGCCGTTAGCAGAACAGAAAGACCACCAGAGGAGTGTCCACCAATACATGCAGTTCAAGCTGAAACTATAGATTTTGACAATGAAGATTTGATAAACCAGGAATTGCAAAAACGACAAGCTGAAATTAAGAAGTTGATGGAGCAGTGGACAGTAAGAATGACAGAGAGTCATCCATTGCCATTACTAGAAATTCAGGTGCAGAGATCAGAGGAGCCAGACAAATTGGTTGAAACAGTTGAAGAAAAAGAAGAAAAACTTGAAAGAGTGGATCAACCAGAAGAAAATAGCTGCCATGAAGATATCCTTGTCCAATTGTCAACAATGCAGAATTAGGACATCGAGCTCGAGGAGATTTCAATCAAAGAGGAAGAACAATTGAAGAAAAAGGAGTTGATCACAGAAAAGCAGACACTTAAGGGTGTCGAAGTTGTAATGCAATCCTCCAAATTCAATGATTGGGCAAGAATTGATTTTATCATTGGTGATGAAGAAATAATTGAAGTCTGCATTTTGAAAGTTGAATCGAGTGGAGATGTTAACACTTATGACATGGGCAAGATACAATTTTTGAGCTTAAATGCACTTTAGAACAAATTTGACCTTCACAAACAAATAAGGTCATCAAAAGCTCTATTTAAAGTTCCTTGAACAGTCAGGTAAAAAGTCGAGCTTTAGACTTAAAACGAAGCGCTTGTTGGGAGGCAACCCAACCTTTCTTCCCTTTTATTTACTACGCTTTCATTATTTATTTTATTGTTAAAATTTTAGATTAATGCATGATAGGTAACTTGTTTTGAGTGTTTTGCATACTACATGTTAAGAAGCTTTGCATGTTAGTCTATTGTTACATTTTTAGGTATGTTTTTGATTTAGCACATTTTGTTACATTAGGTTTTTAATTGTCATCCCAAGCATCACATGCACTAGTTTTGATCATGAAGTTATCTTCATGATATGTTTATCATTGATTACGTGTGTTTAGTTCATGAATTAGTTCACTTCATTTCACGAAATTCATGAAAACAAATTTAGCACCATGACAGCCCCATTGCAAGGTCACTGCAGCCCGATTACGTGAGTTTAGTTCATGAATTAGTTCACTTCATTTCACGAAATTCATGAAAACAAATTTAGCACCATGGCAGTCCCGTTGGAAGGTCACTGCAGGCCATTGCACCTGAAAACTGCTTCACGTCACTTACTTCTCCATAGCTTTTACATGACCTTATTGATCTTCAAATGTGTTGAATTTTTAATATGTTGTCAACCATGCTGTGAACTTTAACATATCAAAAGATGGCTCAGGAAAACTTGTGTTTTTCTATCCGATATCAGGGCATGAACATGTGTGGTCGATCATCTTTTTTAAAAATTCAAAATTTTGCTTAACTTTAGTTTGGGGGTGTTAGTTTGATCTTACAAAGTTTATTATTGGTGTTTATGACTTCTAATGCTAATTATCTATTATTTACTATGAATACACCAATCAAAACACATCCATTCAAGTTGGGCAAAGCAAGAATAGGTCAATTTCATCCAAAAGCATTTCAAATGAAAGCAGCAAGGCAACAAAGCATCTCCATTGCACCTGGGAAGTTATCGTTCTCTCTCCTTTGTCTTGTTTTACATTTTTAATTCTTTTCGACAAACATTGAGGACAATGTTTCTTTCTAGTTTTGGGGTGGAATATCTCACTCATGAAAATTGCTCCCATATTTATGATATTCATTCGATGTTTTCATTCTATTTTATTGGGATAAAAAAAGAATTTTTTTTTGAAAAATTATGTCGACTTATTTATTGCATAGGATATAGTATGAATCAATTTGTGCATAGGCTTGAAAATTGGACAACATGAAAGCATGAACTTATTTTGAACTAGTTATGTTTTGCTAGATTCCATATTTATTGCGCACATAACCAGTGTTGGATAATTGCTTGTGTGACGGATTTTATTTAATACATGTGGGGCAAAATTTGAACTTAGGAATGACTTGAAAATCCCTGAACTTAGATCATTAGACATCCCATCCCTAAATTAGAACCAATCATGCTCAAAGGCCAGTTGGGGGTAGAATGGTTGTAATTTGTGTGCATTGATGGGTTGGAAGCCTGTGGTTCTTGGTTTTGCACTTGAGTCACTGCAGTTTGGTCAACTAGTATAAACCATTTCCAGCATAAAAATAGAAAAATGCTAAAGGTCTTATTCTGCTCTTCAAATGCCTTTTTGACTCGAGTAAGTAAGTCCGAGGGGTCCTTCAAACCTGGTGCCCTAAAGCTAACTGGCTTGGGAGTCATCGACCTAAAGCTATCTACAAGGGTCAATTAGAAAGCAAGTACGGAGAGTGGACTTACACATAAGACATTATAACATCTTTAACTTTTCTGTTTAAGCCTTTATGACTCGAGAAAGTACGTCTGAGGGGTTCTTTGAACCTGGTACCCTAAAGCCAACTGGTTTGGGAGTTTCCGATCTAAAAGCCTGCTACAGGGGTCATATAGAAAGCAAGTATGAAAAGTTTTGCACAAAGATGGTAAAAGACAGGGCCATTGAGAAGAAAAAGTCGTCCATCAAAAGAAAAAAAAATATAAATGCATGGTATAAGCTCAGTTGACTGAGCTGTGGTGGTTGAGGTTGTAGAATTGGGTACTGCTTTCTTTTGATTTGTTATGCATGCATATTTCTAATTCTGACTGCCTCGTGTGGAAAAAGTAATGAAAAATGTTGAGAACCCACATAGTTAAAAATTCGGGATGTGAGATAAAAGCAGAAAGTGATGATCATCCATGAGCGTTGAAAGGAATTTCATTAGAAATCATAGATTGACCACATGGGATTCGGGCTTGATTATACATAATGAGCCACACAGTGTTGAGCACATCTTTTGCATAAGTATGCGTTTGACATTGGCTATTCACACGCACACTTGAAAATCTGGCATGATATAACTAGAAATTATTTTGCATTGTTGTTCATAACTCTTGCTGAAGCTTGAATTGATTTGGACTATGGAGGCATATGGTGAACATATTGACACACCAAAACAATTGCACGTTGTTATTTTAATTTGTTAGTTTAGTTTACATTATTCGAGGACGAACAATAATTCTAGTTTGGGGGTATTTGATACATGTATTTTATACACTTATTTGTACGTCTAAATTAGAATAAATTATTATCGTTTTAGAATATATGCTATTTAATTTGTGTTTATTTGTTTACTTTGCAGAAAATATCCCAAAAGATGAAGAATGAAGTAATTGATGAGAAAAATGCATAATTGGAGCTAAAATGAGCAATTGATAAGTTTGTGACGTCAACCGGAAAGATGCAATGTGCCAAAATAAAGGAATAAGAAGTTGGAGGATCCAGTTGAAGGAATTGAGAGTTGAAACGAGCGAATTGAGAAGATTCCAAAGTATCGTGACTATATTGTTGCAATTGGAAGTTGAAGGACTGAAGAGCAAATTAAACATGAGGGACCAACTTGAAAATACCCAATGATTGATTTGGATAATAAGAAGATACTTTGAGGATTTTTAGGAGTCAATTGGATGCAAGTAGAAGTAAAAAAGGAATGGAATATGATAAGAATATTACCATAAAATTGATTCCAATCCTAGAAGATTTTGGACAGAATTCTAGTATGATATTGAGACCAAATTTTGGGGTAGTAAACGTTCGAATTAGGAAAATCCTATGTAAAGAAGAATTGTATCCCTTTAAGTTATCTTTCTAACGCAATTTGAATCATCTATATCGGATAAGGAAAGAGAAATATTCGGTCAAAATACTGAACGATGTGCAGATACCAAAAAAGACTCGCGCGCGGATTTTATGAATTTCTTTCCTTCTTCAACTTGGTCTCTTCACCAACTATAAATACAACTTCTTTGCACGAAAATGAGACCTTTGTCTCTCCATAGAACAAGCAACAACAGAGATTTTAATTCAAATTCTTGGAGATTCAAGCATCGCAGAGGGGCGTGAATTGAAGATACCTGAAGAATTGATAATTGGTGCAATCTTTCCATTCTTCGTTGTTATTTTCAATGAACGTCATTATATTTTGTTTTTGTTATTTAAATATGATGTGTAGCTAAATTTGATGTTGGGATGAACGATGTAGCCTAGTTAATTATTTTAATTCCATATTCCTTGTTTTAACGCTTTAATGCATGTGTTGATTTATTATTGCGTTTAATGCGTGAATGAACTGGCCACTTATTCATGATTTTATGTGTTATTTCCATAATCCAAGAGGTGAGTTAATAACATAGATCTAGGTAATGAATCCGGTAATTTAACGAGAGATAGAGATATACTCTTGTAATTATTGCGATCGTGTATGAATTCTAGAATGTAATGCATCTAGATAAGGAATATTCGGACCCGCTGTAGAGATACGTGGTTGACTTATTTAGGTAGAGTTGATTTAAACTCGAGAGAGGAATTTCAATTTAAATTAGTGAATTCGACCGAATACGTATTTAGGAAATAAAACTGGAATTGCAGTTAATTTAATTGGTTAGGTGAAATCGTAAATCCCAACTATTTCACAATCGTATTTGGAAACAAAAAAATTCTCCAATTTTAATTTCTTCAGTTTAATTCTTTAGTTTTAGTTTAAAATCTCAAATTATTTCGTCCGTTCAAATAAAGTGTAGAACTAAAATATTTCGGTAATTAATAGCAGTCCTCGTGGGACAGTAATCCGGACTCCTAGGTCCACTTTATTACTTCTCAAGAACCGTGCACTTGCGGGGGTATTTCGCATCGTGAGATATCAATGAACAGTAAGTCCTCTCTTCGTACTTGCTTTCTAATAGACACCTATAGCGAGCTTTAGGTCGATGACTCTCAAGCCAAACGACTTTAGGGCACTAGGTTTGAAAGACCCCTCGGACTTAATTACTCGAGTAAAAAGGCATTTGAAGAGCAGAATAAGATCGTCAGCATTTTTCTATTTTATGCTGCCAATGGTTTATACCCATTGACCAAGATCTCTTCAACAAATGACACATTTCAGGAACTACTGACCATTAAAAGTTCAAGCCTACCTTTGCCACTTCTTCCCACCCCAAACTGCTCTTGGGCAAGTTTAGATTCTAATTTTTAAAAATTGGGATGTCTCTAGATCTAAGTTTAGGGATTAATAGTCATTCTTATGTTCAAGGTGCATAAAACTTTCCCCACATCCACATGTGTTAAACAAATCTCTACAGAAGTATTTATCCAATAATGGCTATGTGCTCGAATGAAATGAAACCTAGCAAGTGATAACTAGTTCAAAAGAATTTCAAGTTTTCATGTTGTCCACAATCCAAGCTAAAACATGATTTAATTCTTACTACATCACAGGCAATAAACATGTCAACAAAGTTTTAATTTTTGTTTTTTTTTTTTTGTTTTTGTTTTTCTTTTTTGCTATAATTCCAATAGAAATAGAATGAGAACATACAATGAATATGGAAGCAATTTGCATTAATGATATTTCCCACCCCCAAAACAAGAAAGACACATTGTCCACAATGTTTCTCAAAAAGATTTAAAAATGTAAAACAAGATAAAGGAGAGAGAATGAGAACTTCCCAGATGCAATGGAGATGCTTTGTTGCCTTGATGCTTCCATTTGAAATGTTGTTGGATAAATTTGACCCTATTCTTTCTTTGCCCAACTCGATTGGATGTATTTTGATTGGTGTATTCCTAGCAAACATGAGACAATTAACATTAGAAGTCATAAACATCAAGTAAAAATCAAAGAAAATTCAATACCACACCCCCAAACTAAAGTTAAGGCAAAATTTTTGAATTTTCAATGACTACACATGTTCATGCCCCGAAATTGCCTAGAAAAACACAAGTTTTCCTGAGCCATCTTTTGATATGATAAAGTTCACAGCATGGTCGACAATATATTAAAAATTCAGCTCATTTGAAGATCAATAGGGTCATGAGACAATGTGGAAAAGTAGGTGACGTGGGTCAATTTTCAGATGCAATGGTCTGTAGTGGCCTTGCAATTGGGCTGCCATGATGCTAATTGTGTTTCTATGTTTTTCATGCAATGTAATGAACTAAATCATGAACTAAACACACACAATCAATGATGAACATGTCATGAAGTTAATTTCTTGGAAGATTTTCTAAAATAAGAACAAAAGTCTCATTGTGGCCTTTCATCAAGCACTTAGTGTGTATTGTGGAAATTTTAGATAATTGCATGATAGGTAACTTATTTTGAGTGTTTTCCATGTTACATATTAAGGCACTTTGCATGTTAGTCTATTGTTGCATATTTAGGTATGTTTTAGATTTTGCATGTTTTGTTTTAAAAACGATTGTAAGATAGTTGGAAATCCCAATTTCACCTAGTCAATTATAGTAACTTCAATTCCAGTTTTATTTTCTAAATATGCATTCAGTCAAATTTACTAATTTAAATTGAAATTCCTCTCTCGAGTTTAAATCAATTCTACCTAAATAAGTCAACCATAGATCTCTACAGAAGATCCAAATATTCCTTATCTAGATGCATAGCACAGGAATTTACACCCGCAGTAATAACAAAAGTATATCTCTACCTCTTGTTCAATTACTGAATTTATGACCTGGATCTATGTTATTAACTCACCTCTCGGATTATGGAAATAACACATTGAATTATGAATTAGTATTCAGTTAGCTCATGCATTAAACACAATAATAAATCAATACATGCAATGAATCGTTAAAACAAAGGAAGATGGAATTAAAATAATCAACTAGGCTACATCGTTCATCCCAACGTTAAATTTAGCTACACATCATATTTAAACTACAAAATATATATATAATAACGTTCATTGAAAATAACAAAGAAGAATGGAAAGCTTGCACAAAGTATCAATTCTTCAATTATCTCAGAGTCTTGTCCCTTTGCAATGCTTCGATCTCCCCAGAAATTGACGTAAAAAGCTCGATTGTATAATGTTCTTAGGTGAGGAAAATGTTCTTATTTCGTGCCTCTTATGTTCTATATATAGTTATTAGAGAAACCTTAGGTAAAAAGAGGAGAAAACCTGATGAATTCGGCGCAAAAAAGCCCATTCACGGCCCAGTCGAAACCAAGCGCGACCGCGTGGTATAAAACCGAGCGATCGCGCGGTTCAGGGTAAAAGTTTCTGGTCATAATTTCAAGGGGTTGCACGACCGCGCTCCTTTGATGCCGCGATCGCGTGGCTTCAAAATCTTCTCAATTTGCTCGTTTCAGTTCTCAATTCCTTCAATTGGGTCCTCCAACATTTGATTCGTTCACTTTGGCACCGTGAACCTTCCCGTTTGTTGTCACATATCTCTCACTTGCTCAATTAAGCTCCAATTAACATCCAATGTGCTATTTTTCCATTAATTGCTTCATTCTTCATCTTTTGGGAAATTTTCTGCAAAGTAACAATTCAACACAAATTAAAGAGCATATATTCAAAAATGACAACAATTTATTCTAACTTAGACATATAGATAAGTGTATAAAATACACTTATCAAATACCTCCAAACTAAAACTATTATTTGTCCTCGAACAGTGTAAACTAAATTAACAAATTAAAATAACAAAATGCAATTTTTTTTTTGTCAACATGTATACCATATGTCTCAATAATCCAAATCAATTTGCACTTCAGCAAGAGTTATGAACAACATAGCAAAATAATTTATAGTTATCTCATGACAAATTTACAAGTCTGTGTGTGAATAGCCAATATCAAACTCTTACTCATGCAAATGATATACCTAACACTGTGTCGCTTGTCATGCATAATCAAGCTCGAATCCCATGTGGTCACCCTAATGAATCTAATGATTTTTCTTGCATCGCTCATGGATGATCACAACTTATTGCTTTTCTTTCAAATCCCAAGGTTCCTTCAATTCATGTGGTTTCTAAACATAAAAAAATGCATTTTTCCACACCAAGTGGTCAGAATTAGCTAAATCTGCCCAAACAATCTATGGTAAGCGGTTCCCTAATCCATGCCTTTTGTATCAAAGTCTCAATCAACAAGCTTATACCAAGTAAATTTATTTATTTATTTTTATGGATGAATTTCTCTTTTATATCCATGTCTTTTACCATCTTTGTGCAGAACTTTTCATACTTGCTTTCTATATGACCCCTGTAGTGAGCTTTAGGTTGCTGACTCCCAATCTAGACGACTTTTAGGCACAAGGTTTGAAAGACCCCTCGAACTTAATTACTCGAGTCATAAAGACTTAAACAGAAAAGCTAAAGATGTTTTATTGTCTTATGTGTAAGTCCACTCTTCGTACTTGCTTTCTAATTGACCCTTGTAGCGAGCTTCAGGTCGATGACTCCCAAGCCAGAAGAATTTAGGGCACCAGGTTTGAAAGACCCTCGAACTTAATTACTCGAGTCAAAAAGGCATTTAAAGAGCAGAATAGGACCTTCAGCATTTTTCTGTTTTTATGCTGGCAATGATTTATACACATTGACCAAGACCTCTTCAATAAATGACACATTTTAGGAACTATAGACCATTAAAAGTTCAAGCCTACCTTCACCACTTCTTCCCACCCCGAAACTGCTCTTGAGCAAGTTTAGATTCTAAGTTTTAAAGGTTGGGATGTCTCTAGATCTAAGTTTAGGGATTAATAGTCATTCCTATGTTCAAGGTGCATACTACTTGCCCCACACGTGTTAAACAAATCTCCACAGAAGTATTTATCCAATAATGGCTATGTGCTCGAATGAAATGAAACCTAGCAAGTGATAACTAGTTCAAAAGAATTTCAATTTTTCATGTTGTCCACAATCCAAACTAAAATAAGATTTGATTCATACTATATCCTAGGCAATAAACATGTGAACAAAGTTTTAATTTTTTTTTTTTTTTGCTATAATCCAAACAGAAATAGAATGAGAACATACAATGAATAGGGAAGCAATTTGCATTAATGATATTTCCCACCCCCAAAAAACAAAGACACATTGTCCTCAATGTTTATCAAAAAGATTTAAAAATGAAAAACAAGACAAAGGAGAGAGAATGAGAACTTCCCAGATGCAATGGAGATGCTTTATTGCCTTGATGCTTCCAATTGAAATGCTGTTGGATGAATTTGACCTTATTCTTACATTGCCCAACTTGATTGGATGTGTTTTGATTGATGTATTCCTAGCAAATATGAGATAATTAACATTAGAAATCATAAACACCAATTAAAAATCAAAGAAAATTATTTACCACACCCCCAAACTAAAGTTAATGAAATTCTTTTGAATTTTCAAAGATGATCGACTACACATGTTCATGCCCCAACATCGCCTAGAAAAACACAAGTTTTCCCGAGCCATCTTTTGACATGTTAAAGTTCACAGCATGGTCGAAAATCTATTCAAAATTCAAGTCATTTGAAGATCAATAAGGTCATGAAACAATGTGGAAAAGTAGGTGACGTGAGTTAATTTTCAGATGTAATGGTCTGCAGTGGCCTATCAATGGGGCTGCCATGATGCTAATTGTGTTTTTATGTTTTTCATGCAATGTAATGAACTAAATCATGAACTAAACACACACAATCAATGATGAACATGTCATGAAGGTAAATGCTTGGAAGATTTTCTAAAATAAGAACAAAAGTCTCATTGTGGCATTCCATCAAGAACTTAGTGTGTATTGTGGAAATTTTAGATAAATGCATGATAGGTAACTTGTTTTGTGTGTTTTGCATGTTACATGTTAAGGCACTTTGCATGTTAGTGTATTATTGCGTATTTAGGTATGTTTTAGATTTTGCATGTTTTGTTTTAAAAACGATTGTAAGATAGTTGGGAATCCCAATTTCACCTAGCCAATTATATTAACTCCAATTCCAATTTTATTTTCTAAATTTGCATTTGGTGGAATTCACTAATTTAAATTAAAATTCCTCTCTCGAGTTTAAATCAATTCTACCTAAACAAGTCAACCATGTATCTCTACAGAGAATCCGAATATTCCTTATCTAGACGCATAACACACAAGAATTTACACACGACCGCAGTAATAACAAAATTATATCTCTATCTCTTGTTAAATTACCGAATTTATTACCTGGATCTATGTTATTAAATCATCCCTCGGATTATGGAAATAACACATTGAATCATGAATTAGTGGCCAATTAACTCATGCATTAAACAAAATAATAAATCAACACATGCAATGAATCGTTAAAACAAAGGAAGATGGAATTAAAATAATCAACTAGGCTATATCGTTCATCCCAACGTTAAATTTACCTACACATCATATTTAAATTACAAAAAAAATATATAATGACGTTCATTGAAAATAACAAAGAAGAATAGAAAGCTTGCACCAAGTATGAATTCTTCAAGCATCTCCAAGTCTCGCCCCTTTGCAATGCTTCTATCTCCCCAGAATTTGACATGAAAAGCTCGATTCTATAATGTTCTTAGGTGAGGTAAAGTTTCTTATTTCATGCCTCTTAAGTTCTATATACAGTTATTGGAGAAACCCTCGGTAAAAAGAGGAGAAAACATGATAAATTCCGCGCAAAAAGCCCATTCACGGCCTAGTCGGAACCGCACGCGACCGTATGGTATAAAACAGAGCGATCACGTGGTTCAGGGTAAAATTTTCTGGTCATAATTTCAAGGGGTTGTGCGATTGCGCTCCTTTGATGCCTCGATCACGTGGCTTCGGACTAAAATGCAATTTTCCACTTTTCCATCTGTACAAGTTGGTCCCTTACTTTTTATTGCACATTCATTCTTTAACTTTTGATTGTTGCGATTTAGTCCCCAAACTTCGAAATCTCCTCAATTTGCTCATTTCAGCTCTCAATTCCTTCAATTGGGTCCTCCAACTTTTGATTCGTTCACTTTGGCACCATGAAACTTTCCCTGTTGTTGTCACATATCTCTCACTTACTCAGTTAAGCTTCAATTAAGATCCAATTGTGCCATTTTTTCATTAACTGCACCAGTCTTCATCTTTTGAGATATTTTCTGCAAAGTAACAATTAAACACAAATTAAAGAGCATATATTCAAAAATGACAATAATTTATTCTAATTTAGACATATGGAATACACTTATCACCTATGCCAAGAGGAAGGGGAAACCATTGTTTATGAAATTGTGGCTATACTATTTCTCCAAGTGGTTGAAGACGAGACATTGATGAAAATCACATAGACTAACACTTCCAAATATATTTGCAAGAATATAATATGTAGGTTTGGAATTATCCATCCCTTGGTAACGGACAATGTGAAGCAGTTCTAGAACAGGAAAGTTGAGGATATTTGTGAAAACTTGGGCATCTGTAAATTGTTCTCCTCCCCCGCACCATCCACAAGAAAAATGACACGTAAAGGCAGTCAATAAGACTATAAAGAACACCCGGAAGAGAATGTTGGAGCCAATGAAAGGATCTTGGGTTGATGAACATCTCCAAGTCTTATGGGAAATTTGGACTACATCATGCACCACCACAGGAGAAACTCCATTCTCAATGGCTTATGGGTCAGAAGCAGTATGTCCCGTTGAAATCGGAGTGCTAGACAAATTCACCTCAACAAAGCAGCAAAAGAAGGAGCCCAACAGGCCAAACTTGACTTCCTCCTTGAAAATAGGAGTGACTCATAGATTGTCTTAGCACGGTACCAAGAAAAGAAGGCCCGCTATTTTATAATGAAAAGATGAAAAAAGGTTTTTTAGAATTGGGGATTTGGTTTTAAAGAAAGTACTTCTTTCGACCCAAGAGCCCAGAGTAGGGACTTTAGGTCCTAATTGGGAAGGGCCTTATAGGGTTACGTCTGGAGTAGTCCTGGGGACTTACATAATAGAAGGCCTCTACAAAAATGCCTTAAATAATCCCTGTAATATAGAACACCTTGGGCTTTATTTTCAATAAGAGGGTCATTATCTGTGAACGAGACATGTATGCTACTTGCCAAAATTGTGCTATAAATAGCTCCTTTGTGTATGTTTTGTGTTGGTTAATTTACAAAATACGTTGAAAATCATCATTCAGATTCTTCATAGTGAATTTATGATTGGTCACAAATTACAAATCACTGATGTTTACCAAATTCATCACTTTGACAGGGGACTTCACAACTTGGAAAAGTGCATTCTAGTGTAAAGTAATTACCATGGACACTTCGGACTGACTAAAGAATTAGGGCTGGAGCACCTATTCTTATCAAATTTTAATATGACGTTCCAATCGCTCAATCTACCAAATATAATCAATGGACATGAATTTCCAAACTTGGATTTGAGGGACTATCAGTCATTCTATAAAGTTAAATGGTCATGTTAAAAATTAGTTTGGATACTACATGGTTGTCGCAGTGAGCAAGGTTCCTAAGGTTCATTATTTAGTAACTTTGGTTTGGTTGTATAAAGATATAGTTCTTACAAGGAACTCCATCACTTGACAAAGAGCACCTCAGCATAAAAGTCCACATGATCAGTCGAAGTATCTTTGAAATGCATTAATCATATTTGAAATAAACTCAAATGTACCGCCCCAAAGCCATTCTATAGACTTCCCTACAGATGAAGAACTGCTTTCCTTCAAGCAGGTCTAATCAATAGACATAAATATCCCCACTTAGATCTGAAGAACTATGAAACATAAGAGGAAAACCCATTCAAAGAAGAGAAAAATGCAAAAGATGAGTAAAAATTCACTTGCTTTACGAAATAAAAAGTCATTACATAATGAAAAAGTAAGAATATTACGAAATACTATGAAGATTAAAAAGTTGGAGCAAGAGCATCCTGGGATGGAAGGGGATCAGTGGAAACAGGGGCCAAAGTGTCAAAAGCATCTTCTTCGGCATCTTGAACCTCAAGATATAGAGCCTCTATCTTTGACATGTCCAAATATGGAATTTATTCCTTCACGTCTAGTGGAGTCATTTGGGCACCATTATTGCCAAAGATCTTCTGCATTAGCTCATATTCTTTGGTGTTCTCAAAGGTATACTTAAAAATTTGAACACCTGCAGCCACCTTGGCCTCAAAACTTTGCTCCAGCAACTTATGTTTATCCTTTCCATAGGCCAAAGCTACCCTTTCTTTCTACCGAGCCTCTTTCTCCCCTTCTAACTCTTTTGTAAGTTTAGCTAACTTGTCAACAAGTTCACCTTTCATAGTGTTGGCTTCGACAAGTGCATTGGCAGTCACCGTCTGAGCTTGGAAAGCATTATCATACTTTTTGTAGAGGTTAGCCATGCCCACCTCTTCAGAAATGAGATCCTTCTTCAACTTCTCATTGCCCTCCTTTATTACTCTTAAAGAGTTCCGTTCATCTTAAAGAGACCGGCGGTATCGTAGTTAAGGAGTCTTTTAGATCCTTGATCTCCTTCACCATGTTATCCGCGTTGCACATGACTATTTCAGTACTCGCTTCTCTTTGTTCAAGCTCTTGACAACTCCATCTCCTCGATTAAGGCTAGATTCCGGACACTCATCACCTTAATAGTCGCCAACCTCTGACTAGGAGAACTTTTGGAAGAGTAAGCTTCCCACTTGTTTGTCCAGAAGCAATCCATCGTAGAAGCAGCTTTAGTGGAGGACTCTAGAAGGGCTGCCAAAGCATCGGGATCTAGGATCGAAGGCTTAGAAATGAGATTAGTCCTGATCTGAGCTACTTCTAAAGTAACCTCCTGCTCTGCCCTTTCCACAATACTAGGCAAAGGAACAATTAATGGCTTCTCATCCTTGGGAAAATCATAAGACTTAGTGGAGGAATCACCCAAGAAAACGTCGATAACGCGAGAAGAACTTCCCTTTCCCCTTTTCAATCTCTTCAGAAGGGGTTGCTCATCTTTCATTTCTACTACGTTGTCATCCTCACCATCTTCAACCGGAGTCAGTTTAGACTTCACCTCTTCTTTCCTCTTGGCCCTCCTCTCCTTCTCCTTGTCTGAAGTCAACTTTGAGCCATGCTCCTTCTTCACAACAAGAATCTGATGAGTGGGCAGGGCCAAGGTAGGGAGAGCTAGAGATTTGGCTGCATCTAAACCAGTCGGAGAGGACACCACCTTAGCAATCTTCTTGGAAGCCTCGGTTGCCTTCTTAGAAGCCTACAGTTTAGAGAAAACGTACCCATCTCTCCATCCACACGTGCTTAATGAAGAGTTTTTTTTGGAATAGACAACTTTTTGAAAAGTAACTCGATAAGAAAAAAAATCTTCTTACTATAGCCAAATCTTCTTTAGGAATCAAATGAGCGTATGTTTGACCTGGGGAACCAAAAATAAGAAATGTGAGTACCCACACATAATTATATTCACACATCACGTACATCCACATAAAAAGTGCAAGGACTCACGCAGAAGAGAAAGAATTTGGGGAACAATGAGGTCTGAAGGAGTGCATTACCAGTCACCAGCAACCAAAAACCATTGCGCCATCCAATTCTTTATATAAGTAGGGGTGCCCAGTGATGATTGGAAAATGTTTCCCTCTTAGTGTGAGATAATACAAGTCCTTCACATTCGGTCTAGTGTCCTTCTCCCTTCATGCAGTTTTTTTCAAAGTATATAAGGTGTGAATGATGTATAGGGAGATAGGGTAATCAGTACTCACTTCCTGCCACACCACCCATGTACCCACTACTTGAGTCCAAAAATTGGGGCTACCTAATACGGGTACAAATTATAGCTTCTGATAAGGGCTCTAAAGAACAAATGGAGTGGTAGATGTATTCCGTACTCAAACGCATCAAAGGAGCACCGCCACCTGGCCTTCTGGGAGACAGCAAGGTCTACATGAAGGACTGGGATGTATCACTCGGGTTTTGCTTGGCATGTGAGATGTAGAAGAGACCTCAAAAATACCACTACTTCTAACCTCCGTTTCCACCTCGTTGGACTCCCATGACTCTGGATAGGGTTCTGGATCAATATGATACCCAAAGTCTTATTCACACAGTCCACCCAGTTCTCTACTTGGGTGATCTCCTCCTCCGTCATTCCTAGTTCCTCCCTATGTGCCCCAAAAGGGGCCCTAATGCCTAAGTTAGACTCTTGCACCCCGGACGACGAACTCACTGCCTCTTCTCCTCTTAGCTCCGTGCTTCTTTTACCTCGGGGAGCGAGCAACTGCAATGAAGCCTCTTCTTCTGTGGATGATTTTTCCATGTAGGGATGATTCTTCTCTTCTTCGTCGTTAGAATCATTAAAAAAAATTACGCTACAAAATCTCCAATTCCACATCTTCTTGAGATCACTAAAATAATGAGTGCCAAAACCTAAATGGGACCAATGGCAATAGCCTCTAATAGGGTCGGCCATGACCACCAATTCCCGTGGTTCCGCTTCCCCACTCCTTCCATGTTCCCTGAAACCGAACTTGCCATTGAAAGGCAAAAGAAAGGGGAATACACTCAACAAGCTCTTAAAAGGAAAACAAAATTCAAGAAAGAAATGAACACAAGCAAGGGAAAAAGAAATTACTTGAGGAAAAGGAAAGTGAAGAGTTTCCTAGCAAGCAAAAGCAGCGTAAGGAGGGTTCTTGTATGCCAAAAGCGAGTCACCGGTGAAAGCCTTCAGGGATTATGGCGAAGTTACTTATGGTAATAAAAATTTAAAATCTTTGGAAACCCTCAAAATGTTGAAATTGCTAAAGAGAAGGAAATGAGATGGCAGAGAATTTATAGCAAGTAGTTATTTGTTTTAAGCCGTTAATCTTAATGTTATAACTGATCTTATCCTTCCACGTGTCCCACTACCAAATGAATTGAAGCACCAACCGGTAAGAATTTGAAGAGAATAAAACTGTCTAGCTATCTAGGTGCACACCACGCACGCACAAAGGCACGTTGCCGTAGGAAAACTCTTAAAATTCGCAAATCATCATCACATTGTTATAAATGCACCTTAAAAAGCGTGAAGATACATTTAATGGCTCCCTTGAGGGAAAATAATACCCTAAGGTCTTTTTCTACATAGCACTGAGAACCCCATCTTTGAGAAATTACAACGTGACCCCGGAATGGTTCACTATGGATTGGTTGAGGAGTACTTAAAGTCCTACAGCTAAACCAAAACAAATACGGTCCCCTTGGAATGGAAAAATTCAAACAAAGTCCATTGCTGTCATTTTTCAACCCTGGACCGCACATAAATGAACACACCGGACATGATGGATTAGTGTTACGATCATGCTTAAATGGACTTGACAAGTCATCCATGAGGGTCCATTATCCATATAAGACCCATTAGCACCCAACATTACTTCGGGCCATGTAGACAGAAATCCATTAGTCTGGAGTCATACATAGAGATCATTACAATGGATGTATTTAAGCCCCATTTTGTTCGAACTTACATGGCCGAACTCCTTATGACGGAATGGTATCATCCAGAGTCCAGCCTCTGAACTAATGATTAGATTGGTCAGCGTGTCACAAAGATGTGACCCCTCTGCAAGTTGCAACTTGATGTGACAACATCTTTTAAAGGGATGTGATGGCAACCGCAACTCTATGATATGTAGTAATGATTATTACCAAAGAAATAGTTTATCACGTGAAGGGTTATGAGTTAGCCATTTGTAAAGTGCGACACGTATCACAATCTAAAGTAATGGCTCCTACTATAAATGGATTGCTTTTGCCTCCAAGAAAAAATGTTAGTAACTCAATACTTACACACAATATACAAATCTCACTCCCCTTTCTCTTTTTTACACGCTTATAAGTTTTCAATCACACATATAACCATTTATTATATTCAATTTTTAAAATTTCAATATAGTATACATGGAGGTTTAGTGTGCCAGCAATATTCACCCTTAAATTATTCAAGGGGAATATCAGGAATTCAGTTCCATATTTAGTAAGTGAGATAATCAGTTTACCTATGAGAACAAGCAGTACATGAAAATTTATTAACTTGAAGAATCTTCTGGTTCTTCAATGAATTTCTTGTTAAATTCTCAATAATTCTCTTTATTGAATGGGATGATCCAACCAGTTATGCTAAATTATAAATTATTAAGTTTATTGAACATCTAACTCAATACAACGGTTGTTTTAATTGTATTAATACTAGTGTAATATACTAATCAATAAATAATGTTAAAAACTTTGTAGGTTTCTCTTTTGTTTAGAGGATAACAAATTATTCGCAATAACAAGTTTGTCATTCCATATCATATTATATTGACTTCAAGAGGACACTATATTTTCTGAATTATTGAAAATTACAATTCATGTTCTTAACGAGTGGGTAATATTCTTCGAGAATGTTAATTATAATGTTGAGTTTCTCCGTAGCGACAACAATTAAGAATGAATATTATTCGAAATTAATAATTTACTGATAAAAAAAATATAAAATAAAATATTTTATTACAACAAGTACAACAATTATAAAGTATTACATTTAACAAATAATGTGCATGAAGATATGAGAGGAATTCAATGAAATATGGATCGAAACACTAAATTATCGTTTAAATCTTACATAAAGCCATGTGCAAAATAAATTAAAGAGAGAACTCATTAGATGGAATAGCAATAATTATGTCTCAAGACCTTTTTTACAATTATACACTGAGAAGATATTCAATAGATGATTGGTACATATGTTTTGTATAAAATAAAAAAGAAAACATGTTTTTCAGGAGCGATAAATTAATATTATTCTTGAATACTAATAGTTTTTGTTTTCTTTTATTGAGTTTTTTAATTCATGCTTCTTTAAGAACACAATGAAATATATACTATTTAAGTGTAATGGATACAATATTCTTCAAGCTAAATAATGCAATATTCTTATGGAATATTGATTGAATATAACGACGTTCTTCTTTTAGAGTAACGGCACAATACTCAAGAATTGCAATAAATTTAAAGAACTTTAAGTATTCTAAAACATGAAGAGTTTTGTTCTTCAAAAATTCAAAATTTTCCAACTAATTCAGATTTCGTTACTGTTCGCATGGAGATTTCTCACAAATGAATCTTTTGATATTGGTCTTAATCGTTCGATATGAAGAGCAATGAGTTATTAACCCCCTTCCCAAATTTCATGATGAGTGGCTTATGGGTTGTTGAGATATCAACATTTGATTATTTCCGTTACAAGCTATCTAGATCCTTCAATTTCTTCACAATTGATTTTTATATCATAATACAACTCTTCCATTTTGTATAAATTCATGCTCTTGTTTGCGAAGTAACAATAGAATATTCTTAGAACATCAAGATGTGTAATGTTTATATTTTTCCAGGAGGATTAATACAATATTTCTCCAGAATATTATTTAAATAGTCATGTTTCACAAGAAATTGACACGAAATTCGTCTAGAATAAGAATGCTCACATATTAATCTTTTTAAAATTAATAATACAATATTATTTTCAAATATTATTATGTAGGAATTTGCACTTCTTCTGGAGCAAAAAATTATTCAAATATAATATCCATTTTCAAACAATATTACGATATTCTTCTTAAATATTGATATAGATTATTTCGAAAACACGGACGAGCCACATGTGGGGAAACTTGCACGTGTGGGAGGCAAACAAACATACTACTAAGGGAGACTCACGAAGTAAAAAAAGTGGCCAATAATAATACAATATTATTTTCAAATATTATTATGTGGGAATTTGCGCTTCTTCTAGAGCAAAAAATATTCAAATATAATATCCATTTTCAAACAATATTACGGCATTTTTCTGAAATATTGATATATATTATTTCGAGAACACTAACGAGCCACATGTGGGGAAACTTGCACGTGTGGGAGGCAAACGAACATGCCACTAGGGAGACTAACAAAGTAAAAAAAGGTGGCCCAAAGAATCCTTTTCAAGAATTATAATATAATATTTTTCTAGAATACTAATTTATATTATTTGTTCTAAGAATAATAATAAAACATTTTATTATAAGATATTTGTTTTCCTATTTTTTCTGTTTGGTATGAAGTTAGAATTCGAATTTAAATTCTAAGGTTCAACCACTTAAAACTAAAAACTGGCCAATTTCATGAAAAATAAATTATTAGGGGTAAGGTTGTTTTTTAATTTCCAAATAAAATGAAATTTGATTTCTTTTCCACCTTTCACTATCAAACACATCCTATATATATTCCATAAAATAAGTAACTCTAAGTGAATTTCACCTTTTTCTGTACACAACCATACTAATCTTCAGTGTGTGCATCCATGTGTGGAAATGCCAAAACAGGAATTGAAGAATCTTATCAAACTTGAAATACAAGAACAAGACATAGCCCAAAAATTACGGAAGGTTTCAACATAAGGTTATCGAAGGAATATTGCTCTCCAATTTTTATTGGAAATATATATAGCTTATCTTTCCTTTGTAAAAGATTACATTCTCATAATCGGAAATTTTACCTTTTCCTTTAATTTGCTTTCCTTTCCTTTCCTTTCCATGGATGAAAGTGTTCAGAAAAAGCCTTTGTACTAATAAACGTCTGGAATTAAAATCAGAATTTTAATAAAATTGAATAAAATTTCGTAAAATGTATCATTGAAAAATTATGAATCATATTAAATGTATAACTAAAATTAATTTTTTATTTCGACTTAGATCAAAATCTTAATTTTAATCCCTATGGGGGCTAAACAGTCACATTATAATTTAATATGTTTTTCTCTATCCTATTTTCAAACGTACATTCTTCAATAAAATAATATTATACGTAAATTAAAACTTTTTATAACTTTTAACCAAATATTTTTCAAAAAGTCATAATTTCAAAATACATTTTCCTACAAAACTATTTATAAAGGGGCTCAAATAGGGGGTAAAAGCATTGATTTTCAGTTGAGTCATTGATAATTCAAGATTTCATAATTGTTAACTTAGGGCATGTTTGGTCCTGGAATTTTTGGCCACGTTTTTCTTCAAATTCATTTTCAACCGCATATATATTATTTTTATGGGGGTCACTACTTTAACAATTTTCAACTACTTTTCAACCACATTCGCCAAAAAAAAAATTCCCAAAATTTCTTACACCAAACTGGCACTTAAACTTTATTCTATAGGTTTTGAAAGTGAATAAAGCAATGTCTACTAACTTAAAAGTTATTACTTTGACCTCCAAACGAATCCATATGTTTCTCTAAACTGGGAAAAATTGCAAATATATATGCTTTTCTTTTTCATTTGTCCTACTCTTTTGGGGGAATAGAGGAGCATGGACATGATATTTGATCAACTAGGTATAGAACATTATGCAAATCCGAGTTATCACCTTATCTACGGAACTTAGTAAATGCTTGATAAAACTTTTTTCAGATTATAAATATTGGGTCTTATCAAATATTTGCATAAAAAGTGGATTAAAGTCGTGATTCCTATGGAATCTAATGATAAAAATGATGTTTGACTATAAATGGAAATTATTTTGCCGAACATACTGCACTGTAAAGCCTAGCCATTTATTAAAGAGAATTAGAAGTGAATTAGTTTCTTTAAGTAATCGAAGTGGAAGGGCGATATAATTAATGATACTTTATAGAAATGACTATTTACATTGAACATGTATACTAATATCACACCCATACGTTGTCCGGAAGAATAATTTGAAATGATTTTACTGTAAATATTATTACAAAATAGAAAAAAATTGAACAAATAATTTGCTTTGATTAATAATACAGACTGTCAACAAATGCTCACAATAGAAATAAATAACAATTATCATCAATTTTGGAAAACCTCTTTAAATAATATATTATTTGTACAGTTTGTATTTATTCACACTCATGTGATACACGAAAGTTGCTATAGAAAAAACGTAACGTGAATAGAAATAATAACTTTCAAAATATTATAATTTACATAAAATAAAGTAATTGTAACAAATTAAATATATGAAAACCTATATATACATAAATAAATGTAACAAATTAAGCAATTTTGACAATGCGTGAAACTGAAAATCAACACAAGATTTGTGGTGCACGAACGTGGAATTCAACTCAAGAGATCGCATGATTAATAATTTTTAATTTTTAAATGCGATGCATTTAATGGAACATAATTAAATGCATATTTAATTATATGTCAATAAAAAATTATTAATGAAAATATTAATAAAATATATATAGCGAGTCTTTTTGTGTATATATGTTAATAAAATTAAGAAATAAAGTTTCACCATTTTTTACGGCATATAATTATTTTTTTTTAATATTTTAATAAAATTCTAAACTGTTAAAATGTTTTATCTCTTTATAGGGAAAAAATGTCATTAATTAAGTGTTTTAGAGATTGTAACATGAACATATCAACTCCATTTCTGAAATTAACGTTCAGCTTGCATATTCTCCTTAAGATCGACGTTTTTCTTTTCATATATTATTCTTTATCATATTCTTCTCAAAAATAGGTGTAGGATAGACTTCTTTGGAATAATTTAATTTTTTAAGTATTAATTTCAACTATTTTTCTAAAAAGATAATCATTAATTTAAATAAATATTGTTATATTAATTGATTTTTCTTTTTTCATACTGACAATTTTTTTATTCATATTGTTGCATTATTATTTTAATAAAAATCATTGATCGATCAATTGTTTAATATAAATTATATGAACTAATTGTTAAAATCTGTAATATATTTTTGCATATTTTAGTTATTTAAATTTATAATAATGAAAAATAGAAAAATTGACAGAATCAGTAAATAAATAAAAATGATGTGAAAATGATAAATGAATTGAAGAAATCTTAAGTTTGTAAAATTAGCTCAAATTAATTGGATTTGTCTTAAAAATTCGTATAGTTATTATTTATTTTAATTTGATGAGAAAATACTAGAACAAAAATTAATCATTTATGATTAAAATGAATTTAGTTAACTAATTATAGATAATATTATAGGGCTTAAATGATATAATTTAAAGTGAATTAGATATTGAGGAAAAATAAAATGTATAAATAAGTCCTTACTTTTAATTTCTTATATGATTTTACGGATAACATATTTACAATTTGCTCACTTATTAGCTTGCATTAAACTTTTCATTGTGATTTTTAATTTAACACTCATATTACATATCTTTCGATTTCAAAATAATACAATAATTATTAAAATAATAATAATAAAATAGAAAAAATAACATTTTGATGTTATTAATAGCATAGCATGGATGCCAGTGTAATTAATTATACATGTAAAATAATAATTGCTAAAATATTTAATATATTATTTTTTTAGCAAAAAATTCCAAATTTAAAAAGTTTTTTGGACGGGAAACTATGTGTGTATTTTGATGATGACTATTCTACTTTTATATATATTAAGATTAGATAAAATTTATATTAAGATTTAAGTAGACTTGGATTATAGTAAAGAAATGTGTATGAAGCCTTATTTGCTGGAGACAATATTGTGAATTATATCATTTATTTATTTATTTATTTTCCGTTTACCAACCAAATTAGTTGACTAATACTAACATGCTCTACACTTCACTTTTGACTACTATTTTAGTACAAAATCTTAGGAATTGGGGTTTAAGAAGATTATAATACTAGTTTACTTCCACTTTTTTCTATAAGTATTTGAAAATGATTAAAGTTAAATTATGATTTAAAACACTTCCATTTTCACTCTCCTTTTTCTTCGAACGTCGAAAATGGATGTATAGTTCATTTTTCATTTGTACTACTCAAATACATTGTGCTATTAACGAGCATGGACGTGACATTTACACAAGTAAGCAAGGGTGGATTTAAATAGGGCTAGTACAGGGCTACAGCCGTACTGTGTCATGGCCCAGATGACCCCAAAAAAAAAAAAAAGTAGTTCAACCAAAAATATAAAGTGGAAATTACATGTGAACCGATTTATATTTCGACTAATTCAAAATTACATAATAATAATAATAACAATAATATATTCATGTGTCAGGTGTCAAATAGAATATTAAAAATACAATATTTAATCATCCCAAATGCTTTGACTGAGATATCAAACGTTCCAAATGATCAGGCCCGGACCTGCCTAGAGGTCCAAGAGGCCGTCGCTTCAGGGCCCACAGGCCTTTTTTTTTTTTTTTTTTTTGGGCCTTTTTTTTTTTTAAAGCAGCCCAGACAGTATTTTTTTTTAAAGCAGCCCAGTCTACTAACTTAACCAACCAATCCATTATAACAAATCTGAATCCAAATCCAATAATCAATCCAATCCCTCTTAATCTCAACACACGACCACCGACCACGACACAGCTGAGCCCACTGCACTGCCCACCCACTCTTGCGACGACTGGTGACGGTGATGAGGTAGTGAGGGCCAACTCCAAGTCCAGCCACCGGCGGTCCAGCGAGCGGCGAATCGGAAGTTTCGAACTTCCACCACCAGTGTCCGTCCGAGAAGTCCAGCTCCGCTGCTCCAGCCTCTCCGTGACTCCGTCGGAACTCCAGCAGTGCTGCAGGTAGTTCCTCTTGACTTGAGTCCTCTGTCCTCCTCTCCACGCTCACGCCTGCGCCAGCGGCCAGCTCCTGCACGGCTGCACTGCCTCCGGCTCAAACCTCCAGCTTGGTGGTCCACTGGTAAGTTATAAATTTTGATTTATTGGTTTTGTAAATTGTAATTTTTTATAGTTCATAATTTCTAACTTCTAATTTGAATCTGTGTTTCTCAATTTCTAGCTTCTAACTAAGCCCTAATATTCCCCTTTCGTGAATTATGAATTGAGATTTGGTAAATATTTTATTTGATGTGTGAATTGTGATTATTAAGTTATAAGTTGTGAATTGAGATTTGGTTAATATTTGGTTTGTTTGTGAATTGTGAATTGTGATTATTGATTTTTATGTCATAAATTGGGATTTGTTTGTAAATTGGTGATCATGGTTTGAATTTAATTATGTTGAGGAGTTTGGGATAAATCTTGGACTATTGTAGAAGGTTGGATGCTGAATGTGTTGTGTTTGATGATTTAAAATATTTTGAGATTCCTCTATAGGTTGGTTAAGTCCAATTTATAGAGGAGACTCTGCCAAAATTTTTGTAGAATCTTGTAATAGATAAGTGAAATATTTATATTTGAAATGTTTTAATTCCGCGTTTTATGTGAAAAGAAGTTAACATGACTAGGTTTAAGATTTTAAACTTGGAGTGTTATATTTTATTTAATCTTTATTTTCAGTTTTTTCCTTAAAAAAAAATTTTTCGGGGGCGCTGCCCCCGAACCCCCATATAGCCCAGGGCCCATATCTCAAAAAACAACCGTTTGTTTCAGGCCTACAAAATCACAGGTACGGCTCTGTAAATTATCTAACCGAAATCGCCAGACTTCTATATTCAACCACCACACCCTTAATCCCGCCAACATCTGCTATTACTTCATCATTGATAAAAGTGGCGATATCGTAGCTGCGTCACAAGGAGGAGGTGGTGATTTTGTATTGGATTTTGGTAGAGGAGGAGGCGGCATCGCTGCTACCCCCACCCCCTCTAACAAGAGGCTGTGAGCAGACAACTCGTACCTGTTGGAAAATTGTGTTTCCAAATGGTTGTTCAAATATTTAAAGATGATAAGATGAAGTACACAATAGAATCAATACAAAGAGGTATTGATAAGTAAGACAAAAGAATGAGAAAAACAGGAACATAAGAGGCCAAAATATGAACCACGCGATCGCGTGGTTCATGGTCCAACGATCGCGTGGTTGAACGGATTTGAATCTGTTCAAAATAAAGAGGCATCATGCGATCGCGTGAGCCTTGTACCGCGCGATCGCGTGGTGGTTTCCGAAAGGCACCTTTTGGTGCCTAAGTTGGTTTTTGCACCAAAAGGTGCCCTTTTGTCTAAGAGGTGTGTACTTTTATAAAATGTGGATTAATCTCTATATAAAGGATGTTATATTGATCAATTCTATATATATGATATATGAGGGAGAACATCCATAAAATATAGAAGTCATTGTCCACCAAAATCAATACTCATTTTTCAATTGTTTTTTGTTCCTTCTCCATGGATTATTAGTGCTTAATAAATACATGGTTTGAAGGCTTGATTAATCCGCTAAAGCATTTGCTATCTAACCCTTTAAGCATCTCGAACGAGAGGGAGCAAATGTACTTTTAGGACAACGTGTAATCACGTGTTCAAGCCTCTCGTTTGATTCCTTAATTCTGTGTTATTCCATTCATATCATGATTTCAAGTGGTGTTTCCATGTGTTTTGGCTTATGATTCTTCAAGTGGAATTCGATGATTTCGTCTCCAACCTCTCAAGGTAAGTTCATTTTGATAACAATCTAAAAGTACATTTTCGCTAATGGAGTCGAGATTTTGAGGATCTTGAATCATGATATCGTGTGTGTTCAATAAATCATAAAACAAATTTTGTAGCGTGATTGTTTCTTGAAGGCTTCTTTATGTTTGGTTATAACATGCATATTTTGCATGTATCCATAGAAGTATTAAGAAATTTTTTATTCAATGCATGAGAAATTAAAGATGATGCTTGATTAACGTTACTGTGCCATAATATATGTAATCATGTTTGTGGCATGATGATGGTGATTAGTGAAAGAAGTAAGAGTTTAATCTTTCATTACATTTATTTTACAAATGATGTGTCTATTCATGAAGAGAAGGCACTATTTGTGCCCTTTCAATTTAAATTGATTTCAAAAGGCATGATAAAATGAAAATGTGTGAACTTGAAAATGTTTATGTTTTTAAATTTTATCATAACCGCATGTAATGTTTCATGAAAGTGTGTAAAAAAAAAAAAAAAAAAACTCAAGGGAATTGTTATGTTTGTTTTAATCCTAATTCTCGTGACAAGTAATGGATTGACATGACATTTTAGATGATTAATTATACATGTCAGATATTTATTCAATACATGAGACCTGTTGGATAAATTATTTTAACTATGTGATCATTCATTGTGGAATTTTCATGATAGTGGAAATTTGAAAGTATATGCTCTTTCAATAATATTGTTTCCATTTGATTCATTTATGAGAAGTGTATTTCTCTTTTACATTATGCAAGTATATTGATATATGAATCAATTGGACTCTTGAAAATGACATGAGAATTTTATAAATTGGTGAATAAAATTATATTTATTTGTGATACCATTTTATTTTATGGAAAATAGAGTTCCTAAAATATTGAGGCATGCAAGTATGAGTATTTGCACAAGTTGCTTTAACAATATTTAATCAAATATTGTGGAGAAAGTAAATATGATAGTTTACTTCAATTATCTCATGACATGTTTGCTAATAATGTTATTAGTATTAATAAAGTGACCATTTTCAATGGTAAATTGGAGACTACCACTTGTATTAAAAATGCCCATTGTTGGCTTAAATGTGGCAGTGAAAATCTTGATACTTATTATTGTATTAAGAAATGTGAAATGGCTGTACAACGAATTATGGAGATGCCATATATTGCTTGTGAAAGCAATGTTGTTTTTCCTAATTAAGGAATTATGGGGGTGAGATCAAACTAAGATCAAGAAGATCATTGATGAATATTGATATTTATCATATTGTTTATCTCTTTTGAAAATAAAATAATAATTATATGAAGTATTTTTATGAATGCATAGAGATGCATAACAATTATTGAAAATTTGTGAATTTTCATTGAGAATACATAAGATTGGATTTGTCCATACTTATTGTGATTATTACAATGGTCATGTGAAAAGTAATAGTTTTTACACAATTGGATGATGAGATCACAAATATGATTTTGTCACGACCATTGATTAACATTGATATTTGTTTTGTAAAAATAATATTCTCATATTAGTCTTTCAATGAGTGAAAGAATTACAAATTTATTTCTTTCAAATGAAGTGAAAGAATTATGAAACTTGTGCTTATTCCAAACATGTGGGGATAAGGCGTGTTACAAAAGAAAATTATATTTTGCTCATAGTGGAGACAATAATCTTTTGCAAATATCAATAAAACAATTGAGGTTTTATTACAAATTGTTTCTTTCAAATTGAGTTGAAAGATTATACATAAAAGAATTTAGCCTAAAATTTAGAGTGACATTTTGGCAAAAGATTCAAATTATAATTTCCAAAATTAATGAAATTATATTGTGATTATGATCAAATATCCAAGCAGAAACTTTGACAAGTTTAAAGGATATTAAAATGCAAATAAGCGATTAAGTTGGATCGCATAAACAAAATTATCTATACTTCTAAAAGAGAGAAGTATAAATTAATAAAGTGATAGAGTCACTTTATGTATTTGACAATATTGTTGTCAATTGAAGAAGTGATTAAATGTAATCACTAAAATACGTTTGACAAAATGTATTGTAAATTCATTCTTTTTGCGAAAAAGAATATTGAAATTAATTTTGTTATACCGCAAATGTGAGGGTAATATGATTAAGTCCTAAAAGAGACTTTTAAAAGTTGCGAAGGGATGAATACTATAGCGATCCAGAATTTTTATGCAATAAATAATTATTTTAATATTTAGAAAATTGTGTCGCTACTATTTCATTTATTATTTTGAAGTTAACGCCGCGACGAATTCGTCTAGCCAAGTCAAGAAATATCGAATTTGTTCGATTTTAAATTAAAATCCGAATTTCTAAAATTATGTTATTTTAATTATTTATTCAAAGTATTATATTCAAAATCTTTCTAAAATCCAAATTTGCCCACATGTCTTCTTCTTTACACCAAGACAACAATTCTTTACACAATAACATCATCATTTTTGTACAAATAATTTTACACCTAATTCTACACTATCATATTCTATAGTATCAAATCAATACATATTCTTCCCCATCACAACTCACGTCCCCTATATTTTTTTCTTCCTTCTTTATCATTCTTTCCACCTCAATATACCATCATCAAAGCATCTTCATCATTATCATTCATATCCCCACAAATTCCTTTACAGCACCATTATCATCATCATCAATTCACTATCACAAAGCCTCCATTGCCATAGAACCATTATAGAATCAAAACCATCAACCTGTATAAAACCATGGAGCTGCCACAATCATCCCAAGCAGCTCAATCTATAATCAGCTCAGCTCCATCACTTTCCTTCAAACCCAGTAACAGCTTTCTATCTACCAAATCAATACAGAACCAAGCAACCACTGTTTCATCACTGCAAATTCACCAATCACCAGAATTCCTCACTACTGATCATCACCACCCACACTGATCCATCTCCCTCACACAGCTAACCTCACATACCCATCTCAACATCACACAATTCTCAATTCCATTAAGTTTTCAGAAATCATTTTCATTATCAATTTCTCTGCAACACTCAGACCAAACGCCAATTGAATCATGAAACCACAGCCTTTAATCCATCAAGCCACGCACTGCAGCCATCACCAACAACCACCAACCATATTCATCATCATCAATCAACACCGCCATCACGCAGACCATACTGCCACCATGCCACAATTCCAACACCACAAGTCTGAACATCAGCACCTCCACCATAGCCAAAATCCCTTATCAACACCATGATCAATTTTACTGCAACCTCGACAGCTTGCAGCAACCCAAACCACCGGTTGCAGCCCTTCACAGAACCATTGCCAATCGCCTGCAAGCACAGTCCTACCATCACTGCCGAATCTTAATCTCATCACGCCACCAACCTCCATCAGCACCGGCATCATCTCCACACCCAAACCACAACCTCCACCACCATCGCACACGGACACAACCGTCATCAATACAAACCACTACTACCCAATCCCAAAGTAAAACCCAAAAACTGAGAGGAATCAAAGCCCAGAACCTTACCTTGATTCGACCTAGCTCTGGCCTGATTTTCACCGGTTGTACCGCCGATTCTCCGCAGCCCAAAACTGCCACTTTTTGCCTCGGCTCAACCATCAATCTTGCACCCAAATTTCACAATAACCTAGTCTACAACACCCCTGCCACTCGCCGCACCTTACGCCGGCGATTTCGTCTGCGAAACCGCCGGTCAGACACCATAGTTCACGAAGCCGCCAGCGTCGCTCTCTCCGATCTCTCTCTTGACTAGTTGAAATGGAAAGAGAGAGAGAGAAAAATATTTTAAATATATTTTGAGTTTCAGAAATTGCAACTTTAGTCCCTGAAGTTTCTAAGTCTTTCAAATCAGCCCTGATTGTTTTAAAACCTATCAATTCAGTCCTTAAGTTTTTTTAAATGATTTTAATCAGCCCTTTCATTTTCAAAATCTGATCACTTCAGTCCCTGCTGATTTACTTTTAAGCTCAAATTTCAAAAGTATTCATTTGAATCCCTCAACTATCAAAAGTATCTACTTTAGTCTCTCAACTTTCAAAATATCTATTTTAGTCCCTGAACTTTCAAAGCATTCATTTTAGTCCCTCAACTTTCAAAACATCAATTTTAGTCCTCAAATTATAATTTATCATTTTGAACTATATATTCGATAGACTAAAGTGACTTATTGGCTAAGACGAAGCGTACGGAGAATTTAAAGAAATTGAAGTCATTCCCGCTCAACTTTGCACTCGTCGGATTTGAGGTAGACTCGCACTTATTAATTGATTTAAATTATGATTTCATATAAATGTCATGTGACTTGTGGAAGTCAATTTTCAAGAAAATTAAGTATGTTTTATGAAAAGTAAGTATACCCTATGTTTTTACGATAATGTTTTATATGTTTTGGATCATTGCTACGCATAAGAATTCTTACCACCTAAGTTCGGTAGAATTCTGTGTCTCCATAAGTTTATGAGGATTTACCACCTAAGTTCGGTAAAATTCCTGTCTTTCCATATGTTTATGAGGATTTACCACCTAAGTTCGGTAAAATTCCTGTCGCGTATGTTTATGAGGATTTCGATCCTATCTTATGTTATGATGGAAATGATCCCTATGAATTTCATGAATTATGTTTTGGTATACTTACTGTTATTATGATCTTACTACATAAGAATTCTTACCACCTAAGTTCGGTAAAAATTCTTATATTTATGAGGATTTCGATCTTATCCTATATTATGATGAAAACTTACTGTTATTATGATTTTACTGCATAAGAATTCTTGCCACCTAAGTTCGGTAAAGTTCTTGTGTCTATTTATGTTTATGAGGATTTCAATCATATCTTATGTTATGCTTTCAAAAGAAATTATGCTTGGCATAATTAAAATATTTTTATAAGTATATGGTTTTCAAAGAGCTGTTTTCAAAGAGCCTATGATTTGCAAAATATGTCCCGTGCTGTAATGCACAATATGAGTTTTATCAAGAGCAGTTTTATAAAGAAGCTCTATCAATGCCCGTTTTATAAAGAGCCGGGATTTATGTGTTTAATCATCTTATAAATTAAATTAATTTGCGATGAGTCTACTGAGTATTTCCCCCATGAAATACTCACCCTACTTTTTAACAGTTTTGCAGATTTCGGAGACGGTGGCGAGCGATGAATGATGGTGGCAATAATCGTTGAACGGTTGAAAGTTTGACGTTAATGATTTCCGTATTTTCCAAACAATCGAATAATTTAGAGAAGTTCATTTATTTGAGAAATTATGATATTGGCAATTTCTTTACAATATTAATGGTTCGATTTACTATTTCAAATGGTTTCATAAATGTTTTCAATTTTAGCGGCCATTACAGTTTATTTAATGTTGCCAAAAATGAATTTCAATTATTTCTTCCGCAAAAAATATTATTCGAAAAATTTAGACAGAAAATGACGTAGTGAATCGGGTATACGGAACTCGGGGCGCTACAAATACAAGCAGTGGAGGAAGAAAAATCATGGAGTGCAGTGAGAAAGGTAAGTAAGTTGTTATGCATTATAAATTTATATAATATATTCTATGCATGGAATGTATGTCAAATTTGCAATAAAGAATACTATATTGTTATACCTTATTTTGACATATAACATATCATTGAAATTGGATTTAGTTATTAAATACCATATTTAATAATATTGTTGGTGCATTGATTATGTGAGAATCTATCTTGATTATTGCATATCGCTTATTGAAAATTATGAAATATATGATTTTCAAGCTTTAAATTTATGAAATAGAGTTTCATGAATGCATGAGATTTTAATAACCTTAGTGGTTTCCTTAAATTCTCCTTTTGATAAGTATGTTACACTTTATAATAACATGATATAAATGCTGAATCATGTAAATTTCATTTGCTTTGATCTTTGAGGAATAAATATGTGGTACATTTATTCATAGTATAAATTGCTACATACTAAATTGATTTGGTATATGAGATAAGGCATTGATATGAGGCAAATGATAAATATTTATCACGCGACAATAAAGTATTTTTGTTTAAAAAATGTGAATCATCTGCAAATTCTTATGTGAAGTATTTATTATCAATTTGTCTTATTTGAGAAATTTGAACAAATAGAAGTTTATTTACTATACATAAATCCATTTTATAAAATCTTTGTTCAAATTTGTTATCATCTTATTTCATACTATTCTGTATAATCCAGTTTGATTATTATATCATTTGAGAAAGTATGCAAGATGATATGATAGAATGAGTCTATCTAATTGATATTGATATCAATGGTTGATATCATATATATGTGAAAAGCATTATTACTAATGGAGAGTAATAATATGAAACATACAAGTGAATATGGATTATTGTTGAACATTGTGGTTCACAAAGAGAATCATTCACTTAAATGAAATTGAGAAATTTGAAGATTATCCCAAAGTGTGGGGGTAACACTCAAAAAAATATTGTAAAATATTTATTGTACTCATTGAGGAGACAATTAAATTATTGATAGAACAATTGTGTTCATAGAATTACGATTCTATTTCTTTCAATTGAGTGAAAGAATAATTTTTTTGAGTCTACCCTATAAGTGTGGGTAGTACAACTAAACTTTAAATAAAGTTTAAAGTAACATTATTTGAAGTCTATAAAGTGCACAAAATAGACTACAAAATATTGTGAAATATTTGACAAGTGTTGTCAAATAATTGAGAAGTGATCACATTTAAATATTCTAAAGAAGTCTAGACATAAATTGAATCAAAAAGTGATTCAATAACTTGTGAAAAAGTTAAGTTAAAACTTGACTTTATATCTTATGAAAAATCATAAGAACATAATCGAGTAGGATGAGGTGAAACTCCTTTATAAAAGATCCGCCAATGACGGCAACCCTACCTGTCATTACGAAATGAGTAATTCACGTGTTCAAAGGGTAACAACAAGTCATTCGATATGTGGATAGTTTCAACACTTTATCAAAACATACCTCATTCTAGATTAAAAGTGTTGGTTGTTACAGTTGGAGGGCTGAGTTTTAAAACTCTTAATGAAATTCAGAATTACAAGTATCTCTAAATGTAACAAAGATACTGGAAGAACTTCACCTATATGAACTTAGAAGTGGTGCCGCTTCAAGGAAAGTTTGGAGTTACTTTCTGAAAAGTTCACGAATCGGATAGGCGCAAGGCCATTAACGTGCTAAAGCAAAACTTGTGCGGAACAAAAGACTTTGAGTGTTGTGTGTGTGATGTTGCCGGTATTATCACATGGAATAACGGGTTCAAAGCTAAGGCTACCCGGGATTTCGATAATACTTTGCGACATTTATAGTAAGGTAAGGTTTAAATCGAAAGATACCTTACTTTATGCATAACACCGTTATAAAATGAGTTGGTGAAAATATTTGAACAAGTGGGGGATTGTTGGAAAATTGTGTTTCCAAATGGAAATTGTGTTTCCAAACGGTTGTTCAAATATTTAAAGATGATAAGATGAAGTACACAATAGAATCAATTCAAAGAGGTATTGATAAGGAAGACAAAAGAATGAGAAAAACAGGAACATAAGAGGCCAAAATATGAACCACGCGATCGCGTGGTTCATGGTCCAACGATCGCGTGGTTGAACGGATTTGAATCTGTTCAAAATAAAGAGGCATCATGCGATCGCGTGAGCCTTGTACCGCGCGATCGCGTGGTGGTTTCCGAAAGGCACCTTTTGGTGCCTAAGTTGGTTTTTGCACCAAAAGGTGCCCTTTTGTCTAAGAGGTGTGTACTTTTATAAAATGTGGATTAATCTCTATATAAAGGATGTTATATTGATCAATTCTATATATATGATATATGAGGGAGAACATCCATAAAATACAGAAGTCATTTTCCACCAAAATCAATACTCATTTTTCAATTGTTTTTTGTTCCTTCTCCATGGATTATTAGTGCTTAATAAATACATGGTTTGAAGGCTTGATTAATCCGCTAAAGCATTTGCTATCTAACCCTTTAAGCATCTCGAACGAGAGGGAGCAAATGTACTTTTAGGACAACGTGTAATCACGTGTTCAAGCCTCTCGTTTGATTCCTTAATTCGGTGTTATTCCATTCATATCATGATTTCAAGTGGTGTTTCCATGTGTTTTGGCTTATGATTCTTCAAGTGGAATTCGATGATTTCATCTCCAACCTCTCAAGGTAAGTTCATTTTGATAACAGTACTTCATTTATCTTGTCCAATCACCAAGCATCGACGAGGTTACAAAGATCAGTGACCATGACACTACGACGAGTAGCAACAACCTCATTCCACAATAGAGATTGCCACTGGGTAGTGGCCATCTAAAGACTCAAGCTACTTGTGCAGGTGGTTTTCATGGCATGTTGATGTGAAGATGGTGATAGTTTTGGTGGTGATTTTGTGAAGACACTGATGATTGTGGACGTGGTTGTTGTGATAATGTTGACAGTTGTGTTGGTAGGTTAAAAAGTAGGTGGTGGTGGTGGATCTGCGCTGGTGTTTTGGGATAATGTCGACGTCGTCGATAGTGGCCACAGAATGCAACAGTTTTGTGATGGTGTGGGGATACTGAGTGGCCACAGAATTCAACAGTTTTGTGATGGTGTGGGGATGCTGCTGGTGGTGGTTTTAGTTGTGGTGAGTTGTGGTGGTGGGTTCGGTAGTAGTGGTGAGATATTGATGGTGGGTTTTGGTTGTGCACTGGTGGTTGTGGTGGTTTGGTGTGAGATAGTGATGGGCAGTGGTGTTGTTGTTGGCTAAGTCACATGTGATATATTAGGTCACATGTCAAGCTTCAAATGTTTAGGTTCAAGCCAGAGGTCACATTTCATGCATTAAGTCATAAGTCACATTTCAAAAATGTTAAGGTCACAACTTGTTTGATGCATTATGTCACATGTCACACTTCAAATGTTTAAGTCAGATTTTATGATTAGGTTACATGTCACATTTGATGCATTAGGTCATAGGTCACACTTAAAAAATGTTCAGGTCACAGCGTATTATGTCACAGGTTACACTTCAAATGTTCAGATTACAACCTGTTTGATGTATTATGTCACAAGTCACACGTTAAATGTTCAGACCACATGTCATATTTGATTCATTAATTAGAGGTCACACTTTAAAAATCTTTAGTTACAACTCGTTTGATGCATTATGTCACAGGTCATACTTCGGATGTTCTGGTCACAAGTCACATTTGATGCATTAAGTCACACATCAAAAATGTTTCAGATCTTCTTCTTATTCTGGATTCTCAATTCTGAAAATAGGCAGCAATTTTTTTTATGGTTTAATTAGTGAAGCAATGATTATTACTATAGTAATGGTTTTGGTGTGTAAAAAATGGTTGCGAAGGTGGTGCATCGAAAATCGGGTGGTGGTGGTTCTACTGATGGTGATTAAGATGGCAAATGTGATGGTGGTGTTGTTGTGACGATGGTGATAGAGCGCATAATTGTTACTTAATTTGTGGTATTTTCTCTTACTCTATTGATTTTAAATGCTTAAATTGTGGATAATAATCATATTTTATGTTTTGTGGATTAGGTGAAAAATTGAGATCAAATTGGACTCAATATCACAAATTGAAAAGAAGAAGTTGAAATATTAAAAGGTGCACAATCATAGAAGGACTTTGCATAAGGCGTGAGCACGCCTTACTGTTTCATGAAAACTTGACTTATATGAGCGATTTTTGGATGGAGAAAATATTACTATTGGACCCACAATTATTTTATAAGGGGATATGAATATTTAGAGAGATTATTTATGTAATTAATAGATTTTTATTATTTTAGGGAATAATTAGATTTTGATAAAAATGAAGGAAACTAGATTCTTCCTTATCTCTAGGAATCATTCTATACGAGGACTCTCTATCCCTTTTTCATGTTCAGGGTCTTAGATTTTCCATGATTATCTTTTCTCTTAGTTTATTTTTCCTTCTCAATTTTTATGGATAGCTAAAGTATTATTCTAGTTCAAGGATAATTGAAGTTTCGATTCTACAAAATTGTGAGATCTAATTAGTTTTATTGTTCTTTTATCTCTTTTCTATTTATATATCTTTTGTTTGCACTGAATTTGTTGTCTTGATTAACTAATACAAAATGCACGTTGTTTTAATTGTCAAAACAATACTTATCCAATTAGGAATCTAAATCCGTAATTGTTTAAGTTTTCTAATACAAGTGACAAATAACATAGTTGATCATAGATTGATTTTCAATCTATGTTATGGAGATAAATAACCTAACTTAAATGAATCAGACATGTGAATTTGTTAATTAGAATTGGTCATCCCTCTAGAGATTAATGCTTTTGGTAAAATAAATCCTAAGATCGTATTTAGGGTTGTTTATCGATTAGGGAAATAATCAACAAACGTCTCTTGATTATCAAGACAGTAAGGAGAGATAGGTTGTTAGATCGTATAATAACCATAACCAATTTAGAAAATGAGTAAATGATTTTATTTTTTCATCCATGATCAATTCTATTTATCAATACTAAGATTATACCTTGGGTTGGATGTTTATTTAATTTGATATTCTCATCACTTTAATTTCGCAATTGTTTATTTACAAATTGAATTCACATTAAAAATTCAAAACCCCATACTTTTTAATTTATTGTTTTAATTTTCTTGAAGAATTAAATCTAACAAATCCCTGTAGATTCGACCTTACTCACCACTATTACAATTTATTTTTATAAGAGCAAGAAAATATTATTATTTGTTGGATTCGACACCCATAAGATGGTTGTGCATTGGAGCTTGGGAAGTTATGATTGGAAGTAGTATTTCCAATTTCTTGCATTTTTTAGAAATACATTTGTGTGATTAATCACGTATGGTCTTTAGGTAAGGTTTGAATGTCCCCCTCATTGAATGTAATTTTTTCATAAGTCAATAAAATTTATATCTCAGGCTTGGATTTTCGAGTCGAGATATTTATTAAAAAAATTGGAATGTAGCATTTTAACCATATGGTTTGTGTATTTTTCCACTAAATCGGCCCATATATTGAGCTAACCCTTTACCCACATAAAATGAAAGAAGGATAGCCGAAAAATCCACTATACATACACATCTGAGTCTGACATTTATTTTTCATTGCCCCCCACCCAAAAAAAAAAAAAAAAAAAAAGAAACGACTGCAAAATTCTTCCCAATAAACCTCCAAACGCCAAACCCTACTCATCTTCAATACTAAGGTAAATAAAAAAAATAAAATTGTGTGCCTAATTGCCTTGTTTCTGATTTCTGAAGATTGTAGATGACAAATTATAATCACTCAAGTATTATTGCACTTGCTTGAACTTAGATTTTTGTAATTTAATTCCTATAACAGTTTAACTTTAATCTCATCGCATATTTGCAAATCAAATTTGCATTTTGCATAGTATGAGGCCAGGCACAGGGCTGTGGTTAAGGAGCTTGCTTGATTCTTTAATGCATTGAGATTGAATCAGTTGAGGTTAGTAAAAATGTTATTTTGAAATTAGAATGTGATTACGTGAGAACACGCACATAGTTTTCCAACCAAAAATAACTTTCTAAATCTGAAAATCTATACGAAATAATAATAATAATAATAATAATAATAATAATAATAATAATAATAATAATAATAATAATAATAATAATAATAATGTGATTTTGTCTTCCCAACCAATTGCCAAGAAATCAATTTTTAGAGGGGAGGGGAGGGGAGGGGGGGGGAAGCAAATGAATCATCTTCTATCTGGATTGAATGCTAATAAAATCCATATAGAATAGTGATTGTATCCTGATTGATTGGGGATAGATTATTGTTCACCAGAAAACAAAAATAGAAGAAAAAGAAGAAGGAAGCAACACATAAGAATGAATTTTAAAACCGGAAGAAGTCCTGGGAAGCAAATGAATCATCTTCTATCCGGATTGATTGCTAATAAAATCCATATAGAATAGTGATTGTATCCTGATTGATTGGAGATAGAAATATTGTTCACCAGAAAAACAAAAATAGAAGAAAAAGAAGAAGGAAGCAGCACAGAAGAATGGATTTTAAAATCGGAAGAAGTCCTCTTCCCAGCCTTTATATACCAAGACTAAAACATGATTTACAAACTTGAAATCATCAAAAAGATTTTACCCAGATTTACAAGAGTTTAACCACTCTTCCTAATCTCACTTTCTCCTACTTTCATTCCCGTGTTTCACCCTTTCTTCATACCTAATACAAGCATTTATAGGCATAAATGGGTATAAACTACCTAAAAAACTAAAGTTCCATATATTTGAAGATTCCAACCAAAATCAGTTGCAAAACCAACCAAAAAATGAGCTTTGTAGCAGTTGGAACCTTCAACTTCTTGAAGGGAATTTACTTTCTTACATTCTCCACATTGATTCCTTGAAGGGAATTTACAGATGCAGTTGGAACCTTCAATTTCTTTTCCTTGCAAAACATAGATGCCTTGTTGTAGCACTCATTTAATGACTACCACCGAATTTTCCATCACCTTTAACACTCCACCTTGAGCTTTGTACTCACAACCAGATTTGTCAAGTGCTCCCGGTGAGATCAGATTTCTTTCAAGGCGTGGTACATGCCTCACTCCACCTAGGACCTTTGATGAACCATCCTACAATTTCAGCTTGACATAACCAACACCAACCACTTCACGGATGTTAACATTTTCCATCAGCACTTTACTTTTAACAAACAGTTTGCACTCCATTAAAAATTCCTTTCTTGGTGTCATATGAAATGAGCAACATGTGTCCATAATCCACACATTGGTCTGGATTGCACTTGTTACAGCAACCACTTCACCAACTTCATAGCCTTCAAACGCGTTTGCACAGTCTCCATCTTGCTTGTTGTTTCCTTGCTTCATCCACCTCTTGTTTCTTGTGCACAATTCTTCTTAAAGTGTCCTTCTTAATGACAAATTTAGCACACTTTCTATTCCTTTCTTCATTCCATATTCAGCACTTCTCCATTCCTCTTAGCAAGAATTCCATTCAACTTCAAATCAAATTCCTTTGAATAGGCTGCTATAGCAGCTTCGTTAAGGGTCAAGGATTCCTTGCTATATTTGATGGTGTCTCTTAGATGATCATAGGTTGGGGGTAAATAATTTAACAAGAAAATGGCTTGATCTTCTTCATCAATCTTGATTTCCAGATTTGAAACCAGCTTTGTAAACCCATCAATATTCTCATCAATTGATTTTGATTCATCCATCTTGAAATTGTAGAACTTGTGCTTCAAGTAGATTCAGTTTGGAAAAGCTTTGGTCAAATAGAGCTCTTCCAGTTGTTCCACATTTCAGAGGCCGTCTTCTCCTTAATTACCTTCCTTAGAACTGTATTAGAGAGGCTAAGGATGATTGTATTTCTTGCCTTCTTCATGGTGTCAGCCTTAGTTCCATATTTATCTTCCTAGGCTTCTTCCAATCTAAGATTACCAAGATGTGCCATCATCTTCTCCCACCAAGGGTTTAAATCATTCTTTCCATTGAATTTCTTCACTTCAAATTTGAATGTTGACATGATGTGAACAAGATTCTGGCCAGGAATCTTTCTTTCACAAGAAATGCATTAGGCCAAACAAGAAAAAGAGAAATCAGGCCAGGAAATTTCAAGCTCAGATACCAATTGTTTTTATTTTGTCTTCCCAACCAATTGCCAAGAATTCAATTTTTGGAGGAAAAAAAGAACCTGAAAAGCAAATGAATTAACTTCTATCCGAATTGAATGCTAATAGAATCCACATAGAATAGTGATTGTATCCTGATTGAATGGGGATAGAAACACTGTTCACCAGAAAACAAAAATAGAAGAAAAAGAAGAAGGAAGAAAAAGAATAAGAATAAGGAAGCAACATAGAAGAATGAATTTTAAAACCAGAAGAAGTCCTCTTTCCAGCCTTTATATACCAAGACTAAAATATGATTTACAAACTTGATATCATCAGAAAGATTTTACATAGATTTACAAGAGTTTAACCACTTTTCCTAATCTTGCTTTCCCTTACTTTCATTCCCGAGTTTCACCATTTCTACATATCTAATACAAGTATTTATAGGCATAAAAGGGTATAAACTACCTAAAAAACTAAGGCTCCAAATAGTTGAAGATTCTAACCAAAATCAGTTGCAAAACAAACAAAAAATGAGGCTCTAGTTCAACGTCATTTCTGATTGTTTAAGGAATCAAGACTCTAAGGAATCATTTCTTACAAATAATAATAATAATAATCTATCTATCTATTCATTCTTCTATATATAGTAACAAAACAGAGTAAATTTAATCAATAGCCACTCAACTTACTTAAGGTTACTACCTAACCACCCAACTTTAAAAGGTATCTCAATGGCCATCCAACTTCACTAATATTTCTAGTTAGTTACTCAACTTCAAAAGGTATTTCAATGGCCACCCAACTTACAATGTAACTTCTATTTAACCACCCAACTTCAAATGATTAAAGCAGTACTCGATAAATTAGTCTATATTCTTTAGCGCAATCATTACAATTTATAGATCAATTTATAAATAATACAATTTCTCAAATTACTTTTTAATCACACACAATCTCTCTCCACTTTTCAACTATACTTATTACCAAAAAAATATAAATATACCAATTTGTAATTGCAAAAATATTATCGAACAGAGCCTTAATAACCTCTATTAAATAAAAAAATTCACAGATTGTGACTCGAGCAAAAGGGATAAACTAATAATTTTCATGAATTGATAAGATAATACTTTTTAAAACTATTTCGTTGTATTAATACCACATCAATGAATTCTATTTATGAAATAATTAAATACCTATGTTGAACTATGCATTGATTAATATTTTTTAATTCATAAATGTTCATTAATTTTAGGAGTGATCGTCGGTTATTTAAATTGGATAGAGAAGATTTATTTGTATATTTTAGATAAAATATTAAAAATTGGAGAGAGAAAATATGTGTAGTTAAAAAGTGGTTTGAGAAATTGTGTAGTTTAAATTTGGGTTTAAATACCCCATTTAAACCGCCACCGAGAGTAGAATTAGGTTGTTCAATGTCTTTTATTTGACCTGTATTCATTAATTGATTATTTATTAGAAGTTATTAATCTATCGAGTATTACTTTAGAGTATTATGCTGTACTATTTGAAGTTGGATGATCAAATAGATATTATATTGTAAGTTGGATGGCCTTGAGATATGTTTTGAAATTGGGTGGCTAACTAAAAATCTTGTTGAAGTTGAGGGCAATTGAGATACATTTTAAAGTTGTGTGGTTAAATAGTAACTTTCAACAAGTTGGGTGGCCATTTGTTAATTTTACCCTAACAAAATACATGCAAAAAATAACACACATAGTTTTCTGCCAAAAATCATTTCCTAAATCTGGAAATAATAATAATAATAATAATAATAATAATAATAATAATAATAATAATAATAATAATAATAATAATAATAATAATAATAATAATAAACTATATATTTTTTAATAGTCATCTATCTATTCTAAATACATACAAAAAATGACACGCACATATTTTTTCAGCCAAAATCACTTTTTAAATCTGAAAATCTATTAAAAAAATTTAATAAACTATTTTTTGTTTTTGTAATAATTATTATTGTATTATATTGAAGTCGAAAAATATGCAATAGGGTATCAAATCGAAGATCTCAAGAGAAGTTTAATATAAGCTAACAAGTAAAACCAAACTGTAAACATATTATCCATAAAATCTTCTCAAAAATCAAATGTAAATTTTTACTTTTTCTCAATATCTCATTCATTTTAAATTTTATTGTTAAAATTTTATAATACTATCTACAAACTATTTTTGTATTAATTACTATTTGTTTGATCATTATTTTATTATTTTAAAATCGAAAAATATGTAATATGAGTGTCAAATTAAAAGATCCCGACGAGAAGTTTAATACAAGATAATGATTGAGAGCAAACCGAAAATATATTGTCGGTAAAATTGCCTCAAATATCAAATGTAAAAGTTTTTACTTTATAGTTTTTTACTTTTTCTCAAAATCTCGATGATTTTAAATTATATTATTTAAGTTCTATAATATTATCAATAAAATATTTTTTGTAATAATTATTATTATTTGGATAATTATATTATTATTTTAAAGTCGAAAAATCTGTGATATGGGTGTTAAATTGAAGATTTTCAAGAGAAGTTTAATACAGGATAATAAGTGAGAGTAAACTATAAACACTTTGTCCGTAAAAATGTTCAAAGATCAAATGTAAAAGTTTATTTTATATTTTTTAATTTTCTCAATATCTCATTCATTTTAAATTATGTCATTTAAATTATATAATACTCAGCATTAAGAAAATATGAAATTAGTTCGACTCAAAAAAGGCAATAGGTCAATGATCATAAGGTCGACCCGGGTCGAACCTACTTTAATTAAAAAAAAATTAAAAATTACTTCAAAGATTACAAAATTTTCTAAAAAAAAATGTTGTTTTACAAATAAAGCAACATTTACTCATTTTAATTAGTTTTTTACATTTTGCATTTCTTATTTTGATTAGTTTTGTCTTTTTTAAAGTTTGAATTCGATAATATTTTGTATTAAAATATCATTTTTATTATGTTTTTATTTGATATGATTATATAATTATTATATTTTAATAAATTTTTATCAAAATTACTATCACAACATATTCTCGTGCATCACACGGGTGAAAATACTAGTTATAATAATGATAGATAATGGATTTGGACTTAGAGAATGATAGATTATGTGATTTAGATCATCTAATTTGATTTTCAGAATGTCGTTTTGATATTTCTTTCAAAATTTGAATTTGAAAATATGAGTTATAATGTTAGATAATGTGATTTGGACTTAGTCAATTTTAGATTAGGTCAATTGAGTGTTGATCAACTCTGGTACAACTTAGAACTACAAAATGAAACAATTACAATTTGGCAAGAAAGCAAAACTAGTGATATCTTCATTCAAGAAGAGGGATAGTCAATCTAGTGATAGCAATTCAAATCATGTCGAGAGACGACAGTCAAGTGAAACGACTTCGGTTCCTACTAAGCGAAGTCTTTCAACTTTGTGGATCACAATTTTGCTGAACATTATGATATAACTACTATTTTTGTTATATATAACTTCTGTTACATTATAGCTTTTCAAAATTTAATTCGATTTAGTAAGAAATCTAGGATCTGCCCCAGCAAGGTCTACTTTTGTACCTTTTAGAATGTAATCAAACAAATCATTAAACAATCTATTTCGTGGAGATTAACTTAATAATAATATATGAAATCATGTGACAAAACTGAAGAGATTGATATAGCTGACTCTCAAATTCTTTGAAAATACTCCCTTCATTCCAAAAAGATAGTCCCGTGATTATTTTCTTACAGATTAAAAAATGGTAGTTAGTATAGTTAGGGTATTAAATTTTATCAATATTTTCCATTTATACCCTTTATCCCTTATTTATTATTTTAAATAAACTCACTTCGTTTTCTACAAAAAAATTGAAAATGCAATAATTAAGTAAGTAGTTGGTGTGACATAAGGGTATATGTGAAAATGAAAATTTTAATATATGTTTAATATGGAAAGAAGACTATCTTTTTTTGGATAGAAAAAAATAATATAAAAGACTATCTTTTTGAGACGGAGAGAGTAAAATTTTATCTCAAAAACAGAATATATCAAAATGAGTGCAAACTTACTAGTTATTACGTGAATGAATGAACATATGGGATGGCCCTAGTATTAGATTTAATTCCCTCAGCATAAAAAGTAGATTCTCCAACTCCAATGACTTGTCTTCTTCTTAAACACCTTTAAGTCTTCAAACTTTAGACCTGCTTTTAAGGGTTTTGCCAAATGTATGTAACATATATATACACACACACAAACCCACACGTGTTTCTGTGTGTAGGGTAGGCCAAAAATAATGAAAATATTGTTTGCTCTAGTGGGATAGTCGTAAGCAAAAGCAAGTCAAGAAATTCTTTTTCACCTAAAAAAATGTTGCTTTGCAATTGCAAGTTATGAAAATGAAAAAGATTTTCCTGTTAACTTGTTAACACGTAATGAATTCATATGACTATGGAAGGGCTGTAATTATCTAGTCATAATTCCGTTGGTTTAGTCAAACATGCTCTAACAATTATCCAGCCGTGCTTAATCTTCAAGCAATTTTGAATTTTGAAATTTGGTGGGAGAAGATATTTTCATTTTACCCTTTTATAATGAACCATGCTACAAATACCATAAGTTTAACATCAAGCATGACCTCCCACTCACATTGGGATGGAGCTTGTCATCATTGGGTGAGCAATCCCGCTCTCCATGTGAGTAGGGGTCATTGTTGTGGTCAAGTTTGGGGTGTAAATAGATTAATCCTTTTATAATTCGTCAAGAAATGATTTAAGTCAATTTTCTATGTCAACTGAAGGCGATTTGGATAGTTTCCATTCATCTGGAATCCATTTGCACACATTTGAAGGTATGGGGTCACGGATGTAGCAAATGAAAGATTAAAGTAAAACCTGTAATGAGTTGAAATACCAGGGACCACGGCTGCAATTAATAAAGCCCTATTAAGATTTTTAAAAACAATCATTCTACACACGCTTATTTCTAGAATAGATAGAAATGCCTTTAAAGTTTAACCACCTTTTATATATAAGCCAAAATTTCCATAAAATATAAAGCTTCTCGTTTTTTATTTTTTGTTTTCGAAAATGTAGAAAATGCATCCTCTTACCTTGTTTTCAAGAAAACATTTTGAAACTGATTTCCAAAATTTGTAAAGAAATTAAAAAACGATTATTTCACGTTTTCCGCATTTTCACCCCAATATTAATTATAATGGAAAACATGGAAACACCGCATTTTCACATTTTTTTTAAAAAAAAAAAAAAGGACCTATCCTACCTCCACCTCGCTCACATAGACAGAGAAGGGCCTCGCCTGGTATGAACCCTAACCTAAAATCATCTTTCATCAATCACCATCTCTACTCAGCCGCCTAGTATTCACGCAGTCGGCGTCGGTCCCGGTATCCTGTATTCTTCTTCTCTTCTCACTCTGTCAAGTATTTTTTTCCGGATTAATTTCTAACATTATTGCTAAAGTTGTAGTATGTATTGATTTTATAGTATGTATTGATTTTGTGGATCCTTATTAATAGTTCCCTGGAACAATAGCGAGTCTAGGCATACTGTAGAGTTCTTTTCCATATCTTGAGTCCCGTAAACCTGGCTATATGATATCATAAACTAAAGGAATAGAGCTAGTTTTGTGATTCTATTACAGCTTAATCTATTTCCGTGACAAGCATTTTGTTTTTGAAAATCAAAATTTCCGTCCAATCTAAGCGAGGAAACCGAAAACATTTTCAAAATAGAAAACTCAAACATAAAGAAAACGCAACCTGATCATCTAGGGTTTTGTTTTTTAATATTCTTGCAATTATAAATTGGTTTTTTTATATGAACCATGCTTCGTTTTCGATTGATTTACCAACTGACTTACCTACGATACACTTGGCAGACATCCATGACTTTACCCATCACATCATCTTTAAAATCAATCACCATAATTGTGTCAAAACAGAAATTGGTAAATTATTGATTAATCATTCTGACTAAGTAAATTAATCATTTTCATATTTTTGAGGTGAAATATGTGGCTAAAAGGTGGATAGAGAAAATATATGTAGTTTAAAAATGGTTTAAAAATTGCGTTATTTTTAAATTTGTTTATAAATTATTATGTTTGTGATAAAGAATAGAGGCTAAATTTTAATATTTTAAATGAAATATAGGATTAATATGATTATATTATAAATTGAAAATAAATTTTCACTTATCATTAATGCTTTAGTTCATGTCTCGAATTAATACGTTCATCAAAACTCAAATCAATCTAGAAATGATGTAACAGAAGCTTGAATTCAAAAGATTTGATTATGAAATGTACTTAATTATAAAGAACTAATTATTTCAAAAGTGGCTTTGGATTAATTAAATTAATCTATCAACATATCACTATAAAGTAAGCGCTAATGCCGTGGGGGTTTGACTTTGAAATTGACTGATTAAGACTGGCCATTAAAAGAAGGTTATATACGATAACAATTTGCTCCCCCCACGTACACTTTTTAGAGTATATGCTCTTTGATAGTCTTTTCTTGAATGTGTGTGTATGTGTGTATATATACACACACAGATACACACACGTATTTGCGTATGTAATAAACTTGTCTCTTTTTTATTATTAGCTTTAGGTTAAAGTTGTACAAACTTTTAGTATTGACTATCAAATATCATGCATATTCAATTATTTTAAAGTTGTGGTTTTTTGTTTAGTTTATTTCTTATCCCATCCTGGTCATGGAAAGATCTCATTCAGGTTCTGGACACACTCAAAAAATTTGAATATTGCCTTACATAAAGTTATGAGAATACGAACTTTGATACGTTTTCCTTGAAGCAAGTTCGCCACCACACAAAAATCTTAAGAACACTAAGACTCTAACCTAAAATAATGATGCGGCGAACTCAAATATCATAGTAGAAAGAGAAAAACAAAAGTGATTCCCGTGCAAGTTACCATCAGAGGCGACCTTGAAGCTGTACAAATAGTGCGACCGTATAAGGTTTTAATATAATGGGGGTACCAAAACAATATTATAGGGCACTTAAAGAAAATAATTGATTGCAAGGACAAAAAAAAAAAAAATATAAGACATCATTTTAAATTATCGTACAGGGTACCCAAAATTTCAGGGTCGGCCTGATTACCATAACAACTAGTTTTGCTATTTTGTGAGATATCACAATTTAGACCTCAAAAATATATATAAACATAAAGAGAAGAAAAAGAGCACAGCTAACGAACTTTAAACATATTTCTCCTAATCATTCTGTAATAACCAATAAAGTTTGGGTTGATTATATATATGATTTCACTACAATAATCATCATGCTAATATAATTGCACAATTTTATCTTTACAGAACATTAATATTTCAAACTTAACTTTAAAATCATTTTTGAACGAAACATTTTTTATTCTTGAAAGAGCAAACAGCACAGATGGTATACAGTGACAAAACAATGATGGAGGAAAACAGCCTTTTGTGAAATCAATCTTGGAAGATAGTGAGAATAATAAGCATGGGAAAGTGAAATAAAAAGAGAAGGATGGTATGGCTTATTTTGAAAAAGATTGAACCGAAACCCAATAACCCTCACTTCCCCTGCTCTGGACCTTAGTGAATAATGTAAATCGCAGAATGTACCTCAAAGTGGTACAGTGTTGAGGACTTTCCCTTTGACTCCACTTGCCAATTAGTGTCTCTTTTTTTTTTTCAAGAATCGAACCCTTACCCGTTAGTTGTGAATCTCACCCAATAGTTGTGAATGAGGTTGGACTTTTCTACCATCACCTTCCACCACTTGAGTTATGCCCTGGGAGCATATAGCTTATTTTGAAGATCAAGCCTTCCGATAGTTACTCCGACCACAAAACTTCCAATTTTCATCGGAGACTGTGGAAGTGGTGCTAGCTCTTTAGACGGTCGCCTTTTGATCTAAATGCTCCTCCTGCTAAGTCGGAGTCTTCCATAGACGAACCAGTGACGGACCTTTGTTAGGCCCAGTGGGAGTAAAGGCCCACTGGAGGGGAAGAAAAAAAATTGAGTTTAAATACTTGAGTGAGCTCACTTCTCAGTTCAAATAATTTGATCTAGCTCTTTAGACGGTCGCCTTTTGATCTAAATGCTCCTCCTGCTAAGTCGGAGTCTTCCATAGACGAACCAGTGACGGACCTTTGTTAGGCCCAGTGGGAGTAAAGGCCCACTGGAGGGGAAGAAAAAAAATTGAGTTTAAATACTTGGGTGAGCTCACTTCTCAGTTCAAATAATTTGATCCAAAAATTTTTAAAATTAGTTGATCACAATTGATTTTTTGTCCATACTCCATAGCCCCATACCCAAATGTCTTGTGAAGTTGATTTAATTTGAAATTTGTGGTTTGAACTTAGCTTTTGAGAAATTGAAGTTCTATATATTACTTGTAAGTTAGAACTAGTTTACTTGTCATTTATTAAATTAAAATTTTCTTTTTATTTTAAATTTTTCTCAGGAATGTATTTTTCGGGAGAGTTGTCTCCGAACCTCCTTTAGCCCCCTTCCACCTCGGAAGAATCTTTTCTGGTGTTGACATAAATTCCTAGCTCCGTCTCATGGATCCATGGGCATTAGACGACGAGAAGCTAACATGACTGGCTACATTGAAATTAGTACGACTTCTAAAGAGCACCAATCCGTTTTCACCTCTCCTAACCAAGTTGAAGTCTTAAAATGACTTCCTGAGCCTGCAGGTTGATTGTTGAATCTCTATAAATAAGTTCGACTATCAAATCTTTTTAATTATTCTATTCGAATCATTCTTACATTAATTAGCTCGAGCATCTAATACTAATAAAAACTTTTGAACATGGAAGATAATTTATTTATGAATGTCAGTGCTAAGATATTTCATTTACAAGTTAAGCTGCTAGAAACGTGAAAAAATTATTAATAAATCTTATCTTTGGACCTTTTTACGTGTGAGAGATTTGATAAATGTAATTTTTTAAAATAGTTGATTACGAGATTTGAATTATTAGATTTTATATGTTCGATAATAACGCAAAACAAAAATACCTAAATTGTTGATGGTATATTGTATATATAAAAGTAATATTTTGAACAAGAAATATAATTTTTATATGTGAATTTTTGTGTTTAGCATAGTGTAAATATAAAATTAATAAATATAAGGTGTAGAATGTGTAAGCATGCTGCTGCAAGGTTGAAAGGGAAAAGGACCAAAAAAGCAAAGGCAAGCTTGCTTATACTCTGATTTCACATTGCCCCATTACCTTTTCGACTTGATTTGAACCTTTGTGGGCCCAATCAAATAATTATTCATTTTTTTACTTGGATGGAATAATTAATGACAGCTTATTCAACTTAATTAATTGGAAAGTTAATTCCTTTTTCCGATCCATATCTCACTTGTATAATTAATTATACATGACCACAAACAAACAAAATTATCAGAGAAAGCTCTCTTTCTTATATTTTTATTTTATTTTGTATTCTTTAATAGTTCTTCAAAGAAACTCTATCATGTGAATTATTTATCATACTCCACTACTAAATTATAATATAGATGATGGACCTAATAAATGAGAGAATAAAAGATGATCCAAACCGTTAAAGTATCTTGATTCGAATTCTGTTTTATTCGGTCCGCAAAGCTCCTGATGCGATGTATGTACGTGAAACTAAAACTACGATCAACTCACATCTATATATAAACTTAAGTGAGGATTTTAAATTATAATGAGTTGTAGCCATCGTCAAAATGATCTATTGTACCCATATTTGATATAATGGATCTTCTCCTCTACCCGTATAAATATTTTTCAAGGGGGATTGGCTGTTTTAATTTATACTTCATAAAAAAAAAAAAAGGAATTTTTTTCCCAATTGATTTGATTTCATTGCTTTTGAAATCAATGATTTTGTAGTCATAGTTCTTTCATACTCAGGTTGTACTAGTTTCCATTTGACTAATCTTATTTAATTAACTCGAAAAAGAAAAATGAAAAAATAAAACTTTAATCGTTGTTCGTTTCTCATTTTTCTACAGTACTCAATCGCATACATTTATTAAAAGTCAAGCTCACAATATTTGACTTTTTAATCAAATTTCATTCATCCATTCTCCTAAAATTTACTATTCATTTGAGGACAAGGAACTCTCCCAAGTGGTTAGGTGACCTCCTTACCTAGCATATGTCTAGGGTTCAATTCCTCCATCCCCATCCCTACACTCCCTTGTAATGTAATACTCCAAAAAAAAAAAAAAAAAAAAAAAAAAAAATTAATAATTACTATTCATTTAAAGGAAAAAAAATATATATATATATTTTAACTAGAATCAAGCAGAAAATTAGTTTGTTATAATAATGGCATTAAACACACAAGCTAGCACTGAAAGATAGGAAACCCTGGCGAGAGAGAGAGAGAGAGAGAGAGAGGGATTATTTGAAAAAATGATGAAAAGAAGAGAAAGGTACATAAACACAGGTGTATGTCACAATATATTCGTAAATGGCTGCAGGATCTATGGTTAGGCTTTTCTTGCTTGCCACTACCACATATATGATTGACAAACTATTGGTATTAGCTACTCATCCTCTTTATAAGCGTCATGACTAATTGATTTGCTAGGGTATATATATGGTACAAAAACAACTCAGGTTTTTTAACATTAGGTGGAAGTCAAATCAGATTTTTAGTAAATTTTGACAAAAGTTGATGAGATGTGTTGTTTAAAATTTGTGGGTCTCATAAATATGTAGTTGAAATTGATTGTTAACTTTTGACTATAAGTTAATCAGATTTTAATTTGTACCTCATAAGACTAAATTTATTCTAGGATCAGGTGCGCTGCATAAGAATATTACAAGGCTATTTTTCACAATAATTGATGTAGCTGATCACGAGTTTTAATTTCTGAGAAATGAGAGATGCATTCAAGAATTTGGAGTAGAATCAATTTTTTAAATAAAATTGGACTGCTTAATGTTTGAGCTTATCACACATCACATTTTTTTTTTTTGTATTAAAATAAGTTAGAACTTTTATTGAACTTGGTAAACTTTATCCAACATAGGAAGGCTGAATGGTTTATAAAACTCAACTTTTACCTTCTTGTTTGAACGTTAAAGGGCTCCCAATTTTGTGAACTGTTACGCGCACATATTTTGAAGGGCGTAATGCAACTCTACCACATTCAGTATCACATTGGGTGTCATCCTTCTCACATGGGGGTGAGATCGCTCATTATGAGAGCGACCCCACACATTTCATGTGAGGGGGTGACACCTAGTTTGTCAAAATTCGGGTGGTAAAGTAGCATTTTTCTATTAAAGAAGAATCAAATCCGTAGGGATATTCTGGAAATAGTGACCAAAATCGCAACTATATGAAAGTCGAGGGATGCAACTTGGACAAGTTGAAGAGGAAGAAAATTTTAAAACCTTATGATCGCAAGGTTTAAACAACCTGTAAGCAAGGTAACAACAAGCAACATCATGTTTTGGGTTTAAACCATGTCGTGGCAAGTCTTTCAACCATTATATTGCATGCAGAGCCGATCCTCGTGCCCTGTGCGATAATTTAAAATAGTGTCCATTTATTTAACTTAGAAATGTATTAAGAAATATTAAATTATATATTTCAATACTAGTATTTTATTGCAAAAAGTGACATTTAAATAATTGTTAATTCTTTACTCTTCATTAAAAAAGAAAAATATAAGTAAATTTCAAAAGTACATTCAAAACTTCTGAAAATGCATTGTTCTCCATTTCCCAAAAAAAAAAAAATTCATTGTTCTTCAACGAAGCATTATCCAAACCACTAACTACTTTCGTATAACTCCACATAAACAAACCTTAGAAACAAAAACTATGAATAATCCTCGAAATGCAACAATCATATAAAAATATTTCTTCTCGCATTTTTAGAAGCAAATTCACTAATTAAACTTTTGTAATCAATATTTTCTAGCAAATCTTGTTCAACAGATATCAAAGCTAGTCCATTTAATCTTTCTTGTAACGTGGTTGAACACAAATAAGATTTTAATAATTTCAATATTGAAAAACTTATTTCAATAATTTCATTGTTTTCTTTAGTTTAATCTTTAATTTAGTTTAAAAATCAAAATTTTCAAATTCAAAGTTTCTCTAGTTCCGGTTAAGGTAGTAGTCTAAAATACAATTTAAAACAATCTCTGTGGGATCGATTCTTGGACTCACGTCCACTTTATTACTTGCGCGAACCGTGCACTTGCGGAACGTATCAACTTATAAATCAAACAAGCATAAGGTAACCTCTTCTTGGTGTTCCTGCCCTAGATGATGACATCTAGACTATGTCAAATAATGAAGGTAGGCAACTCAATGGAGTCACCAGTCAAAAGGGCGTATAAAAAGGGGCTATGTGAAGAGGTAATATAGTTCGATGAGAAATCGGCCACATGTTTGTGTACTAAATGCGCAACACTGGGCTCTCAGAAGGTAAAGAACTAGTATTGATTAGGCATTGCCCAAGTTCCATGGGGCTACTAAAAAGAGTTGACACCAAAACTGAGTGTGATGGCATGTGTGCAGGTATGTAATATGGGAAATGAGAATGGTTGAACTGTGGAATATTAAGAACACATGAGACAACATAGGAATTTATGCGAAGCACTTGTCATCAATGGAACACCCTAAATGACATACCATGTACATCATAAATATTAGAGGAATAAATTCTTGCACCAAAAGTTTAGAAGTGAGTTCAAGATTACACACAACGGACTCCTAACCCTAGAAGTAAAGATGGCTTTCATATCCGGAGGGAACTCAGAAAGTATTACCTCGCGCTTGAGTAAGAAATGGCAGGTCGAAAATTGGATTTCAAACAAATCATGAGCAACAGACGAGATGAACCCGGTCCTGTCAAAAGAAGTAGAGTCGATAGGTTGAGAACCAGAAGAATGACCATGCTTAGGAGGCATCTGAATAGACAATTAGGTAAAGCAGTAAAAAAAATTAACAATTTTCACATATGTATCCCAAGAGTAGACTCACCTACTTGTGCATATGCATGGATGAATATGATGAATGTAAGACTATAAAACCGACCATGTGGTATGCAAAACAAGGTATGACACGCAATTCGAGAACAAGATATGAACACATAAGACAATGATCCTAGACTATATACAAAATAAAAATTCCAAAATGCACAAAAAAAAAATCTAATAACAACGGGAAATACTGATTCAAAATGATTTTTATTTTTATTTTTTAAATTAAATCGCTCCAGCACAATTTGAGCATGATTTGAGCATGAATCATGCAGCGAGAGTAAATCAACTGCCCAACAAAAATATCAACAAATCAAGCAAAAAATTCCAAGTTCATATTGCTATACTAATGCCCTAGCAATGTATATCAACAATTTGAAACAAGAACATGATTTGAAGCAAAAACTCAAGAATTCCAAAAAAAAATAAATAAAAAAAAAATTCAAGTTTTCAAGATTCGGAAAATACCTAGATTAAAGGATTATATGAGATGATTAGAAATCCTTTTGCAGTTGAGACAGATGATGAAGTGAATGGAATGCAGGAAAATCACGCAATAAGGCTCAAATTTGGAGAGAATTTGTGCAAGAACTAAATTGGCGTAAAACAAAAGGCTCGAGCGTGCTTTTAAAGGAAGAGCCACTCGAGTGTAATTCGAGCGATTTTTGATGGGTATTGATCATGATAAAAATGTTCAAGTGCTATTCAAAGGCAATTTGAGCATGTCCTTTTTTAATAATAAATTAAGAACAAAGAAAATATAAAAATGGGCACATAAAACGATATATTTGAACAAAAATTGATCATATATATGAGAATCAAAGATACAGAACATGAAATATTTTTCACATGATAGAAAAAACTTATCAAGACTATAAGACATAGAAAAGTCACGTGTATAATGTGCCAATAACTTCTCGTGAGCGGGACTCAAAACCTTAGTTTTGTGAAAAAGAGCATGCACGTTATAGATACATGACTATGTTCCGTAAACCATGAACTTCAAACCAAGTCTTTACTAGAGCCTGATAAACAAATGCTTTATAAAAATAATATATTTTTTCCTTTTCCAACTTTTTTATCATCTATGTGCAATCCTATCTCCATTAAGTTAAATAAATGACCCTTGTAACAAGCATTCAGTCGGTGATTCCAATTCAGCTGATCATAGGGCACCAGGTCTCAAAGTCCATGCAGGCTTAGTTTCTCAAGTCTACAAAGAGAAAAATAAGATAAAAAAGCAAAAGTTTTCTAGTTTAAGGTCATTTTACACCTACAGAAAATTCATCATACCATTAATAGCTACCCCAAGTCTTACAGAAGTGGTCAAGACCCACTCACAAGACCTTAATGTGTAGTGCAATAAGTACGAAAGATGATATATGCCAAATTTTCCAGACAAATTCTAGTCATTTCAATGGAAATTACGATAAAATCTTTTCATGATCCGAGCATATAATCATAACACTTTATTCAAAAAAAAAAATTCCATTTTTATTTTTATTTTATTTTTTTATAACTAATGAAACAAAAAAATTAAGTAGTAAATGAACATAAAGGATGCATGCATGGATATGTAACTATAGTTAATTATGCACATGCATGCAACTAAACTCTCTCTCAATGTTTAACACATATGTCAATGACTTTTCTTAAAAATTCAAACAGTAGTCCATCTAGAGATTTTGTGAAAATATTAGCCAGTTGAATTTCTATGGGAATGTGTTCAAGTGATATGGTATGATTTTCAATAAGATCACGAATAATATGATGATGAATATCAATGTGTTTAGTTCGAGAATGTTGAACACGATTTTTAGAGATATTGATGACACTTATTTTATCACATTACACAATTATTGTATCATGTTTGCCTCCATAGTCACGCAACATCTGCTTCATCCAAAGCAGTTAAGTACAACAACTTCCTGCAGTAATATTTGACTTCAGACTCATCCAAGCTACAAGATTAATTTCAAAATAGAAACAATCATGTGAGGTACTCTTCCTATCATCTACATATCCTACCTAGTCAGCATCAAAATACCAAGCTAAATTTAAACTAGAGTCCTTAGAATAATAGATCCCATAACATAGAGTCCCATTAACATACCAAATGATATGTCTCACAACATTTAAATGAAATTCTCTAGGGTCAACCTGAAATCTAGCACAAAAACCTACACTAAAAGACATGCCAGGTCTACTAGCAGTAAGATAAAGTAAGCTACCTATCATACTTCTACATAGAGTTTTATCTACACTATTTCCTATAGGGTCGAGACTGATATTAACACTATTGCTCATAGGTGTTCTAGTATATTTTTTTGTTATCTAGGGTAAATCTTTGAACAAGATCTTTAGCATACTTAGATTAAGATATAAACATTCAATCATCTGTTTGTTTAACTTGAAAAACTAGAAAGAATGTTAGTTCTCCTACCATACTTATCTCAAATTCTTATTTCATACATTCAGTAAAAATTTGAGCATAAGAATCAATATGTATCCAAACACAATGTTATCTACATAGATCTGAGTTATTGCAACTGTTTAATCTTCTTTACCAATGATTAGTTAGATTTAAGACCTTCTACATCAAGAACATTATTAAAGGCTAGCATACCAGATATTTTAACTATACCCTTACCTAGGATAATGTAGTAACACCATCTCCAAAGGTAACGGTTCCAGCTTTACAATTAGATAAAGATGAAAACAAAACTTTATTACCACAAATATGTCTAGAGTATGCACTATAAAGATACCACATCGTATCATTTTTAGTTTTAAAAGGAACATGCACAACATAGCAATTTAAATCATTATTTAGGTCAAAGGTCACTTTTTCTAACCCATAATTTCCTGTGAGGTGAATTAGTCTTAGACCACATCATATCATTTTTAGTTTTAAAAACAACATGCACAACATAGCAATTTAAATTATTATTTAGGTCAGAGGTTACTTTTTCTAACCTAAAATTTCATGTGAGGTGAATTAGTCTTAGACATGTGAGTCATCATTTAGGTCAAGTGAATAACTTGGTTAGCTAAAGCTCTTACTTGTGATAGAATATCATGATTGTTCTATCTAGTCATAAGCTTTCTTGATGAGATCCCAGTCGGGGAATCTCGTCGAAAACGCGGAATAACGAAATTTAAATCCTAGGAAAGATCTAAATCAGATCTGACACGAAAAATAACAAGAACACGAATAAATAAACAGGAATTAAAAGATAGATTTGACGGTAAAACCTTGACCCAACAATCACGACGCAATTAATGACGATGCGGATTGAAGAACCAAGATTGGTGAACGCCACAAGGGTTGTCAATTCCTTGATAAGTTCGTTGGGTGAACGCCACAAAGAACTGATCTTTGATAAGTTCGAAACAAAAGGGAAAAACTCAACCTTTAACAAGAGAATCTTCTCTCAATTTAATTCATAAAATCAAACTTAACTGTTTTTTACAATGAATGGAAGGGACTATAAATAATCAAAATAACCTAGTATCTAATTTACTCAAAAAAGGAAATAAAATAATTGAAAATCCGGAAAATCTGGCCGCTACTCATTTACGGCCGTGAATAATTCTTTTACAGCCGTAAAGGCCTCTCTGATCAAAAAATGATTTATTATTTACGGCCGTGATGAATTTCTTACGTCCCTGAAATTCCCCTTTTTTGAATGTTACGGCCGTAAGCCTCGTTCTGTTGAAATTCTCCTTTTTTTCTTCGCTAATTGATTACGGCCGTGATAACATGATTTACTGTAGTGAATATATGGGTTACGGCCGTGAAGGTCCTCTTTTACGGCCGTAATGGAATTTCTGCCCAAATTACTTCGTTTTCTTGATTCGGCTCGATCCGTCCCTCTTCTCGGCTCGATCCCAACACGGAACTTGCTCCGTTTTGCACGTAGATCACTGTCATATTGCCGATGGATCGAATTCGGCCTTCGATGCCTGGTCCGGATCACATCATACTCCCTCTCTTGAAAATGATTTGACCTCGAATCCATTTTTGGTTGGCTTTAACAGACTCCTCCTGTTTTTCTGAGCTCGATGATCATGTTTAAGCTTTGTAAGATCCTTTAGACTTTTGCCCTGCTCATTTTGGCCAATGAATTTCTTTCCCGCTTTAAGTTCATGACTTGATTTATGTCCCTGCAAAACAGATTTAATAGAACTGGGGAGGGATGTGTTAGCAAATGCAAATAAACTCATTTTTGTGGTGTACTCTCTTTTCTTTTTCTTTTCACTCTCAAGCTCACCTTTTTCTGAGGTCGTGGCCTCAACGCTCTTATTTTTCCCCTCAAACTCGCATTTTATTTTCAATTGGTCCTCTTGGACCTCTTTAGGTGATAGCGGAGCAAGAGTGATCATTTTTTCACCCTTCACGAAAGAATATCTATTTTTAAACCCGTAGTGCACTACCCTCCTATCGTGTTACCAAGGTCTCCTCAACAAAATATGGCCAACATGCATAGGTACCACGTCACAAACCACCTCATCCTTATAACCCCCGATTGTAAAATTGACCCTAGCTTATTTATTTACCTTAATTTCTCCCGACTCGGTCAGCCATTGCAATTTATAAGGGTTCGGATGTTTTATCAAGCTCAAACCCAATTTCTCAACCAACATGGTATTAACCACATTAGTACAACTTCCCCCGTCAATCACCATACCACAAACATTTTTACCCACTAAGCACCTAGTATGGAACAGATTGTCCCTTTGCTCACCAATTTCATCCACCCTGATCGTAGCACTAAGGACACGCCGATTAACAAGTGAATCTTTAACAGCATAGGTCAGCCCTTCTTCATCACTACTACTACTAGCCCCAACATTCACTAACTTAGGCATTCCCTTAAATTCATCCTCGGAACTAATTTCACCATTATCACGTAAGATCATTAGCTTCCTATTTGGACACTGGGATGCTATATGACCCGTACCCAAGCACTTAAAACATTTAATATTTCTATCCCGAGTAGTTTGAGAATCAGAAATATTTTTACCTTTCGTTGTAGGCTCCTCCTTCCCTTTCGGTTTATGTTCAACATTGGATTCCTGCTTCGGTTGTGATGTAGGATAAGATGGTGAGTGTCTTTCCACCTTCATGGCCATATGCACCATATCCTCTAGCTCCACATAATGTTGCAGCTCAATGACATTAGCAATGTCTCTATTCCGCCCACTCAGAAATCTAGCCATCGTTGCTTCCCGATCCTCCACCACGTTAGCCCGAATCATCGCCACCATATCCTTGTGATAATCCTCTACACTCCTCGATCCCTAAGTCAAACCTTGCAGCCTCTGGTAAATATCCTTATAATAATGAGTGGGCACAAACCGCTTTCTCATTATGATTTTTAATTCACCCTAAGTCTCCACCGGCTCCTCAAGGTTCCTCCTCCTACCCGTAACTAGTTGATCCCACCAAATATTTGCGTAGTCGGTGAATTCAATCACGGCTAATTTAACCTTCTTCTTTTCCGAATAATTATTACAATCAAAAATCCGTTCAACCTTTGTCTCCCAATCCAAGTACGCTTCCGGATCACTCCTACCCTGGAACGACGGTGTTTTCACTTTAATTTCTCCAAGGTGGTCATCAACATCATCTCTACCCCCACGATGCCTCCTAGCATCACGACGCTCCCTATCATGCATCCTCTCATACCTATCTCCTCTATCCCTCATTCGCATACTTCCCAAAGATATACTTTCACTTTCACTTCCCATGCCCTCATCATTCATACTAACCTCACGCCTATTACCTCCCCTAACCCGAGAACCATCATGAGATTGATCATGAGGTCTTTTTTCACGTTCTGCACCTCGATTCTCCATCTGTGCCATAAACATCTCAAATCGTGCCCTCATTGCTGCAATATCATTGTTACCCTGTTCATTCCTTCTATTTACATCCCCGAGCTGTTTTCTGTCTCCAATAGAAGATGAAGATGTGGAAACCTCTCTATCAGACATTTTTAAGACACGAATAAGGAAATTCGGAATATTTGGGGAATATTTGGGAATTCTTGGAATTTTTTTTTAATCTGCCAGAGAATTGGACTACGAGTATGGCAGAAAAAACAGAACTGGATTTGGACGAAAAACGAACAAGAAAAACACTTTTGAATTTTTGGGACTGACTCTTATGGATCAAACTGAAGAAAATTATGACTGACACGAAGAACGCGAAGAACACAAAAAAAAATCAAGAAATTTCAAGAAACGCAAGAATCTGAAATAGATCCAAGCTCTGATACCAGATGATGAGATCCCAGTTGGGGAATCTTGTCGAAAACGCGGAATAACGAAATTTAAATCCTAGAAAAGATCTAAATCAGATCTGACACGAAAAATAACAAGAACACGAATAAATAAACGGGAATTAAAAGATAGATTCGACGGTAAAACCTTGACCCAACAATCACGACGCAATTAATGACTATGCGGATTGAAGAACCAAGATTGGTGAACGTCACAAGGGTTTTCAATTCCTTGATAAGTTCGTTGGGTGAACGCCACAAAGAACGGATCTTTGATAAGTTCGAAACAAAAGGGAAAAACTCAACCTTTAACAAGAGAATCCTCTCTCAATTTAATTCATAAACTCAAACTTAATTGTTTTTTTACAATGAATGGAAAGGACTATAAATAAGTAAAATAACCTAGCATCTAATTTACTCAAAATAGAATTCTAATTAGACTAAAATTCTAAAATAGGAAAATAACCTAAAAACCAAAAAAGGAAATAAAATAATTGAAAATCCGGAAAATCTGGCCGCTACTCATTTACGGCCGTGAATAATTCTTTTACGGCCGTAAAGGCCTCTCCGATCAAAAACTGATTTATTATTTACGACCGTGACGAATTTCTTACGGCCGTGAAATTTCCCTTTTTTGAATGTTACGGCCGTAACTTCCAAGCTTACGACCGTAAGCCTCGTTCTGTTGAAATTCTCCTTTTTTTCTTCGCTAATTAATTACAGCCGTGATAACATGATTTACGGCCGTGAATAAATGGGTTACGGCCGTGAAGGTCCTCTTTTACGGCCGTAATGAAATTTCTGCCCAAATTACTTCGTTTTCTTGATTCGGCTCGATCCGTCCCTCTTCTCGGCTCGACCCCAACACGGAACTTGCTCCGTTTTGCACGTAGATCACTGTCATATTTCCGATGGATCGACTTCGCCCTTCGATGGCTGGTCTGGATCACATCATTTCTACATCTAGGCCTAATGTGACCCAACTCCCCACAATTATGACAAGTAGGAATAAACTTAGAAGGAAATTTAGATTTCATGTTCTAATTCCTTGGTTGTTGGACCTCATTTTGCTAAAAGAATGACTTTCTAACATTTTCTATTTTCGGCTCTACCTTTCCTAATGACATAGGCTCAACAGATGCAAGAAAAAATGTAGTGGTGTTATGTGTTCGTGCACTATGTTCCTTAAAACCTAGACCTCCTCTATTTCCTACAAGTATGCTGACTCCTAGAATGCATGTAGCATGTTGTCAAGATTCTTAGAGCCAGTAGAGAAACTATGTTATTGTATTTTGGTCTTCTCTTGTTCATCCTCTAAAGTCTTGTTCTTTTCAACTAGAGAAACATTCTCAATGTTCAAGTGTTCAAATTTTTTAGTTGATTCCAGAAGTTCAAGAACAAAAGCATGTTTTCTACCTCAACACCATTTAGTTTCTTAAGGATAGATTGATTAATCTTTTTCATCTGTTGGACCTCCTTATATAATTGATTATGAAATTCTTCTCAATAAGTATCAATCGTAGATTCATCCGCAGTGGAGTTACTTTAATCAACATCCTTATCATTCTCAGTGTCAAACTTAACACAAAAGGCAAAGACCATGAATCTTGATCCCCTTATTAGGTGATTCACTCAAGTTATCTGATTTAGACTCATCATCAGTCAAAGTTACATTCAATGCCTTCCCTTAACCTTGCCTAAGGACTTCTTATAGTTAGGCATTCAGACTTTATGTGTCCAAAACCTTTGCGCTCAAAACATCTAATAGATTGATATTGAGACTTCTTACCACCTTCTTTACTATTTTTCTTTTCTCTATGATCTTTTCACAATTTGCTAGGCTTACCCTTGTTGTTAGATCGAAAATCCTTATTGAGTTTTTAAAGATGTTATTGTATTTTTTAACAAAGTAGACAAACTCTTCAACTTTTAGACATTCGTCATCAGTAGAGTCACATTTTTCATTCATAGTGATATTTAGAGCAATAGATTTGTATTTCTTAGTGTGAGATAGGATAAGTTTATAAGTTTGCAAGACCCAACTAATTCCTCTATCTTAACAGAATATAAGTCTTTGCTTTCCTCTATAATTGTAACCTTGGGTCTAAATCTCTTAGGTATTTATCTAAAGACTTTTCTAACAATTTTAGATTAAGAGATTCTCACCTTGGTTGAAACTAGAATTAACTATAATAGGGTCTGTTTGATAGGCCCTTATTTTCCGTGGAAAATGAAAAAAATTTCCAGCTTTTCTACTTTATTCCGTTTGATTGCGAATATTTTCCACGGAAAATATTTTCCGCGGACCCCACCCACGTGCCTCTTTTCCTTGTTTTGGTGGAAAATATTTTCTTTGGGTTTTGGTGGATTTTTGTTTTTCATGGTAGATGGAAAATGATTTTCGAAACGTTTAATCAATTTTGCTGTTATTAATTGACTTATTTTCTTTCCAAAAAATAACATTATCATCATCAAGTACAAATATATTTAAAAAGTAAAAAAAATAAATTTTGATTAAAATAGCAAAAAATTATTTTATTTTCCATGGAAAATAATGTCAATCAAACAACAAAAGTTGGAAAATTCCCTACTTTTTCCACCTAGAAAATTAAACCAATCAAACACATTAAACTTCTAATTCCCAGGAATTCAATTCCCTAAAATTCAATTCCCTGAAATTCATTTTCTTTCTACCCAGATTCCACCCTCGCTATCAAACGCACCCTTACTTATCTTAACATAAAAATAATCAAATAATTCATCATTTTTCATCCTAATTTCTTCAAACCTATTGGCTAGCATTTGCAATTTGGAGTTCTTAACATTTTTAGTTCCCTTATATGTTGTTTCTAAAATATCCCAAGCCACTTTCGCACTTTCAAAAATAGACACGCGCTTAAACTCTTCGTGAGAAATATGCATAAAGATGGCATGAATAGCTTTGCTATTCCAGTTGCATTCATCCCTTTCATTCCTAGACAAATTTGCTATACTAGTAGGAGTAACAACACCCTCTATTGAAGTGAAAGGTTCTAATAGACCCCATAGGACACTACATCAAACCTGTTGATCTATGAATTTCAAAAAAGCTCTCATCGTAACCTTTCAATATGGATAGGGCTCTTCATGACTAAGATGATTAGCCATGGCTGATTGAAGAAAAAAGTATCAACTACTTAACAATCTAGCCTATTTATTCACCTAAAAATGTAGTTGGAATTAGTCGATAATGACAAATATTGAAATAATCTAAGTTGATCCAATTATACCTAGAGACGAGGGTGAATAGCTAATTAAATCGAAATTCAATTTCAAATACAAATTCTATACCCTTGATGATTTTACTGCAATATTCAAAATACTAATCCAAAAAACTAAATATACTAAAATAATAAATAACATAGAGATTGCAACAAAAGTAAAACTCTTGAACAACAATTCAAGAGAAACAACATCGGGGCAAACATGTCATTAATTAATGAATCCACTAGAAAATAATTTACTTACAACAATTGGTTTAAACACACTAACCCTTAGTTGACCTTGACCCTCAATTTCGTAAATCACTAAGGACCCTCTTCAGTTGTGCTCCTTGCACCTTCCAGCAACTCTAGACTCTTTTCTCTCTCATGTGGATTCTCAAGAACACACCTCATTCTTCACCAACTAGATCTCCAATTCTCATTTCCAACTTCAGATCTCGGAATCCTTCATGGCAAAGGAATTAAGGTTTGGTGTTTTAGAACTATGAATAATCAAAAGGAAATTTGATTGAACAAATGGATAATCAAATGATATATGTAGATCTCAATTCAATGTTCTATCAAGATAAAAATCATATTCAATCATAGAAAAACGTAATAGGGTCTTGTATATAGAGTGGTGGGTAGATTTATGAGTTTTTGGGTTAAGAAAACTATTCAAAACTAGTATAATAGGTTAAGTCATGCATCGACAGCTCAAGCGGTATTCAAGTGGATTGTTTCTTTACATGAATGGCTCAAGCGGTATTCGAGCAACTTTGCTACTGAAAAACACGCTCGAGCGTGAGTCGAGCAAGAATTGAGCGTCTTTGTAGTGACTTCTTCTCTTTATTCCAATATTATCCTTCTTCGACCCAAATACTCAACTCACTACGGGAAACATGCCCTACAACGACCACAAAAGTAGTCTCTAAAAGGCCAAAAATCATCTTTAAAGCGAATTCAAGATGACAAAGTCATCTCTAAAAGTCCTCGCTTTAGGCTTGTAGCTAAAGATCAATAGAGACAACACTGTCATCTCTTATGATTCAGGTCTATTGAGACAACAATTAGAGATTCAGGGTCTATTGAGACAACAATTAGAGACGACTTTGTCCTCTCGAATAATAAAAATATTTATTAATAATTTATTAATTTATTTTGACCCAATCCGACCCATTTTTGAACACGACATGCAACTTGCGTGTTTTTCTTTAATTCATATTCATATGACAATAATCCTTAACTTGGACTCGAACTCTTGACGTTGGAGTTGGGTGAGTGATGTCCCAACCATTCAGGCAGTTAAATTCTTGTGTATATTTCTGTTTAAGTAATATATATTAGTTAAACTAACAAATTACATTTTAATAATAATCTAATAAATATTGGTTCCAACAATTTGGCTTAATATTATTTTCTATAAATATAGAAATGATGATTGAAAAAAAAAAACCTATAGGTACGACAAAAGTTGTCTCAATGGGGTCTCTATTGAAACGACAAAAAAATGTTGTTGCAATAAAATCAGTAATTGAGATGACATTATAAGTCGTCGCAATCACATTTGAGACGACACACAATGTCATCTCAATAGGGTCTCTTATTGAGACGACAACACGTGTTACGCAAATGACAGCCCTATTGAGACGACATATTTTGTGTCTCAATAGGATGGAGACGACTTTTTTGTCATCTCTATAGGGTTAGCTATCAGAGTCGTTGCTAATTTTCGTGTCTTTTGCGCCTTTTTCATGTAGTGACTTTGACTTTATTTTGACTCCCATTACAACTAGGCTATTTTTGTTCACGAAATTGCCAATACTAAAATTAAACCTAACAAATGTAATAATAAGATCATTAAAATCCAGTAACACGACTAGGTCATTTAATAATTTTGAGATCATAGAGTAAGTTCTTAAAATTCAGATTGAAAATTAAACAACCATGACCAAAAAAACTGCTCATACTAAACATCCCTATTTAAAAGTTTGGGAATAATTGCTATTTAATGGAATATATAAAATGATCTTAGGTTGAAAGTGTTCAAAAAAAACTTCATCCACAGATTCACTCACACACATTAACTTAAGAGAATGATGATGGCATAGATACGTCAAATTGACATCATGTTGTAACGCAATATTGCCGTCCTTATAAGGTATGAATGAATGTACTGTGGATTATTTCACTGGTCCCCTTTTAAGTTTTCATGTATTTTTGTTCATTCTTTCTTGTATTTATTATGTTTATCCACGATATTCTTTTTACATTGTTTTCAGAAATTGTTCGTTTATGTTTCAGAATTTAGATCTTTGGCAGACTTGGACTATAAAACAAGAAGTGGAAACAAGAAAAAATGAAGGGATTGGGGTTCGGTGCCATTTACTCTGCTACCGTTGATGCAGAGCCGACCCTGAGATTTTTGGTGTCCTGTACGACAATTTAAAATTGTGCTCCTTTATTTAACTTAGAAATTTATTAAGAAATATTAAATTATATATTTCAATACTAGTATTTTATTGCAAAATGTGACATTTAAATAATTGTTAATTTTTTACTATTCATTAAAAAGAAAAGTATAAGTAAATTTCAAAAGTACATTTAAAACTTCTGAAAATGCATTGTTCTCCATTTCCAAAAAAAAAAAAAAATAATAATAATAATAATAAAAATCGTTGTTCTTCAATAAAACATTGTCCAAACCACTAACCACTTTCGTACAACTCCACATGAACAAACCCTAGAAACAAAAATTACGAATAATCCTTGAAATGCAACAATCATGTAAAAAAATTTCTTCTCCCATTTCTAGAAGCATACTCACTAATTAAACTTTTGTAATCAATATTTTCTAGCAAATCTTGTTCAATAGGTATCAAAACTAGTCAATTTAATCTTTCTTGTAAAGTGGTTGAACACAAATAAGATTTTAATAATTTCAATTTTGAAAAACTTCTTTATCTAGATTTTTGGTCAAAATTATCCGAAATTCTTGGATCATAAATGTTGAGGGGAAAGGAACTATCACGAAGTAAACCATCTACGTCTTCATTAATATCATTTTCCTTAGGAAATTCGTCATCAACATGTTCATTTTTATCGTTTTCATTAAGTATCATTTCTTTCTCAACATCTTCATTTTCATCACTTTCATTTTTATCATTTTCAAGCACTTGGTCTACATTGTTTGCTTCTTTAATAACAAATTTGTCAAGTGCACCTTTCATATTCTATCAATTCCTTGATTTTTTTTCCCCTTTCTTTTTTCAAGTCCCGATTGTTGTTTTCTAGGATGTATTTCCAAATTTTATGCCAACCGTAAAAGTTAAAACTATAATTGGCCAAACAAGATCACAAAAGTAGTAGTATAGCACCAGATTAAAAGTATAAAATCGTAGAATCTTTTAACAAGTGAATAGTCATCTACCTTTAACAATCTAAAACCAAGAAAAAAGAGAGAACAACATTAAGTGGAGCAAAATTTGAATTTAGACTATAGAAACATAAAATGAACAGATTATAATAACTAATAAGATCCAATTTAAATTAGAATTTAGAAATAAAATGCGAATTTGATCTTTTTTTCTTGTACCTGAATCGGGAACTCAAAAGTGGAGCAAACACAAAAGCGAATGAAAATGAATTGATTCAATGAACAAAAAACTCGAGATCATTGATTAGAATTTGGGCATTGGGGGAATTATGTAGCTAAATGGTAAAATGATAACGGGAATGAAAGGAAAATGAAAGCAATCGACAAACACAAAATTAGAATGAAGAAAAGGAAGATGGCGGCTCAATTATGAAAAGTGAAAGGTCTCCTTCTTATGTTATAATAAAACTATTCCAAAATTATAAACTAAAAAAAATTTAAAAAATTGTATTAAAATATTTTTTTGGAAGGAAATTTAACATAAGTTTTTTTGATGCCTTTAAAATATTTTTTGTGCCCTTATAATCAATTTTTTTTTTTTTTTTGCTTTAAGTACCCTTTAATAAATATTTTTTTAAGTGCTCCTATAGTGTTTAGGTCCTATGCGATCACACTACCTGCACACCCTCAGAGCCACCTCTGCTTTGTTGCTATCTCCAAATCATTTGATACAACCACAGCCTTTTTCACCTAAATCTCAACCCTTGATTAATATACCGTCCTCCAATCCCTTCTTACCATTATGGCCACCTCTATTTCTTTGCAAAACTATTATGATACCTCATCATGGCTAGTCATCTAGGTTACCATATAGTCTCACTAAACAAACGATCTTATGGCTTAGTTCTACTAATTTTATAGATCACTCAATTAAAAAAATAAAATAAATAAATAAAAAGAGTTCCTTTAATATTTACAAACCCCACATATGTATGTGTCTCTAAATCATCACCAACATAAAATTTCCATTAGATGAAATCCAAGGCATGGATAGTTAGTGATAGAATTTACCTTTGTGGGTTAATTTGGAATGGGTAAAATGACTTTTTCTAGTTGTGTAAAGACAAATGTATCCAAAATCATTTTAATTAGGAATGAATTCTTTATCTTCATTTTTTCCCTTTTTTATCTTTTGGGCTAATGGGTATTAACCAACAAAGAGACAAGATTGTAATGATTTACAATAGCTTAATGACCAGATAATTTTCTTCTCACATTTTTGAGTTATTTACGGTGAAATAATCCTATGGACCCTGCTTTCTTTTTCATCCCTTTCTTTTCTTGGATTGAGCATCAGATCTTTATATAACCTTAGAAGAATTAATAATATTTATTGGACCACAAGAAAGAACATAGCCAAACAGATCATCCACTCTTTGGGATATCTCTCTTCTGATTCCACTTGATATACCCAGATTACAAATATACAAAGACGACCAACATGTGGATATAAGAGAGAGAGAGAGCTCCCGCATGGCTGCATCATTTCTCTCCACAGACTTTGTCGAAAGCCTTGGGATCGAAGGCAGGGATCTTAATCATGGCATGGAGGAACTATAATGATCTTTCTGTAATTGCAGTGTAGAGAGAGAGAGAGAGTATTTTTAGTACAAAAAAGTTTTACAGAAGCCCCAAAAAAAAAAAAAAAAAAAAAAAAAAAAAAAATTGTTTGTTTCAGGGCTGAAGATAAGGGTTTAGTCATTGATATTCATATATATATTCTCTCTTCATTACCTTTCCTTTCATTTCAAGGCTGCTTTAAGGCAAAAGATTGAAAGAGTAAAGAGGAAACTGCATATGAAAAGGTGCTAAAAGCGAAGGAGAGTTGTTTGTTTTGTGGGTGTCACCTGGAATACTATTTCTTTGAATCGAGAGAGAGAGAGAGAGAGAGAGATATTAGGTTTGATTTTTAATTATTAATCTTGGGATTTTCAAGTGTGTTTAAAAAATTATCACATCATTATGGAGTCTGCAAATATTCATCAACAAAAAAAACATCATCCTCAAGATTATCATCAACTTGTTGGCTCTTCTTCTTTAGCTACTTCTTCTTCTAGCTATGGAGTTGCAACCACTACTCATTCTTGGACCCCTAACACCATATTGTAAGTCTCTCTCTCTCTCTCTCTCTCTCTCTCTCTTCCCTAGGAAATTTAACCAAAAAAATCCTCAACTGGAATTTTTAAATAAACAAGTAAATATATCTAATGATTCTTGGTTAGCTACACTTGCTGCAGAATCATTATTGTATAGTATCATTAATCTTTAGAACTTGGTATCTTCTCCTTTCTCTACTTATATTCTTAGGTGATTTGCGGTGCATCAATCACAAAATATGCTTGCAGCGTCTTGATTAAAAATTTCGAGTTGAATTGCAGTGATTCGTTTGAAATTTTAGTGCATGTTTGATATATGGTATTACAAATTACTCTGATAGTATAGAATGAAGAAAATTTCTATTTATTTTTCATTTGTTATATTGTCAATCCACTGCCTAACATGCAATATTAATTATTTTAGATTGGATTATTTCGGCTTGAAAATAGGGCATGAAATTACCATAACTGATTTTGCAGAAACTCAGATAGCTTCGATTCATACCCTAATGGAGGCACTACAAATCCAAGGCAGGCACAGCAAAACCAAAATTTACTCTCTTCCTGGAATATTTCCATGAGTCCAGAAACGGGATTATTTCATTGGGCTAATCCTACAGGAAACTTACAATCTGGAAGAATTAAGGAAGAGTTTTCATCAGATAATTATAACCCTAGATTCACAGAGATTTTAAACAGCCAATCATCAAGCATTGAAGATCTCCGCGTAAATCCCTCAAACTACATCAATAATAATGAGCTAAGAGGTTTTCCATTGAATGATGACGGCGCAAAGCTTCTCCTTAGAACATTTCCTCCTGGAAATCTTGTAAATGGGCAGAATATTTCTCCACAGAATTTGTACTCAAACTCTTTAAGCACAGAAATTAATGGATCAACACAGAGTGGAAGGGGTTCCAGTCAGATATTTCCGGGCATAAATGTTCCCAATTACAATCTGCAGTTGTCGCCATTAGCAAATTCAGGCAATATGGACATGAACTTGCAGGCACTAGATCTCCTCACAGCTTCAAAAATTCATGGAAATATTATGAGCGCAAATTCGCAGAACGAATTAGGCATTTACAAAGAAGGTCTTTTTCATGGTGATTATATGCAGCAATCAAGCCAAATACCAATGAATTACCCTAATAATAAGGTTTGCATTTTCCTTTTTTTTTTTCCCCCCTTCCATTTTCCTCGTTTTTCTCCATTCTATCTCAATTATAATTACTTCCTAGTGATGCAAAGATCTTATACATGGGAAAAACCATGTCAGAAATATCTAAAGTACTACCTGGGATAAAAGCACAGCCACAGAAAGTGTTTTCTTCATAGATTTAAATACTTTTACTATTTATTTATTTATTTATTTTTTGAGGGAAAAAATAAATAAATACAACCCTTTTTTGCTTTTCTTTTCTCCTTTCAAATAGATTGTTATACCAAAAGGAAAGCCTTACTTTTTCTCCATTTAAAGGCTACTTCAGCTTTATGCATTTGTATACACCTTTAGATAACTGTAGAAATTTTATTTTCAGAAAAGTCGAGTCCTTTTTTTAAAAAAAAAAAAGGGATTTTGACAAGCTAGATATATAGCCATTATTGTTCTTATAATTTTACTATTTTCTAGATTTTAAAGATATCGTCTTTAAGCAATGGAGTTGCAGAAGCTAAACACAGCAGCAGTATATTGGAATCAAAGCCACCCAAAAAATCGCGTATAGAACCACGCGCTTCTTGCCCACCATTTAAGGTACGAGTAATTCTACATTTAATGATGTTTTGTTAGTGTTACTAGTAGTGCTATTTAGCATTAGTCTTTTAAGTACAGCTAATGAATAACTAATTTATTGGTTGAATTAATTAGCTGTCTTTAATAGTAGTGCTCCGTTTAATCATTTTTCCTATGACTTTCTTGAACTGAATCTATCAGGTAAGAAAAGAGAAATTGGGTGATAGAATTGCTGCCCTTCAGCAGTTAGTAGCACCTTTTGGCAAGGTAATTACTTTTTTTCAAACCAGAATTTTTTTTCATTAATCTTGATTTGGTTTTCAAATTTATCTTAACAAGATTTATTTTCCAATCCAAGAAAATTATATAGGTTTACGCCGTCATATATATGTGCATATATTTGACAAATATAAACGTCCTCAGATATATTTTCAAATGGAAATGTCGATTCACCATGAAAATTTTAAATAATCAAACATGTATGGTTCTTTTATAAAGCTACCAAATATCGTAATCTTTCTCGCATGTGTGGTTCTTTTGTAAAGCTACCAAATATCGTGATCTTTCTCGTGTAGAGCTCTCGGTATTGAAACTCTTCTCCCAATCCCACATTAGGATGATCGATCATATTGCTTATTCATATGGAACAAATTCTTTATTTAAAAAACGAAATGAGGATCTAAGTGATAAAAATAAAGTAATTGGAAATCAAATAAAAAATAAAGTAATCTAAGCACAGAACAAACATTACATGGAAAAATCAAACAAATCTCCACTTTTGGTTCATAAATTATTTTCCTTTGTAAAAACATAAGTTTTAGATCGTGTAATTCAACTCTATGTATAACTTAATAGAATCCCATGAATAGTTTCTTATACCTATGATCTATGAGCATGCATGTTTTGTTGTTCTTAAAGTAGGCTAAACTTTAATCTTTAAAGTTACTTTTTAAAATTTGCCTTTTGGGAAAAATAATTTTTTAACTGTGTTTGGATACAAATTTTGCAAATTATTCATAAATTCAGTTAAAGTTAAACATTAATTTCAAGCACAAATTCATAATTATTACTAATTATCATTCGAATTTCGTGGAATTTTCCAAAAAAAAGTTAACTTATTTGTCAAAACAATACTCCCTCCGTCCCACAAAGATAAGCTTTCTTGCATTTTCACACAGATTAAGAAAATGTAATTAATATTATTGAAATTGTACATTTTAGTTCGTTTTACCTAATATACCCTTATATTAATATAATGATAGTTCATATTTATTGATAATAAGACACATTAATAGTGATATATTAGAAAAATAAGAAAATAACTATACTCATAAAAAGGAAAGTGATCTATAATTTGGGACGGACGAAAAAAGAATATAGGTCTATCTTTATGGGACGGAGGGAGTAATTTAGAAAAGATAACGTGTTCTACATATGGCAAATTAACACTGAGACTTTTATGTGCATTAATCTGCATGCTTAGGACATTACTTTTACAGTTGTATATTTTTGGTAAAATGATAAATTACTGATACTGCATAAATTAATGTTGCATGCGGGTGGAGAATATTACAGACAGACACAGCATCCGTACTTATGGAGGCCATTGGTTATATCAAATTCCTTCAAAACCAAGTCGAGGTAAAAACATTCTTCTTGGGGTTAAACCCATGTTTTTGTCTCATTTGTTGTATGAATAATACATTGCTTGTGGAGAAAAAGATTTTAAAACAAAAAGAAGATAGGAATCTTACCATCAGAGATAAAATATAATTAATAAATAAATTTTTACTATCAATGATAGACTAAGATCGCTCGGGAAATTCTGAAGTTCAGCGATTTTTGTTTTGAAAACTCTACAAAACATTTTGAAACAAGACAATTAGCTTAATTGCATTCTCGACCTTCACATCACAAAAAAAAAAAAAAATAATACTAATAAGTTTAATTTTAGGAATTAATGTTAAATAGATAATCGAATTCCACCCTAAGATCATAACTCTCTGTAAAACAAATGCTTTTGCTATATTTTCACAATCGACAATTTGCAATTTCACATAAATTTTGTCGTAAACTTACATTGTTTTCTGTATTAATTTTTTTTTCCCCTTAAAAACAATGGTTTTATATTTTGGTTATGGACATTTTTAATTGCAGACACTAAGTGTCCCTTACATGAAGTCATCAAGGAACAAGACCAGCAGAGCAATGAAAGGGGTAAGAAATTAAATGAACAACTCTTTCCACAAATAAACCTTCTATAAACAACTCCCAAACATTCTTGTACTCTTACATTCTTCGTTAAATGTGAAAAAAAATTAACAATATGAAACATTCTTCAATTTTGATATAATGCAAATGGAGCACATACATTTGAGAGATTCGTAAGATAGTATCAAGTCTTCACAAGTCTGATTTGTTGCCCACCTCATGCAATTTTTATGTTGTCCATCACCGCTAGAAAGTTGACAAGACTCCAACAATTTAAACGTCGTTCTACTATTTTCCGGACACTTGGCAACATTTCAATGGTGGTGAACGATTCGAGGGTGGTCAAAAGATATGTTTTGCTTCATTAGAAATCAAATATTACGTTGTGGAATGGTCGAAAACCAGGCATATTAAGATGTTATTTTATTTTTATGTTTTAATGTTGTGTTAATTCATATATCCCTCCTAATATATATCAGGTTTCCACTGATGAGGAAAACGAAGAACCGAAGCGAGATCTTAGAAGTAGAGGGCTATGTTTGGTGTCCTTGTCGTCCTTATCATATGTAACCGACGGTGGTGGAGGAGCTGTTTGGCCACTGTCTCACTTCGACTGAGCCACCTAGCTATTATTTGAATTACAGCCCCATATATGTATTACTTTTGATTACATTTAGGGCAAGATGATACAGAACCCTTTATTGATGGAACAAAATTGGTCATCCTACAATAAAGGAGAAAAGAAAGATTTAGGAATGGACCAAGTTTGATCCATTAATAGTTCAGGTTTATGTAATCTAGAACCATGTTTCCATTTGAAGTTTTTGTAAACTATTTAATGTAATTCTTGTTACCAGTACTAAGTTTATATGTTTTTTTATTTATTACATAAGAATTCCTTGAGTCGACTCTATCAATCGATTTTTTCTCATAAAAAATGGGTTAGATAAGTATTCAACATATATATATATATATATATATATATATATATATATATATATATATATATATATTTATTTGAGTAATTTCATAAAATTTATGAACGAAATAGATTTTGATTTTATATTTGATCAAAAAGTAAACAAAGATAAAGAGAATTTGGAAAAGGAAGCTACAACTTTTATTCATATTAAAATCATCAAAAAATTAGTACAAGCTAAGAGTTATTTATAGACATATCCAACTAACCGAGCCAATGAGGAGATGACTGCTCATCAGTCTAACTAACTAAACTAACAAGTACTGATTATACTAGACTGGACGACCGGATCGTCCAATCGTTCAAATGAAGAAAAAGGATTTGATATTTCTACATCCCTCAAGTTGAAACTTGGTGAAGATTGGCCAAACCCAAGTTGGAAACCAGGGAATGAAACTGAGGTGCAGTAAGAGCTTTCATGAAAAGATGATATTGAGATCCAATGTGTTGAGGAAGAACAAAATCATCTTTAAACTTGTCTCAAACCACATGGCAATCATTTTCAAGGTGTTTGGTCCTTTCATGAAAGGCGCTATTTGCACTAATATGCATGGCCGCCTTTTTATCATACCAAAGAGGAATGAGTAAATATAGAGGAATGTGGAAATCTGTGAGAATTTAAGATATCCACTGAAGCTCACAAACAGTTGAGGGTTGGCTTCTATACTCATACTAGTACAGAAAGACTCATTTGCGTCAGTTGTAAAACACAATACGCGTCAGTTGCAGAGGCGATGTATATGACGCATGAAAATTTAAAATTGTCTAAATTTTATGTTTAACGATCAAACTATCACTGATTAATCTGTTGTTTCCAATATTGTTATTAGTTAGATGAATCTGGCTATCGCAGTTTTTTCAGAACAGTAAAGTATAAACAGACGTATGTGAAGTCTTGTTATAAATAGAATGAAACTGACTGTCAGAAATTTATCTAGACAGAAAATATGAAGTTTTCTTTTAGCCCAGATCCAGATGAATCCTTATATTCCAGATTCGTCTAGATTATAGAACGTGTATAGCCTAAATAAATTATGCAGAATTGTAAAGCAGACAAGAACAAAATATTTGAGCATAACGTGGAAAAAACCCAATAGGAAAAACCCACGTACCCGCACCCTGCGAACAAAAATCAATCACTATATAAGAAAAAAGTTTATACAGATCAATCTAAACTACAGGATAAATCTACGCATAGACTTATCAAACATCCAAGAAATAGATCACTCCATGATCCTTCTAAGGCATATAATATGAGCTGGCGTCCCACCACTCTTCAGTAACTTTTTTTGATTCTGCAACACTCTTCAGCAACCTCGAACTCCCGTTCGAATATGATTTAATCCTCCTGTTTCATCTTCATGTTGAAAGTCTTTTCTTCTCTAAGTTATTGATAATCTCCTCCATGAGAACCAAAGACACAATTATGTAGAGAACGTGTATTTTTAGCACCTCACGATATTCTTGAATTCTACACGTCTCAAGGAAAACAATTCAAGTTTCCCCTATTTATGTGCAATCTGATTGCTTATCCATCAAGAATCCTACTTACACTCAATCTTGATTTCCTGCAATAAAATCAAGAATAAAATAAGGTAAGATAAATCAAGAATATTCTTACCATAATTGATAATAAGGTAAGATAATTATAAATCCAATAATCTTACCATAAGTGATGATAAGGTAGGATACTTATCAATTCCAGAATCTTACCATAAGACCAAACTTGGACACCACGAATAAAATCATAATCTTTGGCCAACAAGATTTTCGGCCAATCACAATATTACTTGATTAATATTTCTTGATGTAATCTTACCATAAGAGATAAACTTAGATACCAAGAATGAAATCATCAAAATATTCGAGCTAAACAAAAGATTATACTCGGCTAATGATACACTTGAATATCAAGGAATAAATCATCAAGAAACGTGATCCAATCAAACTCATTATATCCAAAAATAAAATGATACTCGGCCAATCGGAGATATTATTTTACCAAGGCCAAAATATTATCTTAATACTTATAAAGGATAAGTAATAAAGATATAATTTTAAGCCAAGTAAAATATTATCAAAATTCTTGATCCTTATCATAAAAGATAAGTAACAAACATTATCTCCAAATATTAAATCAATATTACAAACATATAGGAGATAAATACAAACTCAAGTCCAAGTAAACAACTAGTAATTTAATTAAACTTAATAAAAAATACTAAATACACCTGTTAAGTAATTAAATTAAATTAACTTAAATTACAACATGTAGAAAAATAGAAAATGTCAATAAACATAACTTAACAGTGCAGACGACTTTACGCTTCAGTTAACATTACAACCGACGCCTAAAGTCATTTTTTTTTAAAATATACCCACTAAAGGTTATGACTTGCAATTATTTTAACGTGACCTGCAATAACTTTAAAGTGGCCTACAATGACCTGCAATCACTGCTTGCAGTGACCTGGATCATTGCGGCAGGTCACTGCAAGCAGTGATTACAGGTCATGACCTGCAGTAACCTGAGTCATTGCAGGCCACTTTCAAGTGATTGTAGGTGCAATCACCTGAATGTGATCTGTGATCACCTGAACATTCTCCACATTCAAATACATCGCCATCGAATATATGTAATCGACATATTCGTAATAAAAGAAAAAAAAACAATTATACTTACAAGATTGTTAATTTATTATGAAAATATGTAAATGAAGTTTGAATGAAAAAGATTTACATACATACATCAACGAAGGATTTTTCCCATAAGTTTTGAATCTGCACGATTTCCTCCGTTGAGTAGTATTCTTTAAATGCCTACAACCAATTAAAATGAACAATTAGTTATTTTTTTAATAAAGATAAAGTCATATTTAAAAATTCTCATTCTTCTAAATTATACATTTTCTAACGACTCGAGTTGAAAGTATTCTGTGACTATCTCATACATATTTCTCATAAGGTAATAGCCACACTCAGAACCCCCATGTTGCTGAGGACACTGAAATTCTCAAATTGTAAACGAACGTTAATAATCAAACTAAATAAAATATTGAAATAATTCAAACATCTGTAATAAACTTTAAATTTGCATTCTCATACATTTATATTTTTCCACGTTGTATTCATTTTTGTCCTAAAACCTCCACATGCCCAATACATTTTGAAAGCCCTAAAGTTTTAATAAATTATATGACCAAGTTACAAAATAATAATTAGACTCAGATTTTATACAGAAATTTTGATAGAGTCTCCCCTATAAATTGAACTTATCCAACCTGTAGAGAGATCCTACTATAGAATAGTACCACAACTTCTCCACAATCACAACAAAAATGCATTAATATCACCACAACTTCACAATCAATTTCACCATAACTCCACAATCAATTTCACTACAAATCCACAATTACTTCATGAAAATTATCCTAACTTATTCACTTATAAATGAAAACCATGATTGAGTAAATAATTACTTACGTGTTCAATATCGGCTTGATATCAATGTCAAGCTTCGATGCAGCAGCTGAATCCAAGAAGTACACCGTATTCTTCTAAGGAGAAATCACTAGCAACATCTATTAGTTCCTACATATTATGAACGTGTAAATAAAACTTTAAACATCATATGAATCAACTGAGGTAAAAAAAAATGAGAGTATCGATTAGTGGTCTTACTCCTGAAAATACGGTGCTAGAATGAATTTCTTAGATCGCATTGCCATCATGGTGTCGACCATATAAGTTACAATACCATTCACATTTGTTATGACCGTAATCGACGCAATGTGTGTCGGAGACATGAATCCAATCGATTCAATACCGTATTGCTGATACAACTCATGGAGGTACCTGAAACATATGTAAAAGTAAGAAATAGAAATAAAATAATGATTTCATTAAATTGAAGTTATAATTTGTGGTCAGAAGTCTTACAATGAAAATACTTGTAGGATAGATGTATCCAACCATTGCATCGTAAGCAAATCGGTGATGTCTCTGACTGTAACAAAAATACCATCGTCGAACTTACAGCTGAACACAGAGTCATCTACGTTCACCCGATAGAAGTCATCACCAACAGGCTATCGAAGAATCAGAGTGTGTAACATTTTGCATTTATCACCATAGACGTTGTAACGTCTCATCGTCAACAATCGCAGGTCGCTGGGTAGATGACATTTTAAAACTCTGAGGCGTTTTCCCTTAATTAGATCTTTATACCTGTTTTGGTGCATCTTCCTACAATAAGACAATTTTAAACATCATAACACGTCTAATACACATTAAAAAGAAACAAAAACTTTTATATAACTAAATATTATTACCTCTCCAAAGAGTACCAATTCCTTAGGCCATTGAAAGAAGCTTCCAATAGCTTCCCCCACAGTGGTCTGGTATTGAGATGACACTGGAAGATAGAATGCTTCTGCACCATCTATAACATGGTCAACGACCACCTTAGCATGATCAAGACCACAGTCTCGGGTTCGGATGGATAAACCATCCCTCTCGCCACTGTTTGTTTCTCAACACTTACGGCGAGACGACAAGGGATCGGCTTCTATTGTACAACATGATTGAACATATATTTTAGCCCTTTGAGTTGAAATAATATTAGTAATGTTAAAAAATTTAAAATTAAATACCTGAGCCCATTAATTGGATCTGGATCCATGGAGTGACAACTGCTGTGAGTTGGTTGTCGATGCTGTAGAGTTACTTCCACCTTTGCCTAAAGATTTACGCCCAAGCGCTGGAGGATAGCATCGTATTTATCGAATTTACTCTGCATCTCCGACATGGTCTCACGCCTGACCCACTCAGTAATACTATCCTCCATCTCCTTCACGAGCATATCCTTAATATCATCTACTGACACGACCCCACACGATCGTCTAATGTAGTCATCGGGCCTGCTGTAAACATCCCTCGTGGTGATATAGACGCCATACCCCCTCAACCTCCCAGGCTGATCCTCCTTTCCAAGGGCTTCACTTAAGATATCATGTTGTCTACTTGGCACAAATGTCCCCTGCGTGGCCTTCTCAGCTTTTTCGACCTGTTCAAAAAAATAATGGAAACTAAATATAAGTGTTTTAAGTGAATTTCAATTGAGAATATGAAAAATCGGGAGGATATACTTACAATTTTGTCAAACACTCCTCTCGTTTTCTTGTTGGGGATGTAGTAAGTTTTATCTTCCTTTTTTTTATCTAGCTCGAACCCAATCTAAACTACAATCATCGCTTATGATTGACGAGTTAATCATGTCACATGAAGAGCTAGAAGATAGTGGGTCACTTACTAGCCACTGTGACTTCATCCCCGCATAACCAGCTGAGCCCAAATAATGTGGATGCTCGTTACGCAATTGACTATCCCTGGTCTTCTTACTTTTTTCCTGAAAAAAATCACATGTTATTAGTCTTCAACTCAATAAATCACATGTTTTTAGTTTTCAACTCAATAAACCACATGCTTAAATTTAATTATACCTTAAATTTCTCCGTCTGGCGTTTTTTCTTGAACGACTCCCATTGCTCTTTAGTTATGAAATCATAAAGCTGCGTATGATCTTTATATTTCGGGTGGTCATGTGTAATGTAATCATGAACCAGCCTCGTCTTGAAATCTTTCCATCGCATCCTCACAACTTTCAAAATATGTTTTTTCGCACTGCCATCGAGGATGTTGAACTCCTTCTGAAAGACAAGGATAATATGCGATGTTATAAAAAAAATTACGATCACTTATCAATCCAATACGTATAAAGTGAAAATACCTTTATTTCTTCCCACATCATGTCCTTAAGGCCTCGATCAACTTTGTGCCAATCATTGATGTTTATGTCAACGTGAATACGTACTAAAGACTCGAAAAAATTTCTGAAGTTCGTTGTGCCTGGTCCTATCGGCCTAAAATGATCATCGAACTCAATTACATTCACCTCCTTCCCAGCCTTCTTCATGTTCTTGCACATAGTTGGCCCTCTTGTTCTTTTTGTTTGGGCAGTACAATGATCATCTGAAGAGATTGAAGACTCGCCTATTATATTGGAACAATTGTACACGTACCTGCACATATAACAACGCAAGTGCTATATATATATATATATATATATATATATATATATATATATATATATATATATATATTTATATATCAAATTATAGTTATCAATATCACAAATGAATATTTACAACATATAGAACATATATAAAGAATACAAGAAAGTTATAAGTAAGAATATGTAAATGAACTCACAGAATTAAAAAGCACGAACGACGGTCAATCCATAATCCTTCTTCATGATCCCATCGCATGTAATTTGATTCAATGTTATCTTCCCCTAAAGTTGCACTCCCTTGTATACCAATAGAAAATGGAGGAGTTTCATCGTCACCAGTGCTCGTCCTGGGAAGCATACTCTCACCATCCCACGTCCATCGTGTATAACCTTCCTTAAACTCACGACGAATCAAATGACTCTTCACTTGATCAAAACTACGATACTTTATCAGATTCTTACAATCATAACAAGGACACAAAATCATTACTTCACCTTTCTTTCTCTTGTGTTCATCCGCACATTTCATAAACTCTTCAACACCTTTTACATATTCATGTCTATTACGTCTGTCATACATCCAACTCTGATCCATATCTAATGACATATATGTGAAGTTATAATTAAAAAAAAATTATTAGTTTTGAGTTAATATTTTTCAGGATACAACCTTAAACCAACTATATATTAATAATTGAAATCAAATACGATAATTTATTAGGTTGGAAACTTCATAATTTTATTAGGATGATTATATTCTATTTAGTTATTTATTTAGTATGCTCCATTCTGTACCAATGAAAATCACTTTAAATTATAATTTTCATTTTTTATTTACAAAATCCTACAAAAATTTCGGCAGAACCTCCCCTCACTAGTACATTAAGAGTCAAAGCCGTCCGTTGTAAAGCAGAAAAGGAATCGACGCCTTATCTTAACTAAAGGCGTCGGTTGTTACTTAACAATCGACGCTTTTAGTTAAGATAAGGCGTCGGTTGTTATTCAAAAACCGACGCCTTTAAGATACTTAAAGCATCGGTTTTTGAATAACAAGCGACGCCTTAAGTAACTTATAGGCGTCGATTTTTGAATAACAAGCGACGCCTTTTACTATTAATTTTATTTATTTATTTATTAATTTTTTTATATTTCCCTTATACCTATATAAACTATAACAATCACATACACATCAAAAAATTATCTTCAACAAATATATAATCGAGGAATGCAGAACAAAACTTAATAACTCAATAAACAAAATTTCGAATTAATTAATCTTGTATTCACAATATTGTTAAAAAATTTGTACATGTTAACATAAAATGGGCCAAGTTTACATACACTCTTCGACGAAGTATTTGCCCCATAAATTTCGAACCTCGTCAATTTCCTCTGTTGAGTAAAATTCTTGAAATGCCTAAAAATAATTAATAATAATTAATAATTATTATGTTAATTACATATAAATCGTAATTAAACAATTATCTTCAATAACTTATACCTCGTGTAGAGAAGTAAGTTGAGAATAGGCTGTGACTATCTGGAACATGTTTCTCATAATATAATAGCCACACTCATCTCCTCCAGGTTTTTGAGGACACTGAAATTTGAATATTTAAAATTAAAACTATTATTAGTAATCGAATGAAAGTGAATATTAAACTATTATGAGAATTTGTAGCAATTTATAAAATTCTAGTTTTCATATCGAGATCTTTTTTCCAATTTACATTGGATGTTGCCCTCTTGCCTCCTAATGACCAAAAAGCTTGAAATGCCCTAAAGTTTCAATAAATATGAATAAGTTATAAAAATAATAATAAAACTCAAAATTTGTACATAAATTTTGTCAGAGTCTCCCCTATAAATTGAACGTATCCAACATGTATAGAGACCTATACATTATTGAAAATTATCCTAACAATTATCATAATCACAACACAAACACGTCAATTTCACCTCAAACTCTCTACGATTATTCCATGAAAGTAACCCAACTTATCTATATTAATGCACTAAACACAAATGTTTGAACAATGCAATAATTACTTACACATTCAATGACGGCTTGATTTCTATGTTACGCCTACATGATTGTGCTGAATCTATGAAGTACACAGTATTGGCTTCACAACATATTGCAAGCAACATTCAATGATTCCTACGTATTATAAATGTGTAAGTATTCTTTAAATAAATAAAGAAATACATAAATAATAATAATGGTCTTACTCCTGATAGTACGGCGCTAAAAGAAATTGCTTGGATCTCAGCGTATTCATTGTTTCAACCATGTATCTCACAACACTTTCTACATGTGTTTTAACTCTGATCGACGCAATCTTTGATGGGCACATAAATCCAATTGACTGAACACCAAATTGCTCACACAACCCATGAAGGAACCTAAAAATAACAACCAATGAATAAAAACAAAAACGAAAATTTAAATGAAAGACAAAAATGCATGTTCAGCAATCTTACATTATGAATACTTGCAAGATAGATACATTTAGCCATTTCATTGAGAGCAAGTCGATGATGTCGTCAATCGTAACATAAAAACTTTCACCTTCCGTGTGATGAAACACAGTCGCGTCTAGAGGCACTTGGATGTAGTCTGTACCAACAGGAAGTGTAAGCACCAGAGAGTGTAACATCTTACAATCGTTACCCAGACGTTGTAACATTGCATCATCAATGAGTGGTGATCGTCTGGTAGATGACATATCAAAACTCTGAGATTTTTTATTTTTTTCAATTTTTTGTGTCTGCTTTGTCAGCTCTTCCTGTAATTACATGTTTTTTGTCGTCATAACATTTCTAATATAATTTTAAAAGTAATTAAAACTCGAAAGAAGCTTTTTATAAATATAAAAATTATTACCTCTCCAAAAATTACCAAATCTTTAGGCCATTGACAGAAACTTCCAATAGCTTCCCCCACCACGGTGTAGTATGGAAATAGTACTGGAAGAAGTGACACTTTGACACCTTGTATAACATCATCAACCGACACTTTAACATGATCGGTCAAGAGTTGTTGATGGTGCACAATAGTCTCAGGTCCGGATGGAAAAATCATTCCTCTAGCCACTATTTGATGCTCACCATTACAACTTATGGCGAGACGACAAGGAATCGGTTTCTGTTGTTCAATAATATTCAATGTTATAGCCCTTACAATTGAAATATAATCAATAATATTGAAAAACAAAATATTTTAAGAGTAAATACCTGAAGGCCATCAAATGGATCAGGATTAACTAAGTAGCAACTACTGCGAGTTGGTGGTCGGGGTTGTGGAGTTATGTCCACTTCGGCATCAACATTTAAGCTCATGCGCTGAAGGATAGCTTCGTATTTCTGCTGCATACTGTCAATCTTACTCTGTACCTCTGTTGCATACTCTTTCCTGACACGTTCGGTGATACCAACCTCCAAATCCTTCATGATAATATCTTTAATATCATCTACCGACACAACCCCTCTCGATGGTCTGCTGGTCGAATCAAGTCTGCCATATACATCCCTCACCGTGACGTACACACCATATCCCCTAACCTGACTAGGATGATCCTCCTTACCAAGGGCTTCCAATAAGATGTCGTGGTGTCTCCTTGGGACAAATGTCCCTTGAGTTGCTTCCTCAGATTTTTCAATCTATTCTAAAAAAAAAAATGAAAACTAAATATTAGTACTTAAGCGAAATTTCATCATATTATGAAAAAATGATAGACTATACTTACAATTTTTCCGTACACCCCACCTCGTTTTCTCATTGGGGATGTAATAAGATCCGTCTTCTTTCTTCTTTGATCTAGCTCGAATCCAATCTAAGCTACGATCATCACTTAACATGGACGAGCTATGTGACGCACATGAAGATGCAGAAGACAATAGTGGGTCTGATAAAAGCCACTGTGACCTCATCCCGACATAACCAGCGGAGCCCAAAAAATGTGGATGCTCGTTGTGCAACTGGTTTCCCTGGCCTTCTTGCTTTTTTCCTTGAAAAATAAAGCATCACATTCATTAGTTTTCAACTCAATAATAAAAAATAATTAAGAATCATCACACAGGAGAGTAGGAGTTATAATGTCATATACCTTGAAAATCTCAGTCTCACACTCTTTATTGAATTGCTCCCATTTTTCTTCGATCAGGTAATTATATAGTATAGTAGGTGATGCGTATCTTGGGTGCTTATTGTTAATGAACTTATGCACCAACTTACTCTTGAAATATTTCCATCGGGACCCAGCAACTCTTAAAATATCAAGTTTCCTTTCGTCGTCGGGTATGCTGAACTCCTTCTGAAATACAACAATAATATGCGATATTTATACCCATAACAAAAATATATATAATGAATTATTAAGTTACTATGTATGAAGTGATGTAATACCTTTATATCTTCCCAAATCATGTCTTTAAAGCCTTTAGGGACTTTATGCCAATCACTAATATTTATATCCACATGAATACGGACCAAAGACCCTATATAAGAACTGAAGTTCTTCTTATGGGGTCCGATTGGCTTATTGCGTTCATCAAATTCAATCGTACTTACTTCATCCCCCTTCCTCCTCATGTTTTTGCAACTAGCTGGTCCTCTAGTCTTTTTTTTTTACTGATACACTGATCATCAGATGAACTGGAAGAATCAGTCATGACTTTCACGGGACTGCGCACGTATCTGCGTATATAACAACCTGTAGGGGGAATCAAAATGACACAATGAAACTAAAATATTTAACTTCAACATATTCAAAACTCAAACAAAACTCCAGTCGAACTTCAACATTATCATCCAATCTGAAATATTCATTCTCAGCATATTAAAAACTCAAACATTTTTATCCCCTTAATTAATCACTATATATGCTCATATCTTCAAATTAACACAACATAATAATGTCAACTCACCAAATCATCCAACAAGTACAAGACATCTCAAATAATTCACTTATAAATACCTCACAATCATTACTTATCCATAACTAATTCAAAACACATATTAACCATGTGTTAATATGAATGAAACCACCTTAACTTATTATTTACATTTTTGTTTATAAAATCTTACGAGAATTTTGACAGAATCTCCCCTATAAATTGGACTTAACCAACCTGTAGGGGAATCAAAATGCCATAATAAAACTAAAATATTTAACTTCAACATATTCAAAACTCAAACAAAACTCCAGTCAAACTTCAACATTATCATCCAGTCTAAAATATTCATCCACAACATGTTAAAAACTCAAACATTTTTAGCCTTTTAATTATTCACTATATACGCTCATATCTCCAAATCATCACAACATAATCATCTCAACTCATCAAAACATCCAAAAAGTATAAAACATCTCAAATAATTCACTTATAAATACCTCACAATCATTACTTATTCGTAACTAATTCAAAACTCAAATAAAATTAACATTCTACAATTTCAATAAAACTCCAATTTTTAAAAATTGAATGTATACATCTACTAACACAAAATCAATAATCTAAAATTGAAATTCAAACTAAACTAATAAGATCATTTAAATCAACCAACATAATAAATAAAAATGATAATTTGAATTATAATCTAACAAAATGAACAAGGTAGTTTAACTTAAAATATGAAAAATTATTGTTTAGTAGTGGACCTTGTAGGGTGGGTGGTGATGGCTAGAGTGGGATGGTGCGCGGATTTGGGTGGGTGGTGGCGCGGGTGTGGCTGTGGGGAGCGGGTTTTGGGTGGGTGGTGGCGTGGGTGGGGTGTTGTTGCGACGCGCAAGGGCGGTGGCTCCAGGGGCTGGTGGGGGGCACGCTGGTTCTGTGGCGGGCGGGGGAGGAGTCGCCGGGGGCCGGTGGTGAGCGCAGTGGCTGTGGAACCACGAGCTGGTGGCGCGAGGCTGAGGTGGATGGTGGCAGTGGGGTGCTACAGCATCGGGTGGAGGGTTGCACGGTGGTGACGGCGTGAGAATGTAGGACGGTGACCTCGGTTGAACTGAAAATGCTGGGGAAATGGTGGAGCTGGAGATGAAACCGGAGAAACGAGTGAGATTTGGTGGAAGGCGCGAAAATATAGCTTAAGTATAGGCGTCGGTTTTTATAAAGAACCGACGCCTATTAATAAAAGGCGTCGGTTCTTTTTAAGAATCGACGCCTATACGAGTGTTATAGGCGTCAGTTCTTATGTATAGGCGTCTGTTGTTTCCTAACAGCCAACGCCTTTAATCAATATTTATTTACGACTTTGCCACCGCATTTTTTACAGGCGTCGTTTTCGACGCTAATTTCTTTTTTTTTTTTTTTTTGATGTTTTTGTACTAGTGCCTATTAATTGGACTTAACCAACCTGTAGGAAGAATCAAAATGCCACAATAAACCAAAATGTTCAACCTCGACATAGTCAAAACTCAAATACAACTGCAATCAAACTTCAACATCATCAACTACTCCAAGATTAATCCAAAATCCATTCCCAATTCCTAAAAAGTCAATCTAATATTTCATAACTTAACATCTCATAATTTCAATATAACTCCAATAATTCAAATATTACAATATATCCATCTACTAACTCAAAATCAACAATGTAAAATTAACATCCAAACTAACTAATAAAAAAGTCATTTAAATCAATTAGCATATAAAATCATATATATATTCAATCAAAAACTATCAAATTAAATAAATTAACTATTTGAAATACCAATTTTATATATATAACACATTTATACATATTAACAAGTAATTAACAAATTTATATATATATATATATATATATATATATATATATATATATATATATATATATATATATATATATTAACATATATTTACTAACTGGCTTTGCGCGGCAAAGACAATTTTTTGCATCGGTTCTTGTTGAACCAACGCGCAAAATATTTACAAAAATGCCACCGTCCTTTTATACGCGTCGGTTTTATAAAAAATCGACGTGTATTCTCACTCATTTTATGCACTTATTCAATGGTCAATCACAACTTCCAATCAAACTCACTCCTTCAAACTTTCCCGCATGGCACATACAATTTCACTGCCTCTTAGTCGGCTATGATTTGGTTGGATTTGTTGATGACACCACACCATGTCCCACTCCTATGATCCCAAATACAAACATACCAAATTCTTCCATCCCAAACCCAGAGTTCGCCAAATGGATTCGGCAGGACGAGCTCTTGCTAAACGCCATTGTCAACTCGCTATCCCAAAATCTAATCTCCTTCATTGTCGCAGCAAAAACTTCTAGAGAAGCCTAGGTCACCATGACAAACACATATGCGAAACCGTCAAGAGGTTGCATCATGAACTTTAAAAGCAGCCTTGGACAACTCCAAAAAGAGGATTCCACCATTATAGAATATATGCACAAGATGAAAAGTATCGTTGATAATTTGACCTTGATGAACTCTGCTCCTAACAATGATGAACACATTCTTCACATCCTACGAGGACTTGGTCCGGAATACAATGGACTTTGCGAGGCTGTTCATTCTTGTGAATCATCAATTTCATGGATGAGCTTCACAAAAAATTGGTTACAAGAGAATCCCAACTGCAATATGTGAGTTCTCCTACTTCTTTTACCCCTGTCAAACCAACCTTACATCAAAATCCAACACTCGCCACTCTACCTCATCCCACTCACAAAAACAAAATAAAAAAACAAACACCCAAACGAATAACAATCAATCCTGTGGTCCCTCCAACTCCGCTAACAATTTCATCCCTCGTCCTTACAAAGGCTACTGTCAGTTGTGCAGCCAACAAGGTCATACACCTAAAAGGTGTCCTTCTTGTCGTTTCTCTCCTTGGCAGAACTCATCTTTCTCTCCAAACTATACTTCTCGGTCCTCTGGAACCAATCCCACAGTTAATGTAGCCCAACCCATGGCCTCCAATACATCTCCCGACAGGCTTCTTAACTCTGGGGCCTCTCATCATATTACCAATGACCTGAATAACTTCTCTTTACCATCCAACTACACAGGAAATTCTTCACACTCCAAATTGGCGTTTCTCACTAGACAACACTCTATGTGTTCCTAGCATGAAACGCAATCTCATTTCTGTCTTTAATTTTACTATCAAAATTTTGTATCTATTAAATTCTCACCTAGTTGTTTTATTGTGAAAAAATTGCAAACAGGAGCGCCACTTTTGAAAGGACCAGTTAAAGATGGATTATATGTGCTATCACCTTCCCAATCCAAGCCAATCATTACCTTCTCTGCCTCTCATTCATCCTTAGACACGTAACACCAAAAACTAGGACATCCTTCAAAGATTTTAAATTTTTTAGTTTTAAATAATCTATTGTCATTGTCTTCGCGAAAAAAGTCATTTATTTCCTTGTAATTCATGCAAACGCAGTAAAAGTCAAAAGTCATCTTTTCACAATTCAAGTATTTCTAGTTCAGCTCCTCTACAATTTATTTTGATGTTTGGTCTTCTCCTATTCCTTCAGTTGATGGGTACAAATACTATATCATTTTTATAGATCATTTTTCTAAATATATATGGTTCTACCCATTAAAGAAAAAATCATATGTCCAAGATATTTTTATTAAATTCAAGGCACTTGTTGAAAACACTTTAAAAACAAAAATTGTTAGCCTTTATACCGATAATGTTGGTGAGTATATTGCGTTGTCAAATTTTTCATTCTCAAAACGGAATAAATATCTTGACCACCCCACCTCATACCCTGAACATAATGGCTATTTTGAGCGACGACATCCACACATAGTTGAAACTGGTTCAAGTCTTCTCTAACAAGCTTCAATTCCTACAAAATATTGGCAATATGCCTCTGGTATTTCCGTTTATTTAATCAACCGATTACCCAAATTTAACCTGGATTTTAATTCCTCATTTGCCAAATTATTCAACACTGCGCCAAATTTATTGAAATAAACTTGATCCTAAATCTAAATCCTATGTGTTTTTTTGTTACAGTATCACACAAAGTGCATATTTATGTTTTGATCGCACTAATAGTCGTCTTTATGTTAGTCGCCACGTTCAATTTGTCGAACAAAATTTTCCTTTCTCTACATCCTCAAGTCAAAACACACCAAGCACACCCTTTTCCCTACCCCAAATTTCGGCCACTCCAAATCATCCTCCTCAACCCGCACCTCTATCATTATCTCTACTACAAAACCAATCTACACCTTATCCTAATCCTCCCAACTTTCAAGGTGATACACAATATGCTCCTTCAACAACTGGGACTTTGAATGTGGACGCTTTTGAAAGAAATCACAATCATACACAAGGCAAAACTCTTGAAACAAATCCTACAACCTCATCTAAATCACACTCATCTCTATCACCTTCTTATCATCATCATCCACATCCACATCTTCTAAATATCATCCTCCAAACTCGGCCATCACACCTAACTCTTCGTTATCCTTATCACCTTCCCTACCCTTGAATAACACTCCAATTCCCTCACCCCAATCGGCCCCTACCTTATCCTCCCCAACTTCGGCTACCCCTACTCCCATATCCAAATCAGCCCATATCTCTTCCTCAACCGATAACCAACATCCCACAAGAAGGTTATTCGATCTTTTCTTAAACACTCCTACTATTAGGCAACTATCTTCACCTTCAATTCAAATGATGCCTAACTTATCTCCAACTCTCTCAAATACATCCTTATCATCAACTCCCTCATATTCATCTACCTTATCTCCTTCCCCCACACTTTCGCCCAACACCAAAACCGTCCACCCACACACCACCTCTCAATCACCTAACCATGACAATCATCTCTTAGCTCCAAGCATTATCTAACCTCCCTCCCACAATGTACACGCAATGATCACTCGTAACAAAAACAATATTCAAGTTCCTGCAAAAACAATCACCTTCTCCAGCTCCCTCTCCTCTCTCATCTATTAAACCTACTTCTATTATAGAAGCTCTCAAAATTCTTGAGTAGAGGGCAGCCATGGTAGCAGAATACAATGCTTACTCCAAAACTCTACTTGGTCCCTTGTTCCTGCTAGTCATGACAAAAATGTTGTGGGGTGCAAGTAGATTTTCCGCTTAAAGCGAAAACCTGATGGATCCATAGACAAGTACAATGCTCGATTAGTGGCAAAAGGGTTCCACTAGTGACCCGGACTTGATTACAAAGATACTTTCAGGTTTGTCATCAAACCATCCAAAATCAGGTTAATACTCTTGCGATCACAAATCGCTGGCCCCTACAGCAACTAGATGTGAACAATGTATTTCTGCATGGTTCCCTTACAGAGGACGTCTACATGCAGAAATCTCCTGGATTTATTCATCCTAACTACCCTACTCATGTGTGTCATCTACAAAAATCACTCTATGGACTTAAACGAGCTCCACGAGCTTGGTACACGGCACTTAAACAATTTCTGATTGCATTCGACTTCAAAACTTCAAGGTCAGAAACCTCTTTATTCTTTCTTCGTCAATCTCATGTTATTATCTTTTTGTTGGTCTATGTCGATGACATTATTCTAATAGGTAATAAGCCTTCTCTTCTTGCTAAATTTGTCACATCTCTAGACCGAAAATTCTCTATCAAGGACCTTGGTGCCTTGTCCTACCTCTTGGGCGTCGAGGTGATTCCTCATCCTGATGGTCTTTTTTTGTCCCAAAGAACATACATTCTAGACCTCCTAAATCGATGCAACATGTCAAACTCCAATGAGGTAGTTAATCCAATTTCTACCACTCATATTCCTGCTCTTAATGAAGGTGAACCAATGCCAAATCCCAGTGAATATCATTCTGCCATTGGAAGGCTATATTATCTTTCCTTAACTAGCCCAGATATTTCCTTTACTGTGAGCAATCACCCAGATATTTCCTTTACTGTGAGCAAGCTTTCACAGTTAATGCACTGCCCTACAACTGTACACCGAGGGGCTGTAAAACCACTACTTTGTTATCTCCGTGACATCATTAACCATGGCCTATTCCTACAACAAAATTCCCCCTGTCACTACATGCGTTCTCCGGCGCAGATTGGGTGGCAACTTAACTAACAGAACATCCACCGGCGCTTACATTGTTTTTTTAGGATCTAACCCCATATCATGGAGTTCTAAAAAGCAATCTACAGTGGCTCGCTTGTCCACTGAGGCCGAATACAGGTCAGTTGCCTCAACAACTGCAGAATTGACTTGGATTCAATCTCTCATGACTGAAATTGGGTTTCCCTTGCCTCAAGTCCCTGTTGTGTACTATGATAATGTCGGGGCAACATATATGTGTGCAAATTATGTTTTCCACTCAAGGATGAAACACATAGCTCTAGATTTTCACTTTGTCCGGGAGAAAGTCCAAGCAGGTGTCATCAGAGTCTCTCCTGTCTCATCTTCAGATCAGTTGGAAGATGCTCTAACCAAGACTATTTCTGGCTCACGACTAGGCGATATTCGTGTCAAGATAGGAGTTCATCCGCCCTCCATCTTGAAGGGGTGTGTTGGGAATTAAAATAAATTGTTTGTTATTATTTTATTCTCTTATTTATTTAAATTACATTTTTGTATTTATTGTAATTTATCTCATGTAATCTTTATTTATATTTAGCATAGTTATCTGATAGAAGTTAGTTAGTTCATCATCTTGTATATATACATCTTCACAGTTTTAATGAAATGATTCTTTCATTATATTTCCTCTTCCCTTCTTTTAGCTCAGTGGGTGACCAAGACATAAAAACTAGGTTGGGACCTCTGTAGCACCCTCATCATTTATCCCTACCCAACCTATTATTCAAATAAAAATAAAATAACAAATAATGTCAATTACAAGCCAAAACTCTAATGGAACTTATAATTGTTGCATCTCGACATATCGGAAGATGCCAAACTAGAGCAAAAAAGTTGAGTATGCGACCACCAAGAGGAAGAAGGAATATTAACTTAATGCTCTACTAATGAGTCCACCACTCTATTACCTTCTCGATAAATGTGTGAAACAAAAAAGTCCATGTAGCTGATGTAGGACAATGTCCTAAGCCATTATGCCTAGAGACTCCATAGAACCACTTTTTCCTTGTTATCCAATAGCAAGACAAAGTTTGTAGAATCACTCTCAAACCATTATTGCTTCCAACCCTTTTTCAATGCATACTGAATAGCATAAATAACCACACATATTTCAGCCATGTAAGCCCAACAACTTTCAAGTGGATTAGCAAAACAGCCATCGATAAAACCTCTAAGATTTTTGTAAAAACCTTCGCAACTTGCTCACCACGGACTACCTTTTTTCGAACCATTAGTATTAATTTTGAACAATCCTTGTAAAGGAGGCCACCACTGAACTAGCATGATTTTCGGTGCAGATCTTGGTCTACTCGTTATCTTAATTTTTTAATATAAGCAAATCAAACATAAAATCCTTCATAGTACATTTGCTAAAATTCGCCTCTTTTATAGCCCTGTACATTGAAAGGAAATTGGACCTCAGCAAGGTCACCTAATCCTTGAAAATTTCTTGATTTCTAGATGTCCATGACGTGAATTTCAGCAAAAATGGCGGTGTGCCGTATAGAAGTTAACCGAGAGCTAAATTTTTCCTTTAGCGCACCCAGAAGCATATTCTAATGGTTCGTGTCCTATCCAGCTATTGGTTGAAAGAAGTAGAGAAATAATCATAAATGAATACCCTGGATGGACTATTGTGACATTTTCAGTCCAGTGTAAAACCTTCTATTATTCATCTGATCATTTCACTCTCTGTTATGCATGGCTGGCATCTCAAACAACTAGATGTTAATGATGCCTTTTTACATGGATCATTGTCTGATAATGTATTTATACAACAACCACCAAGGTTTGTTAACCAACAGTTTCCAGATTACGTTTGTCATCTACAACGTTCACTTTATGGCCTCAAATAAGCTCCTTGTGCCTGGTACTATTAACTTAAGCAGTTCCTTGTTAGTATTGGATTTCAAAATTCCAGGGTCAATGCATCCCTACTTTTCCTCTACCAGCGGTCTACGGTACTTTTCTTATTGTCTACGTCGATGATGTTATACTGATCAGTAACTCCTATTCTACTATAGCCACTTGTGTTCAGAAACTTGTTGACAAGTTCTCTATTAAGGATTTGAGCGATCTCTCTTATTTTCTTGTCAAGGAAGTCATTTCTGGCACGCAAGGTCTCTTTGTCTAACAGCGTAAGTATATTATTGACCTAAAAGATAGAATAGGTATGTCATCATCTAAGCCAACTATCAATCCAATGCCCACCTCACATGTTATTGCTCTACATGAAGGTGAATCGATGGCCAGTCCATCTGATTATCGTTCTGTACTTGGTGCCTTACAATACCTGGCGCTGACAAGCTCGAATGTTGCCTTTGCTATCAACAAACTTTCACAATTAATCATGCACTCACCTACATCAGTACACTAGTTTTCCCTTAAACATATATTACGATATTTGCATGGGACTCTTGATCATGGTCTCCTACTTTAAAAGAATTTCCTGTTCTCTCTTCACGTATTCTTTGATGTTGATTGGGGTTGTAACATCTCAGACAGAACCTCCACTAGTGCTTATATTGTATTTTTTTTTTGGCTCTAGAGTTCTAGAAAGTAGAGTATTATTGCTCGCTCATCCATGGAAGTTGAATACCGACCTATTGCTACTTCAACTGTAGAAATCACCTAGCTTCAAGCTCCCCTCCATGAGATTGGCTACACATTGTCTGCTACTCCTATTATCTACTCTGATAATGTCGAGGCCACCTACTTGTGTGCTAATCCAATGTTCCATTCTTGGATGAAACACATAGCCCTCAACTTTTACTTTGTTCTGTGAAAAAGTTAAAACTAGCAAGCTTTGTGTCTCTCATGTGTCTGGCTCTGATCAGTTAGCTAACAACTCAAGTTTGTATTGGAAGGCGTGAAGGAATTTCAACTCAACTGACAATCTCTTTAGATTCTATTTATTGTTGAGGTCATTTAATTTCTCAATTCTCCTTTTCTGGATTATTCTTGTTAACAGTTAGCCACAAATTGAAGTTTGTATACTTGGAGAGCTTCTTAGGCAACCAGATGAAACTTGGAGGACCTCAAGGGCAATTCTTGGAGTTAATACTTTGATCTGGACCGTTAGATCCAATCTAACGGCTGAAACATTTTGAGCCAAATATAAAGCACCTGTTTTGCTGGGCTCTAAGTAGAACTCTCTGGCTCTCTCTTCCTCCACTAGTACAGAATTACCCAAAAAAAAGTAACACATTTGCGTCGTTTTTAGATAAATTTGTCACCTATATAAAACACAGTGGCAATTTTGTAAATAAAACTTAACAATAGGCATCGATTTTTATGTATAAACCAAAAAGTAAGGATAAAAATATAAGGGGCATCGGTTGTCATGTGTGAACCGACGCCCAAAACTAATATTATAGGCGTCAGTTCTACAAAGAATCGACGCCTATAATACATATTTTACACAATAGGCGTCGGTTCTTGCTATGAACCGACGCCTAAAAGTATTTTATATCTCCTCAAATCACGCCTTTTCTCTTCATTTTCAACACACATCTTCTCTTCTCAGCTAAACCCGATGCCGTGACACCACCACCAATGCCAACTCGACATCGCGCGACACCACCACCACTACCATTGACCCGACGCCACCGACTGATCTCTTTCTCACTCTCTCTACCCAACTCTCTCTCTCTCTCTAACCCGCCGCCTCCTACGCCCAATGTGCCTGCCACCTGTATTTCCTCCCTCCCTCCCCCAACACACGCACACACACACACACACATTTATTTATTTTAGTTGTTAAAAGTTAACTATTTGGAAAAGATTGTATATATAGATGCGTGTTTATATAAATTTGGAAAACTTAAGAATTTAGGTTTGTATATATGGTTAATTTCAAATTTTGGGATTTGTAAATTTGAGGTATGTTATTGTGGTCTTTGGTGCTATTGATGAGTTTTGATTATGAATTTTTGTTGTTGAGGAGTTGAGATTAGATTTTGGATTAATTTTGGAGTAGCTAACAATATAGAAGTTTGTATTGTGTTGGGTTTGAGTATTGAATATTTTGAGTTTGAATATTTTGATTTTATTGTGGTATTTTTATTCCCTCTACAGGTTGGCTAAGTCCAATTTATAGGGGGTGTTCTGTCAAAAATTTGTAGAAATTTTATAGATTAAAAAGTAATGTTTAAAGTAATTTCATTTGTTGAATACATGTTGAATATACATTTTCGTAAAGGTCTTTAGAAATGGATCATAGTTGAATATGCATTATTATGTGACAGTGATATACTCCGCTCTGTTCGCACGATTTCTTGTGCAACTTGTGAATTACTTGTAGTGTAATCAGGGTCAATTTTAGACTAGATTGTGGGCATTCTGGTATAGATAGACATGTAGTAATTTCTTTGAATAATAGTGTCTGATTTCTTGTTCCTTCAGAAGGGACGATGGTCGCGAACATTATGTTTAATCTCTTGTACAAAAACTCTCATTAGAAGGTTGTTTTCTAGTGTATTGGGCATTATCCTAAGCCCCTCTAGATGTAGGTGTTATCACCGAACTGGGTCACCAAAGATTGTGTTGTTTCTTTTTTTTTTTTAATTCTTTTTTATGTTTATGTGTTATCCACATTCATCACTCAATTAGAATGCCAAAATACGAACAACTGGTATCAAAGCCAAATTAGGGTTTCTTTAAATCTGTTCGAGAATTCTGAATTTTATGGCTTTCACGATTTTTTGGGATTGTTGTGTTCTTAGTTCGGATTCTGCATTGATTTTGTGGTTCTCGTAATTTTTCCAAAAAAATCAAGCCCCAGTCGAACTGTGCAGTGGCTAATTCCGTAGGCAGTGACCATTCTTGGAGTTCTTTTTATCTTGGATGCTTGGTGAGATTGTTGTAACTGTCATTACTTTAAGAATCAGATTCTTGGTGTTTGGGTATATTGATATTTTTTAATTAGCATGCTATGAATGACATAGTTTCCACTGTTAGTATAAAATTGTGTGAAATATGTACATGCTTCACTTCATTGCCTACAATTTGTATACCTCTGTGTTTGATAAGTGTTGAGTTCTTTTGTTGATTGAAAATCAGTTTCTTGGTCATTTGAAAACATTTATGAATCTTGAAAGTGTTTTGAAATTTTTTGTGTAATTTGTGAATTGAATTGTAAATTCAAAAATTGCATCAAGTAGTCATCACTCTTTTACTAAACAAGTTATGGGTTCAAGGGTCGAATTGTTACAATTCGACGAAAATGGTGACTACTCGATATGGAAACAGAAAATGAAGGTCATTTTGGTCCAACAAAGAGTAGCTAAGGCTATTGAAGATCCTGATACATTTTCTATTGAACCTGATCTCATTAGTGATATGAATGAGATTGCTTATAGTTCTATTATCTTTCACTTATCTGATAATATCATGAGACAAGTAGATGAATATAAGACAGCTAAATACTTGTGGAAAGCTCTTGATGTATTACCAAAAGAAGTGCTTGAATATTACTTAAATGCAAATATACCAAAGAACATAAGGGAAACTTGGGATACTAAGTTCCTAACTAAAACCTTGCCTAACAAGATTTACCTTCTTGAGAAATTGTTAAGCTTTAGAATAGATCTCAGAAAAGAATTAGAAATGAACTTGAATGATTTTAGCATCATAGTGAAGAGTCTAGCTCATAATGATAAGAAATTTGATGATGAGGACCTAGCAGTTATTTAATTGAACTCTTTACCTAAATCTTATAAAGATATCAAAAATACCATAAAATACTCTAGGGATAAAGTGACTCAAGCTATTGTGATTATGCTATAAAATCCAAAGAATTTGAAGTTAAGAAAGAACAAAAAGAAAACCATAGATAGATGAGTATGTTTGTGAGAGGTAGACAGGATAAAAGAGACAATAACTCTCACTTTAATAAAGGGAGAGGTAAATCTAAAGGTAGATCTAAGTCTATAGAGAAACTCAGTAGAAAGTATTATCACTATGGGAAGGAGGAATACTTTAGAAAAGATTGTTTTGAACTAAAGAGAAAATAAAATAGAGATCAAAACAATGAAGAAGCAGGCAATGCTGCTGTTAGTCTAGACTTAGATAGCCTGTATGTCATGACTATGTCAAGTGATGACATGGATGAGGAATGGATACTTGATTCAGGATGAACTTTTCATAGGTGTCCTGTTAGATCTTGGTTTTATAGCTACAAGACTATTGAACCTAAGAAAGTATACATGGGGGATAACAATACCCAGACTGTTGTTGGCATTGGAGATATTTCTATTAGAATGCATGATGGCATTCTCAGGAAATGAACAATATCACATATGTTCCTCATCTAAAAAAGAATCTCATCTCGTTGGGAGTTCTTGAAGATGAGGGACATGTGTTTAAGTCTGAAAAATAATACTTTGAAGGTTATGAAGGGTTCAAAGGTTTTTATGAAGGGACCTAAGAGAAATGGGTTGTATTACCTTGCAGGTGAAGTTGTGTCTTCACAGTACTGCAATTCCTTCACTATGACTGAGAGTAAGTTTGAATTGTGGCACAATCAAATGGAACATATAGGAAATAAAGGGTTGAAGTTCTTGAGTGAACAAAATTACTTGGAAAAGAAGTAATTGAACCCATAGACTTTTGCAAGACATGTGTTCTCGGTAAATCACATAGAGTGTTATTCAAAGTAGGATCCCACTGTTCTAGGAGACCCCTAGATTATGTTCATGCTGATTTATGGAGGCCGAAAAACCATCCTACTTTTTGTGCAAACAAATTCTTTCTATCCCTTGTTGATGATTACTCTAGGAAAGTATGAGTTCTCCCATCGAAGGCTAAATCTGAGACATTTCTCAAATTTACAGCCTGGGTAAAAGTTTTGAAAATAGAATGGAAAGAAAGCTAAAACTTTAAGAACAGATAATAGACTTGAGTTTTGTAACTTTGAGTTTGACAACTTTGGTAAAGAAAAAGGGATAGAGAGACACAGAACTATTCAATATACACCACATCAGAATGGGTGGCTGAGAGAATGAATAGAACATTGATGAATAAGGTTAGGCATATGTTGATTAGCTCAGACCTTGCTTAAGGATTTTGGGCTGAAGCTTTTAGTATTGTAACTTACATTATCAATAGATCCCCATCTAGTTCTGTCAATTTTAAGACTCCATAGGAGTTGTGGACTGGTAAACCTCCTGATTTGACCCATATTAGGGTATTTAGATGTGCTGCATATGCACATTAGAGTAAGGGTAAATTGGAACCGAGGGCTACAAAGTGTGTTATTTGTGGGGTATCCTGATGGGATGAAAGGGAATAGGTTGTAGATGCTAGGAGTTCAGGGTATAAAAATTTTTAATAGCAGGGATGCTGTGTTCAAAGAATTTGAGATGTGTTGTTTGAAGAAAAATGTTGAGGCTGATGAACTGGAAGCTATTAATAGGACTACAAATGTTTTAGACTTGACCAGGTTGACTAATACCCATAATGAAGCTCATGAGCCTGTAGTTCCTCCAGTTGGAGAGGATGAAGTTGGATCTACTGAACATGCAAGTGATGGGGATGTAGAACTGCATATTGAAACTGAACCTGGGATACCTAACCCCATAGAAAATGATACCACCATACAAGATTACCAATTTGTTAGAGATAGGGAAAGGAGACAAGTGAGACCTACCCTATGTATGAAATTCAAAATTTGACTGATTTTATCTTAGTTTCAGGTGAAGCCATTGAGAATTTTGAATCTTCTTCCTTTGAAGAAGTTATGAATGGGCCTAAATCCAAAAACTAGATAGAGGCATTGAGAGAAGAAATAAAATCTCTAAGTGAAAATAAAACTTGAAGTTTGGTCAAGGTACCTAAGAAACAGAAAATAATCTAATGGATTCACCCAAAGGGAAGGCATTGACTATAATGAGATATTTTCTCTTGTGATAAAATATAAGACTATCAGATTGGTGCTTACCTTAGTTGTTCAATTCAATTGGGATTGGAACAATTGGATGTTAAGATAGCTTTCCTGCACGGATAGCTGGAGGAGGAGATCTATATGAGTCAGCCTCAAGGCTTTGAGGTGAAGGGAAAATATGACTTTGTTTGCAAACTTAAGAAATCCTTATATGGTTTGAAATGAAGTCCCAGAAAATGGTATAAATGTTTTGATTCTTATCCCATTAAGATAGGTTTTAAAAGAAGTGAGTAGGATTCATGCCTTTAATATAATAATAGTAAATATGGAAGTGAAGTATACCTAATTCTATATGTTGATGATATCTTATTGAGTAGTCCTAGTAAAAGTAATATCGTGAGAATGAAGAATCTTTTAAAATTTGAGTTTGACATCAAAGATCTAGGTTATGCTAGAAAGATCTTAGGTATGGTTATTAATAGAAATAGGAAAATGTGTTGACTATTTCTCAAGAGACATACTTGGAAAAAAGTGATATCTAAGTTTGGCATGAAAGATGCTAAACTGTGAATGTTCCTTTAGCTGCTCACATGAATTTGTCATCAGCACATTCTCCCAAAAGTGAGGAAGAACTGAATGAGATGAAGCATATTCCATATGCTAATGCAATAAGTTCTGTTTTGTTTTCTATGATTACTACCAGACCTGACTTTGCTAATGTCATAAGTTTCCTCACTAGGTTTATGTCTAATCCTGGGAAACCACACTGGGCTGGGTTGAAATGGCACTTAAGATATATTTGTGGTTCTTTGAGAGAAGGATTAGTGTATGGGAAGATGTTTGATGTATTAACCTTGAAGGTTATGTGGATTCGGACTTTTCCAGTGACAAAGACCAAAGAAAATCCACTACTGAATACTTTTTCATATTAGGTGATAATTGTATTACCTGGAAGTCTCAATTGCAATTAATTGCGACTTTGTCTACTAGTGAGGCTAAATATGTAGCCATTACTGAAGCTATAAAAGAGAGTTTTTTTTTTTTTTTTTTATGCACTATGATATATAAAGGCCCAACTTTTAATTTTCAACTGGAAGGGTGATTAGAGATTTTATAACTAACAGTATTTTTTCTTCTTTAATTCGGTTCTATAATTAATTTTTGCTCAAATTAGTATATCTCTATCCACTGAAACCATGCAAAAGATTTTTTTTGTTTTTCAAGCGTTTTGTACCATGTAGGGGTTTTAAATGGCTCGGCTCGCCTGCCACCGGGCTTGGCTCGCTAACGAAGGGCTTGCTCAACAAAAACTCTGTTCGGGCCTTGACTCATCATTTTTATCTGAATTTGCATATTCTCTCAGTAAGCGGCGATCGGAACTCGCCCCACTTAATAGCTCTGTGTGTGATGAGCATGTTCAGTCAACTTATTCATTTGTTTGGTTCCCAACTCATTTTTTTTTCTTTTCAGTTGTAACCAACAAAATAATGGCATGTTGCGCATTTAATTTATAGTGAAAATTGCATAATGCTCTCTTTACTTGTAGCGACCAAGAATTTTTCACGCGATTAAATAATTATTTTAAAATTTTGAAAATCGGGCCACTGCGATCTCACCCATTTTAAGTTAACGTCACAACGCGTTCATCTAGTCAAGTCGAGAAATATCGAGTTAATTCAATTTTAAATTAAATTTCGAATTTCCAAAATTTTATTATTTTAATTACTTATTTAAAATATTATTTTCAAAATCATATTAAATTCCAATTTCATCAATCTCATTTTTTTATCAGTTTAATTCTTCCGACCCAGTTCAATTCTCGTACGATTTTTCCCTCGAATTACGTGCATTTATTTTCAAGACTTTCACACCACCAACCCCCATCCATCACATCAATCCAATACTACACCATACCTATCAAACTCCCACTAACATCAAACCCATTCTTCCACCAACCTAACCCATACTCTATTGCCCTCACTTCACCCAACACACTCCTTATACACCATCAAACTTCATCTCTCTCAACACAACCACAATTCCATTTTCCCAGCCATCACCACTGCCAACCGATCAAGCTGAACCAACCATCACCACCACCACCTTCTTCTCATCATCATCATCATCATCATCACCACCTCCATCTCCGACCAACCCCCACTGCCCAGCCACCTCCTCCATATTCAACCTCACAACCAAACACTAACCTCCTCTGTTTAAGCTCCATTTCCACCCTCACCACCACCATCCTCTCTCCCTCTACACAAACCGCAACCACAGCCAGAAGCCACACCAATCCATCACCACAGTCCTTCACCGAACCACTAATCTCCACTGGCTGTTTTCGGGCCACCAGCCACCAACCTTCACAGTCACGGCCTGCACCCAAGCTCCACTGCACCATCAGCCACCACCGCAAGCTCCAACCCTACCATCTCCACACACAGACCACACCACTGGACTCCAACCACTCCGCCACCTCCATCACTCTCAATCAGCACCACCAACACCACCACCCCAAATACACAATCGAACCAACCACCCAAAATCAATCCAAACCAAATAGCCCAGTCCCAAATCAAACCCAAAACCCAGAATAAGCCAAGCCCAAGACTTACCTCAACCACCGCCGAAAAATCGCACTCCCAATTTGCGAACTCAGTCACGGTTGCACACAATCTCGCGACTACACCCCACAAATCTGAACCATTCTCCTTGACGCCGTTCACCGCCACCTTACGCCGGCGTTTCTCCGGGAAATCACCGGCTGAAGACCGGCTTGCGCAGTCGGCCATCTCCCCCTGCGCCCTCCTCTCTCTCTCTCTCTCTCTCTCTCTCTCTCTCTCTCTCTCTCTCTCTTCCTGGCTGAAATGGGAAAGAGGGAATAAAGTTTTGATTTTTAATATTTTGATTTTTCGAAAATTGCACTTTGGTCCATAAGTTTGCAAAATGATTTAAATCAGTCCCTATAGATTTAAAACCTATCATTTCAGCCCCTTAAGTTCCAAATGATTTTAATAAGCCTTTCATTTTCAAAATCACTTCTTTCAAGCCCTACAATTTAATATTCATTTTTGAGCTTCGACCCAACTTTTGAAAATTTACATTTTAGTCCCTCAAGTTTGAAAATTATCATTTTAGTCCCTCAACTTTCAAATTATTCATTTTAGTCCCTTAACTTTCAAAGTATTCATTTTAGTCCTCCAACTTTCAAAATCAGCGATTTCAGTCACTAAATTGTAACTTATCACCTTAAGTATAAATTTCAAAAGACTAATTCGACTTAATCTTCTAATTTGCTAGACGAAGCGTACGAAGAATTAAAGAACTGAAGTCATTTCCCGCTCAACTTTGCACTCGTCAAGTTTAAGGTAGAGTCGCCCATATTAATTGATTTAAATTATGATTGCATGTGAATGTGTATATTATGTGACTTATGTGAAATTCATTTTTATGAAAAGAGAAAAGAATGTATTTCTTCGGAAATATTTATGTTGGGATGAGAATATATTTCTTATGAAATATTTATGTTGTTATGCTTGTCATAACTTACTTGTTTTATGCATGAGAAAGAAAGAAGAGAATATCTTGCAAGATAAATGATGATGTTATGCATAACTTATGTGCCTTATGTGCACGAGAAGAAAGAGCAACCCACACCCTATGATTTTAAAGAGTCTATGATTTTTCAAAGTGAAGCCGCGTGCTTTAATGCACAAGAAGAGCAACCCACATCCTATGATTTCTAAAGAGCCTATGAGTTTTCAAAAAGAAACCACGTGCTTTAATGCACAAGAAGAGCAACTCACACCCTATGATTTCTAAAGAGCCTGCATTTATGTATTCAATTATATTGTAGATTAATTAATTGACGATGAGTTTACTGAGTATTTCTATGAAATGCTCATATCTATTTTAACAACATTTGCAGATCTCGGAGAGGGTGGCAAGTGATGGATGATTGTGGCAATAGACGTTAAATGGTTGAAAACCTTATTTTAATGATTTCCGTATTTCCAAACATTGGATAATTTTGAGAATTTCAGTTATTTGAGAAATTATAACATTGTCAATTGCTTTACAATATTAATGGCTCGATTTATTATTTCGAATTGTTTCATGAATGTTTTCAATTTTATCGACCATTACAGTATTTAATGTTGCCAAAAAAAAACGAATTTCAATTATTCCTTCCGCAAAAATATTATTTGAAAAGTTAGATCAGATGATGACGTAGTAAACCGGGTATTTAGAACTCGGGACGCTACATTACTTGTCATTGATTATTGTTTGGTTTTTGTTAACTACAGAAGACAACTTGCAAGGAATAAATGGCAGAACTTCACTCTGAATAAATATTCAAAGGTTATTGGCATCGATGACAAAAAATTTGCGAAACGTAAAACTATCTTGACATTCTTTATTGAGCCCAGTCTGAAGATGACTACGTGTATCTGGAACTAGACGTGCATAGCCAACTGTATTTCATTTGGTTGATTTGTATGAGAATTATAGATGGTTTCATTTTATTTATCATTATGGTTTCTTGTAAAGATGGTGGAGAAATGAGAAACTCTCGATTGTGCTGAGGATTTGGAGCATTAAAATCAGAACTTAAGCACATTCTAATTTCTTGTTAGCCCTGCATATTTGCGAACAACTATATAATGTGGAGCATTGACTTGAAACATTCGCTTCTCTTGTTTTCATTCTTTTCCTATAGACCCATGCGAGTTTAGTTCTTTGTCTAGCCAAATGATTTAGTGTATATTCTTCTACTTGGATTGTTTGTGAGAATGTTAGAATGGAGAAGGGACGCAGATTTTGTTTAAATTGGTACACATTTCTAGATTCGTTTATCTCTAGATTGCACTAGAGATAAAATTAGCACACATTTATAGATTCTTCTATCTCAAGATTTTACTAGAGATTCTTGGGAAGTAAGTAAAAATAATTCTAGAATTCCCTATATTATTTATTGGCAAGAAAAATAATAAAAAATAATAAAAAATTAGAATAGTCTAGAAACTTTTTTAGGCTATAAATATGTAAAGATTGATAGTGAAGAGGTTCTAAGAAAGTAAGTCTTCTATCACGTTCTTCATTACTTTGTAAAACTTCCTCGTAATAAAATTATAATTTTCCTCATTCAATTATCGTGTTCCATTAAATTTCCGTACTACTTCTATCCCTAAAAATTGTCCTACATAAAGCTTACTAATCTATTTAATCAATAGTCAATTTTATCTCTCCTTTCTAAAACTAAAACCCATCAGTGGTATCAGAGCCCTGTTCAATTGTTATTGGGCGTAAGGTTATATTACGGCATACGCTTTCCGCTCATCAATTCCTATTCCTACATTCATTGGAGACAACTATGATTTTTGGTCCATTAAAATGAAGACCTACTTTTGTGCGCAAAATTTATGGGATGCCGTTAGCAACGAGTATACGAACCCATAAAACATTTCCACTATAATTGCTGCACAAAAGAAGGAACTTAAAAAGAATCAACAAAAGGATACTCTATCACGACTAGCTCTATAGATGAGCTTTACAAATGAATATTTTCCAAGAATCTTGGGAGCTAAAACGAAAAAACCAGCGTGGGATAAATTGGAAAGGCATTTTGAAAGTGAAATAGATAATGCTTTCCAATTGAAGATTAATATACGAACTCGGAAATTTAAAGGTGAGAGAAGATTTAAAGAAAATTTTAGAAACAACGAATCTCAAGGAAAAGAAATGGTTAATAACGGCAAGTATCCTCCATGTGGTATTTAGAAAAGAAAATGTCATATGGAAAAGAATTGTTGGTTTAAAAGAAAATCCCAGTGCCGTAACTGTTAAAAAATCGGACATGAAGAAAGGTTCTATCGCTTTAAATAAAACCATCAAGCCCATTTCTATGAAGAAAAAGATGTAGAAGGAGTTCTCTTTTATGTTTCCAGCAATGATGAAGCTGGAGATAAACTATATACATGGTATCTAGATAGAGGCCGTAGTAATCATATTCTTGATAAAATCAATATTGGCAATGGAGACTTTATCGAGGCAACGGGAAAAAGCGCTATTTCTATTGACACAAAAATGGCAAGAGATACATTAACGAAGTTCTCTTAGTGCCTGTAATAGATCAGAACCTACTAAGCATAGGTCAAATGATGGAGAAGGGTACACCTTACATTTCAAAGGAGACTCTTGTACAATCTATGAAAAGAAAAACAATACTCTAGTAATTGCAAATATAAGAAATCAAGAGAATAGATGTTTTCAAATTCAATGGAGATACCCAAGCAATGCGGCAATGACAGCGCAAGTGGATAAATCGTGACTATAGAGCAAAAGGTTTGGAAACATAAGGATATATTTGTATATGTATTGTGGTATATTTATAAAAATATATTTAATTAGAGGTGGTAATATATTTAGGGTCATTGAATTAACAATCCGAGGGGTCATGGTCAAATTTGTTGACGAACTTTTCCTTTATATTTATGATTTCAAATCCATCAAAATCCTTTCTGTTGACCAAAAATCCGACTGGACCTTGGACCAACACGTCTCAGCTCGTCCCTCTTGAAAACGTGGATCTCCTGTGCACTGTGACAAACAATCAGTTTGCAAAGGGGGCCGAGGTGGCTCCCGTTTGCACTCCGATGCCAAAGTCAGCGCCCATGTTCAGCAAATATAATTTGAGTGCGGGAAATATAAGTGCGTAAAAGAGAGAAAAGGGAGTGAGAGAAATATATTAGGTCAAGAGTATGAAATTGCTAACTTTTTCCTTGGAGGCAAGTGTGCTATATTTATAGAAGGATTTGTTGCCCTGGATTGTGACACATGGCGGACTTTTACACGTGTATTCACCCTAGCTCTTGAAGGGTCAACCTTGCTTTTTGACCGTAATTATGGATACATCTCGTAGGAGATGGGCACATGTCACATCTTGGTAAAGGCAGTGTCACATCTCTAACTTTATCCTTTATCCCATCCTTACATCCGAGGCGCTACCGTAAGCACCTCGGCTAAGCATAAAACGCCTCTGCTAGACACAAACCAGTTCGGCCAGATGAGCTCGTGTGCTTTTCCACCTCGGCCATTGGCCCAGGGGGATATCTTGAACTTCTAATCAAGGGTTAAAGTTGGTGGGCCCTCATTGGGCCTTCACTGGTGGCCCAATGTGCCACATTTTTGGGTACGATCTTAACACTTTCAATTCCATTTAAATTAGAAATTCGTTGAAATCTTTAGATTTTTTAGGACATGGAAATTTTGTGGAATTAATTGAAATCTATATTAAAGATCTTAGATTTTGATAGATTCTCTAAAATTCTAAATTGAGGATACCTGAAATTATTTTAAAATCCCTTAAATTTCATGTAGTGTCATACTCAGCATAATAATATCTTACAATAATATCACTTAACATGATTATCTAAATTTACTAAAAAAATAATTTTCTTATTTCTACTGAAAATGTTTCATTTATAGTCGTTCCGTGGAATACATAAATATTATTATCCACTTTATTCATCACTGTTTATACAAATTATGAGCAAAACACTTTCCAAAAATTTATAATTAACTTTTTAAGTAAAAGTTTATTGCTAACATATTTAAATATAGGATAATTATATTAACACCACATTTTTTGTTAAGTGCACCACAATTTAATTGCAATGATAGTCCTTAATTTTTATTAATTTTTGCACTTATATACCTCTTAACTTTTTTATCTTATTTTTATCCTCGATTTCTATTAATTAACACAGTTTATCGTGCTAATGACGCTTAAAGAATTCTTTAGGAGTAAATAAATTTTTTATTTACCTCTCTTATATTTTAATAAACAAGATATATAAACAATAATCTCAAGAATTAAAAAAATATTTTTTCCAATGTAATATAATATCTAAAATAAAATTGTCACTAGAGATAAAATCATTAATGATTAAAAATAAGAATACGGCAAAAAAATAATAAAATAATAATCTCCACTACCTTAGAGCATCTCCAATGCACTCCATCAATTAGGAAAAAAATACTTGAAACGTCAGCATATTGATGAAATGGATTAAAAATGTCTTTCCGATGTACAATGTCAATTATAATGTTATGCTGGCCTGACTCGAAAAATTAACAATATCAAGTGCTCCGTCTGCCTGAATGAGTCAGCATTAATTTATTTTATAATTATTTTAACTATATTAAAAAAGGGATGTGGGCGTCATGGCATGAAGAATTTTGTTCAAAATTATTTCTGATCAAGCACTTTTTGATTACTTCACTCAAGTTTTTCATGATTATATTAAATTTTAAATTAATAATTTTAAAAAAAATATGCATTTTAATAAATTTAATTTATCAATAAAAATTATTGCTAAATAAAGTTATATAAAAAATTAGTCATTAAAATATCTTAACAAAATAACAATAAAAAATAATAATTTAAGATTAATAAATAATTTTTTGTCTGTAATAATTAAAGAAAAAGTCTCATAAAAATTTAACTACCAAAATAAAATATAAAAAATAAGATATAGCCCAAGAAAATTACATTTATAATTTATAATAATGAAAATTTTAATATTATTAATCACTTTGTGAATAGGTTATTATTTTAAATTTAAAAAAAAAAATGTCAAGTAATCAACAATATTAAATGTAGACAGAACCATTGAAGATGAAATTTAAGACTTCTCCGTCAATTTATCCACATTTTCTAGAAGTTCGTCAATTTATTGACACGTCGCCCCAATTGACATAGTACATTGGAGATGCTTATGCAAGTATGGATAAAAGAGAATCTTTGACATCACGATTTTGTCCCTACATTTTTTGCTCTACATCAAGTATACCCTTCTATTGCCAATCATCATATTATTATTATTATTATTATTATTATTATTATTATTATTATTATTATTGTGAAGCAATTGAAGCCCAAATAATAGTGATCCAGTTTAGAGCCCAAAAAGTGATTGCTGGTCCATTGTTTGCAATTTACATCAGCCCAATGTCTGAAGCTGAAGCCCATTTCACTTAACCGGATTCTGGCCCAAGTCTGGAACCTTCTTCAACAAGACCTTACCTCTTGAATCAGACCATTATTATCCGGACCAACCATTTTCAGCCTTTGGATCCTTTTGAACTGATCTCAGCCATCCACCTGGGGATAAACCTTACATTTGACGCTTTGGTTTCATTATTCCATCCAGATTCATTCTGATCTTTCTCTCTCTGAAAGGCGATTCAGCCTCCTTCGTCTTCTTCGTTGAGATTTCTCTAGAAATTCATATATTTTGCACTATTGTTCTTAGTGGTTTTGTTAGATACTGATTCTGTGTATATCAGTATATGTTTTTGTTGAGTTTGGCAGAGTATTTCTGCATCACTTGTTCTTTGTGTTTTTTTCAGTTTGTACCATTTTTTTTTTTTTGGGTTTTCTGTTAAATCTGTGTAATCTTGAGTTTTGATACCGAGTTTCTGTACATTTACGTTTATTCTATAAAGTGTTTTGTTTTGTTTAAATGTTTGAGTTTTTTATCTTTGTGGTGCGATCTTGAGCCTTCTAATCCCAACAGTGGTATCAGAGCCTTAGGGTTCTTCGAAAACGCTGTGGTTTAGACTCAGATCTTTTAGATCCAGATCTATTCTTGTTGGATCTAGGGTTTTCTGAAAGTTGTTGAGAACTTTTGCAAAAAGTTTTAGGGTTTCTGATTCTTGTATTAAACTTTGAAGAAAATACTTTTCTTGAGTTGTTCAAACCCTTTCTGTAAATCGTTGTGTTTTTCTGAAAAAATTGAGAGAAATTTTCAGATTTGAAATTTTTTGAAGATTTTTGTATAAATCTTTTGATACTCTGACTTCGTGGATATTTTTTCTTTGAAACCTATTTTCAAAATTAGGGTTTCTGTGATTTTATTGAGTATCTGGATCTCTGAATCTATGTCCACATTTTTTTTGAGGATTCTGATTATATTCTTTTAAATATACTGATTTATTTTTTGGAAGAATCCTACATTGTTCCTTAGTGGTTGTTCTTTGTGGTGATTATAATCTGTGGTGCTGATTCTTGGAGGCCCCTGAACTTGTTGATATTGATTCTTTGTGGAAGCTTCTGTAGCTTAGTACAATTGCAATCAGGTGATATCTTTTAATTACTGCAATCTCCTAGACTTTAAATTTGTTTTCAAATTTTCTGTTCTCTCCAAAATCTCTCCATTGAAGCCTATATCTTGGACCCCATTTCTTTCCTTTGTCCAGGATTTCATTGTGAATTCGGGAATCTGAGGGAGTTTGGGAATATCTAGTAAGGTTGAGGGATATACTGGACGAATAGTTTTCTCAGTATACTGTTCGGTGTGATTTTTGATTAAGTAATTAATTCAATTGATTGGTGATCACCTTGATTACTCTGTTATTTGATTACTGTGTTCTGAATCTGTGTGATCATTCTTGAACATAATCCCTGGCCTCTGTTTAACTGTTTTGCTTAGTGACTGTGACCTGCACTATTGATTCTCTGCCTGATTGATTGTTTCTTGAATTATTAAAGCTCCATTACTTAAATTTTTTTAATCTTGGTCATTATTTCAATGGCTACTGTTAAAGTAGATGTTGAAATATGGAATGGCAAAGGGGATTTCAGCCTCTGGAGCCAGAAAATGTAAGCTTTACTATTTCAAATGAAATGTGCAAAAGCAATAGATAATTCCTGGCCCCTTAATACCCCTCAGGAAAGACAACTTGAAATGGATGAGATTGCATGGAGCACTTTGGTTTTACACTTATCTGATAATGTCATTAGACAAGTAGGCAAGACCAAAACTACTATTGAATTGTGATAAATTGGATGAAATTTATGATACTGTGTCTCTTCCTGATAAGTGTTTCTTGTGGAAACAATATTTTTCTTTTAAGTTTGATCCATCTAAGGATGTGGATAATAATATGAGTAGGTTTACTAAGATCACACAGAGTCTTTTAAATTGTGATGAAAAACTTACTGATGAACAAAAGGTTGTGTGTTTACTGAATTCTAAGGGGGATAAATTTAAGGATCTTAGGAATGCATTAGAGTATGAGGGTAGAAACTGAGCACTAAAATTGTCCATACTTCCCTTAAGAATAAAGAGTTAGAATTTAAAAGTAATCCTAAGGAAGCCTATAATGTTGTAGGAACCTCTAGGAAGAAGAACTCTTTTAGGCAGAATAAGTCTGGGAATAATTTCAATAAAAATTGGAATTCTTCTAGCAACAGTAGGGATTGGAATAACAAGCCTGCAAAGGGTAATTTTCATAATAAGGACAATTTCAATATGTCTAAGGATAATAATTTTAGACGTCAGTCTGGTTTCAGAAATCAAGATAATAATTTTAGAAATCAAAATAATTTCAGAAAGCAGAACAACTATACAGCACAAGATAATAATGATGGAACTTCAAGTGTAGATAAACCTCCTAGAATTTGCTTTTATTGTAGAAAACCTAGACATCATATTAAATATTGTTTTAAAAGGAAAAATGATCAGGGTACTAGTAACCAAACTGAGGCTGCAGTGCAAGATAATAATAATGTGGTGGTTTATGTTACTACTGAATCTGATAATAAGAATGAATGGATTCTTAATTCTGGCTGGACCTTTCATATGTGTCCTGAAAGAGATATGTTTGTTAATTTCAGTGATAATTGCTTTGGTTCTGTGAAACTTGACAATAATATTACCTGTGATGTGAAAGGTACTAGAAAAGTTTTGTTACAACTTGAAAATAACAAAAGTCTTATTTTAAATCAAACCAGATATGTTCCTGATTTGAAAAGGAACTTGATTTCTCTTGGTGTGTTAGATTCTGAATCTTTTGAGATTAGAATGCATAATGGTTATTTAAGTATTTTCCAAAATAACTGTTTGATTTCTTGTACTCCCAAGATCAATGAGATATATGTGCTGAATACCTTACCTGTTTATGCTAAGTCCTTCAATGTTGTGTTTGGTTTGAATAAAACTGAGTTATGGCATAAGAGATTAGGACACATAGGTCAAAAAGGACTTAAATTACTTAAAACCAAAGGTGTATTTGGTAATGATGTGTTGCATAAACTTGATTTCTGTGAAAAATGTGTGTTAGGAAAACATAAAAGAAATTATTTTAGTAAGGGTATTCATAAATCTAATGATGTTCTTGAGTACTTTCATGCTGATTTATGGGGTCCTGCTCCTGTGAGTTCTGTTTCATGTTTTAGGTACTTTCTTCTTATAGTTGATGACTTTTCTAGGAAAGCCTGGGTGCATTTGTTAAAAACTAAGGATGCTACTGTGTCTGTTTTCAAAAATTGGATCACCTTAGTTCAAAATTTGAAAGAAAAGAGAGTCAAAACTATTAGGACTGATAATGGTCTAGAATTTTGTAACCAAGATTTTGATTCTTTATGTAGCACCTTAGGTATTCTTAGGCACAGGACTGTAGCCTACAGTCCAAAGCAAAATGAGGTTGCTGAAAGGATGAATAGGACACTCCTAGGAAGAACTAAGTATCTTTTACTTGATTCCAACTTACCAAAAAAATTTTGGGGTGAAGCAGTCAAAACTGCTTCTTATTTGATAAATCTATCTCCCTGCAGTACCATTAATTTCAAAATTCCTGATCAGATTCGGAATAATTATCTTCCTGACTTTTTAAAGTTAAAATTTTTTGGGTGTGCTGCCTACTCACACCAGTCTGAATCTAAACTTGACTCCAGATCATTAAAATGAGTTTTACTTGGGTATGGAGAGGGAGTCAAGGGTAATAGACTTTGGGTCAGGGAACAGGGAGGTTACAGGGTCATTCTCAGTAGGCCTGTCATTTTTAATGAAAATGTTTTTCCATGTAAAAATGAAAAAATGCTTTATCCTATTAATGATAGAGATTTCCTAACCTCTGAGCTGAGTGCAGACCATTTAGATGATGAAAATGGTCTGCCCAATACTCAGTTTCAGGTGGAGTAACCCTCACAGTCTCCAAATGTCAATTTTGAACCTGAACCTGAACTAGCTGACACTGTGCCATTGCCTGATAACATCCCTGAAGCTGAAACTGAGTTAGAAAATTATCAATTAGTTAGGGATAGACCTAGAAGAGAGATTAGACCTCCTCCTAGGTTTGATGATGAGATCCCAGTCGGGGAATCTCGTCGAAAAACGCGGAATAACGACAATTAAAAGCTAGGAAAGATCTAAATCAGATTTGACTCGAAAATAATAAGAACACGAAGAAAATAACGAAAAAATAGAAGATAGATTTGACGGTAAAACCTTGACCCAACAATCACGACGCAATTAATGACGATACGGACTGAAGAACCAAGATTGGTGAACGCCACAAGAGTTGTCAATTCCTTGATGAGTTCGTTGGATGAACGCCACAAAGATCGAATCTTTGATAAGTTCGAAACAAAAGGGAAAAACTCAACCTTTCAATTTTGGAGAATCCTCTCTCAAATATTATTAATCTCAAAACTTCTGTCTTTACAATGAATTGAAAAAGCGTATAAATAAGCAAAATAACCTAACATCTAATTTACTCAAAATAGAATTCTAATTAGACTAAAATTCTAAAATAGGAAAATAACCAAAAACTAAAAAGGAAATTAAATAATTGAAAATCTCGCAAAAATCTGGCCGGTACCCAGTTACGGCCGTGACAATCCTTTTACGGCCGTAATGGCCTTTCTGATCATAAATCTGATTTATTAGTTACGGCCATGACACAATGATTACGGCCGTGAATTTCCTCCGGTTTGAATGTTACGGCCGTAAGACTGGACTTTACGGCCGTAAGACCTATTATGCCTGAATTCATCCTGTCTCTTATATAATTGGTTACGGTCGTGACAACATGGTTTACGGCCGTGAATATATGTATTACGGCCGTGAAGATCCTCTTTTACGGCCGTAAGGTATTTTCTGCCCAAATTACTTCTTTTTCTTGATTCGGCTCAATCCATCCCTCTTCTCGGCTCGACCCCAACACGGAACTTGCTCCGTTTTGCACGTAGATCAATATCATATTGTCGATGGCTCAAATTTTCCCTTCGATGCCTTGTCCGGATCACATCATACTCCCTCTCTTGAAAAGGATTCGACCTCGAATCCATTTTTGGTCGGCTTTTCAAATTCCTCCTGCGCTCCTGGGCTCGATGATCATTTTTAAGCTTCGTGCGATCTTTTAGACTTTTGGACTGCTCATTTTTGCCAATGAATTTCTTTTCCGTCTTAAGTTCATGGCTTGATTTATGTCCCTGCAAAACATATTTAATAGAACTGGGGAGGGGTGTGTTAGCGTGAGTAAGTGCAAATATACTCATTTTTGTGGTAGACTCTCTTTTCTTTTGCTTTTTGTACTCAGTCTCTCCTTTTTCTGAGGTTTGAACATCAACCCTCTTTTCTTTATTTTTCACTCCCTCTCCTTTTTCTGAGGTCGTGGCATCAACTCTCTTTTCTTTAATTTCCACTCCCTCTCCTTTTTCTGAGGTCGTTGCCTCAACTCTCTTATTTTTCCCCTCAAACTCACTTTTCACTTTCAATTGATCTTTCAGGGCTTCAGTTGGGGATAGTGGCATTAGAATAAACTTTTCCCCCCTTTTACCAGGCTGTATCTATTCGTATACCCATCGTGTAGCACAGCCCTTTCATGTTTCCAAGGCCTCCCCAACAGTATGTGACTAATTTGCATTGGCACCACGTCACAAATTACCTCATCCGAATACCCACCAAAAGAAAATGTCACCAAGGCCCGTCTCTTCACCTTAACTTCCCCCGACTCAGTCAACCATTGTAATTTATAAGGTGTTGGATGTTTCATTAAAGGTAAGCCTAATTTTTCCACCAACATTATACTAACTACATTAGTACAACTTCCCCCGTCAATCACCAAGCTACAAACTTTTTCATCCACTAAGCATCTAGTGCGAAAAATATTATCCCTTTACCCATCCACATTTTCCAAAACATTTGCCTTACGCTTAACGCTAAGAGCATGCCTATCAAAAATTGACTCATCCACCATAATACTTTTTTCCCTTTCACTATTACACCTATCCTTTTTATGTGGAAAATCAAGTGCAATGTGACCCCATTCCAAACATTTATAGCACTTAATATTTTTATCCTTAAGAGGCTTGGAATCAGAATTATTTTTACCTTTGGTTGTCGGTTCCTCCCTCCTTTTGTGAATATGATCACTACTCTCCCGTCCTGATGTCTCTTTTCGCTTTAATGGCCTTCCATCCATCCCATCTCCATACCTACCATGACATTCACGCTTACTCCTCCTAGCCATAGAGTCCGCCCTCGATTGCTTCTTTTTCAATTGGGCAATCATCGCATCTCTTTTATCCATCCTAGCCATTACCTTCTGAAACTTTGCTTGCATCTCTACCAATAATTCAACACCCTGCTCTAATATCCTATTCCCTCTTTCGGGGCGTTTGTTGTCACCCATTGATGAAGATCTCTCCTCGCGAGACATGGAAATTTGGAATATGGAAAAAAATGAAATTTTCGATATTGTTTTTTAATCTTCTGCCAGAGAATTGGACTACGAGTATGGCAGAAAAAACGGAACTGGATTTGGACGAAAAACGAACAAGAAAAACATTTTTGAATTTTTGGGACTGACTCTTATGGATCAAACTGAAGAAAATTATGACTGACATGAAGAACGCGAAGAACACAAAAAAAATCAAGAAAATTCAAGAAACGCAAGAATCTGAAATAGATCCAAGCTCTGATACCAGATGATGAGATTCGAAGCGCGGAAGAAACGCCGGAAAGTTCCGAATTCAGGTTATGGTTGGACAGATGAATCATGACCCGATATTCACGACGCGATGTCTCGACGATGCGGAATAAAGAACCATGACTTTCGAAACGCCAGAAGGATTTGCCCAATCTCCTTGATAAGTCTCTGATTTTCAACACCATAAATACTCTCGCGAATATTTGATAAGTTCTGGATGAACGCCACAAGATAATCAATCTTGATAAGTTTGGATTTGTAATGTGAATCCACACATTAAACAATTGAAAAACATTCAATCTATTTTTATTCAATAATCAAAGTCTGCTTTTACAATGAATCGAAAAGGTGTATAAATAAGCAAAATAAAACCCTAATCGCTAATTTACTCAAAATAGAATTCTAACTAACCTAAAATAGCTAAAAACTGATAAGGAAATAAAATATTGCGAAATCTTTAAATTCCACAGCGGCGCACGTCCAGAAGCTGTCTTACGGCCGTGAGTGTCTTCATTTACGGCCGTAAATTGTGTAACTGAAATATGTTACGGCCACGAATATTTTTGTTACGGCCGTAAGTCCTTTTATCCGGTTTATGAATTAGACAGAGAGCAGGTTACGGCCGTGATCCTTCATTTACGGCCGTGAGCTTCAAAAGTTACGGTCGTGACCAATCCCATCCACGGTCGTGATTCAATTTTCGGTTCTTTTCGACACGGTTTGATCTTCAAAGCTCGTCGAACCTGCTGAATTCTTGTTTTGGCTTGAATATTTAAATTTTCCCGTCAAGCCTGCTATGACTCCGATTGTCGAGGGTCCTGGATCACATCATTTGAGGATCCTGATTTTGTGTATGCATTTGTCTATTCTGATCCTTTAGTTTTTGAACCTGAATCTTTTGAAGAAGCTGTTTCTTCAAAAGAATCCAAACTCTAGCTTGCAGCTACACAAGAAGAGATGGACTCACATTTTAAAAATGGTACTTGGATTTTAGTCAATAGACCTGAAAATAAAAGGATAATTGACTGTAAATGGATTTTCAAAATAAAAGAAAATGAGTCTAAGGACACTAAACCAAGGTACAAGGCTAGACTTGTAGCCAAAGGTTTTTCTCAAAAAGAAGGGATTGATTATAATGAAATCTTTTCTCCTGTGGTTAAGTATACTTCTATCAGAATTTTATTTGCTTTAGTTGCACAATTTGATTTAGAACTTGAGCAAATGGATGTGAAAACTGCTTTCCTTTATGGCTCTTTGGATGAAACAATTTATATGCATCAACCTAAAGGTTTTGAAAAGGGCAGAAATTTTGATTTAGTTTGTTGAAAAAATCTTTGTATGGTGATGCGTGTCGTAATGCACCAAAATAATAATTAAATTCCTTGTTCACTATTACTAAGAATATAGCAGTGGAAGCAAGGGTCGATCCCACGAGGAACGGGAACTAATTTAATGCCATGTCAATTAGAATCGTAAAGGGGGGTTTTGAGTTGAAAATTGCAATTAATCTAAATGATCAAGTAAAGATGTAAAATAGCTGGAATAAAAATCAATTAATAAGAAATCCTAGTTCTCAGGTTCGGTTGTGCCCTATCATAATATTGTCATTCCCCAAGCAACGCATGTACTATTTCTTTTGTTTTATTTATCACCCGGAATAATCAAAAAGCTCTGATTAATCCAATTCTTCCTTAATAATAATCAATTAGAATTAGTTCTCCAATCAATTTAGAGCGAATGAACAACCTAGAATAAGCTCCCTAGATTTAATTCATTAACTATGTGAAAACAAGAAGAATTAGGTGAACTAAATTATCAATTACATATGCTCGAATTGATTAATCTAGATTGGATTTTCATATGGAAATATAAAATTACCAATTGCTACTATGATTTAGATAATAAGACAAATACGAATCCAATTACCCAAATTAGCAAACATCAACACAATAATTAAAAGACAAGGCCTTAATCAATTAATAAATTGTCTTGACGAAATTAATGTTCATGAGAAATCCAATAAATAAAATATAAAAACAAGAACTACGTTACGAGTTTGAGGAATGAATAATAAAATAATATGAACACAACTTCCCCCTTGAACTAGGTTGATAAGACTAGCCACGCATTGCCATGAAGAATTCCCCAAAAATATTGTCTTGATTCACCTTGATTTTGCCTCGGATTTCTTCTTTTCAAACCTTGATATTGGTGGCTCTTAAAAATAATTCTCCTCTTTTTTTTTTTTTTTGTCATGAACTTCCCTATTTATAACTTCAATTTTCGTGCCCTAGCTTTGGCCTCAAGAAATCCCAAATTATGGAAAGAATTGAAATAAGGAAATTCTTGACTTGAAGATTTACGGCCGTAATTTTCCATTTACGGCCGTAATTGAGTTTCTGCGTATTTTCCAAAGTTGACATTACGGCCGTGACATATCCATTTACGGCCGTGACATATCAATTTACGGCCGTAACTAAGTCTCTGCTGATTTCTTTCTTTTAGATGGTTACGGCCGTAACTTTACCTTTACGGCCGTAACTAAGTCTCTGCTTAATTTCACTTTGCTTCACGACACTTTCACGGCCGTAACCTTATTTTCTTACGGCCGTAACTTTATTTGCATGAAAGTCCCCAAACTTCAGTTTTGAGTGCATTTTGATCCTTTTTTCTTCTTTTCTCTTCTTTTATGATCCTATGCAATATAAAACATAAAATGCATTAATAATACTTAAATAGAATCACATTATTGCTTATTTAAGGATATAAGTGCATCAAATAAACGTTAATATAACACTTATCAAATCCCCCCACACTTGAACCATTGTTCGTCCTCGAATAATGATTGAAAAGAACTAAAGCACGGAAATCAAATGAACATGTTAGACTTTTAAATCTGGAAAGTCAAGGTCACAACCCACTTCTTTTTAGCACGAAAATCAAATTGCATAATCGGAGTGTGTTAGTGTGTGTAAGAGATGCATCACCCAATATTCTCCGAACAAAAATTAAAATTGATACCCCAATGTGGATTATATCCTTTCACCTCTCGTGAGTTCTCTCTGAATTTATCAATTCCCCATAAAAATGTAAGTTTTGACTAATTCAAGTAAATGCCAACAGATTAGTGCGGTTTATCTCTTGGTAAAAATTTTAGTCAATACACAGTTTCAGATCAAAAGGGCACAAAATATAGACCAAGCAATTCAAACCACTCATAAGTACATGTAATGGGAGCCAACACTCTCACCGGATATCTCTCTTCGCATAAAGTGTATATAAAGGTGAGAATTTTACGCTCAACTCACTGCATGGAAAACTTGTTACCACAGATTGCTCAAATGTCAAAACCGGGGCCAACAATAACACAAGTGCGAAGCAAAGGTCTTTGTTAGGTTGTAGCGGGGCTTCGGGTCAGGTGGGATAAAAGGGAAACATTTAGGCTGAATCGAGAAGGAGTTTCACAAGCCGAATCGGTTCAATTATATCATTCCTTCTTTCTTCTTCAACATGAATTAATAATCTCCCTGCTATCCAACTGATTTAACACTAGACTTCTATTTTGCACAGCTTGAGTGTTTATTTTCAATACTAGCAAATATTCATGACCTCGTAATTTGAGAACTGGCCTGAACTTCTTTTTCTCTTTTTTTTTTTTTTTTTTTTTTCATATACTGCAATTTTTCTCTTTTGGTCAGACCACCCCACAATCCCCAATGACACAAGATCGAATTTCCACTTTGAAACTTAATCCACCTCAAACTTCTCAACCAACACAAGCTTGTGAATCCGTTCTCCATAGGTTCAAGAAAAAGGATAACATGAAAGAATGGGTGTTCGTGGCTTGTAGTGTGGTATTAATATTCCAAAGAAAGGCTAAGGCTCAAAGGGTCTTCTATTGGTAAATGTACAATGGTAGGCTTATTGAGAAGGCCAAATTTGGTTCATCCTAGTGCCTTTACTATTTTTCGCACTCGAGCCAAGAAGCTACTACGGCATGTACACAAAAGCATATCCAAGAACAAATCAACCATGCAGGACACACATAAAAAAATAAGAGCTTTATATAAAGAGTAAAAGTAGCTCATAGGCTCAAAAGCTCACAAATTATGGTTCATATGTGTGCCTCCCATCCAATTATGAGTTTTGGTCATTGCTCGGCCTTAGGGTCGAATTGAAAAATGCAAAAAATCTAGTGGCCAAAGGGTGAATCTCTTTACTCGGGGTAGTTATCAGTCATATCAAATTTGGGTTTGAATCTACTAGGTTGCAGAGATATGGCAATTTGTCCCCATTTTCAAACTTATTCGGAAAGTATTGGAAAATTCATCTCTACGTGCTCAATTCATGTCCAATTATGCAATTTAGGAGTTGGTGGTTCAAAAATTATGATAAGTGGGTTGCTTCCTATCCAACCAGTGTAAATAAAGGAGGACCAAAATAGCATAGATAGGTAGCAAAGGCAGATGACAAGGTCAAAATGAAATTAACAGATTCGATTACAGAGAGAAAATAAATTAGATAAGCTTACAATCAAGTCAATCCCCCCCCCCCACTTAGACAATTCAATGTCCTCATTGCAAAGGACAACAATAAAAGGGAAAACAATAAAAGGGGAGAAAAAAAAAGAAGGAACTCCCTTGGTCTATTGTGGAGGTTGATCGTCTCGAGCTCTCTGGAAATGCCGAATCTGTTCCCGAATGGCCCTCTGCTCCTCCAGTAGAAGCTGCTGATCTTCTTGCATAGCATTCAGCTGGGTTTGGAAAGCTTGCATCATGCCTAGCATCTGAAGCTCAAAAGGGGTAGGAGCATTTGGCTGTTGTGGCGCTTCCCGTGCTGCGGGCTCCCCGGCGCCCTGATCATCATCGGAGTCCCCTGATTCATCATCTCCGTGACCTCGCTTCGCGATGATCTGCCTGCGAGCATTCTCCAAACTCGCCTTCATGAGGCGATTCCCATGCCCCAAGGTGTCGTCACTAACTGCAGCGGGAACTCTTTGAGCCCGGCATAAGGCGGTGATTAAACATGGGAATGGCATACCTCGCTTCTGCGGTATCAAGCTGGCGTAAGTGGAAATCGTATCAAAGATGTGCTGCCCCAAGTCAAACTTGATTCCCATGGTGATGGCGTAGTAGACCCGGAGGTAGCGAACAGATACTGTAGTGAGGCTAGTGGATGGGAAGAGACTCCCCGACCCCCACTGGTGCAGGTACCAGGCGTCCCGCTGTAGATCCCGATTCTTGTAATGTGGAAGGATGACATTCAGGGAGTCATGGAGTTCAGGCTTCAAGGCCCATCGGAGCACCTCTTGGTCCGGAAAGAAAATACCCGCAGTAGACGACATGGGGACCGACCCAGTGCTATTTATTCCCAAGTGGTGTTCCACCACATCCTTATCAAATTTGATTCTCTTTCCCGCAACTCTAGTGTGGTGAAAGTCAAGGGAACCCTCGTCACCAATTTCCTTGTTGAACTGGGTGTAGAATTTGTACACCAGCGGGGGGTTCCCAAACGGTAGATCACTCACGAATTTGACCCACCCGAATTCAACGAAGCGGGCCCAAAATTGTCGCGGGGCAATGACGGTGTCAGCGCTCCTCCATTCCTGAAAGTCTTCTGGGAGGAATAGCCGCTCCTTTATGCAAAGCTTAGACTGGGTCTTTTCCTGGCGGGGCACAGCCGAGGATTCCCCCGCCACTTGCTTACCTTTCTTTGTCGGTGGAGCCATAGTAAATCCTGAAAAGGAAACGAGGAGATTAGTCGAGCATGGAAAGGTAAAAGTGCGCAAGTCAATAGAGCGTGATGGTAAAGGCAAAAATTGAAAACAAGGCTGATCCCGTAAGATATATATATAGCAAAGAGGAATAAGCTATTGACACTAAGCAAGCAATAAGGTTTCACGTCAAGTCAATCCCTGCAATTGAACTCCCACCATTACAATTATACGCTTAAACAAACACAATAGGCATATTGGAGTCGAAATTGCATGGCAACACACACTTCCAACTATCCTAGACATTTCATCGAACACCTAGAGTGGGAACAAAAAAAGAAGCCATTGTTACCAAACAAGTAAAATGCAAGGTTCCCAAATCGCAAGCACCACCTCAATGCAGCAAAACCAAACATCGAAAAGGGAAGTAACGAGATACCTATGGAAGTAGAGATAGTACCCAAGACATAGAGGAGAAAAGAAAAGGCGTGCATACCTTAAAATCTTGTGAAGAGGAAGGTTCGTGATGTGCGTGGTGGAAGAATGCAATGAGAATCCCTTATAATATGACAATACGGGTTCGAATGGGAGGGATTAGCGTGAGAGGGAGGTGGGTGAATGGTGGAGAAAATGGGAGATTGAGATTGGGATGGGAAAGAAGGGGGATTATCGTTTAAAATAAATTTGTAAACAGGCGGGCTTACGGCCGTAAAGGTATGACTTACGGCCGTAAGTCGTATTCTGAAAAAAAAAATTAAAAGGGCCAATTACGGCCGTGAAAGTTTAGTGACGGCCGTGATAAGGCTTCTGCATAAAAATAAAACGCTTGAGTTACGGCCGTAAAAGGTTGTATTACGGCCGTAACCAGGCTACTGGAAATTTCATGTTTTTTATTTTTTTTTATTTTTTTTATTTTATTTTTTTTTTGACTGAAAAAAATAAATAATAAAAAAAAATAAAAAGTCGAGGAGATAAAGAAACTCCCCTCTCGGGTTGCCTCCCGAGCAGCGCCTTTGTTTACTGTCGTTGGCTCGACTGAGTCCGTGTGAGACTATTGCCCGATGTTGGCGTTTTCCAGTGCAACCACCTCCAAGTTCTCGGTTTGGAACCCCTCGTAGTAGGGCTTGAGGCGGTGTCCATTGACCTTGAACGTTTTATCAGTTTTCAAGCTTTTGATCTCGACTGCACCATGGGGAGAAACATTAATAACGACAAAAGGTCCAACCCAACGAGAGCGAAGCTTACCTGGATGAAGCTTTAGTCGAGAGTGAAACAAAAGAACTTTCTGGCCCTCACTAAAACTTTTTCGAGAAATGCGTTGATCATGGAAGGCTTTGGTCCGATCTTTATAAATCATGGCATTCTCGTAGGCTTCATTTCGAATCTCGTCGAGTTCTTGCAATTGAAGCTTCCTATGATCTCCCGCTACTCCCCAGTCCATGTTGCATTGCTTAATAGCCCAGTAAGCTTTGTGCTCGAGTTCCACAGGTAGGTGGCACGGTTTCCCAAACACCAATCGGAATGGGGACATACCAATCGGCGTCTTGTAAGCGGTTCTATAAGCCCATAATGCATCATCCAGTCTGATACTCCAATCCTTGCGGTCCGGCCGAACTGTTTTCTCGAGTATAGACTTAACCTCCCTATTTGAAATTTCTGCCTGCCCACTGGTTTGGGGGTGATATGCGGTGGATACTCGGTGCAACACACCATATTTCTTTAGTAGTGCCTCAATGGTGCGGTTGCAAAAGTGTGTTCCTCTGTCACTGATCATTGCCCGAGGTATACCGAACCTGCTAAAAATGTTAGCCTTCACAAAATCTGCAACAACCTTAGAGTCATTAGTACGGGTGGCTTTGGCTTCCACCCATTTGGAAACATAATCAACAGCTAACAAAATGTAATTGCAACCAAAAGACGGGGGAAAGGGACCCATGAAGTCAATGCCCCAAACATCAAAAATTTCACATACAATTATGGGATTTTGGGGCATTTGATCTCGTTGGGATAGATTACCTGATCTTTGGCAATTGTCGCAAGACTTACAGAATATGTAAGCGTCTTTGAATATGGTAGGCCAAAAGAAACCACTATCCAATACCTTTTGTGCGGTCCTTCTTGGTCCAAAGTGGCCCCCACATGCGTAGGAATGGCAGAAGGTAAGGATTGATTTGTGTTCTGATCCGGGCACGCACCTCCGAATGATTTGATCGGGGCATCTCTTCCACAAGTATGGATCATCCCAAATGTAGTATTTGGCGTCACTCCTCATTTTATGCTTCTTTGCCTGCGAAAAATGGGTTGGCATTAGTTTAGAAGTTATATAATTTACTAGGTCAGCATACCATGGGAGGTTCGCTTCAGTCGCGAATAAGCTTTCGTCCGGAAAAGCTTCACGCAGGGGTAGGTCGTCCTCAGCTCTCACTACCCTGCTAAGATGGTCGGCCACTACATTTTCCGATCCTGCTTTATCCTTTATTTCCAAGTCAAACTCTTGTAGTAAGAGTATCCATCGGATGATTCTCGGTTTTGCATCCTTTTTCACAAATAAGTGCCTCAAAGCTGCATGATATGTAAAAATAATAACTTTAGAACCCAATAAATATGATCGAAATTTTTCTAAAGCAAAAACCACAGATAAAAGTTCCTTTTCAGTAGTGGTATAGTTTGATTGGGCCTGATTCAATGTTCGAGAAGCATAGTAGACCACATGGGCTGCTCTCCCGACCCGTTGTCCTAAAACCGCCCCCACGGCATAGTCACTGGCATCGCACATTATTTCGAATGGAAGATCCCAGTTAGGTGGTTGGATAATGGGTGGTGTAGTCAACCGCTCCTTTAATTGGTTATAGGCCTTTTTGCACAGATCATTGAACTCAAATGGCACGTCGTTTTGCAACAAATTGCACAGTGGGGATGCAATTTTTGAGAAGTCTTTTATGAACCTGCGATAAAAACCTGCGTGGCCAAGAAAAGATCGTATATCCCGCACATTTGCGGGGTAAGGTAATGCAGATATGAGGTCTACCTTAGCCTTATCGACCTCTATTTCTTTTATGGACACTATATGACCCAACACTATCCCTTGATCTACCATAAAATGACATTTTTCCCAGTTTAAAACCAGGTTAGTGTCAATGCATCGTTTTAAAATCAAAGTTAGATTATCTAGACATGCATCGAATGAATCACCCCACACACTAAAGTCGTCCATGAACACTTCAATAATTTTTCCTATGTATTCAGAAAAAATGCTCATCATACAACGTTGAAACGTCGCAGGAGCATTACACAAACCAAAAGGCATGCGCCTATATGCATAAGTGCCAAATGGACAAGTAAATGTGGTTTTTTCTTGATCCTCGGGTGTTATGGCAATTTGAAAATAACCAGAAAAACCATCTAAGAAACAATAATGGGAATGACCTGCTAATTTTTCTAACATTTGATCGATAAAGGGAAGGGGAAAATGATCTTTTCGAGTGTCGGCATTTACCTTCCTATAGTCGATGCATACTCGATACCCGGATTGCACCCTAGTTGGTACAAGCTCGCCATCTTTGTTTTCCACCACTGTCACTCCAGATTTCTTGGGCACCACTTGCACTGGACTGATCCATTTGCTGTCTGAAATTGGGTAAATCATTCCTGCTCCCAACAGCTTTAAGATCTCCTTTTTCACCACGTCCATCATTGCCGGATTGAGTCTTCGTTGAGCTTGTCTGGATGGTTGAGCTCCTTCCTCAAGCAATATCCGGTGCATACAGATCGATGGACTGATTCCTTTGATGTCTGCAATTGTCCATCCAATTGCTTCTTTATGCTCCCGAAGAACCCGAACCAGCTTATCTTCTTCCAATTTGGTGAGGTTGGAGGAAATGATTACCGGGAGTGTTTCTCCATCACCAAGAAATGCATACTTCAAATGGGCTGGTAGGGTTTTCATTTCCACTACGGGTGCCTGCAGGACAGAGGGTAGCAATTTGTTAGGATAGTCTGTCAATTGGATTGTTTTAATAGTGTACCTGTGCGGCACGGGTTCCAACGAGTTAAGTGCAATGATTTCATTTTGCAGTTCCCTGCTCATCCCCACATCATCGTCATCAATTTGACTCAATGATTCAGAAATAGCTGTTTCTAGTTCGTCCCTGCAATTTAGTTCAAACACTTTCTGCACAGTAGGGGTAATTATGTCAATAGAATATGCAGCATAAATATCATTCGGGTGTTTTATTGCATCATAAATGTTAAATTGTACCACCTCCCCATCAAATTCCATAGTTAATACCCCCTTCCTAACATCGATAGTAGTTTGAGAAGTCCATAAAAAGGGTCTTCCTAGCAAAATAGGGGTGGAATTAGGAGAATGGTCGTCGTTCATGTCCAGGACATAAAAGTCTGCAGGAAATACTAGGTTCCCTACTTGCACTAAAACATCTTCAACTACCCCATCCGGATAAGCATTTGAACGGTCGGCTAGTTGAACAATCACATTTGTTTCAGTCATATTAGCAAGTTTTAATGCATTGTAGGTAGACCTAGGCATTACATTTATAGATGCACCTAAATCTATTAATGCACGATCCAGCTTAGTGTTACCTATTTGGCATGGTATAGTGAACATACCCGGGTCCTTGCATTTTGGGGGCAGTTTCCTTTGGAAGAGTGCTGACACATTTTCCCCCATTCTTACCATTTCATTTCCCATCAACTTCCGTTTGTTGGTGCACAGCTCCTTTAAGAACTTCGCGTAACGGGGCACTTGCTTGATTGCATCCAACAGTGGAATGTTGATTTCCACTTTCCTGAACATTTCCAGAATTTCCTTCTCCTTGCTTTCCTTAGTCTCCTTCGTTAACCTGCTTGGAAAAGGCGGTGGAGTTAGTTTCGCATTCACAATAGGTTCGGTTTTTACCTGAGAGTTTCGTGGAATGCTGTTTTTCTTTTCGACTTCTTTTTCTTCAACCTCCTCCTCTTCACTCGCGGTTGGCTTTGATTGTGGCGCCTCAATTTCTTTTCCACTTCGAAGAGTAATTGCACTTACATTCTTCGGATTCACCTCGGGTTGAGATGGCAACTTTCCTCCTGTTTGTGCTTCCAATCTATTGATAGCTGTGGCCATTTGACTCATTTGATTTTCCAGGTTTTGAATGCTGGATTTGGCATCCTGTTGAAATTGTAGAGTGTTAGTGGCCAAATTTTTCATCATTTCTTCGAGAGACATACCTGATGATTGTGGCTTTTGCTGATATTGTCCCTGTGGATGGAAATTTCCTTGTTGTTGAAAATTCCCTTGAGGCTTGTTGGAGACGAAACCCGGAGGTTTGTTATTTCCATAGCTTAAGTTCGGGTGGTCCCTCCAGCCAGGATTGTAAGTGTTCGAGTACGGATTGTATTGTTGTTTTTGAAATGGGAAGCCTCCAGCAGCGTTCACTTGTTCACTGTTTTCCTCTTGGAGCACTGGGCACGCATCCGTTGCATGTCCGAAGTTAGCACATATCCCGCATGCTTTGACTTGTTGTGCACTTCCTACAGTAAGTTTTTTAACGAGATTTGTTAGTTCAAACAGTTGACTTTCTATATTGGAACTACTTACCTCGTTCACGCGGCGAACTTGCATATCTCGGGTTGGGTTAAATTGCTGAGTGTTTTCAGCCATGTTGGAAATCAAAGCCTGAGCCTGTTCTGGTGTTTTGTCCATTAAGGCACCTCCACTTGTGGCATCTATCATACTTCTATCCATTGGTAGCAGTCCTTCGTAGAAATATTGCACTAGTAGTTGTTCGCTGATTTGATGATGGGGGCAGCTCGAGATGAGCTTCTTGAAGCGCTCCCAATATTCATACAGCGATTCACCATTGTTTTGACGAACCCCGCAAATTTCCTTCCGGATTGTTCCAGCCCGAGAAGCAGGAAAATATTTTTCCAAAAATAGCCTCTTCATGTCATTCCAGGTGGTGACTGATCCGGATGGTAAACAGTATAGCCAATCAGTAGCGGCATCCTTTAACGAGAATGGAAAGGCCCTCATTTTAATTTGTTCCTCGGTAATACCAGTGGGTCTCATACTGTCACAAACCACGTGGAATTCCTTGAGATGCCTGTAAGGGTCTTCACCAGCATGTCCTCGAAAAGTTGGCAACAAGTGAATGAGTCCAGATTTGAGTTCAAAAGTTTTTCCCTCCTCCACTGTCGGAAAAGTGATACAGAGTGGCTGTTGAGCGACATCTGGGGTGGCCAATTGTTTAAGTGTCCTGTTGTTGAGGTTATTTGCTGCCATTTGTTCTAGTGCTTCCCTTCTTCGCTGTTGAAAAGTTCGCTCGATTTCTGGATCAAATAGAAAATATTCAGGATTAGTGGATCGAGTTTTATGCATATAAATAAATGAATAGTTAAATAAAATTTTCGGAATTTCAAATTTTTTTTTTTTTTTTTTTATTAAACCGAAAACAAAAATAAATAAATAAAAATGCAGAAAATAAAATTCTAATTGATTAAACAGAAAATTGGTTGACCATTCCCCGGCAACGGCGCCAAAAATTTGATGCGTGTCGTAATGCACCAAAATAATAATTAAATTCCTTGTTCACTATTACTAAGAATATAGCAGTGGAAGCAAGGGTCGATCCCACGAGGAACGGGAACTAATTTAATGCCATGTCAATTAGAATCGTAAAGGGGGGTTTTGAGTTGAAAATTGCAATTAATCTAAATGATCAAGTAAAGATGTAAAATAGCTGGAATAAAAATCAATTAATAAGAAATCCTAGTTCTCAGGTTCGGTTGTGCCCTATCATAATATTGTCATTCCCCAAGCAACGCATGTACTATTTCCTTTGTTTTATTTATCACCCGGAATAATCAAAAAGCTCTGATTAATCCAATTCTTCCTTAATAATAATCAATTAGAATTAGTTCTCCAATCAATTTAGAGCGAATGAACAACCTAGAATAAGCTCCCTAGATTTAATTCATTAACTATGTGAAAACAAGAAGAATTAGGTGAACTAAATTATCAATTACATATGCTCGAATTGATTAATCTAGATTGGATTTTCATATGGAAATATAAAATTACCAATTGCTACTATGATTTAGATAATAAGACAAATACGAATCCAATTACCCAAATTAGCAAACATCAACACAATAATTAAAAGACAAGGCCTTAATCAATTAATAAATTGTCTTGACGAAATTAATGTTCATGAGAAATCCAATAAATAAAATATAAAAACAAGAACTACGTTACGAGTTTGAGGAATGAATAATAAAATAATATGAACACAACTTCCCCCTTGAACTAGGTTGATAAGACTAGCCACGCATTGCCATGAAGAATTCCCCAAAAATATTGTCTTGATTCACCTTGATTTTGCCTCGGATTTCTTCTTTTCAAACCTTGATATTGGTGGCTCTTAAAAATAATTCTCCTCTTTTTTTTTTTTTTGTCATGAACTTCCCTATTTATAACTTCAATTTTCGTGCCCTAGCTTTGGCCTCAAGAAATCCCAAATTATGGAAAGAATTGAAATAAGGAAATTCTTGACTTGAAGATTCACGGCCGTAATTTTCCATTTACGGCCGTAATTGAGTTTCTGCGTATTTTCCAAAGTTGACATTACGGCCGTGACATATCCATTTACGGCCGTGACATATCAATTTACGGCCGTAACTAAGTCTCTGCTGATTACTTTCTTTTAGATGGTTACGGCCGTAACTTTACCTTTACGGCCGTAACTAAGTCTCTGCTTAATTTCACTTTGCTTCACGACACTTTCACGGCCGTAACCTTATTTTCTTACGGCCGTAACTTTATTTGCATGAAAGTCCCCAAACTTCAGTTTTGAGTGCATTTTGATCCTTTTTTCTTCTTTTCTCTTCTTTTATGATCCTATGCAATATAAAACATAAAATGCATTAATAATACTTAAATAGAATCACATTATTGCTTATTTAAGGATATAAGTGCATCAAATCAACGTTAATATAACACTTATCATATGGCTTGAAACAAGCCCCTAGGCAGTGGTATAAGAGATTTGATTCTTATATCCAAAGCCTAAATTTTCAGAAAAGCCAACATGATTTCTGTTTTTATTTTAAACTTGGTGAAACTGATTTTATTTACTTGCTTTTATATGTTGATGACATGCTTATTGCTGGCCCTAATATGCATGACATAAATGTTCTTAAAACCAAACTGCATTCTGAGTTTGAGATGAAAGACATAGGAAATGCTAAAAGAATACTTGGCATGGATATTTTTAGAGATAGACAATCTGGAAAACTGTTTTTGAATCAAAAACATTACATTGAAAAGGCTTTAAATAGATTTATTTTATCTGAATCCAAACCTTAGTCTTTGCCTTTTCCTGCACATTTTAAACTATCTATTGAACACTGTCCTAAATCTGATGATGAAGTGTTTAGAATGAAAAATGTGCCTTATTCTAATGCAGGTGGATCTGTTATGTATTTGATGGTCTATACCAGACCTGATATTGCTTTTGCAGTAAGTGTTTTGAGCAGATTTATGAGCAATCCTGGTGAATTGCACTGGGAAGCCATGAAAATGTCTTCTGAAATATTTGAAAAGGTCTGCTAGACTTAGTCTAGTATTTTCTAAAACCAAAAATGATTTCAAACTTAAAGGTTTTGTTGACTCTGATTTTGCAGGAAATGTTGATAACAGGAAATCAACATCTTCTTATATTTTTACTTTAAATTCTTCCTGTATTAGCTGGAAATCCTAGCTACAAAAATTGGTTGCCTTATCATCAACTGAGGCAGAATACATTGCTGCCACAGATGCTGTCAAGGAGTGCATGTGGTTAAAGAGTTTACTATCTGAAATTAGTTGCATTGAGGTTAAAGGGTTTACTATCTGAAATTAGTTGCATTTATGATTCTAAAGTTGAATTATGTACTAATTGCTTAAGTGATTTACATTTGTGTAAAAATCCTGTCTTCCACAATAGATCTAAACACATTGATGTTAAATTTCATTTCATTTCATTAGGGACATTACTGAAAAAGGAATTGTTAAGTTGGTTAAGATTCCTACACAGATTAACCCTACAGATGCAAGAACTAAAATCATTCCCATTAACAAGTTTAAAGATGCTTTGAGATTTTTAAACTTGGCTGAATTTTGATACTGTTTTGTTTTATTTTTGCAGGTTCTGGAGCTCCAATTGAGGTGGAGATTGTGAAGCAATTGAAGCGGAAATAATAGTGATCTAGTTTAGAACCCAAAAAGTGATTGCTGGTCCATTGTTTGCAATTTACATCAGCCCAATGTCTGAAGCTGAAGCCCATTTCACTTAACCGGATTCTGGCCCAAGCCTGGAACCTTCTTCAGCCGGACCTTACCTCTTGAACCGGACAATTATTATCCGGACCAACCATATTCAGCCTTTGGATCCTTTTGAACTGATCTCAGCCATCCACCTGGGGATAAACCTTACAATTGACGCTTTGGTTTCATTATTCCATCCAGATTCATTCTGATCTTTCTCTCTCTGAAAGGCGATTCAGCCTCCTTCGTCTTCTTCGTTGAGATTTCTCCAGAAATTCATATATTTCGCACTATTGTTCTTAGTGATTTTGTTAGATATTGATTCTGTGTATATCAATATATGTTTTTGTTGAGTTTGGCAGAGTATTTCTGCAACTCTTGTTCTTTGTGGTTTTTTCATTTTGTGCGATTTTTTTATAATTTCGCTCCTCCCATTACTCTCCGTTGGAAAACCCTAGAAACACCTCTCCATCACCGCCATCAAAGAGCTTTGAAATAAACTCCACCACCTGCTCTCCATTCGAACACCCTAGGAAAAAATCTTCATCCTCTCCATTGTACCATCAGAGAGCTTCCCTTTCACACCAATCTTGAGGTAACCGAAGTTAGATCTACTTTAGCGTAATGAAACCTGATATGTATTTAAAAGAGAGAAAGTTTGATAGTTTAGATTACCTCTAAAATGAGTTATTTAAGCCTATGGATTTGGGATTTTGATGATACTGAAACGACCAGTGAGGGAAGGAGGGTGACGATTTCGACTCGATAAAACTAGAAGTATGGACTGAACATTTCTACCCTGAATTGTATATTATTGATTCGACCATTGATAAGTGTATTTTATATACTTATTTATCTCTTAAAATTAGGATATTATATTGTTTTTCGTGAATAAATTTTACTTCGTTTGTGTTTATTTTCATTATTTCAGATTTTCATCTCAAAGTCAAGAAAAATGAGAAGTTGAAGCAAATACATAATAATTGGATGAAAAGTGGAGTTAATTGAAGACGTTTTGAAACTCAAGGGCTTAATTGAACAATTGAAAACTCAAGGACCAACTTATCAAATGTGGAAGAATTGAGAGGCTTAAAGGAAATTTTATTTGGGCCTTAGGGTTGGATTGTGTGTATATTTATATATACATATTTGCTGAATAAAAGAAGGAGACGGAGAGAGACAGTAGCCTAGAGGGAGAGAGAGACACGGCTGTGATTCAAATAAAGAAAGTGATGTGATCCGTTATGGGGATCACCAAGAACACGCGGAATTAAACGCCGGAAAGCTCTAAAATCCAAGATAGTAGACGGTAACAATACAATCCCGACCTCACGACGCAAGAACTATGGGTATATTAAACCCAAAACCCGTTACGATGCGGAGATAAGAACCACAAAGGGGGAACGCCACAAAGGTTGTCAAATCCTTTGATAAGTTTAATTTGTTCGACGAGAACACGAAGAAAATATAAGGGAATATCTCACCTTCAATATCATTAATCTCAAGAATAAAAGTTGTATTTTACAATGCTGAATAAAGCCATATATATAGGCTAACAAAATAAAGAAACCTAAATAAACTAGAATTGCAAAATAAACTAAATGCCTAACATTGTCTTCAAATTCGGAACCTAAGTTACGGTCGTGACTTATGAGTTTATGGCCGTAAGCAAGCTACGGATTAAAATTGAAAACATTTGTTACGGCTGTGACAATACCCTTTACGGCCGTAATCAACATTCTGAATTAAAAGCTACCAAACTCTTTACGGCCGTGACGATGTGGGTTACGGCCGTAAGTCCTCTTCTGCATAATTTTGCCATTGTAGTGTTACGGCCGTAATTTTGGCTTTACGGTCGTGAATCCGTTACGGCCGTGATTTCAGTCTTTACGGCCGTGACTCAGCTGCTGCCCAATTTCTTGTTCTTCCTTGAATGAAGTCTTTGCACATTCTTATGCAACGTAAATGAAGTCTTTGCACTAGAGCACTCGTCCATCCACGCTTGCATGAATCCTTGCATTGCCTGGTTGATTCTTTTGGCTCTTTGTCTCGTTATGGGTCCTACGGGCACGTGCAACGGGTCAACGCTCGTCGAGCCACTCCGGAACTCATCATCCCCTCCCTGTTGAAAAGGATTCGTCGTCGAATCATCACCTGCATCAAACAAAGAAAGATCAGCAACATTAAAAGAAACAGACACATTATACTCACCTGGAAGATCGAGCTTATATGAATTCTCATTTATCTTTTCAAGGATCTGAAAAGGTCCATCGCCTCTTGGCTGCAACTTAGAATTTCTTTGGGTTGGGAATCGCTCCTTTCGAAAGTGCACCCACACCCAATCACCCGGCTCGAACGTCACTTGCCTCCTACCTTTGTTGGCATGAGTCGCATAACGCTCATTTTTCTTTTCAATTTGCCCTTTCACCTTCTCATGAAGTTCTTTCACAAACTTAGCCTTTTTCGCCCCGTCCAAACTGCTCCGTTCATCTGCAGGTAAAGGAATTAAATCAAGAGGAGTTAGCGGGTTGAAACCATAAACAACTTCAAAAGGTGAACATGAAGTAGTAGAATGCACAGATCGATTATAAGCAAATTCCACAAATGGCAAACATTCCTCCCAACTTTTTAGATTCTTATTTATTATAGTGCGCAAAAGTTGGATTAATGTCCTATTAACTACCTCGGTTTGACCATCAGTTTGCGGGTGACATGTAGTAGAAAATAACAATTTAGTACCCATTTTCCCCCACAAGACTTTCCAAAAGTAGCTTAGGAACTTAACATCCCTATCAGACACAATACTCCTAGGTACCCCATGGAGTCTTACAACTTCCCTAAAGAATAGGTCCGCTATGTTAGTTGCGTCATCAGTTTTAATACAAGGAATAAAATGCGCCATTTTGCTAAACCTGTCTACCACCACAAATATCGAGTCTTTACCTTTTTTTGTCCTAGGCAGACCTAACACAAAATCCATAGATATATCTACCCAATGTTCATTAGGTACGGGCAAAGGTGTATACAAACCTTGTGGTAAGACTCTAGACTTAGATTATTTACAAGTTATGCATCTTTCACAAATATGGTGAACATCCCTTTTCATTTTAGGGCAATAAAAATGCTCTTGTAAAGTTTCTAATGTCTTAAAAACACCAAAGTGCCCCATTAACCCCCCACCATGAGCCTCACGCACAAGCAATTCACGCATAAAACAATTAGGCACACAAAGTTTACTTTCCCTAAACAAATAGCCATCATGCCTATAAAATTTATCAATTGCACCTTTTTCACATGAAGCATAAATGGTAGAAAATTTAGGGTCATTAGCATACATACCTTTAATATATTCGAACCCAAGCAACTTCGCATTTAAAGAAGTTAAGAGAACATACCTGCGAGAAAGGGCATCTGCTACCACATTCTCCTTACCTTGCTTATAGCGAATGACATATGGAAAGGTCTCAATGAATTCCATCCAACGGGCGTGTCTTTTGTTTAGCTTACCTTGTCCCTTGAGGTGTTTCAGTGACTCGTGGTCAGTGTGTATAACGAATTCCTTTTGCCACAGATAGTGCTGCCATGTTTCCAAGGCACGAACAAGAGCATAAAGCTCCTTGTCGTAGGTAGGATAATTCAAGACTGCCCCACTCAGCTTTTCACTGAAAAATGCAATCGGTCTTTTTTCCTGCATAAGAACAGCTCCAATACCTATTCCTGATGCATCACATTCAATCTCAAAGGTTTGGTTAAAGTTAGGTAAAGCTAAAACCGGTGCAGAACATAACCTATCCTTAAGCATTTTAAAAGTATTTTCTTGTGCTTCCCCCCAATGGAATCCTACACTTTTCTTGACTATTTCTGTTAGTGGTGCTGCAAGTGTGCTAAAATCTTTAACAAACCTCCTATAAAACCCAGCCAACCCGTGGAAGCTCCTAACCTCCGTAATACTTTTGGGAGTTGGCCATTCTTTAATAGCACGAATTTTCTCCTCATCTACCTCAACACCATTAGAACTAACAACAAAACCAAGAAAAATTACCTTTTCCATGCAAAAAGTACACTTTTTAAAATTAGCATATAGTTTCTCAGTTTTCAAAACTTCCAAAACAGATCTTAAATGTTCAATGTGATCACCTAAGTTCTTACTATATACCAGAATGTCATCAAAGTATACCACAACAAATTTACCAATGTAAGCACGCAAGACATGATTCATTAATCTCATAAAAGTGCTAGGTGCATTTGAGAGGCCGAACGGCATAACCATCCATTCATATAAACCATATTTGGTTTTGAAGGCGGTTTTCCATTCATCACCTTCTTTCATACGAATTTGGTGATAACCACTCTTAAGGTCTATTTTACTAAAAATACTAGCACCATAAAGTTCATCAAGCATGTCATCAAGTCTAGGTATGGGATGGCGATACTTTACCGTAATATTGTTGACTGCCCTACAGTCCACGCACATCCTCCAAGTCCCATCCTTTTTGGGTACCAACAGAACGGGTACTGTACATGGGCTCATGCTTTCCCGAACATAGCCCTTTTTCAGCAGCTCTTCAACCTGCTTTTGTAGCTCCTTGGTCTCTTCTGGATTGCTCCTATAAGCTGGCCTGTTTGGAATGACCGCTCCTGGCACGAAGTCAATCTGGTGTTCAATCCCTCGAATTGGCGGCAGCCCACTCGGAATCTCCTCGGGAAATAAATCTGCAAATTCCTGCAAAAGAGACACAGCTAAACTGGGGAGGGAGTGGTTAGCTTCATCGAGCACAAGGAGAGATTCCTTGTACATTAGTAAAATCACAGGTTTATTTGTAGAAATAGCTTTGGTGATATCACTCTGTTTTGCGTAGAAGCTTACCTTTGTTTTCTCTTTTTTACTGGCACTCTTCACACCCTCTCCTTTTTCTGGGATCGTGGTCCCAACTCTCGGTTTTTCACACAACTCTCCTTTTTCCGGGATCGTGGTCCCGACCCTCTTCTGTTCACTCAACTCTCCTTTTCCGGGATCGTGGTCCCGACCCTCTTTCTCTCTTCCTCACTTTTTAATTTCAGTTGGTCTTCATAGACCTGTTGAGGTGACAAAGGCATTAGTTTGACATTTTTCCCATCCTTAGTGAAGGTATACCTATTTTTAAATCCATCATGAATAACCTTCCTATCGAATTGCCATGGCCTGCCCAACAAGATGTGCCCCGCATGCATGGGTACCACATCACAAACCACGCTATCTTCATACTTCCCAATCGCCAAATCAACTACCACCTATTTATTTACCTTAATCTCGCCCGATTCATTTAACCACTGTAGCTTATATGGCCTAGGGTGTTTTAGCATAGGTAGGCACAATTTCTCTACTAGAGTAGTGCTAGCAACGTTCGCACAACTACCCCCACCTATTATCAAACTACACACCTTGTTATTCACAAAGCACCTAGTATGAAATATATTTTCTCACTGCTCACCCGACTCTTCCACCTTAACTTGAGTACTAAGGGCTCTCCTAGTGACAAGTGATTTAGCTACTGCATAGTCCGCATCATCATTTTCACTAACATCCTCTAGAGCTGGCATATCCTTATACTCATCCTCCACTTCTCCCCCTTTCTCATCCTCCGAACGTAATACCCCATCACGCAAAACTAATATTCGTTTATTTGGACATTGTGAAGAAATATGTCCTAAACCCGAACATTTAAAACAACGAATATCCCTAGTCCTAGGAGTTTGAGAATCAGAAGCAATTTTACCTTTGTTGGGTGGCTCTACTTTTCCCTTTGGTGCCTCAAATTTATTTTTCTGCACAATCCCTTCATTTTTAGAAGTCCCACTCCATGTAGACCTTCCAAAAGAATTGGAACTGGTAGAGAATTTGGAAGTTCCCTTCCTTTTTAATTGTCGCTCCACTTTCATGGCCATGTGAAGCATCTCCTCCAAATCGATATAATGCTGCAACTCAATAACATTAGCAATATCTCGATTTAAACCATTTAAAAATCTAGCCATGGTAGCCTCGGGGTCTTCCTCTATATTTGCCCTAATCATGGCAACCTCCATCTCCCTATGGTAATCCTCCACACTCTTACCACCTTGGGAAAGGGTTTGTAATTTTTGGTAGAGATCCCTATAGTAATGTCCAGGCACGAATCGTTTTCTCATAAGGGCCTTCAACTCGTCCCAAGTTTCAATAGGTCTCTCCCCATTTCTCCTTTTACTAGTTACCAATTGATCCCACCATACTATAGCATAATCAGTAAATTCTACGACTGCCAATTTAACCTTTTTAGCTTCAGAATAATTATGACAATTAAAAATTAATTCTACCCTCTTTTCCCATTCAAAATAAACGTCCGGATTACTCTTACCCTGAAACGAGGGAATGGACATTTTTATATTACCAATATGTCCATCTACATCATCCCTACGATCACGCCTATATCCCCTATCACGTCTTTCTCCCCGATCTCGTCTCCTACCAACACTAGTAATAGATAAATCACCACTATCCTCATCACTATCAACAACCTCAACACGTTCAGTCCTAGCTCTAAATTGTGGGTTGAAGTCATACCTTAGTGGTCTCCGTAAATTAGGAAAATTGCGCGGTTGTTCCTGACGTGGTTGAACATTTCCCGCACCTCGTGTCTCCCCCGGATTATTAGCCCTTTCCACATTCACGCCGGATTGTGGACCAAATTTTGCTTCCAACTTGGCATCCAACCTCGCCTCAAATTTTGCAAAACGTTCCTCCACCATTGCAAGCATTTTGAAATCTTGAAGATCCTTTTCCATTGACGAAACTTCCTTCTGTGACATGGTTAGTAATAAAGAAAAGAGAAAAAAAATTAAATAAAGATCCTCACGTGTTTTATCGCTCGTGTATCACTCAATTTGGCTTTTTCCCTCTATTAATCTCACCACTCTGCCTTTTTCCTCTCTATTCCCTTTTTTTTCCCACATTCTCAAAGAACCCACCAAACTAGTCACGGATTTGGTCCTTGTGGAATAAACCCCAAAGTGTAAATAAGGAAAGTTGATGGAAAATATTGGAATCAGGAAATTTAAGAAAGAAATTATGGAAACAAGAATTCTATTGCAAGAAGAAGTTTTATGGAAACAAGAATAAAGAATTTTATGGAAACAAGGATTTGTTAGAAAGATTTGCCCAAGATTATTTTCTTGATTTCTTGTCCAAATCAACAACTATTTTTTTTTTTTTTTTTTTTTTTGTAATTTTCGGAATTTTTTTTTTTTATATCCTATTCAACAAGAATAATCAAGAACAAGAAAAACAGAAATTTGCAAATCTTGAATTTTCTGGAGAAATTTCAAGAAACACGAATTGAAATGGAAATTTTTTTTTTTTTTGAATGATTAATAACTGGAAATAAAAGAAAAAGAACTGGATTACTAAATAATTGGATTTAGAGACAGACTCTGATACCAGATGATGTGATCCGTTATGGGGATCACCAAGAATACGCGGAATTAAACGCCGGAAAGCTCTAAAATCCAAGATAGTAGACGGTAACAATGCAACCCCGACCTCACGACGCAAGAACTATGGGTATATTAAACCCAAAACCCGTTACGATGCGGAGATAAGAACCACAAAGGGGGAATGCCACAAAGGTTGTCAAATTCTTTGATAAGTTTAATTTGTTCGACGAGAACACGAAGAAAATATAAGGGAATATCTCACCTTCAATATCATTAATCTCAAGAATAAAAGTTGTATTTTACAATGCTGAATAAAGCCATATATATAGGCTAACAAAATAAAGAAACCTAAATACACTAGAATTGCAAAATAAACTAAACGCCTAACATTGTCTTAAAATTCGGAACCTAAGTTACGGCCGTGACTTATGAGTTTACGGCCGTAAGCAAGCTACGGATTAAAATTGAAAACATTTGTTACGGCCGTGACAAAACCCTTTACGGCCGTAATCAACATTCTGAATTAAAAGCTACCAAACTCTTTACGGCCGTGACGATGTGGGTTACGGCCGTAAGTCCTCTTCTGCATAATTTCGTCATTGTAGTGTTACAGCCGTAATTTTGGCTTTACAGCCGTGAATCCGTTACGGCCGTGATTTCAGTCTTTACGGCCGTGACTCAGCTGCTGCCCAATTTCTTGTTCTTCCTTGATCCAAATGCATTGCAATAACTTTGGCTCCTCTTCCACATTCTTATGCAACGTAAATGAAGTCTTTGCACTAGAGCACTCGTCCATCCACGCTTACATGAATCCTTGCATTGCCTGGTTGATTCTTTTGGCTCTTTGTCTCGTTATGGGTCCTACGGACACGTGCAACGGGTCAACGCTCGTCGAGCCACTCCGGAACTCATCAGAAAGGGAGCTGCTTGGGAAGAATTAAAGTTGTGTGATATAGCTAGGAATAAAAAGAAAGAGACACAGCCGAGAGGTTACCAAGGGGAGAGCAGCCGAGGGAGAGAGAGCTTATACAGAGAGGAGTGTGGCTGGTTCATTAAAATTTTGGCAGGCTGGGAATTAAAGTTGTGGATATATACACGGATATATAAAACAGTCGAGAGAGGGAGAGACGGCCGAGGAGAATTGAGAGATATATATACACACACAAGGGTGCGACTGGCTTGCATTGGAGAGAGACTCGGCTGTTACAATAAAAAAAGGGGTTGAACCTGGAGTATATACACACAGTAGTCGAGAGGATTGGTGGTGGTCTTGGGAGAATATCACACAAACAGAGAGCATACATAGTGGTAAAAGGCAGCGACTTTGGAGACATTGGTGGAATTAATTGGTGGTGTGCACGGTGGAATAAACTGGTGAGAAGAAGAGGTTGGCAGCAAACTTTGGTTGGAATTAAAAGGGCTATGCAGGTTGCACTTGGTGGTGAACGGCTAATGTTATTTTTGGTGGTCCAAAGTGATGACAATTCTTCAACTTTTCGAAACTCCTGGTTTTATTTACGTTATTATTTATTGATTTTTCTTCCAATAACATGAGTAGCTTAAATTTAAATCGGGATTGATGATATAGATTTAATGGTTTTAGTTTGATTTTAATTCTCAAGTTTGCACTTTATTTTTATGTATTGATTTTATTATTGTGTTTAATGCTTGAGTTGCTTGATCACCAATTCATGAATTAATGATTGTTTTCATAATCCGAGAGGTGAGTTAACAATTAGATCACGTAATAAAATCCGGCAATTTCAACAAAAAGATAGAGATATGAATTTGTGGTTGCATGTGGTCACTTATAAATTCCTAGGAAATTTAATGCGTTTAACTAAGGAGAACTCTGACCCGCTTTAGAGATACATGATTGACTTAGTTAAATAGGCCTAATTTGAACTCGAGAGAGGTAAATTAGATATAAGTGTGAATTCGATCGAATACAATTTTAGAAAAACAACTTGAGATGAGAAATTAAGCTAGAACGTTATTTCGAAATTGTTAGTTCCGATATTTATTTAATTTTTCGAAAAATCCACCACGTTTGTTTCGTACTTTTATTAATTTCTTTTAGTTTAATTTGTTATTTTTTATTTTAATTGATTTCCAATTATTTGTTGTTTTTCTTTTTATTATTTTACAATTTATTTTCTTAGTTAGTTTTGGTTCTAGTCTAGGAATTTTAGAATCAAAGTAAATTTATAACGAATTAACTAGTCCTTGTGGGATCGAAAACCGAGACTCAAAAGTCCACTTTTACTACTTGTTAGCGATATCGTGCACTAGCGATATTCTCACAAACAAGTTTTTGGCATCGTTGCCGGAAACTATTTTAATTTGTTATTTATTTATTTTGATTTTTAGCATTCTTAGCTTTTAGATTTAGCTTGACTTTAGTTTTTAGTATTTTGATTCATAATAAACAAAAAACAACAAGAACAACAAAAATTCTTAAAACTTTTCAAAAAAAAAAAAAAAATCTTCTTGTCCTTTTATGCTCCGTTCGCAAAGGGAAAATGTTTTACCTTTCGAACCTAAAATTGAACAATTCTTTAGAGGACGACGTAGACAACAACAAAATCTGAACCAGATGGCTAATCATATTAATCCAAACGAAAACTTTAAACTTGAGATAAATGCCACTGCAAGAGCTCTTGCTCCTAATGTAGCACTACAAAACAATCAAGTCCATGAACCTAAAGTACAAGATGACAACATAGGAGACCTTCCTATGGGTCAATTCTTGACTCCTATTGCCACTACAAACCGTTCTAGTATATTATATCCGCGTTTTGGAAGGAATGACTTCCAATTAAAAGCAGATTTAATAAACCTTTTCAGTAATAATCTCCAATTTTTTGGAAAGGCACACAAGGACCCCAATGCACATGTTGTAAGATTTGGGAGAATGTGCCAAAATTTCCAATTTCAAGGCATAAACGATGATGCCATTCGTTTGAGACTATTTCCTTACACTTTAAGAGATAGTGCACTGGAGTGACTTGATTCTGAGCCTGAATTTAGTATAGCTACATGGGATGACTTAGCTTGGAAATTCTGTAACAAATATTTTTCACCCGCTAAAGTAGCTAAACTAAAATTGGAGATATCTACTTTTCCACAACTAGACGGTGAGAGTTTTCATAAATCTTGGAGTAGATTTAAGGATCTCCTTAGAAAATGCCCATATCATGGATTTAATAAAGGCCTTCAAGTTCAGTACTTTTACTCTGGGTTGTCACCACAATACAAATCCATAGTGGACTCATCAGCTGGTGGGTCCATTACCAATAAAAGTGTCAACCAAGCATGGGACTTGGTGGAACTCATTGCAAAAACACACACCATGTTCCCGTCTGAAAGAGCAGTGCACAAGAGAGTTGCTGGAGTGCATGATGTAGATGCACTGACCAGTACAAATACGCAACTTGCTGCACTAACAAAAAAGGTTGACATGTTGTTTTCACATCATCAAGGAGTTCACGCTATTCAATTACCAGTAGTGTGTGAGAATTGTAGCGCGAACCATTCAACCGAAAATTGCATGTTGTTGGCTTCGAAAGAGGAGCAGGTCAATTTTGTGCAAAACAATCTATAGCGACCCAGAATTTTTATGCAATAAATAATTATTTTAATATTTAGAAAATTGAGTCGCTATTGTTTTGAAATTAATGCCGCGACGGATTCGTCTAGCCAAGTCAAGAAATATCGAATTTGTTCGATTTTAAATTAAAATTCGAATTTCTAAAATTATGTTATTTTAATTATTTATTCAAAGTATTATTTTCAAAATCATTTTGAATTCCAAATTTATTAAAATATCTCAATTTTCCTTATTCAAATTATTTCAAGTCCAAAATATATCTGTTTTAAATACGTTTTCTAATCGGAGTTAGTCCAATTTTAGTTATTTGTCATAATCAAAAAAATTTACATCTATTTTCTATTTCATATTCCACCTATTCTAATTCACATCCAACCCATGTCTCACCTACGGATTCATCATCACCATTTCTTTATTTTATCATTCCAATTATGAGTATTCATTCAATGATTCCTCTTCACATTATTATGTCCTCCATATTGATCACTTTCCATCTCATTCCCAATTTCATAATTCATTCTCAAACAATGTATGCACCTCTTTACATTATACAATCATCATCATCGTCACCAAATTTCACTTTCATTTCATCAGATTCCACAATACAATATATATAAAACATCATCATCCTCAGCATGACCTTTATCTTTAGCCGAAAGCTACCTCTCCACCTTCAGTGCTGGACCACCATCAATCCCACAATATACTAAAACAAATCTGTATAAAACTAACACTGATTACCTCTTTCAGCCACTGCATTCAGACCAACTCAGTATCCTTATAACACCATCACCAATCCTCCAATTTCTCTGCAAGAACTCAATCTGCAAACCAAGATAATTCCACCATCGAGCCTGCAGAAATCACCCTCACTGCCAATTGAACATTCAATATCAAAATCAAACCCAACCATTTCAGCAGTTCCATACCTTCACCAAATTAAGTACTATCACCGTCTCATCATCACCATCACCACCAGCAGCTCCAGACTCCAATATCAATCTACACCTCTGCTACCTAATCACCTCCATTCACGATCGGCCAAACCACCAAATAAATTCAAGCAACTCAAATTCAAACCCCCATTTTAGCCAGTCATCACCATCACGCCCTAAATACCGTTATCACCTAAATCAGAAACCAACCACTGCAGCTCCCTCCTCAATCCATTCAACCAACCAAGAACTGCCACTCGAAGCCGTCACTGCCAACTTCAATCCCCACCAAATCAAACCCAAACCCATGATAGACAAGCCAAGACTTACCTTCGACCAACACCGGAATTGTAGCCGGAGAAATCACGACCTAAACCGTGAACTCTAACCTCGGTTTCACTGTGAATCAGCAAACTCCAAATCGCAAACCAAAAAAATCAAAACCCCAAAACCCAAGAAATAGAGTACCAAATACCTACCTTAAACCATCGCTGAATTTCCGCCGGAGTATCATCGCGAACCCTAGCTTCGAATTCAGCCCCGGTTCGCACACAAACTCTCACCCAATACTCTCAAAACCTTTAGCCACCACTTACCGCAACCTGCGCCGGCTACTTCGCCGGCGAATCACCGGCAGTGTCACTCGTTTGTTCCTCGCCTGATTTCACTGATGAAATCGCAGAGAGAGTGCCGAGAGAGAGAAGTGAGAATGGTAGAGTAAGAGAGTAAAAAAATCTGATTTTATTATTTTGATTTTCAAAAATTTCAGTTTAGTCCCTCTATTTTGAAATGTTTTAATTCAGTCCTTCCAATTCTTTTAAAGGTTTTCAAATCAGTCTCCAACTTTTAAAGTTATTTCAAATCAGCCCCCAAGTTTTAAAATATATTATTTCAACCATATTGTTTTGAGTTTCCGACTCAACTTTTCAAAATATCTATTTTAGTCCCTGAACTTTCAAAAGTATTCATTTTAGTCCATCAACTTTCAAAACATCAATTTTAGTCCTCAAATTATAATTTATCATTTTGAACTATATATTCGATATACTAAAGTGACTTATTGGCTAAGACGAAGCGTACGGAGAATTTAAAGAAATTGAAGTCATTCCCGCTCAACTTTGCACTCGTCGGATTTAAGGTAGACTCGCACTTATTAATTGATTTAAATTATGATTTCATATGAATGTCATGTGACTTGTGAAAGTCAATTTTTAAGAAAAGCAAGTATGTTGTTATGAAAGGTAAATATACCTTATGTTGTTATGAAAAGTAAGTATGTTTTTATGAAAAGAAAATATACTTTATGTTTTTACGAAAAGTAAGTATACCCTATGCTTCATGAAAATGTTTTTTTGGATCATTGCTATGAAATCAATCTACCAAGATTGTTTTGGGTCCCATATGATAAGTTATGATATGTTAAGGGGACCGGAGTTTTAGTAGCGCTACACATAAGAATTCTTGCCACGAAGTTCGGTAACATTCTTGTGTCTCCTATGTTTATGAGGATTTGCCACGAAGTTCGGTAAAGTTCCTGTGTTTCCATATGTTTATGAGGATTTACCACCTAAGTTCGGTAAAATTCCTGTCGCATATGTTTATGAGGATTTCGATCCTATCTTATGTTATGATGCAATTGATCCCTATGAATTTCAAAAATTATGCTTGGTATACTTACTGTGATTTTACTGTTATTATGATTTTACTGCATAAGAATTCTTGCCACCTAAGTTCGGTAAAGTTCTTGTATGTTTATGAGGATTTAAATCCTATCTTATGTTATGCTTTCAAAAGAAATTATGCTTGGCATAATTAAAATGTTTTTATAAGTATATGGTTTTCAAAGAGATGTTTTCAAAGAGCTGTTTTCAAAGAGCTGTTTTCAAAGAGCTGTTTTCAAAGAACTATTTTCAAAGAGATGTTTTCAAAGAGCCTATTATTTTCACAATATGTCTCGTGCTGTAATGCACAATATGAGTTTTATCAAGAGCAGTTTTATAAAGAAGCTCTATCAATGCCCGTTTTATAAAGAGCCGGGATTTATGTGTTTAATCATCTTATAAATTAAATTAATTTGCGATGAGTCTACTGAGTATTTCCCCCATGAAATGCTCACCCTACTTTTTAACAGTTTTGCAGATTTCGGAGACGGTGGCGAGCGATGAATGATGGTGGCAATAATCGTTAAACAGTTGAAAGTTTGATGTTAATGGTTTCCGTATTTTCCAAACAATCGAATAATTTAGAGAAGTTCATTTATTTGAGAAATTATGACATTGGCAATTTCTTTACAATATTAATGGTTCGATTTACTATTTCAAATGGTTTCATAAATGTTTTCAATTTTATCGGCCATTACAGTTTATTTAATGTTGCCAAAAATGAATTTCAATTATTTCTTCCGCAAAAATATTATTCGAAAAATTTAGACAGAAAATGACGTAGTGAACCGGGTATACGGAACTCGGGGCGCTACAAGTTGGTATCAGAGCTAGTCTGCGTTTCTGTAGACTGGTAAAATTTTCAAAAAGAATTTTCAAGAAATATTTTTCATTATAAGATTTTTATTGATGAAGATTGCCACTGCCATCATTTCACTCCACCAACTCCGAGGTAAAGAAGTTTATAATGTTTAAAGTTATTTCAGTATTTCGAATACTCATTTTATTGATTTATGAGAAAGAATGAAGAGTATTTCGGATACTTATGATTTATGAGAAATAAGAATGTATTTCTTCGAAATTAATGATGTTGTTATGCTTTGTCATAACTTATATGCTTTAATGTATGATTATGAGAAATTTTTTTAAGAAAGAAAACGAGTGTTGAGCATAATGGGAATAATATGATTTTATTGAGAATTAAGTAATGGATATTATGTTGAGTAAGTGAATTATTTCCTCTATTTTGAAGAGAAATGTATTATGAAGTTTGGCCTTGTGAATATTTTGGGAATATGATTTATGGCATATATTTATAAGTATGAGTTATCTTTTGAGCCATTAAGGTATTGAAGGAAGTGATATTGTGATATTGAAAAATATAATTTGAAATTGTTATGTTGAGGAATTATGAATTGAATTATGGGATATTTTTTGATGATATTGAAGTGTTGGAATCATTTTCAATATTTTTAGATCGTTGTGATCAAATGTGGAGTTATTTATTATTGTGAGTTATGAAGTATGCTTATGGTTTGGGATAAGTCCAAATTACAAGGGAGACTCTGTCTAGAATTTTATCGTTTGGAAATAAGAGCATAATATGGTATGCAATCACTAAGAGAATTGAGTTTAGAATTGCAAGTTCATAAGCAAGATTGAGTAAATGATAAGTTATATTTTGAAAGACGAGTGAAGACAAGTATAATGGCATTATTGGGAAGAATCTTAATTATTCTTGGGAATGGATTTATCACTTGTAAGGAATGATCACTTGTATTGGAGAGTATTATAAGGATATGAATTTTGAGGAAAATAGGGATAAGATTTTACAGTGATGACTTATTTTGGAATGGTGTTCAGAAGAGGGATCACTGTAGAATCCAAGATTTTTTTTAGTCTGAGGAATTGATATATAATATTAGTGATCAGATTGTCGTATAAGGTACGTGATAGATATGACAACTAGACGGTTAAGGGATGTTATGGTTATCCAGGGAAGAATCGTGTGAATATTGAGTTCGATGATCTTATTTTGATGGTTTATTACATTATGGTGAAATATTATCTACGATTGAGAATTTTCACTTTTAGTCATAATATATGGGTTTATTTAAAGATTTAGTGATGCAGTTTCGATTAATTATTATTGGTTGTACTTTTGAAGTGAGTAAATATTTGGCTACAATAATGGAAAATCTGAGATGATCAGTTGTGTGATTTTAAATTATGGGATTGTATCTTTGGGTTAAGCAAATTTGATGAGGAATCCTATATGATTTACAGAAGTCTTATTTAATGGTGATAAGATTAATCAGAGTATTGTTCATAAAGTATGATATGAATTGAAGTTTGGGAGAATAGAAAATTTTAATTTTGAATTTCAGATTTGGGAAATTAGTGAAGTTTCTTAAGTTTGAGAATAACATATCTGATCCTTGTGATGCTGTTTTAAGTTAGTATCTTAACTCTCAGCTAGAATGAGTATTTGATACCGAGTACTTGATGTATGATTTAAAGTATAATGAAAAGTGGGAACAAGAGTTAATGCGCTGTTATTTTCTCGACAAAAGAAAATTTGATGATAAGATTGGAGATATGGAATATTTTATTGGATTTTGGTACTGATATTTTTGGTATAATAATCAAGGTATAGTGAGATGATACGGGAATACGTGAAAGAGAAATAAGGACCGTATTGAATCAGAATTCATAAGTATGTATAAGTGAAAGAAATAATTTGCAGGAAATGTGGTGACATTTAAGTAAAGAATCTTAGTTATTTGGAAGATATTTGTTTACTGAATTTTGGGTTACAAATATTGGAAAGATAAGTTGATGATATTATGTTGATATGTTTGGGTATATTACGTAGAGAGAATATTCAGGTAATTCTTTGATTATTTTTTTTTTTGAATATTCGATGATAAGAAGAAAGGACAAATTATTATGGTTTGATATATCAGTAAAGATTTATGGAAACTTGAAGAGATTTTTTTATAGAATTACAGAAATTAGTAAAGAGACATGATGTTGTTTGGGATTATGTGAGATAATGATGATGAACGTAAGGTTAGATGAATATAAAGGTACAATAGAAAATTGTAAGGAATGATATGATGATGATAATTGAAGGTGATAATGTATTGAGATTATGAAATAAGTTGATCATCTATGAATAAGTTATATTGTTTTTGGTTCATAATAATGGAATTCAAAGAATAGTGAACTTTCAGTCACTTACGATTCAGAAGAATTTTTGAGTAGACACATATGTCTATAGAAAAGTCCATGTTCTTGAGAAAACAAAGTGATGCATTTAGTCAAAGTCCAGTGGGTTACATATGGTTGGGTTAAATATGGTAGCGATGATGCTACATAAGAGAAAGAAGAGATTCTGATTAAGTATTCAGAAATCATAAGATTAAGTAAGTTTAATTTCGAGGACGAAATTATTTTAAGGGGGTAAGATTATAGCGACCCAGAATTTTTATGCAATAAATAATTATTTTAATATTTAGAAAATTGAGTCGCTATTGTTTTGAAATTAATGCCGCGACGGATTCGTCTAGCCAAGTCAAGAAATATCGAATTTGTTCGATTTTAAATTAAAATTCGAATTTCTAAAATTATGTTATTTTAATTATTTATTCAAAGTATTATTTTCAAAATCATTTTGAATTCCAAATTTATTAAAATATCTCAATTTTCCTTATTCAAATTATTTCAAGTCCAAAATATATCTGTTTTAAATACGTTTTCTAATCGGAGTTAGTCCAATTTTAGTTATTTGTCATAATCAAAAAAATTTACATCTATTTTCTATTTCATATTCCACCTATTCTAATTCACATCCAACCCATGTCTCACCTACGGATTCATCATCACCATTTCTTTATTTTATCATTCCAATTATGAGTATTCATTCAATGATTCCTCTTCACATTATTATGTCCTCCATATTGATCACTTTCCATCTCATTCCCAATTTCATAATTCATTCTCAAACAATGTATGCACCTCTTTACATTATACAATCATCATCATCATCACCAAATTTCACTTTCATTTCATCAGATTCCACAATACAATATATATAAAACATCATCATCCTCAGCATGACCTTTATCTTTAGCCGAAAGCTACCTCTCCACCTTCAGTGCTGGACCACCATCAATCCCACAATATACTAAAACAAATCTGTATAAAACTAACACTGATTACCTCTTTCAGCCACTGCATTCAGACCAACTCAGTATCCTTATAACACCATCACCAATCCTCCAATTTCTCTGCAAGAACTCAATCTGCAAACCAAGATAATTCCACCATCGAGCCTGCAGAAATCACCCTCACTGCCAATTGAACATTCAATATCAAAATCAAACCCAACCATTTCAGCAGTTCCATACCTTCACCAAATTAAGTACTATCACCGTCTCATCATCACCATCACCACCAGCAGCTCCAGACTCCAATATCAATCTACACCTCTGCTACCTAATCACCTCCATTCACGATCGGCCAAACCACCAAATAAATTCAAGCAACTCAAATTCAAACCCCCATTTTAGCCAGTCATCACCATCACGCCCTAAATACCGTTATCACCTAAATCAGAAACCAACCACTGCAGCTCCCTCCTCAATCCATTCAACCAACCAAGAACTGCCACTCGAAGCCGTCACTGCCAACTTCAATCCCCACCAAATCAAACCCAAACCCATGATAGACAAGCCAAGACTTACCTTCGACCAACACCGGAATTGTAGCCGGAGAAATCACGACCTAAACCGTAAACTCTAACCTCGGTTTCACTGTGAATCAGCAAACTCCAAATCGCAAACCAAAAAAATCAAAACCCCAAAACCCAAGAAATAGAGTACCAAATACCTACCTTAAACCATCGCTGAATTTCCGCCGGAGTATCATCGCGAACCCTAGCTTCGAATTCAGCCCCGGTTCGCACACAAACTCTCACCCAATACTCTCAAAACCTTTAGCCACCACTTACCGCAACCTGCGCCGGCTACTTCGCCGGCGAATCACCGGCAGTGTCACTCGTTTGTTCCTCGCCTGATTTCACTGATGAAATCGCAGAGAGAGTGCCGAGAGAGAGAAGTGAGAATGGTAGAGTAAGAGAGTAAAAAAATCTGATTTTATTATTTTGATTTTCAAAAATTTCAGTTTAGTCCCTCTATTTTGAAATGTTTTAATTCAGTCCTTCCAATTCTTTTAAAGGTTTTCAAATCAGTCTCCAACTTTTAAAGTTATTTCAAATCAGCCCCCAAGTTTTAAAATATATTATTTCAACCATATTGTTTTGAGTTTCCGACTCAACTTTTCAAAATATCTATTTTAGTCCCTGAACTTTCAAAAGTATTCATTTTAGTCCATCAACTTTCAAAACATCAATTTTAGTCCTCAAATTATAATTTATCATTTTGAACTATATATTCGATATACTAAAGTGACTTATTGGCTAAGACGAAGCGTACGGAGAATTTAAAGAAATTGAAGTCATTCCCGCTCAACTTTGCACTCGTCGGATTTAAGGTAGACTCGCACTTATTAATTGATTTAAATTATGATTTCATATGAATGTCATGTGACTTGTGAAAGTCAATTTTTAAGAAAAGCAAGTATGTTGTTATGAAAGGTAAATATACCTTATGTTGTTATGAAAAGTAAGTATGTTTTTATGAAAAGAAAATATACTTTATGTTTTTACGAAAAGTAAGTATACCCTATGCTTCATGAAAATGTTTTTTTGGATCATTGCTATGAAATCAATCTACCAAGATTGTTTTGGGTCCCATATGATAAGTTATGATATGTTAAGGGGACCGGAGTTTTAGTAGCGCTACACATAAGAATTCTTGCCACGAAGTTCGGTAACATTCTTGTGTCTCCTATGTTTATGAGGATTTGCCACGAAGTTCGGTAAAGTTCCTGTGTTTCCATATGTTTATGAGGATTTACCACCTAAGTTCGGTAAAATTCCTGTCGCATATGTTTATGAGGATTTCGATCCTATCTTATGTTATGATGCAATTGATCCCTATGAATTTCAAAAATTATGCTTGGTATACTTACTGTGATTTTACTGTTATTATGATTTTACTGCATAAGAATTCTTGCCACCTAAGTTCGGTAAAGTTCTTGTATGTTTATGAGGATTTAAATCCTATCTTATGTTATGCTTTCAAAAGAAATTATGCTTGGCATAATTAAAATGTTTTTATAAGTATATGGTTTTCAAAGAGATGTTTTCAAAGAGCTGTTTTCAAAGAGCTGTTTTCAAAGAGCTGTTTTCAAAGAACTATTTTCAAAGAGATGTTTTCAAAGAGCCTATTATTTTCACAATATGTCTCGTGCTGTAATGCACAATATGAGTTTTATCAAGAGCAGTTTTATAAAGAAGCTCTATCAATGCCCGTTTTATAAAGAGCCGGGATTTATGTGTTTAATCATCTTATAAATTAAATTAATTTGCGATGAGTCTACTGAGTATTTCCCCCATGAAATGCTCACCCTACTTTTTAACAGTTTTGCAGATTTCGGAGACGGTGGCGAGCGATGAATGATGGTGGCAATAATCGTTAAACAGTTGAAAGTTTGATGTTAATGGTTTCCGTATTTTCCAAACAATCGAATAATTTAGAGAAGTTCATTTATTTGAGAAATTATGACATTGGCAATTTCTTTACAATATTAATGGTTCGATTTACTATTTCAAATGGTTTCATAAATGTTTTCAATTTTATCGGCCATTACAGTTTATTTAATGTTGCCAAAAATGAATTTCAATTATTTCTTCCGCAAAAATATTATTCGAAAAATTTAGACAGAAAATGACGTAGTGAACCGGGTATACGGAACTCAGGGCGCTACACAATCATCAACAACAAAATGACCCATATGCTCCTACTTACAACCCTGGTTGAAGACAACACCCAAACTTCAAATGGTCTAACAATCAAAATGAGTTTAACCAACCAATGCAGGAGAGAAGACCAAGTTTAGGGGAAATATTTCAACAGCACATGCAGAAGACTGATAAAATGTATGAACTACATCAAACAACCATACAAAATCATTATGCTGCACTTAAGGGGCTTGAAAATCAAATAAGTCAAATTGCTCAACAACTGTCTGAGCGAGCACTTGGAACATTGCCAAGTGATAAGTGCTTTATTAACACGTATTTAATTCACTTATTATCTTATTTTGTTATTGGTTTGATCCTATTGAAGCATCGTTTAATGCATTTTCATTTATTGTGTTATACAGGATCGCAAAGAACGAAAAGAAAGGAAAAATGACCAAAAAAATACAAAAAAATCAAGAAGTGAGATTCAAGGGCATATTCAAAGAGCTCCAAATCAATAATGGCATGTGGGAAGAAGATTGGATGCAAAAATTATGGTCAAAGAAGGTTTGGAATGAATTTGGAAATTAAAAACCCGCAAGGATTGTGATCATGAATTTTATTCATAGATTTAAGCTCAATTTTTTCATAGAAGACTTTCGAATTTGGGAAGATCTATTTCACAAATAATTGTATATATTTGAGTTTTCTTTCCAACGCAACTTGAATCACCACAATCGGACGTCGGGAGAGAAAGTTATGACTAAAACATCGAGCACAGGCGCTTTTCGGCAGAAATACACTTACGGCCGTAAATGATATAGTTACGGCCGTAAATTCCAAATTCCGAAAATTTTCAGTAGCTAACTTACGACCGTGATAAGGAAAGTTACGGCCGTAACTTGCTCTCCAAGGAATTTTCTTATCTGATTCAAGGTCTATCTTTGGTATATCTTTGGGGTAAAGTTAGAGCACGATTTTGGGAGTATTAAAGGAGGAAAATCACCACAAAAAGGAGGCTGGACATTGAGGAAAATTGAGAGAAAAATATAGAGCATTATTGGGAGATTTTGAAGCGCAAGAATATCAACAACAATGGAATTCATGAAGCAACTTGAAGATTCCACCACAATCATGCTAGGCTAATTCCATATCTTGTTCAAATGGGAAGTTGTGTTAACTTGATTATGTTATTTTCTTTTCCTACAAATTAGTAGCGTGAATTTATTCTTTTATTTCAATTGTTGGATTATTATGTTTTGAATGTTCAATTGAGTTTAGTTGATTAATAGTTTAATTTGGCCAATTGGATTATTGATCTTTGGATTCATGAATATGCTATGTTTAGATTCTTGATCCGTAATTGTCATTGAATCTTTACTTTAGTAGCAAATAAATCTCGTGTAGGTTTAGTAATAATTCAACTTGGATTGATTAATTCGAGCTTGTGTAATTAACGATCCAATTCAATCTATTCTTCTAGATTTTCACACTAGTCGTGCATTAAATTCTAAGAGCTTGTTTAGGATTGTCCGTGGCTATAATTGGTTCGAAGAGCTTGTTTTGAATCAATACACATAAGGAAGAATTTAGATAATCAGAGCTTGTTGATTATTTATGATTGATTATTGAATAGGGATAGAATCACGTTACAAGGAAAGGTATAACATTAATTGAGGGCACAACCGAACCTGAGAACAAGATTTCTTCTTATATTATTTCTCTAGTCATATTTAATTGTTTATTTTTATGCTTATTTTTTATTCAATCAATTTCAAATAACAAACCCCCCCATGTCATTCTAATTGATCGAACAACAAAAATTAGTTTTCGTTCCTCGTGGGATCGACCCTTGCTCTCACTACTACATTATTAATTAATATTTAGCGAGTAAGGAATTATTTATTATTTTGGTGCATTGCGACACGCACCACCAAGTAACACAGTTAAAAATCCAATGGAGCAAGTGAACATGATCTCTGTAGTAGAGATGGGAAAAATCTGTACTCCAGCTTCTGAGGTACCTGTTGAGGATGAATCATACATTCCCGCAGGGAAATATTTTTCACCAAATGGACATGTACCTCCAATTCCTATCCCTCATAAATTCCTAAAAAATAGGGTACAGAAGGATGTTCAGGCTATCACTATCAAAAGTGGTGTGCAATTTCCTGAAATACATGAGAAGATGCATGAACAGAGGGAAATGAAGACAAGCATATGGAGACGAATGAGATATCAAATTCAAATTTTCAAAATGATGTTGAAAAATCAAAGGAAGAATCTCAATCGCCTATCAAGACATATGTCCAACCAGTCCCATTCCCCCAACGTCTGCAAAATCACAAAATGGATAAGCAGTTTAGTAAATTTCTGAAAGTATTTAAGAAACTGCATATCAACATACCATTTGCGGATGCTTTGGCCCAGATGTCAGCTTATCTCAAGTTTATGAAAGAGATGATTTCTAAAAAGAGGAAGTTGAGGGAATTTGAGACCGTGTCCTTAACTGAGGAGTGCAGCGCAATTCTGCAAAATAAATTGCCTCCAAAACTCAAAGATCCAGGGAGTTTCTTTATCCCTTGTGATATTGGCAATTTCAAATTTGATAGAGTTTTATGTGATTTGGGAGCAAGTATCAATTTGATGCCTCTCTCAGTTTACAAGAAACTTGGATTGGGAAAACCCAAATCAACCAAAATTACATAACAGCTGGCTGATAGATCTGTGAAGCGTCCATATGGTGTCATTGAGGACATTTTAGTTAAAGTGGATAAATTCATATTTCCAGTTGATTTCTTGATTTTGGATATTGAAGAGGACAGTCGAATGCCACTTATCTTTGGTAGACCCTTCCTAGCCAGGGGACGAGCTTTGATAGATGTTGAAAAGGGGGAGGTGATCTTGAGGGTTCAGGATGATCAAGTGACTTTTAGCGTCACTCAACATCCTAATAAATACTATCAACAAGAAAGTTGCTTCAAAATGGAGAAAGTTGTACATGACAATAGACATAATTTGAAGCAAGAAGAAAAATCAGGTGGCACTCAGATCAGTAATCAAGAATTCAAGAAAGTGCACAAAAAGGTTGAGAGATGCAAGAGAAGGAATTGCAAGGAGTGCGGGGCATCACGAGCATCCTTTAAGCCACCATAAGAAATTTATAAAAAGTCGAGCTTTAGACTATAAAAGAAGCACTTATTGGGAGGCAACCCAATTTTCTATCCCTTTTATTTATTTTGCTTTATTTACTACTTTATATTTAAATTTTTTGTTAGTACTTGCATTTTTTCTTTCTTGGAGTTTTTGAAGTTAGCATCTCTAGTACCGACCTCTTTGATTTGATTTGATTTTCATGTGCTTTTTTAGTTTAAATTCATACATAATCCATGAGCTTACAATTTTGCATTACATTGTTTTAACCTCATTGCTCTTATCACATCAAAAGCAAATCATATGCATGATTTTGCACACTTTGAGGAATTATGCATGATAATTGTAATGTTCTTAATGGTCGACCACATTTGAAAATTCAAATTTTTGCTATGTTTTAGTTGGGATTATTTATGTTGATCTATTTCAATGGTGTGTATGATTCTAATGTTGTTTATTTTTTACTTGCGAGGAACACACTACTTGGAACACTTCCAACCAAGCATGAAAACACAAGAAATAGATCGAAATCGTCCAAGCGAGATCAAAATCAAGCTTCAAGTTATCACATCGCTCCTCTAAACCTGGGAAGTACCTAACTCCTCTTTTATGTATTGTCATCAATTGATATATCTTTTATTTTACACTGGGGACAATGTAACTTTCTAGTTTGGGGGGTTGTATCTCATCTCTTCATCTTGTTCATTCGATACCTTATTTTTGGGATACATTAAAAAAAAAGGGTGAAAATTTTGAAAATTTTTGTTGATTTATTTATTACTTATGACATGATTTGAATTGACTTTTGTGCTTTAGTTAGAAAACTTGGGCAACATGTGAACTAAATTTTTTCTTGACATTCATCCATGTAAAACATTAATCAAATTTGAGCACATGGCCACTTTCGAAAAATAACTTGTGTAGGGATATGCTTGATACTTGTGGGGTAAACTTGTGCACATTGAACATAGAATTGACTAAAAAATCCCAAACCTTAAGAAATTAGATCCTGACCTGAAATGTAAAGGTTAAGTACTAGTAGGCATTGACGGATTGAGGGTCTGAAGTTTTTAATAATCCATCTTTAGTGTAAGGGGTTTTAATCAACGGGTATAAACCATTGCTAGTATAAAAACAGAAAAATGCTGAAGGTCTTATTCTGGTCTTCAAAAGCCTTTTTGACTCGAGTAATTAAGTCTGAGGGGTCTTTCAAACCTGGTGCCCTAAAGTCGTCTGGCTTGGGAGTCATCGACCTAAAGCTCGCTACATGGGTCAACTAGAAAGCAAGTACAGAGATTGGACTTACACATAAGACACTAAAACATCTTTAACTTTTCTATTTAAGCATTTATGACTCGGGTAATTAAGTCTGAGGGGTTCTTTGAATCGGTACCCTAAGCTCAACTGAGTTGGGAGCTGCCGACCTAAAGCTCGCTACAGGGGTCATATAGAAAGCCAGTATGAAAAGTTATGCACAAAGATAGTAAAAGACAAGGACATTAAAAGAAAAAGTCATCCATATAAAAAAATGATATATAATGGTATAAGCTTTGTTGATTAAAATTCATAATACTGGAGTGTGGGATTGGAGATGAATTATTCTTGGTCTGTCGTGCATACTTGTCAAATCCTAACTGCCTTGTGTGAAAAAATGCAATTTATACATGTTTAGAAACCACATCAATAGGAAAGACCTCGGGATATGAGAGAAAAGTATTAAGGTTGTGATCATCCATGAGAGTGTAAGGAAAATAAAAAGAAAATCATTGTTGACCACATTGGATTCGGGCTTATTTTTGCATGACTAGTCACACGGTGTCAGTATATTTTTACATGAGTTTGCATTCGATTTTTGACTATTCACACACATACACGATGAAGTTGAGTATTGGATGAATGAAAATAATTTTTGTTTTTCATATTTCTTCTCTAAAGTGAATCGTCATTTTGGATTATTGAAGTGCGTGGTAAATAAATTGACAAAAACAAAAAAAAAACTGTTTGCATTTTATTTTTATAATTTTATTTTAGTTTTGTTCGAGGACAAACAAATATTCTAGTTTGGGGGGTTTGATAAGTGTATTTTATACACTTATTTATCTCTCAAAATTAGGATATTATATTGTTTTTCGTGTATAAATTTTACTTCATTTGTGTTTATTTTCATTATTTCAGATTTTTATCTCAAAGTCAAGAAAAATGAGAAGTTGAAGCAAATACATAATAATTGGATGAAAAGTGGAGCTAATTGAAGACGTTTTGAAACTCAAGGGCTTAATTGAACAATTGAAAACTCAAGGACCAACTTATCAAATGTGAAGAATTGAGAGGCTTAAAGGAAATTTTATTTGGGCCTTAGGATTTGATTGTGTGTATATTTATATATACATATTTGCTAAATAAAAGAAGGAGACGGTAGCCGAGAGGGAGAGAGACACGGCTGTGATTCAAATAAAGAAAGGGAGCTGCTTGGGAAGAATTAAAGCTGTGTGATATAGCTGGGAATAAAAAGAAAGAGACACAGCCGAGAGGTTACAAAGGGGAGAGCAACCGAGGGAAAGAGAGCTTATACAGAGAAGAGTGCGGCTGGTTCATTAAAATTTTGGCAGGCTGGGAATTAAAGCTGTGGATATATACACAGATATATAAAACATCCGAGAGAGGAGAGACATTCGTGGAGAATTGAGAGAGATATATACACACACACAAGGGTGCGACTGGCTTGCATTGGAGAGAGACTCGGCTGTTACAATAAAAAAAAAGGGGCTGAACTTGGAGTATATACACATAGTAGCCGAGAGGATTGGTGGTGGTCTTGGGAGAATATCACACAAACAGAGAGCATACATAGTGGAAAAAGGCAGCGACTTTGGAGACATTGGTGGAATTAATTGGTGGTGTGCACGGTGGAATAAACTGGTGAGAAGAAGAGGTTGGCAGCAAACTTTGGTTGGAATTAAAAGGGCTATGCAGGTTGCACTTGGTGGTGGACGGCTAATGTTATTTTTGGTGGTCCAAAGTGATGACAATTCTTCAACTTTTCGAAACTCCGGGTTTTATTTACGTTATAATTTATTGATTTTTCTTCCAATAACATGAGTAGCTTAAATTTAAATCGGGATTGATGATATAGATTTAGTGGTTTTAGTTTGATTTTAATTCTCAAGTTTGCACTTTATTTTTATGTATTGATTTTATTATTGCGTTTAATGCTTGAGTTGCTTGATCACCAATTCATGAATTAATGATTGTTTTCATAATCCGAGAGGTAAGTTAACAATTAGATCACGTAATAAAATTCGGCAATTTCAACAAAAAGATAGAGATATGAGTTTGCGGTTGCATGTGGTCACTTATGAATTCTTAGGAAATTTAATGTGTTTAACTAAGGAGAACTCTGATCCGCTTTAGAGATACATGGTTGACTTAGTTAAATATGCCTAATTTGAACTCGGGAGAGGTAAATTAGATATAAGCGTGAATTCTACCAAATACAATTTTAGAAAACAACTTGAGATGAGAAATTAAGCTAGAACGTTATTTCGAAATCGTTAGTCCCGATATTCATTTAATTGTTTTGAAAAATACACCACATTTGTTTCTTACTTTTATTAATTGCTTTTAGTTTAATTTGTTATTTTTTATTTTAATTGATTTCCAATTATTTGTTGTTTTTGTTTTTATTATTTTACAATTTATTTTCTTAGTTAGTTTTGGTTCTAGTTTAGGAATTTTAGAATTAAAGTAAATTTATAACGAATTAACTAGTCCTCGTGGGATCGACAACCCGGACTCAAAAGTCCACTTTTTCTATTTTCAATTTTTAATATACATTGTGTGTTTGATATTATTTAAAAAGAGATTTTTTTGAAATGTATATTGATTTTTAAGAGAATTGATGGTTGAAATTTGGTAAAACATTCAAATATTGTGGGATTTACTTTTAATGGATGATTAAGATTGAGTATTGTAGAAATTTTTTTTTAAATAAAATTAAACAAAGGCATAATTAAAACTTATATTCAAAAAACTATTTCTTATATTTAGTTTGTCGTGTGCTTTTCTAAATATTTCAAACATGTTCTTACATGTACATGTATGCACATATTTTTTAATCTAAAATGATTTTTTTTCCTTTTTTCCTTTTTAAGTCTCCCATTTTTGTTTGATTTAGAAATATTAAACTTATATTGCATTGAGGTATTAGACTCTATTCAATATATATATATATATATATATATATATATATATATATATATATATATATATATATTGCACAGTTTTTTTTAATAAGTTTTATATTAATTTCTTTTGTTTTTTTTACTCAACACGGCGTCAAGTCCAATAAATATATCAATAGAGGGTCATTTATAAGTATTTATTTATTTGTCTTTTCATTTCTTTAAATCCTCAAGTACTTTATTGGAGTGACATTTCATATTAATACATTAATTAAATCATTTACAAGCAACTATTTATTTGCCTATTTCATTTCTTTAACTCCAAAAGTACACTTAATTCGATGTTTAATGTTTTTACTTTATAATGTAATGATAATTGATTTTCCTACACATTCAAATCTGATTGGTGATGCAATCAAATAAAATGAGTTTGAAGATTTATCTTAATCCGCTCTATTTTTTGGATAGAAAACACATAATATCACATAAAATATTTCTTAGACTTATATTTCATACTAATATTTAAATCAAATGTCAACTTTTATGTTTAGATCCAACTTGAGGAACCTAATGTGCCTGAAGATTAATGTCATTTGTTTCTTCACAATTTGAAGAATGTCTTTCTTAAAAATAAAAAAATAAAAACATAAGGACCTATAACAATATATTTGGAGTAAATCTCAACAAAACCCTTGCAACTTCAATCAAAAGTGACTACACATTTAGAGCATAGTGGCAAATTTATTACGAACTTCCAGCATTTTTACCTCATGATCAACCATAATGAAGTTTTATTCTAATCGTACGTAGTTTTACATTTTAGTTCACTAAAACATTGCACAAATAATTCATCTTTTACGTAAGACGTACAAAAAAAGTGTTATAGTAATCAAAACATTACATTTCACTTTGTTCAACATTTTTACATTATATACACACACACAAAAAAAACTATTCATATATAACATTTCAACAATTTTAATTTTTTCTTTTTATATCTATTACCTCAGCAACTTAAAAAAATAGTATTAATTCCACGAAGACATTATGCATCACATTCATCCTACACATAAGACGTGCAACGCACGTACTTATTACTAGTTGTCAAAATAAGCAAAGTAATAGGGTCATTTATTGCAATTAAAATAATAATTATTACGGTTATATAATTATTAATTTTTAAAAAATAGAAAGTTAATATATTCTCAACTTTAATAAAAAAACCAGGCAAAGCTTTATTGAACTTTAATATTCATTATTTGCATAAATAAGCCTCCAGTTTGATTAATTTATAAATATTTTTATGTTTATTTTTAATCATACATTTTAATGAATTCATAAAGAATATTATTTTTTATAAATTAAATGTTTATAAATTCTTTTCTAATGGACCAATTGGATTCAATTGAATGGTTATAAGCACTCTTCTACCTATTACAACGTTACATTTCTTGGTTCAAGTGTATATGGATATCCTGCTAGTGTACTTTGAGATGCTTCTTTTCAAGAGTTACAAACTAATCAAATGCCGCCCAAATGTACCAATAAAGAATTAGGGATGACAATGAATCGAATCTCGTCAGGTAGGGTCTACCCCCATCCTACCATGTCTTGTTCTACGTCCCGTGAAGTTCCGAGGTTGGATGATCATTTGTCCTAGGAGTGTAGGTTGGATTGCAAAATCCAATTCCCTCTGATTCTTTTTCGAAATTTTTCAAAAAAATTCGATTCTGACTTGTCCGAAATCCGAAACTTCCGATCTTTGAAATTTTCAGAAAAAATTGGATTTGAATTGGTAGGGTGAAAAAAAAAAACCGTGTAACCAAAAACCAAACCAAATTCAGTGGTTTGTAACCGTTGGTTCGAGACCGCATGGAACCGTAATTTTTTTTTCCCCTCAAACCGAACCAAGCCATTTTAAAATGGTTTGATTTAGGTTTTCATTTTTGAAAATCGCAAAAAATCAAACCGAATTGTTTTAAAATTTAAAATTAATTTTTTAAATTATAAAGAAAAAAATAATTTTATTAAATTATAAAGAGAAGTTAAAAAAATGTTAAAAATAATTGTAATTCATGTGCATGGCCCATTAGAGAAACAGGGCCTTTTAGTTTTTTCTCTATTAGTTTTAAATTTTTAATTTTGTATACAAACGATTTGAAACCCTAAAAACAAGAAAAGAGGCAACAACGTGAAACAGAGGAGCGAACGAGAGATAGTGAGCTACAAAATTCCAAAGCAAAGTTGGAGAAATTCTAGTGAAGTTTAAGCAATTGTTGCACAATTTTAACTTCTCTGTCATATTCTTCCTTGACCAGGAGATTTCCTCAGAATTGACAATATTCTGGAGTCTGGTGTTCTACAATTACACGGTAATTTACTAATTTCTATATTTTTGTTAATGATTTTATGTGATTTAGGTTTAACATTTTGATAAAGTACTGGGTCTCTACTGAAATAATTGTACCACAAAAAAGTTATGTAATCAGCCCATATTAAGTTTTCCCCTTTTTCTTTTTAATGACAAGAAATTTGATATAACCATGTTTAAATAATATTGATTTTGATTTAATTTCATGTTATTAATGCGTGCTTCTTGGGTGTAAGCAGACATTATGTGTATTTTAATGCCAGAAGTAAGATTTTTTACTCCTTTATCAAATTTTTATACATAATAAAATGTTGAGCAGTAAGGCATATGCAGAATAAATCATATACGGCTACTTGGTATGCATTATTTTATAATCTTAATCTATCAAATCCTATTTGACCACAATTTTGTTGCATTATTTTATAATTTTAATCTATCCTAACTTCCACCATTGTTTTATTCATTGTTTTTGGCTTTACAGACATGGATCCAAAACTAGAAGAAGCAAATGATGCAATTCTAATAGAGGATGACACTATCCCCGAGGATATGAAAATGGATGGGAAGGGCAAGAAGGAAAACAAAAGGTTCGAGGTGTGGGATCATTTTAAAGTTCGCGAAGATGAGAAGGCAGAATGTAATTATTGTGGACAAGCAGACAAGCATCATGCTAAAAATTGTGGCACTAGCACGTTGTAGAATCATCTCACGCGGTTGTGCAAGAAGTATCCATATAGGGTTCAAGATAAAAGGCAGAAGAGAATGACTGGATTTAATATTTATAAGACATCTAGTGAGCTTTCTAAGGGAATTGGTAGATGTGAAGAACCTATCAAGTTTGTTGAGAAAGATGTTAGAGAACAAATTACAAGATACTTCATATTGTTTGAGTTATCTTTTCGACATGTGGAAGACGAAGGTTTTCAGTGTTATGCAAGGTATTTTTTTCCAAAATTTGTATTTCCTTCAAGGATGACAGTGGTAAGGGATGTATATAATTTGTTCCTAAATCAGAAGAAAAAACTGAGCAAAGAGTTGAGTCAACATAGAGTTAGTTTGACTGCTGATTGTTGGACATCGATGCAGAATCTTAGTTATTTGTGTTTAACTGCTCATTGGGTTGATAAAGATTGGAGACTTCAAAAGAGGATTGGGGAATCAATAAGATTTTTTAGGAGAAGAAGAACGGTCTAGTATTGGTTGGAGAAATGCTTCATATGAGGTGTTGTGCTCATATACTCAATCTTATTGTTTGTGATGGCTTAAAAGAAATAAGCCCTGTTATTTCTGCTATCCGTAATGTAGTAAGATTTGTTTGATCTTCCCCAGAATGAAAAAAGATTCAAGGAGAGTTGTAAGGAAGTAAATATTGAATCTCGAGCATTATTGTGTTTAGATGTAACAACGAGATGGAATTCCATATACTTGATGTTGCAAGCAGCTATGAAGTTTAAAAAAGAATTTCTTCTTTTGAAAAGTGATGAAAATTATAAAAACTATTTTCCAAATTCGGGGGTCAAAAGAGTTTTAGAAAACGTTCTTAGTGGAAAACAATGTGAAAAAAAGATCTCACTTAATTGAATTGGGTCCATGAATCTAAGAAATATCTCAATATCTCTCTCAATTCTGTATTCGAAAATCCAGAACTTTAATTGATGTCTGGACATTGATTCCCTCTAAATTGCATTGATTTATCTTAAAGATTTCATTTCAATTGGAATTTGGTTATTCACCATGTACGAGGATCCCCGCTAAGCATCCATTGCTGAATGGTTAAAGCGCTTGATCGGTATTATTTTCCTACTCCCTGAAATTAAGGAGAATTCCATGACCCGACCTCTTGAGGTCATGGTCTTCCTTTGAACTACCTCTTGCCGAGAACTCGATGGTTGGCACGTGGCCGACCTCCTCTCTGTTCAACAATAACGGGCTACGCCTCAGCAAAATGCCCGGTCTCATCCGGGTCGGGCTCATCCCGATCTCCTGCTTCAGTTTGCCATTTGAAGATAAGATCGGTTCTTCCCGACCTATAGCCCGTATTGGCAGGCTTCCCTATCTCTTTCAACACTGGGCCTCGTTAATGGGCTACTTGAGCCTCAAGGTAATACATGATCCACAAGGAAACCCTTTACAAAAGGAAATTGAATCCTTATAAATAAAGAATTCCTCTTAAAATGTAAGTTTATAACAAAATGACTTATTCCTTAAATAAAGGAAGTTATGGGTTTTTTCAGCCCTATAAATATAGTTTTTTTCATAGCAAATTATTCATTCATAATTATTTACATATATTCCAGTTATATATTTTATCTCCACTCCAAAAAAATAATTCTCACACCGGATGGGCGACGGGGAGATTCCTCCTCGACTTTTTGCAGGTCATCCAAGGCGAGTTCATTAATAATCTTTTCCAACAATCAAGTATCGTCAGATCCTGCCACGTCAAGGTTAGGATTTTTTACAGGATCAATTGGCACCGTATGTGGGAAGAGATACAATCAGCCATGGTTAATAGACGTCAAGCTCATCCCTCCGAATCCACTGGTCAATCCCTTCCGGCCAACACTTTGGCTGAGGATGATAATCCTCCACCCCTTGAAGATGTTGGGGAAGAACAGAACCCAGAAATCACACCAGATAACGAGCCTGTTAGTCGAGAAGATTTCAATGAACATCAGCAACAGCTCCGCGAACTCCGTCAGGCTCTTAAACAACAGAACAATCATCAAACGCAACCCGACCCGAACACTCCAGAAACGATTCCTAGGGAAGATCCCCGGCCAGTTAATCCTATGGATGACAACTCCCAGGGAATCAGGGGTGCTCATCCCATGACTGAGGGATCTGCCAACTTGACACAGCAAGAGCTCTCAAGAATCATTCAGGAAGGACTTGCTGACGGAATACGGCAGAATACACAAGGTCGGACGTCATTCACAAGAAGAACCTCCTTTACTCCCGAAATAACATCTTAGAACCCAGAAATCACACCAGATAACGAGCCTGTTAGTCGAGAAGATTTCAATGAACATCAGCAACAGCTCCGCGAACTCCGTCAGGCTCTTAAACAACAGAACAATCATCAAACGCAACCCGACCCGAACACTCCAGACACGATTCCTAGGGAAGATCCCCGGCCAGTTAATCCTATGGCTGACAACTCCCAGGGAATCAGGGGTGCTCATCCCATGACTGAGGGATCTGCCAACTTGACACAGCAAGAGCTCTCAAGAATCATTCAGGAAGGACTTGCTGACGGAATACGGCAGAATACACAAGGTCGGACGTCATTCACAAGAAGAACCTCCTTTACTCCCGAAATAACATCTTTTCCCTTGCCAGACCGATTTAAATATCCTTGGATTAAGGAATACGATGGAACAACAGACCCAAATAACCACCTGAATACCTATACTGATGTCATGGACATGCAGAATGGTCCCGATTAGATTCTGTGCAAGGCCTTTCGGCAAACCTTAACAAATTCAGCTCGAGACTGGTTTTCTACAATACCCCTGGGTCAATCTCTTCCTTTTCCGATCTTACTGAGAAATTCACAGCTTTCTTTGCAAGTAGCAAAAGGATCAAGAAAATTTCCGCTTCCCTCATGCAGTTAAGGCAAGGACTGAATGAAACACTGCGAGAGTTCATGACTCGTTTTAACGCTGAAATACTTCAGATTCCAGATCTTCATATATCATCAGCCATTTCAGCCCAGACCTTAGCTATTCGAGGTCCGGAATTCAGAATGTCCCTGTCACACGGATGTAATGGAGCTTCTCAGAAAAGCCGAGAAGTACATAAACATGAAGGAAACACTTTTGTCAGTTCGAGCACAGGATCAAGGGCAGGGGGCAGTAGCACAGTCTTCACAATCAACAAGGCGGGGGAATAAAAGGTCAAGATAGGAGCACGAGAAGAATTCTTCCCGGCCTAACTCGAAAGGGAATAACCATGGGCATCAGAGCTTAACTCCGCTAAACGCACCTCGATCCCATATTATCATATAAATCAAGGGACGTGAAGATTTGCATTGGCCCAAGCCTATCAAGGGGAAAATCGACGAAAAGAATCAACATAAATTTTATGACTTTCACAAGAGCCCGGGCCATACTACGGATGAGTGCAGAACATTAAAGCATGAGATAGAAGCCCTCATAAAATGGGGCTTCCTGGGGCACTACATAAAGAAAGACGATAAAGAGCATGGAAAAGGGGAAGAGAAAAATAGATCCGCTGGCACCATAAATTTTATCGTCGGGGGAATAGAATCTGGAGGTGATTCGAATAACACACGAAAAAATCATGCCCTGGCGCTAGGTGATCGGGAAGAAAGGTCGGGATGTCATGACCAAGAAGTTTCAAACAGCATCAGCTTCAGCAACGCTGACATGGAAGGAATTTTGTATCCTCATGACAATGCTGTTGTCATCAGTGCAACATCGCCAATTTTGATGTCAGAAGGGTGCTAGTTGACAATGGAAGCGCAGCCAATGTTCTTTCCTTAGAAGCTTTCAACCAGATGTAGCTCCCCAAAGATCGGCTTCGACAGGTCATTACTCCCCTAACTGGGTTTGGTGGAGGAACCACGAAACCCGAAGGTCTAATTGACCTTCCTACCTCACTGGGATCAGAGAAAAAATGGGTAACAAGGATGACTCTGTTCCAGGTCGTCAAGACCCCAATGGCCTACAATGCTATCTTGGGAAGACCACTTGACAAGTGCTTTATTAGCATGTATTTAATTCACTTATTATCCTATTTTGTTATTAGTTTGATCATATTGAAGTATCGTTTAATGCATTTTCATTTATTGTGTTATACAGGATCGCAAAGAACGAAAAGAAATGAAATATGACCAAAGAAATACAAAAAAATCAAGAAGTGAGGTTCAAGGACATATTCAAAGAGCTCAAAATCAATAATGGTATGTGGGAGGAAGATTAGATGCAAAAATTATGGTCAAAGAAGGTTTGGAATGAAGTACGAAATCAAAAACCCGCAAGGATTGTGATCATGAATTTTAGTCATGGATTGAAGCTCAATTTGATCATAGAATACTTTCGAATTTGGGAAGAGCTATTTCACAAAGAATTGTAGATATTTGAGTTTTCTTTCCAACGCAACTTGAATCACCACAATCGGACTTCGGGAGAGAAAGTTATGACCAAAACATCGATCACAGGCGCTTCTCGGCAGAAATACACTTACGGCCGTAAATGATAAAGTTACGGCCGTAACTTCCAAATTCTGAAAATTTTCAGTAGCTAACTTACGGCCGTGATAAGGAAAGTTACGGCCGTAACTTGCTCTCCAAGGAATTTTCTTATCTAATTCAAGGTCTATATTTGGTATATCTTTTGGGTAAAGCTAGGGTACGATTTTGGGAGTATTAAAAGAGCAAAATCACCACAAAAAAGAGGCTAGACATTGAGAAAAATTGAGAGCAAAATATAGAGTATTCTTGAGAGATTTTTTAGTACAAGAGCATCAAAAGCAAGGGGAATCCATGAAGCAATTTGAAGAATCTACCACAACCATGCTAGGCTAAATTCCATATCTTGTTCAAATGGGAAGTTGTGTTAACTTGATTATGTTATTTTCTTTTCCTACAAATTAACAGCGTGAATTTATTCCTTTATTTCAATTGTTGGATTATTATGTTTTGAATGTTCATTGAGTTTATTTGATTAATAGTTTAATTAGGCCAATTGGATTATTGATCTTTGGATTCATGAATATGCTATGTTTAGATTCTTGATCCGTAATTGTCATTGAATCTTTACTTTAGTAGCAAATAAATCTCGTGCAGGTTTAGTAATAATTCAACTTGGATTGATTAATTCGAGCTTGTGAAGTTAACGATCCAATTCAATCTATTCTTCTAGATTTTCATACTAGTCGTGCATTAAATCCTAAGAGCTTGTTTAGGATTGTCCGTGGCTAGAATTGGTTCGAAGAACTTGTTTTGAATCAATATACATAAGGAAGAATTTAGATAATCAGAGCTTGTTGATTATTTATGATTGATAATTGAATAGGGATATATATACGTTACAAGGAAAAGTATAACATTAATTGAGGGTACAACCGAACCCGAGAACAAGATTTATTCTCATTTTAATTCTCTAGTCATATTTAATTATTTATTTTATGCATAGTTTTCATTCAAGCAATTCAAACAACAAAACCCCCCATTCCATTCTAATTGATCGAACAACTAAAATTAGTTTCCGTTCCTCGTGGGATCGACCCTTACTCTCACTACTATATTATTAATTAATATTTAGCGAGTAAGGAATTATTTATTATTTTGGTGCATTGCGACACGCATCAAAATTTTTGGCGCCGTTGCCGGGGAACGGTCAACCAATTTAGTTGTTTAGTTAATTAGAATTTTATTTTTTTTCTCTGCATTTTATTTTATTAATTTTATTTTCACTTTATTTATATAATTTTTCAAAAAAAAAAAATTCTTGCCTGTCTACTTCTTACTTTTATGCGTAAAACTCGATCAACTAATTTTGAATTTTTTTGTTTTGACCCAGAAATCGAGAGAACTTTTCAACAGCAAAGAAGAGCAGCACAACCAGTGGCAGTAGCTAACAATAATCTGACTCTCAAGCAACTAGCTACCCCGGATGTTGCTCAACAACCGCTATGCATCACTTTTCCGACAGTGGAAGAAGGCAGAACTTTTGAGCTAAAATTCGGACTGATCCATCTTCTGCCAAATTTTCGAGGACATCCCGGTGAGGACCCATACAGACACCTTAAAGAATTTCATATGGTATGCGACAGTATGAGGCCAACGGGCATTACCGAGGAGCAAATAAAAATGAGAGCTTTCCCATTCTCATTGAAGGATGCTGCCACAGACTGGCTCTATTGTCTGCCGTTTGGAACAGTCACTACTTGGAATGACATGAAGAGGCTTTTCTTGGAGAAGTACTTTCCTGCATCAAGAGCTGGGACGATCAGAAAGGAAATATGTGGGGTGCTCCAAAACAATGGTGAATCATTATATGAGTATTGGGAGCGCTTCAAAAAGCTCATCTCGAGCTGCCCCCATCATCAGATCAGTGAGCAACTCTTGGTGCAATATTTTTATGAAGGTCTGGCACCGATGGATAGAAGCATGATAGATGCCGCAAGCGGAGGTGCATTGATGGAAAAGACACCGGAACAAGCACGGGCTTTAATCTCCAATATGGCTGAGAACAATCAGCAGTTCAACTCCAACATGGATACGCAAGTTCGGCGCGTGAATGAGGTAAGTAGTTCCAATATTGAAAGTCAATTGTTTGAACTAACAAATCTCGTTAAACAACTTGCTGTAGGGAAGTTACAACAAGTCAAGACCTGTGGGATATGCGCAAATCTTGGGCATCCAACGGACGCGTGTCCGGTGTTGCAAGAGGGAAATGGTGAACAGGTAAGTGCTGCAGAGAGTTTTCCGTTCCAAAGACAACAGTACAATCCGTACTCTAATACCTACAATCCAGGATGGAGGGATTACCCCAACCTAAGCTACGGAATTAACAATCCCCCAGGTTTCATTTCAAACAAACCTCGAGGGCAATTTCAACAACAAGGAACCTTCCAACAACAGGGGCAGTATCAGCAAAAACCTCAAGGCTCAGGTATATCCCTTGAAGACATGGTTAAAGCCTTGGTATCTAACACACTTCAATTTCAACAGGACACTAAGTCTAGCATTCAAAATCTGGAGAACCAGATGGGTCAAATGGCTACTGCCATCAACAGACTTGAGGCACAAACCGGAGGAAAGCTACTATCTCAACCTGAAGTAAATCTAAAGAATGTGAGTTCAATTACTCTCCGAGGTGGAAAAGAGCTTGAAGAACCGCAACTGAAACCTACCGCAATCGAAGAGAAGGAAGTTGAGGGAAGGGAAGTCGGGAAGAACGACAGCACCTCAAAAAGCTCGCAGGTAAAAACAGATTCCACTTTAAATGTTAAACTAACTTCACCTCCCTTTCCCAGCAGGTTAGAAAAAGCGACTAAGGAGGGCAAGGAAAAGGATATACTGGAGATGTTCAGGAAAGTGGAAATCAACATTCCCCTATTGGATGTAATCAAGCAAGTGCCCCGATATGCAAAATTTTTGAAGGATCTGTGCACCAATAAGAGAAAGATAAAGGAAAATGAGATGGTAAGAATGAGTGAGTCTGTATCTGCACTTCTTCAAAGAAAATTACCTCCCAAGTGTAAGGATCCAGGTATGTTTACCATACCTTGTCAAATAGGCAATAAGAAAATAAATCCTGCTTTAATAGATTTAGGAGCATCTATCAATGTAATGCCTAGGTCCACCTATGCTTCCTTAAAACTTGCCAAACTGAATGAAACCAATGTTATAATTCAACTAGCCGATCGTACTAATGTTTATCCTGACGGGGTAGTTGAAGACATTCTAGTGCAAGTAGGCGGGTTAGTATTTCCTGCAGATTTTTATGTATTGGACATGAATGATGACCACTCCCCCAACTCTACTCCTATTTTGTTAGGCAGACCATTTCTAAAAACATCTAAGACCAAGATAGATGTTAGTAGTGGCTCACTTACCATGGAATTTGATAATGAAATGATTCAGTTTAATATTTATGATTCTGTGAACTACCTTGATAATGATAATCCTGTTCATTATGTTAATGTTATTGATTCTTCAGTACAGGAAACTTTCAAACTTGGTGGAAATGGTGAAAAGCCAGGTAAAATCTCGTGTATTACATTGCCAACTTCTGATGACATGCTTTTGCCCCCTGTCTTGCAGGCCCTAATGAAAAATATGAAAAAGAAGTTGAGCTTTGGAAATTCACCTAATCTCGGTTGAAGGAGGAAACAACAAGTCTAGCCAAAGACAGTAAACAAAGGCGCTGCTCGGGAGGCAACCCGAGAGGGGAGTTTCTTTACTTCCTCAAATTGTTATTTTTTTTATTTTTATTTTTGTCATTTTTCTTATTAGTTAATTTCATTAAAAAAAAATCAGTGGCCTTGTTACGTCCGTAAGTTAAAAATTTACGGTCGTAACTCTACTCCATCGAATTTATCCAGAGGCCTAATTACGGCCGTAACTATATTGTTTAAGGCTGTAGTTGATACTTTCAATTTTTTTTAGATTGTTACTTACGACCGTAATTAATATCTTCACGGCCGTAATTATCATGCAAAAAAAAAAATGTCCCTTCCTTTGATTCCATTCACATTCCCCTCTTTTGTTTTGTATTGTCACGCTCCACATTGAGGACAATGTGGAATTCAAGTGTGGGGGGATGATTATCTATTATCTTTTGTTATCCCTATTTTATTCATCTTCATTCAATTTTTTTTTGTTAGTTAGCTTTAATTGTGCTTAGACCCACATTTCGGTTTAATAGGAAGTAGCCCCACTTATGATTATTTTTGAACCACCAACTTCCTAAATTGCATAATCGGACAAAGAATGAGCACATAGAGATGAGTTTTCCAATAATTTCTGAATTAGTTTGAAAATGGGGACAAATTGAAGAATTTCTGCAACCTAATTGAGTCAAACCAAAATAGATATGATAAAATACTACCCCGAGTAACTTCATTCTATCCTTATCCCCTAGATTTTGAGTTCGGAATGGAGACTGAGCAATGACCTATAACTCATAATTGGATGGGAGAAGCACATATAAACCATAATTTGTGAGCTTTTGAGCCTATGAGCTTCTTTTACTCTTTATATCAAGCTCTTATTTCCTTGATGTGTGTTCTGCATGGTTGATTTGTTCTTAGATTTGCTTTTTTGTACATGACGTTGTAGCTTCTTGGCTCAAGTGCAAAATATAGTAGAGGCATTAGGTTAAACCAAATTTGATCTGCTAAAAGGGCCTACCATGATACATGTACCATTAGAAGCCCTTTTGAGTCTTAGCATTTCTTTGAATTTTTATGCCACTCTACAAGCCACGAATACCCTTTCTTTCGCATTGTCTCTGTTTTGAATCCATAGAGAAGGGATTCGCAAGCTTTTGTTGATTGAGAATCGTGCTGTGGTCTAAGTCTAAGAAGTTGAAATGGTTATCTTGTGTTGGGTGACGGTTGTGTAATGGACTGAATTCAGGAGAATGTAATTCTATCTTGTGCCAATTGGTGACTGCGTAATGATTTGAACAAAAGAGAAAAAGTTGCAGTCTGTACTAAAAAAAAAAAATTGAAAGAGAAAAAACAATGAAAAGGAAGTTTAGTCATGAAAATTAGTAGTTGAGGATGTCAAACACTCAACTTGAGAAGAAAAAAAGAGAGATTCAAGTGTGAACAAAGTTGGGTAGCGGGAAACAATGAAGTTCATATTAAGGAGTGAAGGAAGTAATGTCATTGTGAATTGACTTGATTTGCGAAATTCCTTCTCGACTCAGCCTAAATATATCCTTTTATCCTACCTGACCTGAAGCCCTGTTACAACCAAATAAAGACCTTTACTTTGCACTTATGTTATTGTTGGCTCCGATTATGACATTTGAGCAGTCTGTGGTAATAGATTCTCCATGCAGTGAGTTGAGTGAAAATTCTCACCCTTATACACTTTGTGCGAAGAGAGAAATATCTAGTGAGGGTGTTAACTCCCATTACATATACTTATGAGTGGTTTGAATTGCTTGATCTATATTCTGTACTTTCAAGTTGGCCAAAACCTAACACTCATATAATAAATCATTGATAGAGGTTAAGAGAGAACTCACGAGAGGTGGGAGGATACAAGCCACATTGGGAAATGAATTGGGCCGGGGGTATGGATTTTCCATTTCTGTTCAGAGGATATTGGATGATGCATCTCTTGCACACACTAACACACTCCGGTTATGCAATTGAATTTTCATGCTAAAAAAAAAAAGTGGGCTGTAACCTTGACTTTCCGATTGTAGGTCTATCTTTTTGTTTGAATTATATTTCTTTTCTTTCACAACTTATTCGAGGACGAACAATGGTGTAAGTGTGGGGGGATTTGATAAGTGCTTTATTAGCATGTATTTAATTCACTTATTATCCTATTTTGTTATTAGTTTGATCATATTGAAGTATCGTTTAATGCATTTTCATTTATTGTGTTATACAGGATCGTAAAGAACGAAAAGAAAGGAAATATGACCAAAGAAATACAAAAAAATCAAGAAGTGAGGTTCAAGGACATATTAAAAGAGCTCAAAATCAATAATGGTATGTGGGAGGAAGATTAGATGCAAAAATTATGGTCAAAGAAGGTTTGGAATGAAGTAGGAAATAAAAAACCCGCAAGGATTGTGATCATGAATTTTAGTCATGGATTAAAGCTCAATTTGGTCATAGAATACTTTCGAATTTTGGAAGAGCTATTTCACTAAGAATTGTAAATATTTGAGTTTTCTTTCCAACCCAACTTGAATCACCACAATCGGACTTCGGGAGAGAAAGGTATGACCAAAACATCGATCACAGGCGCTTCTCGACAGAAATACACTTACGGCCGTAAATGATAAAGTTACGGCCGTAACTTCCAAATTCCGAAAATTTTCAGTAGCTAACTTATGGCCGTGATAAGGAAAGTTACGGCCGTAACTTGCTCTCCAAGGAATTTTCTTATCTAATTCAAGGTCTATATTTGGTATATCTTTTGGGTAAAGCTAGGGCACGATTTTGGGAGTATTAAAAGAGCAAAATCACCACAAAAAAGAGGCTAGACATTGAGAAAAATTGAGAGCAAAATATAGAGTATTCTTGAGAGATTTTTTAGTACAAGAGCATCAAAAGCAAGGGGAATCCATGAAGCAATTTGAAGAATCTACCACAACCATGCTAGGCTAAATTCCATATCTTGTTCAAATGGGAAATTGTGTTAACTTGATTATGTTATTTTCTTTTCCTACAAATTAACAGCGTGAATTTATTCCTTTATTTCAATTGTTGGATTATTATGTTTTGAATGTTCATTGAGTTTATTTGATTAATAGTTTAATTTGGCCAATTGGATTATTGATCTTTGGATTCATGAATATGCTATGTTTAGATTCTTGATCCGTAATTGTCATTGAATCTTTACTTTAGTAGCAAATAAATCTTGTGCAGGTTTAGTAATAATTCAACTTGGATTGATTAATTCGAGCTTGTGAAGTTAACGATCCAATTCAATCTATTCTTCTAGATTTTCATACTAGTCGTGCATTAAATCCTAAGAGCTTGTTTAGGATTGTCCGTGGCTAGAATTGGTTCGAAGAACTTGTTTTGAATCAATATACATAAGGAAGAATTTAGATAATCAGAGCTTGTTGATTATTTATGATTGATAATTGAATAGGGATATAAATACGTTACAAGAACTTCCTGTGAAAGAGAGAATGTCGTCGGTGGAGGAGTTGGAAGAAGTTCAAATCTCAGAAGGGAAGAGCTTCACAATTGGGAAAGAGCTCCCCAAACTAATGAAGGAGGAGTTGTCACAGTGTTTAAAGAAGAATATCGATGTATTTGCATGGAGTGCTGAAGATATGCCCGAGATCGATCCCGCACTCGTCAAACACAGGCTTAACGTCATACCCGACAAGAAGCCCGTGAAACAGCGAAGAAGACAGTTTGCCACAGAAAGGAGGCAGATAATAAAAGAGGAAGTAGATAAACTCTTAAAAGCGGGATTCATCAAGGAGGTGAAGTATCCAGAATGGCTAGCCAATGTGGTCTTGGTGAAGAAGCCAAATGGCAAGTGGCGAGTTTGTATAGATTTCACAGACTTGAATAAAGCATGTCCAAAAGACAGTTATCCTCTTCCCAGGATTGACAGATTGGTGGATTCCACATCAGGCTCCGAACGTTACAGCTTCCTAGACGCCTTCTCGGGATATCATCAGATTCGGATGACACAGGAAGATCAGGAAAAATCTTCCTTCATGGCAGATGAAGGAATATATTGCTATAAGGTCATGCCGTTTGGATTGAAGAATGTTGGAGCTACTTATCAAAGGTTGGTAACACATGGTCTTATCCAGACACATCAGGCTTAACATTGAGGTCTACGTTGATGACATGGTCGTAAAAAGCTCAAGAAAGAAAGACCACATTGTTGACCTTGAGGACATATTTGGTACACTTAGAGAACATCAGATGAAACTGAATCCTGCAAAGTGCGCCTTTGGAGTAGGCTCGGGAAACTTTTTGGGATTCATGATCACTCAGAGAGGTATCGAAGTCAATCCAGATAATATTTCGGCCCTAGCATCAATGGAACCTCCCCGAAATATCAGGGAAGTGCAGAAACTGACAAGGAGAGTATTGGGCCGATTTATGTCAATGGCAGCTGACAAATGTTTTCCCTTCTTCAAAACTTTTCGAGGAAACAAAGACTTCAGATGGGACGAGGAATGCGAGGTCTCCTTCAAGAAGTTGAAAGAATATTTAGGTACTCCTCCAATATTGGTAAAGCCAAATCCAGGGGACAATCTGTTCTTGTATCTAGCAGTGTCTGATCATGTTGTGAGCGCCGTTTTGGTTAAAGAGGAAGAGAATGCTCAAAAATCTGTATATTACGTCAGCAAGATAATGTTAGATGTAGAAACCCGATATACATTTGCAGAGTAGCTCGCACTTGCCTTGGTTACATCAGCCAGAAAGTTAAGACCATACTTTCAATCCCATGCCATAACCGTCCTCACAAATCAGCCCTTGAAGCAAATCTTGCAGAACCCGATGTATATGTCCATTTACTCAAGTGGTCAATCGAGCTTGGAGAATATGACAACAAGTTCAAACCTCGACCTTCCATCAAAGCATAGGTCTTGGATGACTTCGTCGCCGAACTCGCCTCAAGACCTCGGGGGCCAACAGGTCATGATAGGGAAGAGGCCACATGAGCCTTGCAAGTGGATGGAGCATCGAATGCCGCAGGCTCGGGGGCCGAAATCATACTAAAGAAAGATGAAGGCACAATGGAAATTCAGTGTGCAATAAGGTTTGACTTCCCAGCAACTAATAATGATGCAGAGTATGAAGCTGTGATTGTTGGACTTCAAGCAGCTCAACATCTAGGGGTCGAGCATGTCAAGGTCCTGAGTGATTCACAATTGGTGGTAGAACAGGTATACGGAACTTTTGAAGCAAAAGATGAGAAAATGTCATCTTATAGGATGATGGTCTTGGAATTGCAAAGAAAGTTCAAGTCTTGCTGCGTAGACAAAATTTCGAGATCCGCCAATCACAAGGCAGATGCTTTATCAAGACTTAATTTTTCCAATCTAGACCACTTGGAGAGGACCGTGTTCGTACGAACTCTTCATGAGCCTAGTATCGCACAACAACCTGAGGTCATGGATATTTCGGATCAAGAGCCCAGTTGGATGGATCCTATAATTGAATACCTAAAGTTAGGAAAGTTGCCAGATGACAAAGCAGAGGTGAGAAGAATCAAAGCAAGGGCCCTGAGGTATACCTTTCTACAGAATACTTTGTCCCGTCGAAGCTTCACACTTCCTTACCTACGATGCCTAACTCCGAAAAAAGCAGCCCTTGCTATAGCCGAGGTTCATGAAGGAATCTGTGGGGGACACCAGGGGGCGAGAGCTCTAGTATTGAAGTTGATACGATATGGGTACTATTGGCCAACCATGAAGAAGGACATGCTCAATTATGTAAAAGCTTGCGACAAGTGCCAAAGATTCGTAGCCCGGTTACATCAACCCGCTGAAGAGCTATCCTCGATTATGTGCCCATATCCTTTTGCTCAATGGGGAATCAACATACTAAGACCTTTCCCCATAGCTCGGGGTCAGCTCAAATTCTTGGCAGTTGCTGTGGAATACTTCACTAAGTGGGTGGAAGCCGAACCGCTAGCCGTGATCACAGAACAAAAGTTTGAAGCATTTGTGTGGAAATCAATAGTCTGCCGTTTTGGTTTTCCTAAGACATTAATAACAGATAACGGACGTCAATTTGAATGCCAAGCCTTCAAGAAATTCTGCAAGAACCTAGGAATAGAACACAGGTTGACTTCTGTTTCTCACCCGCAGGGTAATGGGTTAGCTGAAATTACAAACAGGCTCATCTTACAAGACTTGAGGACTCGCCTTGACAGTTCCAAGGGAGATTGGCCCGATCTCCTCCCAGAAATACTTTAGACCAACCGAACCACGTTCAAGACTGTGACAGGGGAGACCCCGTTCATGCTTTCCTTCGGAATGGAAGCCGCTGTCCCAGTAGAAGTAACAATTTCGAGCTTCCGTACTATGACCGCGAGATCACCCGACCATATTGAGGGACAGAGAGAGTCTGGATCTTCTGGAGGAAGTCAGGGAATATGCATCGTTAAGAATAGTAGCTTACCAACAGGCCATGTCTAAGAAGTTCAATATCCGAGTAAAGAAAAGGGAATTCAGAATGGGAGATCTTGTCATTCGCCACAGTGAGGTTGTTGGTCATCAACTAGGGAAACTTGGGCCTATTTCGGAAGGACCATACGAAGTCATCTGAAAGGTGGGAAAGGGCTCATACAGCCTCCGCACAATGGATTCGAAACCTCTTCCTCGGCCATGGAATGCAGAGAATTTGAAACCATACTACAAGTAGAGACCTCTTCCTAGATATCAGAGTCGTCTAGTCGGGCCTGCATGCCCTTGTGTATTTTTTTTTTACTTTCGGACTTGCACGTCTATCAATGATTGTTAAGGTCGGGCCTGCGTGCCCATTGTTCTTTCTTTCAGCGTCAGGGACGAGTACTCTTTTTCCATATCCAGATTTTTTCCCACTGGATTTTTCTGGGTAAGGTTTTAACAAGACCCATAGTTCAGTCCCCTTCAATAAAAATACTTATTCCAAAGAATGAGCACTACAAAGATTAGATCTTAAAGTAACTTACAAGGTCATTCACGTGACTTTACAAGTTATTTCTCATCAAATAATTTACAATGTCTCATGGTAATGCTTTACAAGTTATTCTTCCACGAATAATTTACAAGGTCTCATGGCAGGACGTTACAAATTATTTTCCATCAAATAATTTACAATGTCTCATGGTAAGGCTTTACAAATTATTCTTCCACGAATAATTTACAAGGTCTCATGGCAGGACGTTACAAATTATTTCCCATCAAATAATTTACAATGTCTCATGGTAAGGCTTTACAAATTATTCTTCCACGAATAATTTACAAGGTCTTATAGCAGGACGTTACAAATTATTTCCAATCAAATAATTTACAATGTCTCATGGTAAGAGTTTACAAATTATTCTTCCACGAATAATTTATAAGGTCTCATGGCAAGACGTTACAAATTATTTCCCACAATGTCTCATGGTAAGACTTTACACGAATAATTTGCAAGGTCTCATGGCAAGTCGTTACAAATTATTTCCCAATAGGAAATTCAAAATAATTATAGGTCGGGTTAGCCTGGCCTTACATCTTCAAACCGGCATTGCCCAATCCTTGTAAAAATCTGCGTCCATTTTACCAAGTTATGGACACGACTCCATCTTGACAAATGGACCCTAAAGGTCGGCACAGCTAATTATTTCTTACAAAAAATAGGTCGGTATAATCCGATCTTATCAAACAATTCTCGCAAATTCTCCAAGTAAAGAGCTCGATCTTATCTTTGAGTAAATCGACTAAAAGGGGTCGGATTAACCCGATCTTACTAGTCAATTGTCTGAAACTTAATCTTGATACTGGGAAAAATTAGACCCGTTCTTATAACTATAATATAAGGTCGGCCATTACCCGACCATATAATCATCAAGATGCGGAATCAATGCTGCTTAATATTTAAAGGCAACTCGTGAAAGGCTTAAAAATCAAATTCATTCATTAAGGAAGTTTTACAAAAGTCTACGGGGCATACCCCGGCATAACAACATAGATTTACAATGATTTCAATCCTCGGGGTCGGTCCCCTCTTCCGCTTCCTCGAGCACTTCATAGTCAGCGTCCTCTTCCTCCTCAAAAGGGCTGAGGTCGAGATCATCAGCACCTTGCACCTAGTGGAAAAGCGACCATCGCGCTCGTGTCTAGCTCGGGCATCTTCAGAAGACACCAAGCCCTTGCCTGTTTTATTGCTTGAGAGTAAGACTCCAAAGCATAGTTACCCAAGGCAAGCTTGTAGTCTTCTGAGCCTTTGAAGGACTCTATTGCAGAAGCTTGGAGTTGAGGCTCCCGTGCCCGAACCTGCTCGAGCTGTTCTGCAAAGCACCTAGCTTCATCCCAAGCTTTGTCCCGTTCTTGGAGGGCAGCCTCGAGGTCAGCCTTAACATTACGAAGCTCTTCCTGGGCAACATTGGCCCGAATGGCTTCGTATTGGACGAAGTAAACTAACTGGCTCACCGTCTCACCCCACTCGATGCTTTGGTTGGAAACTCCCCGGGTAATGATTAACATCTGCAGATCAGACAAACAACTTGTAAAAATTTTGCATAAAGGTATATCCGCTAAAGCATGACAGCGATATCTCAAGAACTACCTGGAGAGCCGCGCTCATAATGTGCTCCACTCCCCGGTCTAGACCAATTTCATATTGGTATTTTTTTCATGAGGTCTGGATGCAGGGAGTCTTGCATCTTCCTCCTGCAGTCGACCAGAGATGGATTGTCGGCCTCGAGCTCGGAGTCGGAAGGTGGAGGTGCCCGACCCCTAGGAGGCCTTTCCTCCCTTGTTGGCGGGATGTCTTCTTGAGATCGGGATGTTTGCCTCGAGCTTGAAGTATTGGCCCTTCCCCTCTTTTGAGGACGCCTCCTGGTCAATCCGTCAATTGTCCTCTTGGCTCGGGCACTTTGGGCCATGGCAAGTGCGGCCTGCTTTAAAGCCTCAGAGTCAAAAGCCATTCCTGAAACAATGATGAGAAGGTTAAAGCCTCCTGATAAATCCACAAAGTTAAGAATAAAGCAAAGAAGAGCATTTTTAATTACGTAATTTAAGAGGCCGAACCCTACCGGGCTGAAGGTCAAGGTCGGCCTAGTCCAGAATGTCACTATTTGCTAAGTCACTGGCTTCCTCAGCCAGCAAACCAAAGTCACACACCCGGATAGCATCGTCCATAAGTTCTGTCACGGCCTCCTCACTCAGACTACCCATCCTATTAAAGTTATCTACATCTGGTCTTCTGAAGGTTGGCTAGAATAGGGTCTCGCCCTCTTTATGTTTGATAAAGAAAAACCTTTATTTCCAATACTTTATGGAGGAGGGGACCCAGGGAACTCAAGCCTACCCTTCCCGCACAAATACACAAAACTATTGCATCGGGGCAAGTACTTAAGCTCCAACAAACACTTGCAAAGATTAACGGTAGGCTCTATCCCTAAGCTCCTTCACAGTATGTAAAAGTATACAAGGATCATCCACCCATTAGGAGCAAGTTGACCGGGCAATATGCTCGCGGTCAGTAAGAAATCCACAAAAAAGTGGTGCAAGGGGAACCTAAGCCTGGCCAACAAGGCCTCGTGATACACAACTATCTCCCCTTCCCGGCAATGATAAGAATACTCTCCTTATCCGGGACCCTGTGAGTATATCTATCCACTAATCCGTATCTCCTCATGTCTGCCTCGTTCATATGTTCTTTCATTTTGTTGTAATGGGTTTGTAGCTCGAGCTCTGTCCGCCTAGGTTCCCTCACTACCCGAGGATTGTCCTCAACCTCCTCCCCATTATCAGACTCGCCCTCATCAAAATCAAGTGGGGGCTCGTAAAATCCTAATGGCTCGACCTCTAGAGGTTCATCTAAATCTTTTACCTCCCGAAGGTCTTCCACTGTCATATGTCTAGCCGTACTTTCCTATAATAAATAATTAAAAAGTTAGAGAGGTCGGGGTAGGCCGAGCTTACCTAAGATGCTAGAAATTTTTTGTTGGAGTAGAGGTCGTGTAGGTTGCCCGACGAGTTCTCTGATATCTCAAAAATTTTCAAAGTAAACGTAATGAGATTATGGGGACCACATATATATATAGACAAATTAGGCGGGAAAAATTTCAAAATCCAAAAATTACCTCCTGCCACGTGTGAACACTATAAGGCACTTCTTTTATGACTAAAGCAATAAATATGGTGAGTTGGAAAATCACATGTAACAGCTGTCATGCACCCAGAAATCTTGTACCGATCTCTTACGCATGGGGGCCAATGATCGGTATTATTTTCCTACTCCCTGAAATTAAGGAGAATTTCATGACCCGACCTCTTGAGGTCATGGTCTTCCTTTGACTGACCTCTTGCCGAGAACTCGATGGTCGTCACGTGGCCGACCTCCTCGCTATTCAACAATAACGGGCTACGCCTCAGCAAAATGCCCGGTCTCATCCGGGTCAGGTTCATCCCGATCTCCTGGTTAAGTTTGCCACTTGAAGATAAGATCGGTTCTTCCCGAACTATGGCCCGTATTGGCAGGCTTCCCCATCTCTTTCAACACTGGGCCTCGTTAATGGGCCATATACTTGAGCCTCAAGGCAATACATGATCCACAAGGAAACCCTTTACAAAAAGGAAATTGAATCCTTATAAATAAAGAATTCTTCTTAAAAGGTAAGTTTATAACAAAAGGACTCCTTCCTTAAATAAAGGAAGTTATGAGCTTTTTCAGTCCTATAAATACAGTTCTTTTCATAGCAAATTATTCATTCATAATTCTTTACGTATATTTCAGTTATATATTTTCTCTCCACTCCAGAAAACTAATTCTCACACCGTAGGGGCGACGGGGAGATTCCTCCTCGCCTTTTTCCAGGTAATCCAAGGCGAGTTCATTAATCTTTTCTAGCAATCAAGTATCGTCAGATCTTGCCACGTCAAGGTTATGATTTTTTACAGCATCAGCGCCCAACTCAAAATTGGCGAATTCGTAGGTTCAATTCCTACTGGATGCACGCCAATGGGATAATAGACAAGTCCGATGGAAGAAATATACATGGACCACTGATTCATGACGATTGGAATTGAGCAGATGTATTTGTTAGGTTTTTTAGGGCTTTCTATGAAATGATTTTAAAATTTAGTGGTTCAAAGTATGTTACTTCTAACTCGTTCTTTCAAGAAATATGTGAAATTCATGGAGAGTTGAAAGAATTAGCTAAAGAGCCCGAGACTTTGATGGGATCCATGGCAATTAGTACGTAGAAAAAATATGATAAGTATGGGGGAAGTGTTGAAAAGTTTAATCAGTTGTTATTCATTGCAACAATTCTTAACCCAAGACTACCAAAAGTAGTGCTTCAAGTCCTTCACAACCAGATTCAAGTTTTTCTAAACTTGTCCCTTCTATTTTTAAAGCTAGACTTATGCAAAACACTCAAATTGAAAAGAATGATTTGGTTGAGTATTGCAAAGATGGTTGAGGCCTTAATATGCACGAAGAATTGGTTGCATAGCAACTAGGAACCTATCATGCTTCATCGCTATATAGATGAGATAGAGGCATTGGATGAGTCGGAGAAAGTTGAAGAAGGTGATATTTACTTTCCATTATCAATTTTCATATTTCTATGCATATTTTTTAATTGTTTGTCAATATCATAAATAATTACTAATGAATTTTTGATAATTTTATATCACAGAGGCCGAGTCATTTGTTACAACAAAGTATATTGATCCAATTATATCATAGAATGAGAGGTTAGAACCCAATGTTTATACTCATGTACTTAATTCTTTATTTCATAAATTGGTAGAGATATTGTATTGGAACATGACTTTGAATTGTGTAAATCTTTTGACTTTGAAATTTGAATTGTTTAAGAAGCATTTACTACTTGCCCGTCTTTTTTATAATTTTACATTAATCTCACTTAATTGCTGCACTATTTGCAATTAATTTTAACCGTTTGATTTTAAATATAAGATAATCTATTCATATTTCTCGGGCATTCTAAAGCGAGTTTTCTATTGATGATAGGTGTTGGCTTGTCGCTGTTGTTTTTGTTCAAGCTCGATTGTTGCTACTACTCTTGTTTATTACAAAATCATTTTTGTTTGTAATAGTTGAGTTGGCATGTTGTTAGATTCTAACTTGATACTACTTTTTGTCTTTTTTCTTTTTTTCTTTTTTTGAATTTCGAACAAGTATGAATGTGATTTAACATTAACATTGTTATTTCTTATTTAAACTTACGTTAAATTTTTAAAATATTATTATAGTATCGATAGATTAAAACCAAATCAAACCGCAAATTGTAGTTTGATTTGGTTTTGTTTGAAAATAATATGGTTTGGTTTGGTTTAGAAAACGTCTAAACTGCAATAAATGGTTTGAGTTGAAAATATGGTGCAAACAGCCCAAACCAAACCGTGTGCACCCATAGGTATTGGAACGAGTTTCAAGATTCCAAAAATTCCAAAAGTCCAATCCAAAATTTTCCAAAGTATTCTGGAACGAATTTTTTATTTGCCTTACAATTAATAATATAAAATCTAAGAAAAATTAATTTATTGAAGAATTAATGATATTAAAGTATTATGAACATGATATTTAACATATAACTGACTTTCATTTAGTAAAAAAAAAAAAAAGATAATTTCAATTCAATTTTATTATAGTATTTAAGTTAGATAAATTAGTGGTAAAAAGTATTTTACAAAACAAATATAATAAAAAAAAAGTTCTGATTAAATCAAAAAGTCTAAAGGTGTTGTTAGTATTGTGATATCACAAAGTTTGTTTTACTTTTTGACTGTTTGTATGATCATCGGGTTTGGACTTTGCAACGTGACATTATTTGTTTACTAGAAAATAATTTTTTTGAAACAAAAATGGTAGATCTACATGGAGTTATATGATGAAAAAATGTAAGAATTGTAATATTGTTTTCTTGTTAACTTTTATTTTACTATATCATGATTGAAAAACTTATATTAAATATATTTATAGATGTGATATTATTATTTGTTATCTTTTGTAGTTTAAAACTTTAATTATAGTTACTAGTTGTAATTTTGAACTCAATTAATTGCAAACATTCAATTCCCCAAATTTCTTTTTTCATATATCTAAAATTATTATAAATCTTGATAAAATATTAAGTATTGGCAATTTCCAAAATTTTCTGGAATTTTCGAATTTCGATTTGGAATGAAATTTGTGTATTTCAAAAATTTTGAAACAACATTTTGATTTCAATTTTTTTTGGAACGGAACTTAGAACGCCTATTTCCGATTAGTTCCATTAAAAAAAAACACCCCTTATTTGTCCCGATGTTGCCCCGAATTTCATTTGTCAAATAAAGACTTAATCTTATTTATATCATTATTTAATGTTAGGATATATTATAAAATTATAAATAAATTTTACATCTTTAGTGACATTAATTAATTAAATTTTCTTAATTTGTGTGAAAAGAGAAACAAACATACTTTATGGACAAAGGGAGTACTATTTCCCCTCTACATAAAAGAGCAGATAAAGTTACTATTCAGAAAATATGTCACATTCGTTTTCACACCATGTGGTGACTGGTGAGGTTCTGGTTCCGTAATAGTAAGGCGGTGAGAAAATTAATATCTGAAATTGGTGTGTAGATCTTACCGTCTGGAAACCCAAACCCAAAGAAATCGTCTTCATCCCAAACTTCATCCCAGGCAAATCATCTTCTTCCTAAACTCAACCACAAACAAAATGTCTTCATCTCAAACAAATCATTTTCTTCCTGAACTCAGTCTTCATGTGGGTGTTGTTTTTCCGATTCCCAATTTCTGATTTGGGTGTTGTTTTTCCGATTCACAAATTTACCTTTCCGACCGTATACTGGAGCCGCCGGAGGTCGTTTATGTCGCCAAATTAAAAGGTAAGATATATTTGGATCACCATTTTCATCTTTCTCTCTTAAAATAAAAAATAGGAGGGAAATTTGTTCTAGAACTGGCAAAAAATTATGGTGTATTTAAGCTTCGATAAATCTACGATTTTATTTTTTTTGAAAAGAAATTTTTTCAAATAAGGGACCTAGAGCTTCTATTATTCGAGTTCAGCAATCTCCACTGCGTGCTTGGAAGAGTAGAGCAACTTATATTAATAATTTTGTCAGAAAAGGTTTTCTTTATCTGACTGTGAATATTTATTTATAAATACTTCAACCTTAAGCAATTGAGGCTACTTTAAATTCCTAATGCTTGGTATATAAGTCAGCTAAGGTATCAGAGATTTGGGTTATTGAGTAAGGTCAAGGTAAAACTCAGAACTTTTTTCACTATTGGCTCAACCCCAATTTTCCGTTTTCCTATGTTTTGAAAAATTAGAAAATTTGAGTAAAAATCATCCATGATTTTTTTTTTCAAAAGGTATCGGTATTATGTAAGTAGCTGTAATATTTATTTTTATTTAAGTTTATTATGCTAATGTTGTTTGATTTTATGATTTTAATTTCTATTGTTAAAAGATAAATTGTTATGATTTTAATTTCTATTATTGAAAGATAAATTGGATTCATTTCACTGTATTTTTTTATAATTGGAACTATTGAGATAATCAAAGGTACCAAAGGCAGAGGCTGCAGAGGTAGTGTATTTTTCCTTTTGGCTATGTAATACTATCGCAGTCAAGATTCTTTGAAAATGTGGGGGTTAGTATGTCTTCTATTATTTTTCTATTTCAGTTTATTTTGCTACTACTGTGTGTTTATTTGATTTTCATATCTGTTGTTGAAATATGGATTTCGTTAATTTCGGTATTTTTTTGAAGTTCAAAGTATTGCAAAAGTTAAAAGCACCAGAGACTGAGCTTATGAGTCAAAGATTCTTCTCAAGGCCCAGGGATACATCTTTCTTTGTTTCTTGTTTGCATCCGGATGATTTTTCTCTTTTTCCTTTAGCGTGTTTAATTGCTTTCATGATCCTCTTCTCCTCCACTAAATTGTCATTCACATGTTGCATCTGATTACACAATTTCTGAATCTATTACCAGCAGAAAACAAACTATAAAGAATGGAGAAGAACTTAAGCCTCTGTTTGGAAAAAGTGTTTAAAAACTTTTTTTTTAACACAATTTTCCAAATAACTTTTAACCATCCATATTTTCTCTCTCCACTTTTCAACCGCATATTCTACCTAGAAAACATAAAAAAAACATGTTTTTAAACACATTTTTTTAACAAACAGATCATAAATGTTTATGATTTGTTTCTATGGTTCTATAATTTCTTTCAGTTGACTCTCAGAGCTCATCTACAACTTGTTTCAAGTATTGAAGTTGCTCCCTTTTGTAATATACGTTATCACGGACAATTTCCCAATCATGTAATCGGATTATTCGAATTTTTTAAGACACGAAAGGTTTCGTTTTGAGCTCATCGAATACATGAGAATCAGAACTTCTATTTTTCTATATTCACCTCGACCCTGTGAAACATTGAAAGAGTATAGCGATGTATTTATTATTAGTTGTAGGTTGTGGATGGCTATGCTCGTTCATTGGTAGCAATAAAGATTAAAGAATATATATTTATATATTTGTTTGTTGACTTATTTCATTTGCTTATTGAATACTTATGGATGGTTCATGCCTTTCTGCCAATTTTCTGTCTTGACTAGGGCTATTGAAGAATTACATAATTTAATACATCACTGTATAAATTAAGGTGTTTAATGGAAAATTATTTATCTTCCTCAGATGTTCAGTCCGTTTAAATGATCATAACTGGAGAAAGATGTAATTTTTAATCCTTTTTAGTTAATTATTATTTAGAAAAAAATGGGAAAATAATGGACTGTTATTGTATAAGATTATGCATGTTCTTATCTTGAAAGGCTCAAAATGAAAAACAGCAAAGTTATGGACTCTTTCTTTGTGTTTGCTTTGTAAATCAAAAGGTGATTTTACTTTCTTGCGAGAGCTCAGATGGGAATGAATTGGCTGCAAATATGGGGTATCCTTTTACACCTGCTGAAAGGAAGGAGCTTGAAAGACAAGCCATTGCTGAAAGGCATGGTTGTTAGCAATGAACCTGGATATTATGAAGATCATTCCTTTGGAATCAGGATTGAGGTATGTATCAATTTAGGTATATTTGTGTGTGAATAAATATTATTGTGATGTGGGCTTCTCTATCCAATCAAAACATTCTTGGCTGTCCATGCTTTAAGATGGATCACTTAGCATAATATGTTATACAAGGTGGAGCTGTTCAAATTCTTTTTATCAAAATCCACAATCATGGGCTTTGATTTATGTCTACTTACATGGAAATAGAATCATCACACACTTTTTCTTTAGAATTCTTGAAACTAAAATGTAAATGGACGAAAATAAAATATAATAAATTCCTCCCTACTATAACAACTTAAGCTTCTCCCCTCAAGTGTCTTTATTGCTCATGTGTCATTACAACTAAGGCACAACATTTACAGTGGTATTTTGGTATATGAAAACTATTTGAAAACCAAGATAGATCAAACCCATGAACGATGTGGGAGTTTCTAGACATTGTGGTCTCTTTCTATTATGTCTCCCATTTTTTTTCTCTCTCCTTCTCCTATTCACATCTTCCATTCCCCTTGCCGAAATTATGTCCTTCACTAACTAAAATTCACATACCTACAAAAAAGGACTCCAGGTTCTGAACATTGGAGTTCACAAGGTTTTGATACCTAAGCATCTTTTGCATTTGACAACTGCATTTCTGTCTATAAACATAGATATGAGTGCATGACAAGGGTGTACATCCAAGTGTTTAATCTATCAAATCCATAAGTAAAATTTCCAAGAAAGAGTGAAACAAATAATACCAATTTTTTTTGCTACATTTCCTGACTTAAATCTAATAATATGATTCTGTGTACAGGGAGTTGGCTGTGAACTTTATAATGGTTTCTGGTATGTGAAAGACTTGAATATTGGACCTGTTCATCAATATTCCCTTATATGTGGCAAAAATTATAAATTTAGATCCCAAATATTTGCGCTAAGGCACCTGAAATCACTCTCACTCTTCAATTCTTTTGTGTCACCACACTGTCATCTTGTTGCAATTCGTAATGAAAATTGGCAACTTTTTACTTGCATTTTCAAGTCACTATAGTTTCGGTGAGATCTCGGTTTAATTGGAAAAATTCCATTATCTTTTAGGTAACGTTAGCAATCATGTGTCGTTGCTGGTAGTGGAAAATGGATTGACCAGTCCAGCATTAAAACCTCGTGGTCGAGATGGATGATATGAAGGCGAAGGTAAATTCTTTAAACCTATGCATTTAATTCTTCAGATTCCCGCTCAACTGGCTAATATTTCTGGTTTTACTCTCATCAGTCTTACTTTTTATCCTGAACTAAATTTCATGATTTCACATTCCAGAAGTGTTGGCAATGGCTACTTTAGGACTATACTTCGGGTCGACTGTGGCAAGAAATCCTTTAATTTCTCCAATCCAGTACACATTAGAAAAATACAGGTTAGATTATCTTCTACAAATTAACAAGCCGTGTTTGTATTTTATCTAAGATTTATAGTTTAAAATTATCGATTTGTGTGAAATTTTTACAATTTGTAAACATAATTTTTAATAGAATATGAAGCTTTTTTGTTTAATTCGCATTTCCTGAATTCAAATTGTTGCTAAACTGATTGTTGGACCTGCCAAATTTCTAGATTTTGGCTTTAAAAAACCCTATGAAGACTTAACTTCAATTAAATGTACAAGAATTATAGTATTTTTTGTGCAAATTATTATATACTCTTCAAATAGTATAATTAATTTCCTATTGCACAATTATTTGCAGTAGTAGCAAATTTTAATGCTACATTTCATGAATGAAGTTTAATATTACGATTCTCTCTACAGGATTCTCTATACAGGTTGTTGGATGTCATCTTTTTAATAGTTTTTGGTATGTCATAGACTTGAGTATCGGACCTGTTGAGGACAACTTCCTTCTATGTGGTAAGATTGTTTAATTTAGTCCCCAAATTTTTGCATTAAAGCACAAGAAATCAATCTCATTCTTCAATTCCAATATCTTACCCCACTGTCATCCTGGTTCAATCTGTAATGAAAATTGATAAATTTTTTGTGGCAGTTTGAAGTCACTATAGTGTTGGTCGATTCACTGTGTGAATTGGAAAATCCTACTCTCTTTTGCGTACCTCATTAATGTTCGATCATTAGTGCTGGCGAAAAATTGATTGAACAATCCAGCATAAAGACCTCATGTTCGATATCGATGATCAGAAGGGCAAGGTAATTTGTTTAAACCAATCCCTTACATTATTCACATTCCAGCTCGTATGACTACTATTTGTGGGTTTACTCTCATCAATGTCAGTTTTCGTATTTCAGATCTCAGCCTAAATTTCATAATTTCAGTTTATAAAATCGTTGGGAACGGATGATTTAGGGCTACACTTGGGGTCGATTATAGCGAATTTGTAGTGTTATCGAACAAATGATATGTTATTGATGTTTAGGGATCATTAGTTGTACATGTCAATTTAATGATCCATAAATATAATAACCTTTGAAATTTTATATTGCCTATTCCTTTTCCCTAGCTTCAATTGCACGAGGGTGTAACAAAGTGTATATAATTGTGTGAGTATTTGTATAATCGACTATACACGTTAAAATAATCGTATACTGGATTAACCTAAAAGTTTCTTTAATGAAGTTTAATTCTTTCACCATCATTTTCCATTTTCATGTAAATTATTACACATTTGCATAGCAGTTCTATATCAAGAATTTTGGAGATAAATAATTTATAGAGAAAACATAATATGATTATATTAGGATTTTGTTAATTCAACTTTTCACTAGTATTAAAAGAAAGTTCTATACATAAGTAATAAAATCATTTAAACAAAATCATCTATTTGATTTTGTTTAAACAAAGTTTATTTGAAATGAATAGTAATTTTTAAGAAAATTTGTGATTAAAAAATAGAAATTTTTTTAGATTTATGTATAATATTATTTTATCGATAAATATGTGATTGAATAGAATCGAAAGAAAAAATGTGTTAAAAATTTAAAGCGGCAAATAAGGGCTTAGCCAAACAATGCCCTTCGTCTCTGTGAAAGAATATCTTATCTTCTTTGTTGCCTTTATCCACTCTCCAGTCCACTTGTCGGTCGTTAACTATCCAAAACTCTCCCACACCAACTCTCCATTTTCTTCAATAAACCGTATATATGTTTTTATTTCATCATTTGTGATCTCGTGAAAGTACCATAAATTCCTCTGAGAAGAAAGAATTAAAAAAGTCCCACATTTTCTCTAGGTGTTTAAGGCCTGAGGCCACGATTGGTATCTAGAAGTTCTTGATTGTTGACGAAGATTGAGAGCTTTATACAGGTATGATTATGTACATAAAATTGACTTCTGTATTAGTTTTTACGAATCGAATGATAACTCAGCTGAATTGTATGTTTTATTTTATTATGATCTAGGATTAAATAAATTCGAATATTGTTTCATTAAGAAAGAAGATTAAAGATTATGACCTTTGTCTGCAAAGTGCAAATCCGTATATTGAAGAGGATTAATATTGATTTATTTAAGTATGTAGTGGTATTATTGGAGAACATAATTTTAAATTAAATATAAGAGTTCTTCATGGGGCAAGAAAAAAGAACTTTAATATTCAAAGTTGGGTTTTTTAAATGGAAAGTTTTGAAGATTTTTTTTTTGCAATATTATTTCTTCTGCATATGAGAATTCTGTTATCTGAAATACTCTTTTTGCCAGAATTATCTGTAGATAATTTGAGCAATTTTTAATCTTCTGATGATCATAATTTTTAAATTTTCTGACGGATTTAGAGGATTGAAGATGCCTTCTCTACAAGGGCCCGTCGTTTGCCCCGTGATCAGTGCGAAGCAATCCGGAGTGTATTCTGTGCCAATTAGTTCACCTCTAATGAAAGCCAAAGTTATTAGAAATGGGTTTTGGGGGCTCGTAGGAATCAGCAAAGGTAGGACTACTGTAAATTATCGACAAAATTTGCAGAGATGCAAGACAATTCGATGTACTTTTAGTTCGTCGTCAAATGGAAATGATAACATGGCCGGGAATTCAAATGAGAATGAGTCTGATTATGTGAATTCGAGCGTTGTTGAAGCTGGTATGTGGATTGTTCAAACACTTATTTTCTCCTAATTAATGTATGTGAGTGCAAAAAAAAATAAATAAATAAAAAAAAAAAAAAAAATCTGTCTTCTTTGCAATTTAGGACTTATTTGGTGAGATACCAATTTGAACCAGTTGACTTAAAAGTTTAAACTGTTAGAAATTAATCTTCAACACAAATTTCTGCTCAGAAGAATTCTAAATTTTTGTTGTGTTATATGAAATTTCTACAAGGACATGATTTGTTTCCACAAATCATTGTGGATTCCTTACATAATTCATGTTGTATGTACATCCGAGTAGGAAATTGTATGAGTATACTGTATAATGCTTTAGTTCTATGCTATTGTTTGAATAGTTGAGGTCAAAAGTGGCCCTGATGGTTTCATGATCAAGATGAGAGATGGCAGGCATTTGAGATGTGCCCATAATAACCCACAAGGAAGTCATCGGCGAGATTATGCTCCTCACCCTGCAATTGTATTGAAGATGGAAGACGGGACCGGGCTTTTTCTCCCCATAATTGTTTGTATGTTCATCTTTGATATTATGATTGCTCTGTGGGAAACATTCCTTAATGAGTGCGAGTTGATATTTCCCATTATTATTGTTTCATTCTTGATTCAATTGTTTTTTTGGACAGTGGAGATGCCCAGTGTGCTCCTAATGGCAGCTATACGCAATGTCCAAATTGTATGCTTCATTCCATTCGTTTACTAAATGTTCGAACAAGTTACTTCTTTTCTTACTTTATATGGTAGAAAAGGTTACTTAAACCTTACTCTTTAACTTCTTATATATATATATATACCTATTTCTAATTTTATTCTATAACATTACTTGTTTTCTAATAAGTAAACTTGATAGAGATCAAGATATTTGATTTCTGGGCTTTAGTTATGTTTTATGTTTATTGGGCATATATTTGGGCTGGCCCAAGCCCGTTGACATTTAGATTTATTTTGCTATTTATATGGTTGTAATTGGTAATTAAAACTTAGTTGATGAATGAATGAAAACATTGAGGCTGCTGCCCCTTTCTTTCCCTCCCCTGTTTCTTCTATCTCTTCCCCTTATCCCTCTTCCTATTCTCGTCTCTTCCTTTCCCTTCCTCTTTTTCCCCCACTTTCTTGCTGTAAAATTCTATTTCCCTATTGATCCTACATCAAAACTTATTATAATCAAACTTGCTTAGCCAGACATGCTTAAAGTTACTTCTGTATTTTATTTCTTAAAAGATAATTTCTGGATTGCTTTTAGGCTAGGCCTACCATGTATCAAGTGGTAAAGGAAATTATTGAGAAGATGGGCTATACAGTGAGTATATTTTTTTCTCAATTTTCACCTAGTTGTTCTTTGCTTACTTACGAGATGGGAATTATTTCAACCTTTCTTTCATTTACTCAGGTGAAACTTGTACGAGTTACCAAGAGAATACATGAGGCATATTTTGCAGAGTTACATCTTACAAAGGTAAATTAAATTGTTATTGGTTCCAGGATCCAGTAAAATGTAGAAATTCCCGATTTATGTGACATATTATATTTTCTGACTTGATGTTCATCCTAATTTAAGTTGGATAATGAAGCAGAGTGTATCAGATTTGATATGCGACCCTCAGATGCCATTAACATTGCTGTGAGATGCAAGGTAATTCTCTCTGAGAAACTGTTAGGTACTTCTCGTTAAACCACTTCGTAAAAAATCTTAAAGGCTTAAACTATTAGAGAGGAGGCAAATTCCTATAATTTATCTTTCCAGATGCTCCGTAATATAGACCATATTCAAATTTTATCGGAGCCCTGGCAAATGTAAAATTCTCATAAATGGATGGTAGCTAGCCATGAATCTGGATCTTTATTGTCTCTTATATTGAATTCTTTCGTCTAAAAGCACTCATAAAAATGACAAATTATTTGCTTCAAGATTTTTTTATTTCTTTCTTTTATATGCATTTAGAGTTTAAAGTGTTGTATTGGTGACCATTACAAATGTTAATTCACTGGGGAAATATCAGTACAGTTGTTGAAAACTGAATTACGAAAAATGTGATCAAAACTAGAAATTGTGGACTTAAAAACTTTGCATTCAAACCGGGGAAAACCATATTGAGGATTTATGTACATTTACAGTTGCAATATCACCATTTCAAATATATGGATCCTTATAGGGTTGCATTTCCTACGTAAATAAATACAATCATTTGTTTTCTGCATTTTTCAATTTCACAAGGACTTAGCCTTGACAGCTGTATGACATGCCCCATCTAGATTGAACCAATTAATATGACTTGGATCGAATAATGCATCTTGATTTTATATTTGGTTTCCTTAAATCAGTGATTTATGCCATTTTTAAAATTTATAGGTGCCAATCCAAGTGAACAAATACTTGGTGTATATGGACGGTATGAAGGTTATTGAATCCGATATGTTGTCTGTACATAGCTCCTCATCAGATGGTTTATTATTTACTGAGTTGGACAGGTACACTAGATATCCCCGAAGACCTCTTTTTCTTGTTGTTTCTCAGCTTCCTTTTGATGTTTTAGTTGCAAAAGATGCATTCTCATTTGAGAGAGTGCATGATGGAGATCATGACAGAGATTAAAATAAAGATAGAATAAAGTTAAAAGGTAATTAGGATTTTAAAATATAGTTTGATTTCAATTAGATTTTATAAGATTAGTTTTGATATTTTGATACAATTATAGTTTATTGGAAGTTTGTTTCCTTTTAAACTTCTTGGTTTATTTGCTCTATAAATACTAAATAAAGTGCCTTATTCACTTCAATATTAAATCATATTATATAAATTAACATTGATTTCTTTTGTTGTCAAATATTCTCTTCTTTGACCCCTTCATCTTCTGATTCCTATTTCTTCATTAACAAATTTTACGCTCCTGCTGTCTTGCATCAGTGCATTGATGGGATATTTTCAGTGGCTAATTAACACCTGAAGGGGGAAAATATATCGAAAAACTTAAATGCAAAAGTTTTGTTTATCTTATGGATTAACGACGTAATCCCTAATTTCGAGGGTGGTAACTACTGGAACTGACAGTTTTACCTGATTGTTAACCCGTGCCTTCGATAATATTGGTAACTCTAACTATGGTGTTATTGATACAGACCTAGTGCCCAGCTGTCCATCGAAACAAAGGAGTTTAATCTTGTGCGCAACATGCTAATAGCTGCAGTTGAGGAACGTTACAAGGATGCAGGTATTCTATCTAATTTTATGTCCAGGAAACATTTTACAAGTTGGTTACTGTTCTTTTTCAAGTATCTGTATTTAAAGACATTAGAGCATATCCAATACACTATTTATATTTAAAGAGCACATTCTACATAATAGAGAGCATCTTTAAGCCCTTATTTGATAAACATACATTTTCATAAAAAATACTACTTTTTTCTACTGTAATCAATCTCAACCCTCCAAAAAAGTCAAGCCTACAATTTTTTTACTTTTCAAACCACTTTTTAATCACACGATTTCCCAAAACTACTGTTCAAAACCACTTTTTCAAAAATTATAGTAATCAAACAAGGACAAATTTAAAGAGCAAAATTTTTTAGAAGCTCCAACAAACTCTTTATTTTTTGTTCTTTATTTTACTTTTTTATTTCATGAAAATATTTATTGTCTTTCTTTATTTGTGGTTAATATTTATTTTTTTAAAAGTGAATGACCAATGATATCAAATACATCATAAAAAAAAAATGTAGGAATATTGAAAATTGAAACTTTTTTAATGCATTTAATAATAGAGAGTGAGTTTGGCTCTCCAAATTTGAAGAGTCAAACCCACTATCTAAATAAAAATGTTAAACTAGAGAGTCTGTGAAAGTGAAATTTTAAAGGTTGACTTTCCAGGAGCATCTCAAGTTTAGGGAACCTATTGGAGATGTTCTTATTATTCTTCTGCTTAGAAGACCAGCTGACATTGAATTTGTTCCACCTCTTCAAATGGTTACAAATTAACACTAAAAAATTCAAATAGCTTGAATCTCATGTCATAGTAGCTAAGGCATATGTAAGCGTGGGTTATGGTAATGTTTGATAGTTGCGAATAAGCTGAGGTCATACAAAATACGTGGATAAAAAGTACGTTTGACCAGCTTAAATTATAATTTAAGCTTTCCAAACATGCACATAGAATGGGGCAGCATAAGAGAGGGGCAAGCTCAACTCCACTCCTAAGTCATAAGAAGATTCCGAGCTCAGTCCCGGAACAAGATTATTTTGAGAGCTTCGAACATATCCGAGGGTTTGGAATTCAAGAGTCTGAGTTACTAGCTTTTAAAAAAGCTTCTCAATAATCATAAATGTAACCTTCTGGTGTTTTACTGCAGCTCTGTGGAGGGATAAGCTCACTCAGCTTCGTTCTAAAAGGAACTGGAAATAGCAGGTCATCGTCATGTCATCTCTCTTTGGTAATCAGTATACTCTTAATATGACTCGAGAATAAAATTTTAGTTTTGCCTTCTTAGTCTATGTTTGGCTCCCATTTTTTTTAAAACAAAATTTATTCAAGACTCAATCTCAATCATCCTAGTCAAGCCTACAAACATTCTTTAATCACAGATTCTCCCAAAAATACTATCCACAACCACAATTTTTTTTCCAAAAAATGGGGTTCAAACACATGCTTAATAGCATTCAGTCCTAAATAGTCTCCCATAGGGGAATTTTCCGCATTCCTCCATTTCCAATCCGATGAGAATAGTGAAATATTTGTTTTGGGTTTCAGGTACTACAGGAGGATAACTTGTATATAAACGACATGTTTGGTATGTCAGACTCGACAACATTGTACAAAATTAATGAAGAAAAATGTTAAAATACTGTAGTATCGTACATAATTTGGGCATCATACTGAATATGGCTAGATATTACCCTCTGGCTTGTCTAGTAATTAATAGTGTCTCTTCCCTTGGTATGTATGTAGAGTGACCGTCGATATGTGTGGATATATATATAAACAAAATGTAATCCTGAATTGTTTAAACTTTCTGGTTTCTGTCCATAAATATTCTCTCTCTCTCTCTCAATTTGATCATAGTGCTGTGTTTCTGTACATTAGCCTTATTGCATAAGATCGATTGTTAGTGTGGACAATTTGAGAAGTCGAACAGTCATTATCCATTACTCTATCATACTCGGGATGCATTTAAAATAGGTATTTGCACTGCGTTATGGCTGAGAACTTGCACCCTTGACCAAGAAAATTGGTCGATGGTTCTTGATGTTGATAATCACAAGTAAAATTGACTCTGAGATTCGACTTGGACTAGATGTCCATGTTCTACATAAACTACAACAAAAAAGTTTTTGCAACATGTAAAAAAATGTTGTGAAAGACCTTTTACGACATTCGGGCACATCCAAAGTTCAATGTTGTCGTAGAGGAAGGAACACAACAGTGTTCATTACATATTGCAAAATGATAGGTTCTTGATGTAATTGGAATCCTGTGAAAAAAAAAAATGTGTCATTTACAAAGTCTCAATTAGAGTCAAAGTATATAGTTGAGTTAGGTGAGTATTTGGGTTCAAAAAGAATAAAGAAGTGTCTAAGAAGACTTGTGATATAATTAAAAGTTAAAGATAATTTCAAAATTCGCAAGGATAATGATCCAAATTTTCAATTGGAGGTTGAGACTTGATTTTCACATATCAAACATTCGAATTGCAAAAATATCATTTCTACAAGAATTGTAGCTCTTTGAGTATATCCTCCTCATCAGATTGCTCAATATTTTATGTTCTTCTTCGAAGCATATTTGACTCAAGTAATTAAGATTGCGGTGTTTCAACGCTTGGTGCCTATGGTCAACTAACTTGGTTCAATCGATTTAAAGCTCACTACAGGAGTCATCTTAGTCGCTTAATGAACAGAACATGTACTTAAGATGAAAAAATAATGAGCTTTATAAATGATTGTATACTTGCAAAAATAAGCTTTATTTAAAAGGTTCTATCTGTTCTCAATAATTTGACTTTCATTAGTAGGAGAATAAGCTTATTAACAATGATGTTTAGATTGTTCTTTCTCACAAAATTAAGGATTGGAGTCCTACTTAAAAAGAATTAGTGACATGTTCCATACACGAGTCACTTATATGATTTATTACATTTTAACGTGAGGTGAATATGTGAGAAAAGTTTACTATCATTTATTATATATTTGAGCATGCTATCAAATGCAATTTTAAATTGTTTCATATCATTTTTAAAATTGAGTTTGAATTACACCCTTTTGTCATTTGTGACAAAAGGTAGGGAAAAGTTATATGAAAATTTCCATTTATGTCTTTGGGTCGTTGGAGAGAGATGTAGAAACATTTTGATATTGTATAAAATGTGTGTGTGCAGTAAGGGGAGAATTTGAAATCTTATTGCATTGCATTACGTTCCATAATGTATAGTTTTTGAGTTTTGATGTTTTTTTATGTTAATTTCGGATGGTGTTTTAATTGACATTAATATCACGTCTCAAACTAGAATGTCTACATTTATGATTACGCGCTTCAATTGTTATAATCTTTTTTTACAACAAGTTATTGAACAACCATAAGTGATGCCAATGGATGTGTTTTATCCAAATAAAAATATTTTAAGACTTTCTATATTCGAAGATAGATGAACAATAATCTTCTACGAAACTTTCAATCTGCAATCCAAAATAGAATTTGGTATTTTTTTCAAATATTTCATATCAAATTCATTTCTTAAATAATCTATAGTTTTTTCGAGCTCTTCAGTAGTTTCAACCGTATTTAAATTGTCAAAAGTGATAATAACAAATTCGAATGCAATTTCAATTTTTTATAAAACCACATGGGCATATATGATCATTCTTACTCTGTAGATATATATTGTTGGGATAAACATTAACGTTCATAAATATATTCAAATAACATATTTTTTATATGCATAAAGTTGAGTAAAGTTTCGACTTACGGAAATCGAATACATGAAATAGAAACAAAATATGCATGAATATGAATTTGGGTGAAGCAAGAGTTTAACTCTTTGTTCTTAAAAAGATAATACCCTACACGGGTACTAACGGTTTTTCGACATTCGTCTCACAAGATACAACGACCACATCCTGCAATAGGAGAACTCCAAATTAAGTAGATTAGCAAACTTACTTATGTTTTGAACCCTTTTCATATGAAACTAGACTCAAAATAAATGTACAAAATATTTTCAATTGAATATGCATTAATATGATAATGCAATCATGAGAAAAAATAAATGAATGAAAATTAAACATATGGTTTTATTTATATTTGTTTAAAAATTGTATCTCAAAAGACACACTACTTGAAGAAACAAATCCATTGGTATTTTTCTCTAAATGAAGAGACACGCCTATTGAAAATATGTAATTTCAAATGTCGTGATCTTTTATCTAAAATAACACATCTCTTCATTCCAATTAAGTTCTAGAATATAACTTTATTACATATTTAAGTGGATTAAATTTGGATTAATCTCTCATTCACTGAATAATCACATAAAAATGGTCAAAACCATTTTTCAGTACAAAATTTCAACAATATGAATGAAAATTAATGTAAATGAATAAGCAAATACAGAAGAGAGTTCAAACAAATAGTTATTACAATTGGATAGGTACCTTATGGGTTTTAACCTTCCATAGCGAAAAACTATTGAATTTACTTGACTAATCAGTGAACGCGATGCCTTGAACTATCAATCGTTGATATAAATCAAGATAATAATACCCATGCATTAACCTCTCTAACCCCTTTGAGTCCTCACAGTATTGTTCATTTTAACTCTGAACAACTCTTAGATTTTATAAGTGCTTTAGAGAATTCAAGTCTTCAAACATTCTTATAGAAGCAACCCACTTTACACTTACATAGGTGATTTCCTGTTATGAGTATCCTTCCATACTACACTTAGCTTATCCAAGCTATAAGAATTATTAAAAGAGTAACTTAGCACCATAAACTTTGCCAAAAAAAAAAAAAAAAAATTCTTATCATAGGAATGAATAGGAGATAACTCCTAAGTGCTTCATGGAATCTTCATAACTTAGTTGTTACATTGATAGTGGTGAACCCATTATTTCAGGGTGGTGCACTCTGGAAGGATGAAAAAGTTCCTTGTCATTGTTATAAGGAGGGCAGTTGGTTTAATTTTAATATAAACAATTTTTCGTACTCAACTAGCCACCAAACATCAAGAAAGCGATTCAACAAAATTTAACTACCTTAAACTTTAAGATAAATAACTGTTGGCTTCACAAAAAATCTAAAATGAAAAAGCACATAACTAAGGGTTGTGAATCAATCGTTCACCTTATTTAGATAAATCACTTCCCTGTTTTCTTATACAAAGAATTCAGGCCTACAAAAGACATAGCCCAAACTCAAGTCATGCACACTAGGTTGAAAAGTCCTCGAGTCACACAAAAAGACAATTCAACTTAGTTAGAAATCTGAAATTTCATAGTGAGAAGCAAGAGAGAATATAGAAAGAGAAAGAGATGAATTTCTCTTATTGTGGATTAGTGAATTATAAAGGGGAGGAGCACTTTCTTATATAGAGAAGACTGGGTTGAGTTTGACAAACAAAGTACAATTTTAAGCAAGAAGCTAACGGTTAATAACTACTTAAACTGACTCACTATAATGCTAACTATGATTTATTCTTTTTCTCTCCTATAAACTCAACTCTCCTAGGTAGGTAAGCAAACTGTCATCTTATTCTTTAACCTCTCAAAAAACTGGAAGGAACACGAAGGAAGTAAAGATCAAGCTCCATGTGCTTTGTTCTGGAATGAAGGATTGGATTTGCAAAAAGAGCCACTATGCTTAAGTTATCACACCAGAGAGTAGGAGGAAGAGAAGTTAGTAACTGAAACTCATGAAAAAGACTTTGTAACTAGAGGATTTCACTTGCAGCATTGGCTAAACTGTGATACTCGGCTTTCGTGCTACTTCTTGAAATAATGTGTTGCTTTTTAGAACACCAGGTGACTGGATTTCTTCCTAAGTAGATACAAAATCCACTTGTTGATCTTTTGTCATTAGGAGCATCTTCCCAATCTGCATCACTAAACCCCATCAAATTCAAAGTTTCTGATCTTCGAAGCATGATGTCTTCTTCCGTAGTTCCTTTCAAGTATCTAAGAATTATTTTAGTAGATTTCCAGTGAGAATCGAGATGCCTCTGTATGAATTGACAAACTTTATTAACACTGAAGCAAATCTTAGGTCTTGTGATTGTTATATATTGTAAAGCTCCCACAACTAATCGGTATTAAGTTGTGTTTTCTATTAGATCTCCTATTTGTGATGAAAGCTTCAGACCACTAGTCGTAGGTGTTAGGAAGGCTTTGGCATCCTCCATCTTCACTCTCCTCAACAATTCATGTATATACTTTTTCTGAGACAATTGTATTCCTTCTTGAGTTTCCTATACTTCAATACCTAGGAAGTAATGAAGTTTCCCAAGATCTTTCAAGGAGAATGTTTCATGCAGACTTTAGTCAAAGCCTTCAACTCAATATTGCTGCTTCTTGTGATGATAATGTCTTCTACGTGAACAAGAACATAAGTAGTAGAAATTTCTGCAAACTTGATGAAAAGAGATTGGTCTATCCTTGATGAAATAAAATCAAATCCTTGAATGCAATTACTAAGATTTTCAAACCAAGCTCGGGGAGCTTGTCTCAGACCATATAAGGCCTTATGCAATTTACAAACTAACTGCTAGCCTTGTGACTCTTTTTGAAATCCAACAGGATGTTCTGTATATACCTCTTTATTCACATTCAGCTGATTTATTGCCCATCCTCTTACTAAAGCAATGGTGAGCTTATGGTGGCTGGCTTTACAACTGAGCCGAAGATTTCTAAAAAATCGAAGCCATGAGACTGGGAGTACCCTTTTGTAACTATTCTGGTCTTGTGCCTTGCTACTATTCCATCAGGATTCTTTTTTAGTTTGTAAACCCATTTACATCCAACCAAACTTATGTTACTAGGCATAGGAACCAAGGACCAAGTTCCATTTTGAACTAGAGCTTCATATTCCCCCATCATAGCCTTCTTCCAGTTTAGATTCTTCTGAGCTTCTTCAAAGCTTGTTGGTTCCTGCATAGAAATGTTAGCAACATATATTTTGGCTTGAATATACCTCGTCTGGATCTTGTAACCATAGGATGAATATTCTCATCATGTAAAGTAACAAGTGAAGTATTTTCTGGTTCTTTAGGATAATTTTCAACAGGAGTAGAAGAATTAGTAGGCTCAGTTGATTTTTTTGAAGTATGATGAGAAATAGAGAGTGGAGAACTGAAAGACTGAGTATGAGAGTTTTTTAAAGAAGAATTTTGTTGAGGTGATCTAATATCATGCTCAACTTCACTATTTGATCTTTAATCAAAATCACTTGAGTTAGATGTATTTGAGAGTCTAATACCATCAATAATAGGCTAATTGCTAAGAATGTAAGGAAGAACAAGAATTGTAGTATTTGGACTAAAGGAAATAGTGTCAGATTTGTGTTTCAGAGAAAAGAAATGAAAAACTTCTTCATTAAATACAACATGCTTTGAAACATATATCCTACCATCTTTATCTAAGTACTTATATCCTTTATGTTGATTGCTATAGCCAAGAAATGTACAAGGTGTGGACCAAAAATCAATTTTATGTTTATTAAAGGGCCTTAGATTTGGATAACACAAACAACCAAACATTTTCAACCATTTATAATCATGTTTAAAGGAAAACAAAACCTCACAAGGAAATCTCTGATTTAGGACTTCAATAGGTAGTTGATTAATCAGGAACACTGTAGAAGAAAATGCATCAGTCCAAAATTTCTGAGGAAGTGAAGATTGAACAAGCAAGGTAAGACCTGTTTCCACTATATGTCTATGCTTTCTCTTAACTATCCCAAGTGATATGCATAAATGATATGAAATTTATTTCTTTTAAATCTTTTCTGTCTTCTTTCTTTCTTTCTTCTTTGAAAAGTGACATGAATGGTAAATACAATATTTTTATTTTCAAATGATCTCTTCTCTTTTCTCTTTAGGGGTCCTTCCCATATTAGGGTTGTACACTGCGCGCAAAAGTGCTTTCTATAGCACAAGGTTACAAGAGTGTTCTTTTACACTCAATTCTTCTTCTTCTTTAGGGCACTTGACTCATGAGCATGCTAGCTCGAATGGGACTTACTCCCATAACAGATACCCATACTTTCGACTTAGCGTCCACGTCAAACAGGTGCCCACACTCTAAGTGTAACCAAGACCGAAGAACTATTTAATCGATCGCAGACATTTCTGGAACACATCTAACAGAGGAACAAATAGTCAATTTTGAAAGAACTTACATGTAGCCTGCTTTAAATGGACCTTGCGTCCGTGACCTCAAATAGGGACTTACTCCCTAGGTGTACAGCATAAATAGGGAATTTAAAAGTTTCAAAATCATTTCTTGAAAATATCATTTGAAAAATCTTATACATAATCATTTCTTCACATTTTGAAAATACATACTTTGCTCTATTATGTGAAATGATCATGCATGCTTGTGATGATAAGATGAAATGCTATTCATCAAATATCATGTGAAAGACTTTACATAATAACATTCAATCACATATTGAAACATAATATCACATTCTTAGCTTAACACATAAAAGATCAAGATCAAGTCTTTCACTATAGAATAAAGTTTCCTATGTTTAATAAATAGAATCTCAACCTTTGAGTTACATTCTAGAAGGTGAATTTAATCCTTAACTTCATTAAGATCTTAAATCTAATTTGTAGATGATCACAAACTTAAGAAAGTAATCCAAGCATATCTAATTTGTAGGTGATCACAAACTTAAGAAAGTAATCCAAGCATATTTTTACATAACTTATGTCACATTTTCTTACACTTTCCATTATGTATAATAACATAAAACATGTTCACTGATATCTCCCTAAGCGAGATATCCCCGCAAGTGCACGGGTCGTGAGAAGTAATAAAGTGGACCTAAGAGTCCGGATTATCGTTCCACAGAGACTGCTATTAATTACCGAAATATTTTAGTTCTACACTTTATTTGAACGAACGAAATAATTTGAGGTTTTAAATTAAAAATAAAGAATTAAACTAAAGAAATTAAAATTGGAGAATTTGTTTTGTTTTTAAAAACGATTGTAAAATAGTTGGGATTCACGATTTCACCTAACCAGTTAAATTAACTCCAATTCCATGTTTTATTTCCTAATTATGTACTCGGTCGAATTCACTAATTTATATTGAAATTCCTCTCTCGAGTTTAAATCAATTCTACCTACATAAGTCAACCATGTATCTCTAGAGCGGGTCTGAATATTCCTTATCTAGATGCAATAAATACAAGAATTCACACACGACCGCAATAATAACAAGAGTATATCTCTATTTCTCGTTCAATTATCGGATTTATTACCATGTTCTAAATTATTAACTCACCTCTCGGATTATGGAAATAATTCAATATATCATGAACTGGTGATTAAGCAATTCAAGCATTAAGAACAATAATAAATCAATACATGCAACAAAACATTAAAACAACGGAATTTGGAATTAAAATAATATGACTAGGCTACATCGTTCATCCCAACATAGAATTTAGTTACACATCATCAATAAAGAACAATAACAATAAAAATTAACGTTCATTAAAAATAATATAAAGAATGGAAATCTTGCACCAAGTTTTGATTCTTCAATTATCTTCAATTCACGCCCCTTTGCGATGCTTGATTCCCCAAGAATTTGATGTTGATTTCTCGATTGTGGCTCGTTCTTTGGAGAGACAAAGGTCCTATTTTCGTGACTCTTATGTTGTATATATAGGTTTTAGAGAAACCGAGGTCAAGAAAGAGAAACTGCTGTTGAAAATCGCGAGAAAAAGCCCACAGTCGGCCCAGCCGGACAAGCACGCGATCGCGCAGGCTTATGGCCGGCGATCGCGTGGAAGACCCTTTTACTCTCGGGTTATATTTTCGCACCATCTCGCGATCGCGTGGCACGTATCCAGCGATCGCGACTTCATCTTTCTTCCGGCTGTGCAAGTTAGTCCCTGACTTTTAATTGCCCCTTCAGTCCTCAACTTTCAATTGTTGCAATTTAGTCCCCAAACTTTATCTTCTTCTCGGTTTGACCATTCAAGCTCTTAATTCATTCAATTAGGTCCTCCAACCTCTGATTTAGTCACTTTGGCACCAAGCATGTTTCCCGGTTGTTGTCACAAACTCCTCACTTGTCCAATTTAGCTCCAATCAACATCCAATCGTGTCATTTTTCCATTAATTGCTTCATTCTTCTTCAATTGGGACATTTTCTGAAAAGTAAACAAATAAACATAAATTAAATAACAAATATTCCCAAACGAAAATAATTAATCCTAATTTAGACATACAAATAAGTGTATAAAATACGCTTATCAAATACCCCCAAACTAGAATTATTGTTCGTCCTCGAACAATGTAAACTAAACTACAAAAATCAAAGAAATAAGAGAACAAATATTTTTGTTGTGTCAACATGTTTACCATATGCCTCCAGAGTTCAAACCAGTTTAAGCTTTAAGCAAGCGTCATGAACAACAATGCAAAATAATTTCTAGTTATATTTGCCAGATTTTTAAGTGTGTGTGTGAATAGCCAATGTCAAACACATACTCATGCAAAAGATATACTCAACACTGTGTGGCTCATTATGCATAATCCAGCTCGAATCCCATGTGGTCAATCTATGATTTCTAATAAAATTCCTTTCAACGCTCATGGATGATCACCACTTTCTGCTTTTCTCTCACATCCCTGGTTTTTATCTATGTGGTTTCTAAAAATATTCTTTGCTTTTTTCACAAAAGGCAGTCAAAATCAGAAATATGCATGCACAACAAATCAAAAGAAAGCAGTCCCCAATTCTACAACCTCAACCACCGCAGCTCAGTCAACAAAGCTTATACCAGGAAATAATATATATATATATATATATATATATATATATATATATATATATTTTTTTTTTTTTTTTTTTATGGACGACTTTTTCTTTTAATTGTTCCTGTCTTTTACCATCTTTGTGCAAAACTTTTCATACTGGCTTTCTATATGACCCCTGTAGCGAGCTTTCAGATCGGCAACTCCCAAACCAGACGGCTTTAGGGTACCAGGTTCAAAGAACCCCTCAGACGTACTTGCCCGAGTCATAAAGGCTTAAACAGAAAAGTTAAAGATGTTATAATGTCTTATGTGTAAGTCAACTCTCCGTACTTGCTTTCTAATTAACCCATGTAGCGAGATTTAGGTCGATGACTCCCAAGCCAGTTGGCTTTAGGGCACCAGGTTTGAAGGACCCCTCGGACTTACTTACTCGAGTCAAAAAGGCATTTGAAGAGCAGAATAAGACCTTCAGCATTTTTCTGTATTTATGCTGGAAATGGTTTATACCGGTTGACCAAACTGTAATGATTAAAGTGAAAAACCAAGAACCACAGACCTCCAACCCGTCAATACACACAAATTCCAACCATTCTACCCCCAAACTTGCCTTTTAGCATGATTGGTTCTAATTTAGGGGTGAGATGTCTAACGATCTAAGTTCAGGGCTTTTTGAGTCATTCCTAAGTTCAATTGCATAAACTTTGCCCCATATGCATTAAACAACATCCCTCACACAAGCAATTATCCAACACTGGCTATGTGCGCAATAAGTATGAATCTAGCAAAATATAACTAGTTCAAAGTAAGTTCATGCTTTCATGTTGTCCACTTTTCAAGCATAAACACAAATTGATTCATACTATATCCTAGACAATAAACATGTCAACAAAGTTTTCAAATTTTTTTTTTTTGTTTGTTTTTATATAAATAGCCCCTAAAGAATCAAATGAATATAAAATGAATGAAGAATGCAATGAATTTTCACCCCCAAACTTGAAATGAACATTGTCCTCAATGTTTGTCAAAAAAGATTCAACAAAATAAAACAAGACAAAGAAAAGAGAACGAGAACTTCCCAAGTTTAGAGGATGTATTTCTTTGAAGCTTCCTGTTGCATTGTCTTGGATGAATCGACCCTTTTCTTGCTTTTCCCGATTTGGTTTGAGGTGTCTTGATTGATGTTTACCTTGCAAATAAGAGATAAGTAACATTAGAAGTCATAAACATCAATAAGAAATAATGGAAGTTCAGTGCCACACCCCCAAACTAAGGTTAAAGCAAAATTTTTAATTTTCAACAATGGTAGACCACACATATTTAAGCCTTGATATATCCTAGAAAAACACAAATTTTTTCGAGACATATTTTGATATGTTAAAGTTCATAGCATGTTCTACAACATATTAAAAATTCAGGTCTTTTGGATCTCAATAGGGTCATGTAAAACTATGGCAAAGTTGGTGACGTGAGTGGATTTTCAGGTGCAATGGCCTGTAGTGGCCTTGCATTGAGACTGCCATGGTGCTAAATTTGTTTTCATGAATTCTGTGAAATGAAGTGAACTAATTCATGAACTACACACATATAATCAATGAGAAACATATTATGAAGATAAATGCTCGGAAGGATGTCTCAAATTAGCACTAGAATGTCTTTGTGGCATTTCATCAAATACATGGTGTGCATTGCAAAAATCAAAAGGTATGCAAAGGTTTGGAGGCATGAATGAATGATGCGTGTCGCGATGCACCAAAATAATAAATAATTCCTTACTCGTCAAATATTAATTAATAATGTAGTAGTGAGAGTAAGGGTCGATCCCACGAGGAACAGGAACTAATTTTAGTTGTTCGATCAATTAAAATGGAATGGGGGGGTTTGTTGTTTGAAATTACTTGAATAAAAAAATATGCATAAAAATAAACAATTAAATATGACTATAGAGATAATATAAGAAGAAATCTTGTTCTCGGTTTCGGTTGTGCCCTCAATTAATGTTATACATTTCCTTGTAACGTGTTTCTATCCCTAGTTCAATTATCAATCATAAATAATCAACAAGCTCTGATTATCTAAATTCTTCCTTATGTGTATTGATTCAAAATAAGTTCTTTGAACCAATTCTAGCCATGGACAGTCCTAAACAAGCTCTTAGGATTTAATGCACGACTAGTATGAAAATTTAGAAGAATAGATTGAATTGGACCGTTAATTACACAAGCTCGAATTAAACAATCCAAGTCGAATTATTACTAAACCTGCACGAGATTTATTTGCTACTAAAGTAAAGATTCAATGACAATTACGGATCAAGAATCTAAACATAGCATATTCATGAATCCAAAGATCAATAATCCAATTGGCCAAATTAAACTATTAATCAAATAAACTCAATTGAACATTCAAAACATAATAATCCAACAATTGAAATAAAGGAATAAATTCACGCTACTAATTTGTAGGAAAAGAAAATAACATAATTAAATTAACACAACTTCCCCTTTGAACAAGATTATGGAATTTAGCCTAGCATTGTTGTGGTAGATTCTTCAAGTTGCTTCATGAATTCCATTGTTGTTGATATTCTTGTACTTGAAAATCTCCCAAGAATGCTCTATATTTTTCTCTCAATTTTCCTCAATGTGTAGCATCTTTCAAAATTAATAAAAGTCTCTTTTTCTTGTCATGAAACTCCCTTTTTATAGCCTCAATTTCGTGCCCTAGCTTTGGGAGCAAGAAATCCAAAATTATGGAAAGAATTGAAATAAGGAAATTTTTGACTTGAAGATTTACGGCCGTAACATTCCTTTTACTGCCGTAAAGTGGTTTCTGCTTATTTTCAACTTGCTTCACGACACTTTCACGGCCGTAACCTTATTTTCTTACGGCCGTAACACCTTTTTTTTGCGGCCGTAAATATATTTGCACCTAAGTCCCCAAACTTCATTTTGATCGCATTTTGGTCCTTTTTCCTTCTTTTCTCTTCCTTTGTGATCCTATACAATATAAAACATAAAATGCATTAATAATACTTAAATAGAATCACATTATGGCATATTCAAGGATATAAGTGTATAAAATAAACGTTAATATAACACTTATCAAATCCCCCCACACTTGAACCATTGTTAGTCCTCGAACAAAGATTTGCAAGGATAAGAATAGGATTCAAACAATAGATTCCAATTTAGAGACTTGAGGTTGCAACCCACTTTTCTTTAACAAGAATGTTCCATTGCATGATCGGATTGTGTTAGTGTGTGCTAGAGATGCAACGCCTTTTATTTCCCATCCCAATCATGGCTCGTTTCCTTTCACCTCTCGTGTTTGCTCACATCCCAACCATGTATGAGTGACTACAAGAAAAATAGTTTCGCCCAATTTTAGAGGAATTCATTTGCGTAAACCGAGTTATTCATGATGTGAATTCAGTCAACACAGTACCCTCGACCACATTCATACCACCAACCCTAGACCAAGCAATTCAAACCACTCATAAGTATATGTAATGGGTTTTAACACCCTTACAAGATATTTTCCTCTTCGTACAAAGTGTATAAGGGTTTGAATTTTTCGCTCATCTCTCTGCATGGATAAGTCAGTACCACAGATTGCCTAACTGTCATAACCGGAGCCAACAATAACACAAGTGCAAAGCGAAGGTCTTTATTTGGTTGTAACGGGGCTTCGGGTCAGGTATGATAAAAGGATATATTTAGGCTGAGTCGAGAAGGAATTTCGCAAACTAAATCAATTCAAAATAATATTACTTCCTTCTCCCTTAATATGATCTTCATTGTTTCCCACTACCCAACTTTGTTCAAACTTGAATCTCTTCTTTTCCTTTCTTTTCTCTTTTTTTTTTTCACAAGTTGAGTGTTTGACATCCTCAACTACTAATTTTCATGACTAACTTCCTTTTCATTGCTTTTTTTTTCTAATCATTTCGCAGTCACCAATTGGCACAAGATAGAATTACAATCCCGTGAATTCAGTCCATTACACGACCATTGCTCAACACAAGATAACCCTTTCAACTTCTTGGACTAGACCATAGCACAATCCTCAATCAACAAAAGCTTGCGAATCCCTTCTCTATGGGTTCAAATCAAAACAGAGATAATGCGAAAGAAAGGGTATTCGTGGCTTGTAGCGTAGCATAAAAATTCAAGGAAAGGCTAAGGCTCAAAAGGGCTTCTAACGGTCCATGTAGCAAGGTAGGCTCTTTTAGCAAGTTAAATTTGGTTTAACCTATTGCCTTTGCTATAATTTGCACTTGAATCAAGAAGCTACAACGGTATGCACAAGAAAGCACATCCAAGCATAACCCAACCATGCAGGACACACATCAAAGAATTACGAGCTCATAAGTATTAAGAACAGCTCTTAGGCTCAAAAGCTCACAAATTATGGTTTTCATGTGTTTCTCCCATCTAATTATGAGTTATAGGTCATTGCTTGATCTTCATTCCAAATCTAAGTCCATTGGTCGAGGATAACGGTTAAAAGTATTCAAACCATGACTACTCACAAAAGTATAACAATCGGGACGTTCAGGGTTATATATATAGGAATAATCTGTCTATTTTGGGTTAGGTCGACTAGGTTGTAGACATTTGAATATTTTACTTTTCATTTTCAACATATTTGTGAAGTTTTGGACGAGATGATCTCTATGTGCTCAATTTATATCCAATTATGCAATGATATTTCAAAAAATGAACCAAAAGTGGGGTCGCTTCCTATCAAAGTATGGTTTAAGACCTAAGTAGCATAGATAGGTAACGAAAGTAGAGAAAAAAAAAAAATGGATGCTGACTCAACATGAATTTAACGTTTCGACTACAGAAAGAAGATAACGACATTAAGCTCACAATCAATTCAATCCCCCCCACACTTAGACAAAACAATGCCCTCATTGAAAAGCAAAACAATAAAAGGGGAGTTATGCGCGAGGGCTACGTGCTATTAAAAATTTGAAAAAGGGCAGACTTACGGCCGTAACTCAATTCCATTTTTTTTTTTTTTTTTTGAAAAAAATAAAATAAAATAAAATAAACTAAAAATAAGAATACGAAAATAAAGAGTCGAGGAGGTAAAGAAACTCCCCTCTCGGGTTGCCTCCCGAGCAGCGCTGCTGTTTACAGTCGTTGGCTCGACTGAGTCCTTTCTCATTCAACCGGGATTAGGTGGATTCTCAAAGCTCAATCTCCTCTTCGTGCTCTTCATTAGTGCCTGCAAAATAGGGGGTAGAGGTTTTTCATCAGAAATTGGTAATGAGATGGATGAGATTTTACCTGATTTCGGAGACTTTGGACAGTCCTTTCCACCAATATCGAGAACTTCCTGTACTAAAGAGTCATTCACATTAACAGAATAAACAGGATCATCATCAAAAATTTTCACGGAATCATAAATATTGAATTGAACAATTTCATTATCAAATTTCATGGAAAGTGTGCCACTACTAACATCTATCTTAGTTTTAGATGTTTTCAAAAATGGTCTACCTAACAAAATAGAAGTAGAGTTGGGGGAGTGGTCATCATTCATGTCCAATACATAAAAGTCTGCAGGAAATACTAACCCGCCTACTTGCACTAGAATGTTTAATGCTAGTTTGGAGGTGGGAATCTCGTTCATGCAATACATTCATTCGATTTCTAGGTTTGATTATCAAAAAAAAAAAAAATCAAAAAAATTCAAAAATTTTGTTGATTTATTTATTGCTTAGGAAACAATTTGGATCAACCTTGTGCTTTAGCTTGAATAATGGACAACATAGAACTTGTATTTTCTTTACTAGTTATTCATGTTTGACTTCATATTCTTGAGCACATAGCCATGTCAAATAATTACTTGAGTAGGAATTTGCTTGATATTTGTGGGGAATATCTTTACAAATTGACCATAGAATGGACTAAAAATCCCAAACCTGAAGTTGTTAGATCCCTACCTCAAAATTAGAACCAAACTGCTCAAGAAGCATGGTGGAAAGGTTAGTGCATGTATGAATTAATGGGTTGAGGGTCAGAAGTTCTTGATTTTTGTACTTTTGGTTGAAGAAGTTTTGGTCAACAAATATAAACCAACATCAGCATAAAAATATAAAAATGTTGAAGGTCTTATTCCACTCTTTAAAAGCTTTTTTGACTCGAGTAATTAAGTCTAAGGGGATTCTTTAAACCTAGTACCCTAAAGTCATCTGATTTGGGAGTCACCGACTTAAAGTTCGCTAAAGGGGTCAATTAGAAAGCAAGTACGTAGAGTAGACATACACATAAAATGCTAAAACATCTTTAACTTTTATATTTAAGCCTTTATGACTCGGGTTGAACCTGGTGCCATAAAATCGTCTGGCTTGGGATCCACCGACCTAAAACTCGCTACAGGGGTCATATAGAAAGCAAGTATGAAAAGTTATGCACAAAGATGGTAAAATACAAGGATATAAAATGAGAAAGTCATCCATTGAGAAAAAAAAAAAAAAAAGAATAATGCTTGGTATAAGCTTGTTGATTGGAATTTTGGAAATCAAAGGTGTGAGAGTTGGGAACTACTTGCCATCGATTTGTTGTTCATGCATGTATCTAACTCTAACTATCTTTTGTGGAAAAATGCATTATATAAATCTTTAGAAGCCACAAATTAAGGAATATGGGTTTTGAGAGAAAAGCAATCAGTTGTGAATTTTCATGAGCTATGTAAGAAAAATCATTAGGACTCACAAGATGACTTCATAGGATTTGGGCTTACTTTTGCATAATAAGCCACACAATGTTAAGTAAATTTTTGCATAAGTATGCGTTTGACTTTGGCTATTCACACACGCACTTGAATGTCTAACATGTTATACAGTGTTTGAGGATGAACAATGATTCTAGTTTGGGGGTATTTGATAAGTATATTTTATACACTTATTTATATGTCTAAATTAGGATAATATGTTATCATTTTAGAATAAATTCTATTTATTTTTTATTTATTTGTTTACATTTCAGAAATTATCCTAAAATCACATGAATGAAACAGTGAATGGAAAAGATGAGCTTTTGGATGAGTTTTGGAGTTAAATTGAACACATTGTAAAAGTGTGTGGAGCCAATTGAGGAAAGCAAGGAAGAAAAGAGAAGAAATCAAAAGTATATAGACCAAAATGTTACAGTTGGAAGTTGGAGGACGTGGAAGCAAATAAAGAACGAGGACCAACTTAAAAAAATCAAAGTTGAAAACACGCTGAACAAGTTTCGACTGCGCGGCCACGAGCTCCAAAGCCATGGGGCCGCGAGACAATCTTGGAATTAATGGAACCTGATTTAAGTTAACTGCACGGCCACCAGCATTTTGTCTGTGCGGCTGCGCCGCTTTCCGGTCCAGCGTGAATTTAGGCCCATGCGCGATTTCTTGTACCAAAAGCCTAGGTTTCTTCAACAATCTATAAATACCACTTCTCATGCACGAAAAAGGGATCCTTTGGAAACCTTTTCACAACCACTCAACTTTATAATTAATTGCTCTATCTTTTACATCTTGGAGGCGAAAATCAAGACAAAGGTAGGAGAATTGAAAATTATCAACGGGAAGCGAAATACTTGATGCAAGATTTCCTTTCTTTATTAATTTGATAAACTCTTCATACGTAGTAATTTATATTATTTCGTATTTACTTATTTATTGATGAATTTTTAATTTCAAATTTGGGATATTCGATGTAGCTAGTTTTACGTTTTTAATTCTATTATTCTAGTTTTGCGCTTTTGATTGCATGTGTTGATTTTATCTTCGTGTTTAATGCGTGAATGAATTAATCACTTGTTCACGATATCATGAATGTTTTCATAATCCAAGAGGTGAGTTAACACTTAGATTTAGGGATAAAATTCGGTAATTGGATGAACGATAGAGATATACGTTCGCTATTATTTCGATCGCTGCATGAATTCTTGTGTTCCATACACTTAGTCATTAATACCTGCTGTTCGTTAAAACGGTCGACTAACTAGGTAGAGTTGATTTAAACCTGATAGGAAAATTTCATGTGCATAAGTCAATTCGATCGAGCACTATAATAGGAATAAAACTAGATATGGAATTAAAAGTATTGACTATGTGAAATCGGATGTCCCAACGCTTATAAACGCCAATTTAGAATCTTTAAATGTCTTTTCTTTTATTTTACCTTTTAGTTTAGTTATCTTCAAAAACACATATTCTATCATTCAAATAAGGCGAGAACTACCAATTTCAATATTTAATTAAAATCTCTGTGGATCGATATTTGGATTCAGAAAGTCTACTTTATTACTTGGATGCGACATCATACACTTGTGATTTAGCACATCAATAGTAAAAGACCAAATGGCTTCTGGGATGCGACCTTTCATTAGGCCGACCTATAGGAAGTCATATCCTGATTGGGTAGATCAAGCATACCCATAGCCTAGAGGGTACAAAGTGCTTGAATTTTCATTATTTACTGGCCTAGGAGAAGTCTCTACTCTGGAACATATAGGGTGATTTAAGTTGTAATGTAGTGAAGTAACTGACTGTCACAAAATGAGGTTGTTCGCTAGTTCATTAACATGGGTAGCTTTCTTATGGTTCATTAGTTTACCAGCAAATTCTATTCAGACGTGGAAAAAATTGGAACAGTTTCCATGCTCAGTTTTATAAAACTGAATCTGATGTTATTTTGGCCAATTTAGCGAATTTACGTCAAATTCCAAATGGATGGGCAAAAGTTTTCCTTCAAAGGTTTAAAACGGCTAGGAGTAAATGTTTTGTACCTAAAAAAGAATTCCTTAAAATTGCTCAAAGTTGTTTAAACTTTGATTTAAATAAGAAATTCCAAGACATGAGATTTCTTGATCTTTTTCAGTTAAGTGCTAATGTGATCAGATGTGAACGTTTAACAAGTGTCACACATCCCAATATAATATTCAGAAATACTGTAGAATTTCTATCTTGAGTTACTGGCTTTTGGGTCGATATTTGGAGGTCGAGATGATGTTCATTGAAGTCATTCTTTATACCGTCGCAAAATTCATGTTACAAGCTTCACGAAGACTATACATGCAACAAAAATGGAACAACCTACAATGTGTGGCATTCATCCAAAATGGTTGTTCGGTGATGTTTTCATACTTAGGGAAATTTTTGGAAATTTCAACATTCTTACCGTTCCGGATAGGTGATTTTTGTTGCAATTCCCAAATTCAAATGTGCTCAGATTTGATATCAATGTGCACATCTTATTGTGAACTTTACTATGGCATAACATGCAAAGGCCATAGATCGATACACGTTACACACGAGGCTCTTAAAGTCATGTCTATGCCAATGAAAAAACTGCAATCAAACTGAAGTTTTTCTAAATTTCAGCTTAATCCCTTGCTTTCAAATTTTAGTCCAGTTAAGTCTAAACATTATTTAGAACCTTTTTGTGCTAATTTAATCCCCACTATTATAATTCATGCGAGTTCCGCCTCTTATTCCTATAATTTCACCACCAACACTCAAGGTAGCAATTTCTATGAAAGAATTTGAATCAAGGGTGTTGCACTTGAACATGTTTAAAACGTTATACTCCAATGATATTTGCCCCCTCTTGGTGTTTGATTACTTAAAGGAATCATCAGTAGATAGTTTTTAATATTAATCAATCCTTCAAAAAGAATTACTTAAGGTACAAAGTGAGTCTTCATGAACTTGAGAGAAAGAATAAGGGGTTTGAATTTGTAGAGAGAATTGGGTTCTATTAAGTCAAAATGAAGTTATTATAAATTGAATATAAGTTGGAAGGAAAATCTAACTCCAATTTATAGATATCAAATCATCCACTATGAAATTATGCCAATCATTTGTGAAAAGCTGAGAAAATTTCATGAAAAAGTGCTAAAATCAACATTTCAAAGTTCAATCTAACAGCTATAAACTTACAACCAAGCGATCGATTGGTTCTGACACCAAACAATCACTTTGTGTTAACTTCTTGCCCAACAGACTAAAAAAAAGGTCCAATCGATTGACTTGGTTTTATGTCAGGCGATCACTTGGTTATGTAAGTTTGTCCTCGGGTTTTATTATATGCAATAAAGCATTCACTACTAAAATTGCCCAAGCGATTGCTTGGGCAAAATGGTGCCCAATTCCAATTTAGTCAATTGTTGGGTCAAATCAATACCATGGGTCCATTTGATAGACCCATTTTTTATAAAAAATCAAAGTGACCCATTTTTCACTCATTTTTCATGCTTACAATCAAACGAGCCCTAATATTCATTCTTTCATCCAACAAAAATAAATACAATTTTGAACAAGTATATAACATATTTCAGGATATTGTTGAAGAAGAGAAGATTGATTCTTTTGATGCACCCTACTATGCTCCATCTTCTATTGAAGTCACATCTGCAATGGAAGGAGGTTCATTTACCATACTTATTACTCATCTGGAGGCCTTTACTTGGATGGGGGTGCTCCAAGCAACAATAATTGTTAGCCATTATTTCAATAGTGGCATCAATTAGTCAAAAGTTTGGCAAAGTTTGGCATCAATTAGTCAAAAATGGAGCACTTGAATTTCCACCATAGATGTGGAAATAAAATTGATGGTTGTGATTCATTCTCTTAGCCTATAAATAGGCATGCTTCATTTTTTTTTTTGAACATCAAGTAGAAGAGAACAATTCATTTGTTTTCTCTTATGAGAGTTTGTAGTACTTGAGCATTTGGAGAGGTGCACTTGTAAAGTGTTCTTCTTTTGTAGTTTGTTAGAAAGAGTGTTTGTTTGGTGAGGTAGAGATATTTGTATTCCACATTTGTCATATTAGTGGAAATTTGGAATCTCCCTCCGTGGACGTAGGCAATTTGCCGAACCACGTAAATCTTGTGTTGTTCTCTTTCTCTTTCTCTTTCGTTATTTCTATTTTTGCATTGGTCGAACCGTCGGTTAATTCGCTTCCGCACAACAATTGGTATCAGAGCCTTGACTCTCTTAAAATTCTAAGTATGCTCTGTGGTTGCAGCACTGACTGATCTTCCACATCAGAAAAGATTTTTTGAGAACAGGGATCTTGGTATATATTTTTTTGAGATTTTATTTTTTTTGAAAAATGTCGACGGAGACTGAGGACCCACCTCCAGCCATTTTAGATGGATCTTCAAGGCCCACTGTGTCTTCAACAAGAACAGTGGTAACTAATGCAAAAATAGACGTGGAAAAATTTGATGGCACAAATAACTTTACTATGTGGCAATGTGAAGTTATGGATGTGCTATTTCAACAAGAGCTAGACATTGCTCTTGAAGACTATAAGCCAGCTGACATGGATGATCTAGAATGGACAAGAATCAATCGGAGTGCCTGTGTGATCATCCGTTCGTGTCTCACCAGAGAGCAAAAGTTCCCATATATGATGGAGAAATCGGCAAGCAAATTATGGAAGGAGTTGGAGAAGCAGTTTATATCAAAAAGCTGCCAAAACAGACTCTATTTGAAGAAGAAGTTATTTCGCTTCCGATATCAACCTGGCACAACTATGTACAACCATATTACTGAGTTCAAGAAATTGGTAGCTGAGTTGATAAATCTTGAAGAATCTTTCAAGGATGAGGATAAGGCCATGTTGCTCTTGACTTCTCTTCCCGATGAATATGAACACCTTGTCACTACGATACTTCATGGAAAGGATGAAATTACTTTTGATGAAGTATGTGCTGCTTTGTACAACAATGAGATCCGAAAGAAGGATCAAAAGGAACATGGAAGTTCAGCAGGAGAAGCCTATACTATAAGAGGTCGTGCTCAAAGTCGTAATCCCGGGAGAAGGGGCAGATCTCGTTCGAAGGGCAAGCCTGCTAAAGATGAATGTGCCTTCTGTCATGAAAAAGGTCATTGGAAGAAGGATTGTCCAAAGCTGAAGAACAAAGACAAGGTTAAAGGTATTGCTGGAGCTACTTCAGAAGCCAATATAGCCAAGTGTGAAGATGATGAGTCAGAATTTGTTCTAGCTAGTACATCAAGTATATCTCACTCAGACGAATGGATTATGGATTCGGGTTGCACTTATCACATGTGTCCCAACAGGGATAGGTTCAATCCGTTTGAGATGTCATGATGGATCAACTAGAATTCTGACAGACGTAAGGTATGTACCAGATTTGAGTAAGAATCTCATCTCCGTGGGAGCCTTAGAATCTAAAGGCATGTTCGTGACTATACGAGATGGAGTTCTGAAAATTTCTAAAGGCGCACTCGTGGTAATGAAAGGCATAAGGAGAAATAATTTGTATTACTTCCAAGGTAATACAGTTATTGGATTGGCGGCTACAGCATCAGGAGAAGACGAAGATTCAGAAATCACAAAACTTTGGCACATGCGGTTGGGACATGCTGGTGAAAAAGCTATGCAAACTCTGGTGAAGCAAGGCCTATTGAAAGGAGCAAAAACATGCAAGATGGATTTTTGCAAACATTGTGTTTTGGGAAAACAGACAAAAGTAAAGTTTGGTACTGCAATCCATAATACAGAAGGTATTCTGGACTATGTTCACTCAGACGTGTGGGGACCTACAAGGACATCTTCCTTGGGAGGTATGCACTATTTCGTTACTTTTGTCGATGATTTTTCCAGAAGAGTTTGGGTGTATCTGATTGATAAGTGTGTTTTACACACTTATTTTGCCTTTAAATTAGCACTTTAATTGACAAATTGAGCAAATATCTACTTATAAATTGTGTTTATCTTGTACAATTAGGTACAAACTCAATTGGAAAGAAAATAGACAAGATTGAAGAGCAATTGAGCTAAAAGAAGAGCAATTTCGATGTTCAAGGACCAAATTGAAAGAAACCAAAAGTTTGTGGACTAAATTGCAACATGCCAAAAAGTTGAGGACCAAGGTTTACTACTCAAATTCAAGGAGAAAATCACAATAGAAAGCAAAATGATTGCTTAATTGATGAATTTGAGTGAAAATGGATCAATCGCACACAAAAAGTAAAGTTGGGGACCAAAGTGCACAAGTGTCAAAAGTTGAGGACTTGGGCTGCAAAATCGAAGTTGAGGGGCTTGGAAACATTTTAAAATCTGTTTTCTCACTTTTCCACATATTTTTGTGCTTGGACACATCAATTAAGAGAAAAATAGAGTTTGGGGACTGTTTTGCTCAACTTCCAAACCTCAAGGATCAAGGATGCAATTTTCGGAACTTCCACTTGATAAAATCTGATTAGGGCAGCAGCTGGGGAGAGGAGTCTTCTTCTTCATTCCTATTCTGGAGCAGCTGCGTTTTTCTTCCTCTTCTTTTCTTTTTTTCTTCTTTTCTTTTTTTTTCTTTGTCTTTTCTTTTTCTTTTCTTTGGAGCTTACTGCAGCTGGTTGCTGCTAACCTGCTGCTGCTGCTGGTGCGATAGAAAGCTGAAGGAGCTACTGGAAATCTGCTGTGCTGGTGCTGGTGCTGTTGCTGTGCTGGAAATGCTGCTGGTGCTGTGCTGGAAATGCTGCTGGTTGCTGTTGCTGATTTGCTGGAGAAGGCTGCTGGAAATGCTGCTGGTTGCTTGCTGTTGCTGATTTGCTGGAATTGCTGAATTGCTGGTGCTGGAGAATGCTGGTGCTGCTGGACTGATTTGCAAAAAGCTGGAAGATAAGGGACTGAAATGCAACAGCTTGATAGTTGAAGGACCTTGATGCAATTTCCACAATTTTCAAATCTTGGTTTTATTTCTACTGCTTAATGTTATTTTTATTTTCTTCCAACATGTTTAGCTAAATTTTAATGTTGGGATTTATTGGATGAATTTAACCTAGCTTGGATTAATTTTAATATTTGCTATTTGATTAAATGCTTATTTCATGTGTGTTTGTTATTGAGATTATTACATGTGTTTGCTTGATCACCAAATATGTGTTTTGTGAAGTGTATGATAATCGAGAGATATTATGCATTTTAGACCAAATAACAAATGCTCTAGGTTCTTGTTAAGGATAGAGATATACCTTAAACCCTAGATGATCCATTGAGCTATTTTCACAAAGAGTTAATGCAATTGATTGGGCCTTAATCGACATAGAGATATAGTAGGTTAGACCAATTGATTAGGGTTGATTTCACTCGAGAGAGGTAATTGGCTAAACTTGGAAAATCGGGTCTAACATTGTAAATGAGTAATTTGTTAATTTGCATGTTGAGAAATTAATTAGGCGACGGTTAAATGAAACCATGAATCCCAACCACGTTTTCCTTAAAGATTTTCAAGTGTTATTTTTTATATTTCCATCTTTAGTAGATTTTTAGTTATTTTCCAAAATCCAACTTTTAATTGTGTGTTTCTTTTATTGTTAGAATTAAATTAAGTAAAGTTTTATAATCTAAAGTAAACATTCCTCGTGGGATCGACAATCCGGACTCAAAAAGTCCACTTTATTACTTGTACGCGACCCGTGCGCTTGCGGTACACTATTTTGAGCGAACAAGTTTTTGGCGCCGTTGCCGGGGAATGTTTTTACTTTGATTATTACTTTAGTTGATTTTAGTTTTAACAATTTGTAATTATTTTTGTTTTATGTTTTATTTTGTTACATTTGGTTAACCACCACTATTCTAATTTTTCTCGTGTTTGGTTTTCTTTCTATGTATATTTGATTCTAACATTGGCAAAATAGGAAAGCATTTGCAATGAACAATCTCAACATGGGTGATGAATACATGCTTGAAGAATATTCAAGTTGTGAAATTTGTTACAAGATGCATTGTAATGGACAATGCTTGTATTCGGGAAATAGTTTGCTTACGTCGAAGCTTATTGGGTTTAGACAATATTTGAAATGCCGAAAACAAGCAATTGATACATTGGATGTGAGTTACATGCTCTTGGGAGATTGTGTACCGGATGATTGGGATGAGGATATCACTCTTGTGGGAGATGGTCCTCCACTATTGAATGAGAAGGTACTTGCAAAGTATTACAATGAGCTTGCCAATTTGGATGAAGAGTATATGCTTATGGGGGATGCCATGTATTGGGAAGGATTTCAAATGTGGGGGTATAACCCACTCTTGGGAATTAATAGGAAAAACTTGTCGTTGCCCATGGATTCAACTTATGGATCGGTCATTCAATCCGAGAAGACATCAACTAAAGAAGATGAGCTTGAAGAGAATGACAATTTAATCACAAAAGAATCACTTGGAGGAGTGGCAATTAATGAGGAAGAGATTAAATCAAATTCTCTCAACTTCATTGATTGTCCAATAATTGATTTTGTGATTAAGCCACTTGAGGAGGTGCAAGTCTACTTAGTTGAGTTTGAATTGGATGGAATAGGCAAGTCCCATGACTTTGGAAGGGGCAAGGTGCAAGTATTTCGAAGCAATGAAGAGTGGGGCAAAGCCAAAAGAACCAAAATGAGCAAGACATCAAAAGCTATATTTAGAGTGCCATGAAGAATCTACGCGGAGAATCGAGCTAATGACTCTAAAATAAGCGCTTAATGGGAGGCAACCCATTCTCTATCCTTCACTTGCTTTATTTTTATTTCTTGCATATTATTTACTTTCTTGCATTTTATTTACTTTCTTGCAAATAAGTGGTTAGGCCAAGTCTCTATCTTCTATATTTATTTTCCTCAAGTTGGGTAGTGTGAAATAGCTCTAATGCATTCTCATTTAATTCTAACATATACTCATATCAAACTTTCAAAGTCAAAATTTGCTTAAAACTCATTTTTAAATCACTTGGTTCATATTGTCTTTTATCTTCAAGGGTGATTTAATATTGGTGTGGATGAGCAAATTACATTGGATTTATGAGTTAGAATTGAGATGTTGAATGTGATTTAAATCTTTGGGTCATTCACCACTTAATATCTACTCTTTTCTTGTGTTTTCATAGGATGCTCACAAGGTGTTCGATGAAAGGCCTCATTGGAGAAATTTGTGTTCAATTGATTGGAGGCTTCAACACAAGTTTGGGGGTGGATTGTTGGTGATTGCAATGAGATTTTCACATGCCCAAGACTACTTATGAGTGCCCCTACCACTTCTTGGGATGTCTAGTAACTTATTTCCTCCTACTTTGATTTTATTTTACACATTGAGCACAATGTGCATTTCAAGTTTGGGGGTGATTTCCTATTGTGTATTGACATGTTAGATAGCCTTGCCGTGGCCAGGATTACTTAGATGTTTAAAATTGTTATTGATTCATGATTTATGACCAATATGCTACTTGTGTCTACTTTTACAAAATGCTTATCCATGCAAGATCATATTTATCTTGAGCACAATAGTCATGATTGATTGTTGGTGAAGTTTAGGAATTGTTGAAGGGTGATGAGGTTAATGGAGCAGAAGAACTAGGTTGTGAGCTTGTATTGTTAATTTTTATCAACCTATCAAATGTTTCCCAAAACTCCAAATCTCTTTATCCTATTGTAAGACAAGTTTGGGGGTTGTCGACCCGGTGAAGGAGACGGTCTAGACGTGTGGTGATTCCATGCATGTGGGAAATAAATTTTGTGTGGAGTGTATTTCGCCAAGTATAAGCTAAGTTATGACCGTATGCTAAAGTTCTAAGCCCATTTTAATTTTTTGCATTGCATTGCCCTATCTCGAAGCCTTTTTGACTCGAGTAATTAAGCCCGTAGGAGTATCTTGAAACTTGGTGCCTTAAGTTTGAAACTTGGGAGTCATCGGCCTAAAGCTCGCTACATGGGTCAATTAGAAAGCTTAATGAGTAGGGTACTCACACACACACACTTAAAAAAAAAAAAAAAAGCACATTATCATTGCATTCGCTTAATAAGTCTACCCCACTTCGTAGCCTTTTTGACTCGAGTTAATAAGTCTGTAGGGGTATTTTGAAACCTGGTACCCTTTGATCTAAACAATCGGGGAGTTGCCGACCTAAAGCTCGCTACATGGGTCAATTAGAAAGCTTAAGGGAGTGGGGAAGTCACGAGCAAACATCATGTTAGTTGTTAGAAATCATGCATTTGTACTTGCATAAGGGCTTAGATGAATAGTGGGTTTGAATTGCTTAGTATAAACTTGAATGTCGAAGCACTCATTAGTGGAGAGTCACCGCATTTCTAGGTTGTCGAGATTGTCGATAAAACACTCCCAAACTAGAGTGGAAAAAGAAAAGAGTGATTTGAGAGTACCCTCTAGAATTGCATCCCGGGAGAGGAAAGAAAAATATTTATTGGGGGATGAATGTCACGAGTGGGAAAGAAAAAGAATTGACCACTAATGGTGGGTAGTTTTGACTTGAAACCTCTTTACTCATCAACATTCTCGAAACTTAATTGACAATTGAAAATGACTATGCACACACACACCGATCGAACATCGGATTAGCTAAACTTCTTTTTGGTAGCATTATTCGGAATCATACTTTTGAATTGGTTATACAATTTTGCACTCATGAGTAATTTGCAAGTTATCTAACATTGTTGATCTATATTTCACGTTACTTGATTGCACTAGTAGATATCTTTGCTCGAGACGAGCAAAAGCTCAAGTTTGGGGGTGTGATAAGTGTGTTTTACACACTTATTTTGCCTTTAAATTAGCACTTTAATTGACAAATTGAGCAAATATCTACTTATAAATTGTGTTTATCTTGTACAATTAGGTACAAACTCAATTGGAAAGAAAATAGACAAGATTGAAGAGCAATTGAGCTAAAAGAAGAGCAATTTCGATGTTCAAGGACCAAATTGAAAGAAACCAAAAGTTTGTGGACTAAATTGCAACATGCCAAAAAGTTGAGGACCAAGGTTTACTACTCAAATTCAAGGAGAAAATCACAATAGAAAGCAAAATGATTGCTTAATTGATGAATTTGAGTGAAAATGGATCAATCGCACACAAAAAGTAAAGTTGGGGACCAAAGTGCACAAGTGTCAAAAGTTGAGGACTTGGGCTGCAAAATCGAAGTTGAGGGGCTTGGAAACATTTTAAAATCTGTTTTCTCACTTTTCCACATATTTTTGTGCTTGGACACATCAATTAAGAGAAAAATAGAGTTTGGGGACTGTTTTGCTCAACTTCCAAACCTCAAGGATCAAGGATGCAATTTTCGGAACTTCCACTTGATAAAATCTGATTAGGGCAGCAGCTGGGGAGAGGATTCTTCTTCTTCATTCCTATTCTGGAGCAGCTGCGTTTTTCTTCCTCTTCTTTTCTTTTTTTCTTCTTTTCTTTTTTTTTCTTTGTCTTTTCTTTTTCTTTTCTTTGGAGCTTACTGCAGCTGGTTGCTGCTAACCTGCTGCTGCTGCTGGTGCGATAGAAAGCTGAAGGAGCTACTGGAAATCTGCTGTGCTGGTGCTGGTGCTGTTGCTGTGCTGGAAATGCTGCTGGTGCTGTGCTGGAAATGCTGCTGGTTGCTGTTGCTGATTTGCTGGAGAAGGCTGCTGGAAATGCTGCTGGTTGCTTGCTGTTGCTGATTTGCTGGAATTGCTGAATTGCTGGTGCTGGAGAATGCTGGTGCTGCTGGACTGATTTGCAAAAAGCTGGAAGATAAGGGACTGAAATGCAACAGCTTGATAGTTGAAGGACCTTGATGCAATTTCCACAATTTTCAAATCTTGGTTTTATTTCTACTGCTTAATGTTATTTTTATTTTCTTCCAACATGTTTAGCTAAATTTTAATGTTGGGATTTATTGGATGAATTTAACCTAGCTTGGATTAATTTTAATATTTGCTATTTGATTAAATGCTTATTTCATGTGTGTTTGTTATTGAGATTATTACATGTGTTTGCTTGATCACCAAATATGTGTTTTGTGAAGTGTATGATAATCGAGAGATATTATGCATTTTAGACCAAATAACAAATGCTCTAGGTTCTTGTTAAGGATAGAGATATACCTTAAACCCTAGATGATCCATTGAGCTATTTTCACAAAGAGTTAATGCAATTGATTGGGCCTTAATCGACATAGAGATATAGTAGGTTAGACCAATTGATTAGGGTTGATTTCACTCGAGAGAGGTAATTGGCTAAACTTGGAAAATCGGGTCTAACATTGTAAATGAGTAATTTGTTAATTTGCATGTTGAGAAATTAATTAGGCGACGGTTAAATGAAACCATGAATCCCAACCACGTTTTCCTTAAAGATTTTCAAGTGTTATTTTTTATATTTCCATCTTTAGTAGATTTTTAGTTATTTTCCAAAATCCAACTTTTAATTGTGTGTTTCTTTTATTGTTAGAATTAAATTAATTAAAGTTTTATAATCTAAAGTAAACATTCCTCGTGGGATCGACAATCCGGACTCAAAAAGTCCACTTTATTACTTGTACGCGACCCGTGCGCTTGCGGTACACTATTTTGAGCGAACACTGATGAAGACAAAAGATGAAGTATTAGATCGTTTCTTATATGGAAGAAGATGATGGAGACGCAGACAGGCAGAAAAGTCAAACGACTCAGATCAGACAATGGTGGAGAATACAAGAGTGATCCGTTTCTTAAAATCTGCCAAGATGAAGGTATTATGCGACACTTCACAGTCAGAAATACACCACAGCAGAATGGGGTGGCTGAACGCATGAATCGAACATTGCTGGAGAAGGTTCGATGTATGTTGTCTAATGCTGGATTGGACAAGAAGTTTTGGGCTGAGGCAGTAATATATGCGAGTCATCTCATTAATCGTTTACCATCTGCTGCCATTGGAAATAAGACACCTATGGAGGTTTGGTATGGAAAACCTGCTACTGACTATGATTCTTTACATGTTTTTGGTTCCACTGCATTCTACCATGTAAAAGAATCTAAGTTGGATCCAAGAGCTAAGAAAGCACTATTTATGGGGATCAGCCCTGGAGTAAAGGGATATCTCTTATGGTGTCCTGATATGAAGAAGATAATTCTTAGCAGGGATGTCACTTTTGATGAATCTGCTATGTTGAAAAAGGTGACCGAGGGTGCTCAGCAGCAGGTGGAGCAAGTTCCGCAACAGGTGGAGTTTGATGCAACTTTGATTGACCCAGCAGGTGAAACTCCAATAGCAGAGGAGTATGTTGAAGAACAACAAGAAGAGGAGGTTTCAACCCAAGAACCTCCATCGCAACCGAGATCAATTGCAGTTGATAGGCCACGAAGAGAAATTCGAAAACCTGCTAGATTTGTTGATATGGTGGCCTATGCACTTCCAATTGTAGATGATGATGTTCCTTCTACTTACAAAGAAGCTGTCAGAAGTTCTGAAAATGATCAGTGGAAGGAAGCTATGGCAGATGAAATGCAGTCCCTTCAGAAGAACAAAACGTGGGAGCTAGCTCAACTTCCGAAGGATAAGAAGGCAATTGGGTGCAAATGGGTATTTACAAAGAAAGAAGGATTTCCTGACAAGAACGAGGTTCGCTTCAAGGCACGGTTGGTGGCTAAAGGCTACGCTCAGAAGGAAGGAATTGATTATAATGAAGTATTTTCTCCAGTTGTGAAACATTCTTCCATTCGTATTTTATTGGCCTTGGTAGTGCAGTTTGACTTGGAACTAGTTCAACTTGATGTGAAGACCGCCTTTCTGCACGGTGATTTGGAAGAGGAAATCTATATGACTCAGCCAGAAGGATTCAGGGTTGCTGGAAAAGAAAATTGGGTTTGTAAATTGAGCAAATCGCTATATGGACTTAAGCAGTCACCGAGGCAGTGGTATAAGCGATTTGACAAGTTTATGTTGGAGCAAAAGTACACACGAAGCAAGTTTGACCATTGTGTTTATTTTCACAAGCTAAAAGATGGATCTTTCATATATCTACTCTTGTATGTTGATGATATGCTGATTGCATCAAGGAGCCATGAAGAAATTGACAGATTGAAGGCTCAGCTAAACCAAGAGTTCGAGATGAAAGATCTCGGCGAGGCAAAGAAGATTCTTGGCATGGAGATAAGCAGAGAAAGAAACAGAGGTAAGCTTTGTCTGACTCAAAAGCAGTATTTGAAGAAAGTATTACAACGTTTTGGTCTAGACAATCAGTCAAAACCTGTAAGTACTCCACTTGCCCCTCATTTCAAGCTTAGCTCTACGATGTCTTCCAACACCGACGCGGAATGAGAATACATGTCAAAAGTTCCTTATGCAAATACAGTTGGAAGTTTGATGTATGCAATGGTGTGTACAAGACCTGACATTTCACATGCAGTTGGAGTGGTGAGTAGGTATATGCATAGTCCTGGTAAAGGACATTGGCAAGCTGTGAAATGGATGTTAAGGTATATTTTGAAAACCATTAATATTGGTTTAGTGTTTGAGCGGGATGATTCACTTGGTCATTGCGTAGTTGGATATGTTGATTCTGACTATGCTGGTGATTTGGATAAACGTCGATCAACGACTGGATATGTGTTTACTCTTGCAAAAGCTCCAGTCAGTTGGAAGTCCACTTTACAGTCTACAGTCGCTTTGTCTACGACAGAAGCAGAATATATGGCAGTTACAGAGGCTGTTAAAGAGACAATTTGGCTGCAGGGGTTACTTGGTGAATTGGGAGTCGTTCAGAAACACATCACTGTGTATTGTGATAGCCAGAGTGCTATTCATTTGGCAAAGAACCAAGTCTACCATGCACGGACGAAGCACATCGATGTTAGATATCATTTTGTGAGGGAAATTGTTGAAGAAGGGGAGATCCTACTTCAAAAGATTCTAACAGCTGAAAATCCTGCAGATATGTTGACCAAAGTGGTAACAGCGATCAAGTTCAATCATTGTTTGGACTTGATTAACATCCTGCGAATTTAAACACCTACGAGGTGTGTGGTGCCAACAGGCACAATTGGAGACACTCTTTCTCATTTTGTTTGGAAGCAGTTCATTTGAATCAAGATTGAAGCCAAGGTGGAGATTGTTAGCCATTATTTCAATAGTGGCATCAATTAGTCAAAAGTTTGGCAAAGTTTGGCATCAATTAGTCAAAAATGGAGCACTTGAATTTCCACCATAGATGTGGAAATAAAATTGATGTTTGTGATTCATTCTCTTAGCCTATAAATAGGCATGCTTCATTTTGTTTTTTGAACATCAAGTAGAAGAGAACAATTCATTTGTTTTCTCTTATGAGAGTTTGTAGTACTTGAGCATTTGGAGAGGTGCACTTGTAAAGTGTTCTTCTTTTGTAGTTTGTGAGAAAGAGTGTTTGTTTGGTGAGGTAGAGATATTTGTATTCCACATTTGTCATATTAGTGGAAATTTGGAATCTCCCTCCGTGGACGTAGGCAATTTACCGAACCACGTAAATCTTGTGTTGTTCTCTTTCGAATTCGAATTCGTTATTTCTATTTTTGCATTGGTCGAACCGTCGGTTAATTCGCTTCCGCACAACAATAATGTCCATAAAAACCCAAATAAAATAGAAAAATATTATTTATCAAGACTTAAGAGGTCAACAATATGCTAAAAACAATTAGGGCTGTGGTTGAATCTATGCTGGAATTCAATTTTGGAAGTGAAATCATGGATGACTTGTTTAGAAGATATGGTGAGTAGGTTGATGATTATATATATTTCAAGGGCTCGGCAAGAAAAAATAGTTTGGTTGTCTCTCTCTCTCCAGAAAGGGCTAATTTTTGGCAGAATTATAATGATCCGCCTTTTTTTTTGATAACTGTTAATGATTGAAGTTTTGATGTGAACCAAACTTTGATTCTACTCAATCAATCAAAATGTCGTTGCAGATGAATTCAACTAAAAATTTAGGATTTTAAAGGCCGGAGTTGCTTACCGAAGACCCTGTGGATTAATTGTTCGAATTTCTCACAGAAATTAAAAAATAATAACAAATTAACAGAAATAAATTGTTAAAGAGTTAAGCCCATGATGATTTTTCGAATAATGCAATTCATAAAAAAGACTATAGGTAGTCATCACACGTTACCATCCTATGTACGGTGGTACATGATAGTTATGTCAATTCCCTTGATTTACATTTCTTTTTTAATTGTAACAATTATCACACATGTAATGTCACGTATGATGACTACCAATAGTTTCACTATGAATAGCATATTGCTCTGATTTTACAAACGCAATTAACTTTCGTAATCTACCCATTGATGTTCTAGCAAGTAATAAAATGTTAATGGTTAACGTTATACTATTTTGTATAAAAATAACTGATTTTTGTAAATTTTTAGCCGTCAAATGAACATAGTTTCACCATAAAAGTTGTTTTAGAAATGATTATCACTTTTTTCTCCAAACCTTATATTTCCACCCACCACTTTTAAATTTAACTGATTTTACGAAATCACCTTTTCACCACCTATTTTACTTCAAAATAGTAAGTCTTTATTAAATTTTGTGTTAGTATAGTTAGTGAGAATTAAGATTTTGTTTTGAAAATTTTCGTCATTGAAATTATTTTTGATATTATTTGATAAACTAATAAATATTATATTTTGAGAAATCGTATATTATATTCTCTTACTTTGTTTCATTTAATAAATACATAGTATTAATATGTTAGAACATAAAAGGTTGAGAAACATTATAATATAATCAAATATTATTCCATATAATAGTTAATATTTTAAAATTAATTAAACATAATTTAAAATTTATTTTTATGATGATTATATTATTCATATTATGTAATTAATAAATGGAATATTAATATTCACTACACTTGTTATTTTTTTATGTTGAAAGATAAACATGATTTGATCCAAGGTTTATTGAGATTAAAATAAACTTCAAAATAAAGGTCTAATAAGCCGAATATCTAGAAGCATATTTTAGATGAGTCTTTAGAAAGTATCATTATATTTGTGGACATATTACAAAGAAATATTCATAGAGCTAATATTAGATATTTTAAAAGATAATTCTAGAATTGAAATTGTAGCCATTAGATTATATATGAGGTACTAATCCTAACTATTGATTAATGAATTGCTACTAGTATAAATAGGGGTGAATCCTACCATTTCGTATCAAGCTAAAAACTAAGAATCCTTAAGTAATATAAGAGCCCATTTGCTCCTGTAAAAAACTATATTGGTGGAAAAATTTTAGACAAACTGTGGGACCCACGTCAATAAAATAAATATAATATTGTGACCTACATCAACTTTGATTTATGTTATAGAAGCATTTTTTAGACTCTTATTATCTTTGGTATTTGTGCATTTCTTTAGACTCTTATGGATCTCTGGTATTTGATGATTTACTGGAACTTACCATATGCCAAATTGATGGATACTTTCATATTGTATTCTGGTAGAATTCGCTTTCCATGAATTTTTACTCTGATTTTTCCAGCAGTTCTGTTAAATGCAATATGATGTGGAGTGTACTTGAATGAATCTTAGCTTGTATATGGAGCAATGGGTGAAACTGATGGAACAAATTAGAACCAGTTTTTACAGTGGGATTCCATCGCGGGAAAGCGGTATACTAGTTAGTAGTAGCAGAAAAGAAGTTGATACTACACATCTCATTTGTTAACTGTGTGTTTTTTACTAATTAATTGAATAATAGAAGAAAATAATTATTGTCATCGGTGGTTTCATATGTGCAAAGACAATTACTGTGACGGAACTTAGGAAGAATTTAGAAGTTCCAAAGGTCCTTGCACTGCATCTTCAAGGACTTGATGAGATCCTGCTGCGAAACCATATAGGAGCGTACTATATTGGAATAGGCTGGAGAAGTGATTGTAGAGCTTTCTTCCTGAAGGAGGGATAGAAGTTCCTAATCGAAGCTCAAAAAATTCAACATGCTACTGAACTGATATTCTGGGAAACCAATGTACCGAGCACATTCAATTTTCATGTGAACTGATGTTTTTTGTTCGTAAGTGTCGATTTAATTGATTCATCAATTACCTACTTAATTGATGCCTTGAAAATATCATTTTAGTTTTCTTGTGAATTGATGTTTTTGTTCAGTAAGTGTCAATTTAATTGATTCAATTACATTACTTGCTGAATTGATGGCTTGAAAATATCATTTCAATTTTTGTGTGAAGTGATTTTTTTTCCAGTAAGTGTCAATTTAATTGATCCAATTACCTGTTGAATTGATGCCTTGAAAATTTTCCCTTGTTTGGTTTTCCTTTTAAAGAGTTACTTTGAAAAAATAGTTTTCTGAATAGTAATTTTTAAGAGAGTGTGTGGTTAGAAAAGTAAGGAATCTTATTTGGGCTTATGTATAATATTATTTTATTAATAAATGTATGGTTGAAAAGAAGATTGGCAAAAATGTGTTATATTGTTAATGATTCTGAAACATTGTCTTCAAATGATATGTTCCCTTTTAATAGTTCTCAAATTTAGACCAGGAGTTGGACTCTTTAAACAGTGCTCAAATTCAAAATTCAAAAACAAGTTGGACCGCAATCCTCTATATCAACTGCTTTATTACCATAATAAACCTTATACAATCCCTTTTAATAGTGCTCGAATTTGGTTAATTATTTTTATTACCTTCATGTGCTTCCAATTTGAAAGTTCTGGGACACCCCCAAAATAGTTCGACCTTTGTTTGCAAATAACACAATTAAAAAACACGTCAATTTTAATAGTTTCTATATGATTAAACATACAAGTCCAATTATTCTATATTTGAATGACACGGTCAAATATCATAAAGTGGTATAATACGCGATATGATGATGGAGAAACCTAACATGGAAAAAACTTCGGGACTAAGCCTACCTTCACTATAAGCAATTTCGGTTACAGTTAGATTTATCCAGCTTCCCCTGTTAGACAACACAAATCTGAAAATTTGAGGTTGTCTAAATTTTATAAACAGACTGTCTCAGACAAGTCTGGACAGTAACCAGTTAACAGTAAATCGTTAAGCGTTGTTTAGCTCAGTACCAGATGAATCTTGCTAAGGCAGATTCGTCTGGATTATAAAAGTAAACAATCAGAATAAATTGTGCGGAATTATAAATTGACAAGAACACAATAATTTGAGCTTAACGTGGGAAAAAACCCACGGTTCGCATCCTGCGAACAAAACAAATCACTATATAAGGAAAGAGTTTATACAGATTAATCTAAACTACAGGATAAATCTACGCATAGACTTTATTAAACATCCAAGAAATAGATCACTCCCTGATCCTTCTGTGGCATGTAATGCGAGATAGCGTCCCACCACTCTTCAGTAGTTTTCTTTGAATCTGCAACACTTTTCAGCAACACAAACTCCCGTTCAATCTTGATCTAAACCTCCCATTTGATCTTCACGCTGAAATTCTTTCCTCCTCTAAGTGATTGAATCCTCCTCCCGGAGTATTGAAGTCACAACACAATTGAAGCTTTTTGTATTTGTGCACACACGAAAATTAGCTCCAATATTTTTAAAGTGGACGTGTATTTTTGTAGATCTCCACACGATTTTTGGATTTTTCACGTCCCCAGAAACACGTCCCATATTTCTTCTCTTTATAGTGCAATTAGGTTTCTTGGTTCCCAAGTTTCCTTATTGCACAATATCTCTAATACCTGCAAAACGGATTAGAGATAATTAGTAAAGGTAAGATAAATATTCTTAAATGAATCTTACCATAAATAAAGATAATGATAAATCATAAAGATCTTACCATTTATCAATCAAGTGATTAACATAAACTTGGACTTCATATTTTCGGCCCTATCAAGAATTTCCCTACATAGATTTTCGTCCAACACATCTTACTATATGCAAAGATAAGAATGAAATATTCTTGACCATATCAAGAAGATGCTTACCATATTTTGGATATCTTGACAATCACAATATATTATCAAAAATTTTACCAAAATAACAAGATCAAGATTTCAAGATATTTTCGAGATTGTGATCAAATAGTTTCGGCCAATCAAAATATTTAACAAGACTTAAAATATAATCAAAATAATTATAAGTGATAAAGTTATAATTTCAAGTCAAGTAAAATATTATCACAATTCTTATCACAAAATATAAGTGATAGACTTCTACCATTATCACAATACTTATCATATCAGATAAGCAACCAACATTATCTCCAAAATATTATCACAATATTTCTTGATCATTATCATAGAAGATAAGCAACAAATATTATCACAATATTACGTCCAAGAAATATTTAAGTAATTTAATTAAACTTAATAAATTACTAAATAAAAATATTTAGTAATAAACTAAATTCATTAAATTAAAAACATGTAGGAAAATAGAAAATGCCAATAAATATAACTTAAAATAAGTTAACAATCTCCCCCTTTGACTTTTTCTATTTTTCCAAAACCTAATCATCTTTTCACAAACATAGAAAGAAGTATCATGCAATTATTAAACTCCACCTATCAAAATTTTCCCCCTCAAGTCATGCATCATAATAAGCTCACTTTAACAAATTCATGCATGTAACGAGAGAAAAATAATAAGCACATAAAGGAGAATCAAAATAAACCAAAAGTTACTTCAACATTCAATCAATCAGAAAAGATAAGAAAAAAATACTACTCCCCCTTTTTGGAAGAAATAGGGGAAGCAATCCATGTCTTGTAACCTGCCAATGTAAGCACGAGTAGACAAAAATTAGGCAAAATCCAGTTACAGAAAATAAAACCTGCAAATATAGGTTGAGTTTTAGAAAACTCTGAAAACACAAATGCTCCCCCTTACTGCAATGCATAGAAATTTAATGCAGTAGGATATCTATGTCTCTCCCCAACGACCCCTCAATCATAGAATTCATGCAAACATGCAAGTAGATTGCAGTTGCCCCATTATTCCATCCTGACCAGTCAATTCAGGTTGCCCAGATCCATCTATAGGTCTCTAGACACCCACATATATGGTTTTTGATAATCAGCATAGGCACCAGTCGACCAAGACTTAAAACTGAAAGGTGTAAGCGTACCTTTGGTAGTCTGCATAGGGCTGCTAACAAATGATGAATGATCATACCTGGATCACCTGGTGTAGTGTATTCATCTGCCCTTGTACTCAGTTTATTTTTCTTTGTGGTCACCATTTATTCACTTTTTCCTGTTCTTTCTGTCTGGCCTAACAGTCTTTTCTTCTTCAGATTTGACAGCATCATCCTTGTTTTTAGGCATTTCTCTCTTATCAGATTCATTCTGCTCCTCTGATTTTTCATTTTCAACTCCAGACTCAGATTCCTCTCTTTCATCTGGTTTTTCTTTTGAAGAACCTCCAAGCAACTGATCCAGCGTGTCTTCAAGTCTTTTGACACAAACCTTGAGATCAGATACCTCTGCCTTTAACCCAATAATCTCTGCTTCTAGCTGGCCAATTCTGGTATCCTGGCCAAACGAATCATGTTTACCAGGAGTGTCACCCAAAACCTGTTTCCTGTGAGAGGTCTGCACCTCCAGTGTTTTCCTGTATCTGACCCTGTTTAACACCTTGGGATTGATCACCAGATTATCCTCTAGTATCTGAATACCCTGATCACGAATCAATTGTGAAATAATACAAGGATAAGCCAACAATTGATTCCTCTGATTTCTCTTCTTCAGCCTCTGACTCTGAATCACCAGATTCATCTGATGTACCTGAGTTCGGGTCAGATCCATCTACATCTTCTGCCAATTCAATTTTCAGATTTACCTTTCACATCTTTATCATCTTTTGGCATCTCCCCCTTTGTTTCAGACTGTTTGCTCGAAATTTCTCTAGCAACAATCAATTCACTTCAAATATCTAAGGGAGAAAGGTGACTGGTAGGAAGATTATCAAACGTAGGTGTCGAATTTGCACCCATAACTTGTGCTTGGTGGTAGAGCCGCCTTGGCTTGGTTCTGCTATAGGCTGAGTTGGAATTTGAACTCGTTCTGGAATGAGTAAGAACGGCTGGTGTGGAGGCAGTGAAGGAGATTTGAAAAGAGATTTTTGAGGAATTTGAGTACAAGTAGAATTCAAGAGATTTTTAAATCCATTCCTTGTAGAGAAAGATATCTCTTGAGAATCCTAGTTTATGCCAATTTCTTTTCCTTAAAAAATGGGATAAATATAGAAATAGAATAGGTTAAGAATTAGGAAACAAATAAATTACCAAAATTGGGCTCCACAATCAACTGACTTGTTCTGCAAGATTTGCACATATTAGCCCACGATATACTGCCTTAAAAATAAAGATTTTCAGAATAAAATCTAAAAATTCGTGAATAAGAAAAATCTAAATGCATATGTATACCTGAGACACGTCTGAGCACTTGTTGGCATCTGTTGAGTCAGATATATCTGGCAGTAGACAGTCCACCACGAGCATGATTATGTTGATTAACGTGCGTGTGTGATCCGAGCAATCCTTAGTCATCCACATACTGCCAAAAATCATATGATTGCCCTGACTTATCGATTTGTCACCGTAATGCACAATAAGACCAATCAAAATCTATAGAAAGTGCATTTTCTCAGATCCGGCTTGCCGATTTTTTCTATATAATGGCAATGTCTTTTGGAGGTGGAAACAGCTTCACACAATCCCCAAAAGTTATCTTACAATATGTTCCCCTTTAGGTTAGAAGAAGGGTATGAACTTGGCTTGGATTGGTAGATTCACACAATCCCCAGAAGTTATCTTACTAGGTTTTCCCCTTACTTCTATAATATTACCACATTTATATCAATTCATCGTATTTTTGAGGCTAAAGGGTATGAACTTGGCTTGGATAGGCTCCACTAGCCCTGCCCTTGGATAATAAGAAAAATGCGTGCAATGCTATAGGCAAGATTTTAGATCATAGTTCTACACACAGAATATGAAATCTCATCCAGTAACAACCATATGACATAGACAGCAATGACTTATCCTTAGGATTGTCCAAATTTGAGTGCTAGTTATATTCATCCAGAGACATGTTGACTGCCATTAGCCAGACATATCTGTCTCGTTATCAGCCACAAGCACTCAGATATATCTGCAAGCAAAAACATGATCTACTTAGTATAAGAATAGGATAACTTAAATACATGCAATAAAAAGAAAAAAAAAATTTATTTATTTTTTTATTTATTTTTTTATGAAATATGCATGTTCCTATTCAGAAGGAGGTGATACTCCAATTTGTTTCATAAGGCTTTCAAATTTGACAGTATCGAGGGCCTTAGTAAACAAATCTGCCAACTGTAGATCAGTCTGTATGTGCTCCAGATTGATAATCTTTTGTTCCACCAATTCTCTGATGAAGTGATTTCTGATGTCAATATGTTTTGTTCTGGAGTGCTGGACTGGATTTTTTGAGATATTGATGGCACTGGTGTTGTCACAATACATAGTGGCTTGTTCTGTAGAGATTCCATAATCCTCCAACATTCGTTTCATCCATAGGAGTTGTGTACAGCAACTCCCAGCTGCTATATATTCAGCTTCGGCTGTGGATAGTGACACTAAATTTTGCTTTCTACTTAGCCATGCCACCAAATTGTTCCCAATGTAGAAACATCCTCCGGATGTACTCTTTCGATCATCTACGTTCCCAGCCCAGTCTGCGTCTGAAAAACCTGCAAGATTGGCAGTGGTATCTCGTGTAAACCAAATTCCGTAACTCAACGTACCACTTACATATCTGATGATTCTTTTCACAGCAGCAACATGAGAATCCTTAGGTTTGGCTTGATATCTTGCACAAACTCCAACACTGAAGGATATATCTGGCCTACTGGCAGTAAGGTACAGAAGACTTCCAATCATGCTTCTGTAAAGGGATGGATCTACATCCTTACCACTGTCATCTTTTGAAAGTTTTAGAGTAGTCGTCATAGGAGTTCTCATTGCCTTTGCATCTTCAAGTCCAAATTTCTTCACCAGAATTTTAGCGTACATTCCTTGAGATATGAATATGCCAGATTCATCCTGCTGTACCTGTAAACCAAGAAAAAAAGTTAGCTCACCAACCATACTCATTTCAAATTCTCTTTTCATTGTATTTATAAATTCATTAATTTTGGACTTAGATGTAGACCCAAATACTATGTCATCAACATATATTTGAGCTACATTTAGTCCAGGATTTAGATGCTTAGCAAGAATGATGTGAGCCTTTCATACCAAGCTCTGGGGGCTTGTTTCAACCCATACAACGCCTTTTTGAGTCTAAAGACATAATCCGGGTGAGATGGATCTGTGAAGCCTTGAGGCTGTTCCACATAGGCTTCCTCATTAAGCACACCATTCAGAAAGGCACTTTTGACATCCATCTGAAATAGTCTGAAGTTGATGTAGCAGGACACAGCTAGCAACAGCCTAATGGATTCCAGTCTGGCTACCGGTGTAAATGTCTCGTCAAAGTCTATCCCTTCAATCTGGGTATAGCCTTGAGCAACAAGTCTGGCTTTATTTCTTACCACATTTCCTTGTTCATTTGACTTATTCTTGAAGATTCATTTGGTTCCAATTACATTACCTTCTTTAGGACGTGGAACTAGCTCCTAGACATTGTTTCTTTCAAATTGGTTAAGCTCTTCCTGTATAGCTTGTATCCAGTGTTCATCTGTCAAAGCTTCCTCGATATTTTTTGGCTCAATTTGAGACATATGACAGATGTTACTCATCTCAGCAAATTTTCTTCTGGTTACATTTTTCTTAGATATATCAGTGAGAATGTTGTCAAGTGGATGTGCCTTTTGGATCCTAGCAGGTGGTAGTCTCGATGCTTCTGATTCAGCAATCTCAGGTGTATCTAGGTCATCAGATTCGTCTCAATCTGCAGATATTACTGGGTGCCCAGACTCATCCTGATTAGATTCTTCAGTATCATTGAGACTTTCAGCTCGGTGCTGTTCTTCTTCTGATTTTTCAGTTCCAGCTCTTTCTTTTGGTGGAATTTCCAGTTGATCACCATCTGCTTCCTATAAATCCAAATTTAAACAATTAGTGTCATCCACTTTCACATTAATAGACTCAAGAATAGTTTGAGTTCTTAGATTGTAAACTCTATAGGCCCTACTATTTTCAGCATAACCCAAAAATACTCCATCATCTGATTTTGAGTCAAATTTTCCTAGGTGTTCTCTATCTTTCAAAATATAGCATTTACTTCCAAAGGCATGAAAGTAGTCAACCCTAGGTTTTCTACCCTTCCATATTTCATATGGAGTTTGGTTTGTTCCAGATCTAAGCATGACTCTATTGACAATATAACAAGCAGTGTTTATAGCTTCTGCCCAAAATTTCGTGGGCAATTGGTTGCTATTTAGCATGACACAAGCCATCTCTTGTAGAGTTCTATTTTTCGTTTCCACCACTCCATTCTGTTGAGGATTTTTTGGGGATGAGTACTCATGCTTGATCCCATATTGGATACAAAAATCAGCAAACTCGGAGTTTTCAAATTCTCTCCCATGGTCACTTCTGAAACTTTTGACTCTTACCTGTTTATCTGCCTTTTCATTGTTCAATTTCTGAAAAAGATTAACAAAATTGTCAAAGGTATCAGATTTATCTCGAATAAACATGACCCAGGTGTATCTGGAGAAATCATCAACACATACATAAATATACCTTTTGCCACCAATACTTTCCTTTTGGATAGGACCCATCAAATCCATGTGAATTAGTTCAAGTATATGAGAGGTATTAATGGATGTACCTGGTTTATGTTGACTTCTAATTTGTTTACCCTTTTGAAAATCACCACAAATTTCATCTGGAATATTGTTTATGCTGGGTAAGCCTCTCACAGCCTGTAGTCTGGTCAGCTTCATGAGATCATGGTAGTTTAAGTGTCCTAATCTTTTGTGCCACAGTTTCTCATTTTTGGTTTTAAAAAAATTGCAAGTTTTGTGACTTTCAAGTGTATAGCATTTATCTCTAGATCTAACTCCCTTAAATAAAACACTTTTTAACAGGTTAGACTTCTTGTCACAACTTAAAACCTTGCAATATTTTTTTGAAAACATGACAAGCAAGTTATCATCACACAATTGTCCTACACTGATCAAATTTTCCTTAAGCCCTATAACATATAAGACATTAGTTAATGTAGGCAATCCCTTAATGTTGATGATACCAGATCCATCTATCTTACTCTTTTGACCATCACCAAATGTAACAGCACCTGTTTCGCCTTTTTCAAAATGCGTAAGTAGAGAGAGATCACCTGTCATGTGTCTAGAACAACCGCTATCAAAATACCATGTGTTAGGAATCAAAGCACTCAAAGACAATTGCACTACATAAGCATTCGTTCGAGTTTTCTTCTCTTGTCTAGAAACAAGTCTTCTTTTGTGTGAATTGATTAACTTCAAGTACTCATGACACCTAAATACATCATGACCAGATTTAGCACAAAAATTATAGAATACCTAGAAAACAGATGTATCCTGCCGATTCTGTCGAGGTTGAAACTTCCTGCCGTTCTGATGGACAGACTCATCTGGTTTGTACAGATTCGGCTGAAATTGTCGTCTTGCATAGTTCCTGGCTGGATGTGAGTTTTGAGTCCTAGCCGCATTGTATTGATGATGATGAGAGGTAAATGCATCTGTATGTTTTTTATTCTGTTCCATGTACCTGTATCCAGATTCTCTTACAAAGTTTATTTTATGGTCATGATTTTTATCTTTCCCTTCATATCCAAGACCTGTTTTTAGGCTGACAGGTCTGCCACTGTTCAGGATTTCATCAAGCTGGAAGGATCCGTATGCCAGCTTCTTGATTTTGTCTTGTGCGTTAGCAAGTTCTGAACTTAACCTGCTTACCTCATTTTGTTCTTCATCTGAGACCACAGACACGTCTTCCAGTTTGACGTTCCTGCTGTGCTCAGCAAAGGCCTGCAACAGTTGAATCTTCTCTTCTGCATCTTGAAGTTCCTTCCTCAAGCTTTCAATATTTGATCTGTATTTATCTGCATAAGAAGAGTTACCAGATTCACCACCAGACAGTTGCAAAGCAATAAAGGTAGTTACCTGATTTTCAGAATTGCTGTTGTCTAATTCTGATTCAGATTCATCTGAGTCTCCATCACTCCATGTAACATTCATGTCCTTCCTATGTGTCCATATCCTTCACATTCTCTGCATTGGATTCGACTCCTAGGCTTCCCTTCAGACGTGTTGACATTATTCTTTGGATAGAAATTATTTTTCTTCCACTGTTTTTGTGGTTTTTTATTCTGGCCTTGAAGGTTTGTGGACCTCACTTTTTGTTTGCCCTTGAGGAACCTTTTAAATTGTCTGGTGAGAAGTACGAAATTTTCATCTTCGTCAGTCTCGCCAGAGTCGTCTGGGTTCTCACTGTTCATTTTGAAAGCAATCCCTGGTGATTTGTCTTTCTTTCTTCGGGCCAGATTTAACTCATAGGTCATCAATGACCCTGCAAGTTCCTCAACTAGCATGGTTGAAAGATCCTTGATTTCTTCAATTGCTGTTACTTTTGCATGGAACCTGTCTGGTAAAGATCTAAGGATCTTCTGTACAATTTGCTCATTTGAGTAGGTTTTTCCAAGTGCTTCAGCTGAGTTGGTGAGATCACTTAATCTGGCATAGAAGCTTTTGAAGTCTTCTTTCTCCTCCATAGATAATTGTTCAAATTCTAAAGTGATCATCTGCAGGTTGGAGGTTTTGACAGCATTGGTTCCTTCGTTTGCTATCCTCAAAGCATCCCATGCTTCCTTGGCCGTCCTTAAGGAGGAGATGAGTCTAAATTGACCTGGATCAACCAAAGAAACAATAGCATTAAGTGCCTTAGAATTCCAATTTGCATCAGCTAGTTCATCTGCAGTATATGCACTTCTAGCTACCGCTGTAACAACACCTCCAGCAGTGAAAGTGGGTGCCGTGTAACCTTCAAGAACAGAAGTCTAACAACGTTCATCAATAGATTGAATAAAAATTTCCATACGGATTTTCCAATATGCATAGTTACTACCAGTTAACAAAGGTGGCCTAAGAGATGCAGAATTTTCCATTTAGACAACCGGACCTCACTTTCTAGAAGTGAACCCGCTCTGATACCAATTGAAAATTTGAGGTTGTCTAAATTTTATAAACAGACTGTCTCAGACAAGTCTGGACAGTAACCAGTTAACAGTAAATCGTTAAGCGTTGTTTAGCTTAGTACCAGATGAATCTTGCTAAGGCAGATTCGTCTGGATTGTAAAAATAAACAATCAGAATAAATTGTGCGGAATTATAAATGGACAAGAACACAATAATTTGAGCTTAACGTGGAAAAAACCCTAATAGGGAAAACCCACGGTTCGCATCCTGCGAACAAAACAAATCACTATATAAGGAAAGAGTTTATACAGATTAATCTAAACTACAGGATAAATCTACGCATAGACTTTATCAAACATCCAAGAAATAGATCACTCCCTGATCCTTCTGTGGCATGTAATGCGAGATGGCGTCCCACCACTCTTCAGTAGTTTTCTTTGAATCTGCAACACTTTTCAGCAACACAAACTCCCGTTCAATCTTGATCTAAACCTCCCATTTGATCTTCACGCTGAAATTCTTTCCTCCTCTAAGTGATTGAATCCTCCTCCCGGAGTATTGAAGTCACAACACAATTGAAGCTTTTTGTATTTGTGCACACACGAAAATTAGCTCCAATATTTTTAAAGTGGACGTGTATTTTTGTAGATCTCCACACGATTTTTGGATTTTTCACGTCGCCAGAAACACGTCCCATATTTCTTCTCTTTATAGTGCAATTAGGTTTCTTGATTCCCAAGTTTCCTTATTGCACAATATCTCTAATACCTGCAAAACGGATTAGAGATAATTAGTAAAGGTAAGATAAATATTCTTAAATGAATCTTACCATGAATAAAGATAATGATAAATCATAAAGATCTTACCATTTATCAATCAAGTGATTAACATAAACTTGGACTTCATATTTTCGGCCCTATCAAGAATTTCCCTACATAGATTTTCGTCCAACACATCTTACCATATGCAAACATAAGAATGAAATATTCTTGACCATATCAAGAAGATGTTTACCATATTTTGGATATCTTGACAATCACAATATATTATCAAGAATTTTACCAAAATAACAAGATCAAGATTTCAAGATATTTTCGAGATTGTGACCAAATATTTTCGGCCAATCAGAATATTTAACAAGACTTAAAATATAATCAAAATAATTATAAGTGATAAAGTTATAATTTCAAGTCAATTAAAATATTATCACAATTCTTATCACAAAATATAAGTGATAGACTTCTACCATTATCACAATACTTATCATATCAGATAAGCAACCAACATTATCTCCAAAATATTATCACAATATTTCTTGATCATTATCATAGAAGATAAGCAACAAATATTATCACAATATTACGTCCAAGAAATATTTAAGTAATTTAATTAAACTTAATAAATTACTAAATAAAAATATTTAGTAATAAACTAAATTCATTAAATTAAAAACATGTAGGAAAATAGAAAATGCCAATAAATATAACTTAAAATAAGTTAACAAAATCTACTCCAGTAGCTTCCAGATCTTGATGCTTATTCCAAGTGGATACCCCAAGAACTCTCCATCTTTGTTAACTTCCTACGCTAGTAGTCCAACCTTTTTCAACCTCCAGCAACTCTGAAGTTTTACAATTGAAGAAGTAATTCTTATGTCAAAGAGTGCATGTGTTTTAGATTAGGAACAAGTGATGTTTTCCTAATTCGAGTTGTTGGATCTCAAGAAACTAAGGGATTTAAACAATGGTGAATTTGGTTCTTGGATCATCAAATCATGGGATCAAAGATTGGATATAATTATGGCTCTGAAAAATAGACAAAAACCCCTATAATTTTCGTGCATAGGGCTTAGGTATATATAGTATGAAGTGTTTGAGATAGTTTAGAATTGTAGGAACCTTAAAATTTGTAAAATAAAATCTGTCCAGATTCAACAACCTTCAATATTTTCATCATATATTTCTCTTCTGATATCTGATGGAGTCCATTAAAATTGCGTCTGAAAGATAACTCAAAGATATACAATTCTTGTAGAAATAGGAGTTTTCCAATTCAGATGTTTGCTGTGCAAAAATCGACTCTCAACCTTAGACTAAAAATCTGAATCATTATCTTCGCGGGATTTAGATTCATCTTTAACTTCTAATTACATCACAGCTCTTCTTGAACACTTATTTGCTCTTTTTGAACCCAAATATTCAACTAAATCAAATACCATACTTTAACTCTAATTATGACTTTATAAATGAGTCCTTTCATTTAAAACTTATTACGTATTTTTATTTTTTATTTTTTATTTTTGGTCATTGGTGGCAGCCCAAAATGATAATGTTTATATATAATACTTGATCAACAATAATATAAGTATCTAATTGTAGTTTTTTCATGAACTTCACATGTAATATGTTAATTAACAATCTCTGTTCAACATAAAAATATCAAAATAAAGTAAAAGTATAACAACATCCGTGATCCAAAAATAAATAGACTTCATTTGTCCAAAAATAAGCAAATATCAAAGAGTCTACTTGTCCAAAATTATATACTATTAAAATTTAAATACAATGATTTTTCTTTAAAAAAAATAATGGGTATATGGGTCGAGCATAGGTTTTTCTACAATACCCATACTCGACCCATACTCATGTTGGGTTTCTAAATGGGATAAATACATATGTAAGGATTTTAAAAGATGGAATTTAATATTTAAGAAACTTGTGGTTTTAATACAAAAATCAGGTTTTTTGTCAAAAAAACATGTAAGGGTTGTTTGCTCCTAAAAAAAAAAAAAAGGCACTCTATAAAAGTTCAGTACAAAATGTGGACCAAGCCAGTGAAAATCAATAATAAATTCGAAAAAGGTGGGCTACTTGATGGTAGAGTCAGAAGGTTGAATAAAGCTAGTTGTATATGGGCATTCTCTTACAGGGCTTACATGTACAGTCAGATTTTCAGTTGGAAAAAAAAAACAAAAAATAGAAAATGCTCCTATTTTAAAACACGACTTTGCAAATTATTAATAGAGTTAAACCTCTGGCGACTACCTCATTTCCCCCAACGATTATTTCCCCCAAATTTTTGAAGACTCTCCAATCAAGGGTTTACAAATTCACGTAGAACCTCCATCTCCGATGACTACACTCTACATTTCCAACAAAATCGAAGATTTACGTTTGAGGAGTTCATATGTCCAACTGATTTCAGACGCAACTATTTTAGCCGCTTGACATCGTGTTATTCTATCGACGCCATTTTCAGAAATGTTGCGGAAGAATGTTGGTATCTGCCATAGCTGTAGGAGTAAGGATCATTACCTGTCTGAGTGTCCAAAAATACATATATGCCCATGGTGCCATCGTGGAATTTTAAAATGTTTTATGGTCGAGAAGGAGACAAAAAACAAAGGTAAATTTTTCTATTGTTGTAGTTTGAAGTGTGGCTATTTTCAATGGGTTAAAGAAGGAGAAGACAACAACATTATGCCTACCAAATCCATAGGGGAAGACGTCATTTCCAAATCAGTTGCAAGTTCAGTAGGAATGCCCGAATTGCCAATGATGAAGATGTGGATTTATCTGTTGATGTGAAAATTCATAAGGGAAAGGGAATTGCGGAATTCAACGTGAAGTTGGGAACTAGAACTTGACTTCCTTCAACAATTAAGCTAATTCAACTGTAATTCAGCTCAATTACATGTAATGTAAATATATAAATCAGCACTTAAACAAAATGTAATGTGATTCCATTGAACAAATGCATAGCACCGGTCATACATATAACCAAAAGTAATTGCCTTGTTCCATTACAAAAAAAAAAAAAAAAAAAAAAACTTATGCACAACAAAAAAATATTGGCTGAATAATACTCCCTTCGTCCTACAAAGATAGTCCACTATTCCTTTTTTGTCCATCCCAAAAAGGTAGTCCACTTTCTTTTTTGAGAGTGGAATTAATATTTTATGTCTCATTTTGCCTTTATTTAATGTGTTTTTTATTAGTCTAAATAAATTTATACTATTTCAATTTTTTGGAAAACTACAAAATTTATTAGGGTTATATTAGGAAAAGGGATTGTAAAACTTATTTTTCCAACAATATTAATTGACACTTCTTAATCGGTGTGAAAATAGGTAGGGGACTATCTTTATGGGACGGAGGGAGTAGTTCTCAGGGAAGAACCTCCTTCACTTCATGTCCCATCTTCAAATCGTATATATAGGTTGTAATAAGGCTTAGCCTGGACCCTCTCTTCTATAAACGCATTACTATCATCTTCGCCCTACATTAATAACCAATCAGTACAAAGCATTCATACTCTCACTACGCTGTATTTTCGACATATTGTCTTCAAAAAGCAAGGAACCCAACGATGTCTGTTTTGGTACAAACCCGACAACCAATTATTGTCATGCAAGTCATACGTTTTTATCATCGCTCCCCAACCATCTTCAAATTCATCAGGCACTTGTGTATCATAGACTAAATCATGTATATCTGAAATATGGAAACCTTATCCACTTGGTAACCAAGTTTTTATAGCAATTTCTTCAGTATGTGTCACAAACACCATCTATGTCTTGTGTTTGGGAACACAATTTCAATCGCATTTTGCATCTCCCTGTCTTGATCGGTAATTATTCCATGTGGAGCTCGACCATTCATACACTGTAGCCAAGTCCTAAATAACCAAACAAAATTTTATGTATCCTCGTTGGATAACAAACCACATCCAAGAAGCATTGATTGGCCATGATGATTCACTCCAACAAAAGGAGCGAAGGGATATCATACTTGTTTGTGAAGTAAGTCATATCAAATGTGACGACGTCACCGAACTCCTTATATGGTTCCCTAGATTTGTGATCCACCCAAAATACGTTCTTTAGATGCGACTCGTCATCCAAATCCATAATGAAGTAAAAACCTGAGCTCGATGCTTGCATTTTTGAAAAGTAAGCTTGGATCTCTATGGCATTACCTTTTCCACGTCTTAGCCACCTCACTTTTTCTATATAGTTACGACAATATTTCTCCAAAAATGTCGTATTCTCGTACCCACCCACTCCAACAATAGTAGAATTATAACTTTTGTGCAATGGAATTCATGCCATATCATTCACTTCAAGCCCCCGCTTCACATGTGCACTCAATACTCTGTTGCATCAGTATAGTCTAGACTTGGAAGGACTAGTTTTGTGATTTTGTTCAAGGTGTATTGCATTAATCCTCCATGTCCCATTACTATCTGAAGACATTGTGAGCCTCGCCTTACAACCTGTCTGAATGGTCGGTTGTGATTTCAAAGAGGTGCTTGTAATATTGCTTCTGCGGCCTTCATGACTACATGTTAAAGTAATATTCCTCAAATTTCCATCATCATCCTTCTTAGAATTCCTATTTCTAATTGGAAATCCCATCTCATATGCGTATCTTTTGTAAAACTCAAACATTTCATTTTCATCCTTAAAAATCATACCAACTTGAGGAACTATCACGAATTCTCATCTAGAATTATCCTCTTCTATGTTCATATCATAATCGGATTCACTCAAATGTGCAACATCGATGTATAAGGAGTTCTCATTTGCTGCACCAAAATAAGAGCCCATAATCATCATTTCATCAACAACTAAAATTTCAATTTCCCAAAAAAAATATGAAAGATAGCAAAATGCATGGGCAATGGTTATGCCCTTTAAATGGTCGAAGTGCAATGGCTAAATTGCATTACCAATAGTTCAAGAATCAAACTCCCATACTAACTAAAATCTTCAAATCATTCATCATTAGTTTAGGGAAGATGAAGATTTATATACATACGTATATCTGTCATATCGAAAACAATGGAGGAAGAATAGAGCTCGTGGTGGTCGGGAGTGAAGCAGATGGTGGTCGGCAGCAGTCTACTTCTATTGGCCGGAGACAAGAATGGATGAAGGCGGGACGTGAACGCTTATCTTGAGGGGAAATAGTACATGGGTTACATGTTCTTTTTTTCATTTTTTTTACAATTGTCTTAATTTAGTTTCCATTTAAACAAAAAGACTACAACCATGTCATTGCCACGTCAACGCTGATTGTATCTATACATACCTATAAGAGAATGCCCCTATACAACTAGCTTTATTCCAGAAGGTTGGTGCGAACTTTTTTCCCATGGACAGTATTAGCCTACCTTTAATGTTTAGCACATGTTGAGATAATGTAAAGCAGGGGTTGAATTGGAATTTAAGTTGACATATTCATGTGGGCTTAACTGAAAAATGCAAAAAAACACGAACTTTACATTTTTTTTTAACTACCAAATAGTGCTAATTAAATATATTTTATTAATTAAATAGGTTAAGGTGACAATTATATAACTTGTGGTCACAATCACAAGTTATAAATTTATTTGGTCGAAACTAAATTTTCGATCACAAATTTCAAAATTACAGGTCACAACTTATTTTCGGTCACAAATAATCAAATTATTCGATTACAATTTATTATTCAGCCAAAAATCACAAATATTAAAAGTCACGACTTATTTGAGCTCACAATTATACAACTTATGGTTACAAACACAAATCACAAATTTTATAAGTCACAAATTATGAATTTTTTTTGTCACGAATTATAAAATTGTTTGGTCACAACTTAATTCATGGTCAAAAATAACAAATTTATAGATCATAACTTATTTTCGATCACAAATTATCAAACTAATTGGTTACAAATTATTATTCGGTCATAAATCACAAATAGTAAAGGTCACGACTTATTTCTCATTCACAAATCATAATATTTATGGCTCACAACTAATTTCTAGGTCACAAATATTAGGTCACCACTTATTTTCGGTCACAAATTAAAATTTTAAAGGTTACAACTTATTTTCGATCACAAATCACAATTTATTTTTTTGGTCACAATTTATAAAACTAATCGGTCACAAATTTATTATTTGGTCACATATCACAAATTTTATATGTCATGACTTATTTATCAGTCACGGATTACAAATGTAATTGTTCACAATTTCATTCTTGATCATGACTAATTTTGGGTCACAAATTAATTATTCAATTGGTTACAATCTATTTCTCGATCACAAATTACGAATTTATAGGTCACGACTTAATTTTTGGTCACAAATATCGAATTTTATAAGCCACAACTTATTTGGTGGTCATAAATTTCAAATTAATCGATCACAAATTATTATTCGATTACAAATCACAAATATTAAAGATCACTACTTATTTCTCAATCACAAATCAAAAAAATTATGGCTAATTTTTTTCAGCCACAAATATTTGGTCAAGACTTATTTTCGATCATAAATTAAGAATTTATATGTCACAACTTATTTATCGATCACAATTTATAAAAATTAATCGGTTACAAATCTCGATTTGTTAAGTCACAATTTATACAATTTATTTATGATCACAGTCACAAATTTATAGGTCACAAATTATGAGATTTTTTGGTCACAAATTATAAAATTACTGATCACGACTTAATTCTCGATCACAGGTTAATAAGTAACAACTTATTTTTTTTATCACAAGTCATCAAATTAATCGACCACAATTTATTATTCGATCAGAAATCACAAATATTTAAGGTTACGACTTATTTCTAAGTCACAAATCACAAAATTTATAGGTAACGACTAATTTTTCGATCACAAATTATAAATTTATAGGTCACAACTCATTTATCGATCAAAAGTCACAAATTTATAAGTCACAACGTTTTTCTTGGTCACAAATTATGAAGATTTGGTCAAGATTTATTTTTCGGTCACGATTTACAAATTTCTTCAATCACAACTTATTTATCGATCACAAATCTTAAACTTTGTAGGTTACAAATCTCGATTCTATAAGTCGCTTTTTTTTTTTTTTGCGATCACAATTTCAAGTTAATTAGTCTCATTTTAACACATTATGAGTCACAATTACAAAATTTTGTCACAATATTAAAATTTTTAGATCACGGCTTATTTATTTAATCATTCACAATCTATAATTGATCACAAATAAGTTACCACCCCCACCTTCCAACACCATTGTTGTCGATTATTATAGCACCACCGGTAAACACCAACTTGCACCAACGCCGCTGCCACTGCACCTCACCGACTGCACCACCACCTAACACAACACCCAAACTTCAAAACCACCGCACCACCTCCTACTTCGCACAGTCGTCTACAATACTACCACCACCTACATCAAACCAGAGCACAGCCCTCCTCATCTCCTCACATCACTTCCACCAACAAGACGGTGGCCCAGTATCCACTACCAACATGCACAACAGCTCGCCACAAGTACTTATGGAAAATAGATCAAAGCCCCCACTGACTCCATAAAACATATCCAATCCTCCACTAGTGCTTCATCATCCACGATCACAACCCACCGTACCACACATCCACCGAACCACCACCGCTTCAATCCTAGAACAAATCCTCGGTCAAACCACCACCACATACACAAAAAACAACGCCCCCTTTACGTGGTGAGACGTTGTGTGCAGAAGTTTTGTTTTTGTTTTTTCGACACAGATTCAAAGGTTGCCGCATTACATTAGTTGTCCAGGAACGGAAGAATCGTCAACCACCATAAATTTGCTTCACCTTCGAATTAATCCATGTCCTCCTTGACTAGCGATGGCAATACCAGTAGCTTGCAACCCGATGTGGTCGGGATTTCAAATCATCAACTTTCACGGGTCTCATCCTCCGCCCCACCGCCTCGTTCTACGTCGTCAAGCAAAAACCCACCGTGATGGTGAAGAGAGTGAGAGGAGAGATATTTTGGTATATTTTAATTGAATTTACTAATATTAAAAAAAAAAAAAAAAATCAACTCTAGACCTGATTTTTGAACAAATAATTTGGGAATTTGATTTTTGAATTGTAATCCTTAAAAACAGCCGTAAATGTAATTTCCTCATTCTAAATCTATGCTCATACCCTATCCACAAACTCATTGAATCGGGTAATTTTTATCTATTTGTGTTGGGTACTTAACGAGTTTTAGATTCGTAGGTATTATTGTGATCCGTATGAACCATAATTGAATAATAAAGTTGATTTTATTTATTTATTTAGATAACAACCTTGTCTTGAAGAAAAAGCCACCCCGCCCCCACTCCTGTAAATATCTACCACTACTGAAATACTGTCTCGTTTAGCCTCTGTTCGGTAAATTATACATTAATTACTGTTTCTATTCCCGTAGCACAAGATGTTCAGGAACCAGTATGATACGGACGTAACGACATGGTCTCCGGCGGGGAGGCTGTTCCAGGTGGAGTACGCCATGGAGGCAGTGAAGCAGGGTTCGGCGGCGATAGGTCTGAGAACGAAGAGCCATGTGGTTTTGGCTTGCGTAAATAAGTCCAACTCCGAACTCTCATCCCATCAGAAGAAAATTTTTAAGGTTGACGATCACATCGGCGTCGCCATTTCTGGCCTTACCGCCGATGGACGTGTACTGTCACGCTACATGCGTAATGAGTGTATTAATTACTTCTATTCGTTCGAGTCGCAGCTTCCCGTTGGTCGTCTCGTCGTTCAGCTCGCCGATAAGGCCCAGGTCATTGATTAAAATTAAACCCAATTTTCGATTTTATTTTTCAATTGATTTGTTGTTTTGTATTTGTGTTGATTATTGATTTGGTGCATTGTAGAGGAGATAGTGAGTCTGTATTATGGGAATTGAGGGGTTGGGGCTTTTAGGTTGAGTGTTCAAAATTTTATTACGAGAATTAAATTTTATACATTTTAGATTTTATGAAAGCAATTTTCTTGTTTCTCTTAAAAACCCTAATTTTCATTTTTGTTACATTGATTTTTTTTTTTTTTTTTTTTTTTGAACGGTGTAAGAATAGTTAGTTTGTTTACTTGTTAGTTGTTAGTTAGTTATTTGTTAGTTGTTAATTGGTTAGTTGTTTGTGATCCCTTCTATCAAATGGGGTTAACATCATTGTAATCACAAGTCATTCAATACAACTTCCATTTCCATCTTTTCTAATATGGTATCAGAGTAGTGTTATATTGAAGAAAGATGTCTCCCTTCTCAGATGGAAACCAAGCAATCAAATCACCATTCAACAACTGTTTTTTCATTGAATCTGAAAACCTCTTTTTCTTTCTTGAAGATGATTTCGTGAATCGATAGAGAGGCCCACACCAAAGCACCCCAACCTCCTCCAGAGCAGCATTCTGGTGTGCCTCCTCTCTTTCGGTGTTCTCGTGCTTCTCGCTCGTTTGGCTTACGTCATCACCGTCATGGGCCGATCTTGTGACTCCCTTGACTTCTGCTTCTTCCCTCAGTCCATCAAATTCAATATCGCAACATCCACCACTAACATTTGCGCCACCAGTGTCAACGCTGCTGCAAACATCTCCATTGTTCCTTTCACTCGCCTGAAAACCTATTATTCCTCCATTTTTCTAGACCTAATTGCTCAACACTTCCTATTGCTAAATTCAAAATCTCTCTACATCGGGGGTATTATAGGAGAAGAAATTATTGCGTTGAAAGAGATTGGAGTGTTCGATTCCGCTGGGATTCCCTTGAAGAAATCGTCTCAGTCGTTTGTACAATACAAGAATCAGACATTTGGTTTCGTGTTTTTCAAAGAAAAGGTAAAGGTAAATAAAGACACGTCTTAGGGGAGAGACACCTTCACATTGGTGCTTTTATGGAATTTGAAAAGTTCTTGGCAGTTAGCAATAGTTTGGGGTTAACATCATTGTAATCACAAGTCATTCAATACAATTTCCATTTCCATCTTTTCTAATAAAGGGTGATAATAATTGTGTTGGTACATAATTCAGTGTTATAAAAAGCTCGCTTACGATTAGGCGCTCTGAGGCTTGAAGCTTGGTCTCACCGTTTCGTCACGATTTGTGCTTCACCAGGGCTTTGTTCCCACATTGCTGCGCTTTTTCGTGTTTAGGCGCGCTTAAGCGTGATGCTAGGCCTCGTCTCTTGGTCACCTTTTACATTTTTCAAAACATTGGTATATATAGATGATATATCCTGGAACACGGATTTTGAGAGATTTTAGGGCTTTAGATTGAGAGCCTAATAGTGTGGGAATTTTTTATTGAATGTTAATTAAATTATCAAAGAATTAGATATTAAATTTGTTGGAAAGCAGTTTTCTTGTTCCTTCAGTGAAAAATGGGATTACCCTTCGAACTTTGATTCGTGTTCAGTGTTAATTTATTTAGTTTGTGCAATTCTATCATTTTTTTGTAAGGTCCAAATAAGCACTGTTTCATTTGGAGTTAATAGTATGGGATAATGGGAACTCTGCAATGTGGAATCTTAAAAAAAGGTTTTAAAATAGATCATCAAAAAGTGTTTCATAAGAGAGTTCTTATGGTCATTGTTATCTTGGAAACATGACTATAGTCTATGTTAAATGATACTCCCTCCGTTCCAATTATATAGACTTATTTCCTTATTGGAAAATATTTATTTTGTTTGTTTACCAATGTACCCCTATTTATTACTTCCAATATAATAGTTTTGATATTAAATAAAGGTAAGTTGGAAATTTTCTTTACAAAAATTACTTTTTCAATGATATTAAATATGTTTTTTTAATCTATGTGAAAAGTCAAAACAAACCTATATAATTGGAACGGAAGAAGTATAGGATAGAAGGTCATCCAATTTAAATAGTGTAGACAGATCATTTATATCCTTAGCAAAAGATTATCTTGATGCTGAGTTGAAGGGCCTCGTTCATTTCTTTTTGAACAATTATTTTGTCTCCTACATGTTAATGTGCTTTCATTTGCACGGTAAAAAATTCATGTTAATGTACCATACCTCTTATGTGGAGGTAGGAATGGCAATGGGCTAAACAAAACCGGCTCGGCTCATCCAAACTCAAGCTTGTCTGAGCTCGTGCTTGGCCCACGTGCTCAAGGGCAATATTAAAAAAGTGACCATTTTGTCACAAAAAGAAAAAGAGCCCACAAGTTGCTTGCCCAAAAATTTCTCCAGCTCGGCTCATTATCCATCCCTGCTCGGAAAGGAGGGGGATTGGTGCTAGAGTTGAAGCAGCATTGATTGCATATATGTTGAGTTGGGGATAAACTTTGTATGTGAATTAACTCGAGGATTTTAAAAAAATTGTTCCGCCATTTATACGATGGGTTTGGTTTGGATTATAGAGTTAGGATATCCATGTTTAAGTTTGTTTTAAAACTTCCGCATTCAGGTATTAGGATCATCTTTAAAACTGCTGATTTTTGGGATGTATTATTGGTGTATAAATATTATCATAGTATGTATATCTACATATTGCTTGCTTCTTAAATACTACAATCACAATGAATATCAAAATCTGGTTCACATGTCAACTGGTATTGAAGATGAGATTGGCCTATGTATAGTGTCAAGCATAGACAATTGATCATTCTGCTTCTCATGTGTTGATCCAAATTCTATATACATGTCTGCAATTTGTTTGGGACTTGAAATCTGCAATTTTTGTTTAGATTTACATGATTTGAACATCCACTTCCGTTAATCAAAAATATTGTGAATGAATGCGTTTATTTGATTTTCCTTTTTCTCATTATACCAGCTTGCTTCAGTTGGCTCATAACACAGCCTGTAAGAATCATTCTGGCCTCACATCTTGGTCTTGTTTTCTAGAGTTTATATGCAGAAGCCCCTCATATCTTTCTTTGTTGCAGGTTTGCACGCAACGCTCATGGAAACGTCCTTATGGTGTTGGCCTGCTGGTTGGTGGTTTAGATGAGTCTGGTGCTCACCTATATTACAACTGTCCAAGTGGTAATTACTTTGAATATCAAGCTTTTGCAATTGGATCTCGGTCACAGGCTGCAAAAACATACTTAGAGCGCAAGTTTGAAACTTTTATGGAGTCTTCACGGGAAAATTTGATCAAGGATGCACTCTTTGCCTTGAGGGAGACATTACAAGGAGAGAAACTAACAAGCTCCACGTGCACAATAGCTGTGCTAGGAGTTGGAGAGGCATTCCATATTTTGGATCAAGAAACTGTGCAAGCGCTAATTAACGAATTCGAGATAGCAGGTGAAGAGGCCCCTGCAGATGAGGCTGCTGCTACAGATGAAGCTCGTGATTCGGAATCCGGTGCAACTTCTTCCGATCAGGTAACCCCCTCTGACCCAGATGTCGCTCCAATGGATATGTGATAATGTCACCTTCTTTGGGACCTTTCATTGTTAAGGAAACGAGTTTGTCATGTTGCACCCCTTGACCCCCCCTATCGGAAGATGATAGTAGAACTAGACTTGCAGAACATCTTTGAGATGTTTTATTGTTGGATATTTATGTTTATGTAGTTCTTCATCTGTGCAACAATTCGAGTGTACCTTTGTTGATGAACGTATGGTCATGAATTTCTTGTAACGGGAACATTTTGGTTATGATATTTGTGTGTATCTTGTTATTGTCACAACTCTGATTGTAGTTCGACTTGATCACAATTGTAGTTTATCTTTTGACACTTTAATTTTTCTCTTTCTTTCATTATTCTTATGACTACAGTCTAAGTCGCATTAAATGAAATGTATTGTTCAGTTGGGTCTCATAATTCTATTTTAAATTGAACCAATTACATAAACTGGGGTTGTAGCATTAAGTTTTATTCTTGTACATTTTTGTGTTTTTTAGCCTCGGTTTGGCAAGCTTGTAGATAAACAATTTTTTCTTCACAATTTTTCAAACCACTTTTTAGCTACGTACATTTTTCAAATAACTTTTCAATCACACAGTTTTCCTTGTACCCCTTGCAAAGGTGCGAATGTTATAATATTTCAAAATTGACTCATTTAAATTTTAGAGACTTTACTTTCAATGATTTTGGGCATGTTAGAGCATTATGTTATCAGCTGAATCTTAAATCAACTGTTTAGAGTTTTTTTTTTTTTAAAAATTAAATTTCTATTTTAATTCTTAAAGAGACATTTTCTTGTTTGGCAAATTTATTGATCTTTTTAGAGAAATAATAGTGTCTCATAGTTATCAGGCTTGACCCGATTGGTGACCCAAAAAAATATTGGGTCTCCCGGTCAATGGTTCAACCGGTGGGTTAGTATTAGATCGTGACTTTCAATACGTAACGACATTCTACTTGTACCAATTTGGCTAAGTTCTATCCTTTCATGCAAGGAACCCACTTTCCAATCTCTACCCTTGCAAAAATGATACAAGAATTTTGTTGTGGAATAATTTCATAAAAATCAGTTCAACCTAAACCCGTCCGGTTTAGTTCAAGTGGAATTTATGCCTAGTTTCCGATCTCTACCCTTGCAGAAATGAATCGATGATATTATTAAAATTGGGCAATTATATTGACAACATTAATTTTATCAACCACACCACATTATATACACATTTATTTATTAAAGCATAAATTTTATAATTACACCACATCCCTTTTAAAAATATAACATTTGCTAAATAAAAAATGCACATCACATATTTTCGTGAAGACTTCTTCCATCGTCAAACAAATTTTGTGATGGTGGAGGAGGGTGTATCATCCAAAAGCTATCAAGTTCAGGCTGAAAAAATGCAGGCTTGCTTCATTGCTTATAATTTCCTTTACATATGGTAGTGATTTAGAGTTATAATTTTTTTATTTTTTTCCATTCAAGTGTCTGTCCCCACACCGCATTCAACATAGTTTCTTATCACTAATCAAATTGTATAGGGAGTCTTATAATTTTTCCTTCTGTTTCATAATTAGGCTAAAATACATATTCAAGCAAATGTAGGAGGAACAAACAAAGGATAAAGCTATAATAATTTAAACTCAATATAAGCAACAAGAAAGTTTCATCGTCAATATGATTCCATAGCGTGCTAGCATATTAATTCCTATTTTAGCCAAATTATCTATTATTGACTCATAGAAAATGACAAATAAAACAAAGAAATTTTTTGTAAAAATAAAATAAAATAAAATTATCAATAACTTCTGAATTTTTTTAAAGTAATATATATATAGTTTAGGGTTTTTAAGATTTGTGGTGTACACAAGAATAAAGAAAAAGAAAAGCTTATATAATGAGAGGATTATTAAATCAATTTGTGACCAATCGTTGTATGGGTTCGTACTTGAGCTTGGTACTCGGTAGTTGGGATATAAAATCGATTGCTGTGACTCAACATATTCAATCACAACTCGCAATAGCTTGTTTAGTATATTGAACCAACCCACGTGGATGAAATTATGTAAAATTAAATTGATGCAAATTACTGACTGATTGATATATATATATGAAGGTGCAGTAATTCATGATTTGTGGATTGTTTTGCTCGTTCATACGGAAGCTTGGTCATCTGCAATTGACATATTGGCTCGATTGCAATTTCTTAACAGAATCATTAAGAGCTACAGGCACTGGGGAAAGTTAACCTTTCTCAATGGTGCGTCTTATACATTATTCCCGTCGTTCGGTTTTTACCCCAAAAATATGTTTGATAGTGAGATTAAGGTGTACCACTTGAAACTATTCACCCATATTAACCACATCCCTCCAAATTATTTTACCTTCAAACCATAACATCACCTGGTCACATGATTATTTTTCGTTTCATAATTCTCATTTTATCCTTCATTCGATTCTCCTTCCAAATTCTGATTTAATGGGTAAGTATCAATCGGGCAAAAAACAGAGTTCGCAATCAAATTCAAAAAGAAAGCATCTGGTTTTAATCTATTGAGAAAACACCGTAAAAGTGTTCGTATGCCCCATAGGAACAAAACATCGAACAAAGTCCCGCTACAAAACATGTTATGTTCTCTCTCTCTCTCTCCCTCTCTCTTTTTTTTTTTTTTTTTTTTTTTTTTTTTGAGTTTTTAAATCAATATTTTGAAATGTTTAGAGTTTCTTGGTTCAAAAAGGGAATATATTTAACAGGATAGTTCTATTTGAACCCATCCATGCCCTCATGTGTGACACCACACTCACATGGGATGTGGGGTCCGAGGCCTTAATTGTGTATCGAACCCGACATCTCATGTGAATGTAGTGTCAAATATGGGAGCATGGGTAGGGTGTAAGTAGCATTACCCTATTTAACAAGGACCTGTGTGTTACTTTTGAATTGTAACTGGTTGATGATTTGTTTAGTCCGAATCTTTCCCCTAAATGCAATAATGAGACTTGAAGGTGAACCCTGATTATTAGTTTAAGGGGAAGGTTAGCATTAAGCCATCTAATCTAATAGATGCTACTTGAAGTGGTGACTCATGGTGATGCGATCTTACTTGGAAAATAAGACAAAGAAAGCGGAATAATAAACAAATGATAGGAAAGATCTAAATTCAGTAAGAAAACAATAACAAGAATCAAGAAATAAAATAATGAAAAATTCAAATTAATGATAGACCTTGATCCAACAATCACAACGCAATGAATCGACGATGCAAAATGAAGAGAACCAAGATTGGAGAACACCACAAGGGATGTCAACTTCCTTGATAAGTTCGTTAGATGAACGTCACAAAGAATGAATCTTTGATAAGTTCAAAATAAAAAGTAAATTCTCAACTTTTAAAGAGAAAATACTCTCAAAATTAGTTCAATATCAAAGTTCCCTTCAATAATAAATGAAAAACGGCATAACAACTAACCCTAGCCGCTAATGGGTACAAAATAGAGTTAAGAAATAATTAAAACGGAAATAAAAACTCGCGACACAGTTACGGTCGTGAAGGATTTAACTTACGACCATAAGTTAATTTTTGCTCCAAATTACGTTTTGCTGAATTTCTACAGTTACGGATGTGACTAAACAACTTACGGCCGTAAGTTGTTTCCTGGTCAAAATTCTTCACTTCGTCCTTTGACTTGAATTTCGGCTTCCATTCGCTTTCACTCGTCTTGGGACCTCTTTTATCACTTCTTGTTAGTTTTTTTAAGCCACTGAGCTTGTGCTTGAGCTTGAGCTTGGGTTCCTTGTGTGATGATGTTTTCTTTGAACTCTTACTCTGGATCACATCATCCCCTCTCTTGAAGATGATTTGACCTCGAATCTGCAACTTGCCAAATCTTCAAGTGTTTTCTGATTTTGTTTGCTTGAGGAACCGTTGTATGCTTGCTTCCCTTCAACCTTCTAGGTTGTATATTTTTGCAAATAAATTCCTTCCCAGCTTTAATTATATGAAGTTATTTTGACACCTGCAAAACATATTTAATGGAAATGGGGAGGGGTTTGTTAGCATGACTAAGTGCAAGGATTGATTCTTTGTACCTCAACCGTTGTGCAAATAAGTTCATTTTGTGGGTTGACCCTCTTTTCTTTTTTTCCTCTACACTCATGCTCTCCTTTTTATGAGGTCGTGGCCTCAATTCTCTTATTTTTCTCCTCAATCACCCATCAATTTCAATTGATCATTTTGTATTTGGGCCGAGGACAATGGCATAAGTTTGAATTTATTTCCGCCCTTCACAAAACTATACTATTTTTTAAATCCGTCATGTATTACCCTCATATCATGTTGTCATGGCCTTCCCAACAAGATATGTCCCAACATGCATAGGCATTACCTTAGTTTGATACTTGCATCAAATGGGATGTTTACTTCTTTAATGTTTAAATGTTTGAACTTATTAATCATATTCTCAATATAATATGATTGATTAAGCATAAAACCCTCATTTTTTCTTGTGACCTTGATACCTAATATGGTATCCACTTGCCCAAGATCTTTCATTTTAAATGTGGAAGATAGAAACATTTTTGTTTCATTTATGTCTTCCATATGATTTCTTATAATCAACATGTCATCTACATAAAGGCGTATAATCAGAACATGTTTTTCATGTTCCTTTGAATATAAGTACTTATCAACACTATTGTGTTTGAATCCAAATGACACAATTGCCAAATCAAATTTCTCATGCCATTTTTTCGGTACTTGCTTTAAACCATATAATGATTTTGACTAATTTGCATACTTTCTTTTCGTTTCCAGGGAGAACAAAATCTTCCGGTTGTTCCATACAAACCTCCTCATTGAGGTCCCCATTTAAGAAAGCTATTTTAACATCCATTTGATGTATATGGAAATTATAAATGGAAGCTAAGGCAAGCATTATTCTTATAGATGTAACGCGTGTCACGAGTGCATATGTGTCAAAATAATCTATTCCTTCTTTTTGTCGATATCCCTTGGCTACTAGTCGGGCTTTAAAAGTATTGAAAGTACCATCTGCATTGTGCTTCTTTCTAAATACTCATTTGCAGCCTATTGGTTTAGAGTCATGTGGTAAATCAACAAGTTCTCAAGTATTATTAGACATTATTGAATTCATTTCATCCTTTATAGCATATTTCCAAAAGATACTATCTCTAGATGACATAGCCTCTTCGTAAGTTTTAGGATCGGTTTCGTTTTGAAGAACATATGGTATTGTTCTTATGATACTTTTTATATTTCCCTTCAACAAGATAAAGAGATATAAGTTGAGAGTCTATTTCATCTGGTCCTAGTACCTTTTCTTTTCCAGTTCTTTTGCTTTTACGAAGTTCATTAAGATCATCAACATCTTTAAAGGATGGTTCTCCAAGTGATTTTGTAGAATTAGAATCTCTTTATTTGATTTCTCAATAGAATTATTATTCGAAGATAAAGAATCCTCAAAGAACTCCACTTCACGTGACTCAATTATCACATTGGCCTCCAAATTCAATAATCGATATGCTTTATTTTTTGAAGCATATCCAACAAATACACATTTGATCCCTCTTGGACCAAGTTTTGTTCATTTAAGATTGGTGTTTTTCCAATAAGCAAGACACCCTCACACTTTGAAGTAACCAATATTTGGTTTTCTTCATTTCCATAATTCATATGGAGATACTTTTGTAGTTTTAGAAGGAACTCTATTCAATATATGACATGCACTTAATAAAGCTTCACCCCACAGATTAAATGGCAATTTAGAATATAACAACATTGCATTAATCATTTCAGCAAGTGTCCTATTTTTTCTTTCCGCCAAACCATTTTGTTCGGGTATTCTAGGTGCACTACATTGATGAATTATGCCATATTGTTCACAAAATAAGTTAAAATCACTAGAGAAATATTCACCTCCTCTATCACATATAAGAGTTTTTATTTTCTTATTTAAGTGATTTTCAACTTCATTTTTATATACTTTGAAAGTTTCAAAAGCTTCATCATTATGTTTCAATAAATAAGCATAAGAAAATTTAGAACAATCATCAATGAATGTTAAGAAATATCAATTTCCACCTCTTGTCAACATACCATTTGATTGACATATGTCAGTATGCACAATATCTAAAAATTGTGTTATTCTAGTTACACTCTGAAAAAGGTTTCTTAATCATTTTAGATTCTACACAAGTTTTGCACTTATAAACTTTATTTTCATCATAAGTTATTAAGTCACACTTTTTCATTCAGTTCATATTGTTGTTTCTTATATGCCCTAATCTACCATGCCATAAAGTAAAAGAGTTAAGCATATATTCGGAATTCACTTTATTCATATTATTGTCAACGGTACATAGTTTGACCATTCCATCATTAGAATAGCATTTTCCAACAAAGATTTCATTTCGAGATAGTACAAGTTTACCGGATTCATAAACACTTTTGATTCTTAGTTTTCCCAAGAGGTCACCACTAACTAAGTTCATATTCATGTCCGAAACATGGAATACATTAGTAATAGTAACGATTTTTCTGGATGTGAAGATGATATCTACATTTCCTTTTACAACCACTTTGGAGCGGCCTTCATTACTCATTTGTATTCCATGTCCATCTTCCAAGTCATGATAAGTTTTAAACAAAGACTTATCTTAACTTACATGTATGGTAGTACATGTGCCATACCACCATTCTTGAACTTTTCCTTTAATAGTGTTGACTTCACATATTATAGTCACAATGTTGTCATCTTCAATGGAGTTTATTTTGTGTTCTCCACTGGATTTCTTCTTATGCCTACACACCTTGGCCCAATGACCGGGTTTTCCACAAATATAACATGGCCCCCTTGATTTTGGTTTGAATTTCCCTTTGTCCTTTTAGGACCAAGAAGACTCACTTTAAACTTTTCTTTGTTGGAGTATTCGGTTTTCTCAATAGCATTCACTTTTGATTTTGCTCCATAAGAAATTTCATTCTTTGTCCCTAATTCTCGATTCTTCTTCAGTACGTAGATGTTTTTGTAGACGTTTCAAAGAAAGATTGTCGGAGTTACGAAGAATCTTCTTCCAGTAACCTTTCCAAGCACTTGGAGGTTTGACAACAATTGCCCCTACTTGAAAAGATTCGGGGAGTTCTATTTTAACCACTTTTAATTTGTTGACAAGTACTTGCATTTCATGCACTTGAGGAAGAATAGGAATATTGTCCAAAAATTTAAAATAAAAATATTTTGTAATTAAAAGTTTCTTAGTACCTTCTTCTTCTTCTTCTTCTTTATTTTTGTTTTCCAACTCGTTCCAAATATCCATTTCCGAAGAAATGTTGATGTAGAGATCATATAACCGATCCGACAAAGCATTCAAAATATGACCACGACATATTAATTCATCATCTTGTCTTTTCTTCCTTTCGGCCCTTATTGCTTTCGTGTCCATCTCCGCTGGTTCAGCTAAAGGTTCCAAATTCAGATCCAAAATGTAGAAAATCTTCAATTTGATGAGTAGGAATTTTAACTTGTTTTGCCAATACGTGAAGTTTATTCCATCAAATCTATCGAGCCTCACAAAATCTTGGTTCATCAATTTAACAGTTGCAAGAGTTGTTTCATTCTCCATGGCAAGATATAATTTGAGATTGTTGAAAATGTAGTGTAAGAGAATGAAGAAAACAATAAAAAAACAAGAAATGATGAAGAAATGTATAAGGCTCAAACACGTAGAACGTTATCCTAAAACTATATTTGTTCCACCGGGATTTGAGTTCGCTTTTGAGGATTATAGCAAATAGGTTTGTATGATTGATCAAAACTTTTTTCAAGTTCAAACAAAACAAAAGTAAGAACTTGAAACTAAAAAGAAGAACACTAAATAAGGAATGAAGAAATAGATATTTGGATATCAATCTTTGATTCAAGAAGGTTCAAAAGTGATTTGGAATGGAGTATTAACTCCTATTTATAAATATCCAAGCAACACCCACGAATTGGTGCCAACTTTCCATGAAAAGATAAATTATTTCATCAAAAAATGTCAAATTCAAATTTAAATAAACCAAAAAAAGGGTCAAATTTTTATACCGTGTGGTCGCGCGGTTAAACCCGTGCCATCGCATGATTATACCATTTAATAAAATTTAAGCTTACGTCAAAAATTGACATGTGATCACATGATTTTTGTATCGTGCGGTCGTATGGTTTTTCCGGATTTTGGCCACCTTTATTTTTTCATTTCCATTTATTTTTAAATTCATTCCTTCTTTTTTATTATCAATCATTTTGAATTTTATATATATATATATATCCATCTAACATTCTTTCCCTAAATCCTTTCTCAATTCAAGAAGTCGCATTCTATTCTATTTCACAACCTTGTCTTAATGATACTGAAAATTTGAAGTTGTCTATGTTTTATGAACAGACTGTCACATATAAGTTTGGACAGTAACCAATTAACAGTAAATCGTTAAGATTGGTTTTAGCGCAATATCAGATGAATCTTGCTAATGCAGATTCGTCTGGATAGTAAAACGTAAATGGACAGAATAAATTATGCAGAATTGTAAATAGACAAGAACACAATAATTTGAGCTTAACGTGGGAAAAATCCTAACAGGGAAATCCCACAGCTCGCATCCTACAGACAAATATCAATCACTATATAAGAAAAGAGTTTATTCAGATCAATCTAAACTACAGGATAAATCTACGCATAGACTTATCAAACATCCAAGAAATAGATTACTCCCTAATCCTTCTATGACATGTAATGTGAGCTGATGTCCCACCACTCTTCTGTAGCTTTCTTTGAATCTGCAACAATCTTCAGCAACACGAACTCCCGTTCGATCTTGATCCAAACCTCCCGTTTGATCTTCAGGCTGAAGGACTTTTCTTCTCTCGGTGATTGATAAACTCCTCCCGGAGAAACACGATTTACAAATCTATTTTTGGCATGAAAGAATAAGCCCTATATCTCTAGATTATTCATGCACATCCAGAAGTCACACAATGAAGAAGCCGTATATGTATTTTGTACCACACGGATTTTAGCTTCTCTGACTTCTTTTTGTAGTGGACGTGTATGTTTAAGCACCACACGAATTTCTTGTATTCTACACGTTTAGGGAAACCATCCGCGTTTTCCTTATTTATATGCAATTGGATTGCTTGGCCATCAAGAATCCTACTTGCACTAATCTTGATTTCCTGCAATAAAATCAAGAAAGATAAGGTAAGATAAATCAAGAATCTTACCATAATGAACAATAAGGTAAGATAATTATAAATTCAATCATCTTACCATAAGTGATGATAAGGTAAGATAATCAAGGTTGTTTGCAAATCTTACCTTAAGTGATAAACTTGGATATCAAGAAATAAATCATCAAGAAACTCGGTCAATCACAATATATCTTGATGTAATCTTACCATAAAAGATAAACTTGGATACCAAGAATGAAATCATGAAGATACTCGGCCAATAGGATTATTTTAACAAGGCTAAAATATTATTATAATACTTATAAGTGATAAAGATAAAATTCTAAGCCTAGTAAAATATTATCACAATTCTTGATCCTTATCATAAGTGATAAGTGATAGAATTCTAGCCCAAGTATACAATTATCACAATTCTCAATACTTATCATAAAAGTTAAGTAACACAATTTATCTCCAAATATTACAAGATAATTATTCCAACAAAAATGAGAGATAAATATGATTGCAATTTCAAATTCAAGTAAACAACTAGTAATTTAATTAAACTTAATAAAAATTACTAAACACACGTGTAAAGTAATTAAATTAAATTCACTTAAATTACAACATGTAGAAAAATAGAAAATGCCAATAAACATAACTTAAAATAAGTTAACAACTCCCCCTTTGGCTTTTTTCTATTTTTCCAAAACCTAATCATTTTTTCATAAGCACAAGTAGAAGTAACTAAAGCTCCCCCTATCAAAATCCTCCCCATCAAGTTATGCATCATAATCTGTTCATAACAATCAATTTATGCATGTAAAGAGAGAAGAATAATAAGCACATAAGGAGCATCCAAATAAATCAAAAGTTACTTCAACATTCAATCAATCAGAAAAGATGAGAAAAAAATACTACTCCCCCTTTTTGGAAGAAATAGGGGAAGACTTCTACGTCTTGTAACCTACCAATGTAAGCATGACTAGAAAAAAATAGGCAAAAGTCAGTTACAGACCATATAAACTGGAAATAAAAGTTGAGTTTTAGAAAACTCGGCAAACACAATAATTGCTCCACCTTATTTCAATACTTAAAATTTTAATGCAGTAGGATACAATATCTATGTCTCTCCCCAACGACCCCTTAAAACATAGAATTCATGAAAACATGCAAAATAGATTTTTCTTCCAGTTGCTCAATTCTGCCATTCTGTCCAGTCGATTCAGGTTGGCCAGATCCATCATAGGTCTCTAGACACCAAGATATATGGTTTTTGAGAACCAGCATAGGCACCAGTCGACCAAAACTTAAAACTGATAGGTGTAAGTGTACCTTTGGTAGTCTACATAAGATTGCTAACAAATGATGAATGATCATACCTGGATCCACCTGGTGCAGTATATTCATCTTCCCTGTACTCAATTTCTTTTTCTTTGTGGTCACTGTGTTATTAACCTTTTTCTGTTATTTCTGTCTGGCCTAGCAGTCTCATCTTCTTCAGATCATCCTTGTTTCAGGCCTTCTCTCTAATCAGATTCATTCTCACTTCCAGACCTCTCTAACTCATCAGACTCAGATTCCTCTGTTTCATCTGGTTTTTCTTTTGAAGAACCTCCAAGCAACTGATCCAGCGTGTCTTCAAGTCTTTTGACACAAACCCTAAGACTAGATACCTCTGCCTTTAACCTAACAATCTCTACTTCTAGCTGGCCAATTCTGGCATCCTGGCTAGACGAATCCTATTTACCAACAGTGTCACCCAAAACCTGTTTCCTGTGAGAGGTCTGCACTCTCAGTGTTTTCCTGCATCTGACCCGGTTTAACACCTTGTCAAGGACCACTCCCTGAGACTCAACCAACAATTGATTCCTCTGCTTTCTCTTCTTCAGCCTCTGACTCGGAATCACCAGATTCATCTGTTGTACTGAGTCCGGGTTAGATCTATTTAAGACTTCAGCCAATACATTTTTTCAGATTTACCTTCTTTCACATCTTTATCATCTTTTGCATCTCCCCCTTTGTTTTAGACTGTTTGCTCGAAATTTCTCTAGCAACAATCAATTCACTTCGAATATCTAAGAGAGAAAAGTGACTGGTAGGAAAATTATCAAACATAGGTGTCGAATTTGCACCCATAACTTGTGGATTGGTGGTAGAGCCGCCTTGGCTTGGTTTGGCTATAGTCTGAGTTAGAATTTGAACTCGTTCTGGCATGAGCAAGAACGGCTGGTGTGGAGGCAGTGAAGGAGATTTGAGGAGAGATTTTTGAGGAATTTGAGTACAAGTAGAATTCAAGAGATTTTTAATTGCATTCCTTGTAGAGAAAAATATCTCTTGATAATCCTAGTTTATGCCAATTTTCTTTCCTTAAAAAACTAGGATAAGTATGGAAACAAAATCATTCAAGAATTAGGAAACAAGTAAATTACCAAAATTGGGTCCCACAATCAACTGACTTGTTCTGCAAGATTTGCACATATTAGCCCACGATATACTGTCTTAAAATCAATGATTTTCAGAATAAAATCTAAAATTCATGAATAAGGAAAAATCTAAATGCATCTGGATACCTGAGACATGTATAAGCACTGTTGGCATCTGTTGGGTCAGATACATCTGGCAGTATACAATCCACCACGTGTATAATTAAGTTGATTAATGTGCATGTGTGATCCGAGCAATCCTTTCTCATCCACATACTGTCAAAAATCATATGATTGCCCTGACTTATTGATTTGTCACCGTCGTACACAATAAGACTGATCAATATTTATATAAGGTGCATTTTCTCAAATCCGGCTTGCCTATTTTTTCAATATTATGGCATTGTCTTTTGGATGTGGAAACAGTTTCACACAATCCCCAGAAGTTGTCTTAAAAGATGTTCCCCTTTAGATTAGAAGAAGGGTATGAACTTGGCTTGGATTGGTAGATTCACACAATCCCCAGAAATTATCTTACTAGGTTTTCCCATTTCTTCTATAATATTTCCATATTTACCTCAATTCATTATATTTTGAAGCTAAAGAGTATGAACTTGGCTTGGATAGGCAGCCTTCTTTTCCACTAGCTCTGCCCTTGGATAATAAGAATACGCGTGCAATGCTATAAGCAAGATTCAGATCATAGGTCTACGTACAGAATATGAAATCTCATCTAGTAACAACCATAAGACTTAGAGTAACAACCATATGACTTAGACAACATTGACTTATTCTTTGGATTGTCCATATTTGAGTGCTAGTTAGATTCATCCGGAGACATGTTGACTACTTTCAGCCAGACGTATCTATCTCGTTATCAGCCACAAGCACCCAGATATATCTGCAAGCAAAAACATGATCTACTTAGTATAAGAATAGGATAAGTTAACCTAAATAAATGCAATAAAAGAAAAGAAAAAAATGCATTTTTTTAATGCATGTTCCTATTCAGGAGGAGGTGATACTCCAATTTGTTTCCTAAGGCTTTCAAATTTGATAGTATCGAGGGCCTTAATAAACAAATATGCAAGCTATAGATCAGTCTTTATGTGCTCCAGATTGATAATCTTTTGTTCCACCAATTCTCTGATGAAGTGGTGTCTGATATCAATGTGCTTTGTTCTGGAGTGCTGGACAGGGTTTTTTGTGATGTTGAGAACACTGGTGTTATCACAGTACATAGTGGCTTGTTCTGTAGATATTCCATAATCTTCCAACATTTGTTTCATCCAAAGGAGCTGTGTACAGTAACTACCGGCTGCAATATACTCTGCTTCGACTGTGGAAAGGGACACTGAATTTTGTTTTTTGCTTAGCCGTGCCACCAAATTATTTCCAATGTAAAAAACCCTCTGGATGTACTCTTTCGATCATCCACATTCCCAGCCCAGTCTGCATCTGAAAAACCTACAAGATGGGCAATGGTATCTCTTGTAAACCCAATTTCATAACTTAATGTACCACTTACATATCTGATGATTCTTTTCACAGCGGAAACATGAGACTCCTTAGGTTTTGCCTAATATCTTGCACAAACTCCAACACTGAAGGATATGTCTGGCCTACTGACAATAAGGTACAGAAGACTTCCAATCATACTTCTGTAGAGGGATGGATCTACATCCTTGCACAGTCATCCATTGAAAGTTTCAATTTAGTTGCCATAGGAATTCTCATGGCCTTTGCATCTTCAAGTCCAAATTTCTTCACCAGATTTTTTGCATATTTTACTTGGGATATAAATATACCAGAGTTATCCTGCTTTACCGGCAAACCAAGAAAAAATGTTAGTTCATCAACCATACTCATTTCAAATTATCTTTTCATCGTATTTATAAATTCATCAATTTTGGACTTAGATGTAGACCTAAATACAATGTCATCGACATATATTTGAACTACAGCTAGTCCAGGATTCAGATGCTTAATGAAAAGAGTTTTATCAGATCCTCCCCTTTTGTATCCTTTGCTTAGCAAGAATGATGTGAGTCTTTCATGACAAGCTCTAGGGGCTTGTTTCAACCCATATAAAACCTTTTTGAGTCTAAAGACATAGTTCGGGTGAGATGGATCTATGAATCCTTAGGGTTGCTCCACATAAGCTTCCTCATTGAGTACACCATTTAGGAACTCACTTTTGACATCCATCTGGTATAGTCTGAAATTGATGTAGCAAGACACAGCTAGCAACAGCCTGATGGATTCCAGTCTAACTACCGAAGCAAATGTTTCATCAAAGTCTATTCCTTCAATCTGGGTATAGCCTTGAGCAACAAGTCTGGATTTATTTCTAACCACATTTCCTTGATTATTTGATTTGTTCTTTAAGATCCATTTGGTTCCAATGACATTACCTTCTTGAGGTCGTGGTACTATATCCCAGACATTGTTTCTTTCAAATTGGTTGAGCTCCTCCTGCATAGCCTGTACCCAGTATTCGTCTGTGAAAGTTTCCTGTAATTCTTTTAGTTCAATATGTGACATATGAAAGATGTTTCGCTTATCAGCAGTAGATTTTCTTCTAGTTACATTTCTTTTAGACAGATCAATGAGAATGTTTTCGAGTGGATGAGCTTTTTTAATCCTAGCAGATGGTTGTCTCGATACTTCTGATTCTGCAATATGAGATTGTAGCAACCGAGAATTTTCACGACTTATTTAAATAAGTATTTTTTTTTAAAATGTGTCGCTACGACTTTGTCCATTTATTTTTAAAAACGTGATCGTCTAAACCAGTAAAGTGAAATTAAATTTTATTTTAAATTTTATCATATTCCAATTTCCAAATTTTATGATGTCCCAAGTCCATTATTATTTTCCGATTTTCAAATATTGGATTCAAATTATTTAAGTCCAAAATGTTTTAAATTTGAACTCCTAAAATTTGTATTATTCTTTTTCATTTTAGATTTCTATCAAAACCAATTCGCTAGCAATTTCCCATTTCCCTCAATCTCTTCCCTTGATCCAGCCATTCTGTCATAAACCCAAACTACCATAACATACCATACATTAATTTAGCCATGATCACTCCCCAACCAATTCATTAGCATAATCCTCCCCAAAACACCCCCTCCAATTTCCACACATTTTCCCCAATAACATACCCATATCCCATAATCAAATCCTATCTCCCTCAATCATCATCAATCGTGCATTTACCAAATTTGAGCACCACTCACACTTTAATATTTTCCCATTCACCTACATCATTCACACACAACCCCAAAACAGACACCACAAAGAATTTCAGCAATCAAATTCTGGTAAGAATTCAGCCTCTCTGACCAGTTATCTTCAACTTCGAAATTCACAGATTGATGTTAGAACATAAATTTCTAATCGTCAATAATGTGAGAATGCACACAAACAGAAACCACAATCCCCAATTCAACACAACATCATCAGCCAACCCACTGTCTGCAAAACCACAACCAAACCAATACACAACTACACCACTTTCATCACCATTGACACCACTGCAGCTTTTTAAAACCGATCAACAATACCACCTAGTAGTCACCTTCACCACCAAAACCGCCCCTTTCATCACCCAGCTGAAATTCCACAACCACACATATCACAAACACCAAGCTATAGTAAAATCCGTCGAGCATCATCCAATCCACCACTCAAACCGCCACTACCATTTCACCTTCACCCAATCGACTGAAACTGCAAAAACGCCAATTGAATTATGAACACACAGCAACCGTATATCATATCACCACCGGAAATTCATCACTGCCGAAACAACCACCACACGAACCGCCTACTGCTCAACACCAAATTTCCCCAAATCAGTCCCAAAATCAAGAATAAACCAAGAAGGGAAGAACCCATAGCCTTAGAAATTCAAACTTACCTCTACCGCCAGAGCTATCACCGGAAATTGCTATGCCTTAAACCGCGGTTTTACCTCTGATTCACATCCAAATCTCGCACCAAACTCTCACATGAACGGAACCCCTTGAACCGCCGCTCGCCGCCACTCTACGATGGTGTTTCACCGGCAAAAACATCGACTAAGGGCCGATTATCGCAAGAGGGCAGTCGGTCACCCTTTCTCCCTCTTCCTTTGATCTGAGAACAAAATTGAGAGAGAGTGGTGAGAGAGAGAAAATCTGATAAGTAAATTGATTTTAAATTATAAAGTTTTCAGAAATTTCACTTTAGTCCCTAGTCTAATTATGTTTTAAAGACTCAGTTCATATGTTTTAAAAATGTTTTATTTCAGTTCTTTCAGCTTTAAAACTTTTAATTTCAGCTCTTAAGTTTTTAAATGATTTTTAATCAGCCCTTTCATTTTTAAAAAGATGTTATTTCAGCCCTTTGTAATTCAAAATATGTTTATTCAGTTTCAGTATGTAACAATTGGTCCCTGCAGTTCTAAACCCTTTCAATTGAAACGTTTGATTTCCAAATACCACTTTAAGGTTTATTTATTATTGGCTAGACGAGGAGCTTGGACATTTAGAAGAACAATGTGAACTTTCTTGCTCAACTTTCAAACTCGTGATTTGAGGTAGACTCTAATCTACAAATTTACGTTTTTCAAAAGTGCGCATCAATAATTATTTGGATTATAAGTTTAGCATGTATGATTGTGTTCATGAGAATTACTTGCTTAAAGGCATGAGAACTTGAACTTTTATGTTCATGAGAATTACTTCCTTAAATGCATGAGACTTGAACTTGTATGTTCATGAGAATACTGGTGATCGTTAGACACCTGAGAACTTGAATATCATGATTATGTGTTTTAATTTATAATGTTAAATGATTATTATGCGCAAGTCTACTGAGTATTTCTTTGAAATACTCAAGTTTCCAAAACAGATTTTGCAGATGACGGAGTCGGCGGCGAGGCGTGCGATGGTGGCCATTATTGAGATTTTAGAAATGTTTTATGTTTGTTCCAAATTTATTTCCAATTTATCTCAATATTCGAATTGGTGACCTTTTGGGTCAAACTTTATAAAATTATGTGAAATGAAATTTCAATTGTTGTTTTATTTTCCGCTAAATCATTATTTTCAAAGTTAATTTGAGACGAGGACGTGACGTTCATTTCTTTTAAATCAAGTTTCATAAATGTCGTCAATTTAATTATTTATCGTTACTTTACTTTAAAATTTAAGATTTAATTTTTAGGAATTGTTTTTATTAAATTGATTAAAATTTAGTTTCCGCTTTAACTTTTAAACAATGGATGTGATGTTTTATAAATTCATTTCTTCCGCAAAAATGTTGTTTCAAAGGTTTAAAATAATAAATATGATGTTTGAAATTTTTAATTATTTCCGCAATAAAATCAGATTTAAAGGACGAAGTGGCGTCCCGGGCTCCGCGGAATTCGGGGCATTACAGAGATGTATCTGGGTAGTCAGATGTGTCTGGATCTGTAAACGTTACTGAGTGCCCAGACTCATCCTGGTCGCATTCTTCAGTATCATTGAGACTTTCAGCTTGTTTTTTTCTTCTTCGGACTTTTCAGTTCCGACTTGTTCTTTTGGTGGAATTTCCAATTGATCAGCATCTGCTTCCTGCAAATCTGAGTTTACACTATTAGTGTCATCCACTTTCGCATTAACTGACTAAAGAACGGTTTAGGTTCCAGGATTGTAAACTCTACAGACCCTACTATTTTCAGCATAACCCAAAAATATTCCTTCATCCGATTTTGAGTCAAATTTTCCTAGATGTTCCCTATCTTTTAAAATGTAACATTTACTTCCAAAAGCATGAAAGTAATCAACTCTAGGTTTTCTACCCTTCCAAATTTCATATGCAATTTGATTTGTTCCTGGTCTAAGCATGACTCTATTGATAATATAACAAGTAGTGTTTATGGCTTCTGCCCAAAATTTTGTAGGCAATTTGTTGCTGTTTAACATGACATGAGCCATCTCTTGTAGAGTTCGATTTTTCCTTTCTACCACTCCATTCTATTGAGGAGTCTTAGGGGATGAGTACTCATGTTTGATTCTATATTGGATACATAAATCAGCAAAGTCAGAGTTTTCAAACTCTCTTCCATGACCACTTCTGATCCTCTTGACTCTTACATATTCTTTTGCCTTTTCATTGCTCAATTTCTGAAATAGATTAGTAAAATTGTTAAAGGTATCAGATTTATCACGAATAAACATGACCTAGGTATATCTGGAGAAATCATTAACACGCACATAAATATACCTCTTGCTACCCATACTTTCCTTTTGAATAGGACCCATCAAATCCATGTGAATTAGTTCAAAGTATATGAGAGGTATTAATAGATGTACCTGATTTATGTTGACTTTTGATTTGCTTACCCTTTTGACACTCACCGCAGATTTCATCTGGAATGTTTTTTATGCTAGGCAAGCCTCTCATAGCCTGCAGTCTGGTCAACTTCATGAGATCATGGTAGTTTAGATGCCCTAATCTCTTATGCCATAGTTTCTCATTTTTTGTCCTATCAGAATTGCAAGTTATGTGACTTTCAAGAGTATAGCATTTGTCTCTGGATCTAACTCATTTAAACAAAACACTTTTTAACAGATTAGAATGTTTGTCACAACTTAAGACCTTGCAATATTCTTTAGAAAACATGACAATAAAGTTATCATCACACAATTTCCCTACACTGATCAAATTTCCCTTAAGTCCTATAAAATATAAGACATTTGTTAATGTAGGCAGTCCCTTGATGTTGATGATACCAGATCCATCTATCTTACCCTTTTGGCCATCACCAAATGTAACGGCACTGTGTTGGTAAAGAGAGATCACCTGTCATGTGTCTAGAACATCCACTATCAAAATACCATGTGTTAGGAATCAAAGCACTTAAAGACAATTGAACTACATAAGCATTAGTTCGAATTTTCTTTTCTTGTCTAGAAACAAATCTTCTTTTGTGTGAATTGATTAATTTCCTGTCGTTCTGATGGACAGATTTATCTGGGTGGTACAGATCCAACTGAAATGGTCTTCTTGTGTAGTTCCTGAATGGATGTGAGTTTTGAGTTCCAGTAGCATTGAATTGATGATGATGGGAGGTAGATGCATCTGTATAATTTCTACTTTGTTCCTTGTATCTGTATCCAGAATCTCTTACAAAGCTTATTTTATGGTCATGATTTTTACCTTTACCTTCATATCCAAGACATGTTTTTAAACTGACAGGTCTGCCACTGTTCAGGATTTCATCAAGCTGGACAGATCCAAGTGTCAATTTTTTAATTTTGTCTTATGCTTTAGCAAGTTCTGAGCTTAACCTACTTACCTCATTTTGTTCGACATCTGGGAATGCAGATGCGTCCAGATGTCGTTCCCTGCTGTGCTCAGTGAAGGCCTGCAACAGTTGGATCTTTTCTTCTGCATCTTGAAGTTCCTTTCTCAAGTTTTCAGTGTTTGGTCTAGATTCATCTACATAAGAAGAGTTACCATATTCAATACCAGATAACTGTAAAGTAGTAAGGGTAGTTACCTATTTTTCAGAATTGCTGATGTCTGATTCTGATTCTGATTCATCTGAGTCTCCATCGCTCCATGTAACATTCATGACCTTCCTTCCCTTGGTCTTCTTTTGAGTATTAGGAAAATCTGCTGCAATGTGTCCTAGACTTTCTGATGCAAACCACGTAGCAATTGTAGCTACGCAACCCACAAATTATTGAATTGACCCAAGAATGCCAAGAAACCACGATTTATGAATCCAATTAAAATTAATTGAACCAAGCAACCAATACAATCACAGGGATATATTGATCTCTTGATCACAAGCAATATTAATTCTCACAGAGATTTGAACAAACAAGAATAATGAAGAACGAAGTTTGAAAGCAATTTGCCTCACAATAATTGTCTCCCTCAATAATGAAAATTACATCCCTATAAATAGGGTCAAAATCTAGTCTAAGAGCCCTAATTAAACAAGGAATCAAATTGCTAACATATGGAAAGAAATAAAAATAACAAAAAAATAGGATTTTTACGCGTTTTGACATTTACGGCCGTAACTACTTCCTTTACGGCAGTAACTTGGTTACTGATTCAAATTTACGGCTGTGACACTATGACTTACGGTCGTAAGTCCTAAATGTCCAACATCCAGTTTTGAGCAGTGCCTTCATTACGACCGTGACATTCAGCAATTACGGTCGTAATTCCTAATTCCTTGCAAAATCAATTTCAGCAGTGAGCTCGTTACGGCCGTAACTTGGAAACTTCAAAATTTCCTTCGGCGACTTGAATGAGGTTGATCCACTCGTCGTCTTGGCTAGGTTCCAACATGGAACTTACTTCTTTTGATGACACGAACATTGTTTTAGCCATTGTTTCTTGTACTAGCTTGTCCATCACTTCGTTGGCCCTCTTCATTTGTAATTGAGTCCTCGGTCCCCCTTTGATCATAAATGGATCTTTGTGCGGGCTCGTATTCGTGGACTGGATCACATCACTTTCCTTCAGATGAGTTAGCATTATTTTTGGGATAGAAATTATTTTTCCTCCATTGTTTTTGTGATTTTTTTATTTCGGCCTTGAAGATTTGTGGATCTTTCTTTTTGTTTGCCCTGGAGCAATTTTCTAAATTGTCTGGTGAGAAGTACGAAGTTTTCATCTTCATCTGTCTCCCCAAATTCGTATGGATCTTCACTACTTGTTTTGAAAGCAATCCCTGATTTTTTATCTTTCTTTCTTCGGGCCAAATTTAACTCATTGGTCTTTAATGACCCTACAAGTTCCTCAACTCGCATAGTTGAAAGATCCTTGCTTTCTTCAATCGCTGTCACTTTTGCATGGAACCTCTCTAATAAAGATCTAAGGATTCTTTGTACAATCTGATCATTTGAGTAGGTTTTCCCAAGAGCTTTAGCTGAGTTGGTGAGATCACTCAATCTGGCGTAGAAGCTTTTGAAGTCTTCTTTCTCATTCACAGATAGTTGTTCAAACTCTAGAGTGATCATCTGCAGCTTTGAGGTTTTGACAACATTGGTTCCTTCGTTTGCTACCCTCAAAGCATCCCATGCTTCCTTGGCAATTCTTAACAAAGAGATCAGGTTGAATTGACCTGGATCAACCAAAGAAACAATAGAATTAAGTGCTTTAGAATTCCAATTTTCATTTGCTAAATCATCTGCAGTATATGCACTTCTAGAAACAGCTGTTACAACACCTACAGCAGTGACAGTGGGTGTTGTGTAACCTTCAAGGACAGATGTCCAACAACATTCATCAATAGACTGAATAAAAATTTCCATACGAATTTTCCAATATGCATAAATATTACCAGTTAACAATAGAGGCCTAAGAGATGCAGAATTTTTTCATTTTAGACAACCGGATCTCACTTTCTAGAAGTGAACCCGCTCTGATACCAATTGAAAATTTAAATTTTTCTAAATTTTATGAACAGACTGTCACATATAAGTCTGGACAGTAACCAATTAACAGTAAATCGTTAAGATTTGTTTTAGCCCAATACCAGATGAATCTTGCTGATGTTAGCCCAAGATAAACTAACCAAGAGGGGGTGAATTGGTTTATAAAACTTTTTCGATAAATAATCTTAAACTTAAAAACCAATGAGTATAAGTATGAGCACTTAGTATTGCAAGTAACTTAACTATCAATGTAGTGAGCTATAAATGTATGAACTTAATTGATAAAGCAAGTATAGCACTTTGGACAATATAAATTGATAGAATAGAGTAAGTGCAATGCAAGTAAGTAAAAGGGATAAGAGATTGCAAACGCGATTTAGGGAGGTTCAATCAACCAACGTGATCTACGTCCTCCGTTACCGAGCTCTCCGTCACGAGCAAGGCCAAATTCACTATATTGATAATTTACAACAAGGAGTATCGAATCCTTAGGTGACTTTACAACAAGGAGCACCTATCATTTACAATCGAGTTTTTACAAGGATCTCGAAACCATAAGCGAAATACAAATGAGAATTTTACAATTGAATAAAATCTCTTAACAAATGATTTGATCAAGTCAAGTATCTTGAGAGTTTTAGGATAACACTTCAATAGATAGAAAATATTTAAAGCTCAAGTGTTTATGAAAACTTTGAAAAATGATGTAACGACCCAAAATTATAGAACTTGACCGGTCGTGCAAGCTTTATTTCCTTTATAGTTTATAATTTTATAAAGGATCTTGTTAGTTAAAAAAATCGAAGCAAACCATATGAATGAAATTTTTATCATTCAAACTCAATTTAAAATATTTCATTGAGACTAATATAATACCAAACTCTATTTTAAAAGAAATCGGATCAGTTAGAGCATTTACGTATAGCATGTCCTACACTTGCCTGCTTGTAGAATTTGGAACAATTCACAAATTTGATTTAAATACTAGTCCTAATGAAAATACAATTGATAGAGACGGAACATTATTCTAATAATGTCTACTAGAATGCACCATCATTGTCAAAAGAACTAGGTGTCAGGCTAAAGTTTAAAATTTCCATAGGGGATAGATACGTACCAATTCATGAAGTTGGTCAAAACAATAAATGCGTAAATATCATACGTTCATGTAGAACAGCGTAGAAAACATTCTTAAATCCAAAATCAGAAACGGAACAATAGAAATATCCGTAAATTAACAAAATGAAATACTACTAGTAATAAAGTTATTTAATAAAAATTACGCCAGATTTAATTATTGAAATCCTTAGATCCTGGCATCTCGACACCACTGCATCAACCTCCAATCAACGATCCGTTCTAATCTGTAAAATAGTAGGGGTGAGTATATGGAATACTCAGTAGGACACGAAAATTATGGTGCTATCCCGAATAAAATATCAAACGCATGTGCCAAGAATATCATACCGTCATCATATCTTTAGAAAACCGGTAAGAGCTCAATCATATCATATCTTTGGTACCGGATGGCCATAAACATCATATCATATCATATCATTTACTTTCATAAGCATGATAAATTAACAACATGGAAAAATAATTTAAACAGGATAAAATCAACTGCACCTCGTTATCCTACCTTAAGTCTTTGAAAAACTTGATTTGCTGCTCACAAAATAAATTTTGTACTCCTTAAAACTGCTCAAGACTTGATAATATATTTCTTTCTTCGTAGACTATGAAGATTTTGGATGAATTCTATTTGCGTTTGCAAATAAAAATATACTTAAAGAGATATATATACACGTGAAGGAAGAGTGGTGATACTTGAATAGGATTGTGTAAAATATCCTCACGTCTCTATCATCATGAAATATGAAATATCTTATAAAATATACTTGATGGGACACATCATCATGAAAGGAAGAGACCATTTCTATCCTACCTATCTAATCTAAAACCACTAAAATCCAAGAAACCTCATATTCTCTCTAAAATCTCAACGGCCATAACTTAACCATTATAACTCAAACACAAATAGTAAAATAACATTTATTGATAACTTCCTTAATCTTAAATAAAGTAGGCTTCATTAATCCGAATCAAACTTTCTCGAGCCTATCATACATGATTAATTACAAGCTATCCAACGAGTCCAATATTGATATATTTATCAATATCTCATAAAAACTTATATATATATGGGGTAAATTGAAAGAAATTTTGTATATTTACCACTTAGCCCCTAACCTTCAAAACATGTATAATAGCATATAAAGAAAATAAATTTTGCTTTATGAAAATATTTGGGACCTTACAATCTCCCTTACTTAAAATATTTTCGTCCTCGAAAATTACCTTGGCTAAACAAAGAGTTCCGGATGCTGGAATTTAAGCTCATCTTCCTTCTCCCAAGTAGCTTCGTCGACACCATGATTACTCCATTGAACTTTGACCAATGGAATCTCTCTGTTCCTCAAAATGTGCACCTTTCTATCTAAGATCTTTGTTGGAGCTTCATCATATGACAAGTCCTTTTGTACATCCAATGTCTGATAACTCACTACATGATTAGGATCATGAACGTACTTTCTGAGCATCGAAACATGGAATACATTATGCACTGCAGCAAATTCTGGTGGTAGGGCAAGTCGATAAGCCAAACCACCAATCCTTTCAAGAATTTCGAAAGGACCAATGAACCGCGGTCTCAACTTCCCTTTCTGTCCAAATCTCAATACACCCTTCATTGGTGCAACTTTCAAGAAGACTTTGTCCCCCACTTGAAATTCCAATTCCTTTCTTCTACCATCTGCGTAACTCTTTTGTCGATCTTGTGCTGTCTTTATTCTTGCTCTAATTTTATCAACTGCCTCTACTGTTTGTTCAATGATTTCTGGACCCAAAACTCTTTTCTCTCCAACCTCATCCCAATGGACAGGAGATCTGCACTTTCTACCATAAAGGGCTTCATATGGGGCCATACCTATAGTGGCCTGAAAGCTATTATTGTAAGCGAACTCCACTAACGGTAGATATGTCTCCCAATTACCTCCAAGATCCAAAACACATGACCTCAACATGTCTTCTAGAATCTGAATGGTTCTTTCTGACTGTCCATCCGTCTGAGGATGATAAGCAGTGCTAAACTTCAATTTCGTTCCCATAGCGCCTTGCAAACTCCTCCAAAATTTTGATGTGAATCTGGGATCCCTATCAGAAATAATGGTAACTGGAACTCCATGTAATCTGACTATCTCTCTGACGTATAACTGTGCGAGCTGTTCCATACTGAAATTGATTTTGATTGGTAGAAAATGGGCTGACTTTGTCAAACGGTCAACCACTACCCAAATAGCATTGTGACCTCTAACTGATCTTGGAAATCCAATCACAAAGTCCATCGCTATGTGTTCCCATTTCCATTCTGGAATATCCAACGGTTTCAAAAGCCCTGATGGCCTTTGATGTTCTGCCTTGACCTGCTGACAGACAAGACATTTTTCTACAAACAAACCAATCCCTCTCTTCATGTTCCTCCACCAGAATGTATCTCGTAGATCTCGATACATTTTTGTACCTCCTGGATGTGCAGCATACGGAGCAGAATGAGCTTCTTCCATTATTTCATTTCTTATATTTTCATCCTTAGGTACACACAACCTTCCTTTAAAAGTCAGTGCATTATCTGCAGATATTTCAAATCCACTTCGTTTTCCTGTACCAACCTCAGTCTTAATCTTTTGCAAAAAAAGGTCCATATTCTGTGCTTCCTTGATTCGATCCCTCAGTGTGGGTCGAATCATTAAAGATTCTATTCTTGCTGAAGTCTGTGTCGGTGGTATGATGACTTCTAACCTCAATTTCTCAAAGTCTTCTATCAAGTGTTCCTGTACTGTGGGTAAAACAGCTAAATGTGATCCTGTCTTCCTGCTTAAGGCATCTGCAACTACGTTAGCCTTACCCGGGTGGTAAAGGATTGTACAATCGTAATCCTTTACTAATTCCAACCACCTCCTTTGTCTCATATTCAATTCCTTCTGTGTGAAGAAATATTTGAGACTTTTATGGTCAGTGTAGATTTCACACTTCCCACCATAAAGATAATGACGCCATATTTTTAAAGCGTGAACTACAGCTGCAAGCTCTAAGTCATGCGTTGGATAGTTCTGTTCATACTGCTTCAACTGTCTCGAGGCATATGCAATGACCTTTCCATGTTGCATCAACACACAACCTAAGCCCTGTTTAGAAGCATCACTATAAATGACAAACCCATCTGAACCTTCAGGTACTGTCAAAATAGGAGCTGAGACCAATCTCTGCTTAAGTTCCTGAAAACATTTTTCACATTTTTCTGTCCATTGGAACTTCACACCCTTTCTAGTCAACTGAGTCATCGATCCTGAAATCTTTGAGAAACCCTCAATAAATCTCCTATAATAGCCAGCCAGTCCCAAGAAACTACGAACTTCGCCTACACTGGTTGGTCTAGGCCAATATGTTACTGCTTCTACTTTAACCGGATCTACTTCAATCCCGTGGGCCGTAACCACATGACCAAGAAAACCAACGCGATCAAGCCAAAATTCGCACTTCTTGAATTTCGCATATAATTTCTCCTTCCTTAAAGTTTCCAAAACTATACCGAGTTGTTTCTTGTGTTGCTCCTTATTCTTTGAGTACACAAGTATGTCGTCAATAAACACTATGACAAATTGGTCCAGGTACTGATGGAACACTCGATTCATAAGGTCCATAAATACAGCTGGAGCATTGGTCAAACCAAAAGGCATGACGGTGAACTCATAGTGTCCATAACGAGTCATGAAAGCAGTCTTTGGTATGTCACTTGCCTTAATTTTTAATTGATGATACCCCGACCTCAAATCAATCTTCGAAAACACTGTTGCACCTCTTAGCTGGTCGAATAAGTCTTCTATCCTTGGTAGCGGGTATCTATTTTTGATAGTCAAACGATTTAACTCTCGATAGTCAATGCACATTCTCATACTCCCATCTTTCTTCTTTACAAAAAGTACTGGAGCACCCCAAGGTGATACACTTGGTCGAATGAAACCCTTTTCCAACAACTCTTCCAATTGTAATTTTAATTCTTGAAGTTCTTTTGGTGCCATTCTGTATGGGGCCTTAGAGACTGGTGCTGCTCCGGGAACCAAGTCAATAGTAAATTCCACCTGTCTATTTTGTGGAATGCCAGGGAGATCTTCCGGAAATACATCTGAGTAGTCCCGCACAATGTTAATATCATGTATGGTCATTTCTGAATGTTTAGACCCAATGACATTAACTAGGAATCCTTGACATGACTCCTTCCTCAACATTTTCTCTGCTTGTAAAGCCGATACAAGACGAGGTAGAGACTTATACTTTGTCCCAAAGAAACGAAATTCTTCCCCTCCAGGCTGCTGAAATAATACTTCTTTCTCACGACATCGGATGGTTGCATGATTTAGTCCCAACCAGTCCATGCCTAATATAACATCAAAGTCCTTCATCTCCAAAAGATATAAATCAGCCTCTAATATTTTCCCGTCAATCTCTATTTTCAAAGCTTTAGTCATCTGATTTGTGCAAAGGGTTATTCCTGAGGGGATACTAACCTCTAATTCAATACCCGTTTCAACACAAGTAAAGTTAGACCTAGCGACGAAGGATGCAGATATAAAAGAATTTGTAGCCCCATAGTCAAAAAGTACATAAGCAGGTACATCAGATAATAATAGCATGCCTGTGTTCATAACTATAGAATTAGACTTGGGGAAATTAACGCCATTTAAAGAACATAAATAGGTACTCAATTAAAATACCTGCTATTACGTTCGGATCCTGTTCTGCCTCGTGTTGATTTAGTGCAAAAACTCGGGCCTTGCCTTTCTTGTTATTATCCTGATCTTCATCCCTCTTCTTCGGAGGCTCCATACAGTTATACGCAATGTGTCCCGGTTTACCACACCGAAAACAAATGTTTTTCCCAAATAAACATTCACCCTTGTGGACTTTATCACACTTAGGACAAGGTGTAATATTCCCACTCATCCCACCAGTATGAACTCCTGTGTTGGGTCTTTTGTTTTGCCAATTGCGTTTGTCCTTACCGTGGTTGTTCCACTTTCTTTTTCCTCCCGATTCCTTACTCTGTTGGGCATACTGTTCGAATGTAGTCCTCTGATATGAAATAGCATGGGCCCTTTCCAACATTTCACGATATGAAGTAAAACGATGGGACATGATGATCATGCCAATCTCCGGGCGTAATCCATTTTCAAACCTCCTGATCTTCTTAACTTCTGTGTCCACCAGGTGCGGAGCATACCTTGAGAGCTGATCAAACTGCCTCTCGTAATCAGTAAGCGACATGTTTCCTTGCCTGAGTTGCAAAAATTCCGATTCTTTGAAGTCCCTCAGGGCCTGAGGAAAATATTTCGACAGCACGTCATCCTTAAACTGCTCCCAAGTCAAGTTACGTTGTTCCTGTTCAGTCCTAGTACGCGAGATAAACTCCCACCAGTGACTAGCTGCTCCAACAAACATGAATTCTGCGCATAGTACCTTCTGTGCATCCGAACAAGCAATGTGTCGAAATATGCGCTCCAGGCTCCTTATCCACTCCTCAACAACCAATGGATCAGAACCACCGTCAAAAGTAGGGGGCTTGTACCTTCGAAACTGCTCAACCACTGAGACAACTCTAGGAACAGTCTGAGGTGCATTCTGTTGGGGCGGTGGATTTTGTGGTGGTGGTGGATTCTGCCTACTCAACTCTTGTACCGCTTGCAATAAATCACGCATCAAATTCGTGTGGGTAGGGGGAGCCATTTCCTAGAATTTAGTAGCTCATCATATCGAAACCTAATATGTTATGCTTACACTCTTATAATTATGTCACATCCTATTTCCTGCTTGCCTATACACCTATTTAAAATCATGGATAACATGCTTCACTTGAAATATAAGACTTAAACGTGTAGATAAAACTTACATATCATATAATTTAGGCAATAAGAAAACTTTCAAAAATTTGAGCAATAGGTTGAACTAAACATATCTTTTCTTACCCCTTTACGTACCCTATGATCGTCGAATGATGGTCGATTGGTGGTCGTTGAGTGCCAAGGATCATATATTTATCTTACTCCTCTATTCTTCCAAAATATATAATGCATATGTATAACATCACATATTAAATATCCTTCAATTTGAAAAATAAAATTGCATTTCTAATTCACACTTCAGTTTCACATATAATCAAATAAAATTTAATCGAAACCCATAACATACAATATTCACTTATTTAAGGTAAATAAAAAAAATTTAATGCATAAACCATTAAAATCAAATTGTGAATTTTTTTTTTTTTTATAAATCCACTGTTCACGACGTGAACAGTGACACGTACTGTTCACCGTGAACAGTGACGTAACTTTTTTTTTTTTTTTTGCATAGGTCTACAGAAAAATTAACCTTGTGCTCTGATACCAAACTGTAACGACCCAAAATTATAGAACTTGACCGGTCGTGCAAGCTTTATTTCCTTTATAGTTTATAATTTTATAAAGGATCTTGTTAGTTAAAAAAATCGAAGCAAACCATATGAATGAAATTTTTATCATTCAAACTCAATTTAAAATATTTCATTGAGACTAATATAATACCAAACTCTATTTTAAAAGAAATCGGATCAGTTAGAGCATTTACGTATAGCATGTCCTACACTTGCCTGCTTGTAGAATTTGGAACAATTCACAAATTTGATTTAAATACTAGTCCTAATGAAAATACAATTGATAGAGACGGAACATTATTCTAATAATGTCTACTAGAATGCACCATCATTGTCAAAAGAACTAGGTGTCAGGCTAAAGTTTAAAATTTCCATAGGGGATAGATACGTACCAATTCATGAAGTTGGTCAAAACAATAAATGCGTAAATATCATACGTTCATGTAGAACAGCGTAGAAAACATTCTTAAATCCAAAATCAGAAACGGAACAATAGAAATATCCGTAAATTAACAAAATGAAATACTACTAGTAATAAAGTTATTTAATAAAAATTACGCCAGATTTAATTATTGAAATCCTTAGATCCTGGCATCTCGACACCACTGCATCAACCTCCAATCAACGATCCGTTCTAATCTGTAAAATAGTAGGGGTGAGTATATGGAATACTCAGTAGGACACGAAAATTATGGTGCTATCCCGAATAAAATATCAAACGCATGTGCCAAGAATATCATACCGTCATCATATCTTTAGAAAACCGGTAAGAGCTCAATCATATCATATCTTTGGTACCGGATGGCCATAAACATCATATCATATCATATCATTTACTTTCATAAGCATGATAAATTAACAACATGGAAAAATAATTTAAACAGGATAAAATCAACTGCACCTCGTTATCCTACCTTAAGTCTTTGAAAAACTTGATTTGCTGCTCACAAAATAAATTTTGTACTCCTTAAAACTGCTCAAGACTTGATAATATATTTCTTTCTTCGTAGACTATGAAGATTTTGGATGAATTCTATTTGCGTTTGCAAATAAAAATATACTTAAAGAGATATATATACACGTGAAGGAAGAGTGGTGATACTTGAATAGGATTGTGTAAAATATCCTCACGTCTCTATCATCATGAAATATGAAATATCTTATAAAATATACTTGATGGGACACATCATCATGAAAGGAAGAGACCATTTCTATCCTACCTATCTAATCTAAAACCACTAAAATCCAAGAAACCTCATATTCTCTCTAAAATCTCAACGGCCATAACTTAACCATTATAACTCAAACACAAATAGTAAAATAACATTTATTGATAACTTCCTTAATCTTAAATAAATTAGGCTTCATTAATCCGAATCAAACTTTCTCGAGCCTATCATACATGATTAATTACAAGCTATCCAACGAGTCCAATATTGATATATTTATCAATATCTCATAAAAACTTATATATATATGGGGTAAATTGAAAGAAATTTTGTATATTTACCACTTAGCCCCTAACCTTCAAAACATGTATAATAGCATATAAAGAAAATAAATTTTGCTTTATGAAAATATTTGGGACCTTACAAATGATATGAGATAGTTTTGCTTGAATCAAAGTTTTTCAACCAATGATCTCTCTTTCCGAATAATACTTAGTTAAGTATGAAGAGAGATTTACACTTCAATAAGTGTTTGGTGATGATGAACTCAATCAATGATCAATAATGAAGTAAGAGTATTGAGTTTTCTACAAAATAGAATTCTTGATAAAGATATGAAAAGTTTTGATCAATGAAGAAATTCTTTGCAATAAATGAAATAGATTGTAAAACAAAGTAAGCTCAATGATTTTCTTAATAAATTTCTCTCTTAAATGCTCTTGTAAGTTGGTAGAATTGAATGCAAAAGATAGAGTTATTTATAGAGCAAGTTTTGCATATACTGAATCTTGCGGTCGACCTATTCAGCCATGCGGTCGACCTCAATAAATCCGTTGCAAGAAAATAGCCGTTTGAGTTCAAAAATATGCAATGCGGTCGACCTGAAAGTGTCATGTGGTCGACCTGAAAAATCAGGATTTCAAGATTTTGATTTTTCAAAGTTTTCTGATCAAATTTGATTTTTAAAAAGATATTTTGATGGCTTTAAAAATGTTTCTTGAGCTTTATGAAGTGCATTGCTTACTATTGATGCATTAATCTTACATAAGATTGAAAAATAATTTGTAAGCGTTCAATTCTTTGTAGGCTTCATTCCTCGATCTTCATACTATCGCATCTTGTTTTTTATATTTTATCTTCGAGAGATGATTTGTACTTTGAATGCTTTGAAGATTATCATTACATGAAACACTTGAAGCACACTTGTTAATAACACAATATAATCTTGTTTGTTATTATCAAAATAATAAGGTTAAGAGTTAACCATAGGTCAACAATTTCCCCCTTTTTGATTATGACAAACAAGATGATTTGTAAAGACAATATAGGCAATTTAAAGCATATAATGAAAGCATAGAGAAATGAGAATAATTGATATATATTCCCCCTATTTTTTGTAAACTAATAATTATTCTTTCAAGGCAAAATAGTGACATAATCTATTATATAATATAATTCATTTCTAGACATATAGATTATCCATATCAAACGCCAACAAATCATCACATCGTTTCCCCCTTTTGACATAAGCAAAAAGGTGACATGTATCCCTTAAGTATGAGCATAAGATAGAATATCATGAATGAACTAGTATTCCCCCTTCATTTTTCAGGCGCATAAGGTTAATGTTCGACCACAAATTTTATCCCATCAATTCCATCATATATACATAATAACATCAACTATCACATAAGCATATCTCAATCCAAATAATGAATTATCATTAGTTCACTATCATAGATAAAAAGCAAGAGAAGCATAAGTGATGGTCACTCCATTGGAGGAGGTGGTGGAAAAGGAAACATGTTATTGAATCGAGCTTGAATGTTCCCAAGTGTCTCCATGATGGTATTTTGATTTTCCAACAATTTTTGTTGCATGTCCATCATGTGGTGTTGCATATTTACCATGCCTTCGACCGTGTTAGTGAGAGAATCAATGCGACCATTGGTTTGATTGTAGTGTTCCTCGGTGAACACCCAACCGGTCGGTGGAGCATGTTGAGGTATGTGTGGATGAGGTATGTTATGAGCTCCTTCGTCCCCGTCACTCCCTTGAGCTTCTTCTTCATCTTCAATAGGAAGTGTTGAAGGACCCGAATTCTCATCAAATACTTGGGTATGACAAACCCATTGTCCATGTTCTTTGAAAATTTTCATTTTCTTCAACGTGTGTTTATCAATGGTATCGGTCGATTTTTGTTCAATGAAAGCCTCACCCTCAAGAGGAATATTGAAATGAGAAAATATTTTAGTAAGGATCATACCATATGGAAGTCCTAAGATTTGGGTAGAGGTGCTCACATGGTTCATGTGTTGAATGGCAATGTGGGGGAAATCGACTTTAAGACCCGATAAACAAGAATCAAGCAAAAATAGGTCAAGATGTGTGACATTTTCGAGATGACCTTTCCGAGGGATGAAAATATGGGCTATTATTTTACGTAAGAGCTTACAAGGGAGAGTTAGGTGATATGTGTTAAGTTTCATGGGATGATTTATTTCCCTCCCCGTGACTCGATGACGTGCAATAGCGGGTGTATAACCATCACAACGAGGAGCACTATTTTGTGCATATATAAGATTCTCACAAGTATCCAAATTCAAAATAGTACGCAATAAGTCTCTAGTGATTCTAACACGAGTCCCTTTAACATTACTAGAGATAGAAGTAGGGGTGTGAACAAGATTTTTATAGAATTCTTTAATGAGATTTGGATAGGCCTTTTCATGAATGGCTACAATATTTGTCCAACCAATGTTTTCTATATATTCCTCTAAATGAAAAGATGGAGCTTCTAAAGTAAAAACAAAGAGATCAACGGATTTACCTATAAGGATGGGACATTTTTGAATGCAATCTTCACCAACATCTTCATCACCATCACTGGAGGATGGAAGGGGATGTTGTGAAACTTGTTTAACCCTTTTTCTTGGAGCCATGGAAGATTTGGAAAAGGATAAAACCGGATTTGTGGGGAAAGTTTCAAAATGGGTAGTGTATAGATGAAGAACTTGAAATTTGATGAAAATATGGAATGAGAAGTATGAGTTTGATGTTAAATAAGTGGGAATTGAAGTGAAAACTTCGAAATTGGAGTAGAGGAGAAGAGAATTAGAGAGAGATGTGCGAAAAATGGGTTAGGGTTCGAAGAAATGGGGAAAAATCTATTTTTAAAAAAGTTGTAGCCCGACTATGCGGTCGACCGGACTGCATATGGGGTCGACCGCAGTGTTGTGTCTTGAACTCACTGGAATTTCGGGTAGCAAGTATCGGTCGACCTCAAGATGATGACCGGTCGACCTCAAGATGATATCCGGTCAACCTCAAATGCCTTTTTTTTTTAATGCACTCATGTTCATATATAATTTCAAATAAATACATTTACACATTTAGCCACATATTTCACTTTCATCAATAATTCCTAAACCTCTTCTAATATAAGAGAATCTATCAAGAGCAAGAGGTTTTGTTAACAAATTCTAAGTAAATATCACATTTTTGCACATGATCTCTAAGAAAATGATGTCGAATTTCAATATGCTTTGTGCGAGAGTGCAAGATGGGATTTTTTGACAAATTAATAGCACTAGTGTTATCACACATAATAGGAGCATTTTCAAATTTCAAATGATAATCATTAAGAGTTTGTTTCATCCACAAAGCTTGAGCACAACAACTAGCGGCCGAGATATATTCGGCCTCGACGGTAGATAGTGTAACGGAATTTTGTTTCTTTCTAAACCATGACACAAGTGCAAAGCCTAGAAAGTGACAAGTTCCACTTGTGCTTTTTCTATCAATTGTGCATCCGGCCCAATCGACATCCGAATGATTTATAAGATCAATATGAGTGCCTTTTGGATACCAAAGTCCCAAAGTTCTAGTGCCACATAAATATCTAAAAATACGTTTTAAGGCACTTAGATGAGATTCTTTAGTGTTGGATTGAAATCTAGCACATAAGCATACACTAAACATAATATCGGGTCTACTTGCGGTTAAGTAAAGAAGGGATCCAATCATACCTCGATATTTTGTAATGTCAATGGAAGTGTCTTGCTCGTCTTTGTCCAATTTGATTGAAGTACTCATGGGAGTATTCACTGGCTTCAAGTTTTCCATCTCAAACTTTGTGAGCATATTCACAATGTACTTCGTTTGACTAATGAATATCCCTTCACTAGTTTGTTTGATTTGAAGCCCAAGGAAGAATTTTAACTCTCCCATCATGTTCATTTCAAATTCATTGCTCATACATTTTGAAAATTCTTCACAAAGAGACACATTAGTTGCACCAAAAATAATATCGTCAACATAGATTTGTACAACAATCATGTCTTCCGTTTTGGTTTTGATAAAAAGTGTAATATCCGCATTTCCCATTTGAAAGTCATTTGAAATAAGAAATTTACTCAATCTTTCATACCAAGCTCTAGGAGCTTGTTTTAAACCATATAGAGTCTTTCTTAGTTTAAAAACATTATCCGGAAATTTATGATTTTTGAAATCGGGAGGTTGTTCAACATAGACTTCTTCTTGAATAAAACCATTTAAAAATGCACTTTTGACATCCATTTGATAAAGAGTAAAACCTTTATGACAAGCAAAGGCAAGAAGCATACGAATGGATTCTGGTCTAGCAACCGGTGCAAAAGTTTCTTCAAAGTCAATGCCTTCTTCTTGATTGTAACCTTGGGCCACTAATCTAGCCTTGTTACGCACAATTATACCGTTTTCATCCTTTTTGTTTCAAAAAACCCATTTTGTACCAATAATGGTTTGATCATTTGGTCTATCAACTAAATCCCAAACATGATTTCTTTCAAATTGATTTAGTTCTTCTTGCATTGCAAGAATCCAAAATTCATCGAACTCGGCTTCTTTGAAATTATTTGGTTCAATTTGAGAAATAAAGGCACAAGTATTTAAGAATCCTTTAGTAAAGTTTCTAGTACTTACCCCTTTCGAATGATCACCAATTATGAGCTCTTTTGATTGAGATGAAGCAAATCTCCATTCGATAGGAAGTGTTAGATCACTTAAGTTTTTGGAAGATGTTCCTTCTTCTTGTTGAGGAGTTGGTTCTTCCAAGTCTTTTTCTTCATTGTCTTTGGATATTTCATTGTTTTGATCTTAAATATTCATTTCCTCAAAAGGAATTTCCAAACTTACATAAACACCTTTCTCTTGATCAAGAGAATTAGTTTCATCAAAAGTAACATGTATGGATTCTTCCACTACTAGAGTTTTTTTGTTAAAAATTCTATAAGCTTTGCTAGTGGATGAATAACCAAGAAAAATTCCAACATCGGATTTTGAATCAAATTTTCCCAAGTTTTCTTTTGTGTTAAGAACAAAGCATTTACAACCAAAAACCTTAAAATACCCGATATTGGGAATTCTATTTTTCCAAAGCTCATAAGGAGTTTTAGTTTTCTTTCGACTTACTAAAACTCTATTTATAATATAACAAGCAGTGTTAACGGCTTCGGCCCAAAAATATTTTGGTAAGTTATTTTCATTTAGAATTGTCCTAGCCATTTCTTGCAATGTGCGATTCTTCCTTTCTACTAAACCATTTTGTTGAGGAGTTCTAGGAGCCGAGAAATTATGTTCATACCCATTTATCTTGCAAAATTCATCAAAAGCCATGTTATCAAATTCTCCACCATGGTCACTTCTTATAGTTATAATAGAATATCCCTTTTCATTTTGAACATTTTTGCAAAAATGTTTAAATGCATTTAAAACTTCATGTTTAAAATTTAAAAATGAAACCCAAGTAAATCTTGAGAAATCATCAATAATGACAAAAGCATAGTGTTTACCACCTAAGCTTGCGGTTTTAGATGATCCAAAGAGATCCATGTGAAGAAGTTGTAATGGTTTTATGGTGGAAGAAAATTGTTTATTTTTTAAAGAACTTTTGGTTTGTTTTCCAAATTGACAAGCATCAAAAATTTTATCATTTTCAAATTTCAAATTTGGTAGGCCTTTGACAAAGCAATTTTTGGATATTTTTGAAATAAGGTCTATACTAACATGACATAATCTTCTATGCCATAACCAAGTGTAATCTTTAAAACTTGACAAACATTTTAATTCTTTCTCAAATTCAATATTGATGATATAAACATCTTTACTTCGGCTTCCTATGAACAATACCTCTTTCGATGTAGCATCTTTGATAAGACATCTAGAAGAATCAAATTTAATGTGATAACCTTTATCACATAATTGACTAATACTTAGCAAATTATGTTTGAGGTTATCTACTAATAAAACATTTTTGGAGATAAGAGGGAATGTCATTAGTATTTACCTCATCTTCAATGGCCATGAAGCAAATGTTTGCAACTTCATCTTAACTTTCACTTTCATCTTGCTCATCATCACTATCATCCCAAGTAGCTTGTAGAGCTTTCTTTTTGAGAAATTTTCTCTTGTTGGGACATTCGGTTCTTTTGTGACCGGGTTTGTCACAATCATAGAAAATAATCTTTTTCTCTTCACCTTTGTCTTCTTTCTTTTGAAATCTACGGTTGTTTCGAAAGGCTTTCCACTTCTTGACTAGGAGAACAAGATCATCGAGTTTCTCATCGCTATTGTTAGAGTTTGAGGCTTCTTCAACATTTGATGACTTTAAAGCAATATGTCTCCTAGGAGGATCCTTCATTTCTTCCTCTTTTGCTTTTCTAGATTTTTCTTTTGTCTCGGCATGATTTAGCTCATATGTCATCAATGTTCCATAAAGCTCTTCCAAGGGATATGTGTTGACATCTTGGGTGTTTTCTATCAACATTCTCAATGAGCTCCAATCTTCCGAGAGTGACCTAAGCATTTTGCTAATAAGTTCACATTAGAAAATTTTTGATCAAAACCCTTAAGACCATTAACAATATCGGTAAATCTAGTAATCATGCTAGCAATGGGTTCATCTTGTTTCATGAAGAAATTTTCAAAATTTTTATACAAAAGATTTAACTTTGTTTCTTTAACTTTATTTGTGCTCATGTGTGTGACTTCTAAAGCATGCCAAATATCGTGTGCGGAATCACATGTGCTAATACGATTAAATTCATTAATACTAAGTGCACAATAGAGAAGATTTTTGGCTCTAGCATTTAAAGACAATTTTCTTTTATCATCCTCATCATATTCTTCCTCAGATTTTGAAATAATTATATCCGGTTTTCCATCAACTTTAATAACCTTAGTAAGCTCATGAGGACCGGATTCAATGACATCCCAAATATTATAATCAATTGATTGAATAAAAATCATCATTCTAGTTTTCCAATAATTATAATTAGTACCATCAAACAATGGAGGACGATTAGTAGAATGACCTTCAATATTTTGGTTAGCCATAACTCTAGTTAGTAAAATCAAAATGAAAGAGTTCCTAAGCCCTGATACCAATTGTTAGCCCAAGATAAACTAACCAAGAGGGGGGTGAATTGGTTTATAAAATTTTTTCGATAAATAATCTTAAACTTAAAACCAATGAGTATAAGTATGAGCACTTAGTATTGCAAGTAACTTAACTATCAATGTAGTGAGCTATAAATGTATGAACTTAATTGATAAAGCAAGTATAGCACTTTGGACAATATAAATTGATAGAATAGAGTAAGTGCATGCAAGTAAGTAAAAGAGATAAGAGATTGCAAACGCGATTTAGGGAGGTTCAATCAACCAACGTGATCTACGTCCTCCGTTACCGAGCTCTCCGTCACGAGTAAGGCCAAATCCACTATATTGATAATTTACAACAAGGAGTATCGAATCCTTAGGTGACTTTACAACAAGGAGCACCTATCATTTACAATCGAGTTTTCGCAAGGATCTCGAAACCATAAGCGAAATACAAATGAGAATTTTACAATTGAATAAACTTTCTTAACAAATGATATGATCAAGTCAAGTATCTTGAGAATTTTAGGATAACACTTCAATAGATAGCAAATATTTAAAGCTCAAGTGTTTATGAAAACTTTGAAAAATGATATGAGATAGTTTTGCTTGAATCAAAGTTTTTCAACCAATGATCTCTGTTTCCGAATAATACTTAGTTAAGTATGAAGAGAGATTTACACTTCAATAAGTGTTTGGTGATGATGAACTCAATCAATGATCAATAATGAAGTAAGAGTATTGAGTTTTCTACAAAATAGAATTCTTGATAAAGATATGAAAAGTTTTGATCAATGAAGAAATTGTTTGCAATAAATAAAAAAGATTGTAAAACAAAGTAAGCTCAATGATTTTCTCAATAAATTTCTCTCTTAAATGCTCTTGTAAGTTGGTAGAATTGAATGCAAAAGATAGAGTTATTTATAAAGTAAATTTCGCATATACTGATGTTGACCTATGGTCAATTTGACCTTATTGTTTTGATCATAACAAACAAGAATTTATTGTGTTACTAACAAGTGTGCTTCAAGTGTTTCATGTAATGATAAATATTCAAAGCACTCTATGTTCAAATCGTCTCTCAAAGATATAAATCAAAATTATGTGATCGAGCATATGAGACGCAAAAGAAATTCAAAGATCAAAGTCGAAAAGCATGACATGAAGATCAGGAATTCGAGCATACAAGATTAGAGTTGATTTAACATATGTAATGGTATAACACTCTCAATCTTTAGCGATGAAATTCGACGAGCTCGAAAATGATTTTTATGCATCAAGAAAACATTTTCAAAACCATTAAAATATCGTTTTCAAAATCAACCCTGATCAAAAAGCCTTGCAAAATCAAAAACTAAAAAATCCAACTTGAACCGGTCAACCTCTAATTAGACCGGTCGACCGCACTGCGTGATTTTGAACTCAACGGCTATTTTCTTGAAACGGCTATATTGAGGTCGACCGCATGGTTGAATAGGTCGACCGCAAAAGACAGAATGTGCGAAAATTGCTCTATAAATAGCCTTCTCTCTTGCATTCATCAACAATAACTTAGATAAGATTTTATACAAACTTTCTTGTGAAAATTCATTGTTCTTACTTGGTTTTTATTCATCTTTTATTTTCATAAAACTTTGATTGATCTAAACTTTGTTTTATCAAATTCATCAAAGTTTTTGGAAGAAAGTTTTGTGAAGATTCTTGGTTTTATTTTGTTTAAACTTCTTCAACGTCTTCACACTATATTGGAATTGAAGTGTAAGTCTCTCTTTGTTCTAAACTTGTTTTAATCTTTTAAAAGAGAGAAATTCCAATTAAGGAACTTTGATTATTTGTGCTACATTTTTCATCATCATTTGATTCATCAAAGTTCCATCGCCTAAACACTTTGAGCTTAACTTATTGTTAATTATTCAAGTGTGGCATCTCTTGGTACTTAATTCGACTCAATATTTTTAACAAGAGATCATTTGAAAAACTTTGTTTGATTGCATTGAACTTTTCATTATCATTTGCATCAAAGTTTTTCTCTAACACTCGAGCTTAATTCATTGCTATTTATTGAAGTGTTAGCCTAACTCTCTCGGTACTTAATTTGAGTATATCATTTTTCAAGAGAGTTGTTTCAATTGTAAACTCAATTCATTATATTGATTGGTTTCGAGAGCCTTGTGAAAACTCGATTGTTGGTTTCGAGAGCCGTGTGAAAACTCGATTGTAAAGGATAGGCGCTCCTTGTTGTAAGTCGCCTAAGGATTTGGTACTCCTTGTTGTAAGTTACCAAAATAGTGGATTGGCCTTGCTCGTGACGGAGAGCTCGGTAACGGGGGACGTAGATCACGTTGGTTGATTGAACCTCCATAAATCGCGTTTGCATTCTCTTATTTCTTTTACTTACTTACATTGCACTTACTCTATTCTATCAATTTATATTGTGCAACACTATATCTAAGTGCTATACTTGCTTTATCAATTAAGTTTACACATATATAGCACACTACATTGATAGTTTAGTTACTTGTAACACTAAGTGCTCATATTTGTACCCATTGGTTTTTAAGTTTGAGATTATTATCGAAAAAGTTTTATAAACCAATTCACCCCCCCTCTTGGTTAGTTTACTCTTGGGTCAACAATTGGTATCAGAGCTTAGGTGCTCATTTTTAAAAGATTTTACAATCTTGAGTAAATGGCTAACCATAATCTTGAGGGGCATTCTACAAATCGTCCTCCTTTCTTTGATGGTACAAATTATAATTATTGGAAAACTAGAATGATGATTTTTATTCAATCCATTGATTATAATATTTGGGATGTCATTGAATCCGGTCCTCATGAGCTTACTATGGTCATTAAGGTTGATGGAAAACCGGATCAAACTATTTTAAAACCTAGAGAGGAATATGATGAAAATGATAGGAGGAAATTGACTTTAAATGCTAAGGCCAAAAATATACTTTATTGTGCTTTGGATATTAATGAGTTTAATCGTATTAGCACATGTGATTCCGCACACGATATTTGGCATGCTTTAGAAGTCACACACATGGGCACAAATAAGGTTAAAGAAACAAAAATAAATCTTTTGTTTAAAGATTTTGAAAATTTCTTTATGAAGCAAGATGAGCCCATTACTTGCATGATTACTCGTTTTACCGATATTGTAAATAGTCTTAAAGGCTTTGATCATAAATTTACTAACAGTGAACTTGTGAGTAAAATTCTTAGGTCTCTCTCCCAAGATTGGAATCCTTTGAGGATGTTGATCGAAAACACGATAGACGTCAACACACATCCATTGGAGGAGCTTTATGGAACATTGATGACTTATGAGCTCAACAATGCCGAAACAAAGGAGAGGACAAGAAAAGGAAAAGAAAAGGCCAAGCGCGAAATTGAGCTTAAATCATTACTTGTCAAGAAGTGGAGAGGCGTTCGCAAGAATCATCGAATCCAAAAGAGAGAAGAAAATGTTGAAAGTGATGATGAGCAAGATCAAGATGAAATAGCCAACATGTGCTTCATGGCCATTGAGGATGAGGTAAATTTCTTTGATACATCTTGTACTTTAAATTATCAATGATTTAAATTTCTATGAATCAACATTTTTGATTAAAGCATCTTGCTCCTCATAAAAATTTCTTACATTCAAAATATGTTGAGTATGAATATGAAACATGTTGCTAATATGTGGTTTATGCATAATTGTATGTTACATACATGTTTTAACCGAAATCAAATGAAAATTTTCAATTTTTGTAGATTTCGGTCGACCGAACCTTTGTCGGACGACCGAAACTGTCTTTTCGGTCGAACAAATGCTCAACCGAAAGATGTTTCGGTTGACCAACTGTACGACCGAAACCAGACTTTCGGTCGACCATTAGTCTGCCGAAAGTGTCTGCAGCTTCCTGATTTTTACTCTGCAGAGTTTCGGTCGACCGGTTCATACTTTCGGTCGACCGAAAGTGGCTGAAATAAGGGATTTTTTTTTATTTTCAATATTTTCATACACAATCCCTAAATGACTTGAAATCATCTTCTTCTCTTCATAAAACTCTTGTAATGCATTTCTTTGATCACTTATTTTTTGGCTTTGAGAGTGATATGATTGTTGACCAAAATTGTTTTGATATGTCCACAAAATGCATTACCCTTTAACTCATTTCATGATAACAATTACTTCATAGTCAAACATAGATATTATTTTTTCTCATGAAAGAGTACACACTAGAGTCACACTTGAAAGGAAATACATGGAACACGCAAATGCTAAAGAGAGAAACATGGAAAGTCCTCAAAATGAGAGATGTGTTTCCGGAGTAGCCGTATCCTACCACCTCTGATCTTTTGAGGAAACAAAGACAAACCTTCAAAGAGGTGTGTTTCGAGAGTAAAAATACTCCGTAATCTACCACATTTGAAGTACACACACAAGATTTAAACATTAAGGAAATCCTAGGAAATTAGAGGGGTGTCTCAAGAGTGAGTATACTCCGTACTCTACCCCCACCTATTTTAGGATTCACAAAGTCAAATTTACATTAACCGGACTCCACTTTCGCTTGACTCCCCTTCCTTGCGACCAATCTACCTTAAAACCTGGTGGATCTTGTATTGGGATATATGACTGCAGCTTATCCAGTAGTTCATCAATAGTAGGAGCAGAAATAAGGATCCTTCTGGAAAATGGAGAGATGAATCCCTGTTCCACTGCATGATCAAGAAAGGTTAACAAACCATCAAAGAAATGGTTAACATTTAATAGCCCAATAGGCTTAGTATGGAGATCTAGTTGAGCCCAGGAGGTAATATTAAAGATTTCTTCTAAGGTGCCAAAACCTCCGGGCAGGGCTATAAATGCATCAGATCCATATAGCATACAAGTTATGCGTTCATGGATAGATAAGGTTTGTAGTTCATGACCTCGTGTTTTGCCTGCTATATCTGCTAAAGGGACAGGAATAACACCAATCACCCTTACTTTCTCTGTGAGAGCAGATTGGGAAACACAACCCATCAGACCACTGCTACCCCCTCCATACACAAAATTGATACCTTTCTCCCCCAGTTTCTTTCCAAGATCTACTGCTGTTTCAAGATACCCAAAACCTTTCCCCACATGTGATCCACAAAATACACATATAGTTTTAATCTGTCGAAGTTTTGATCCCTCCATTTTTGAAAGAAAAGAAAGGAAAACTTACGAGAAGTTGTGATTTTGGGATGCATGAACTATGAAAACCTCTGGCTATTTAAAAACCGAAAAACTACACTATTTACGATCGTCTTTGAAAAAGTAAAGATTTACTTTTGTCAAAATCAACCTACTTTTGAATATTTTTATCGTATCGAGGCTGTCACCTTTCGGCGATTTAATTTTTTCTTAAAACCGTTCTCAAAACTCGTGAAAGGAAAAAGTATCAAAAGATTTACCTTATATCAATGCTGAGTTGCCAAAACAGACTGGCAAACCGGATCTTTTGCGATTGTATTCTTGAGACTATATCGTTTTTTATCCTCGTTAAATTGAGCATATAAGGAAAGAAGTTCCCGTTGCACATATCCACTTGGGTGCGTCTCAAGAGTCAATCGAATATCATCCAAACACTCCCTACTCAGTCCACCCTTTATGAAATCAATTTTATCATCTCGATTGTTAGATGAATATCCGACTGATTTGCAACGAGTATTACAGTTCCAACGAGCACATTTGTAGCAACCATTCAGCCTTTTTGCTCTTCGTTTCTTTGCAAAAGTGCTTTTACCCAAACCAGGCAGGTGTTTAGGAAATGTCAATGGTGATTCATCAGTTAATCGAACTTTTGCTTCTATCAACCAGCGCACGTCTTCTGGAAAGCCATGAGCCATAAGCAACCTCAATCTTTCGAGCCTCATTCGATAAATTTTTCTCAGATCATTCATTGGAAGATTGGAATAATACTTGCGAATGCTTGAAAGGATGTTATCCATTTTTTGATGGATTTAACATCTTCCCAACCGATCTATTTAAAGGTGTAAAGGATCTGAGTAGTTCTTCATGATATTGATTCCTGCAAGATAATATGAAATAGAATAATGAAAAGAGGGAACAAGATTTCATGCGCTGTAACTTTACTGTTAAAGGAAGATTTGATTTGCGATATCGAATATTTTTCTTGGATTTTGTACTGATATTTTTCGGTATAATAATAATCAAGGTATAAAGGACCTGGGTAGATCCACATGCTGTTGAGTCCAGCGAGAAAGCAAGGAATAGAAAAATTGAAAAGAGGGAACAGGATTTAAATGCGCTGTAACTTTTACTATTAAAGAAAGATTTGATTTGAGATATGAGATTATACTGGAATACGTGAAACTGAATTTTGTAATTTTTGGTAATTTTTCATGCTACGAATGCTTTTCTAGGGGGGAATGCGTTACTAAGGGGGAATATGATTACAATCAAGATATTCTACTTATGCCCCATTATTATGCTTATCACACCTATGCTCATGAATAAGGGATAGATGCCACCTTTTTGCTTATGTCAAAAGGGGGAAAACACGGTGATGATTTGATTTAGCTTGAATTTGGATAATCTATATGCATGAAAAGGATTATATTATATGCTAGATTGTGCCTCATTGGTTTGTATAAGATAGGGGGAATATATGTTAAAATTGAACTTATCAATTATTCTCATTTCCCTATACTTTGATTATATGCTTCAATTGCTTATATTTATCATTACAAATCATCTTGTTTGTCATAATCAAAAAGGGGGAAATTGTTGACCTATGGTCAATTTGACATTATTGTTTTGATCATAACAAACAAGAATTTATTGTGTTACTAACAAGTGTGCTTCAAGTGTTTCATGTAATGATAAATATTCAAAGCACTCTATGTTCAAATCGTCTCTCAAAGATATAAATCAAAATTATGTGATCGAGCATATGAGACGCAAAAGAAATTCAAAGATCAAAGTCGAAAAGCATGACATGAAGATCAGGAATTCGAGCATACAAGATTAGAGTTGATTTAACATATGTAAAGGTATAACACTCTCAATCTTTAGCGATGAAATTCAACGAGCTCGAAAATGATTTTTATGCATCAAGAAACATTTTCAAAACCATTAAAATATCGTTTTCAAAATCAACCCTGATCAAAAAGCCTTACAAAATCAAAATCTAAAAAATCCAACTTGAACCGGTCGACCTCTAATTAGACCGGTCGACCGCACTGCGTGATTTTGAACTCAACGGCTATTTTCTTGAAACGGCTATATTGAGGTCGACCGCATGGTTCAATAGGTCGACCGCAAAAGACAGAATGTGCGAAAATTGCTCTATAAATAGCCTTCTCTCTTGCATTCATCAACAATAACTTAGATAAGATTTTATACAAACTTTCTTGTGAAAATTCATTGTTCTTACTTGGTTTTTATTCATCTTTTATTTTCATAAAACTTTGATTGATCTAAACTTTGTTTTATCAAATTCATCAAAGTTTTTGGAAGAAAGTTTTGTGAAGATTCTTGGTTTTATTTTGTTTAAACTTCTTCAACGTCTTCACACTATATTGGAATTGAAGTGTAAGTCTCTCTTTGTTCTAAACTTGTTTTAATCTTTTAAAAGAGAGAAATTCCAATTAAGGAACTTTGATTATTTGTGCTACATTTTTCATCATCATTTGATTCATCAAAGTTCCATCGCCTAAACACTTTGAGCTTAACTTATTGTTAATTATTCAAGTGTGGCATCTCTTGGTACTTAATTCGACTCAATATTTTTAACAAGAGATCATTTGAAAAACTTTGTTTGATTGCATTGAACTTTTCATTATCATTTGCATCAAAGTTTTTCTCTAACACTCGAGCTTAATTCATTGCTATTTATTGAAGTGTTAGCCTAACTCTCTCGGTACTTAATTTGAGTATATCATTTTTCAAGAGAGTTGTTTCAATTGTAAACTCAATTCATTATATTGATTGGTTTCGAGAGCCTTGTGAAAACTCGATTGTTGGTTTCGAGAGCCGTGTGAAAACTCGATTGTAAAGGATAGGCGCTCCTTGTTGTAAGTCGCCTAAGGATTTGGTACTCCTTGTTGTAAGTTACCAAAATAGTGGATTGGCCTTGCTCGTGACGGAGAGCTCGGTAACGGGGGACTTAGATCACGTTGGTTGATTGAACCTCCATAAATCGCGTTTGCATTCTCTTATTTCTTTTACTTACTTACATTGCACTTACTCTATTCTATCAATTTATATTGTGCAACACTATATCTAAGTGCTATACTTGCTTTATCAATTAAGTTTACACATATATAGCACACTACATTGATAGTTTAGTTACTTGTAACACTAAGTGCTCATATTTGTACCCATTGGTTTTTAAGTTTGAGATTTTTATCGAAAAAGTTTTATAAACCAATTCACCCACCTCTTGGTTAGTTTACTCTTGGGTCAACAACTGACTCTTGCGGTCGACCTATTCAGCCATGCGGTCGACCTCAATATAGTCGTTGCAAGAAAATAGCCGTTTGAGTTCAAAAATATGCAATGCGGTCGACCTCATAAATTTGCGGACCTGAAAAATCAGGATTTCAAGATTTTGATTTTTCAAGGTTTTCTGATCAAAGTAGATTTTTATAAAGATATTTTGATGGCTTTAAAAAAGTTTCTTGAGCTTTATGAAGTGCATTGCTTACTATTGATGCATTAATCTTACATAAGATTGAAAAGTAATTTGTAAGTGTTCAATTCTTTGTAGGCTTCATTCCTCGATCTTCATACTATCGCATCTTGTATTTTTGATCTTTTATCTTCAAGAGATGATTTGTACTTTGAATGCTTTGAAGATTATCATTACATGAAACACTTGAAGTACACTTGTTAATAACACAATATAATCTTGTTTTTTATTATCAAAATAATAAGGTTAAGAGTTGACCATAGGTCAACAGCTGTTGCATATTCGTCTGGATAGTAAAACGTAAATGGACAGAATAAATTATGCAGAATTGTAAATAGACAAGAACACAATAATTTGAGCTTAACGTGGGAAATACCCTAACAAGAAAAACCCACGGCCCGCATCCAGCGGATAAAAATCAATCACTATATAAGAAAAGAGTTTATACAGATAAATCTACGCATACACTTATCAAACATCCAAGAAATAGATCACTCCCTGATCCTTCTATGACATGTAATGTGAGCTGGCGTCCCACCACTTTTCTGTAACTTTCTTTGAATCTGCAACAATCTTCAGCAACACGAACTCCCGTTCGATCTTGATCCAAACCTCTCGTTTGATCTTCAGGCTGAAGGACTTTTCTTCTCTTAGTGATTGATAAACTCCTCTCGGAGAAATAGGATTTATAAATCGGTTTTTAGCATGAAAGAATAAGCTCTATATCTCTAGATTATTCATGCACATCGAGAAGTCACACAATGAAGAAACCGTATATGTATTTTGTACCACAGGAATTTTAGCTTCTCTGACTTCTTTTTGTAGTGGACGTGTATGTTTAAGCACCACACGAATTTCTTGTATTCTACACGTCTAGGGAAACCATCCGCGTTTTCCTTATTTATATGCAATTGGATTGCTTGGCTATCAAGAATCCTACTTGCACTAAATCTTGATTTCCTGCAATAAAATCAAGAAAGATAAGGTAAGATAAATCAAGAATCTTACCATAATCACAATTCTCAATACTTATCGTAAAAGATAACACAATTTATCTCCAAATATCACAACATAATTATTCCAACGAAAATGAGAGATAAATATAATTGGAACTTCAAATTCAAGTAAACAACTAGTAATTTAATTAAACTTAATAAAAATTACTAAACACACATGTAAAGTAATTAAATTAAATTCACTTAAATTACAACATGTAGAAAAATAGAAAATGTCAATAAACATAACTTAAAATAAGTTAACAGATACTACGTACAGGCACGTGTATGTGGACACGCAGGCGGGGAAATGGAATGCGCGATACAAGGCGACCCCCCCCCCCCCCCCCCCCGGGGGGATTTGGAGAGCCGCCAAGGCAATCCGCCTAGGCAAGCATTCAAGAAATCTTACTCATGAGGCATCAGGTTGAACCCAAATACATTACCTATACAGCCGCTTTTACCTTTTTCTTTTTGGATATTAAACGACGATTCCGGAATAGATAGATTCAAATTGCGTGATAGAATGGAAAATATAATCAAAATTATTGAAACTGGAAGAGTTAAAATAAGACAAATCAATCTATCAAGAAGATTATAATTCACTCATTTCTTGTCAATGCCAATAGTTGGCACATCTCGGGAAGTGTTGTCAAGTTTTTAAATTACAAGTTACGCTGAATGAATTGAAAATTGAAGAATGAATCGTCTGGTGTTTCTAATTAATGTATGACAATGAATTGAAAACTGAATAATGAATCGTCTTTTACTTATCCTTCGATTCCAAGTTCCTCGCGTTCCTTCTCTCAATTCTCCCAACAACTCCTCCATGTCTCACTCCATGTCCTTCGTAACCTTCTTTTTTTTTCTTTTTTTTCTTTTTTTGTCTAGAGCCGCGATGTGTTACCCTCGTGGGACTTCAAAATTGACTGATGTAATAACATTTTTACAAGTTCATCAAGTCCTTGGAAATTCAAACAGGAATGGATTTAGGCTCTTGCAAGAGCGGTTGATTGTTTTTTTTTTTTGCTTATAATAATGTGTAAAAATTTATTTTTTTCTCTTACTCTTAGGCGATCGTTCGTGCTCACCTTAATCCGCTCATGTATTCAATATTCTAGGTTCGTCCCTGATGACTCGAATGACTTTTAAAGTTCAATGACAACTCAAAAAATATTTTAAATTTCAATGATAATTGAAAAATATTTGGGAAAGTTAGGTAACTATGTGGGTCGATCACTCTTAAAAATTAATCAAATATTCAATCAAGTAATTCTATTGTTATCTTTTCTTTTTCATTTTTAATTGAAAAATATATAAGAATTCAACTATCTTTAAGATGAAACTTTAAAATTCAAGAAATTAACCATTAAAGTCTTGTCTACTAGAGTGGGGGGATATTTATATGTGAATTAGTTCGTGGCCTAATCTTAAGGACGAAGCTTCAAGATCGAATCGATTATGAAGAATTCAGGTTGAGAGCTTGTCGAGTCATCTCAATGACGAATTTCTCTCTTATTGTGAGTCCGGTGCCAGACCTAGCTATTGTTACCGCCTTTAGAACCTAAGCCAAAGCATCTTGATTGGTAACCCAGGCTTCCACCAGTGTATTTGACGTTCAGATAGAGTTCCAATGACTCCACCCCAAATGTGGCTGAATCAAAAAATAGGTTTGATCACCCTTCAACAAAACTGTGTTTGAGGAATTTTGAATTTTTAGAAGAATGTCTAGTTGAAAAGTAATTGAAAAATAGATGAGAAAACAATTTTCAAGTCCATTAATTTACTCTTACAGTTCTTTTCAGTGCGATTTTGAAAAATGGATGAAAATAAAATTTTTTACAGAGAATTAAATATCATGAAAATATTTTTTGTGAAAAAAATATAAATTGAATGTGTTTGATTGAATTAATTTTCTAGGTAAAAAAAGTTGAAATTTTACAAGTTTTGTTGTTTAATAAACATTATTTTTCATTAAAAATTTAGCAAAATTGACCAAATTTAATAAAAACTATATTTATACTTTTTATTTGGACACATTTGTACTTGAAAGTACCAATGCTAATTTCTATATAAAAATAATAATAACAATAATAATACATAAAGTCAATGATTTTTCCCCAAATGGGTGAGAAAACCTATTCATGGAAAACAAGGCAAATCACATAACGTGTATCGAGAAACCCTTCCACAATAAGCAAAACCTAAAACCTGCATGTCAAAAGGGCCCTTAATAATTTATCCCCCGTGATATCACAATTAGGAATATCAACGAGTCGAAAATCAAGATTCGAGCTTTTAGGATTCGAGCTTTTTTTTGGCCCGAGCCGAGCCAAGTATCAAACATTCAAATTTATTTTTTTATAATAAAATCCATAAAATTTTTATTGAAAATGTATATATACAACAAGTCAGGCCGAGTTTGTGATTGAATTTCAATGCTCGAACTTTTTGGGGGGGTTTTTTTTTTTTTGCTCGAGCCGAACAGAGCTAAAGCTGGTCCCTAAAAAAAAAAAAAAAAAAGCTCGGCTCTAGCTTGGCTAAGACTTCGAGCCGCGAACCGAGCTAAGCCCGAGCTTTTTTCGAGTCGAGCCCGAGCGGCTGGAGCTTACGAGTCATTTTACCATCCCTAATCACAACCAGACAAAAGTCAGATTCTTAATCAAATTAGGTAGTGTTTGAAATGGGATATTTGTCATGGAATTGGTTTCTCACTTTTTTACTTTATTGTTGTTTGATTGGTTAACTTTGCTTGGGAAAATCAATTCTAGCTTTTATAAGACGACAATACAATTCCTTGATTTCCTAGCAAATGAATTCTTATGGATTAGATGATAATTGATTTCTAGGCAAATTATAAATGTCACATTTGATCATTTTTGTTATTGTTAATTGATTTATTTTTTTACAAGAAATTAACATTATTATTATTAAGTGCAAATTTGTGAAAAATTAAAAATATATATACATACTTTTTATTAAAATAGCAAAAATTTGTTTTATTTGTCATGTAAAATAATGTCAATCAAATAACAAAAGTTGAAAAAATTTTCACTTTTTCCACCTAGAAAATTAAATCAATCAAACACATTAAACTTCTAATTCCATAAAATTTAATTCCCATAATTCAATTCTCTTAAATTCATTTTTTTTCCATCCAAATTTCACTATTACTATCAAACGAACCCTTAGTGCAACTACATCTACCCATAAAGAACTAGGAAATTTTATTCCTACAACCATGGAAATAAATGTTACGAGGATAACACAATGATAATCATCAATTAAGGATGTCAATAATACCCACAAATCCAATACACGTTAAAGACTCAACATAAACGGGTGGAGATTACCCGACTAAATCAATTCGAAGGTCGGATATGGAGATAAGTTTTAAAACCCAACATGGGTATGGACAGGATGTAAATTTTACTACAAGACTCATACCTGACTCACATACCCATTAATTTCTTTAATAAATTATAAAATTTAAAACAAAAGTGATTATTTAATAAAAAAAAAAAAAAAATTAATCTAGACGTTCAGTAGTGAACTCAATTTCTAAGGTGGCATGATTACTTAATTAATCTTTACTACTTCCTTAAAGATTTAGATTCAGAGTAAGAGCTTTTTTTAAATTAAAAATAAACTCTCTTGCTTTTGTTTATTTCATCCTACTTCAACAATTTCTCTATTGCTTTTATGATTTATTGTAATGCTAAATATATACACTCGACATATTATCGTTCCACAACATGTGTTTTAAAAAATAAAAAATAGGTAATAAATTTCAAATAGGTATAGAAGCATACCCGCTCCAGACCTTAAATGCATGAGTATATGGATGGAATATGAAGGTTGTAAATTTCTAATGAGTAGAATATGAATTTGACAAACTCGATTCATTCTCATCTCCATCCCCAACAATGCACAAAAATTACTGATTTCAACTAAATGAATTGCGTGGAATCATAATCGGTGCTAAAGAAATACACGAGGATGTGACATGACAAATTAGAAAATGAATATAATAAATTTGAGAGCTGCGCTTTCACGGTAAGTACTTGGAAAGCGTTCACTGAATCCAAACCATACATCAAATTTAGCTTAAGCAAACCTCGAGAACATGAGTTTTTTCTACCCTTGAAGCCAACAAGTTTGAAACGTGCTCCTCCAGGTACTGCTTCGCTTCCCAGAATGTTCAGTTTGTAACTAAGATAACCTCAAACAAGGCTCCCTCTATCTTTCAGCTAACTATCGCAAAACTATATCCATTCTAAAGTCATTTTCTGGTCCAACATGGCAATGACTCTCAACCTAGAAAACTCAATTCTTGAACTACAAAATACCAAATACTTCAGCATTGCTTGTGAAGTCGCAAAGCAACATAACATAAGCTGAAAAAACACAAGATTTAAGGAATTAAATGATTGATGGGAGAACTCATTCAGTTTTAAAAGTTTCCTTCACTAATAGTATATATAAGAATTTCATGTTTCTTCTTCCATTTTTCTAATCCACATTGATACTCACTATTCAAAGAAGCTCGCACTATTAATCATAAACAGAGACATTATCCAATATTAATGTTCATTTACTTCACGACAAGACAGACAAACCCAAACCATAAATGTCAGGCAACCCTCAAAAATACATCAACTGTTTGCTCATTTGTTTCTGAATGGTCATCAAAAAGCGGTAGGGCCTACCAAGTTGCTACTTGGATAGACGGCTTATTGAGGTGCCCCAGGTTGATTTTGTTTGCCCACAATTTCCAATGCCACATCACATTGACTCTTCTCCATTAAGCATGTATAGATTTGCAAGTCTTTCCCTAATGTTGGGATTTTTTGCCCCAAACAAATTTCGAGGACGATGATGAAACATCGGGTCGATTTTTTTAGCTTCGTAAGTCTTCGGTTCATGATCGAAAAATTATTTGCCTCAATTAAACTCAATATGCGTAACTCACGAGAATGACATGTTAGAGACTTTATCACTTTACCTTTAGCTGTTAATTGAGTCGTTGGCCCTATTGCTCGGTAGGTAGATCCGATTGGCGGGTCGAGTTTAATTAGGCCCTCGACCAATTCTCCTAATTAAACATAAACCTACCATATATCTACCCTATGCTCCTCACTCTCTCGGTTAAGACACAACTCACGCACACTCTCTTGGTACTCTCTCTCTCTCTCTCGGCATAAGCGACGATCCCCTCTCTTTGTGAGCGACCCGATTTTCTCTGTGAAATTCCATTACCTTACCTCTCGCCCCTGACTTGCTTGCTGCCTTCCTTTTCGTGGGTGTTGGCTCCTGCTTTCGTGCACTTGTGTGGTGTAAACCACGACCTTCGTGGCTTCATGTTTCTGGGCAGTCTGGTTTCGATCCTTATTCTTCGTGAAATAAGTGGGTTGCCTCGGAGTGTGTTCTTCCCTGCTTCGTGTGGTGTTTTCGATTGTGGTTATTGAGGCAATTTCTGAGCCCTCGATTTGAACAACTCGATTGTGGCATTTATCAAGTTTTAGGGAGATTTTCTTATTCTTGATTCTTGTCAATATTATCATTCCAATTACTTGTCATAAATTAAGAATAATCTTGTTTACTTTGTGTTTGTGCAAGGTTGATTTTCTCTACAAAGTGGTATCAGAGCCAAGTTTGGCTGATTGCTGACTCGTGACATTCTTTGAAATTTGATATTTTTCGAGCCTCTGTTCACTGTTTTATTGCAGAAATTATTTTGTCATTGAAATTTCATTTACTTTGTGTTTTGAAAACTCTTGACTAATTTCTTTTTTTTTTTTTTTTTTTTTTTTTGGTGTATTGTCTTGCAATTACAGTTTAGACTATTTTAGCTAGGGGCTGAGTCTACCTACATCGAGGGATAGCTGATTGCAAACTTCGCTAAATAAAAAGAATAATTTCGCATCACTCCTTATCACGGACACAAGAAGTCCGCTCTGGTAAATTGGCTGATCACTTTTAAATTTCTGTAATAGCAGGTCATCGTGTGGGGTGACCATTAGGCTTGCGGTTTCCTATTGCTAGTTATAGGATTTAATTGTCATTACCTGTGACTTTTTGGATATTGTTGTACTTATACCTGTTCTTAATATATCTTGGTGATTATCTATCTCGTGTTGCTCTTGATATTAGAATTGTTTCCCTTTCACCTTACCCGTGTCGAGAATTCTCTTGACCTGAGGCCGTTTGAGTCTCACGGAATCCTGAGAGTTTAGAACGGCGTATATATTTGCGGCCCCTTAGGTTTCTGTGTGAAATTCTCTGTGAGCTGCATATTATTCCATTGTGGTGTGTTTACTTGTTTTCTTGAAATATGTCTGCACATCATTTTGACTTAAGTGTCTTTAATGGAAATGGTGATTTTTCTATTTGGCAACAGAAAATGAAAGGTATTTTAGTTCAGCAAAAAGTTTCTCAAGCTATTGATAATTCTTTTCCTGCTACTGTGACTGAAGAACAGAAAAGGATTTTGATGAACTTGCTTATACTTCCATTATCTTGCATTTATCCGATAGTGTTTTACGAAAAGTTGGTAAACACGATACTACTGAAGCTCTTTGAAAAAAGTTACAAGAACTTAACACAATCCACCCCGAACAAACTTTTTCTACTTGAAAGCTTTTTCAGTTTCAAAATCAATCCTTCAAAGGAATTAGATGACAATCTTGATATTTTCAATAAACATGTTCAAGATATCACAAACTGTGGTGATAAAGTGCCTGAAGAATACAAGGCCATAATTTTATTGAATGTCATTTCTGACATATATAAGGATGTTAAGAATGCTATCAAGTATGGGAGGGAGACCCTTACCCCGGAGGTACTCATTGATTCACTTAGAAGTAAGGATAGGGAGATAAGAGCTGAGAAAGGTGGGAGAAAGCAAGGGGAGGTTCACTTTATGAGATGTAGGACTCAAACAAAGGGTGGTGGAAATAGTGAGAGCTGACAAAGTAGTGGTAGCGAGAAAAAGGATACAAGTAGATCCAAATCACGAGGGAAAGCTGCAGGTAAAAAGTGTTATGGTTGTAGTCAATTAGGACACTTTATTAGTGATTGCTATAAGGAGAAAAATAAACTAAAGGGGAGTGAACAAGGAGAGGCAAACATTGTGACACCAAAATATAGTGAACCAGGTGAGGTTTACGTCCTTTTAGATCACAAGCCTAATGAAATTAACCTGTCTATGAACTCCCATACTGATGAATGGATTCTTGACTCTGGTGCATCTTTCCATGTCACTACGCATAAACATTGGTTTGATCATTTGCATGAGTTTGATCATGGTCATGTTGTTTCATGGGGTGGAGTCGCATATAACATTACAGGTGTTGGTGATGTTACTGTCAAATTTAAAAATGGTTTTGTGCATACATTGAAGAATGTTAGGTACATTCCACATATGGGTAGAAATTTGATATCTGTGGGAGAATTAGAAAATACAGGTTTCACTGGGGGGCTTGGTGACGGGATGATTAATTGTTTAAATGTGCACTTAGGGCCCTTAAGGTCATTAGGAAAAATGGCATTTACATAACTCATGCTGAGGTAGTAAGTGGTAAAAACCATACTATTGCATCAATTGACACGGATCACACAAAAAAATGGCACAATAGCATTGCACATGTGATGTTAAAGGTCTAAAATATTTAAAAGATAAGGGTGTGTTTGGAAAGGATAAGGTATCTGGCATGCCATTTTGTGATCATTGTGTGCTTGGTAAACATCACAAGATGTCTTTTGCATCCAGCACACACCGGACAACTAGAATGTTTGAATACATTCATTCTGATTTATGGGGTCCAGGGAGCAATCCCACTTTTGCTGGTAACAAATATTTCCTGTCTATTATTGATGATTTCTCCAGACATGTATGGATTTATTTGTTGAAAGATAAATTTGAAACTTTTGAAAAGTTTAAAACTTGGAAATTACAGGTAGAGAATCAGACAGGTAAAAGTATAAAATATTTGAGAACTGACAATGGTCTTGAGTTTTGCAACTCTGATTTTGACAATATGTGTAAAGATAATGGTATTACTAGACATAGAATTGTGCTTTACACTCCCCAGCAAAATGGGGTTGCTGAAAGGATGAATCGTACATTACTTGATAAAGTTAGATGTATGATATTAAGCTCTGGTGTGCCTAAATCTTTTTGGGGTGAAGCTGTTATGACTACGTGCTATCTGATTAACATGACTCCTTCCGCTGCCTTGAATGGTGATACTCCATATGAAAAATGGTATGGAAAATGTGCTAATTATTCTATGCTTAGGACTTTTGGTTGTACTGCGTTTTCTCATCAAAGTAGGGGAAAGTTAGAACCTAGAGCTAGAAAGTGTGTTTTTCTAGGATATCCCGAAGGTAGGGTATAGGTTGTGGGACAGAAGTCAAAAGGGTGTGAGAATAATCATCAGCAGAGATGTCACCTTTAATGAGTCTGAGATGTCGTGTCTAGGAAATGAAGAACATCTAGAGATAAGTGGAGATGAACCCTCTCCTGAGGTGGAGAGTGTTAGAGTCCCTATCCTCATTACCCCGAGTGAGGTGGAGAGTACCCCCCCCCCCAAACAAGATCACGAGAATGTAGAATTTGAAGAAGATGACCTTATAGATCATCTTGTTGACCATAACCCTTTGGATGGCTATCAGTTAGCTAGAGATAGGGAAAGAAGACCACATAGAGAACCCCAAAGAATATCCGACTACGTTATAGCATATGCTAGTTACCAAGACCTAGCTGATAAAGAGCCCAATACCTATGAGGAGGCTATGAGAAGTGAAAATAGTAAATTTTGGGTTAGTTCAATGAAAGAGGAGATGGAATCGCTCCATAAGAATCAAACTTGGGTTTTAGTGGACAGACCAAAAGATAAATCTATTGTAGGCTGTAAATGGGTCTACAAGGTTAAGGAGGGTACCACTGAGAGTGAGCCTGTGAGATATAAGGCTACGTTAGTAGCCAAGGGGTACACACAAAAGGAAGGGGTAGATTATAATGAGATTTTCTCGCCCGTTGTTAAGTATACCACCATTAGAGTCATGCTTGCTTTTGTTGCGTATTATGACTGGGAACTTGAACAACTTGATGAGAAAACTGCTTTTTTACATGGAGATCTTGAAGAGAAAAAATTTATGTTTCAACCCAAAGGTTTTGAAGATAAAGAAAAACCTGATCATGTGTGTTTCCTTAAAAATCATTAAATGGTTTAAAACAATCACCTAGACAGTGGTACAAGAAATTTGATTCTTATGTGCTTTCTATTGGTTTCAAGAGAAGTGAGTTTGATCATTGTCTATACTATATGCACCACAGCATTGATGAGTGTGTGTATTTGTTACTTTATGTGGATGACATGTTATTGATTGGTTCTAACATGATCTTAGTAGACAAGGTTAAAAATGAGTTAAACAAAGAATTTGATATGAAGGACCTAGGCAATGCTAAACATATTTTGGGTATGGAAATTAAAAGAAATAGGTCTAATTCTTGTTTATTCCTGCATCAAACTCCCTATGTGCAAAAGGTGTTAAAGAACTTTGATATGAATAATTGTAAGCCTGTTTCTGTACCTCTTGGGAATCATTTTGTTTTAACGAAAGATCAATCACCTGCAAATGAGGAAGAAATAGCTTATATGAGTAATATACCTTATTCTAATGTGATTGGTTCTGTGATGTATCTGACGGTTTGTACTCGACCAGATTTGGCTTTTGCTGTTAGTACTTTGAGCAGGTACATGTCTAATCCAAGCTCCACTCATTGGGAAGCCTTGAAGTGGCTACTTAGGTATCTTAGTAATACTTACAATGTGGTGAGTTTAATCTATAAGTGCAAATCTAATAATGTGAAATTGAAGGGTTTTACTGATGCTGATTATGGTGGAGATAGAGATAATAGGAAATCTACTTCCTCTTATGTGTTTACTTTGTGTGACTCATGTGTTAGTTGGAAGTCTCAGCTCCAACATATTGTTGCTCTCTCTCTCTCTCTACTACTGAGTCTGAATATATTGCTGTTACCGAGACCTTTAAAGAAACTTTGTGGTTTAAAGGATTACTTAAGGAACTAGGTACCTTAAATGAAAGTGTAACAGTATATTCCGATAGTCAATCAGCTATTCATTTATGTAAGAACCCCGTTTTTCATGAACGTACTAAACATATCGATGTTAGGTTACATTTTATTAGAAATATTGTTTCTCAAGATGAAATTAAACTTGAGAAAGTGCATACAGATTATAACCCTGCAAATATGTGAACAAAGGTGCTCACATTGGTAAAATTTAGAAGTTGTCTATTGCTTCTAAATATCGGTACAGGTATGAAAAGTTCTGATTAGTTTAGGACTTTACTCTTGCATCTACTAAACATGTGTTGTTTTGTCTTTTGCAGGTTTGTTCGGTACCAAGGTGGAGGTTTGTTGGGATTTTTAGTCTCAAACAAATCCCGGGGGCGATGATGAGAAATCGGGTCGATTTTTTTAGCTTCTTAGGCCTTCGGCCCATGATCGAAGAATTATTTGCCTCAACTAACCACAATATGCGTAACCCACGAGAATGACAGATTACAGACTTTATCACTTTACCTTGAGTTGTTAATTGGGTCGTTGGCCCTATTGCTCAGTAGGTGGATCTGATTGGCGGCCCGGGTTTAATTAGGCCCTCAACCCATTCTCCTAATTAATCCTAAACCTACCCCATATCTACCCTATGCTCCTCACTCTCTCGGTTAAGACACAATTCACGCACACTCTCTTGCTACTCTCTCTCTCTCTCTCTCTCTCTCTCTCTCTCTCTCTCTCTCTCTCTCTCTCTCTCTCTCTCTCTCTCTCTCTCTCTCTCTCTCTCTCTCGGCATAAGCGGCGATCCCCTCTCTTTGTGAGAGACCCGATTTTCTCTGTGAAATTCCAATACCTTACCTCTCGCCCCTGACTTGCTTGCTGCCTTCCTCTTCGTGGGTGTTGGCTCCTACTTTCGTGCACTTGTGTGGTGTAAACCACGACCTTCGTGGCTTCGTGTTTCTTGGCAGTCTGGTTTCGGTCCTTATTCTTCGTGAAATAAGTGGGTTGTGGGTTGCCTCGGAGTGTGCTCTTCCTTGCTTCGTGTGGTGTTGCCGATTGTGGTTATTAGGGCAATTTATGAACCCTCGGTTTGAACAACACGATTGTGGCATTTATCAAGTTTTAGGGAGATTTTCTTATTCTTGATTCTTGGTTTGAACAACACGATTGTGGCATTTATCAAGTTTTAGGGAGATTTTCTTATTCTTGATTCTTGTCAGTATTATCATTCCAATTACTTGTCATGGATTGAGAATAATCTTGTTTACTTTGTATTTGTGCAAGGTTGATTTTCTCTACACCTTCATAACAAGAAGCACCCCCCTATAACAATCTGCATGGTCCCATTTTCAAGATGGGCATTGCATCCAAGATCATCTAAGCCTCTGTTTGACAAACATGTTTTTAAATATTTTTTTTAAACACGCAATTTCCCAAATCACTTTTTAACCACATATTTTCTCTCCATTTTTTAACTACATATTTTACCTAGAAAACATAAAAAAAAACATATTTTTAAACAAAAAAACTTTTAACAAACAAAGCCTAAATGTCCCATAGACAATGGATTTTTCTTGAGACCCTTACATCCCGTACATCCTGAATAGTGCACATTTTACCGTCATGCAATCTTTATCTTGATGGTGTCAATGTCAGCTCTCTATAAGGCATGATCCCCCATAAATACAAATCCTCCAAAGCAAGGTTTATATTTGTGAAACCATTCTCAACTAGAGGTCATGTGCCAAGTGGCATCTGAATCTAAAATCCAGATGTCAGTAAACTGCTTACCTGCAATCAATACATGAAATTTTAATGTCTCATAAGCTCTGTTATCTTCTCTCTTCTAGTTAGGCCAACAATCCATTTTGAGATGCCCTCACAACCATAGCATTTAGCGTTCTTTCTTTCTTCGTGACTAGTTCTAATTGTGATTCCTACTAGGGACACTCTCTGTTAAACTACCCCTTGTTAAAGATAAGGCCACAACTTGATGTGACGTGCCTTGTTTATCTCCTTGTTTTTGCATCTTTGTTCTTTTTCGATAGCGTATGTACCATTGATAAGGCAAGACTTGACGGTGGTCAAATTTAAAATGAGCTGATCATATGAACTAGATAGACCGTGAAGTAGGATTTCAACACTATAAACATCCTCAACTGTGAAAGTCGAAAATAAAGTATTAAGGGAGTTGATGTGATATGTTACAAATGCGAATTCTGTCATTCGAAGAAGTGTAGATCATCATCTTTGAAATCTTATTGTGAAGTAACTTGGCCTTGTACAATTTTTCAGAATATCCCATCTCTTTTGTCGCCTTCTTTTCCGAGACACAATATTTACAATGCTAAATGCAAATTGCCACCATCCATCTCCTACCAATTGTTGTGATTGATGTCGCTTGATTTTGTTTCAATTTCAGCTAAGCAATTGTTTGTTATTCCGCAAAATTGCTTTCATTTCTAACTTCCACAAAGAGAAATTGCCCTTATTGAACTTCTCAATCTCAAACTTTGCCTCCATCAATCGAATTACTGGTGTGCAGAGATGCAAGGGAGAGAATAGGCCCAAGACTACAAATGATAATTCATGGATTAGAATGGAATAACTCTAATATTAAGAACCAATATGGCTTTTCAAAGACCAAGGCCCGCCTTCTTATCTTAATGCAGGCAAGGCATATCTCGTGGGTAGGAGAAATGCTCTTACTTCCCTCTCAGTCGTCATTTACTTTACCTAGCCCTCCCTCATTCAGCATATGAACAGATCTTCACTAAATGCTAGCTCTATTGGCGGATAGATAGCGCTCCTCACTTTTCCAAGAGAACTACAATCTCTCTGGATTTTTTTCTTTTTTCGATATACCGTCTACGTGAAAGTTAAAAGATAAGCTAAGCTAATCGAATCTATACTCTTTTCTACTGGTTTGGTTCTTTCGATTATAGAGAGTCAAATCTATCTCATCTTATTTAAAGATTAGAAATTGTCATTCTCACTATGGTTGGTCTACTTTTCTGCTCATCAAGTTAATCAGAGACGCCTTACGATATGAGGGCTAGTCTAATTTTCAATATTAACCAAAGAGCTAATCTTTTGTAATCCCTTCGCCCACACTCGTAAAACACCTATTAGAAAAAAGGCTCGGGCTCAGTCAACAAAAGACTTATGTCCTTGATACGAATTTCAAGACCTAATAAATATGTACTACTTGGATCGTTTTCCATTGTTTCACGTGAATAGTAACTTTACACGTGATCCATGACTCTAATATCATTGTTAGAAAATAAAATGTGACCGCTAGAACACGAAGTGAAATTGAGGAAAAACAAAAAATAAAATACAAATTGATTTTACATGGAAAACTCCCAATTTAATATGGGGTAACATGCACAAATTGGTATGCAAAACTGAGTTTACCACGTTCACATGGCAACATAATAAAATCATAATGGCATCGAATCTTTTCTAAAAACCTTGTCATGGAAAGGCATTTTCCATTTTTCCACGAGAGCGCCAACTATATATTTTAGAGGAAATGAGGCTATACATTCAGTGGAGATGTGAAAGGTATATTTCATTCCAATTCGGTACTAAAGTACACATACTGAACATAAACGGGCAGCAGCTTACACGATATTTGAGCAATGATCCGTGGAAATATAGCTTGCCGATCGAGCTTCTAATAGAAGATAGAGAAGGAAATTTCTAATGGCTAATCTCCTGTACAAGCTTTTCAAGTGCTTCACTTGTAAGAGGAATATAAAGGCAGTCTTGCCCGTCTGGATTTCTTCTAGTCTTCACCAGTTCGTGATCTTTGAATTCCGTCAGATGAGCATTGAGAGTAATCTGGCTACTCACCAAAAAGCGCTCTCGACAAATTGTGTATAGATTATTCAGTGGCATCCCTGGAAAAAGAAGAATATAAATAAAATGATTTCTATGCAAAATAGTCATTTGGAGAATATACAACAACTTGCCTTCTTCGTTTGGATGGGCTAACTGATGCTCTGCAACAACTTTAAAAACACTTTGGGCATTTGGTGTCAAACTCTGTAAGACTATTGAAGCTGTCTTAACCGTTTGAGCACTTCCACTATGAGAGAGAATGAGAGGGAAGAACGTTCCTTCAATATTATACGGTGCAAAGGTAGGAACATGGAGCCAATACCAATTGAACTGCGTGTGAACCATCTTCTTGTCCCATACTGACATAACCAATGTAATAATATTAGGACAAAAAGATTCATTTATCACACACATGGATCTTCGATTGTCCACCATATAATACAAAGAATGAATCGGCAGCACTCATGGAATTGAACAACTTGCAAATAGAGATGAAATTTTTCACTGTATTTTATTTATACTAAATTGATTCATTATATTATTCAAGAAAGTTCTGACAATCAATAGTACTTACATAGAGGTGCATTCACATGATCAATGGACGCAACCACACGGATATGAGAACAGGCTGCGATTCTAGCGAGATACTGTTGAGTGTCAGAGTCACGCAAGCCAGGCCCATCAATATTATGAACCACAACACATACAAAACATTCTTTGTCCTCCAAGTGTGGTCCATCCAGAAATGCAATAAGGTCATCCATGGATTTGGTATTAAATGGTTGTTGGTTTTTAGGAACATTTTCCCAGGTGGTTTTGCCATGCATTTTTAGTTGATCCCACAAGAGTTCAGCCAATGTTATCACAACCTACAATTTCAATATTCATGATTTGATGTTAAGCATAAAGGGACTAACTAAATTTTTGTTGCTTTCTATTAAATGCCTTCTTTCCAACCAAAAAAAAGAAAGAAAGAAAGATACAAAGATAAGCACTTTTAAGTGCGGCAAACTAGTTTTGATCTATTTTGAGTTTTACAAACAAATATGGTTAGTTGAGCATAAATTAATAAAATGATTATCCATGAATGCATAACTTGGCTATATCAAATATTCAAGTGACATGATAACAAAAAACAGAGCGGTTTCCTCAAAGATGTTTAACAGTAGGTAGAAATTAAAATAATGCATTTTTAACCCAAAAAGAAAAAAAAATGAAAGAAATCATCTTCGTTAATTTATCGGTAGTCAAACTGATTTACATGGTTGGTGATTTATATTATGGAATTGTATGGAGCCATACATGTGTACAGGATGCATATCTGCTGCCTACATAATAACTGTAGTATGGAGTCATCGAAACTCCATTGAAAGATGTTCATTTTCAAAGGTATATAACTGTAAATTCTTGAGAAACATAAGGCACGCATGCTTTATGGTTTAATTGGTGTCATATTATTCATATAATTTTTTAAATGTCAACATACAGGGAAACAATCCTGACATGCTACATTCATCACAACCTTACATTATCAAATGGAACAAGTCATGTGATGTGAGCAGAGCATTATTATGGAGACTATGGCATAATAGAAAATATATTTTTCAATAATTTCCAATGATGTCTATATTTTTCAATAATTTCCTATGATGTCTGAAATACCTACATATACCTCCTAACATGACAACAATTTTAACACCATTTGCTATACACGTATAAATTTCTTTCAACATAAACTATGTCGCATATCTGAGAAGTCTCTGTGATCTTCTCTGATAAAACAAGAATAAATGAAAAGATATTGTGCGTAATTGAATTGAATATAATAGGAATATTACAGAGTCTGTGTTCTGATATGTAAGTTTATCGAATGTGAACTGAATTGTAATACAAAGCAAAACAGAAAGCAATTCCACTTAATTTCTGCCTACTTGATCACACGTCCCAGCCCCCTTAGTATAACTACTTCACAGATTTCTCAAATAGAATTAACAAACTTATAGGCCAATTTGAACAGCTTGCTAAGCAAACAAATTGATGAGCTAAATTGAATCGATCAACATCTTTCCCAACTATGTTTGTGTGTTTGCTTCTCAACTATGTTTATTATTTCGTAATGTCAGCCTATCTGCAATAGTTTGGTGCCAAAAGCTCATGTTCATTCACATTATACTTTCAATTCAGTAAGACAAAAAATGTACAAGCAGCTAAGACACAATGCAAAAGAATAGACAAACGCAAAAATGAAGAGAAGAAATCATAGAAAGAATATATAATCATTTATACCTGTTTAAGATGGATTTGCTGAAGATATCCATTGATCACAACAACAGAATAATCAGTCAAGGCGGACGAAGCGAAATCTTCTATCAAGAATTTCTTTGAACCAAACCCATACATCAAAAGCCCAAAGCCACACCTTAAGCATCAAAATTATAAATAATAAATGAATAAACAAATAAACCTAAGAAAAGAACAACCTCGTACATCAATAGTGGGGACAAAAACATGTTTTAAATGAAAACAACCTCAATATAAAAACCCATTCTGAATATGACTTCTTATAACTGTTCATCAAATCATTAATTTCTGTCTCGTGCTTCGGCTCTAGGTTAGCATACACTTCTCTTAATTCCTGAAGTAACACATTAAAAATTAACATTTTTCCATCAACTCAAAAAATTGGGGGGGGGGGGGGGGGGCGGAGGACAGATGTACATTAAAATACCCAAGGGAAAAAATTAAAAAGAAAAACCTGTTCATCAACAATATTGATGTCAGAGAGTTTCCGTGCTGATTTCTTGCTGGAAGTGCCCAATTCCTTTGCCAAAAAGTAGTTTCTAGAGAATTCAAATTCCTCTTCCTCGACAGCGTTCAGCTCCATTCTGAACATGTAATGGGATAAGATAATTCGGAGAAGAGGTGAAATCACAGGTGGGTTTAACTTAGCCTTGTTTGATACTCGGCCCCTGTTTGGCCTCCTTTAAATTTTAAACATATTTTTCTCTTTTTTTCAACCAAAAATTTATCAATAAAATAATATTATACATAAATCCATAAAAAATTTCCTACTTTTTAACCACACGCTCATCTAAAGATCACTGTTCATTTCATATAAACTCTTTTTAAGCAACATCAAACAGGGGCTCATTATTTAGACTCTTTTTTTAAACCTCATTTTCAACTACACATTATTCAATAAAATAATTTTACACATAAATCAAAAAATTTCTATACTTTTTAACTTCATATTTTTCAAAAAATCACTATTCCAAAATTTATCAATCCAAATACTAGGTCAAACAATGTGCCTTAGAGCCCAATTCCTAGGGGCCAGCACATAAGCTAATGGAACCACAGATTTTCTCTCATCCTGTCCTCATAATTTATGGCTCGGGATATTCTATGCTTCATGGTACCAGCTTTCAACTTAAGTTTATCTTAAGGGAGAGATTTGTATTCGAATCGATGGGAACACATCACAAATCCTGCTAGGGCCTAACCCTGAGAACAGTACGCAAGTTAATTGCTCACGGAATAACCCATGAGTCATAGATTATGAAGGCAAGACTCTGTAGTCGTTATACTGAATTCTGGTTCCAATGATTTATGTACTCAATCCCAAATGGGCACTCTTTATTGTAGCTCTAATAATCAGTTTCCAACTAATAATTTACTTCAACTTCCTCAATCCAGTGAGAGATTTGAAGTAATGGTATTTGGGGAGGGTTCCATGAATGGATTTGCTTCAATTGAATCACAACCCACACTCTTTCATAAGGGGGCTGCTCTAAGGAAGAATCTCGCTAGTGGGATTGTCAGCAATATGTGGGCTTTGAATTTAGGTGGTGAAATAAATCATTCTCCAAGTTCTAAGTTCTAACAGACACACATTTGAGTCTCTGTTTAAAGGTAAGGACTAACAGATTCTAGTGATAAAACTTCAAATTTATATCACATTGCAAGAAATTTATTTTATGTAAAGCTCCAAAAGAAGACAAATAAAAAGCATAAAACGATTCAATTGACAAACTCAGAACTAATTACTTCTGTGAAAACCTTGGAGTAAGTTTATCTAAACACACCGGACTGGAGTTAAAATGTAATACATTTAGCTACTTGCAGGGGCGGACCCAGGGTGGGGCCTCCTGGGGCACGTGCCCCAGTAAAAAAAAAAAAAAAAATTCTTTTTTCCTGGTTTTTTTTTTTTTTTCCTTTCTGGTAAGTAACTTTTTTTGTTTTAATCTTCAAACTTGATATATTAAGATATAAATATAATAGTGCACATTTGCAGTGCACTCAGGACTCAGCATTTTGAAGATGATACATTACATATAATTTCTTTTTTTATATAAAAATAGTGCATCAATGAAAGTGGAGCCATGAGCAGTGGGAGATGTGATTTATGTTAATTATATTATAAGTGTGCAAGGTTAATATAATTATTTATTTGTTTGGGGATTGAATATTTTCAAGTACTTTTTCATTTTTCATTCTCTTCTTACAAAAAAAAAATTTCGGGGGCGAACCCCCGTACCATCCGTGTGCCCGTACCATCCGTGTGCCCCACTAATATAATAGCTCTGCGTCCGCCACTGGCTACTTGGCACAATATTAACAATTTAATTGGACATGAGTAACTCAAAAAATGAATAAAAGGAATATTCCATTTTTCATAAACAGAAATACAACGAAAAAAACAATCATATTACCAAATCTTGATTCTTGAAATCTTAAACACGCTATAAAATATAGATAACTCCTAGGGAAATTGCACATACAAGGTTTCAAATATATACTTAACTGACCGGACAACAGCTTACACTAACCTGTCGGAGTCGAAAGCGGAAGGCGGTAGCAGCAGTCACTGGCCAGTGAGTCGGCGATCAGTAGTCGCTGGTCACCTTCCTCCTGTCTCCGTCGGCATCGGGCTTCTTCTCGCCTGCTCCAGCTTCAGACGGACGGCTATGGACTACGGTGACCGGTGGTGACCGTGAGATGGACTGTGGAGCTTGGAGCCGCGGCAGACTGGCGGTGGAGGGCTGGAGTGGAGGCGGACAGCCGGTCAGTGCTCGCAGGTGGGCGAGACTTTTGGGGAAATCGGAGCCTGAAGCCGGGTTTGGAGGATGAAACTTAGAAAGGATCAAATTTTTAGGTCATTTGATTCTAATTGGATTCCCATTTACAAAATTGGGCCAAGCTTCCCTTCAATTCGAATAGTATCGAATTCTTCACAAAAATACCCACTTTTACTGATCAAACTGAAATTTACTTACATTTTATAAAATTTGAATATTATATTCGTTTCAAAAAAACAGTCCTACGATTATTTTCAAACGGATTAAAAAATGATAATTAGTATAGTTAAGGCATTAAATTTTATCAATATTTTCCATTTATACCATTTATCTCTTATTTATTGTTTTAAGTTGACTCTATTGTTTTAAGTTGACTCACTTTGTTTCCAACAAAAAATTTGAAAATACAATAATTAAATAGTTAATGTGCATTGTACCAAGATATATTAAATAAGGGTACATGTAGAAATGAAAAATTTAATGCATGATCAATATGGAAACAAGACTATTTTTTTTAGACGGACAAAAATAGTATACATGACTATCTTTTTGGGATGGATGTAGTATTACTTATAATAAAATTTTCAAAATTGAAAAATACTTATGATATTTTTTAAATATGTTAATATCATAGTATGACACTTATGATTATATTGGTATCACATTATGATACTTATGATACTTTTTAATTTTTTTTAATATTATAATATGATACTTATGATATTTTTTCAATTTTTTTAGTATCACAATGTGATACTTATAATACTTTTTAATTTTTTCTAGTATCTCAATATGATACTTATGATACTTTTTCAAATTTTTTTAGTATCACAATGTGATACTTATGATACTTTTCAATTTTTTCTAGAATTACAGTTTGATACTTTACAATTTTTTATGATATTTTGACTCCGATATAAAATCAAACATTTTTTTATACAATATTCACTGTATTTTCAGATATAGCCCACAGTCACCACCATCGTTACCTATGAAAGAAAAAACAACATAGTACTTCTCACTGTCTTCCTCGTCCAAGAGCTCGCCCCTCACCAAGTTTTGTATAACTTTATTCTTCTATCCAAAAAAATGGGGAGCCAGCTACAATTGATACATCTCCAGCTCGTTATTCAGTATGAATTAACTTTCCAAAGCTCTGAACATTTGGTGGAGGCATCTTAATTACTTCGTCATTTGGCTGTTGTTGGACAAGATAAACATGATACTCAAACCCAAAGACCCCTCATCCCTTGAATTGAGACCCACATCATCGTCATCGACCACCACACAAACCGCACCGACCTCCACAACCGCCTTTCCAAAGTCCTTCGCAACAAGGTGGTTTGATTAAAAAAAAAAACAAAAGATCTACATGTGCTCGCAAGGCGGTAGTCACGACTAGTCGAGGCTGCCCCTTCGCGCACCCCGGTGAGAAGGCTCGCAGTCGAGATCTTCAGAAGTATCGTTGCACCAGAATTGTCTGCCCGGAGTTCGGCAAAGGCCATTGTAGCCGTTGTGAAAACTGTAGGTTTGCTCATGGTATTTTTGAGTCTTGGCTTCATCCATCTCGTTATCGAATCGAGGCTTGCAAAGATTACCGCTATTGTTATCGAAAGGTCTGTTTCTTTGCACATTCTCCAAGCGAGATTTGCCTTTTGCCGAAGGAGTTTTCATATCCGGTGCATACTCCGGCTACTAATGTGAATCATAATTGCTGCTGCTGCAGCTTTCATTCTAATAACTAGTTATTACCCGTGCGATGCACGGCGAAGTGATCTAAAAAAGCAAATTTATTGATTATAAAAAATTAAAATAAAACTCACCAAAACAGATTAACATTTTATTAAAATCAATATTCATACTTTTAAAAGAACTATTAAATTTAAAAACAAATTTATTGGTTTTAATTACCATAATTTTAAGGGCACAATATTTGAGCCCATTTAATCAAAATGTTCTAAACTTTTTTTAAAATGAGGTCGTCCACTTCTTTCTTCAGATTTAGAAGTTTGAAATTCACAAAAGAGAAAATTGGTCCATTGACTCTCCCCTAAACACATTACAGTTTTTTACTCCCAAAACATGGATTGCGAAAATCGTTATCAAAACATGGATTGCATAACTTTTCGTTCCTGTTGTGAGTTTGCCTCAAAATGATACATTTAGAATTGTAAAGTCTCAAAGTGTTAAAGCATAAAGATATATGATAATAATGACAGGATACACATAATTTTTTATTCTTCAAGATTATCACTCTTGATTCATTTAAATCTCTAATCCGAATTGTTAAAGATAATTGAAATCTGAGAAAAAAAAATATGTTGCTAGCAAGTCTGAAAGTCTGGAAGTTCACATCAACATCAACTTAACAGGTACTATTATCTTCTTCAACTGAATCCAACTCGACAGCTGCGTCATCAACACTGTGAGGTTATGATTTTCTTGTGGCTTCCAAATCATCACCCTCCGAATCAGTTTTCCTAATCAGCGCTGCTACATGTGCTGTCTTTCATTCTTGACTCGAGTAACCAAAGGTATAAAATGCCAATTGACATTGAATCAGACTCCACTGATAAAGTGATCAAGGTCTTACTTAGTATCAACTATCAAGGGAAGCAAAATAGGTATCTCGTTTCTCGCCAAACTCCAGAGGTTAACACCAATCGAATTCAGTCACAGAAGATGCTGCATCCTGAAAGTGTAGGAACATATTTCAAAGGCTCAGCATGAAAAATAACTTTGCAGAAGTTTAAATCACCTAACCAATGTCTGATGATGCTTGTTTAATGATTGCAAGAGCTATTGTGAACTCTTATACTTACATTTAACAAAATCGTAAGTAACATGTAAGAAAATATACTTCCAAATGCAAATCAATTAATTTAAGAGCAGACTATATTTTACATGTTCATTATGATTGATAAATTAATATGCTATAATGATATGCCTTTGTCATCCATTTTCATGCTCTTCATCGTTATTTTTTCTCGACCAATACAAAAAATCTATCTTTTGGATTCTTCAAGATGAGGAACACAAGGGGGATGATTACCTTGTAAAAGGATGTGAAAAACAATGCCACGTTCTAAATTAATGCTTGAAAAAAAAAAAGGTACCTCTATAAACAACATAAACCCTGATAAATAAAATTGAATTCATTAAATTACACAATCACCTACTCCTCACTATTCCCATTAGCATAAGCCTCTGGGAAATTTGTGCTGGGAGGGAGAATAGTTAAAAGGAATCACAAGAAAATTTAAGCAACTGAAAAAGGTAAATTATATTGCTAAAGCAAACATTAATAAAATATTATTTCCAATTTAAAATTTTAATTGCAGAGGATTAAAATTTCAATTTAAACAGAAAGCAAGAGAGTTATAGATAATAACTACCTGTCCATTGCTTGGGGACCTGAACCTGTGCAGAGGCAAAGTTGCCCTCTAGAGACATTGGTAAAGTTATCGTATTTATTGAAACTTTCTATACAGGGGATCAAAGAAGACACTTCTTGACCGGCTAACTGCCTCCGCATTCTCTTTCTATTCATTTTCATTGCTCCCAATAGCATAGGTACCAAATGTTCTCATATGATAGTATGCTGACATCTTGAGTGCAAAATTATGCAAAACTGTTTTTATTTCTAAAAAAGTCAGGTAGAGAGCTCTTAATATATCTTGACACTTTGAGTCCCTCTTTCCCAAATAAAGAAACTTTAGGATTCCCATACTTATGTATGTATCACATTGATAAATCAAGAAACTATAACAAAAATATATCAAATAGATAATAGAGAAAAGGGCATAACAAACATAAAATTCCTTATTTTTCTGTTCATTAAGCTGTGGTAATTGCAAAAGAATAGTCAAGAAAGCTCAGCAATGCTTCACTATATGAAAACTAAAATAGATGTGCTTTTGGGGAGGAGTATTGATCACTTGAAAGAATGTATAACAAAACATTATTAAAACATTAAGACTCAAATAATTTTATCTGAACCCAAAAGTTGTAAATTTGAAGAAAATATAAAAATATGGGTTTTGTATGGTTATGTTTAAACATGAGCAAATTACATGGGCATGTGCAGATGAAAGCTAAGTGGAAGAAATTATGAAAATAAGTGAATGGAAAGTGATTACTATTACATGGTGGTGACGTTTGCCTTTATCCCATTCTTTAGCATGCCCTCTACTCTTTCACTAAAACATCATCTGTCGTAGATTGAAAAAGACATTATCAGTAAAAGTTAAGAGAACTATAGCAAAATCCTTGTTAAGAGAACTATATTTGCTGCGGGTGATTGGACCAAATCCTTTTTCAAAGGTAGAGGGCTAAAAGTTTGTTGTTCCTTTTTCTACCCATTTCACTGGGAAATGAAAGCAGCAGGAACACCCCTCAATCAACAACACAACCCAACAAAGCCAAAAACTCTTCAACCCAAACCCAGCACTTCCAATCACCAGCAAATATAAGCAACAAAGCAAAAACCTCAACAGATAAAAGGGTCGACCAGGCCAATACTGAATAATGGCTGACCAGGCCAGAAAGGTGAGCATTACTAACCTAAGATGGAGGACCTAGCAAGAGAAAACAGAGTGAAGAAATGACCCACTTCAACTTAATAAACAACCTATTCCAATCACCAAGAAATGACATCAAAAAAATTACCAGGTATAATGAGCAGTAATCCCAAGCAACTTAATAAACAACCCACTTCAATCACAGAATACATACACAAATACATATTCCACCAGAATATGATTTTACTAAATATCCTCATTGAAATCCCAAGCAACTTAAAACAATGAGCTACTAAATGAGAAATGGAGCATTATCAATTAAGATTCTACAGTATATGCATTATTTTCTTGTAAATCAGTTATGAGTATGTCTTATCATATTTCAACACGAACTATTAGATGATACCGCAATTCAGTATGCCAGAAAGATCAGTTTGACAGATACCTCTTTTCATGATGGTTCTTTTCATAGCTCCCTTATGCTGCTTCCTCCCGTCATCTTCTTGTTTTAGTTGATAGATCATATCCTCTGCAGCACCAGGACGGTAATCTCCATCAAAGTACGAAAATCGTGCTGCAGTCACCTTAGCTTTACATTGGCCAGTAGAAACAAAGAAATAGTCATATAAATTAGTAAGATCAACAACAACATTTTCCTTAGTAGCTTTTCTTAACATGTATAAGTACCTGAAATAGAAGATAACATCGACGTCAATACCGAAAAGCGTTAGCAAAAAATAAATACAATGAGTATCTTAGAAGGCTATCAATCTTACTACTCCCTGAGTTTATCAGATTTTGGCGTCTTTTGAATTTCTGGGTGGCAATATAAAATGTAGTCTTCACCCTTCAATGGAGGACAAGCCCATATATAGCAGCTTTTGAAATCACGTAATTTGCAATATTTTAAATATCCAATTTTGATAGAAAATAAATATATTGTTCAAGTATCTATAATGAGTGGTACAATATTTTTTTTGTCTTGCATGAATCAGCTACAAATGCATGAATCAGTCACAAAAATGAACATAAAAGGAAATGGACAATAACTTGCCAATGCGTGTAAAGCATGCCAATATATGGGCAAGCCAAGTCATGATCACCACTGAAATGAAAAAAAAAAATTAATTAGACAACATATATCAAATTTACATATCTCATATACATGTTATATTTTTTGCTTATTTAACAATTTATATTGGATATATTTAATGAAGAAACTAATACGACTTACCTAAATATTAAAACTTCATATCCTTTATTGCTGAAATATTCATGATATTGCAGAAAATAAATAAATATATTGTTCAAGTATCTATAATGAGTGGTACAATATTTTTTTTGTCTTGCATGAATCAGCTACAAATGCATGAATCAGTCACAAAAATGAACATAAAAGGAAATGGACAATAACTTGCCAATGCGTGTAAAGCATGCCAATATATGGGCAAGCCAAGTCATGATCACCACTGAAATGAAAAAAAAAAAAAAAAAATTAATTAGACAACATATATCAAATTTACATATTTCATATACATGTTATATTTTTTGCTTATTTAACAATTTATATTGGATATATTTAATGAAGAAACTAATACGACTTACCTAAATATTAAAACTTCATATCCTTTATTGCTGAAATATTCATGATATTGCAGAAAATAAATAAATATATTGTTCAAGTATCTATAATGAGTGGTACAATATTTTTTTTGTCTTGCATGAATCAGCTACAAATGCATGAATCAGTCACAAAAATGAACATAAAAGGAAATGGACAATAACTTGCCAATGCGTGTAAAGCATGCCAATATATGGGCAAGCCAAGTCATGATCACCACTGAAATGAAAAAATAAATAAATAAATAATTGATTAGACAACATATATCAAATTTACATATTTCATATACATGTTATATTTTTTGCTTATTTAACAATTTCTATTGGATATATTTAATGAAGAAACTAATACGACTTACCTAAATATTAAAACTTCATATCCTTTATTGCTGAAATATTCATGATATTGCAGAACACTATCAACATCCCGTTCATATGATATATTAAGATTGCATCTGTTCCAATCTTTTATCGTTCCCTGGCAATAACATTACAACATTTTCCTTAATATATACACTATTTTGCTTTTTTTTGACTGATGGAGCATGGTAACATGTAATAAATTTATAATTTGTATTCTATTGTAAGTACCAGTCTAATATGAAGAGCTTCTTGGACGTTCGGATCATTTGCCCAAACACCACATGACATGTAATTATGTTCCTGCATAAAAGAAAATCGTGTAGCTAGCTAAGATATAATGAAGTAAAAGTTGATTTAAACTTCTTTTTTACCAAACATGGCTGTAAAAGTAATATTTTTCTATTGCCAATGCGTGTAAAGCATGCCAACTGAATGATGATGTTGGTTTCAACGTCTTCTGCAATGATAAGGATTTTAAAATCTTTGTACCTTTGAAATGAAAGAAACCAAATCATTTAAATTGTGATGGGAATTAGGCAATAAATAGAACACACGTGAATAAAATAAGAAGCAAACGACAAATCAAATATACAGAATTGCTTCCTCGATACCATCATCTTCAAATATAACTGCTATCCCTTCGTCTGTGGATTCTCCTACCCTCCCAAGATCCTTCATGCCTATTGCTCCTGTTCTCTCTAATTTCCTAATTGAGGAGCAAATTTTTACTCCCTAACCTACTCCATTTCAAGCAACTCCTCCAGAACCATGGTTGCAGTCCCCACAGATCAGTGGGTAGTTAGACCATAATTTTCACCATACTACACTGTTATTCCCGGTCCTTTTCCCATGTCAACTCATGCTATGTTGCCAATTTTTGTTTCATTCCCCAATATCCAACCTCATAAAGTTACTCCAGCAGTAATAACACCCCAACATTTTTGGGCATTGCAAAATAACATAATCAATACAAAACCCAGCAAAAACAATTAAAACCAGCACTAAATCCTTTTCTTCAACCGTGAAAAAATAATGTTATTTATCAAAAACCCCTAATACATGCATAACAAACTTAGTTTCTCCCATAAAAAACAAAGGAAATTCCCAGCAGCTACTTTTGGATTAGAATTCTTATCGAGGTGGTCTCACAGCTTAAAAAGGGGAAACAAAACTCAAGACTCACATTTGATAGATACTCATTACCGGCATAAAATCTTTCAGTCAGATTTTTTTTAAAGCATTTGCGGTATGCTCTTCCTCTCTTAACTGGACATAAACATTGCCAACCTGACAAAAATTCATGATACAAATATAAGTTAGATCTCAGGAGTCTGCAATAGGGTTAAAAAACCCCAATAAATGAAAAAAACCTCTGAAACACCAAAAAAAAAAAATCAAAGGAAAAGAAAAATGTGCATCTGACCCAAAACTCAATCTCCGACCTTCGGCCAACCACCATCAGAAGGACTGTGCTGTTTAGGGGAACACTCGATCAGAGTTTGCGCGATAATGGCGGGGGAAAAAGTTAGCGAAAGTTGGAACGTTTCTTGCTGGGATTCAACTGGGAAGCTGCAAAAACGTTGAAAGCTCTCAAACGCGAAGCAACAGTAGGAGAAAAAGATTGAGATCTCCGACGCGAACTCTAGCAATGACAAACGGACGAGACAGAGAATCGAGAAGCTTCAGATTCTCGAACTGTAGGTCAGCCACGCAAGGCGATTTGTTTGAGCAAAGAAGTTAGCAAACTGCAGAGGACCAGAGGCGGATCGACGGAGTCCAGCTGTGAGAAGCGACCAGCTAGCTATCCAGTGAGGCACCGGTGACGGAGAGAACAGAAGCTACGATAGGGTAGGGTTTCGAGAACCCAGAAGCGACGCCTGGGGTAGGGTTTCGGTAGAGAGAGGAATGGAGAAATCTGAGGTGGAATTGTGTGTTTTAGTCAATACACAAAACGACGTCGTTTTCTCTTGGGCGGGATTTCTTGGGCAGGAAAACTATTCCAACACTCTTGCTATTATATATTAAATAGATATGATTATTATGGCTTCTCATAATTCGACATTGATGGACATTTCGCCGGGGAAGGGAGTTTCTGGTCCCTTCTAGGTACAATGATTCATTTTATTAAAATAAAGAATTTAGATAGTGGCAAATTTCAAATATTGTCTTCAACTAACAGGTACGAAAGTTTTGAGTATTGCAACAGTTGGTGAACTATTTTTCAATTTTTGTTTTTTTAGGCAGTAAAAATCAGTTTTGTTACTTTAAGATAGCATTTTGTGCAATTAATCCAATATTATTTCACTCGTGCAATGCACGATAGTTATTATTCGCAATATCAATTACAATAAGTATTCGTAAAATTTTAATACTTATACATAATCAAAAAATATATAAATGCATAAAAAAAGAATTCTCTATTACAATAATTATTAGAATGTAAAAAATAACATAAGTAATTCAAATTATTAAAACATTCTTTGAATAGTAAACGTCAATTTATATATTTATATTTAAATAATAAATTATTATTGATTTCAATAATTTTTATGAATTATTAATAACTTCATTGAAAATGTAAATTTAGTAATTTTTTTAATAATATATCATATTTGACATAATATTATGTGCACGAATATTGATGCATGTGAAAGGTATTAGTATATTTCTAATAAATTCTACATTTGCCTTTTGTATTTAAAATACCTTTTTAATTTTTATTCAAAAACATCAATCACAATAATTAAAAAAGAAATAGTCAAAATATTTGAATTTAACTAATAAAACTTTATTTACAAAAATAAGTAGTCAAAATAATAATTTTGAAAATCTAGCGATTATCATGATACGACAACCGAGAAAAGTTAGATATTACGAAATTATACCAAAAATTATACCCTATAATCTTTAAAAAATTTATTAAAATTAAGAATGATCAAAAAATATTAATCATTCTATTAATATTATTAATATTAACTAAAAAAATTAAAGCATTAACTCTTCAATATTAACATTCATTTAATAAATTTTATATATTATTTATAAGCAACATATTTTTTTAACTACATTTTTTTCAAAACTAATTTTCAACCTCACATTTTATCTCGAAACAAAAATATAGTTCCTGAATAGAGGCTTAATTTATTAAAATATTTAATAATACATACATATATATATATATATATATATATATATATATATATATATATATATATATATGATTTGGAATATTAAAGATAACAAATTATTTGACCATTAATAATTAAAACACAATTTAATTATTGATACACATAGGATTTATAATATTAAGAACAACAAATAAATAAAAACCAATAATTAAATAATAATTTTAATACTGATAACAAAAAATATTGTTCTAACTCATTCAATATTAACGTTAATAATAAAAATAATTATAATTATAATCAAAATATACAAATAACAATAACATCATATTAATTATTTAATATAATACTAAAACATAAAGAATTTAAGAATTAAATTCCTTCAAGCTATCCTATTTTTATATATAGTATAAATTTCCACCAGTGCGATGAACTGAAATTGCTATCCGCAATATAGATAAGCATTCATAAAATCTTAATGATTATAAATAATAAATACAAATACAAAAGATACAAAAATATTTTTTTTACAACAATTATTAAAATTTAAAAACGACATAAATAATCCAAATTATCGAAAATTTAATTTAATGATAAATGAAAATTATGTAGTTTTTTTAATTTTATATCATGTTAGATGTAATATTATGAGTACATATTGATGTTTGTTCAAGATATAAATATATTTATTAAAATTTCTGCATTTGTCTCACATATTTAATTTTTTTCTCAATCTTCGTTCAAAAATCATAATGAACTATAAATATGTGTTTAATCTTAACTCATCAAATATACAACAATTGAACAATATTAAAGATGAAGAAATTATTATATCATATAATCTTTGCACAATTATTAAAAAAATATTAACCATTGTTTAGTATTTACCATAAAATACATTTACATCTATCCAGATTTTGCATTCACACTAATCTACTATTCCCCCTTTATATATAGTATGTAGATGTTTGAACTCATTCAATATTAACGTTAATAATAAAAATAATTATAATTATAATCAAAATATACAAATAACAATAACATCATATTAATTATTTACTATAATACTAAAACATAAAGAATTTAAGAATTAAATTCCGTCAAACTATCCTATTTTTATGTATAGTATAAATTTCAACCAGTGCGATGAATTGAAATTGCTAGTCGCAATATAGATATGCATTCATAAAATTTTAATGATTATACATAATCAACACAAATACAAAAGATACAAAAATATTTTTTTGTTACAACAATTATTAAAATTTTAAAACAACATAAATAATCCAAATCATCGAAAATTTCAATGATAAATGCAAATTATGTAGTTTTTTAATTTTATATCATATTAGATGCAATATTATGAGTACATATTGATTCTTGTTCAAAATATAAATATATTTATTATAAATTCTGCATTTGCCTCACATATTTAATTTTTTCTCAATTTTCGTTCAAAAATCACAATCAACTATAAATATGTGTTTAATCTTAACTCATCAAATATATGACAAATTGAACAACATTGAAGTTGAAGAAATTATTATATCATTTAATCTTTGCACAGTTATTAAAATTAAAAATTATTAAAAAAATATTATCCATTGTTTAGTATTTACCATAAAATGCATTTACATCTATTCAGATTTTGTATTCACACTAATCTACTATTCCCCCTTTATATATAATATATAGATATAGATTTTTCATGGGGTGGGAACAATATATAAATAAGGTGTTTAAAATTAAATACATATTTCAAAAATGAGACTAAACTTGTATACTTTTAAAAACTTGTTTTTCACTTGTGCGATGCACGGGAATATATTTTTGATAGTGATTTCAATCAATATTTTATGAAAATATGTTAATTATAAAATCATATAAAATAAAAACATAGTAAAATAACATTTTAATACAATGATAAAATGTTATAAATAGGACTATACTGTTGTATGTATTGGATAAAAAGTAGTTAGATTAGATGATTAAAAAGACTTCACGTGAAAATTGAACGATGTTTATAAAAATTCGAAAAATAGAATAACAAACAGATTGCGACTACAAATTATGAAATACTTCATTGAATACAACGTTTGTTGTTGAATTACTTATTTTTCCATCCTTTTCACAATTCAAGATTTTCAAACCCTGCGATTTGTAACTCTTGAAACAGTAACGTACAATTGACAATGACTGAAAATTGGTTTCTTCAAAAAAAGGCCAACATTGGAAAGCGATTGACCTTGAGTTTAGTTTATTGTCATTCCATATGAGACAATTAGAGGAAATTGTCTTCGTTTGAATTTGAAAGGCAATCTTGGATCAGACGGGGTCAGGGACATTCTTGGGATCTGCACTTTATGACCTGTAGTGCTTCCAGCAAGAATCTTTGCTTCCAAAACATGACTACCAAGTCTTGTAACAACCAACCTAGTTCCATTGCATAATCCAAGAGAATGATCTATGTTTCTTAATAACATAACAGGCGTACCACCCTTCAGATTCAACTCATGATTGGGTACACCAGAACACCTAATTCCATTTAAGAATTCTGGAGTGTGGAGGTCATGTAATAAATCAACATCTGTATCCGATCTGCATGTTGTATCTGAATTGAAATAAGTTTTCCCCTCACATGCGTTTAGTGAGGTCATATATTCATTTACAAACTCAACCACGTCAACAGTTGGTGCCAATATAGCTCTCCCCTGAAAATAAGTAGCATCATCAATTGTATTCCTAAATGATGGATACGTGCTTTCCACAATTATTGCAATTGGATCATCGGAACCTTTGAGCAAAATATCATATGGAATATCAACTATTGCATGACCATTGTTTGGACCTCTAATTTTTCCCTCTCCTATGCTTGTGATCCATTCTGAAAACCATTTCAACTCAACACATTCATCATTTGAGCCATCATTTTGAACGCTCATGTTTTTAGTCAATTGTAATACCCTGCAATTTCTCCAAAGATAGGAGGAGTTGATAGTTGCTAGAAAATGTCTTCTCTACTTCCATTTGGAATAACTGGAATTTTTTTTCGAAAATCTCCTCCAAACACAACAGTTTTACCTCCGAAAGGCTTGTGAGAACTGAATGCACTAATAAGTCTCAAAATGTCTTGCATGCTTCTATCCAAAGCTTCGAAGCAATATTTGTGCATCATGGGAGCTTCATCCCAAATTATAAGTTTGCATCTCACAATTAATTCGGCTAGTGGACTACCTTGTCTGATGTTGCATGTTGAGTCCTCATTACGATTAATTGGAATCGCAAATCGAGAATGAACGGTTCTTCCACCGGGCAAAAGAAGAGATGCAATGCCACTTGATGCCACATTTAGCATAATTTTTCCCTTCAACCGTATAGTTGTAGAAAGAGTCTTCCATACAAAGTGTCTTCCCTGTACCTCCGTATCCATATACGAAGAAGACCCCACCCGTGTTCGATTCAACCGCATCCATTACCGTGTCATACACATGACGTTGCTCGTCGTTCAAGCTAGATATTAGATCATTATGTTCTTTGCACAATACTGCTCGATCATATTGCAATTGCAATTCGTCATGTATTAGTCTGTTTTGGGAACCTTAAAAAAACCCAGAATTTCGAAATGGCATCGATTCAAACTCACGTAAGCTCCCGCCGCAGTTCCGCAATAACTTTTCAACCTCTACCAGAACATAATTTTTAATTTCATTGTCACTTAATTCCAGTTCTGAACATTAATCACAGAAACATAAACCAATTAAATTAGGTTATAATAATTTAAAATAAAATGCATTCTAGAATAACTTTTAATTTTGAGAAAATAATAGGAACCATACCTTGATGTTGTAGAATGGTACGTTGTCTATATAAAATATCATCCGAAAAATATATCCAACATTTCTCCCAAACTACTTCAGGTCGGCCCAAAGAGTTTGGTGACAACAACGTGTCAAATAGATTTCTCAAACAATATGCAGATGCCCAATGACTTGCCTCAATAATTCCATCGGTATATTCCTTGTCATCATATATCAGCCCTAATGCATAGTTGAGTACCATTAATGCATTTTATATCATCATAACTTGTAGGGCCACGGACAATGTTTGTCATGCCCCAAAATTTACGCCCCGAAATTTTCAAACTTTTCAAGAATAATACTCTGATACCACTTGTCACGTTCGAATTTTTCAAGACTTTTTCATTTAAAATCCCTCTACTTATTTCCAGAATCTGAAAGTCGATTTTCTTGATTTCTTTGATCTAAAATCATTTGTTTCGATAAAAGACTTTGAGAAAACATGTTTTCCAATAAAAAGAATGGATTATAATGGATTGAAACATGATTTTGAAAGAGGAGAAACGGATTCTACAGCATTTTGAATCTGATTTTTGATGTGTTTCTTCATTCAAAATCCTCCATATTTATAGAAGAAGAAGGTTGCATGAATTCAAGCAAGACAGATGGATGTAGAGGATCTAGACCTTGCTTCAAGATTAAGAAATCATATTTTAATGGTAAAGCTTGAGGTGTCACTCCATTTTCATGCAGCTGGAGGTGTCCTAAGGAGATAGAAGGTGACTCATGTGAGCTAAAATCGGATATGGAGATTTAATGTCTAGCTCATGCTTCTTGCTTTCCAGATTTTACAGTTTCAAGGTGCCATGTTTGAGGTCATGTTTGAGGTAGTAAACAAATTCCAAATTGGGTGTTCTTGGTCTCATTTAAAAGTACTCATGGAGTACTTTCATATGGAATTTTTTTTACAAGATTTGGTTAACCGAGGTGAGAGTTATGGTGTCTCAAAGTTAGCCATTTGAAACTGTCTGTCCGGGTCATACGGTTGCAACGCCAACTTTAAAAATTCTCCACGAGCTGTACATTAATCGGAATTATGAATGGATTTCAGATTCTCAAAGTTCACTTCAAGTACTTATCCGTACCCATGAATTATATATTTATCGGAGGTCGGAAGTGGTCATACGGATCTTCTAAAGAAAGGCGTTTAAATACATTTTTCGTAACTTTTCATTTAATTAACTTCATTTTTATTTCTTTAACTTCCAAAATAATTAAATAAATTCTAAAACACTTTTATTACGTCATAATGGGTAACTAAGTACGTCATAATAGGTAACTAAGTACGTCATAATTTTTCGGGTCATTACAATGTTGAGAAGGCATCTCAAGTAGTACATTTCCCCGCTTCCTGAAGGAACATAGAAAATCTGTCCAATTGAGAATCTCATTTTTCTCGGTTTCCATTCTCGTGTCAATTGTTTCCAAACAAACTTCATTGGAAATTCGGCATAAGATAGTTCTCTTGCCTCTGGATATTTTTTATTGGCATCCATCCAAGTAAAAAACATGCTTTTGTTAACAGATAGCAGATCGACAACCACATCAAATGGATCAAAATCAGAAAAAATTACATTCTAATGATTTGGAAGATGGAAACTCAACCGCTCAACAGAAGGGTTCCTGTACTGAATTTCAAATCCAAATACTCTCCATGCAGCCTCACTAGGCGAAATGTGTATACAATCGTAGTACATATTCACTTCATCCACATTTTTCCTAGATTCGTCATCATGCGTGCTCCGATAAAAAGATGCGGTAACACGATTGTATCCCTTATTGACATATTTGAATAGATACTTAATAGACTGAGATTGATTGCACCACTCAACATTCATGTCAGCGTCGTACTTTAATAACAAATAATGATTGTGTGGCATAACGAATCTATTATCGAGATCAACACCATTCTTCAGTACTGTTCTACCATTATCTCTCTGTCTATATACTGGGTATCCACCTTCATCCACAGTAGTGAACTCAGCAATTTTTTTGGGAAATACTTTGTAAAACGATCGTCTGACATGCACATAGAGTTTCTTCTAGCACTAATGTAGGGCCCATGTATCACGTAATCCTGTGCTGTAGCATAATAACTTGGATCACAGTTCCTGTCAGGTATTTCTGCTGAAATGATTCTATCAATGTCATCCCAGTTGGGTACTTATCTTCTCTAGAGAGAAAAAGTAGGATGTGTGCGTGTGGCAATCCATGCTTTTGGAATTTGACAGTATATATTACTGCAACATGTTCAATATTGAAAGAAAGTTAATCACAATTGTTTCATAATAATATCAAAATAATGAAAATTTTATATTAGTCTTTTAATAGGGATTATATAATTTGTTAAAAATTTCCAAGTATTACCTGCTATAACACTTCCAAAAATTTTGTCTTGACGAAGATCTTTGATTAGAGGGTCCAACTTTACCTTAAATACTCGACAAACTATATCAGGCCGATCATCAGGCTTAAGCCCTCTTCTTTCAACAAAGCGCACTATCTCTGGCCATTTCGGATTACATGTAAATGTTATAAATACATCTGAATATCCAGCCAATCTGCATATGTCCATTGCATCTTGATAATTTTGAATCATGAACCGAGCACATCCAGTGAATGAAGGCGGTAATATAACCCTCTTTCCTTAGGTTGATGGATTTGTTTCACATTGTAGGAGTGCATCGGCCAACCCATTGAACATATCACAACGCAACTGCTTTTGGTGTATTTGAACATATGTCAATCTTGTAGACTCAACCATCGTATATGCATCGACAACAAATTGTTGGAAAAGTCTCCGCGAGTATAAAATAGTCGATTGCCCACAATCTCTTTCATGTCATCGATATGCGAAGAATTCTCTAATGCTTACTTTCTTTCTTCCTCCGGGGTTATTTGTTTTCAGATCCGTGACAGGAATGTCTTCTCTATAACCATCCTCACCATAAGGGAATAGTAGAGGATATTGTAGACCAAGGTATGAAGCATTCAATTCATTTATGTGCTTCAATTCCCCTGTTTGTTTTTCTACTAATATATCCCTATCACCCAAAGATGCGTAAAAATCACCGACAACTAATCTAGCAACCTCAAACACCGTTGGAAAATTGTATCTTCTTGCATCCCCCCCCCCCCCCCCCTCTAACAATTAGCCTTAGTTTGACATTTGAACATCCTTCTTCGTCCATTTTTTCCTTAGCCATTCTAAATGACTTAACTAACACATTATTTTCATCCAACGTGTCCTTCAAATCAGAAACAATCGCTACATGGAGGTTTTCTATATCATTCCTTTGCCTTGAGATACAGGTCACATCAAATAAAAATCAATATATTTTATCACATTGCAACACTTGTTAATTTAATATGTCGGTGTTATAAATAAGCAAAATAAATACCTAACATAACATATTCTATTTGCAATTTCATTCTCCGTGTCATAAATATATAGCTGTGCAAATTTGGGTGGTGAACCTTCAGAAGGCAACCAACTTTCGATCAAATAGTAATTCTGACCATGTAATCTAAAAATCGAAGGAGAATCCCCTTTGTTTAGGCTCGAGTCAATCTTTCCTCCCATCGATATAAAACAATACATGTTATTGTATGATCGGATGTTTTGGAGAAAGTTTTAGCTCCTATCACTCCGTCTGTATATTAAATCATACAACACTTGTGGTGGCCTTTTCATTGGCGGGAGTTGAATCATCCCTTGCATACAGCATAAAGAGTACTTTGGATTTTGAGAGTTATAACATCGGCGTAGTCTCTCTTCGTACCAAAATAGAGCACCACAAAATTCACACCTATATGTTGGATCGCCAATATCCTCATATTCTATAAATATAAAATTATTAGCATTAGGACATGCCTAAGTAAACAATATATGGTGTTCAATGAATAGTTATGTAGTAAGTTACAGTGCTTAACAATCGAATAAAGTATAATAATTTGACTAAATTCCAGCAATTGTAAACAGAAAAAGTGTACTTGCATTTTTGTAGTACATAAACATCAACTAAATTTCAATAAGTTTACAAAAATTTTCTAAGTGGTCAATTTATTTTGAAATTTAAATTATGAAAAACTTATACATATGTTATCCATTTGTCGGTGCCCTTTTAAAGGCTCGAGTACTTTCTTTGCACTCCATTTAACCAAAGTAATTGACAGTTTAACTAAACATAGTCTGAATTCATGGAACAGATATAAAATTATTTACAAAAATACAACAACACATGAAGGAAATAAACATATGTCAAAAATATTGTGAACATATGTGCATATATGTTATAAAATAAGCGTACCACAAGATAGATTGCCAGCCATAGATTCCAAATCACCATCTGTGAAAAGTACAATATATAATAATGTAATATAAGCATATGTTACGATGACTGTAAACATATGTATATATTTTGAGGATCTGACTATTGCTTCACAATTGTCATCAACAGATATTGCTGCTGAAAAAAGTTAAAAAAAAAAAAAAAAAGGTTATTCAAAAGAAGATAAAGCTTTTGACGTGAATAAACGACAAATATGAAAATATTAACAAATACTTATAATTTTATAGATTGACATTTCGTTCATTGGAATTAGTTACATCGATCTCATTTGAGACAACATTCAATTTTTTGTTTGGCGTCATAGTCAAAACAGATGGATCCGTAACATCAGACCCTAGATCAAATATTTTTGACATATTTGTGCACATGTCTGGATTTGACCGAGGAAGTAAATTTAATACACCAGTCATTTTCGAAACAAATTTTCCAGTAGATTGACTTGTACCAGAGACTGGAAAAAAAATAGATAAAGATTAAAATCTCAATGCAATATAACTATGATTATCACTATAAATAGACAGGATAATGTAAAAGGTACCATTTGTGATATCACTTAAAGGTGTCCTCGAGAATGGATGTGACCTATTCTGCAACGAACCTCCAACATTTGTAGGATCCAAGCTACTTCCAACAACGTAATGCGAAGATTTATTTGCCAACGATTCAAGGTTTTCTGAGATAAAATTAGAATAAATCGGTATTTGGTTAAACGTAACCGTGCGAATATTACATACACAAAAGAGCCTTTTGTAGTAGTTTCATCGAATGTATTCGAGTATTATGACTGGGTTGGCCAGATCTGAAACCCGATTTGGGCATTTGTGCCATGTACTGTATGAAGAGGGAGGCATTTCCACAAGAGAAGTTTTTCACCCCTAACCATATGTTTGTTTTCATGTTTTCTTATGTAGTATGTTCTGTTTGCAGTTAATCCTATATCGTGGCTACCCCTTTTTCCTTTTTTAGTATTTATGTTTTCCTTGAATACATTTGAGGTTTGTGGTCACGGAAAAAAAACTCATCTACATTGTCGTTCAACGATCTCTTTATCCCAACGAATTTTCAAAAAAACTTGTTTAAGACGAAACTTGTTGATTCGTGTTTCACGAAGAAAGTGTTTCACGAAGAAAGTACAAAATCAGGCAACTTATAATGGAGCACACAAGTTGATGATTATGTAACATTTCTCTTTTCGATGATTTTGTTTTATTTTTTTTTCTCTATTGCTTTCCATTAAAAAGATAAAATCAACCAACATGAATCAACATAATAGAAAATATTCATCTTACAAAGTTGAAGCCATTTTAATTTTTCCAAAATCTTTGAAGAATAATCCTGCTTGATGAGTAAAGTATGACTTAAGCTCAATTTGTACATTAACAATTGCAGTTTACATGACCAAAAAAATAAGCTAATATTCAAATTTTTTTGGTTTGGGTTAAAATAGCTCTATTTATAATCGATACATATTATTGACCAAGAACATTCGATCACCATGATCGGAAAGGTACGTCTACTACCGTTATTTTTTCTCACCATGTCAGAAAAATATAAAATAAAAAAATAAAAATTTCCATTAGATTACAGATTTCCTTAAAAAAAAAATCCAATAAAAAAAGTTTGCTACCTTTAAAAGAATGGAATAACACAAACTGTAATAAGAGAAACACATAAGAGAAAACATGTACGCATCATAGTTTGTTTCAGTGTTACCATTAGATGAGCACTTATCTCTTGCCCTCTTGCTGGATATCACAGTGGACTGGCTTAGCTTTCTCATGTCTTCCCGTGCCATTTATCTACTCTAGGTTATTCCCTAGCTTGTATAATCTACCTTTATAGAGCTGCAAACTTGTATACATGACTGATGATTTATCAAGGAACTCCCTCTGATGAAAAATTTTGTATTATTTTGGTTGTATTTGCATTAAAAGTGGACAAAGAATTCTAGGCAACAGGGAAATAGAAGAAGGAAAATATTAGCTTATAAGGGAGGAGGTTAGGGTTTGAAGTAGACCTTCAACAAGTTTTTGAGCTGGGAATGGCTTGGGCGTGTTGGGTGTTTTAAATGGAGTGTAATGATTAATTGATGGCATGTGAGGATAAGTTAGATTAAAAATAATAATAAAAATAAGGAACACCAACAGTCATCTGTTTTTCTGATTTAATAAAGTTTTTTATGCTGTAATTTAACAGATCCATATCACTTTTTTTTACGTCCTGCTATTGGCCAATTTCATATTACATCCATGCATGCACCCAAGAATTGTGTATTCTTCTCCTGCATTTCAGTTTTGCATAGCATCATTTGAATCAAGTAAGTGCATTTCATTGGCAGTGGTATCACTTCACTCAAGTATGTTCATTTATGAATTTATCCAAACTATTAGAGTAATTTACATTTATGTTCTATAATCATATGGCATGTGATCAATTATTAGATATGTTGGTTGACAAAATGTTGCTGCCTCATTTACTTAATCAATCAAAATAGTTTTTTGATGTCTCGAACGAAGTTTACTAATTATGCTCGACACCAGAATTCACTAATCTTAATCAAAAACAAAGAACCTTTAAATAGTCTCCAAAATCCTTAATTTAAGCAAAAAGACCATAAATAGACAACAACTAAATTAAAGTAACTAAAAACGAAAAAGATAAAAATAATGCTAAAAACTTTGAATGTCCGGTAGCACACCTTATACTGCGAATTTAAGGCTAGATAAGACCTCAACCGGGTTCACCCTATTGGGATAGTATGGAGCAATGAGAGACATTTCCGAAAACATATTATAATAGGAAATCTGAGGCCGATACAAAAAAGTTATGACCATTTCTTCGGAAGAGCTGTTTTACCCAATTTTCGGGTCAATTTTTCTTAAAACTCTAACGCCAATTGTCCTACATCGATTTCTTATTCACTTGATATTAAATTTGTACGTATTCACTTAGCAATCTGGTTAAAACCTTCCATTAATGGCCTCTAATTTGTATCTTTTTTATCCACATAATATAATTGCTTAAATCTTTTAACACATAACACAGAGATGAGATACACCATCAAATGATTAAAATGGCAACATAATTTTAAAAATATGCTCATTAACTATGAGTCCAAATCCCAATCAAAATAAAAGACCATCAAACCAAAACATATGAACCAAGCGTACTATGTTTTCGAAGACAACATAGCCTAACAAAATAAAGAGAAACCATGACCCAAGTGTTTCAAAAACTAGCTAAATCCAAACAAAAACATACTTAGCTAAGACAAAAGAATTAAAACACACCAGGGTACTTCATTCATCCTCTTTCTTAATAACCACTTTGTTCTTCTTTGGGGGAACAGTTGAGGAAAATTCTCCAATGAGTGATCTCTTGAGTGAAGGATCGTCCAACAGCTCACCTGAGGTAGTAATCCTTGGTTGAGTCTTCTTAGGTGTACTAACCTCATCTTTAGAAGGCAAAACCTTAAAAAATTGTGAAAGCTTATGTTAGCACTAACTGAAAAATTTTAATAGGCAAAATTGCGTTTTAAATGAAGGGATTCGTTGTCTACCTTCTCATCCTCATAACCCGACTTCCCTAGCTTCGAATAGATATCGGACTCCTGTTTTCAATACATGCAACGAATTATTGTTGAGCTAAACCACAAATTCTTACAAACAACATTTCAAATTTAGTACTCCATGTGCTCTGGATGATAATTGACCAACATGACTGTCAAAGTATGAGGCAAAATATTTAGAAATCAAATCAGGGTCACAAGACATCCTCAGGACAATGTACACATTAGTTTGGCTACTAATGTTCTCTTTTTTAACTTGCACCCTGAACAATACTTTTTCTCCAACAATGCTTCTATCTCGACTAGATTTGTTCCAATCTCAGACTTCTTCTGTTACAAATTATAGATGTTACATTAGTCACAATGAATGTAAAATCAAATTAGTCGCTTCAAAATTTAACTTAGATATGTTGCCATAGAACCATCGCTACCTGGGTGGCCTCATCTCTAAGTTGAAGGGTTGTTTTCCCGATCAACTCAACACAATCTTGATCCCAAAGTAGAAACTGTGCATTTCCAGTGTGGTCAATTACACGCAGTTGAATTTTGTACCTAATATTTAGTTCATTGTAGAATAAAAAAATACTAACTTTAGCGGACCTCGTATGGCTCTTTTCTTAAGAAAATGTAAGAAAAAACAAATAAGAAAATAGAAAGTGGCAAGTGTATAACCTAGGAAGTCCGGTACCATTAAAATAGTCACATTTTTCACAGTAAAAACGATGAACAACTTCAATGACCTTCTTACGACAATTCTTGCATAATACGTACGACCAATCTCCCACCATCTCAATATCAACAATAGTAGCGAACACCCAAGAACTTCCAAACTTATTCAATTAATCAAACAAAAAAAAGTTATATGAAAAACCACAAAAAAATATTTCTCATAATAATACTCATCTCTTTATTTTCAGTAATTTGTTCTAATGTCCTCAAATCTTTTCCATTCAAAATGTCATCGCTAATTGGATAAAGCGATGGCGTTGAAATTTCGCTTATGACAATAGCATTCTCGCCAGACTCTAGAAGCCTAGGAAGATGGTATATAAAAGATAAGTCAGATAACGTATTTTAGACTTGAATATAACACATTCAGACATTAAATAATACATTTTAGAGAATACTTGTTTCGAAACGAATTAATCTCAGCCTCGCCTCCATTCAAAAGCATTTTAGTAACATAATATGTATTTGAAAGCCTAACTTCACCTGCCCAAAGTCGAATGAAATATTAAATAAGTTAAAATTTATATTTCACAAGATTAAAATATAAGTAATGTTTGTTGTAAAAATATAGTATCAACTTCCAAAAAACTTTGCACGACAAAATTGGAGAATCATGATAACTGGCTCGTCGGCACCACAATCTAAGTTTGTGACAAATTGATCCACGTACTCTCCCCACAAAGTACACTTGACACGGTTGTTCCTATCAATTCGAAGTAATCAGTCAATAAATTAGAACACTTTGAAACCAAAGTAATGTGCAATGAGGAAATATTGGACAATAATAGCTGGTTCTTATAAAAAAAAATAAGGATAATATACTCGGTATCCCCTAGCACGACATCAATAAGCTTAGTAACTTGTCCAAACATTTCTCGATTTTGAGGTGTTTGCCTAAAAACAACCTTGCCAATAATATCTGGTCCACTAGGCAGAAAATCAACGGAAAAAAACTGATCAACAAATACTACAAATCTGAATTGTATAAAAGAATAAATAAAAACAGATGAATTCATACCAAACAAATGGGTCTCTTCAACAATGTCCATCGTCAACAACTCATTAAAGGATTTAAAAATAAACCTGCGAAGTGGAAATGTATTATCGAAAATTTCAAACACATGGGTTTTTGCAAATAAAATTAGTTTGTATTTGAGAGTGGTGGTTTTATATTTCATGATGTTATTAGCCACCACAAAATTTTTAACGGTATACAAATGACCCTCCTTAAGCAGTGGATTGAAGGTTGACATCAATGGGCATCTAATCATCGCATGAATTCGCGTTCCCTGTTATATAATGGTTGTGGAGAAAATTAGTATTTTTGAATAGAAATAACTGAAAGCTCCCTATTTCTTATACATTTTGTATATTGGAGCAGAACATACACTCGATAATAAATTTAGGTTAACAACAGCTTGCTTCACTTTCATTGATGTCAACCAAAATATGTTAAAAAAATTATAAGCGAGAAAGAGTAAAAAAAAAATAATAATAATAAGTGCATTGCTTGTGGAAAAAAATAAAAAATAGAAGGATGTCTAATGATCCTCACATCATATTAAACAAAAAATTATGTATTAAGTGGAAAAAACAAAAAAATATACTTCTGAAAGCTAAAACTCCCTATTTCTTATACATTTTGTATATTGGAGCAGAACATACACTTGATTATAAATATAGGTTAACAACAGCTTGCTTCACTTTTATTGATGTTAGCCAAGATATGTTCAAAAAATTATAATCGATAATAATAATAATAATAATAATAATAATAATAATAATAATAATAATAATAATAATAATAATAATAATAATAATAATAATAATAATAATAATAACAACTACATTGTTGGTGGAAAAAAATAAAAAATAGAAGGATATCTAATGATCCTCACATACAGCATATTAAAACAAAAAAAATTATGTATTAAGCGGGAAAAACAAAAAAAAAATATACTTCTTGAAGCTAAAACTCGAACCTCGGGGTCATGGAAAATGCACTCGTAGCTGTAGCTTTCTTCGCTGCTCTTATATGATGGCATGTCATAAGCTCGGACAACTTAGGCCTGCAAAGCCCACTCTGTTTTAGCAGGATGGACGTCATTAACGGAACTGAACAAAGGCACTATAGCAAAAACCACGAAGATGTAGTAAATGGACTTAAATTGAATGGCAGTTAGGTGACTGTATAATGGATATTATATTTACAATCAGAAAATTGTATACAAAAAATTCTACTATATTGGAATGCTAAAAGTCACCACAAAATTGTTAGCCCAAGATAAACTAACCAAGAGGGGGGTGAATTGGTTTATAAATTTTTTTTGATAAATAATCCCAAACTTAAAAATCACTGGGTACAAGTATGAGCACTTAGTGTTGCAAGTAACTTAACTATCAATGTAGTATGCTATAAATATGTAAACTTAATTAATAAATCAAGTATAGCACTTAGATATAGTGTTGCACAATATAAATTGATAGAATAGAGTAAGTGTAATGTAAGTAAGTAAAAAGGATAAGAGAAGCAAACGCGATTTAAAGAGGTTCAATCAACCAACGTGATCTACGTTCTCCGTTACCGAGCTCTCCGTCACGAGCAAGGTCAAATCCACTATATTAGTAACTTATAACAAGGAGTACCAAATCCTTAAGTGACTTACAACAAGGGACAGTTACCCTTAGGTGACTTACAATAGGAGCACCTACCCTTAAGTGACTTACAATAAGGAGTACTTATCCTCAGGTGACTTACAATAAGGAGCATCTACCCTTAACCAACAATCGAGTTTTCACAAGGTTCTCGAAACCACAAAATATAATGAATTGAATTTACAATTGAAATAACTCTCTTGACAAATTATATATTCAAATTATGTACCGAGAGAGTTAGGCTAACACTTCAATAGATAGCAATGAATTAAGCTAGAGTGTCAGAGAAAAATTTGATACAAATGATAATGAAAAGTTCAATGCAATCAAACAAAGTTTTTCAAATAATCTCTTGTTAAAATATTGAATCAAATTAACTACCAAGAGATGCCACACTTGAATAATTAACAATAAGTTAAGCTCAAAGTGTTTAGGCAATTGAACTTTGATTAATCAAATGATAATGAAAAATGTAGCGCAAATAATCAAAGTTCCTTAATTGGAATTTCTCTCTTTTAAAAGATTAAAACAAGTTTAGAACAAAGAGAGACTTACTTTAATTCCAATATATAATGTGAAGATGTTGAGGAAGTTTATACAATGTAAAACCAAGAATCTTCACAAAAACTTTCTCTCAAAAACTTTGATGAATTTTGATAAAACAAAGTTGGATCAATCAAAGTATTCTAATAAAGATAGATAAATATAAATCAAATAAGAATAATGAATTTTTCACAAGAAAGCTTTTCTAAAATCTCCTCTTAGTTGTTGAAATTGAAAGTAAAATAGAAGGTTATTTATAGATCAAGAAAATCAAATTCAGCAACTTTCGGTTGACCAATTTTGGAGTTTTGGTCGACCGAAATATGCATATTGCCGTTACATATTTTCAACTGTTGGAATTTCAGTTGACCAGAAGTTGACTTTCGTTTCACCAAAAGTTGACTTTCGGTTGACCGAAAACTGACTTTTGAAAAAATGAAAATGTATGATTTTTAGGTTTCTAACTTGTTTTTCAAAGTGGTTTAACATAGTATAATCATGACTTAAGATCAAATAACATTTGAAAAGCAATATTGACTTAGATAAAAATATTTTATGCAAGTGATGAATTTTCAAGTAAGTTTCTTGATGCATAAAAATTATTTTCGAGCTCGTTGTGTTTCATCGCTAAAGATTGAGAGTGTTATACCTTGACATAGGTTAAATCAAATCTTGAATTTGAACTATAATCTTGTATGCTTGAATTCGTGATCTTCATGTTATGCTTTCCGACTTGAATCTTGATCTTGAATATCTTCGATTCTTTCTTGATCTTCTTTGCGCCTCATGTTTGAGAGATGATTTGAACATTGAGTGTTTTAAATATTTATCATTATATGAAACATTTGAAGCACACTTGTTAATAACACAATATATTGTTGTTTTTTATGATCAAAACAATAAGGTTAAGTTAACCATAGGTCAACATAAATGTGTAAATGAAGCAAAATGACAATGAAAATTTTGATTGGTTAGGAGAATGCAGTTGGTGCATGTTCACAGTGTTTCATACGCAAGTAATAATAATGTACATGTTGTATGTGCATGCGAAGACAGTCTGTAAAAAAACAGAAGAAGAAAAAAAACTACCCCAGAAATGTGGACTTTGAGCGAGAAACATAGTCAATGTTAATGGTTAGACGACTTGGTTATTATATATGTATAGATTAGGTTGTAATTAGGATTAATTAATTAAATTAAATAATTAAAATATTTTATTAATTATATATATCAAGGTCACAATAATGTATATTTCAAGTCACAAAAAACAAATCTTTTAGGTCACAAATAATTTCAGGGTCACAAATTATCATAATACATTTTTAGGTCACGAACTGATTTCAAGATCACATATTATAAAATCAATAGGTCACAAATGTCAAATTAATAGAATATGAGATATTTTTAAGTTACAACTTATTAATTTATTAGGTCACAAATATTTTAAATAATGATTATTAAATTATTAGGTCACAATTAATTAATTTTTAGGTCACAACTTATCAATTATTATGTCATAATAATTCTGAAGTCACATATAACCAATTATTAGGTCAATTATTATCAATGTTCTAAAAGGCGTATTGCGTTGTGAGGCTTCGAGGTTGAGAATCAAGAATCACAAGTTTAGACGTGTCTGTGAAGAATAGGCACCATAATGCGTTTCGTATTTTCAATATTATTTTAATTATTTTTAAAACATTAAATATATTTTTATATAAAAAAATAGATTTTTTAACTTAAAAACGTGTTTAGGCGGGATTAAACGGGGGCCTAGGCGGCCAAAAAAAGTTTGAACTCATTTTTACACGCATGCCCCTGATGCGAGGCGTTTTGTCCACGCCTTGCGCCTAGGCGCAAAGGCAGAATAGCGGATTGGCTTGTCTTGCCTCTATCTTCCGGGGAATCCTAGGGGCCTTGTCTCGCTTAACTCGTCGAGTAGTGATTATCCCGGAATGAAGATTTGTTCAAAAAAAAAGGGTACCCTAAGATTGTACAAGAAGCAACATTCTTATATATCAATTTATCTTAGCGACTTAAGGAGTGTTCTTCTTGTTGTTTTTTCCCATTGTGGTTTCTTTCTAGTTTTCAGTCTGAAATGGAGATAAAATGAAATCGATGTCTGCTGCTAAGGAACTGGTTATCCCTAGCTTGAGACTCAAACTCCGGAAGATAGAATATCAAAGAATCATAACCTTAAAGAATCGAATTCCATGTGTTCAGCATTGATTTCAAGATGAGGAATATTGCTATGCCTTTTAGAACACTGATTGTTATGTGACCTGAAAGAACGAAGCAATGAAGTTAAAGCTAAGAGCATCTCCAATGCACACCATCAAAAATATTTAAATATAGACAGAACTATTGGAAATGAGATTTTGATCCATTCCGTTAATTTATCCACGTTCTCTAGATGTTCCTCAATTTCATTGCCACGACAACCCAATCCATGGTACTTTAAAGATCACAAGTCATCGTCTCCGACCACTAGCCCCCCTCTCTTCTTCTTCATTGCTAATTCCTCACAGAACTCCTCCTTCCACCATTCTCTTGGTTTCCTGATCTTCTTCTCGTCATCTAGTGATGTCCACCACTCAGGTTTCTTCTTATGCTTCTTTTGCTCCATTTTAGGACCATCTTCCATCGAGCTAGTAGCTGTGATCCAATCCAATATCCTCACACAATAACTCTCTGGTGATTGATCCACATTGACAACTACCGCATCCTCTGTCACAACACTCTCATTCTCCTCCATTATTGACCCATAATCCTCCCCCTTCTCAGTTTTCTCATCCTCCTGAACAATCTCTTCCTCTCTAGTCAAAAACTGGGCTAATCTAAAATCAACCATCTTTGCATAATTGCATTAAAATTAGAATCCAACAATATATTTGAAGTCTTAACGTCCCCGTGGACAATATGCGGATCACAAGTATTATGAAGTAACTGTGAACCTGATAGCCATAACAACAAATTGTAACAAGCTGATCAAGAAGTAAAGGAAAATAGTGGGGTTAGGGGTGGGCTATAAGGTCAAACAGAGGTCGAAAAGCAAAGGAATGCCATCAGAAATGAGAAAATCAGTGATAAATTGGAGGAATAGAAAAATAATTGAAAAGTTTGATTATATCAGAAAAAATTGATGGTAGATCTGGATTAGAAAACGAAATTGGAAAGGCTTCCTAAACCCAGTGACCGGTGAAGCCTGAAGGGCAGAGCTTTTCCTACGAATTTGGCTGCGGAGAGCTAATGTGAGGGAAATAATTTAGGTTTGAAGTGGTGTTTTGTAGTTTGAAATTGGGATAAGGTTGGATAATTAATATAATATTATTATTATTATGTAATTTTTTAATTAATTAAAATTAGAATTAAGACCTGAATTTTGAAGTTATATAGGTTTGACCTCATTTATGAATTTGGATCTTTAAAGTAGGGGTGATTGTAATTTTCTCCTAAGTTTATAATTACAAAATGAAAATTTTTGTAATCGGTGATTTGTAACTAATTACATAAGTATCAAAATAATTATTAGAATCAAATTTTTTACTAAATTAGAATCAGGTTTTGTAATTAATTACAGTTGTGACTTATGAATTAGTTAAACATTAGTGTAATTTATTACATTAGTGTAATTTGTAATCAGTCACCGTCACAATCGCAGTCATCAGACCACCGTGGAAAATATAATTATAACTTTATTTTAATTTTTTTAATTAATTATAATTGTAACCTTATTTCAATTTATTGAATTACAGTTGTAACTAATTACCACCACCATTATTGGATCACCACCTAAAACCAATACCACCACTACCAGTTGCACCAACCAATTCACAATCTACTGTTAACTCTAGGTTTTCGGGAACTTTCCATGGCCATTGCCTCCACCAATATCTCCACCATTACACCGCTAATTATCTACGCCTCATTCGACTCCTCCCACCTGACTTGCCCGTCGTGCTCTCTTCCTCTCCTACTTCAAGGGCTTTCCATCCCAGGCAGAGTATCCACTGCATTTTCTTCACTCATTGGCGTATTGGACCAAGATCAAAACCCTAGCTCCCAATTGCTGCATCACAATCACTATCAGCGTCGAAAAATCATGATCGATACGACTCCATCACAAACCACAGAAATAGTGGGCAATGCCGAGGTAGTAATTGTAGCACTCTCCTAGGAAAAATGTGGTGATGAGTAGGTTCTTTCCTCAAACTCTTCTTCTGCTACTACTGTCACTCCAACAATGTCGTTGTGGACTTGCACAACTAATCAGAGCTTCTAGCTGCAAATACGATATTAAGAAAGGAGAATTCAAAGTTTAACCAAGAATCTAACAAATTTAGGAGCTTGTGTAGCAATATATATAATTTGATGTCGAATTACGTGGGAAGAATGTTGAATTTGAGGACGGAAAGCAGGTCACATCGAAGAAGAAAGAGAAGACTAAAGAAAAGACAAATATAATTGATTAGGATTGGGTTTATATTTACCTTATTTTAAAACATTGTTTAAATTTACCTGATTTTAAAAATTAGAGAATAAAAGGTATTAATTAGGGGTGGACAAAAAAATCAGAACCAAACAAAAAAAAACTCAAAGCCGGTTGGTTCTTTAGGAGAAAAATGAGAACCAAAACCAAACCGAAATCGAAAAATGGAGAACCGAAAATCTATCGATTCCTATTTGAAAATCGAATCGAGAACCGAACATTCTTAATTTAAAAATTAAGTTCATGTGACACTTTGACATTTTCTGTGTTGTTTTAGATGATAGAGTGTACAAATCCGGCTTACTTAGATGTATTATGATAATTGTTGAATTGTTCATATCGTGTTGCATCTTACATAAAATTCTTTACACTAATTTTAGAAGATTGGATGTATGGTCTTACTCGCACTGGTTTAGTGCATTTTTGTGTGTGCAATATTTACAAATTAAGGCATTGACTGTTGTGTTGATATGTACATAATTAATTTTAGGAGGGATGTGTGGTTTGACATGTATGTGACTTTTGCGGAGGTGCATTAGTGAATTGTGATTTTACATTGAAGTCTAAAATAAGAGTTCATTAGAAATCGTTTGTTATCTTCGAAGTTTACCTAGGTTCAAATGACCTAAACGATTTTATGTTATGGTAAATGTGTTTTTATGCCATCATTATAATTTTTTTAGTCCAGATGATCCAGACATTCCAACTTAAGTAGTAGATAGAACAACAGAAGATGAAAATCCTACATTTCTAGTTGCTACTGGAATATACAGATTATTATAACTATATTTAGTGTATTTATAACATGAATATATTCAATTTGAATATTTTACCACATGGAGGATTCGTTTAGGAAATTTTTACTCAATACTTTTTTTTTTTTGGCAAACATTTTCACATTTTCTCAAAGTTGAATTTTTTTAATAAAAGAACCGAACAAATAACCAAAATTGAATCGAAATCAGAATCGGAATCGTTCAGTTCTTGAGAACCGGAACTGTAATCTTTGGTTCAGTTCCGGTTCTTCAATAACCGAATCAAAAAATGAAATTTCCACCCGAAGTATTAATAGGCCTAATTAGCCCATTTTTCATGGAAAAGTTAGGCCCATTCATATATTTAATCTTTAGGGTGTGTTTGATGTTGTTTAAAAAGTGTTTTTGTGATTTTGAATAGTGATTTTTAGGAGAATATGTGGTTAAAACCTATGGAATATTTTTTTAGTTTTTATGTAATATTATTTTATTAATAAACGTGTGCTTGAAAAAAAAAAAGAGAAAACCATGATTTTCAAATAATGAAAATCAAATAGGGCTTAAAGTTTTAAAATCAGATAATTCTAAACTATTTTACTAAATCAGGTAAATAAATATAAACCAAACCCTTCTTCTTCTTCTTCTTCTTCTCTCTCTCTCTCTCTCTCTCTCTCTCTCTCTCTCTCTCTCAACATCCAAATCTGCCTAGCACCGTAGAAGTGCACGGCTTGAAGCTATACGTCTGTTCACATGTCTCCTCCGTCGCTTACAGGCCGAGCAAGGAAGGAAACTTGGAGGCACATATATGAACCCCTGAACCCCATCCAATACGAGATCTAGACTATCAAAAATAAAGTGGCCATAGGTGAATCCACAAAGGATTAGAAATAAGAAGAGAATGAATATCGAATTCGACTTGGATCGACGTGCCATGGCTAATGGAGAATTCGCGGATTGGTGTGTGTCATATCTATATATAATTATATATACATGAATGTGTGTGAAAAAAAGAATGCAGTTTGTGTTTATGGAGGTAAAAGAGTGTCAAATCCGTGTATGGAATTTCTATTTTTCTAGAAAACATCATATTGTCAAAATTATCATGAGATTGGTGGTCAGTGGAGCAACTTTGCTCTCATACCTATAAATTAAGATAAAATTACAATTATATTTTCGACGACGACAACTATATCTGTGACTACTTAAAATTAGGTGGTAGTGGTAGTGGTAGTGGTTAGTGGTGGTGGTATTTAATTACAATTGTAACTAATTACAAAATTGAAATAAAGTTACAATTGTATTTCCAACGACGACGGTTGTGGTGGTGATTGATTACAAATTACACTAATGTAATTAATTATAAATTATGAATTATACTAACGCTTTACTAATTCAGAAGTTACAATTGTAATTAATTACAAAACTTGATTCTAATTTTTAAAAAATAATTTTGATAATTATTTTAATACTTGTATAATTAGTTACAAATCACCTGATTACAAAAACTTTCAAACCTAAATGTATGTATTTATATCCTTAACCCATTTTTTATTTTTGTTTGCACTATCTAGGCCTAAGGCAACTTTGCTACAGCACAACACTACACTTGAGTGCATTCCCTCTGCTTTTAATTTGAACCAGTATTTGCGCGTGCAATGCACGAAAGTTACTTTTCGTAATATCTTTTTCGATAAGTATTTGTAAAATTTTAATACTTTTACATAATCAATACAAATATAAAATGTATAAAATAAAAATATTCTATTACAATAATTAAAATTTAAAAAAACAATATATCTAACCCAAATAATTAAAAACTTATTCGGACAGTAAATGTCAATTTATATATTTAAATAATAAATGACTGTATATTTTAATAATTATTATAAGTCATTGTTAACTTTATTGAAAATACAAATTTATATAATTTATGCATTTGACTCTTGTATTAACATTTTTTCATTTTTTCTTAAAAATCAAAGCATTTATAATTTCAATATTATCTATACGGATTTAAATACGAAATTAATCTACACGAATTCAAATGGAAATTGTATTAATCAATACAATTTTAAAAACGACATTAATTTACATGGGTTTTTATTTTATATTAGTTTTTTTCTTTCAAAAATTGCAAATGAATTTTGGCGGGAAAATGAGTTTTAATACTTCTCTCTTCTCACGTTGACTTTTATAAAATAATAAATAATAAAGATAAAGATTTGTGAAAATTACACCCACACAAGATTTTCAATTCAAAAATCAAGTTTACATCTTATTTATTCATAAAATCAGGTCTTAATTGACCTTTAAATTAAAAGTGAGTAAGTTTTATTTTTATATACGTTTTAGTAGATTACTTTGTTGTACTTATAAGTAAAACTAGTGGGACGCACGTGCATAATTTTAATGGTGTATTTAATAGCGTTGTATAAAAGTCAATTCAATATTTTGGAATATGAAAAATTAAATCGAAGGTCATATAATAAAAGCTGGCATTTCAAATCAAAGTGAAATATGCAGGACACACACACACACAGATATATATATATATATATATATATATATATATATATATATATATGTGTGTGTGTGTGTGTGTGTGTGTGTGTGTGTGTGTGTGTGTGTGTGTGTGTGTGTGTGTGTGTTAAAATCAAAGAGCAAAAAAATAAATAAATAAATAAATACAAAAAAATAAAAACCATGCTCAAATGGCTTATACGACTCGAATGGTTTCTGAATAGTGTTTTTGAAACTCACACTTTTAATATACTATACTGGTACACGCCTTATATATATGATGAATGTTAAAGTAACTGATAAGTGTATTTTATACACTTATTTCTATTCTAAAAGTAGGATTTTATTTGTTTGTTTAAGAATATTTGCTATTTATTTAGTTAATATTGTTTGTATTTCAGAAATAATCCAAAGTAGAGAAAACAAAGAAAATGAAGCAAAAACAAGTCATTTGGATGATAAAAGAGCTAAAGTGTGAAAAACAAGAGTTGATGAAGTAAATCAAAAGGGTCAATTGGAAGAAAAGTCAAAGAAAGAACCAAATTGGAAGAAATTAGGAGTTCAAGGACTAAAGTATACAAATCAAAAGAAGAAGGACCAAATTGCAAATATTCAATAGTTGATTCGGATCAAGATAAGATACTTGAAGAATGCTAGGAGTCAATTGGATGAAATTAAAAGTCAAAAGGGAATGAAATATGATAAGAATATTACCATAAATTCATTCCAATCACACAAGATTTTCAGGCAGATTTTTAGTCATACTTTGAAACCTAATTTCGGGGTCTTAAACGTTAGAATTGGGAAAATCCTATTTCAGGAAGAATTGTAGCCCTTTACGTTATCTTTCTAACGGATTTTGAATCATATAAATCGGATAAGGGAATAAAAAGATATGATCAAAATACTAAACGATGTGCAGTGACAAAAAAAATCTTTCGCGAAGGTAACTTTCCTTGTTCGATTGAAACTCTTTTGGAATTTAATTTGGACGTGAAACTCAGCATTCTTTCTCCCCAAGTAACCTAATTCTCATGAACATCTATAAATACATGGCTTGGGGCACGAAATTATGGGTTCCCAACTTGTGAAATTCATTTCAAAACGTTGTCGAATTGTGAGGGGATCCATTGAAAGCCAAATTCAAGATTGAAGAACCAAATTGGAAGAAATTAGGAGTTCAAGGACTAAAGTATACAAATCAAAAGAAGAAGGACCAAATTGCAAATATTCAATAGTTGATTCGGATCAAGATAAGATACTTGAAGAATGCTAGGAGTCAATTGGATGAAATTAAAAGTCAAAAGGGAATGAAATATGATAAGAATATTACCATAAATTCATTCCAATCACACAAGATTTTCGGGCAGATTTTTATCCATACTTTGAAACCTAATTTCGGGGTCTTAAACGTTAGAATTGGGAAAATTATATTTCATTAAGAATTGTAGCCCTTTACGTTATATTTCTAACGGATTTTAAATCATCTAAATCAGATAAGGGAATAAAAAGATATGATCAAAATACTAAACGCTGTGCAGTGACAAAAAAAATCTTCCGCGAAGGTAACTTTCCTTGTTCGATTGAAACTCTTTTGGAATTTAATTTGGACGTGAAACTCAGCATTATTTCTCTCCAAGTAACCTAATTCTCTTGAACATCTATAAATACATGGCTTGGGGCACGAAATTATGGGTTCCCAACTTGCTAAATTCATGCCAAAACGCTGTCGAAGTGTCGAGGGATCCAAACCACGCCATGATCAAGATTGAAGATACAATTGCAAGGAGATGAATTGGGTTACATCTTTTCATATCTCTTGTTATTTATTTTCTAGTATGTTTCTAGGCTAGGTTAATTGTGTTGGAATTGTGATGAAGTTTTGATTTCTTGACTCCATATTTTAATCTATTATTTAATTTATGCAATTCATGATTTTGAGCAATTGAATTATGTTTTTTCTATCATGCAATTACTTGATCACTAGTTGTATGATTTTAGGTTGTGATTTCTTAAGTTCGAAAGATTAGGATTTCATTAGACTTATTTCGATTGCTACAAAGTCCGATAGGGGATAGAAATATACCCCTATACTTTGTGTTATCTTCTATAATATTCATAGTTCTTTTAATGCTTTCTTGCACATTCGTATTGAACATAGAAATATAGTTGGGTCGTGTGTAGGAATAGACGTTATTGCTTGTCCGAAAGGAAGTTTTAACAATATTAGGAATATGGATTTCAAAACCCGTGAATTGTATTTAAATAATTGGTTAAGATATGGATGATAGAGTCAAAATGGATTCATAATTCTAACGCACTTATTTTCATTCGCTTAAAATCAAATTTGTCAATTTTTTAGTTTAATCTTTATTTTAGTTTTCAAAATCAAAATTCTCAAATCAAAGCAAATCTCTAGTTCCGGTTAAGGTAGTAATCTAAAATACAATTTAACATAATCTCTGTGGAATCGATACTTGGACTCACGTCCACTTTATTACTTGCGCAACCCGTGCACTTGCGGATCGTTATCAAGTTTTTGGCGCCGTTTCCGACGATTGTTCTTTAAATTTATTCTTAGATTACTTTCACTAATTCGGACTTTTTTTTACCGCTTTATTTTTATTTTATTCTTGTTTATTTTTTGTTCTTGTTTTTATTTTATTTTAGGACTTTAAATTCTAATTTTAGTTTAGTTACTAGTTTCGTTGTTTTTCTTTTAGTTGTGTATGTTACGTTAGAAAAAAGGGAATCTTTTCGAAGTTGACCCGGAAATAGAACGTACTTTACACCATAGATTAAGAGAACTTAGGGAACTAGATAAACAGAAAAATAAAAAAAAATCCAAATGGCAAACAATATGGCTTTACTTGGAGTTGAGCTAGAAGATGAGGGGAATAGACTTGTAGGATATTTCATGACCCCACAAATTGTCCAAAACCAATCAAGCATAGTTTATCCACATTTTGGTCTTGCAAACTTCCAATTAAAGATCAATGTGATAAATATGTTTCAAAATGGACATCAATTCTATGGCAAACCCGATGAAAATCCACATGCACATGTGTCTAAATTTTTAGACATGTGTGAACATTTTAAATATCAGGGTGTGTCAGATGACGCCATAAGACTTAGATTGTTTCCATACACCTTACGAGATAGGGCAGTAGATTGGTTAGACTCTCGTCCTTCTGCAAGTATAGAAACTTGGAATGACTTTACCCAAAAATTTTGCACAAAATTCATGCCCCCAGCCAAAGTTGCTAAACTCAGACATCGGATAACAATTTTTCACCAACAAGAGTCTGAGTCATTTGATGAAGCATGGAATAGGTTTAAAAGCATGCTTAGGAAATGCCCTCAACATAGATTACCTAAAAATGAGCAGGTAAGGTACTTTTACATTGGCTTGCTCCCTCAATACAAGAGTCTTGTTGATTCGTCATCAAATGGATCAATAACTACCCAAACTCTTGATGGAGCACTTGAACTGTTTGAGAGAATAGCCAATACCAACGCAATGTGGGCGTCTGAGAGGACCATTCAAAAGAAACCAACAGGAGTTTATGCAATGGATGATGTTTTGGCATTGTCTGCTAAAATAGACTCTTTTTCATACAAACCAACCATTCAGTGAAAATGTAGTAACTGGATGCGAGGAATGTGGGACTAATCACAATACCTCGGATTTTCCAATTTTGGCAGCTCAAGCTGAGCAGGTCAGCTGTACACAAGGGGGATATCGCCAAAATAACCCTTACTCCAACACTTATAATCCTGGCTGGCGAAATCACCCTAACTTTTCATGGATGGATAATCAAAATGGAACTGGCCAGCAAGCCCCTCCACAGCAGGTAGTGGAGAAGAAACCTCAACTTGAAGAGATGGTTGTGAAATTGATGGAGAAGACTGACCAGTACATGAGCCAGACCAATTAATTTATGGCTAAAACTGATCAGTTCATGACAAAAACTGATCAGTTCATGAGGATGACTGAAACTACTTTGCTAAATCATCAAGCTTCAATCAAAAATTTGGAAACCCAAGTTGGTCAGATAGCTCAGGCTTTAGCAAACAGAGCCCCAGGTACACTACCTGGTAACACTGAGGTTAATCCTAGGGAGCAAGTGATGGAAATAAAAACTGTTGAAAGAGAGGTAGATTTTGTGCCATGAAGGATCACTTTTGCTCCATGTGACAGAGTTAATGAACCTCCCACTCCTTTTCCCCAAAGACTGAAAGGTTGGAAAGAGAAACAAGGAGTAAATGCAATTACCACACGTGGTGGAGTGAAGTTACCTAAGATTCATGTTCAAAATCCAGATGAAGACAAGGGAAAACATGTTGAGGCACCTGAAAAGCAATCTGCTGAGAAGAAAGAGAGAATGAGGTAAAATTGACAATTAAACCTCATGAGTCCCCTATTCCATTCCCGCAAAGATTACAAACGCCTAAGGAGGATCAGCAGTTCAATAAATTTCTCAACATGCTCAGAAAGCTGCACATTAACATTCCTTTCCTAGAAGCCATTACCCAAATCCCCAGCTATACCAAGTTCCTGAAAAAAATGATGTCAAGTAAGAGAAAACTTGAGGAACTTGAAGAGGTGTCACTGAATGAAGAGTGCAGCTCCATCTTGCAACAAAAGCTGCCACCCAAGCTGAGAGATCCGGGAAGTTTTTCAATTCCTTGCATAATGGGTGACTTAAAATTTAACAAAATTTTATGTGACCTTGGTGCAAGCATAAATTTGATGCCTCTTTCAGTCTATATGAAGCTAGGATTAGGGGACCCAAAGCCAAGCCCAATCATCTTGCAGTTAGCTGATCGTTCCATTCGATACCCATATGGAGTCATTGAGGATGTGCTGGTTAAAGTGGACAAATTCATATTCCCTTCTGACTTCGTGATTCTAGATATGGAGGAAGATAGTAAGGTGCCATTGATTTTAGGCGACCCTTTTTGGCTACTGCTAGAGCCTTGGTTGACGTGGAAAAGGGGGAGGTCATGCTTCGAGTAGAGGAGGAGAAAGTAACATTTGACATGATTCAACTAGTGAATCAAAATCCACTACTTGAAAACTGTTCAAAAATTGAAGTGGCACAGCATCTTCATCTTTTGGAACAAGTTGAGTATGGGGTCAAGACAAATTATAGGGCATCAACATCATGTTTCATGCCACCTTGAGAAAGTTTGCCAAAAAGTCTAGCTCTAGACTTTAAATGAAGCGCTTGTTGGGAGGCAACCCAACTTCTCAAACTATTTTTCTTTATTTGTTTTATCTATTTTCTTTATTATTGTTTTGATGCTATACACTGCATTTTAGGATCACTTGCATGCTTAGAATTCATATTTTGACATGTTAGTGACATTGAAAACTTCATTGCACCTATTATTGCATGTTTTAGCATCTTTAGGATTTATTTGTTTTCTATTTGTTATGTAGCTTTTTATCACAATCTTCCACTTGATCACCTAACTTAGGACATGAGCATATAGTGTGGAGGTTAGTTGCAAGCATTAGAAGGCATTTAGGGGTCCAAAACAGGGTCCAGAACTCAAATTTTGAAAAAATTCAAGTCACTGTCCATTAACACCATGCGGTCGCACGGTGTTACAATCGTGCGGTCATACGGTTATAAATTGGACAGAACCGGCAGTTTGATATATATTGCCAAACCTTTCATTTTAACCACTTCAAACCCGTTTTTCCTCCCCCAAATCGCCCAACATTGAATCCCCAACTGTTCCCCTAAGTTTGCACATCATTTTAACTTCAATTCATGTGTCGCATTGCATCAAAATCATCGAAAGGTAAGAATTTTTCACCAATTTCCAAGATTATGCATAATTTTTGTGTTCTTCAAATTCTTTGTGAAAATTGAATATTGTGAATTGATGGTGATGGGTTTAGACTAGAACTTGGAGTATTGAATTGTGTTTATTAGGTGAAAAATTTTTGGTTTGATTCAAGTCTCCAACTCTATGATTTTCATTGATTTCTTCATATGCATGCTAGGTGCTCGATAAAATGCTACAATGAATGTTTTGTTGAGTTTTCGCAATTCTTTTTAGATGATCACCTTCATAACACGTTATACATCATTTGTGTATCATTCAATCACTATTTATACTCTTTTAAGGCATGAAACTCAACATGAACATCTTTGCACTTCCATGCACCTCATTGCAAGGCATCACAGCACCACTGCACCAATTCTAGCTTCATGTCACCTACTTTGTCACATCCTTTCATGACCCAAATGAACTCCAAATTTGCTGAATTTTTGATATGTTGTAGACCAAGTTATGTTCTTTCATATGCCTAGGACATGTCTCGGGAAATTTTCACTTTTTCGAGGCGATGTCAAGGGTTGAAAATTAGTGGTCGACCACTTTTCAAAAATTTCAATTTTTTTTCTAAGTCCTAGTTTGGGTGTGTTGTGTTGATTTTCTTTAGTTCCTATGTGATGATTATACTTCTAATGACCATTAATGTTTATTTGCAATGAACATATCATCATGGGGCAATTCACGCCAAACATGGAAAAGGAAGTAAGGGATCATCTCATCCAACAAAACATTCAAGTCAAAACTTAAAAAATGGGAACACAAACTCTCCAAACCCGGGAAGTACATTAACCCTCTTTGTTATTTTTTTGTTTATTTTCTTTATTTATTTTGAATACATTGAGGACAATGTATGATTCTAGTTTGGGGGTGGGAATCTCATTCATGTGCTTTCATCTACACATTATTCGATTTTGGGTAGAAAATTCATAAAAAGTGAAAATTTTGAAAAATTTGGTTGATTTATTTATTACTTATGATATGATATGAATTGACTTTTGTGCTTTAGTTAGAAAATTGGGCAACATGCGAACTAAATTTTTCTTAACATTCATCCATGTGAGACTTTAATCAAACTTGAGCACATAGCCATTTCAAATAAAAACTTGTGTAGGGAGATGCTTGATACTTGTGGGGTAAACTTGTGCACTTTGAACATAGAATTGATTGAAAAATCCTAAACCATAAGTAATTAGATCCCGACCTGAAATGTAGAACCAAACTGCTCAAGAAGTAGTTTGGGGGTGGGAAGGTTAGTATGAGTATGCATTGATGGATTTAAGATTTGGAGTTTTTAATTGTACATCTTTAGTGTAAGAGATTTCGATCAACGGGTATAAACCATAATAACCAGCATAAAAACAGAAAAATGCTGAAGGTCTTATTCTACTCTTCAAATGCCTTTTTGACTCGAGCAAGTAAGTCTGTGGGTAAAAACATCTTTAACTTTTCTGTTTAAGCCTTAATGACTCGGGTAATTAAGTCTGAGGGGTTCTCTGAACCTGGTACCCTAAGTTCAACTGAGTTGGGAGCTGCCGACCTAAAGCTCGCTACATGGTCATATAGAAAGCAAGTATGAAAAGTATTGCACAAAGATGGTAAAAGACAATGATATTAAAAGAAAAAGTCGTCCATATGAAAGAAAAATAGAATAAAATGGTATAAGCTTTGTTGGTTGAAATTCCTAACACTTTGTTAATTATTCTTGATCTGTCGTGCATACTTGTCTACTCCTAATTACTTGTGGGTAAAAATGCAATGTATACATGTTTAGAAACCACATCATTAGGAAAGACCTCGGGATATGAGGGAAAAGCAATAAGGTTGTGATCATCCATGAGAGGGTAAGTAAAATAAAATAAAAAATCATTGTTGACCACACGGGATTCGGGCTTACTCTTGCATAAAATGTCACACATTGTCAAGTTTATTTTTGCATAAGTTTGCAGTTGATTTTGGCTATTCACACACACACAATGAAGTTGAGCATCGGATGAATGAAAATATTTTATGTTGTTCATATTTCTTTTTCTAAAGTGAATCGTCAATTTGGATTCTTGAAGCGCATGGTAAATAAGTTGACAAAAACAAAAACATTTTTTAATTTACATTTTTATTATTATAGTTTATTTTTTATTTTTATTTTTGTTTGAGGACGAACAATAGTTCTAGTTTGGGGGTGTTGATAAGTGTATTTTATACACTTATTTCTATTCTAAAATTAGGATTTTATTTGTTTGTTTAAGAATATTTACTATTTATTTAGTTAATATTGTTTGTATTTCAGAAATAATCCAAAGTCGAGAAAACAAAGGAAATGAAGCAAAAACAAGTCATTTGGATGATAAAAGAGCTAAAGTGTGAAAAACAAGAGTTGATGAAGTAAATCAAAAGGGTCAATTGGAAGAAAAGTCAAAGAAAGAACCAAATTGGAAGAAATTAGGAGTTCAAGGACTAAAGTATACAAATCAAAAGAAGAAGGACCAAATTGCAAATATTCAATAGTTGATTCGGATCAAGATAAGATACTTGAAGAATATGAAATTAAAAGTCAAAAGGGAATGAAATATGATAAGAATATTACCATAAATTCATTCCAATCACACAAGATTTTCGAGCAGATTTTTAGTCATACTTTGAAACCTAATTTCGAGGTCTTAGAAGTTAGAATTGGGAAAATCCTATTTCATTAAGAATTGTAGCCCTTTACGTTACCTTTCTAACGGATTTTGAATCATCTAAATCGAATAAGGGAATAAAAAGATATGATCAAAATACTAAACGCTGTGCAGTGACAAAAAAAAAAAAAAAAATCTTCCGCGAAGGTAACTTTCCTTGTTCGGTTGAAACTCTTTTGGAATTTAATTTGGACGTGAAACTCAGCATTCTTTCTCCCCAAGTAACCTAATTCTCATGAACATCTATAAATACATGGCTTGGGGCACGAAATTATGGGTTCCCAACTTGCTAAATTCATGCCAAAACGCTGTCGAAGTGCCGAGGGATCCAAACCACGCCATGATCAAGATTGAAGATACAATTGCAAGGAGATGAATTGGGTTACATCTTTTCATATCTCTTGTTATTTATTTTCTAGTATGTTTCTAGGCTAGGTTAATTGTGTTGGAATTGTGATGAAGTTTTGATTTCTTGACTCCATATTTTAATCTATTATTTAATTTATGCAATTCATGATTTTGAGCAATTGAATTATGCTTTTTCTATCATGCAATTACTTGATCACTAGTTGTATGATTTTAGGTTGTGATTTCTTAAGTTCGAAAGATTAGGATTTCATTAGACTTATTTCGATTGCTACAAAGTCCGATAGGGGATAGAAATATACCCCTATACTTTGTGTTATCTGCTATAATATTCATAGTTCTTTTAATGCTTTCTTGCACATTCGTATTGAACATAGAAATATAGTTGGGTCGTGTGTAGGAATAGACGTTATTGCTTGTCCGAAAGGAAGTTTTAACAATATTAGGAATATGGATTTCAAAACCCGTGAATTGTATTTAAATAATTGGTTAAGATATGGATGATAGAGTCAAAATGGATTCATAATTCTAACGCACTTATTTTCATTCGTTTAAAATCAAATTTGTCAATTTTTTAGTTTAATCTTTATTTTAGTTTTCAAAATCAAAATTCTCAAATCAAAGCAAATCTCTAGTTCCGGTTAAGGTAGTAATCTAAAATACAATTTAACACAATCTCTGTGGGATCGATACTTGGACTCACGTCCACTTTATTACTTGTGCAACCCGTGCACTTGCGGATCGTTATCAGTAACGTTTTTAAGTACTAATACTGTTTTTGAAAGCACGTGTTAGAGGAAAATTGTAAATGGTAAATTAAGTGTAAGCAAGTTTTTGAAACATGATTGTAAAGAATATTTTTTTCTATTTTCGTGATCTCATCTTATAGTGTGTTATCTTTGTGATAAGTTGACAATCTTTGTGATAACCCAATACACTTGATGATAAATTAATACCACTACACATATGGATAGTATGACTTCTAAGCTTGATGTAGAAGTATGAGATGACAAGGCTTCTTGCACCAAAAAATAAAGATCCTTATGTTACAGCAGAAGTGTGCAAAAATTGTAGATGAATCTTGGCATGCACACTTAGCTTCCTAAAGGAACTGGACAAGATGAGATGATTTGAGTACCCTATTTCTCCATCTTTTTGATGTTGTTATTAGAAAGATTGAAAAAAGTAGATAAGATTTGGACAACTCTTGAAGAAGTACCAACTAAATGCTTTCTTTGGAGACAATTATTTAGATTTGAATTTATTAATATGCTGAACTATAAGGGAAAAAAGGGGTTGAGCTGCAACCTTGATGGCCCCCACCTGCCATTCCCTAGGCCTTGGTGAATGATGTAAATAACAGGTTATGCATTCAAAGGTTCATGATTGAAGGCTGTTTGTACACTTGCACTTATTCAAGGACCAAATCCATATTTCAGGATTCGAACTCTTAACGTGACAGCCTCAAGTAAAGCTGGGGTTTTTCCACATTCTCATTTTACCATTTGAAGATGTGCCCTGAGGGCAATACGCTGAACTGTAAGATAATATGGATAGATTCAATAGAATAACTCATGATCTCATTAATTAGGGAGAGAAAAATTGCAGTGATCAAAAGGTTGTTTGCAGGGACGGATCCAGTCGAGAACTCCAGCTAGAGTGTTGACCCCGTTCACTGTTGACCAACAAACGTCAATGGCCGCTAGAGTATTGACCCCGTTGACTGTTGACCAACAAATTTTTTCATATTTTACAAAACCCAAAAATAAGAAATTACAACAAAACAACACAAAGTAGGAAAGTGGTGTGGAAACCATTACCGAGCAGTGTGAGCTCCAAATCGAAGGCAAGCTCGAGGTAGTCAGCAACGTCAACGTGGGGAGACAGACGACAGGAGGGCGGCATGAACGGTGCCGTCTTGACTCTAGAGCACTGCTGGCTTGGAGAGTTGGAGGCTGGAGCGGGGACCAGGTCACCAGGGACGGAGAACTTGAAGAGCTTGAAGAATGGGATTTTGGGTTGGGATGGGGAGATTGGGTAATTGAATGCTAGAGATTTGGTGACGTGAACCCCTTCGGTGCGTTGACCGAAAATTTCCACAACAATTTTAATACCAAACCCAAGAAAGCTAAAGTGGTAAAATAAAGGATAAACACCTTAACCCAAGTTTAAATCTAACCCAAAATTCAAGGGTTAACAAACCCTAGCCCAATGGAAAGAAATAAACAAATTCCAAGGTGGCGGAAATAAACAACAACACAAGAATAATAATACTCAAGATAAAGTTGATTAATTTCAAGAAGATAACAAGAACAAAGGAGGTTTTAACCTTACCTCAAAGGGGGCCTTCAAGACCAAGCTCTCAAGAGCACTCAAATGAACAACCAAGTTATCTTACAAAATGAAGAGAAATGAGAATATAATGTACAAAATAAGAAAAATGTGCAATTTCGGTATTTACAAGAAAAACTCCGTTTTTGTGGAAATTGCAAGAAAAACCCCGCTATTTCATTTCGGAGGACTTTCGGTCGACCGAAAGATAAGTTTCGGTCGACCGAACTTATTTCGGTCGATCTCATGGTCGATCGAAACTGGACTTTCGGTCGACCTCTGCTCATCCGATACTGACTGAGGCTTGATTCAAAAAAAACTCTGCAGACTTTCGGTCGATCGGAATTAGTTTCGGTCGACCGAAATTGGTTGTTTCCAATTTCGTCTTCTTTTTTGCTCCAACTTGATTCTCGACTTGCTTTTCTTGATTTATTCACATTGTTTAGCCTCGAATCTTGAACCTCTTCAACTTCGGATCTCGTCATGGGTCCCACGGGTACGTGCATCGAGGTTTGACTTTCTCGATTCTCATCATTTGGGGTTTGGCTTGCTGCAGTTGGGCTTGGGTAGGTTACTTGGGCCAAGACCCAAACAAAAAAAAAAAATTTGAAACTGTAGCATCGTCTGTGTGCACAATCGGGACTGACGGTCCACTAATGGCCAGCTAGCTCGGTCGCGCTAGCTCTCCGGACGGTGGATGCCCCTGATTGTTTGGTCCATTGAATGCATTAGGAGAAAAACATAAAGATATAAAGAATGCACGAGAATATAGTAAAGATTACCTAACTGTTGAGATTATTCATAATTCTCTTAATTAGAGATATTTAGAATAGAAAGAAATATAATTTATTGAGCAATATTACAAACTCAAAAAGTTAATTTAAAATGCATGGGTAATTACAGTAACGGTAATAATAATCGGAATAAAGATTAAAAAAATATATGATAAGAAGAAAGGGGAAATAATAAGGGAAAAATATAAGAACTCAAATAGAGGAAAGGAAAGGCAAAGAGAAAAAAATGTTACTTTGTAACAAATTATGCAACATTATAAATCACTGCTTTAAGAGAATATCTTTTACGAACCCCTTTGGTGTTTGGACCAAAAATTTCCACAACAATTTAATATCAACTCAAAAAAGCTAAAATGGTAAAGAAAGTGACAAATCTTGACCCAAGCCCACCCTATCCAAAATTCTAAAGAATCAAGCCCTAGCCTAATAGAGAGAATAAAGTAAATTTCAAGATGTTTGTAGAATAATCAACAACAATACACGACAATAATATTCCCAAATATAGTTAAAAAAATTTCAAAGATAGTTACAAGATAAGAATAGAGACTTTACCTCTCTCAAAGCTCTAAAGAGTCTTCACAATGTCTAAGCCATCAAGTTATGTTTATGGTTTGGGGGAAATGGGTATTATAGTACAAAATAATGGAATTAAAACAAAACCCGAAAATTAGATAAAATTTCGCGAAGTCAAACACTGAGTGAACTGCGTGACTGCACAGGGTAATTTCTCGTGGCCGAGCAGGTGACCATTTCGCGGTTCTGTTAATTTAGTTGAGATCGCGCGGCCACGTGGTCTTCCTTCTGAGCGGCCATGTGGAGCAAATTTCAGCACGCGTGATTTTTTACTCCAACTTGATTCTTGGCTCCTCTTTTGACTTAATAACTTGTTTTAAACTCGAATACTATTCTTTTATGCCTCAAGAGTCCTTAAAAAAATGTGCTTAAGATTTGTTTGGATAGCTGCTAGCATAATTGATTTTTCCTTGTCGAACCTCCTATGATTTTCTTCAATATATATTCAGAAAAATAATTCTGAAAATGAGAATGGATCTTTTGCCACAACTTATAAAGAAGTAGGACTAGGAGCTAATCAGTGTAGCAATATGTCTCCTCGAGAAGAAAATGATATAGATTTGTACTTTCTCAAGTAACTAACCTACTTTGAAACCTATTAACGGTAAAAAAAACGTCACATTAACTAACCTACTTTGTTCAACAGATTTTCGGTTTTTACACACAATTCCATCTTTTACCTACACATTGATTACCCGTTAGGGACCAAGACCGTCGAGAGAAAAAAGGCCAGTGACTATTGGTTCTTCGACTATTAAGTCAAACACCGGAACAAGTTGTATAGGAGAAGAATAGAGTGTGTGAGCAATGAAACAAAGAAATAAGATTAAAGTTCAGCGGCAGTGGCGGATCCAGCATAAAAGTTCAGCTAGAGCGACGATCATTGACCGTTGACTATTGACCTTTGATTGACGACATCAACGTTCGCAAAAGTGAGATTTTTTATTATTACTTAATTAAATAATACTAAAATTAATCAATAAATATATAAAAATTACACTAAAATTAATCAATAAATATTAAATATATAAATACACTCAAACAATTATATATCGAACTATAATTCATTCTGAAAATGAATTAAGCATTTCGAAAATCAGAAATCATATATCAAATCATTTAATTCATTCTCGAAATTATATGTCATAATCAAAGTATCAAACTATAATTTATTCTAAAAATTATACACCAAAACCAATATATTGATTTGAGGTATTTTTATTTACTCACACAATCATGTATTATACGTCATAATCATACTATCCAAAAAGTAAGAAAATTATTTAATTAGATCAAATAAATAAAACAACAAAGAACAAACTAAGTAGCAAATAACAAATAATTTCAATCCAAACAATACCATAAGCCATAAGTGATAAGCCCAAATCAACCTAAATATGCCCAAATCAATATAGGCCCAAATCAAAGAGCCCATTAGTCTGTCCTCTTCTTCCTCGCCTTCGGTCTGTCTTCTTCCTCACCTTCAGTCTGTCTTCTTCCTCAGTTCCCCAGACACAAGTCACGCAACAAAGACGACGCCACCATCTTTATTCTTCATCGTAGAGTTTCTATCTTCAACAATAATGGCTCAGATACTCCATATATCTTCAAACTCAGCCTCAAGTATCACTTTCCTTTAAAAAAAAAAAAAATGGTAACTGAAGTCTGAAAAAGTTGATCGGCCGGAGGTCGAGCTAGCGCGTCCGCGCTAGCTCGACACTGACTGGCTCCGCCACTGAGTTCAGGGTTTTGTCATGCAAGGTAGACTGTTCTGTCATATAAATAAAACGTACCTTTAACTTACCTGGTGCACATGTATTTATAGGCTTTGAGAGCCGTGTTGATAAGGTAGTAGTATTGATTAAGAGCATATAATTCGTGATTGATTCTTTGGATAGTGTGCTAGCTATGAAAATAATAAAATACCTTTCCAAGATTGATTCTAATTTGGGCGAGGGTCTCCCTTCGCACTTTCTGTATTCCAGAGGACTTCTCAAATCTCTCAATTAGAGATTAGTGCCGACCCAAATCCGTCATGCGGGATTTCGAATCAAATAAGATAGGATCAAACAATAAAAAACTTGGATCGGATTAAAACAAATATTAAGAAATTTTCATTATCTATTTTCGTTAACGACAAACAAATCAATACATAATTCATAAAATAACTAATATAATATCAAATTTATACAACAAAATAATACATATATAGAGAATTAGAGATGTTGTGTCAAATTCAATAAAAGATTATATATTTTAGATTTAATAATTAAATTTGAAAAAAAAAATTGATTTTTTTTTTTTAAAAAAAAAGGACCGCAGATCGGATCACTGAGGATCTGATCACCCCCGATCCACCGACCCATGGATAGGGATTTTTTTGAATTGGATCAGATTTTTTTGCCATCTATATTCTCAATTATTATGTAAAATGTGGGGAAACAACACAAATGGTCCCCCAACCTTTAGGTTTCTTCCGAAAATGGTCATCAACGTTTAGATTTTGGCATTTATACCCTTAGAATTACCAAACGTTGCGAAAATGATCCCTACCGTTACATTTCGTTAGTTTCCACCATTAAAAACGTGTAAATAGCACAAATGGTCCATAACCTTTCCCTAACATATTAAGGTCATGTTTGTCATATTTAGTTTATAACCTCCAAACGTTTGACGTATTTAGTCTCTAACATATTAAGCCCATATACGTTTGGTGTATTTAATCCCTAATATATTATACCCCTATTTGAGACCAATTATTTCAAATAATTTGGTTTGTAATTGTAGTCTTTTGAAAAACTTGTAGTTAAAAAAATTTGAATTTATTTGTAGATTATTTTATTGATAGAATGTGTGGTTGAAAACGAGTTTTAAAAAATAAAGCTTATTTTGGATTTCTAAAGTGCACAGTAAAATATTTAATAAAAATTCATTGTATTAACATTTCAACTTATTGATAACAAAATAATAAGTTTATGGAACATAAACAAACAAATTAATACATTAGATATCATTTTAGCAATTGAATAAAAAATATGTTTTTATCAGTTTTATTTTTAATTTCGATTTTCGATTTTGAAAATCGATTGATTTGAAAAGTAAGTTTGGAGAATTTGGGTTAAAAAGTAAGCTTTTTTTTTTTTAATTTAAGAATAAATTAAATTAAAAAATTATTAATAGAACGTGTGGAAGAAAATGAGTTTTTAAAAAAATGAAAATTGGAAAATCGATATTGATCGGTTACCAAAACCGTAAATAGAACTGATAAAAACATATTTTTTTATTATATTCTTAAAACAATGTCCAATGTATTTGTTTGTTTATATTCCATGAATTTTTTTTTTTTTTTTTTACCAATATGTTGAAATGTTAATGCGGTGATTTTTGTTAAATATTTTATTGTGCACTTTAGAAATAAAAAATAAACTTTATTTTTTTAAAACTTGTTTTTAACCACACATTCTATCAATAAAATAATCCACAAATAAATTATTTTTTTAACTACAAATTCTTCAAAAAATTACAATTACAAACCACATTATTTGAAATAATTGGTCTCAAATAAGAGTTTAATATGTTAGGGACTAAATACGTCAAACGTACAAGGGTTTAATATGTTATGGACTAAATACGTCAAACGTTTGAAGGTTACAAACTAAATATGACAAACATGACCTTAATATGTTATGAACTATTATAGCAAAAAACTCAAATGTTATGGACAATTTGTGCTATTTACAGATTTTTAATGATAGAAACTAACGGAATCTAACGGTAGGGACCATTTTCGCAACGTTTGGTGATTCTGAGGGTAAAAATGTAAAAATCTAAACATTGGAGACTATTTTCACAAGAAACCCAAAAGTCGGAGACCATTTATGCTGTTTACCCGTAGAATGTGGTATCTAATCTAGCTATCCTCATTTGCTACCCATGTAGTCTCTTACATATGATGAAGATAGGTCAAATCACGTTCAATTTGGGTTCCCAAAAGAGTCCTAATCAAATAAGGAAACTTGCATTCGCAAAATCTCTGTGCAACTATCAGTATTTTATCATATTTTCTCTTCCCTCATCAGATTGATATGACTCAAATTTCATTGAAAATATAACTTATAGACCTACAATTACCCAAAATACAAATTTTAAAATTCAAACTTTTACTACCAAAAAAAGGGTCTCAAAATCCGAATAAAAATCTAGAACATAACTTGTGCGGTTCCATTTTTGTCTAAAGTATTTTTTCAAGTGCAACTTCAATTTTTTGGCATCTAATATCATTCAATTGATCTCATATGATCTTCAATCATTATCTTGTAGTCCAAATCAACTAATGAATATTTACAATTTGGTCCTCAAGCTTTAGATTTCTTCGCTTTTAGTTGTTTTCCTTCATTTCTTCCAATTTAGCTCTAATTTGATTCTTGATTCTCCTTGTCTACTTCCAACTTGCACAACCTAGTCCGAATTTCCCTTCGATTTGTCCTTATTTCCCTCAATTGCTCAACTCTCTCGACTTTGGAATAAAAATTGAGAAAAATACAAATAACAACTAAATCAGTAGGATTTATTATTAAACGACAATATAATTTCTTGATTTTAGTATCTAAATAAGAGTATAATTACACTTACCAATCATTTTCCTAATAAACTTTCGTGTCAAAACTCCATAAGATCTTCACATCTTTGAAGACTCTTAAGCGGACAAGGGACCTGGGCAACTTTATCTAGAGGTGTCAATTCGGGTGGTCCGGACCGGGTCGGCTCGCCAATAAAAACCCGGTAACAGCCCACTTGAAAAAAAGTTCGCCCGCTACGTGTTACGGGCCAGTTACGGGTCAGCCCGCAAATTTTGAACTACAACACAGGCCCGCCCGCTGTCTCATTCGGGTCGAGCCCACGAGGGTTGCGGTTTGTTCTGATTTGCTTTTATGAATAAAAATATAGGTTTTTTCATATTTATAGCAAATTTTTTGTCAAGTTTTTAAATACAAAATGATTAAAATGATAAATTCATATTTATACCATAAAATATTTACATAGAATTTAAAATTATAGTTTATGTTATATGAATTACTTCTAAATTTTCAAATTTAAATAAAACATAAACAAATAGCAATTAAATGATAAATGTATTTCTAATTACTATTATCAAAAAACATTACTTTTTTAGCTATTAGGGAGGAAAAAAATAAGATTTTACTTTAAAAGTTGTATTAGAGTTTCTACAAGAAGAGAGATTTTCAATGTTACCATATTTAATAAAACAATTTATTTATTTATTTATTTTTTTACGGGCCAGCGGGTTAACTGCAGCCCGCGAAGGTTTGACCCGCAAAACTCGCGGTTCACAACTTCTTGACCCGTGAACCGCCCGCACGGGTCACGGGTCGGCCGCAGTCCCGAGTCAATCTGAGCCGATTTTCACAGGTTTGGTCTGCACGTTCGTCTTGACACCTCTTATCCTAATAGGATGGGACTACCCACCACCATAAATAAACATCCCTTGCTTGTTATAAAGGTGCACAATTATTTTGTCCATTTTATAATTTCACTATTTCAAAAAAAAAATAATTGTATAATCTCACACAAAATATTTCTTTTTCTTCGCATTAGATGGACGACGCGGACACACTATGATGGCTTTATTTCAGGTATTGGAAAACCTGTTCGTGCTCACCCCCAATCATCAAGTTCGAAAAATTACATGTATTGGTTTTTTATAGCATCAACTATGAATGAAATTTACCATATCACAAAAATTAAAAAAATAGCAAGAAATAGCAGAACTAGAATGTTCTATTGACAAATGGCCGTAGTAAAACAAAAAGGGTACAATAAGTCTTCCCTAAACTTTTTGTTTCGAAATAGTCTTGTTTCTCAATTTCATATGTTTGTCTTATCATCAAACTCCAGGGCCAAAAAATAAAAAAATAAAAAAATAGAAAAAGAAAAAACAAAAAGATTTCTTGATTTAACTTGGATTTTCGAACATAAATTTATTTAATTGGGAATTCTTTCTAAATCAAATTTTTGTAGAACAAGAGCGTATACAATAATGTTATTTTAAACTTGTTTAGTTAGGTACATTAAGAATTACTATTTTCGATATGTATATTGCGTAAATACAATAGAATCAATATGAAGGTTGAAATGTCAAGAATTTACCCAACAATGGATCGCCCTTAGATACATGTCCTTTTTTCTACTGGCTATACCAATCCATTGAAGCTACGATTCATAACTAATCCCTACAAGAAATGCTAAGTCTTCAAGGTCTAGATCTCTTCAACTCATAACTACTTCTCATTTAGGTGTTTTTTCGTTTTATTATTGGTCGTATATAAGATCATCTCCAATGTGTCTACTGTTTTGATTGTTCAGCTGACGTCAGAATGAGATGGAGGAAACAAAAAAGATGTAACATCAATTATTGAAGAATGATGTCTATCATGATATTCATTTGTAGACGATGCTCTAGACACCTTACACATTAAATAATGCAATTTTCTGTCTTTCCCTCATTTACTTTTTCCTCCATCTATTATCTCTTTTGTCGCATCATCTTTTTGGAATGTATCTAACATTGAAGATGCTCTAATAATATTGGCCAAATGGTTCGATATTAACAACTATAGTTAATTATTAATAGAATTACAGCCGGCCTCTTCGTGCTCAAAAGTTGAAGACAGATAGAAAAGGCTGTTAATCTAATCTTTAAAATTGCCACCAACAAAACAATGAATTACTTCAAGTGCTACAAAGATAGAAATAAATAAAGAACAGTGATGCATATGTTGAAAATTTGTATAGAAAATTGGTTTTGACCAATTTATGTGACTATTTAAGTGGAATCATTAGTTGATGAATGAAAAATTAAGTCACTTAAAATTGTGACAATATTAGAAAATTAGAAGAATATTATTGAATATTCTAGAATTAATTGAAATGAAAAGATGTGTCTTTTCATATGAAAGATTGTGACTTTTGAAATTAATATTTTTCAATAGTTGTGTCTCTTCAATTAGATACAAATTTGAAAGGATGTGTCTCTTGTAAGGGTTGTATCTTTTGAGACACAACTTTTCAACATCTATATACAGACCTCATATGCTTGGATTATTCATTCATTCATTCATCAATTCATCGATTATTTATTTTTATGATTGCATTATCATACTAATGCATATTCACTTCAAAATATTTTGCATTTATTTGGAGTCGAGTTTCAAATGGAGAGAGATCAAAGTATAAGTAAGGTTCGTTGGTCTACGCAATTTGGAGTGCTCCTATTCCGGGACGTGATCGTTGTGTCTTGGGAGACGAATGCCGGAAAATCGTTAGCACCCGTGCGGGGCATTATCGTCTTAAGGATAAAGAGTCCAACTCTAGCCTCGACCGAATCCATTTTCATGCATTTTTGATTTTCTACTTCATATATTCTTATTCGGTAAGTCGGAATTCTGTCCAACTTTATGCATGTAAAAGGTACGTTATTAGAATATACTTATGCACGTTAAATTTTTACCAACAATCTTAAGACGATAAGATTGTTAATTCTGAAAACTAGAGGATGTATTGTTATATGCTTTAACGAATTATATATGCATAGAAATTTCGAGTTGACTCTCTTGAGTCTTGAGTGCTTGCATATTATGTTGATATATTTTGCATGGGTTAATTTTGTTTGGTATATGAAATTGTTTACTTCAGTCAATACATGCATTTACTTATGATCTTGGAAAGTTGCAGTTTCATGTTCCATAATTAAATTCATGTGATTGAATTTATGAATTCTATTTGGGCTCTTCCTCATTTTTCACGTGTAAAAGAAATTGATTTTGTTGTAAAGGTCTTCCAATTACACTATGTATGGTAGTTTAAATGTTTGTCTCTCATAAATATGAAAGTTCATGGGAGATATTGACATTTATAATTATTTTATATGTTGACTAGAGATGGAATAAAATTATTTATTTAATAGATATAGTTAACGATATGGTCGAATTTAAAAGAGTTGATAACTCTAATGTTCAAACCTTACCAAAGATTTGTGGGGGTAATGTTACTACATGAGCACGTGATTCCTAATTGAGGAATTGTGATGGTAACTTATTTTACAAGTTACAATTTTTATACCGTGAGTCATAGAAAGATGTTATATGAAGATGGAAAGGTAGAAATCCCATATACTAATTTTATAAGAATAAGGATGGTTCATAATAACAAAAAATGGTTGAAACCTTAGTGACTTGATGAAAATTACTTGTAATTGGAAATTTAATAGGTCCAGGAACTTGAATTGCAATTTTTACATTAAGGATTTAATTGCATATTGAGTACTCAAGGTCTTGGGATATGCAACTTTGGCCTTAAAAGTTTTCCAAAATTATTGATATAGTCCTTCGAGTTCTAGATTTTAAAAATCTAAGGTGGCGTTCTGTTTGTATTTTATTTTGTATTTTCATTTTCGAAAATGTTTTTGTTTCCTGTTTTTATTTTTGTTTTCAAATTTGCTGAAAACGCGTTTGGTCTGTCATTTTCTATTAAAAAAATAAAATTATATTAAGCTTAGTTCCAAGTTGGGATGATTCTTATAAAAAAAAAAAAAATCCCAAAACGCGTTTTCCGTGTTTTGAACATTTTTGTTGAAATACACACAAAACGCCAAAAACGAGATTTTGGACGTTTTGCGTTTTGTGTACAATTTTTTTTTTCCAAAATACATTTTCAAAAATGGTAAAGAGAACGCATTTTTAGTGTTTTTGAAAATAAAAACAGAAAACGGCCTAAAAACAGTAAAGAGAACAGGGCCTAAGTCCTTAAGATTCTTGATTTTAAGATTTAAATCATATAGTGTTGGTTTTCAAATCTTATCTCAATCATGTTGAGTTTATGTTCTAGTATATATTAAAACTTGAATTTGGGACTACCCGTGAAGTGTGGGGTGGCTTTGCTTTCTTCAAATTGTAACGAAATTTTAAACATTATTGAACTGCACTATTCTCGAGAAAATTTGTTGGTACAATATTTGGATATAGACGTCCATTGTAAGGATTTATTTCCACTAGTAAATGTGTTTACTATGCTAGTGTGGTATCTGAAAATGCTCGAAACCCTTATGAATTTGAAGATGAATTTTTGGAACTAGAGTTCTAGACAAAGAGCTTTAGACAAAGTGAGAAATAAGTATTTTATTTCAAGAAAATTTGGAAGTTTATTTATTCGATATCCTAGACTTGTGGGGGTTACGAATAACTGTAATAAAGCTTCAACTAAAGTGATTGAAGCATGTTGGCTTCAGAGTTCCAAAAGTGGCAAGTCTATACCTGCTACGTTGATTGATTGTGTCTCAAACGGTATAGATCGTCTTGTATTGCAGTTGATCTCAGATGGTATTATTTTATGGATCCACTATATCGAAAAACTTATCAAGAGATCATTAAATTGTTGATCAAAGGGAATAGGATTAAAGCCTATTACGCTTGTAATCTTTGTAATGATAACTCAACCATGCTGACTGGAGATCCCAAGAACTTAGTTCAATGAGACAACTAAATTACGAAGATTCAATCAAGCACTTAGGATTAAATTCCTACCCATTCATATGGTCAAACCAAAGTGTTTTCTGCAGAGTGTCTAGGTTAAGCTTAACTTTTAATGATTTTTATATCTTGGATAAACCAAGTGGGGTAGGCAGACTACTCCTAATAGGTCACCTATGTAAGTGAGAAGTGGGGCCGTTTCTATGAGAATGTTTCGAGGTTTGAATTCTCTAAAACACTTATGAAACTAAGAGTTGTTCAGGGCCAAAATGAACACAACCGTGAGAGCCGAAAGTGTTAGGGAAGATATTGTGTGAGTATTATTGTCTTAGTTTATACCAACGGCTGAACAGTTCAATATATCATGTTCACTGATTAGCCAGGTAAATTCAATAGTATTTCACTAAGGCAGGTTCAAAGCTAAAAGCTACCACTTCTGATACAATAGCTTTCCGCTTGTACTCTCTTCAGTGCCTGCATAATCTTTGCATTAATTTTCATTCATATGGGGGATTGTTGGAAATTTATATAGAAAATTAGTTTTGACCAATGTTTTCAGACTCGGACCGGCCATCGACCCGACCGAGAGACTGGGTCAAGGGTTGGAGGGTCAACCCGAAGTTGACTCGGGATCGACCCGGACATTAATTAATATTTAAAAAATCAAAAAAATCAAAAAAAATCAAAAAATATATAAAACCAAGGTCAACCCTGGTCCGGGTCGGCCGGGTTTACCGGGTTTGACCAGACCTGGTTTTTAATATGACCTGGCCCGGTTTTTGGGTCGAGTCGCTAGTTTCCGGTTCGACCCGACCGGACCTGGTTTGACAACATTGATTTTGACCAATTTATGTGATTATTTAAGTGGAACTATTAGTCGATGAATGAAAAATTAAGTCACTTAAAATTGTGACAATATTGAAAAATTAGAAGAATATTATTTAATATTCTAGAATTAATTGAAATGAAAAGATGTGTTTTTTCATATGAAAGATTGTGACTCTTGAAATTAATATTTTTCAATAGTCGTGTCTCTTCAATTAGAGACATATTTGAAAGGATGTGTCTCTTATAAGGGTTGTGTCTTTTGAGATAAAACTTTCCAACATCTATATACAGACCTCGTATGCTTGAATTATTCATTCATTCATCAATTCATCATGCATTTATTTTTCATGATTGCATTATCATACTAATGCATGTTCACTTCAAAATATTTTGCATTTATTTGAAGTCAAGCTTCAAATGAAGAGAGTTCAAAGCATAAGTAAAGTTCGTTAGTCTACGCAATTTGGAATGCTCCTATTGCAGGACGTGATCGTTGTATCTTGGGAGACGAATGTCGAAAAATCGTCAGCACCCGTACGGGGCATTATCGTCTTAAGGATAAAGAGTCCAACTCTTGCCTCGACCGAATTCATTTTCTTGCATTTTTGATTTTCTACTTCATATATTCATATTCGATAAGTCAAAATTCTGTCCAACTTTATGCATATAAAAGGTACGTTATTAGAATATAATTATACATGTTAAATTTTTACCAACAGCATATAACTGATCAAATGTCCATAAAACTAACAATGAAGTCAAAAACAGATCAAATGTCCATAAAACTAACAATGAAGTCAAAAGGATGTTGCGCCAGTTATAGCTAATAAACTCAAAAGGATGTTTCCAATGGAAGAAAAATGACAAGATCTCAATCTAGAACCGCACAAGAGCCAGTAGGACGATGTGTTCAAGAATCAAGATAAGATTTAATCAAGAAATCTTTAGATTTGTGGAAGACCCAGACTCGACTCTACGATTTCTAGTGATGTATAATATGCCTTCTAAGTCGTCAGGCAACTTGGAGAAAAAAAAAATGTGACTTGGACAAAAAGAAACGAAGTGGTTTAGAGAAATCTTTTTTGTTGATAATCTCGGACCAATCAACCGAATATTGATTAACACGTAATTGATCGAACACTGTAGACCTTGTTTTCGATGCTGTTACTAAACCTCCAACTCCGGCATTCATATCCATTCGCAAGCATTTAAGCACTAAGATCTAAGAGAGGCAAGTATCAACAATGAAGTCGAAGAATCACATGTATTGACAAATCTCCAAATCCAAGAGACTAATTTTCAGTACCAGTTCAATATTCAAATAAACATACCGAATAAAAAGCAAAGTATGAACTAGAAAGAACAGCTACACAAAGCTCGACTACATAAGAAGTATGAACGATGGTAATATGTAATCCTATTACAAGACTACTTTCGTTGGATACCTGTCGATGCAATCCTCCCAAGGACCATTTCGAGAAGGTTTTATGTGCCTAAGTGCCTCCCACACTGCACTGTTGCATTTAAAACCACTTCCAAAAGCAATTTGCCAGACTCGATTACCCCTCCGCATTCTTCCCTTTGCCTCGGTGTATGCAAGCTCGTACCAAATCGAGCTCGATGAAGTGTTCCCAAACCGGTGAAGAGTCATCCTCGAAGCCTCAACGTGAAGGGGTAGCAGCTGAAGATTCTTCTCCAGTTCATCAATCACAGCCCTTCCTCCAGCATGTATGCAGAAATGATCAAATGCCAGCTTAAAATCTGGAATGTAAGGTTTAACTCTCTTGTTAAAGAATTTCTTAAGTACCAAGGTAGAGAAGAACAAAAGCTGCTCGCTTATTGGTAACACCAGAGGACCCAAAGTCGTGATATTAGTCTTGAGAGCTCCACCTGCAATAGCCATGAGATCTTTCGATAAAGAAACCCCCGTTTTCCCAGTTGGATCCTGCTCCTGATACACACAATGAAATGCCTTATCGTCTGCACCTTTATGCGTCCGCACAACATGAACTAACTTGTACTTTGCCCTCCTCTTATCGGCTGACTTATTAGACAACAAAACCGCAGAACCCCCAACTCTAAACAAACAATTCGGTATCAACATCGACTTCTTGTTCCCAAAATACCAATTCTGAGTAATATTCTCAGTACTAACTACAACTGCATAGGTATTCCTATGAACCTGCAACAAGTCCTTGGCCAAATCTATGGCGATAACGCCTGCACTACAGCCCATCCCGCCCAAATTGAAACTCCTAATATTCCCCCTCAACTTGTACTTATTCACGATCATGGCTGAGAGTGAAGGGGTCGGGTTAAATAAACTACAATTCACTACAAGTATCCCTATATCCTTTGGCTTCACATTAGTATTCGCGAAAAGATTATCCAATGCCCCAAACATCACTTGTTCGGCTTCCTCCCTCGCAGCCTGCATTGACGGCCGGGGAGGAACCGAATGCATCGCCTCGGGTACATAAGTCTCGTCCCCGAGCCCTGACCGCTCTAGTATTTTCCTCTGGAACTCGAGAGAGGACTCGTCAAAATCCCCAGTCAACCGGGAATGTTCCATGAATCGATTAAATGGGGCCTTCAAATGCTCTGGCGCTCGATAACACGAATAATCGACGAGATAAACAGGACGAGGACGGGTCATTATATAAACAGTTGATCCAAATACAAGAAATGCAGAACATATAATAACCGACACAAGATTATATTGCAAATGGAGCCACAATTGACGTATATCATCAGGATTCATTTGGGATGCCTCAATTAAAATGATAATCATTATGGGCACCAAGCAAAGAGTTAACAAATTAGAGATCAAGTAATGGTACCCAAGTTTCACATACTTCAAGTTGACGCTAAGGAGGAAGTCCGGGAGCCTACGACTGTGGTTGATCTGGACGCCAACGGTGGCACTGCCATTTTCTTGGGCATCTCCGGCACTTCCTCCTCCCTCCATGGCGGCGCGTCGAGTTGTAATATGGCTAATGCTATATTGCCACTGCTTTTGAAATATAGAGAAAAGATTTGAGGATTTTTGGAAGGTGAAAGGGAAATTGACTTTTTGTGGGAATATAGCAATTAATATAAGATTTGAGCGTACGAGTGAGATGCGTGTTTGTTAATAATTATGTAAAAACTTCTATTTTAGTTGGCAAATATTCTTATTCGAGATGAGAGTGACTCTTCACGAGAGGGTGAGGAATACATAAGAACTTATATTCGGATGAACTATAATTTATTGTAACACGTTAGAACTTTAAATGAGATGAGGTCAAATTTATTGTCACGTTTGAGACATATCGACACGCATATTTTAACAAATGAAAGACAACAAGGTGTAATTTTGATGGAACGTCAAAAATGTGTTGAAATCTTCTTATTCGTCAAGAAAAAATTTAAGTACGAATGTGTTACAAATATATTTGGAACAACTAAGGATATAACATTCAAATTTGATATTGATTGATAAGTATTATTGTTCTTTAATATTTTTAATTCAAGATCAAATGCGTTAATAATATGGATTTTTTTTTTTTTATTTCTATTCGGATGATTTTAAATATATTGTAACATGTAAGAACTTCTTATGAGACGAACTCAAATTTATTGTCATGTTTTAGACATGTTGATATGAACACCTTATCAAATGAAAGACACCAATGTGCAATTTTGACGGAATGTGAAAAGTGTGCTGGAATCATCTTATTCGAAAATAAGTACTAAAATGTGAAAAATATATTTGGAACAACTAAGGAGATAGCATACAAATTTGATATTGATTGGTAGTACATTATGTTTCTTTAATATTTTTAATATAAGTGTCAAATGTGTTAATAATATGAATATTTTTTCATATTAAAGCATTTCAAATCATGACAAATGGAAATATATGGTTATTCGAAATTAAACTTGATAAGTTAATATTGAAATTTATAATTGATACTCAAATGGACGCAATCCAAAGACCTTGTAGGAGTTGCTTCAATTCTAGATAAAACTATTAAAATTAATTGTGATGGGTCAACAATTCCATAAGAATTTATTTTTCCCAAGTCAAAGTTCAAAAATTTTAGTCTTCACGACATATCTTTTAAAAATAAAAGTTTGAAAAAATCTTAATGCTCACGACATGTCTTCTAGAATTTGAACATTTTAGACTTTGATTATTCTTGATGTATATTTTTTTAACATGATTAATTTAGTTAATTCTAGAATATAATATAATTATGTCATTATCATATTATAATAAAATTAATAAAAAGGTAGTAGTGACATACGAAGCTTCAATTTGGTAAATTAAAAGTTAAAACAGACCACGTGAACTATGTGACGGACTTCAATTTTTGACTTGGGATCTTCATTTGTATTACACCCACATCTTTTCTAATAAAATTTATCAATTTTTTAAGCAGTCAAACTTCAATGTAATAGAATATTCTATGAGATTTATACTTTTTATTAATTTTTCAATCATGTTTTTTGTCAACTTTTATCAAAATTTATTATTATTTTTTTGTAAAAAGCTTTGTCAAACAACCCAGAATACGTTATTCAAAATTAATTGAAAATTATCCATTTTATTTCAATTTTAGATTTCAAAGTCTCTGTTTGATAAAAGTTCTTTTTTATAAAATTTGAGGCAAAATATGTTGTTAAAAAGTGTTTGAAAAATGTGTGAGGTTAAAAGATTGTTTGAGGAAAAATGTTTTTTTATAAACAAGTTACTAAATAGAGGCTAAAATTTGTTAGATCTAACATGTGTTAAGATAAAAGACAAAAATTATAGTAATAATTTGAACTATGAGATAGATTAAAGGCTCGAATTAACATATCTTCTACATCCCTCCAAGGATTCCGGCAAATTTGAAGATCTAATATATTAATTAGATCTATTTTAGACCACGGTTGAATATGCTCTTAAAATAAAAATAAAAAATTGTCAAATGGATCCTAAAATTTAGTCTTTTAGTAGATGTTTTGAAAATCTTAATAGATGTAATAATAAATTGAACTCGATAGAAAAATTTTATTTGATTGGCTATGAATTTATTGAAATAATATAAAGGAACAATACAAAAATCATGTGGTTTTATAATATATAATTTCAATTTTGATAAATAAGTTTTAAAATTTCAAAAGTAAAAAAATTATTAATTAAATATACTAATGTCGCAACAATACATATTTCTGGTCACAAATTATTTGATGTCGCATATCACAAGGCACGGATTTTTAGGGTCACATGATACAAGTCATAAATTTTTAAGGCCACATATCACAAGTCACGAGTCACAGTCATCAACTTATTTTTATGTTACAAATAAAATTATTATAGGTCGCAAAATCACTACCACCATCACCACTAAAGTTACAATTCTTAAAGTTACAATTCATAAGTCGCATGTCACCACCACCACCACCACCACCACCACCACAACACAACCATGACCGCACAACCACCATCACCACAGCCATCATCACCATGATTTCATCGCACCAGCAACCTCACTACCATACCGCAACCATAGGGAAAACCATTCCGATTTCAATGTTCGATCGAGTTTCGGTATCTATAATTCCACTAGGAAGGGATGCTGACATGCCGAAATTATTATGATTATGAAATTGATTTTTTTTTTTTTATTTAGAGAAATGGAGCTAGAGAAGAGGACTCATAGAGAATGTTAATGATTTCATGTTTTGTAAGCTCAAATGAGTCTATTGACTGGGGATTAGAGTATTTTAGGAATCTGCCAGCCATTTGCTGGTGGTTTTGAGGAGATGGGGAAATGGGTGTTAAATGAATCAACGATGCTATTTGTACAAACGTTTGTACAAATAGTGGAGTTCTCCTGAGATAAAGGTAAGTGTCATGATATTTTGCTGAATTCGGTTTTTCACAAGATTTTACCAGCTTGAAAAACAACAAAAACAAATTGAAGCAAAAAGTCGAAATTCTTCTCAGCTTACCTACGACTTCATATCCTCACCTCTCTAAGTTTAGGCTACCTAATCTGGTCACAACAAAAGCCACACATTAACTACCAATCACCACCAAGGGGACTAGGTCCGTTTGAAAGTTAAGGAAACTCAAACAAGCATATCTGGAAAGAATTCCTTCTTCGCAGCTAACATCAATCAGTGTGATCGCACTGCCCACTTCAAAGCCTAGAAACATCACTTATTAGTACATCCAACATGGAGGGTTTGGGACCTTCCAATGCGGGAGATGTTAGAACGCCCACTATGGGGGTACCCTTAACATGAGGGAAAACATCCAAAACATAGGGTCAAATGCTAGACGCACCAATGAAGGAGTAAACTAACTACTCAATGATGTTAATGAAATAAACAATAGTCCATTCATGACTAATGTTGGTGTCAATCCTATTAGACTACCAACCAGTAAGACCTCCATTTGACCCCAATACTATGTTGAGGGAACAAATAATGGAGATCTTACAGGACCAAATGGTTTTTGGGACACGTCCAGTCATCCAACGTATAAGAAGCCTACAAATAGAACAGATTAGGCATATCATTGGCCTAGGGGATTTAGAGTACCTAATTCTCTTTATTTACTAGCTTAGGGGAAGTGTCTACTTTGGAGCACATAGGACGTTTTACGTTACAATGTGACGAAGTTACAAATCATTAAAAAATGAGATTGTTCCCAAATTTAGTTACTGGGTTGCATACTCATGGTTCATTAACTTTTCAGTAAATTATGTTCAAAATTGGTTTTAGTTAGAGTAGTTATTTCATGCTTAATTCTACAAGACTGAATCTGAAACCACTAAATGTGATGAAGTTACAGATTGTAGCGACCAAGAATTTTACGCATTTAATAATTATTTTAAAATCATGAAAATGGAGTCGCTGCGATCTCATCCATTTTTACGTTAATGTCGCGACGCATTCGTCTAGCCAAGTCGAGAAATATCAGTTCGTTCAATTTTAAATTAAATTCCGAATTTCCAAAATTTATTATTTTAATTATTTATTTAAATTATTATTTTCAAAATTATATTAAATCTCAAGTTTCATAAATCTCATTTTTATCAGTTCAACCTTTCCAACCCAGTTGATTTCGCGTGCGAATTTTCCTCGAACCATAGGTTTCCACACCACCAACCCCCATCCATCACATCAATCATATTCTACACCATACCTATCAAACTATCTTATACACTACACTACACAATCCAACCCATTTTTCAGCATCACTTCACCACCAGCCGTTCCGCCCAGCTCCAATTTCAGCCTTCAGTTCAGCAAGGTAAGAACAGCCATTACAGCAATCGCACCACCACTGCACGTTGCAGCCACCACCACCACCACCACCGTTAATCATCACCACTATCATCACCCCCACTTCCTTCAAACACCAACACAGCCACCATCGGGCTCCACTGCCCAACCATTCATCATCATCATCAGCACCACCAATCGCGGCCAAGACCAACCCACCTACATCCACCGCCCAAACCACAACCACAACCGCCACCACCACCACACGCAGACACCACACCACAACTACCTCACTGCCACCGCAAACGCAACCGGCCAGGCGCCATTCCAACCACCATCACCGCCTCAACCAACACCACCACATCACTGTCACCACCCTTTCGAACCCACCACCAACCACAAACCATTACTTCCCAAACCCAAAACATAACTTACCAAACTACTCACCTTCGACCGGAGGTTCACCAGGGATTTCACTCCAGAATCGCGAAAATCAAGCCTCGGTTTACCTTGTTTCTTCACATCAAAATCACTCAGCTCCCCTCGTCACCGCCCACCTCTTGAACCGCCGCTTACCGCCACCCTCGCCGACGTTTCGCCGGCTAAAGGGTCGAACGTGCGAGGAGCGTCACCTCCCTCTCTCCCTTTCTCTGCTTCGACCGAACAAGGAAAGAGAAAGAGTTGGTTTTTTTTATATATATTTTGATTTTCATAATTTGCAGCTTTAGTCCCTAAGTTTGCAACATGTTTTAAATCGGTCCCTATAGTTTTGAAACATATCATTTCAGCCCCTTAAGTTCTAAATGATTCTAATTAGCCTTTTCATTTTTAAAATCACTTATTTCAAGCCCTACAATTTAATATTCATTTTAAGCTTCGACCCAACTTTTGAAAAATATTCATCTTGGTCCCTCATCTTTCAAATTATCCATTTTAGTCCTTCAACTTTCAAATGTATCCATTTTGGTCCTTCAAATTTCAAAGTATTCGTTTTAGTCCCCGAACTTTCAATATCATCAATTTCAGTCCCCAAATTGTAAATTATCATTTTTAAACTATAAATTTCAAAAGACTAATTTAATTTATTTTCTAATTGGCTAGACGAAGCGTACGGAGAATTAAGGAATTGAAGTCGTTTCCCGCTCAACTTTGCACTCGTCAAGTTTAAGGTAGAATCGACCCTATTAATTGATTTAAATTATAATTGCATGTGAATGTGTATGTTACGTGATTTATGTGAAATTTATTTCATGAAATGAGATGAGAATATATTTCTTATGAAATATTTATGTTGTTATGATTGTCATAACTTATATGCTTTTATGCATGAGAAAGAAAGAAGAGAATGTCTTGCAAGATAAATGATGATGTTATGCATAACTTATGTGTCTTATGTGCACGAGAAGAAAGAGCAACCCATACCCAAGATTTTAAAGAGCCTACGATTTTCAAAAGAAGCCAGGTGCTTTAATGCACAAGAAGAGCAACTCACACCCTATGATTTCTAAAGAGTCTGCATTTATGTGTTCAATTATAATGTGGATTAATTAATTGGCGATGAGTCTACTGAGTATTTTTATGAAATGCTCATGTCTATTTTTAACAACATTTGCAGATTTCGGAGAAGGTGGCCAATGATGGATGATAGTGGCAATAGTCATTAAATAATTGAGAATCTTATTTTGATGATCCATATTTCTAAACTCTGGTTATTTTTGAGATTTTCAATTATTTGAGAAATTATGGCATTGCCGAATGTTTTGTATTATTAATGGCTCGATTCGTTATTTTGAATTATTTCATAAATGTCCTCGAATTTTATCGACCATTACAGTTGAATTAATGTTGCCAAAAACGAATTCAGTGACTTCTTCTGCTAGAATATTATTTTAAAAATTTAGACAAGAAAATGACGTGGTAAACCGGGTATTTTTCTGTAGACTGGCAAATTTTCAAAAAGAAACTTCAGGAAAACATTTTACATTATTTAATTATGATTAATGAAGATTGTCACTGTCATCATTCGTTCCACCAACTTCGAGGTAAAGAGTTTATGATGTTTAACGTTATTTCAGTATTTCGGATACTTATTTTAATGATTTATGATATTTAGAAGAAAAAGAAAGAGATTGTATCCGAATAAAGAAAGAGAACGAGTGTTAAGCATAATGGGAATAATGTGATTTAAGAATGATTTTATAAAAAAATTTGTCCTCGAACTTAGAAATGATGAACCCTAGCTGGACTTTGCATAATAAATATTTAGACATGGCATGATTGATGAGAATTGGATTAAGTAGTAGTGAACGTGGATTTTTCGTTTTTAAAGGGAATGTCGAGGCGTGTAATCAGAACCGCTTCGAATCATACGACTAATGAGCAGACTACTTCGGGACATGGTCCCAAAACCCAATCTACAGTTATCAGAGACTTGCTGCAAGCTGTCCAGGAATTGAGGCAAGCCCCAGCGGGTCCCTCGGTTCCAATTATCGAACAGTTTCGGAGGTACCGTCTCCCTACCTTTGATGGGGGCGATAACCCCTTGGATGTTGAGGAATGGCTTCTGACGATAGAGAGGATATTCCGGCACATTTCTTGCCCGGAGGACAAGAAGGTCTTATGCGCCGAATTTATGTTAAATGGTAGAGCCGACTTCTGGTGGGAATCTGCATCCCGAACCAGGACTGTAGCACAGCAGGCAGCTCTCACTTGGGAAGAGTTCAAGGTTGAAGTCAGAGATAAATTTTTACGTGCAATTCTATGTCTAATTGTTTATTTTAATTGTTACTTGCCATCTCTATTGTAGTTGAGTAGTAAGTTGCCTAAATTGCATTAAATTGAAGTTAGGAAAAGTTTGGTGACACTTTGGAATTTCATTTGAAAGTTATGAGCCTAAATTACTAATTTATGAGAGTTGAGGGACTAAATTGCAATTTACCAAAAGTTAAACATTAAACCTAACCTAAAGATCTCACACTCTCATATCACTCTCTCACACCCGACGCCTCTCTCTCTCGGCTCTCCCTCGCGTGGCCTCTCCCTCGGCACTCTCGGTCGCGACCTCCGCCCTCCCTTCGACCACCGACCGCCGCTCCCACCGGTAGTAAGCCTCCCCCCTCTTCCCCCTTTTTCCCTTTTCTCTTCAAGGTACACACACACACACACACACACACCCAAAACCGCGCACACACGCACGGTTTCACACCATTTCACGCACACACACGTACATAATTCGATATATATATATATATTGTATGTAAATAACGTATGTATGCAATTTATATGTATAAATTCAGATTTTACAGTTAATTTCAGATTTTAAATTTTGTGTAATTTCGAGTTTAACCATGAATTTGGGAATTTATGATGTTATGTGTATGAATATTGATGTATATGAATGTATATATTATTATGTATGTATAGATGCGTGTAAATATATATAAAGTTTGGATTTTTGTGGGCATAGGTATATACTCAGATTCTGATTATGGTGAAAATAAAATTTCTCAGACTGGGGACTCATGAAATTTTGATTAATTGATGTTCTATAATATTAAATTTGAGGTGTGAATGTACGTATATACGATCATGAATATGTATATGACTATTTAAACAAACATGTGTAATTTTTGGAATTTTGGGATAATGGTATAGGAGAGTAAACTTTAATATTTTAGGAACAAGTTAGTTTAAATTGAAGTTATGTTCAAAGTTATAAATTTTAGTTCAAGATCATTTTTTTTTTGAATAAGAATGCTTGGCTTTGAATTGTGAAATTGATAAGTAAGATTTCAAAAAAAAATTCTCGAACTTAATGTATTACTTCGAGTATGATATTATATGTGGTGTTAAATGTGTTTGTTATATTATGAGTCACATGAAAGTATATGTTTTGGGAATTTGAAAGTATGAAAGGAAATTCTTTAGTTTTATGTGCTCTAGTCTCGATATAAGATCACACGTGAGTTAAATTGAAGTTTTAATTTCAGTTAATGTTTGATTGAGTATTAAAATGAATAACGAATTTAATTGTCAACTAAAAGTCATATTTATTGACGAATGTGAATAATTAGGGATTTTGGTACATTGACGTTACGGGTATCCGAGACTCTCCACTTGCAAGTTCAGAACGGTAAATACTAAGGATTTCATGTAAGTAAATTTCCCCCTATTTTCATCAAAGTTGAATGTAAATGTGAAAGTTATGTGTAAATGACTGTCTTGCAACTTAATTGCTTTGATGAATTTCATTTACTTTGTGAAAGTATATGTTATTATGAAGAATGTTCAAGCATGCACATTATCATGTCATTGCATCACCAAGCATGCATTGGCATCGAAATTGGGAAGTGAAATGTTTTTAAATGAAAGAAATGTGTCAAGGTGCAAGTTTGTTCAAAAGTTATGTATCCCAAGTTTTTAAAGAAAGAATGCGTGTAGTTCTAGTTCATGAAAGTTGCGAGTGGGAAATGGGGCGCGGGGGACCGGCGTACCCGAATTAAGTCGCTTTGCGACGAAATGTTCAACCGTTTACGGTGGACTGTTAAACCGCTTTGCGGTGGGAATGTGAATGTTAAACCGCTTTGCGGTGGAAATGTGAATGTAATCTGGTTCCAAATAAGTAAATTGCCCACTGTATTCTGATTGACTAGAAGTTACACCAAGTGAGCTCACGATGGAAATGAAGTGAAAGTTTTGAAATGTCAAGTGAAAGTTTTGAAATGTTAAGTGAAAGTTTGAAAAGTTTGAATATTTTGGAAAGTAAAGTAAATGGGGATACATATATGGAATTTTTAAAGCATTCATGTCATAAGCATGAATTTATGCATACAGTTTACTTACTGAGCTTTAGCTCACCCCAATCCCTCCCCATATTTCAGGTGATGAAAGTTAGATGATCCGAGGAGAACACTTGGCGGCTGACTCCGACAGTACCCATCGTCGCATTAATTAATAAAGTTAAATTTATTCAAGTTATTTTTAGTTAAATTAGAATTTATTTAAGTTCTAAGTAATTATTTCTTAATTCATTTATTTTGATAATTGTTTCGGTTGAAATTAGTTTAAATAAGTTATGGTATTTCCCTGTGATTAGTTTTTATCATGTTTTCATGAGTTTATAAATTTATACTTCAAGTTATTTTGTTGAGGAGTTTGGGGAATTAATGTTGAAGTTGAATTTTGGAATTGTGGTCGGATGTGGATTGTTGGGTTGAATGAGTTGAGAATTGTATTTGTAAAATGGTTTTGATGTCCCTCTACAGGTTGGCTATGTCCAATTTACAGAGGAGACTCTGTCGAAATTTCTGTAAAATTTGATAAGAGAAAAATGAAATTTTTTAATGTGTAAATGTTTTTTTTAATTCCGCATATTATGTGAATGGAAGTTAACACGCCTAGGTTTTTGACTTTTGAACTTGGGGTGTTACATTTTTGGTATCAGAGCTAAGAGTTTTAAAAGCGATTCTGTAGACTTTTAAAATTTATTTGAAAATGGTTCGGGTACTGAGTCACGCCTCAAGTGCTTCTCCCTCGATCATCTGGTAAGTTAAATTTTGTTTAAATTATGAAATGTTATTTGATGTTCCGATTATTGTAAATTCTTGCATGCTAATGTGTAATGTCGGAAAGTGAAAGGTTAATAATGTTGTCAGTGAATATTACGAGTATATCTTGGTTATGTAAATGAGGAAGTGAGAAAGTAATGGTTATGAAAAATTTGGGTGCCGTTTATTAGATCTTTTGTGAAATAAGAAATGGATATGAATGGTATATCGGCATGAGAGTATACAATGTCCAAACGAGAAGTTGAGAAGTCATCGAACTTAGTATTAAGCACTTATCGTGTTGATCTCGGGACTACCCACTCATTTGATAGTTCCACAATTATAGGAAAATTGATTTACCCATCTCAGTAGCTGGATACCAAGTTTATATTGTCAACGCCATTTGAAGAATTGTTGAACTAAAGTTATGTGTTGAGAAATGTCCCAATCATGGTGAATGGAAAGGAGTAGATGATGGATTTCATAACACTGAATACCCACAAACTTGATGTCATACTAGGAATGGAACGATTATTATGGTATAAGGTTTCAATCACTGGCTACGTTAAGGTGGTATTTGAACCTTCAAATGAAACCCTTTTTCGCCTTGTTGAGGTAAAGGTAGAACTTTTCATATCGATATTATCAGTGATGAAGGCTCGTCAATTGATGAATAAGAGTTATTAGGCCTACCTAGTTGCAATAATTGAAATGTCTAAGGTGAATACTTCTCTCGAACAAATTTCAGTTATTCGAGAATAACTAAAGATGTTCTCAGAAGATTTTTGTGATTTACCGCCTAAAAGAGAGATTGAATTTATCATCGATTAAGTGCGCAACTCTAGTACCCAAGGTATACTATCGGATGGCTCCTTCGTAACTTAAAAGAGCTCAAAGTGCAACTATAGAATCTCATGGACAAAGGTTTTGTTCGACCTAGCTTTTTGCCATGGGGTGCTCAGGAGCTATACATGAAGAAGAAAGATGGTTTTGTGAGACTTTTCATAATTGATTTTAGACATGGCAAAACCAATTTTATGAAGTTGTGATGAGATGTTGAGATTATGAGTGATATGATTTTATTGAGACTTCTATGAGAAAAATTATGAAATTTGAGATTTAAAGATTTGATTCTTAATTATTGGGAATTAAGGAATGGATATTGTGTTTGAGTAAGTGAATTATTCCTCTATTTTGAGAGAAATTTATAATGTTATTTGGTCTTGTAACTAAGAAATTTTGGGATTATGATTTGTGTCATATATTTATAAGTAGGACTAATGGGTGGTCAATTGAGCCAATTAATGTATTGAAGGAAGTAAGGTATTGATATTGGAAACTATGATTTGAAATTGTTATGTTGAGGAATTAAGAATTGACATTCTCGGATATCAAGGTATACATGAAGTTATGTGATGACTTGATGCGTATATTAGGAAATGTCAAGGCATATTTTGAAAAGATGAGTGAAGACAAATGTTATGGCATTATTGGAAAGGATTTTAATTATTCTTAGGAACTTATTGATTATTAGTGAGAAATGATCACTTATATTGGAGAATATTATAAATTATGATGGTAAGTGATAATACTGTTGATTTATTTTGGGAAGTTGATTGGTAGATGATGTGTTAAAGATTTGGTTATTTACATGCAATATGATTATTTGGGAAAGTCAGTTATTATTATTGGGAGATATTGAAAGTATTTTTATAGTGAGATGCCTTAAAAGAGTAACTATTTATTCGAAATGAGAATTTGGGGGCATATGATTGAAGGTTTGGGATTATGTGAGATAATAATGATTGTCATAAGGTCATTTGAATATAAAAGTACAAGAGATAATTATAAGGAATAATGTGATTGCTCTTATGGTGAGAACTGAAGGTGACGATGTATTGAAATTATGAAATAAGTTGACTTTCCATGAATAAGTTATGCTATATTTGGTTTTAAGTGGAATTCGAAGAAAGATGAATCTCAGTCATGAAAAATAAATCAGGTTTCATCATAGTTTGAATGATTCACTGAGGTACGTTAAGTTTTCATTGATGATACTAAAATATTATATGAGAGATTTTTGGATGAAATTGATGAAAGAAACTTTACCAGGTCCTAGATTTGTACAAGTATTGCAGAAGTAACGCATCTGATCGGAGGAAAGTTTATGATAGTACGTCGTCATCTAACGGCCGGGACAGTCAGTTAAGTGGGACCCGGGTCGTTGCAAATGGTACATATCATGAAATTATGGAGATTATTATTGATGGTATCTTGATTCAAAAATAAGAAATGAAATTTTAGGCAATTGTCCTCGTAGATAGGATTTATGGAAAATGAGAATAAGACTTCACAATGATTATTTACTATGGAGTAGTGTGCAGAAAGAGTGACAATGGCGGAGTCCAAGATTTATTGAGTTTGAGAGATTGATATAAAAATCTTAGTGAGTATATTGACGTAAAAGGTTCGTGTGAAGGATATGATGGTTATTATGTTGTAATCTTAGAGAGATTGATATGATTATTTGAGGTCAGTTGTGTGACTTTTACTTATAATGGGATAGTATCTTTGGGTTAAGTAAACTCGATGAGAATCTTATATGAATCGCAAAAGTCCTACTCATTGGTGATAGGTTAATGATTTATTTATAAAATACTTGGTTAGAGTATTGTCGTTATGATGATTTTGAAAGCATAGATTTTTAAGTTAGTACCTTGGCTTTAGTTTTAAGATGAGTGTATGATGCTGAATACTTGATTACAATATATAAGTATGGATTTTAGGATTTAAGTTTGATCCTCCGATTTTAAAAGAAATGTCAGCATGTTCAGAAAGGATTTCGTATGTAAATCTTTCCAGAAAGATTATGTCAAAGTTTTAGTATTTCTACTGTATATTTCGGTATGGACGTCAAGTTTCACTAATTCTGGATTACAAAGTTTTATTTTGGTCAATCTTGATTTTAGTTTTAAGAATGTGATCAATCAATATATATATTAAGGTTTAGACGTTAGAATAGATCCTATGAAAGGCTGGAAATGGAAAGTTAGTGAATGGATTCATAAGTGGGATAATGTTGGTTGATGATCTCCTACAACAATAGCTATTAAACTTCGATCCGTATTGAGTACTATACGATAGAAAATGTAGATTGCCGGTTCATTGGGATGAAGTAGGAGAAAGAAGATTATTGGGTCCAGTAATAGTACAGCAGACAACTGAAGTTGTTGAAATAATTCGTCAGGGGATGAAAAATGCAAAGAGTAGACGGAAGAACTATGCTGACAAAAGAAGGAAACCTTAGAATTCGTTGAAGGAGATATGATCTTTTTGAAGGTAGCTCCTATGAAAAGAGTTACGAGATTCGGGAAGAAAGAAAAGAAGGTTGAGCCCTTTTGTTGGCCTTGAGAGGCTAGAAATGATGAGTGACCTAATTTATCTGATTGCATTGCCACCAAAACCATCTAGGATACAAAAGGTGTTTTACGTCTTATTGCTGAGGAAGTATTATCCAGACTCATCTTATATTCTCAGCTATGAGTAATTAGATCTTCGTGAGAAATTGACATATGAATAGTCACATGCGAGAACCTTAGAAAAGGATAATAAGGAACTCAGGAGAAAGAAGGTAACATTAGTTAAAGCCCTTTGGAGGAATCATGCAGTAGAAGAGGCTACTTGGGAACGTAAAGCTGATATGCGTGCCAAGTATCCACAAGTTTTGGTAAGTTTTAATTTCGAGGACGAAATTTCTTTTAGGGGGTAAGGATTGTAAGACTGATTTTCATTTTCTTGCAATTTTAAATTCCACGTAATATTGTGGTGAATGTAATTATAAATTATACTTTTATGATCGTTAACGTCTATAACTGGAATTATTTTGCAGTGGAAGGACTTGGACGCCGTCTCGATCAATGTACCAATTCAAAAGTTTATAAATTAGTTGTTTTAATTATTTTACGTGCAATTCTATGTCTAATTGTTTATTTTAATTGTTACTTGCCATCTCTATTGTAGTTGAGTAGTAAGTTGCCTAAATTGCATTAAATTGAAGTTAGGAAAAGTTTGGTGACACTTTGGAATTTCATTTGAAAGTTATGAGCCTAAATTACTAATTTATGAGAGTTGAGGGACTAAATTGCAATTTACCAAAAGTTAAACATTAAACCTAACCTAAAGATCTCACACTCTCATATCACTCTCTCACACCCGACGCCTCTCTCTCTCGGCTCTCCCTCGCGTGGCCTCTCCCTCGGCACTCTCGGTCGCGACCTCCGCCCTCCCTTCGACCACCGACCGCCGCTCCCACCGGTAGTAAGCCTCCCCCCTCTTCCCCCTTTTTCCCTTTTCTCTTCAAGGTACACACACACACACACACACACACACCCAAAACCGCGCACACACGCACGGTTTCACACCATTTCACGCACACACACGTACATAATTCGATATATATATATATTGTATGTAAATAACGTATGTATGCAATTTATATGTATAAACTCAGATTTTACAGTTAATTTCAGATTTTAAATTTTGTGTAATTTCGAGTTTAACCATGAATTTGGGAATTTATGATGTTATGTGTATGAATATTGATGTATATGAATGTATATATTATTATGTATGTATAGATGCGTGTAAATATATATAAAGTTTGGATTTTTGTGGGCATAGGTATATACTCAGATTCTGATTATGGTGAAAATAAAATTTCTCAGACTGGGGACTCATGAAATTTTGATTAATTGATGTTCTATAATATTAAATTTGAGGTGTGAATGTACGTATATACGATCATGAATATGTATATGACTATTTAAACAAACATGTGTAATTTTTGGAATTTTGGGATAATGGTATAGGAGAGTAAACTTTAATATTTTAGGAACAAGTTAGTTTAAATTGAAGTTATGTTCAAAGTTATAAATTTTAGTTCAAGATCATTTTTTTTTTGAATAAGAATGCTTGGCTTTGAATTGTGAAATTGATAAGTAAGATTTCAAAAAAAAATTCTCGAACTTAATGTATTACTTCGAGTATGATATTATATGTGGTGTTAAATGTGTTTGTTATATTATGAGTCACATGAAAGTATATGTTTTGGGAATTTGAAAGTATGAAAGGAAATTCTTTAGTTTTATGTGCTCTAGTCTCGATATAAGATCACACGTGAGTTAAATTGAAGTTTTAATTTCAGTTAATGTTTGATTGAGTATTAAAATGAATAACGAATTTAATTGTCAACTAAAAGTCATATTTATTGACGAATGTGAATAATTAGGGATTTTGGTACATTGACGTTACGGGTATCCGAGACTCTCCACTTGCAAGTTCAGAACGGTAAATACTAAGGATTTCATGTAAGTAAATTTCCCCCTATTTTCATCAAAGTTGAATGTAAATGTGAAAGTTATGTGTAAATGACTGTCTTGCAACTTAATTGCTTTGATGAATTTCATTTACTTTGTGAAAGTATATGTTATTATGAAGAATGTTCAAGCATGCACATTATCATGTCATTGCATCACCAAGCATGCATTGGCATCGAAATTGGGAAGTGAAATGTTTTTAAATGAAAGAAATGTGTCAAGGTGCAAGTTTGTTCAAAAGTTATGTATCCCAAGTTTTTAAAGAAAGAATGCGTGTAGTTCTAGTTCATGAAAGTTGCGAGTGGGAAATGGGGCGCGGGGGACCGGCGTACCCGAATTAAGTCGCTTTGCGACGAAATGTTCAACCGTTTACGGTGGACTGTTAAACCGCTTTGCGGTGGGAATGTGAATGTTAAACCGCTTTGCGGTGGAAATGTGAATGTAATCTGGTTCCAAATAAGTAAATTGCCCACTGTATTCTGATTGACTAGAAGTTACACCAAGTGAGCTCACGATGGAAATGAAGTGAAAGTTTTGAAATGTCAAGTGAAAGTTTTGAAATGTTAAGTGAAAGTTTGAAAAGTTTGAATATTTTGGAAAGTAAAGTAAATGGGGATACATATATGGAATTTTTAAAGCATTCATGTCATAAGCATGAATTTATGCATACAGTTTACTTACTGAGCTTTAGCTCACCCCAATCCCTCCCCATATTTCAGGTGATGAAAGTTAGATGATCCGAGGAGAACACTTGGCGGCTGACTCCGACAGTACCCATCGTCGCATTAATTAATAAAGTTAAATTTATTCAAGTTATTTTTAGTTAAATTAGAATTTATTTAAGTTCTAAGTAATTATTTCTTAATTCATTTATTTTGATAATTGTTTCGGTTGAAATTAGTTTAAATAAGTTATGGTATTTCCCTGTGATTAGTTTTTATCATGTTTTCATGAGTTTATAAATTTATACTTCAAGTTATTTTGTTGAGGAGTTTGGGGAATTAATGTTGAAGTTGAATTTTGGAATTGTGGTCGGATGTGGATTGTTGGGTTGAATGAGTTGAGAATTGTATTTGTAAAATGGTTTTGATGTCCCTCTACAGGTTGGCTATGTCCAATTTACAGAGGAGACTCTGTCGAAATTTCTGTAAAATTTGATAAGAGAAAAATGAAATTTTTTAATGTGTAAATGTTTTTTTTTAATTCCGCATATTATGTGAATGGAAGTTAACACGCCTAGGTTTTTGACTTTTGAACTTGGGGTGTTACATTACGAGTTCACAGTAATGCCATTTGGTCTCACGAATGCCCCTGCAGTGTTCATGGATTTGATGAACCGAGTATTCCACGATTATCTCGACAAGTTCGTCATTGTTTTCATCGATGACATACTAATCTATTCCAGGGATTTCGAGCAGCATGAGGAGCATTTGAGGATTGTGTTGGAGATATTAAGAGTCGAGAGATTATATGCCAAATTCCAGAAGTGTGAATTTTGGCTCGAGAAAATTGACTTCTTAGGTCATGTTGTTACAGCTAGTGGCATCGAGGTTGGTCCCTCTACGGTTGAAACTGTAATGAATTGGCCAACACCAGCAAATGTTGGAGATGTGAGAAGTTTCCTTGGACTAGCTGGATATTACCGACGATTCATCGAGGGTTTCTCGAAGATAGCAGGTCCTATAACTCAGTTGACCAAGAAGGGAGTTAAATTTCAGTGGACCGATCAGTGTGGACAGAGCTTCCAGGAACTAAAGAACAAACTTGTATCGGCACCCGTGTTGACCATACCAAATGGTTCGGATGGTTTCGTTATCTACAGCGATGCATCCAAACATGGATTAGGCTGTGTATTGATGCAGAATGGGAGAGTGATTGCATATGCTTCAAGACAGTTGAAATCATACGAGAAGAATTACCCGACACATGATTTAGAGCTCGCCACCGTAGTACATGCTTTGGAGATTTGGAGACACTATTTGTATGGGAGTAAATGTGAGATTTACACTGATCATAAGAGTCTCAAGTATTTCTTCACTCAGAAGGAACTCAATATGAGACAGCGTCGATGGCTAGAGCTGGTGAAAGATTATGATTGCACCATTCTTTACCACCCGGGTAAAGCGAACAAAGTTGCCGATGCTTTGAGCAGAAAGAATGCTGGACAGTTATCAGCTTTGGGAACAATGCAAGATCAGTTGATTCGAGATTTTTAAAATCTAAGAATCGAAGAACGAGCCCCATCAGTTCAAGGACCCAGCAGATTGGCAAATCTGACGGTTAAACTAGATTTGAGAGGTCAGATTGTGGAAGCACAAGGAGGTGATAAATTCTTAGAAAAGATCAGATCCGAAGTTGGGACTGGCAAGAGAGTAGGCTTTGAGATTGCCCCTGATAAAACACTTATGTGTAGAGGACATCTCTATGTGCCGAAGGATGATCAGATCAGGAAGGAGATTTTAACAGAAGCTCATTCAGCACCTTATACATGCCACCCAGGAGGAACAAAGATATATCGGTATTTGCGTAATACCTTCTGGTGGAGGAACATGAAGGGTTGCATTCCAAGATTTATTTCACGATGCATGACCTGTCAGCAGGTCAAGGCCGAACATCAGAGACCGTCAGGATTGTTAAATCCTTTGGATATACCAGAATGGAAATGGGAGAAAATTTCCATGGATTTTGTCACGGGGTTACCAAAATCAGCGAGAGGGAATGACGCCATTTGGGTCATTGTGGATCGACTTACAAAGTCAGCCCATTTTCTACCAGTCAGGATGACTCTCAGTATGGATCAGTTAGCGTAGTTGTATATCAGAGAGATTGTTCGACTTCATGGAGTACCAGTTTCCATTGTCTCGGATAGAGACCCGAGATTTACTTCGAGATTTTGGAAGAGTTTGCATGTGGCAATGGGTACTAAATTAAATTTTAGTACTGCCTACCATCCTCAGACTGACGGACAGTCTGATCGCACTATTCAGACGCTGGAGGATATGCTTCGAGCCTGTGTGCTAGACTTGAGTGGAAATTGGGAGAATCATCTACCATTAGTGGAACTTGCCTACAATAATAGTTTCTAGGCTACCATTAGTATGGCACCCTATGAAGCATTGTATGGACGGCGATGTCGATCACCAATCTATTGGGATGAGGTCGGTGAGAAGAAGTTATTGGGACCAGAGCTTATTGAAAGAACAGTTGATGCTGTTGAGAAGATCAGACTGTGGATTAAGACCGCACAGGATAGACAGAAAAGCTATGCGGATCAGAGAAGAAAGGATTTGAAATTTCAGATTGGGGAGAAAGTATTTTTGAAGATAGCCCCGATGAAGGGCACTTTTCGCTTTGGGAAAAGAGGAAAGTTGAGACCCCGGTTTATTGGACCATTCGAGATATTAGAACAAGTAGGGAGCGTGGCTTATCGTTTGGCTTTGCCACCAGAACTTGCGGCTGTTCACGATGTGTTCCATGTTTCTCTGTTGAGAAAGTATGTTCATGATCCTAGCCACGTGGTCAATTACCAGTCTTTTGCAGTTCAGAAAGATTTGTCCTATGAAGAGGCACCAATGTGCATAGTAGATAGAAAAGTCCATGTCTTGAGAAACAAAGAGATTTTGTTAGTCAAAGTCCAGTGGGGTAGACACAATAGTGATGAGGCTTCTTGGGAAAAGGAAGATGAGATCCTAGCCAAATATCCAGAAATCATAGACCAAGTAAGTTCAAATTTCGATGACGAAATTATTTTAAGGGGGTAAGGTTGTAGCGACCAAGAATTTTACGCATTTAATAATTATTTTAAAATCATGAAAACGGAGTCGCTGCGATCTCATCCATTTTTACGTTAATGTCGCGACGCATTCGTCTAGCAAAGTCGAGAAATATCCGTTCGTTCAATTTTAAATTAAATTCCGAATTTCCAAAATTTATTATTTTAATTATTTATTTAAATTATTATTTTCAAAATTATATTAAATCTCAAGTTTCATAAATCTCATTTTTATCAGTTCAACCCTTCCAACCCAGTTGATTTCGCGTGCGAATTTTCCTCGAACCACGTGTAAGGCTTGTCAGATTTCCACACCACCAACCCCCATCCATCACATCAATCATATTCTACACCATACCTATCAAACTATCTTATACATTACACTACACAATCCAACCCGTTTTTCAGCATCACTTCACCACTAGCCGTTCCCCCCAGCTCCAGTTTCAGCCTTCAGTTCGGCAAGGTAAGAACAGCCATTACAACAATCGCACCACCACTGCACGTTGCAGCCACCACCACCACCACCACCGTTCATCATCACCATTATCATCACCGCCACTTCCTTCAAACACCAACACAGCCACCATCGGGCTCCACTGCCCAGCCATTCATCATCATCATCAGCACCACCAATCGCGGCCAAGACCAACCCACTGCATCCACCACCCAAACCACAACCACAACCGCCACCACCACCACACGCAGACACCACACCACAACCACCTCACTGCCACCGCAAACGCAACCGGCCAGGCGCCATTCCAACCACCATCACCGCCTCAACCAACACCACCACATCACTGTCACCACCCTTTCGAACCCACCACCAACCACAAACCATTACTGCCCAAACCCAAAACCAAAACCCAAAACATAACTTACCAAACTACTCACCTTCGACCGGAGGTTCACCAGGGATTTCACTCCAAAATTGCGAAAATCAAGCCTCGGTTTACCTTGTTTCTTCACATCAAAATCACTCAGCTCCCCTCGTCACCGCCCACCTCTTGAACCGCCGCTTACCGCCACCCTCGTCGGCGTTTCACCGGCACATCACCGGCTAAAGGGTCGGACGTGCGAGGAGCGTCACCTCCCTCTCTCCCTTTCTCTGCTTCGACCGAACAAGGAAAGAGAAAGAGTTGATTTTTTTTATATATATTTTGATTTTCATAATTTGCAGCTTTAGTCCCTAAGTTTGCAACATGTTTTAAATCGGTCCCTATAGTTTTGAAACATATCATTTCAGCCCCTTAAGTTCTAAATGATTCTAATTAGCCTTTTCATTTTTAAAATCACTTATTTCAAGCCCTACAATTTAATATTCATTTTAAGCTTCGACCCAACTTTTGAAAAATATTCATCTTGGTCCCTCATCTTTCAAATTATCCATTTTAGTCCTTCAACTTTCAAATGTATCCATTTTGGTCCTTCAACTTTCAAAGTATTCGTTTTAGTCCCCGAACTTTCAATATCATCAATTTCAGTCCCCAAATTGTAAATTATCATTTTTAAACTATAAATTTCAAAAGACTAATTTAACTTATTTTCTAATTGGCTAGAAGAAGCGTACGGAGAATTAAGGAATTGAAGTCGTTTCCCGCTCAACTTTGCACTCGTCAAGTTTAAGGTAGAATCGACCCTATTAATTGATTTAAATTATGATTGCATGTGAATTTGTATGTTACGTGATTTATGTGAAATTTATTTCATGAAATGAGATGAGAATATATTTCTTATGAAATATTTATGTTGTTATGCTTGTCATAACTTATATGCTTTTATGCATGAGAAAGAAAGAAGAGAATGTCTTGCAAGATAAATGATGATGTTATGCATAACTTATGTGTCTTATGTGCACGAGAAGAAAGAGCAACTCGTACCCAAGATTTTAAAGAGCCTACGATTTTCAAAAGAAGCCAGGTGCTTTAATGCACAAGAAGAGCAACCCACACCCTATGATTTCTAAAGAGTCTGCATTTATGTGTTCAATTATAATGTGGATTAATTAATTGGCGATGAGTCTACTGAGTATTTCTATGAAATGCTCATGTCTATTTTTAACAACATTTGCAGATTTCGGAGAAGGTGGCCAATGGTGGATGATAGTGGCAATAGTCATTAAATAATTGAGAATCTTATTTTGATGATCCATATTTCTAAACTCTAGTTATTTTTGAGATTTTCAATTATTTGAGAAATTATGGCATTGCCGAATGTTTTGTATTATTAATGGCTCGATTCGTTATTTTGAATTATTTCATAAATGTCCTCGAATTTTATCGACCATTAAATTAGTGGATTGATGGGTTGTGTTTCCCAATCTGCTCAAGCAGAGAAATCAAGAGTGATAGGTGTTATACTCGTTCCTTTAGTTGATATCGCAGGCAAAACACGAGGGCATGAAGTACAAACCTTATCTATCCATGAACGCATAACTTGTATGATATATGGTTCTGATGCCTTTATAGCCCTGCCTGGAGGTTTTTGTACTTTAGAAGAAATCTTTAATATTACCTCATGGGCTCAATTAGATCTCCATACCAAGCCGATTGAGATTTTAAATGTTAACAATTTCTTTGATGGTTTGTTAACATTTCTTGATTATGCTGTGGAACAAGGATTCATCTCTCCATTTTCTAGGAGAATCCTTATTTCTGCTCCTACTATCGAGGAGCTGCTGGATAAGTTGAAATCATATATCCCCATACAAGATCCAACAGGAGTTAAGATAGATTGGTCGCAAGGAAGGGGAATCAAGCGAAAATGGAGTCCGGTTAATGTAAACTTAACTTTGTGAACCCTAGAATAGGTGGTGATAGAGTACGGAGTATTCTCACTCTTGAGACACACCATAAATTTCTAGGATCTTATCAATGTCTCTTTATTTCCTCAAAAGATTAGAGGTGGTAGGATACGGCTACTCTCGAAACACATCTCTAATTTTGAGGATCATAAATGTTTCCCCTTTTGTATTTTGCATGTATGACTCGTTTATGCTTTTTCAGGAGCAATAATAATATCATTTCAGTATGTTTAGATGATAATTTTTTTTACTTTTTCTGGATTAAATATGTACTTCTGGAATACATAAGTGCTCGTGCAAGAACTTTTCCAGATACTTATCATCTAATATTCATCTCATAATACTGATGAGATTATTTTCACATTAGCTATGTCCGTGCTATCATGTGATATTATCTTATCATACATCAACATTCTCTTGTTGAATAATTTTCATCCACCCTTTCAAATACAGATATTGGTAACTTCGGGTACCATTGGATAAAATATTTTTATCAACATTTGCCAACTTTTTGGTAATGATAATTTCTGGTATCATTTGATAAAATATTTTCTAACTTTAGTATTGATAACTTTTGGTATCATTTAATGAAATAAATAACAATAATATCGTATATATATATATATATAAACAATAATAATATTGGGGTTATACTACCACGTATATATGTTGACAACATCCACTAATATGTTAGAATTAACCAACAATTGAGGTGTTTCTGAAATAATATAAAATATGAATATATGTAAAATATTCCATATATTCAATTGATAGACTGACCATATAGGCGGTGTCAACATAATGAAATAATTACCTTTCTTGAGTGAGCGAGTCATATCATCCAGTCAAGGTATTCATAATAGTCCAATCCGTTACGATAATGAGTCATATCCACTTAAGGTATAAATCCAGTCCATAATAACTCAGTCCATCACGATATGCCAATGACTATATTAATTATACCTTGTTTAAAATCTTTAATTTATCTTGTTGATCACATATTAATCGTTAATTTTCGATTAATTTACTTTTATGTATTACCAAGGGTAAAATGGTCCACATTTTAATATGTTGCTCATATGGATAAATCGAAACCGTCAATAGGTTTGAAATTTAATTTAGAACAAACTTACTTTTGGTCCGAAGTTCAAAATCCCGTCGGAAGTGCTTAAAAAACGATTTTTAAGAAAATCGCCACGTTCGACCGCCGGAAAATTTCAAAACTGCACAAAACAGAAAAGTAAGATCATAGAAAAATCAAGAACGTCGATATGAACAAACTTCATGTTGACGTCGTCGTCGGATTCTGTCGCACTCGCTGTCACGCGCTACTTCGACGTCTGCGTGTGGTCTTCACGCGCCTCACGCGCTGTCGCGCCGGTGCTGGAGCCGTCGACACGCGCCGGTGCCGGAGGATCGTCCCGTCGCCGTGGTCATGTATCTGGTCTCTGATCATCGTTTGGATATACGGTTTGATGTGAATTTGCTTTGGAAGTTTCGGATTATACAATTTCTTCAATTTTTCTATGGACTTGAAATTGATCTTCTAATCTATGATGTATAAATGATTTTCTAACAACAAAAACACTGGATTTGGAATATGAAATGTTGATTAGTAATAATCTGATTTCTGATACAGAGGTTCATCATTTAGATACAATTGTAGAGCATACTCCCGTCATATTATTCAATAGGGTAGAGACTCGTGCTGATAACGTGTTGTGAAACTATCAAAATCTTAACATCGAATTAAGAGAGAAAGATGGAGAGAGCTTAGGGAGAGAATTTTTCTTCATTCCATGGTGCAAGTTTTACAATGATATATGCCCCTATTTATAGGAAAATTATAGGGAAAAAAAAAAGTCATTAATACATTAATTTATATTATAAATTAGGTAAAAAATAAAATATAATTATAAATTAGGTAATGATTTTATAACAGAAGTAATATATGATATTATTATTTTTTTTTATACTATTCTCTGCTGATTCTAATCCCACTAACACACTGCCAGAAGCTCAATTTAGGATTAGGGGTTTTAGCTAATTCGCTTACCGGTTTCGGCTCAGGAAGATGAATTCGGAAGCTTCTAATCAATTCAAGGTTACTTTGATTATATTTTTTTATTTTCTAATTCCTAATGGGGATTAAGCATTTTGGCTCAAGAAATTCCCCAAATCGTTGTTCTATTTTTTGCAGATAATTTTGGGTTCATCTTCTATTGCCCGTAAAAATATTTTATCTGAAATGGGTTATCAGTTCACCACAATGGTAATATTAATTTTTCTTAATTTATTTACTGATTGTAGAGATAGCAATAGTGTTTCGTTAGTTAAATAGGGGTTTTTTAATGAAATACAATGTAGTCGGCGGATATTGATGAGAAAGCTATTCGAAAAGATAAGCCTGAAGATTTAGTTTTGGCTCTTGCAGAGGCAAAGGTGCGCTCTTAGGTTGCATAAATTAAAATTTGAATTTATTTTCCCACCAAGAGCACAATTTCTTTGTTGCAAATGTAGCATGAACTATTGTTTTAAATATATTATTAATATTCTTGCTTTAATATGTGGCCTCAATATTTTGTACTCAACCTTTTTCCACGTTCGAAGAGCACAAAAAAAAAAAAAAAAAAAGGTGTCTGAAAGCATCGCACCATTTTTGTCTTATTTTGTACCCATCTGCACGTATTGATACAATCATGTAAATGATTCTGAAGTTCTTAAGTGCTTCGTTTACACTTTCAGCATGTTTGGCTAAGCATTGAACTTTTATAATTTTTCTAAACATGTTTGGATAACTAGTCTACCCATACTATCACAATAATAACTCACTCTATTCAGTAACACTATAGTAATTATAAATTGACTTATTTATGTTTTCGAGGTAAAATGCGTGCTTGAAAAAACGGAGAGAAAATATGTATGGTTAAAAAGTGGTTTGAAAAATTGTGTTTTTTATAAATTGGTTTATAAATTGCAATAATTGCGTTAAAGAATAGAGGCTTATTTTTAACTTTAACTAATAAATTATTATTTATATTAAAACATACTTATTTACTTTTATGTAAATTTACTTGCAAGTTAACTTTTTGCTTAGTACATTCTTGAGCTTTATTAATTTTTTTGGACGGTTTTCACTACAAAGTGAACCTTTTGATGGAATGAAACTTTTGTTTGAAGTTTCTTGTTTATTTAGCTTAAATTGCATTGTGTTTCAGGCAGATGCCATTGCATCAAAACTTCAGAATATTGAAAATCAAGAGAATGATGGCAAACCTACACTTTTAATTGCAGCTGACACAGTATGTGTTTTGTTTCCCCTTTTTTATTGCTGCTTCCTACCAAATAAAATGTGCATCCTGTGTCTACCACCATGGTGCCATCTATCAATTGAATATGTTATTTAGATCCTTTGAGTAACTCAATGGCTGTGTATAGCAAGTTCAATATTATCAAAAGAGTAAGCAAGAAAACATATGTTTCTCCTTTGTCTTTTTTGTGCATTTAAGAAATCAATAATTTAAAGAAGAGAAAGCCTACTTGCAAATTGCAATATCCCATGCTTTGATGTCTGATTGTTGTGTGCATGAATTTTTTATGTTGTATGGAATTGATTTTGATTGTAATTGCTTCTTGTCTTTACTTAGTTTCATGTTATCAGTCCTGCTGGGCTCTTATCTCAACTGATGGAATTTTGCACTAGGCTGAAGCTATCACACCAAAGCTTCGTGTTGGTGAATACAAAGAAGATGCTGAGCCAACAGTTCTAATTACTTGTGACCAAGTATAACACACTTCCACTGATGTAGTTGTTCTAGTTTAGACATGCATGTCTTGTGTGTGGGTGGGGGTGGGGATGATGTGTCTGTATTCTTTATAATGGAAGTATAAGTCATAAAATTAAATATATTTTACTGGTTGAATTACTGTAGGGGAAGGGGACAGCTGGTCCTATTGTGTCCAACAAAAATAGCTCTGTTCCATTCTCAAAATAAATTTGTTGCTATAATAATAATTAATTGATTATAATACACCATTTATGCTTAGGAAGATAATAAAAAAGGTAATGGTATTGTTGTGTCTTGGGGAAATGCATTGGCTTAGTAGGAAGTTTGCTTATTGAGATTGAGCTTTACCTCTCCTTATATAGACATTGTTTTCTGGAAATTAAAAAAAAAAAAAAAGACTTATTCAATGTATTAGATTTTGAATAGAATTACGCTAGTGAGAGTAAGGGGATAATTAATTGGCTAGAGAATTTGCTTCGAAAAGCTTAGTTAAGAAGTTGAAAGTTTGAAAGCTCTTTACACTGCTCGCGGTAGGAAGCTTAGCAACTATTTTATGCCTACTCAAGTTGAGACAGGAAGATATTGGATAAAGAACAAACTTAATATACAAATTGAAGATGTAATTCTTTCCTTGTGATCAAGTTCATTTACTGGATATACACGAGGAATATTTTGTATTAATATCTATTTTGGAGTAGATGCATAATTTACTTATTTTATTGGATAAGGTTATTCTCAGCACGAGAGATTTGTTAACTGCCATCTAAGAGCATTTTCAAGAGACTCTATATAGAAGATGCTCTCTTATTTAGAGAGTCTGTTTGACTGCTTTCAAATAAGTTCCAAGAGACCTCTATTTTAACTTTTTAAAGTAGAGTGAATTTGACTCTCAAAATTTGAAGAGTCTGACCCATTCTGTATTCTTACTTTAAAATTATTGCATTTAATAACTAGCAAATTTCAATTCTCTACTCCTTAAATTATTCAAACCCTATTTGAATTGGCTGGTCATTGACATACAAAAATATATATATATATATATGTTAAAAAAAAAAGGAGGAGAAATTTATAAATGTTTCTTTATAATTATAAAGCAAAATGAAGAGCCAAAAAATAGAGCTTTCTTGTAGTTATAAAAGATTTTACTTTCTAAATTTAAAAATCTTCTCTATTAAACATAAGATGCACTCTATAAATAGTCTCTTGGATATGCTATAACAGCCTAGTAAAATTATATGCTAAATGAGGTTATTTGTTGCAATAAACTAAAAATTGAAGGAAGGAAACTGAAAATTGTAGAAAAATGATATCCTTGCTCCCATGAAAATTGTATCAATCATCTTTCTATTATGATTTAAAGGATGTAAAGTGAATTGATCTAGGTGTACTATATCACATATCAGAACCCTATCGAATTTATTTGTTTCTACCTTCTTTTTTTGGAACTCTATCAAAAAGAAAGAAATATGTAATGTAAAATTTCCTATAGAGGGATGCCTTGAGTCCATATAATTCTAGTGGTCGTGATAGTCAAATGATCATGTCTCACTCTCATGATGGGCATGCCTGTAAACATTTTTGTAATGCGTCTCTTCTCTTTATGTAAGTGTTTCTTGTTGTTATATTGTTCTTGAGATGAAATTTTTTCCTTTTATCCCACTGATAAATCGAAATGATATTGGAGGTGGTGGTCTATGAAGGTATGATCAGGGAAAAACCATCCAACAAAGAGGAAGCACGTCAATTCATCAAAGGTTTGCTTTTATTTTACTGATATGCCTGCTTCATAATAATATCATTTATCTGCTACTGATCTGACCTAAGCATATCATAGGTTACTCTTGTGGGCAAGCAGCAACCGTTAGTTCTGTTGTTGTTACGAACCTCAAGACAGGATTCAGAAGAGGAGAATGGGACAGAGTGGAGGTACTATTTATTTTATAATGTGATTTTGTCTATGTGTGGATAACACAGAATGGGCATATAACTAGCCTAGTGATATGATTGATCACCATTTGATTGACCTAAGAAGCAACCTTTTTTTTTTTTCCCCCTAATTTAAACTTGGATTTAAGTTTGATGGATGATTGTCTCCTGTAGTTCATGGTAGTAGGATGTGTTCTTTACAACATTACCATAAAAAATTATACAAGGCGTGTTAAACGTACATGTACTGTTTGCAGTTATCACTCTGGATCTATTACACAGGTGAGCTAGGAAAAAAATAGACGTGGCACAATTTTAGAGCTACTTGTCTATATAAAGACAATGTTATATTATAATGCTATAATCATATGAAAAACCCCCTTAGGGTTCTGTTTTGAAGGGAATTTCCACATAATATTCCTGATTCAGGGTTCTTGTTCTTCCTGTTGGATGTACAAATCTCTCTGGTCTAGAGTGTTTTGATGGTTTGTGAAATCTTGCTAACACGTTTCTAGATTCTTGTCTTCTTAATGACTATAAGATGTGAATATTTGGCTTCTAATCTTGACATCATATTCTAGTACACAAACATAAAGCCAACGGTGCACTTACTGTGATCTCTTCATGTCCGTTATCTTGTCACCAGTTGGTCGGGTAGTTAATTCAGTAATACTTGGCTTAATTTAAACTATATTTTTGGTTTATATAAAAGCAGTTGCTTAGAAAGCATCATATCGAATTCTGTAGAGAAAGCATTTCATATCCTACAAACTTGTACTAAGTTTAATTAGCATACGGAGGGGGGAAGGTTTACTCTCCAGAAGTGAACATATTGTCTTCTAAATTATTTTCTTCTATTTGAGTTGTCATAGGAACCTTTCCGCTGTTTAATTTTATAGGATTAAGTAACAATAAATGTTTTGACTTTTGCAGATTCAATTCCATGAGATACCTGAGCACATCATAGATAACCTGGTAACCAGTTCTTCGTTCCAATTATTTATTTGTTATGTTCCTATTGACTTGAATAAAGAAATTATAATGTGCTTTTCTTTTCTTTGTCCAGATTGAAGAGGGCAATGTGCTCAATGTAGCTGGAGCACTGATAATTGAACATCCTTTGGTGTTACCATACATCAAAGCAGTGGTTAGTTTCACACTCTTCCTTGTCTGATGATGCTACTTGCAAAAAGGCTCCTTTATGTTTGGCATCCCAACCCCAATACACTGTTTGATCTGTGTGTTAGGCCTAACGTGTTTACTGAATTAGTATACCAATATGCCGATGGAAAATGTCTTCCTCCTATAGTGCCTTGTTTCAAAATACATGTGTCTTGCACAGCATACGTAGTGAATTCATCAGTAAAATTTAACATTCTATCTCGTGAGTAGTCCTCTCTAATCTCTATACATTTTCCACTCTTCCCCTCCTCGTGGTGACAAAATAATGTATGAATTCCAAGAAATGATTGCATGATATAAGATAGAAGGGAAAAATAATACATGAATTCTGAGAATTCTCCCTAAAGTGTGATTACTTCTGACAGACTCTTTAAGCTGCTCATTCAACACAATGACAGAATAATATATGAATTCAGTGGGTTCTTCAAAATACATCACCACATCCTTTATCCTGGATGGAATAATTAATGTTACCTGGCTAGGAGGCCTAGCACTTAGGGCAGCTAAATGCATGCTTATAATGTTCTTGAAGATTACAGAGACGGAAAATAGATAGATAATGAAGTTCAGGTGGGAGAGACGTATGTACTGAAGAGAGTCTTTACCTATGTGATCTGGTGTTAAGGGACACCTGGGACAGTCAAGGGAGCACTAGCTAATCAAGGGACATTTTACAATTCTTGATACAAATTGGATTATTTCATTGTATCGAGAAAGGAAAATAGTTACAGCATGTATAGGCCGTCTAATCTAGGGTTAATAAGCAGGAAATAAAAATTTAGAGAAATATGAAATTCGCCCAATGGCTAATTAGAATTTCCTAACAGCTAAAAATATTCAAGAACATGTAATGAGTTGATTTGGCTGATAGTTGACCAAACATAGGATTTAGTCGTGTTCCAGCCTTTTTCAGGCTGGCTCAAATACATCCCCTATTCCACCAGCTTTCTAAATATGAGCTAGAAAATAGGTTGCCCAGAATTAGTTTGGTGAGAATATCAAGCATTTGTATTTCGAAAGGAATAAATGGCTCCGTCACCTATGGAAGACCTCCAGTTCTCACTCCTTCAAGTGACCAGATTATCACCAACAAAGGCACAATACCCTGATATAGAGGAGTTACGGATCTATCTGATTAACCGTTACTATAAGGTTTCATCTGTAAGTGTTATTTTTAGAAAATAGAAGTCCTGGAGTTCTTATCAACTCATCAAGGTTATCATTCCAACGTTTGAATGATCTTCTGTGGGAGAATGCATTAACTGACCGACAACACTAATCTGTACCTAAATCCTCAAGTTTCTAATCGGTAGTTGAACATATAGTTGATTGCTCCGTTATTTATAGGTTTGGCTGAAATCTTGCAGAATAGACTGTAAAAGGCAAGTTCTCATGCTGAGAAAGCCGTTTTTTATCTCTTAGCTCTTGTAACTGACCTTGATAAACATCGTTCTGAGTTTTGTTATGTGTTTTAATTTGGGCAGGTGGGTACGACAGATAGTGTAATGGGACTTCCAAAAACTCTTACAGAGAGACTGATAAAGGAGGTTCTATAAATTGCTCCTGTTTTAGACCCTTGTACTTTTCCTGATTATGAAGTTCTTTACCATGAAGCAGACCACTATATTTTAAGCCTTTCGACCTTCTTTTGTATTATTTTTCTCGTGTTGACCAGTGCTATAGCATTGTCATGGTAGTTCATTTTAATTGGGCTCGTGAAAGGGAAATGTTGAGACCCTCGTTTCTATTTTCAGAAGGGTCTCATTTTTTTAATTTGGACCCCGAATGTATATGTGCAATTGACCCAAACTATGATGCATGCACACTTCAACTAGGATAACGTGTTCGTGTCTGTGATGTGTCGGATCCGATACTCTACTGCAGTCATTTTTCTTTCTTTGTAAAAAATATTATATATTATTAACTTAAATTTATATTTTGATAACAAATAGGTACTCATATTTAAAATATTTTATTAAGAAAAATTAATAATAAGTATTAAATACATTTATGCTATATAAATGAAGAATTTTAAAGAATTCAATTAACATGTTTGCTAGAGTGTTGCATCAAAAAATTGTGTCAACGTGTGCGACAAGATACTTTTTAAAAATCTTGATGTATTCAATACGTATCATGTCAGACACTCGTTTGTGTGCATCATAGGACCCAAAGAACAATAAATGAGATAGTTAAGACTGGTGTACTCTTTTTTATGGTGACTTAAACTTTTAGCACACTTTTTATGGGTTCAAGAAAAAAAAAAAAGTATTATTCTTGACCTAGATCATATCACATGCCATTTTAATCAATCATGTTTAATTTCAGCACACGGCTGTCTAGATGCCAGTTTATCAATTTATGTTCAGATGAAAAAGAAGTTCAAACATCAGCATGAGGAACTTCAAGTTTAGGGTAACATTTGGTATGTTATACTCGACAGAAATGAAGTGTTTGATCTTTTTTGTCCCATCTTGTCCAATCAGCAGAAGACTTTTCGGATGTGTACACTCTTTTGTTCCTGATATTCTATGATTTTGTACCCTTTACTGATGTCTCCATTATGCGATTCGTAATTAGGCTAGAGGAATTTTCTGGATTCTATTTGATTGATAGCTACTACCAGCTTTTCTTAATGTTGATTTGCCTCGACCGCAATCTTCCCTGTAGCGATCAAGAATTTTTACGCAATTAAATAATTATTTTAAAATTATGAAAATCGTGCCGCTGCGATCTCACCCATTTTAATTTAACGTCACGACGTGTTCGTCTAGCCAAGTCGAAAAATGTCAAGTCCATTCGATTTTAAATAAATTTCGAATTTTTAAAATTTTATTATTTTATTTTATTTATTTAAATTATTATTTTCAAAAATCGTTTTAATTTCCAAATTACGTCAAGCCCATTTTATTAGATTCATTTTTCGACTCAATTGAATTCACGTACGATTTTCTTCGAATTACGTGCATTGTCTGTCAAGATTTTCACACTACAAACTTTCACCTATCACATCAATCTCATTCCATACCCTAGCTCTACTTTACCAACCCACTCCAATTTCATGTCTCTCTCTCTCTCTCTCACTCACACGACAATCCGGCCTCCTCCCAACTCCATTTCAGCAGCCTCCTCTCGACACAATTTCCAGCAACCCCAAGGTAAGAATTCCTAATGAATCATCATCATCATCCTACCCATTTTGTTCACTGCACAACCCAAACCACCAATGCAGCCATCACCACCGTCTTCACTGAGCAACCAGCACCTCTAACCCAGCACCGCCACCTCCTTCATCATCAAGCATTGCCCAAACCGGCCTCATCGCAACCCTACCACCACCACACGCAGACCACACCACCAGACTCCACCACTGCCCAAATGGGATTCTGCCATTTTCGACACCATCACCACCTCCCCCAGTGAACCATCATCAGCAACACCAACGCGGCTATCACCAATACGCCATAGCCACCTCCATCACAACCCAAACACCACCACCTCAACTTGCACAAACCACTACCGCACCCAAATCCCAAACTCGCACACCACACTCCTCGGTCCCAACTCAAAATTCCACCAAATCAAACCCAAACCCAAAGAAAACTCAAGAATAGACAAGGCCCAACTACGTACCTCGACCACTGACCTGTTTGGCTGAATTCTAGCCGGAAATCTCCAACTCCAAATTTGAACTCCAAGCCTCGGTTTACTCACAATCCACCTCAACCAGTTTTCTTTTTTCACCACCCCACACCCACGCCACTCACCGCCCCTCAATGGCGGCGTTATGCCGGAAGATCGTCGGTTGTGGCACCGGTGTAGCGCAGCTCTCTCTCTCTCTCTCGTCGGGCTGTTCGAAAATGAGGGAGAAGGGGATCAATTGTGTTATATTTTAATTTTTCTAAAATTATTACTTTTAAGCCCCTAAATTTTTGAAGTCTTTTATTTTAGTCCCCCAATTTTAAAACCCATTTCACTTCAGCCCCTACAGTCAGCCCTTTTATTTTGAGTTCATTATTTTAGTACTCTAGGTTTTAGAAAGTTATTTCAACCCCTGCAGATTTAAAACATTTCTAATCAGTCCCAGTATTTTCAAAAAGTATTCATTTTAGTCCCCAACTTTCAAAGTATTCATTTTAGTCCCTCAACTTTTAAATTACTCATTTTAGTCTTCCAACTTTCAAATCATCAATTCAATCCCCCAGATTGTAATTTATCATTTTAAACTATAAATTTCAAAAGACTAATTCGACTTATTTTTCTAATTGGCTAGACGAAGCGTACGGAGATCTAAAGGATTGAAATCATTTCCCGCTCGATTTTGCACTCGTTGAAACTGAGGTAGACTCGCCCCTATTAATTGATTTAAATTATGATTGCATGTGAATGTGTATGTTATGTGACTTATGTGAAAGTCATTTTTACGAAAAGAGACGAGAATATATTTCTTCGGAAATATTTATATTGTTATGCTTGTCATAACTTATATGCTTTTATGCATGAGAAAGAAATAAAAGAATATCTTGCAAGATAAATGATGATGTTATGCATAACTTACGTGTCTTAAGTGCACGAGACGAGACTACCCACATCGGATGATTTTAAAGAGCCTATGATTTTTCAAAAGAAGCCATGTGTTTTAATGCATGAGAAGAGACTACCCACACCCTATGATTTCTAAAGAGCCTACATTTATGTGTTCAATTATATTGTAAATTAATTAATTGGCGATGAGTCTACTGAATATTTCTATGAAATGCTCATATCTATTTTTAACAACATTTGCAGATTTCAGAGATGGTGGCCAATGATGGATGATTGTGGCAATAGTCGTTAAATAATTGAGAATCTTATTTTGATGATCCATATTTCTAAACTTTGGCTATTTTTGAGATTTTCAATTATTTGAGAAATTGTGACATTGCCGAATGTTTTGTATTATTAATGACTCGATTCGTTATTTTGAATTGTTTCATAAATGTTTTTGAATTTTATCGATCATTATAGTTTATTTAATGTTGCCAAAAATAAATTTCAGTTATTTCTTCCGCTAGAATATTATTTTAAAGTTTAGACCAGAAAATGACGTGATGAACCGAATATTTAGAAATCGGGGCGCTACATTCCCACTCACTGCCCAGGCCAGGTATGTTGTGCCACCTATCCAGGGTGTCCTTTTCATACACTGCCAATGCATTCTCAGACAAATTGTTTTGCTCGGCTGTGCATGCATGTTGAATTTGACTCCATCTCTTCTATAGATTAAGATAAGACACTTGGAACTCAGTACTAGATAAAACTGGAGACTACAGTGAATGGATTACTAGTGTCGAAAATGTGATTGATAAAAGGTATCCATGAGCATGTCTAGCTACTGGATAGATATATATATATATAGGCATTGGTGGGTAGAAATCAATGGACAGGCGGGTGGGGTTTTCTTCACTTTGCTTACCCTCATAATGAAAGGTATTATAACCCCAAGGGGTTGCCCTATTGGTAGGGGCGAAAATTAGGATATGTGGATGCATATTGGTCTCAGGTTTGATTCCCCCTAGCATGAAATACTTGGGGTCACTGGCGTAGTCTTCCAACCAAGTCATCATTACCTTGTGGGATTATTCGTCGAAGCCTGGACATTCACGACCATGGTCATCAAAAAAAAAAAAAAAAAAAATGTAATGTATTATTACACATTCCTTTGTGATCACATCCAGCGGTAACCATGCATTGACTGTATCACATATTTTTAACCGTTGAAAATTATTATATGCATTTTACATTGTTTTGCTCATTCAAATCCATCAATTATGTTTACCTGTCCCCTGAAGTAAAGACATTTTTCTCTATATAACAATTCACGCACGTTTTCAAGAGCTTGCATGTACAATGCTATCTACAAGTTGATGTAACCAAAGACACACTTGCACCATCCTTGTGTTCATTAGTACAATATCTGAATAATGTTTTTATCAAAAGTGACAATGTAACGTGACAATATCGACTTAGTTTGCCTGTGTGCCAACAAGGATAGGGAAGGTTTCCATGTGTGAACATCAAGAACCTAACAGCATTGAGTAAAATTTGACTCGCCTAGACGTTACGCACAAACCTATACTTGATCTGCTAAAGACAGCCAAAATCGTAGTAATACTCTGTAAAACGCAGGAAGTTTTATATTCTTCACATTTCCAATGTTTTTACAGTGACCACTAACTTGTTTACATCCTTTTATATCCAGACAGAACTATGCTTCCTCAAAATGTCATATATCAGAGTTTGAGAGAAGAATGAGTTGTTCTACAAGGCAAGGATATCAATTTCATGTGGCATAAAATCTTCGCCCGGTCGATAGTATTTGTCAGGTGAGTATAGGCTCAAATTTGTAACTTGGCTAGTATAGAGGCAAGCATATCTCTCGACCTGCAAAATACAAACGAAACGCGTTTAATTTAACATAAAATTCAATTAAATTAAACACTTGAGCCTGTTAATAATTTTTATTAGTGTTGTTGATCCCGACCTGATGCGCGAAGCGCGAATTCTGGTAGCCGGTCTTCATCAATTGTCCCCAGACCTCGTGGAACTGGAACATATTTGACAAGAGACATTAGCACTTAAAAGTATAAATAGATATTGCATAACATATTTGTTTGGTAAGGTGGATTAGCATTAGACTATTAAAATAGAAAAATAAAGTTGTTTTGTTTGGGACGGTTGAATATTACATACCAAACGTGCACTACGATTATTGACACGGATTAAAGATTTGAGCTAATAATTTTCTTTAAGAGCGTTAATCATGTGCTTTATGGTATATAAGAGGAAGAATTCTTGCATGCCATCTCTTACCGTTTGGTGACATTCTCGTTGAGCTTGTTGATGATTAAGTCGCACTTGCTCACTCTGAGACTGTGAGTTTTGATGTATTAGTAAAACATATATGAAAACAATTACACACGTTCGCTATACCAACCTTCAGTTTGTCGAGCTCAGCAGTTAGCTCTTCCTCGTCGTCAACATTCACGCCAGCAAACCTGACCCCACATTGTGTGAGAAGATATATTTTGACAGTAATAATGTATTCAAAATGCTGCAAATGATTGCTTTATGCCCTCAAACACTTCGATCAATTCATAAAATCAATCATAAAATGAAGTAATCTAATAACTTACTTTATTTCTTCAACATATTTACAGCCCACAATTTTTATACGCACAATAACAAATTTAAAAATAAAAAAAAAATGACCACAAATTTTACAGAAAAGTTTCGAAGTAAAGGGTCATAAGTCACCTGATAGACCATTTGAGATGATGTATATTGTCTTCTACATGATCTCTTTCATTCCTCAATAGCTGGAGTTGCTGCAGAGAACACATGTTTTCAGAATCGCAAACAGAACTCCCAGAACAGAATAAAGGGTCATAAACCGAGGATGAATATTGATGAAATAGAGGAAATAATCAAAATAATCAAGTGGCTCGCTAAACTCGTCAAACCAAGTAGGTCTAATCACTTCGCGTGAAACTTTAAGGAATCGATATTTCAAAATATATATCTGCAGGACAATCAATATCTTCTTAAATAAGAAGATTGTTTAATGCATAAACAAAGTTAACTCTTCTACAATGAGCCCGATTTTTTAGCCGAAAATCTCCTTAACAATAGGTGAATTATATCTATACGGCTATACCTTGCGGGTATCCCTTAAATCGCAGAGAAGTGCAACCTCCCTCTCAAGCTCCGGAACTACAAGCATCGTTCTCCAACCTATTAACATGTGTGACAAGCTTGAATTGGACGAAGCAAACAGAAACACCTTTCAAGTTTCAACAAAATCACAACATGCTTAGGAGAAAAAGATATAATCTGTTGACACCTTATATTATCCAGTCTCAAACTAGATAAAAAGAATACAGTTAATACTAATTATATGCAAAATCCATTTCAAACTTAATTGACACCTTGCACAACAGCCCAAAGATGTAAATTTGGGATTTACAAGAAAGGAATGAATTGCATTATGCTATTAATTAAATTGGACGCCACATTGAGCAATTTCCAAATGCCATAATTTTCTTGAGAAAAATATTTTTCAGTTCAGAAATACCACTAAGAATCAATTCCAGTAAAATTGAAGACTGTAAAAGGCATATGGACAAAAGATCAATTTCCCTAAAACTCTATGTTAGAAAACTTGACACCATGCACTTGCTGTTATAAAATACTCAACAAGAACATCAATGCAGATATATATTACAAATTGACATATTCTAAAATAGAGATAAGGCATACCTAAAACTTTTTTACTGCGTAAAATATCCCCATAGATATGATCCCCAACATAAAGTACCTAAGATATTAAAACTATATGTTAATGGTTTGCAAGAAATCAACCAAACCTTACTCAATAAAAAGCATGTAACATATACACGTTTCTAAGAGATGAAAACCACGACAAAAGCCCTCCTAATAGAGGTCATTCTTTTGCTAATTGACATGTTACACATGGTACTTTGATTGTGACTATCCTATCTTACAAATTTTCCTTTTGTGAGAAAAGAATAGAAACACAGCACAATACTCTTGTATATTTTAGGATGTCCCAAAAATGGCAAGAATGAGAGTAACAATTTGAAGGAGTATTGGTTGATCATTGTTTCTTTGGAGATGGGGAATGTATTTCTTGTGCGAGATGGAAGATTAACACCAAGGACATCGAGGTTAAATCCTTGAACTCTTGTCATTTCACCGACCCTCGGAACTTGTAAATACATTCAAATAGCTACTAAAGCTAAATTATTTATCTTTAACTTTGCTCCAAATATTTAAAATGTGCCACCACAAATGGCCTCCTCTCATTTTTATACGTCTGGTCTTCAAATAAACCACTTGCACGTATGCAAGCAGCAGGAACAGGCAACATCTATTTTCATAGAGCCTAATAACGATAGAAGAATTAAGATTGTGTTCGGCGGCTCATTATAATGAGCCAATTTAATTTGCACAATTTCCCAAACACTTTTTAATCACACATTTTCTCTTTCCAATTTTTAACCATACATTTTACCTCGAAAACACAAATAAATCTTCTCTCCTATTTAAATCAGCCGCCGAACAGTCCATAAAAAGGATGGGAAAGAAAATCATCATAACTGAAGGATGAGTAGAATACCTGAGAACTTGACTCTATGGACAATAGTTTATGCAGATGCCCAACATTTCCTCCCTGAAAACAGTGAGAAAACCAATATCATAACGACACAACTGCAAAATTAACAATATTATAATGGTACAAAATTAGACAGATTGTAGGATGCAGCTATACCTGAAAAACTCTGCAACTCTTCTCTATATTCAAGGGAAGCCTTAATGAAGTATCTACCTAGTTAATCAACAATAAGACATGGGTCATTGGACTTGAAGGAGATTCTGATTTAGTAAAAGATCATGAAGATTCAACTAACCGGAGGCATAGGAGTGCCATTATCAGTGTTAAGAAGCATCCCAGACTCGGGATCAACCTCAAAAAGATTAGCAAGATTTTCATCATGGAAAAAACCTGGTTTAGCACTGCATGAAGGGATTTGTATTTTCGAATAATTAGAAGAATTGAGGCAACCCATGAGAATATTTAGCATGACTATCAATCACCAATGAATTCCACTAAATTGCTAATAGATGCAGTCGTCAAATTGATTTAAAGCATTCACTTAAATTACTGTAGGAATCCGAAAGATATACATAATATTGTGATTGATTTGTAATTTATTTGTTTCCATATTTTTACAGTTTATACTTAGGTAGATTTTGTTTTCTCCTAATTAAGAGATTTGTTTCATTTTTTTCCTCCATTGTAGTAGTATATATATATAGGTCATTAGCTGTGTAATAAATCAATTCAGAGAAATAAAGAATTATTCTTTCTGATTTCATGGTATCAGAGCTATGTTCATTCTGAAACCTAGCCAACTCAATGACGGAATCTGTCGACCTCAACAAGGGATCGATGACCTCCGAATCACATAGCAGCGAAACAGAGGCTGTGCCTACCATGAGTTCGCTTGGAGTCGACAACTCATCCTTTCAACTCACGGTAGAGAAACTCAATGGCAAGAACTTTCGTGAGTGGGCCCAATCTATCAAATTGGTAGTTGACGGGAAAGGAAAAATTGGATACCTTACCTGAGAAGTGAAGCAACCTACAGACGCAACCCTCCTGAGAAAGTGGAAATCTGAGAACTCCATGGTGATGGCTTGGCTCGTGAATTCCATGAAGCCCTCAATTGGTAAAACCTACCTCTTCATGCCAACTGCAAAAGACATATGGGACGCAGTCAAAGAGATGTATTCCGACACCAAAGACTCGGCCCAAATCTTCAAAATTAAAACCCGCTTGTGGCAGACGAAGCAAGGGGAAAGAGAGGTTACTGACTACTAGAGATGGCAAAAAAATCCGATCCGCCCCGTCGATCCGTCGACCCGATCCGATCCGAAAAAATCCCGATCCGTGGATCAACAGATCGAAATTTATGTGATTCGCCCCGATCCGAAAATTCACGGAGCGGATTTGGATCGGGGCTGATCCGATCCGCCCCAATCCCCGATCCGACATTTTTTTTTAATATAATTTTTTTATCATATATAAAAATCTAATATGTAAATTTCGTAGCAAACTTTAATTTTTGGGAATAACCTGCAATCTTTGTATTTAAAAAAAAAAAACACATTTTCATGTTCTTCATTTGAAGAAAGAATTCCAATAAGTGATGGCAAAAAAACTCGATCCGTTGAATCGGCCTCTATACGTCTCGTTTCAATAAAATAAATAAAATTTAATAAAAAAAATAATTTTTCTAATTTTTTTTAAAGGATTTAATTTAAAATATATTTAAAAAAATTTTAAAAAATTTAAAAAATAAAAAAAAAAAATTTAAAAAAAATAAAAAAATAATTTGGCGGATTGGTGGACCGATCCGCCCCGACCTGAAATTTGACGGATCACGGGGCGGATCCGGATCGGATCAAAAAAATTCGGGGCGGGGCGGATCGGGGTCCGATCCGCCCCGTTGCCAACACTACTGACTACTACCTGGAGATGACGGCATTTTGGCAAGAACTCGATTCAACCGTCGAAGATGAGTGGAATTGCGCATATGATGGTGTGCGGTACAAAAGGAGGCTCGAAAATGAGAGAGTGTTCGAGTTCTTGGCAGGTCTGAATCGAGAATTGGACGATGTGAGAGGTTGGATTCTCAGCCGGCGACCTCTACCGTCGACTCGCGAGGTCTTCGCCGAAGTTAGGAGGGAGGAGAGCAGGAGGACGATCATGCTGAAGGAGAAAGTGTCTGGGCCAGTTATAGTAGATGGGTCGGCCCTTATATCAAATGAAATTGGGCTGGATGCTTTGATTTCAAGAAAAATCTCAAATGGGCTTGGAAATAATGGGTCAACCCAAAGATTTCGGGGCACTGAAAAAATTGTATCGGGCCCTAGGTTTCAAAAGGGACGTCCATGGTGTGAGCATTGTCGAAAGCCGGGACATAAAGAGGATACTTGTTGGGAGATACATGGGAAACCAGCCGATTGGAAATCGAGACAGAACGCTAGAAATCAAGGCTACCAAGCTTCTGTTGACTCTATTGAGAAAAAAAATTCCAACTCGAGCGGTGCTTTTAACTCCGAACAATTAGAACAACTTCATAAAATATTTTCTAGTCTCCAAACATCGAGTTCATCAAGTTCATTGGCTTACAAAGGTAACATTCTAAAAGCTTTTAATACCACTACACAACCTAGAGTCCTTTGGATTATCGACTCTGGTGCATCTGACCACATGACAGACTCTTATCGCCTGTTCTCCACATATTCACCCTGTGCCGGCAACTTGAAAGTGAAAATTGCCGATGGTTCACTCTCATCAGTGGCAGGAAAAGGGAGTATCAAAATATCTAACTCAATAACACTTGAATCTGTTCTCCATGTTCCAAATTTGTCCTGCAATGTCTTGTCCATTAGCCAATTAACAAAAAATTCCAACTGTTCTGCTAATTTTCTTCCATCTCACTGTATTTTTCAGGACCTGTCATCGGGGAAGACGATTGGCAGTGCTAAGGAATGTGGAGGACTTTACTACTTTGAAGAAGTTGATGTGAGTAAAAAACGTCAATTTGCTAGTTGTGATTCTGCAGTTGTCCCTAGGGATAGTGAAATTCTGTTATGGCATTATAGGATGGGTCATCCCAATTTTCAATATCTAAAACATGTATTTCCTTCCATATTTTCTAATAAAATTCCTGTTGATTTCCAATGTGAAATTTGTGAATATGCAAAACATCGACGTTCGTCATTCCCAAAAACACCTTACAAACCATCTAAACCATTTGCAATGATTCATAGTGATTTATGGGGACCTTCCCGGATCCCTAATCGTACTCACACTAAATGGTTCATTACTTTTATCGATGACCATACGCGAATTTATTGGGTCTACCTATTAAAGGAAAAATCTGATGTCCAATCTGTGTTTATCAATTTCCATGTGATGGTTCAAACTCAATTTCAAACACAGATTCAGATTCTGCGCACTGCTAATGGCACAGAATACTTCAATCATAATTTGAAAGACTACCTTCAAAAGAATGGAATTGTTCACCAAAGTTCATGTGTCAACACACCTCAACAAAATGGGATTGTCGAACGGAAAAATAGGCATCTCCTTGAGGTTTCCCGTGCCTTAATGTTCACCGCAAATATGCCAAAAATGTTCTTGGGTGATGCCATCTTAACTTCAGCCTACCTCATCAACAGAATGCCCAGTCGTATCCTCTTGTTCAAATCCCCTCTTCAAAAATTTCAAACATTTTTTCCAGACTCTCGCCTCAGCTCCAACCTACCTCTCAGAGTATTTGGATGTACAACCTTTGTCCATATACATTCTCAGTTTCGGAATAAGCTAGAACTATAACACCCATACTCTTAAGTTAAATTACTTTATAGTCTAGGGGTCAATTAGATGTTGACCACTAACTAAGGATCATTGGTGCAATTAATTTGGACTGCATATTGGAAACCCACGTATATTTTTTAGGGTTAAATTTCTATGTTATATTATATATTAAGTATGTTATATATTATATATGTTAGCGTGTATATATATATATATGTATGTAATATATTATAATATAATATATAATTGGTATGATGCATGTTATGATATATATTAGAATATTTAATTTTAGTATAATTATTTCAAATCAATATTTATTACCTTAATAATGGTAATCAAATTTTGATATATATATGTATATATCTCCATATAAGGAAAAATTGGAGATTTGATTTATAGGAAAAATGGTAAGATATATGTACGCATGAAAATTATGAATTATGAAAATAAAAATATTACTTCATATGGAAATAATATTATTTACTCCAAGAAAAATTATATTACTTTCATCTTGGCCAAAATCATGTGTTCAATATAAGGAATGATTTTGATACCTAAACTAGTTAAACTTCACCCTATAAATACCCCCCTCACGTCACTTCTCTTTACCACACACAAAAAAATCATCTTTTCTCTCTCTTTCTCTCTCTCTCTATCAATCAATCATAACATACATATTATACATATTATATATATATATATATATATATATCGAAGCAAGAGAATTTTTGCACGCACAAGTTCGAAGCATTTTAAAGTTATATCATTAATTCATCCACGAGACAGTAAGTATATACGTGTAATTTTACGTTATGTTTTTTTTGAAATAATACGTTGTGGTCCATATGTATGTTCTAAGATTCGGACCGGAGTTTTAGTAGCGCTACGCATGCAAACTCATACCACCTATGTTCGGTGTAGTTTTCATGTCTCCATTACGTATGAATTATGATTTCAAGACTTATGATAAACACGTGTATACTTATTGAGATTTTCTCACCCCCTTTATGTTTCCCCCTTTCCAGATAATTGATTGGTTCGAGAAGGTTAATGTGGAGATGGCGAGCGATAACGGATCAGAAAATAAATTAGACTTTTATCTATAGTTTTTACTTTTAAAAGTTCTAGATACATTTAATTACTGTTGGCTTCTTTAATTAAATTATTATGTTTAATTTAAGTTCTTTCTTATGGCGATTTAAATATTATGAAATTATTTGTTAAATTATTTTTATCTTATGAGTTTATGCAAGTTTCGTGACATTCGATTTGTTAAGGTTTCGGGTCGTCACAGTTGGTATCAGAGCGAAGGCATGCTTTCCTGTAGACTTTAATATCTTCAAAAAAAAAAAAAATGTTTGGAAATAGAAGATAAATTATGTTATTTAGGGTTAAGTATATTTGTTTGTCTTATTTTTTTCTTTTTTTATGAAATTCACGTCACACCAAAAAAAAAAAAAATTCACGTCGGTGAACAGTGACGCGTCACTGTTCATCGATGTGAACAGTGTGCAGTCACTGTTCACGACCATGGTTCAAGAAAGAGTTGTTTTTTTTTTTTTCCTTTATGATTTGAAAAATAGATTAAATTATGATTAGGTTAATTTTTTTTTTGGGCTTTTGCTCTTGTATGAAAATTTATTTGGACTACCAAAATTATTTTTATGATAGTATGGGCTCAATTTATATGAAAATTTAATCGGGCTAATAAATATTTTTTTTGCTATTATGTTGAATTGGGTTAATTTTATGTAAACTTTAATTGGGCTACTTAGATTATAATGTGTAATGATAATAGGTTAATTAAGCCCAACCTTATATGAAGATATGAATTGATGACTATTTTTCTAAGAAATAGTATTTTAGTTATGAGATATTTTAAGTTATCGCTCCGCTACGTCTCTCCACGTCTTGACTTATCGAACAAGGTATGTTACTTGTTTTTACAAGTTATTAGTTATTTATGATTTCATTGTAAGCATGATAAGTATGAAATTTAATAATGTTACGTCATGTGTTTTTTTTTTTTTTTTTTTTTTTTTTCATATGATAATAATTGATTTTAGTTTGTTAGCAAGACATTGTAGTAGTTATGTGAGTTGCATGTATGCCTAGCGAGGAAAAAAAATTTAGTCGGGTATAAAGCTTTTCATAATAAACAATAAGATGATAATGAATTCTCATACAATGATTCATCCCTTTATCACTACCTTTGTGTAAAAGCAAGGAAAAACTGTGGATGATCATTTGTATCTCCTCTCGAAATTCCAAATCCTAGTGCAATGATTTATCCTTTTATCACTACCTTTGTGTAAAAAGCAAGGGAAAAACTGTGGAAAAATTATTGTTACTTTTGTTCGAGTTTTTTTTGATTGGCACGTTCGCGGCATTAGAGGGCTTTGTCACCAGGCTATTAACATGCCTAAAGAAATTGGGTTTTAAGTGGGACCGCAGTGACCCCTCCAATTTCTTCGAAGCCTTTTAATAGTGATGTCCAAATCAATAAAACAAAGACAATAGTACTACTAGAAATCAATTCCTCCTCTCAAAACTCTATGGATAAACTTTAAAGAAATACACATGAAATTTCGATGATATCAACATCCATTTATGAAACTCTTGAGAAAAACTTCCATTCTTGAAAGAAAGAAAAGTAATTATGTTCCTTTCCCCTTTCTTATAGATGGTGAGTGGAAGAGGACAAACCACCCAGGCGGAGAGGCGCAAGTATTTTACCTGGTTGCATAGGAATTATAAAAGAAATCCTAATCACGGTTTAATGCTACACCTAGATGCCATGGAAAGGATTCACCGAGGGGCAAGGGCGAATGGGCACAAATTCCATAGAGATGAGATCGTGTATCATCTTGACCGAACCCTCCCACCTTATTGGAGACAATTCATCAAAAAGATCGAAGAAACCTTCGACTACCAAACCTCCCCAGATATGCTATTCCAATGCCTAAGGGAAAAGTGGAGGGTGAATCACGAAGACCTCAAGGATACTGAGAAGGTGCCATGCCACGACCCCAATCCAAGCAATGTACTAACTATACCCAAGGTTAATGATATTAATGGGGATTATATGGAAGAGGACCCAAGTGAGGATTATAGTCCAGCTTCGTATTCCGCTATTGAACCAATACATGTCCAAGGGGCGGGTCATAGAGAGGAATCCGGGAAGAATTATTAGATAGCTTTTATAATTTTATGCTAAGCTTAAGTCCTCCAGTTCTTTTTTTTCTTTCCTTGAAGTTTTAGTTTGGTTGGACGTCAGGCATGTCTGGCGATCTGTTATCTATGTGAATTTGCGAATTTTTAATAAAACATGTTATTGCGTTATGTTTCCTAAACTCGTCTCAATTCTTAGTAATTTTTCCATTTTATTTAAGGAGATGGATACTCGTAGTAGAAACACAAACAATAGGAATGCCACTGCGGGAAATACCAATGACGCGCAATTTGCTCAACAGTTCATGGAAATGATGCGAAATTTCACCCAGGCAGCACCGCCGCCAGCTCCAGTACCTCCTACCGAGGGCCAAAGGAATACTGCTGCTATTGTTGAGCAATTTAGAAAGCTTCAACCGCCAACTTTTGAGGGTGGTCCTGACCCGTTGATAGCTGAAGATTGGATAGCTAACATTGAGAGGATATTTGACCTCATCGAATGTCCAAACCCGAAGAAGGTAACTTGTGCAGCATTCATGTTGCAAAAAGGAGCCAGACACTGGTGGGACTCAACCGCTAGGTCTAGAGCTCGCAACCACATATGGACATGGGATCAATTCAAGGAACTATTCCTTCAAAAGTACTACCCACCGAGTATCCGGAGCCAGAAGGAAGCAGAGTTTTTGATGTTGAAACAGGGAGCAATGACCTTGACAGACTATGAAAGAAAATTTGACGAGTTGTCACGCTACGCTCCAGAATTGGTTGACACCGAGCTCAAACGCGCAAGGCGTTTCGAACAAGGTTTGAGGGATGACCTTAGGCAGGCTGTGGTAACTTTTGAATTGCCTACATACCATGCGGTGCTAGCTAAAGCCCAATTAGCCAATTTCAGGGAGAATTCTTATAGTGATTCTAAGCAACAACAGTCCGGACAACCGGAGAAGCGTAAGTGGGAGGACAACAAGAAGCAACACTTTACAAAGAAAAATAAAAACGGCCCAACTCCGACTACCACAAAAGACTTCCCACTTTGCAACAAGTGCCAGAAACATCATTTGGGACAATGCCTCGTTGGAACGAATGCTTGTTTCCGATGTGGCGAACAGGGACACATATCCAAGTATTGCCCAAAGAACCCACCGAAAAGTAACCCACAGCAGAAAAATGGCAACAAACAGCAGAGGCAAGAGAATGCACCCAAGGGACAGGCAAGGGTATATGCTTTAACAAGACAGGAGGAGGACCACGACCGGAATGTCTTGGCAGGTAACATTCTAGTGTCCGGATTTCCTGTTTATGTACTAATAGATTCTGGTGCCACACATTCATTCATATCTTCTAAGTGTGTGCGTAGACTAGGCATGAGTATTGAACCTGTATTATTGCCTTTAGAAGTATGCATTCCATCTGGAGATGTGTTAAATGCAATTCATGCAGTTAAGACAGCAAGAATAAAGGTTGATGGTAGATACTTGGGAATAGAATTATATGTGTTAGACATGCACGAGTTCGACGTGATTCTAGGTATGGACTGGTTATCAAAGAACCATGCCACAATTCGATGTTTTGAGAAGGAAGTAGTCTTCCAGATTCCAGGAGAGAAGGAACTTCGACTACTAGTAACAAAAGGGAGATCACTACCATGCATTATCTCAGCTTTGAAAGCTCGACAAATCCTACGATCGGGAAATGGTGCAGGGTTTTTAATGTCAATAGTAGCCCAGGAGGAGAAAACGGGTTTGATGGTCGGTGATGTAAATATAGTTAGAGACTTTCCAGAAGTCTTTCCGGATGAGTTGCCTGAAATGCCTCCAGAACGGGAAGTAGAATTTGCTATAGACCTAATTTCAGGGTCTGCACCCATTTCTAAAGCTCCTTACTGAATGGCGCCTAAAGAGTTGCAAGAATTAAAGGCACAAATCGAGGAACTTTTGGATAGGGGTTTCATACGATCTAGTGTGTCGCCTTGGGGTGCACCTGTACTATTTGTCAAGAAGAAAGATGGTTCGATGAGAATGTGCATCGACTATAGAGAATTGAATAGAATCACTATCAAGAACAAGTATCCTCTCCCCAGGATTGAGGACTTGTTTGACCAACTCCGTGGTGCAGTTGTATTTTCCAAGATTGACTTGAGATCGGGTTACCATCAATTGAAAATTAAAGCTAGCGACGTCTCAAAGACAGCTTTCAGAACTCGGTATGGCCACTACGAGTTCTTAGTTATGCCATTTGGCCTAACTAACGCTCCTGGAGTTTTTATGGATTTGATGAACCGTGTCTTTCACGAGTTTCTCAATCGCTTTGTCATCGTGTTTATTGATGATATCTTAATCTACTCGAGGAGTCATGAGGAACATAAGGAACACCTAAGGATCATATTAGGAGTCTTAAAGAAGGAGAAGCTCTACGCTAAATTCAAGAAATGTGAGTTTTGGTTGGAACGAGTAATATTTCTTGGACATGTTGTCACATCCAAGGGGATAGAAGTGGATCCAAGCAAAGTTGAGGCTGTATCAAATTGGTCAAGGCCAACCAATGTAGGAGAAGTTCGTAGCTTCTTGGGGTTAGCAGGATATTATAGGAGGTTCATTGAAGGATTCTCAAAGATATCTGGACCGTTGACACAGTTAACACGTAAGGGTGAAAAGTTTAATTGGACAGAAAAATGTGAACAAAGTTTTCAGGTTTTAAAGCATAAACTAGCAAATGCTCCGGTCCTAACCATACCTGAAGGTGTAGATGGTTTTGTTATCTATAGTGACGCATCGAAGCAAGGTTTGGGTTGTGTGTTGATGCAACAAGGCAAAGTAGTCGCTTATGCATCACGACAATTGAAGACGCACGAGAAGAACTATCCCACACATGATATAGAGTTAGATGCAGTTGTTCATGCCTTGAAGATATGGAGACACTACCTTTACGGGGGTAAATGTGACATTTACACCGATCATAAGAGCCTCAAGTATATCTTCACCCAGAAGGAGTTAAATATGAGGCAAAGAAGGTGGCTCGAATTAGTGAAGGATTATGACTGTGAAATACATTATCACCCCGGAAAGGCGAATGTTGTAGCAGATGCCTTGAGTCGAAAGGTGCCAAGTCAATTGGCAGCTTTGACCATGCAGGAACCATTATGGAAGGAATTCGAGAAATTGAGCCTTGAAGTGGTGGCAACACCTCCAAGCGCTGTAGCTCGAATGACAACTCTCTCAATTCGGCCAACACTCCATGATAGGATCAGGGAACATCAGAAGGCGGATCAGTCAGTTGAATTTATCAAAATGGAAATCGATATGAAGAAAAGAAAAGATTTCACCCTGGACAAAGAAAAAACATTGTATTACCAAGGACGGTTGTGCGTACCGGACTTCGAAGATTTGAAAAAGGAGATTCTGGAAGAGGCCCACTCCTCTCCTTATTCAGTACATCCAGGGGGCACAAAGATGTACCGAGACCTCAAGAGAGTGTTTTGGTGGAGAAACATGAAGAAAGAAATCGCCGAATATGTTGAAAAGTGTCTAATATGCCAACAAGTGAAAGCTGAACACCAGAGACCCTCTGGGTTGCTTGAACCATTAGAGGTTCCTGAATGGAAGTGGGAACATGTGACGATGGATTTTGTAGTTAGCTTTCCAAAGTCGACAAAAGGTCATGAGGCTATATGGGTCATTGTAGATAGACTCACTAAATTAGCCCACTTCCTACCAGTACGGATGACTTTCACGATGGACCAATTTGCACAACTATATGTAAACGAAATAGTAAGGTTGCATGGGGTCCCAGTCTCAATTGTGTCAGATAGAGATCCAAGGTTCACTTCGAACTTTTGGAAAAGTTTACACCGAGCCTTGGGTACTAAACTGAAGTTTAGCACAGCATTTCACCCTCAAACAGACGGACAATCTGAACGGACCATTCAGACATTGGAGGACATGCTACAAATATGCGTACTAGAGTTTGGAGGACAATGGGAGAAACATTTACCGTTAGTTGAGTTTGCGTACAACAATAGCTATCATGCTTCCATTGGCATGGCCCCATACGAAGCATTATACGGAAGGAAGTGTAGATCACCAGTACACTGGGATGAAGTCGGAGAACGCAAGATTTTGGGTCCCAAGATCATCGAACAAACAGTGCAAGCCATCGAGAAGATTCGTGCCAGCATAAAAACTGCCCAGGATAGGCAGAAGAGTTATGCAGACAGGAGAAGAAAGGACTTGGAGTTTTCAGTAAGAGATAAAGTTTTCCTCAAAGTTGCACCAATGAAAGGGGTATTACGTTTTGGCAAGAAGGGTAAGTTGCGACCAAGGTATATTGGCCCATTTGAAATCTTGCAACGTGTCGGAAATGTTGCATATCAACTGGCCTTACCCCCAGAACTTTCAGCAGTGCATGACGTTTTCCACGTTTCCATGCTTAGAAAATATGTCTCCGATCCAAGTCATGTGGTCAACCACCAGTCTATCGAATTACAACGAGGTTTGAGTTATGAAGAAGTACCTTTAAGGATCGTTAACCAAAAATTCCAAGCCCTTCCAAATAAAGTGATTCCACTAGTGAAAGTTCAATGGCAAAATCATTCGATTGAAGAGTCCACGTGGGAACGAGAGGTGGAAATGCGAGCCAAGTACCCGCAAATCTTTGACGAGTTCCAAGGTAAATTTCGAGGACGAAATTTATTTTAAGGATGGTAGATTATAACACCCATACTCTTAAGTTAAATTACTTTATAGTCTAGGGGTCAATTAGATGTTGACCACTAACTAAGGATCATGGGTGCAATTAATTTGGACTGCATATTGGAAACCCACGTATATTTTTTAGGGTTAAATTTCTATGTTATATTATATATTAAGTATGTTATATATTATATATGTTAGCGTGTATATATATATATGTATGTAATATATTATAATATAATATATAATTGGTATGATGCATGTTATGATATATATTAGAATATTTAATTTTAGTATAATTATTTCAAATCAATATTTATTACCTTAATAATGGTAATCAAATTTTGATATATATGTATATATCTCCATATAAGGAAAAATTGGAGATTTGATTTATAGGAAAAATGGTAAGATATATGTACGCATGGAAATTATGAATTATGAAAATAAAAATATTACTTCATATGGAAATAATATTATTTACTCCAAGAAAAATTATATTACTTCCATCTTGGCCAAAATCATGTGTTCAATATAAGGAATGATTTTGATACCTAAACTAGTTAAACTTCACCCTATAAATACCCCCCTCACGTCACTTCTCATTACCACACACAAAAAAATCATCTTTTCTCTCTCTTTCTCTCTCTCTCTCTATCAATCAATCATAACATACATATTATACATATATATATATATATATATATATATATATATATATATATATCGAAGCAAGAGAATTTTTGCACGCACAAGTTCGAAGCATTTTAAAGTTATATCATTAATTCATCCACGAGACAGTAAGTATATACGTGTAATTTTACGTTATGTTTTTTTTGAAATAATATGTTGTGGTCCATATGTATGTTCTAAGATTCGGACCGGAGTTTTAGTAGCGCTACGCATGCAAACTCATACCACCTATGTTCGGTATAGTTTTCATGTCTCCATTACGTATGAATTATGATTTCAAGACTTATGATAAACACGTGTATACTTATTGAGATTTTCTCACCCCCTTTATGTTTCCCCCTTTCCAGATAATTGATTGGTTCGAGAAGGTCAATGTGGAGATGGCGAGCGATAACGGATTAGAAAATAAATTAGACTTTTATCTATAGTTTTTACTTTAAAAATTCTAGATACATTTAATTACTGTTGGCTTCTTTAATTAAATTATTATGTTTAATTTAAGTTCTTTCTTATGACGATTTAAATATTATGAAATTATTTGTTAAATTATTTTTATCTTATGAGTTTATGCAAGTTTCGTGACATTCGATTTGTTAAGGTTTCGGGTCGTCACAAGAACCCCGTGCAGTAAAATGTGTTCTCATTGGCTATTCACCAACCCAAAAAGGATATAAATGTTATGATCCTACTACACAGAAGGTCTTTACTAGTCTTGATATTACCTTCTTTGAGCAGACCCCTTACTTCCAAAAATCCTCCCTTCAGGGGGAGAATTTGGATAAAGATCGATTCTTGGAAGTCATTGTATCCCCTCCTGAATCCATCCTAAACACTGAACCTATCAACCCACCGTATTCTAACATGCCATCTACAAAAAGAAACTTAAGCTCACGGGGAGAAACTGTGGAAAAACAACATGACAAAGAGATGTTAGTTTACTCACGAAAATCAAAATCAAAGTACAACGAGGACCTCACACCTCAAGCACCAAAAGAGTCAGAACCGGCGATGGGTCCAGACCTCCATGAGGATCCTTCCAACCCTGAGTCTTCTGATATTGATCTACCTATTGCTCTCAGAAAAAAAAAACTCGGTCATGTACTCTTCACCCTATCTCAAAATTCGTATCTTATAATAACTTGTCTACAGGATTTCGTGTCTTTACTTCTAACCTTGACAGCACAAAAATTCCTAGAAATATCCACGAGGCATTGGAAATTCCCGAATGGAGAAAGACAGTAATTGAAGAGATGCGAGCACTTGAAAAAAATGAAACTTGGAATGTGGTGGAGTTACCAAGAGGAAAAAAGCCGGTTGGTTGCAAGTGGGTGTTTAGTGTGAAGTATAAGGCCAACGGAGCAATAGAACGGTACAAAGCTCGCCTTGTTGCAAAAGGGTTCACTCGGACCTATGGCATTGATTACACAGAAACTTTCGCACCAGTTGCCAAACTAAATACAATCCGAGTTTTGTTATCTTTGGCAGCCAATTTGGATTGGCCTCTCCAACAGTTGGACATTAAGAATGCTTTTCTGAATGGGGAATTAGAAGAGGAAGTATTTATGACATTACCACAAGGTCTTTTCGAAAGGAGTGGAGCAAACAAGGTATGCAAGCTAAAAAAATCTCTATACGGTCTCAAGCAGTCACCAAGGGCATGGTTCGATAGATTTGCAAAGGTATTGAAAGGTCAGGGATATCTGCAAGGACAATCCGACCATACCATGTTCTTTCAACTATCTGAAAATGGAAAGAAGACCATTTTAATTGTATATGTTGATGACATAATCCTTACTGGTGACAATACAGCTAAGATGGAACGACTTAAAAGAAGTTTAGCCAAAGAATTTGAAGTAAAAGACTTGGGACAAATGCGATACTTCTTGGGAATGGAAGTTGCTAGATCAAAAAAGGGCATCAGGGTTTCGCAACGAAAATATGTTCTCGATCTTTTGACTGAAACTGGCATGTTGGGATGTAAACCAAGCGATACTCCTATCGATACTAGTAGAAAAACAGATGAAGCAACACACCCTGTTGAAAAGGAAAGATACCAACGGTTAGTTGGCAAGCTAATCTATCTATCACATACTAGGCCAGACATTGCATTTGCAGTTAGCATGGTAAGTCAACATATGCATTCACCGAATGAGGTTCACCTAGAGGCTGTATACAGGATTCTCAGATATCTTAAAGGTTCCTCCGGAAGGGGACTATTCTTCAAGAAAAATGAAAGAAAATGAGTAGAGATATTCACGGATGCTAATTGGGCAGGTTCAATAGAGGACAGGAGGTCAACGACTGGGTATTGTACCTTCGTATGGGGAAACTTAGTAACTTGGAGAAGTAAGAAGCAGAATGTTGTTGCTAGAAGCAGTGCGGAAGCTGAATTTAGAGCTGTCGCACAAGGAATGTGCGAAGGACTTTGGCTAAAGAAACTTGTTGAAGAATTACACATCACCATAAAACCTCCAATCAAACTCTACTGTGATAACAAAGCCGCCATCAACATTTCTCTTAATCCTGTTCAACACGATCGAACCAAACATATTGAAGTGGATCGACACTTTATCAAAGAAAAGATTGAAAGAGGAATTATTTGTATGACTTATATTCCCACAAAAGAACAGACTGCGGACATCTTCACCAAATGACTACCACAACAGAGTTTTGATGATTTTATTTGCAAGTTGGAAATGGTCAACATCTACCATCCAACTTGAGGGGGAGTGTAAGAATCCGAAAGATATACATAATATTGTGATTGATTTGTAATTTATTTGTTTCCATATTTTTACAGTTTATACTTAGGTAGATTTTGTTTTCTCCTAATTAAGAGATTTGTTTCCTTTTTTTCCTCCATTGTAGTAGTATATATATATATATATATATATATATATAGGTCATTAGCTGTGTAATAAATCAATTCAGAGAAATAAAGAATTATTCTTTCTGATTTCAATTACTGAATAATCTTTAGTTACCAAATGGTTATCCACTAAGTGGAAGAAATAACTACCAATTGAAAATATTTTGATTGAAAAATACAATCAATATGTTTCTGGATTTTCTATTTCTTTCTTCTCAATTTGCTTGAATGAAAATTATATTAAGGAAAAGAAAGAAAGAAAGAAATATATAGTTCACCTGCCAGTAATAACAACATCGAAGTATTGAAGCCAATCAAAATTGGTATTCACGGTGTTCGCTCCACAGAGAAAGTTCATTACGATGTTTGTATAGTCCCACAAGCTGCACCAATAAATAGAGTTATTTAGACATTCACACAGAAATTGTACAACAGCTTCAGTCCCTCACAAACATATTACTATTGAAATAAAGAAGGTTTTTGGGATTTTTGTGCATTTTCAACTCAAATAAAGGGAATTGTATTGAAAAGCCAAGGGAGAGGTTTAACAAATAAGCATTTAAATATGTTTATTGAATGTGAACTCCTCACAGCATATTTTAGAGCAACAAATACAGTCCCTAAGAACATAAATTTTTAGTTGAAAATGAAGTATTAATATAATTAAAACTTAGAAGAAGATATTTGCCAGTATCATTTTTCATTTTAATCAGTCCAGGACCAGGAGAATGTAGATATTTCAATCTTCTGAGAGCCAAGCAATGTGGCAAAACTATTGATTTCAGTATGCACGAAGGGGTTTGAAGCTCTTAAGTTTATTTAAGACATTCATATGGCATCAGTTGATGCAATCTTCTGCCACCACCCAGAATAAAACTAGAGATGATTATTCCATCTCTCTGATTTTAAGAGACATTGACTCCAAAATATATCAAAGACATTGAGTTTCCACAGGTACGAAGGGATTTGAAGCTCTTAAGTTTCTTTAAGACATATTCAGGTAGCATCAATTGATGCAATCTTCCACAACCACCTAGAACTAGAGAAGAGTATTCCATTTTATTTTTTTTTACCCATAGAAAAAGGTGTAACTCACTCTTGGTAGCAAATGTTCCAAAGAATCAATCTTCTTTTAGGTTCAAGTCAAAATCATGGAGAGATCATACATATTATCTTCAAACAACTTTGAAGGAAAAAAGACTACCTGTTCGTCACCAGAAATGTAGAACGGCCAGAATCTTTAATCATCTCTAGCATGGGAACAATTGAGGTATCCTCATTGATATATCTGATACAATAATGAGAAAGTTATGATACATCAGTTTGAAAATTTTGGCATTGGTGTTAAAATAACTGGAAATTAGTTAATGAATTAACATTGCTTCTTAGTTTGCAACACCAATTTGTATTACTGAAACTGATTAAGGATGAACAAATTCCTAATATAATCTTTCAATAATTTAAAATATCAACCCTTTTTCATATACTATCTACCCGCATTTATTATTAAATCACACAATATATTTATTAATTAGTAATCATATATAAATTATGAGAATTTCATATCTGTACCATATACACAAGTATTAACACAATAACTCGTTAATTTTAGGTACTGGATGGTAGCATGCATCACCAGGCTATTACTGAGTGAGCAGCCTGTTCCTTGCATACCCATCCTCACATTTGGATTACTAATTTTTCATATATAATTTATGCTATTTATAGCATGACAAGAACGCCCAAAGAAATCATTAAACATAAATCTTACATTCAATGAAAAATTATGCACCTTCTCCAATTCCTTACCTTACCTCACCTTACTAAATTGTAATATCAATATTTCTTCCATTTACTAAATGCCAAAGTCACCTTTATGAAGAAGCATAAATAAAATGGGGGAAAATCATCTCAATTTATAAGGATGTCCAACCACTTGGTCCATTCTAAAACTCTCTTAGCCTCTGTTTGGTAACAAATTTCTCCAAACCACTTTTTAACCACAGACAATTCTCTAAATCATTTTTCAATCACATATTTTTCCTCAAAAACATCATATTCTTTGTTTATAAACAAAAATAAAAATAAAAATTTTCCGAATAGAGGTTTAATTAGCACTACATGGTTCTAAAAAGTTAACAAGGTGAAGGAAATTACAATACCTCCTAGGATCTTTAGCAACCATCTGCTTTAAAGTACCATCACGGTGGCACAAATCAACTGCTGCTCGAACATCTTTGTATATTTGAGAATAGCTGCAATACCATTAGAGAAAAAGCATAACACCAATTAAAGTGGGATATTTAGGAAAGAAACTTCAAGGAACAAGTTAGAACATATACTTTTATTCAGCATAATAAATAATTTCTTTTAAATTGATCTTTCCAACAAACATCTCAATCCAGATTGTTCAAATAATTATTTTCCAAATGGATAGAAACAATAAAAACACCAGAAAAGGTACAACAATTAGAATCGATAACACAGTGCAGGACTGCAAGATATACAATCCCATGTTTGCTTTTATCTGTAATGCGGAAGGATTGTCAAAGGTTTCAAGCCTAATTTCCTTGAGCCTGTTCGAAAAATATACTAAAGATATTATTCAGCTGTTGGATCAATTATTACCTCAAATAGAGAGGAGAATTAACTACCGTATCCAATGTATTAAAAATTGATAATTCACTTACTCCGCCGAAACTTTTCCTGGATTATTATCCTTGAAGTCAACAAGCTGTGCAAATAAGTAAGCTTCAGCCAAAGAGAAAAGGGTGTCGATGAGAGCATAGTCAGGTTCATCAAATGAGTTGCGTGTTAAAGTACTTTCATATGTAGTAACTTTATCTTCCTTCGACATCTCTCTAAATCCATGATAAGCTACTTTGACATACTTGTGTCGGTCCATCTATAAATGATACAACCAAGCCAGTCTAATTTACAGTTAAATCCAAAAAAAAATAAAAAATAAAAAAAAATAAAAACAAAAAGATCTAGTTACGAAATAGAACACGAACCTTCAATATATTCCCTCTCTTTTTATCTAGAACTAATCCTCTGACCATGTATTTCCAATCAAATATCCATTCCAACAACTATACAAAGCCACTCAAGTTAATAAGATATTAATATTCAGCTAATAAAACAAAAAAAACAATTAGCAAAGAGCAAATACAATCCGACTTCGTGAAACATTAGGTAAGTTCTTTTATATTTCTGGTTCTTTTTTTTTTTTTTTTTAATATTCTTTCCTTTTTTTATTGAGTGGGATTCATATTTCATAGGTTAGAAAGATTAACAAGGACAAATATTAGATTGAAATTTGAATTACTGACTTCAACAGAAGACAATCACAATAGCTTAAACTTGGTGGGATATTAGCCCCTATTTGATGTTGATTTTAAAGAGTTTATTTAAAAAAATAGTTTTTTGAACAGTAATTTTTTGGAGAATATGTGGTTAAAAAGTATGGAATCTTTTATGGGTTTATGTGTAATATTATTTTAATTATAAATGTAAATTGAAAAGAAGAGTGAGAAATGTGTTTTGTTTATAATGGGACAAATAAAGGCTTAATATCTTTCATCATTTCTTGAAAAAGCTTCTTATTGATAAGATAGAACAGACCAAAATGTAGACAAACCTCTGAAGGGTACTGCAAATCATAAACCAGCTTTCTAACTGTGCCTTCGTATGCAAGTGATTCGAAAGTCTCAGGTTTGTACTGAGCCAAAGTATAGTCCATGTCAAATCCAACGGCAACGATGTTCTTCATGTTCAAAGGCCTATTACAAAATATCTGCTTTCTAATATCAATCTTTTGTCCTCCTTCAGAGGACGACCATATGTAAGGATTCTGACCACGATCACTGTAATCAGTTCTCTCGGGTGGCAATGTTTTTCCATCTATACCCATGTCATCCATCGTATTACAGGAATGAAGGTTATTACCTGATGTAGTCAACAGAAAGTGAATGATATGTAAGAATAGTTATAAAGTTATGCCACACCAGTTTAAAAACTCAAATACCCATCATCTCCACAAAATTTGAAAACAAATCCACCCAAGACTAGCATATTTAGTGGTAATCAAGAACTATATGAACAAAGTGACTAGCACACTTGCTAGCAGGACTGTATCAAGAGCTTGTATGGCTAATCTTAAAAGGAGCTTTTTTCATGTAAGTCACTCAACTACTGGTTAATAGGCATCTATGTTGCACAGTTTTTATGCTTTTTCTACTGCAGGTGTTTTAGCCTTTAGGAATGTTTATATTCAAGTCAATCACCAGCAATAAACAACTTATAGCATATCTGGTAAGGTGGGCTGAAAAGTGTTGGACTATATTAAAGAAGAAAAAGAAGTTACAATCTCGTTTTTGGTATCTTCCACGTAAAGTCCAAATGTCCAATATTGCGTACCAAATGCGCTCTTAGTGTATTTCAACAAGTATGGAAACAACACAGATTTTTGCATACAATGAAAGCCTTTAAAAGATATTAGATACAGATTTTGTCTTCATCACTGATTAGGATATTTTTATGGAATATATGGTTAAAATGCCTATATTTATCTAGTGGAGAATCAATTAGTATTAAAAATTCTAGTGTAACCAAAGACAAAAACATTCTATACTAAAACTTTGCCAATAAAATATTAAAGATGGCATTGAGGGGACACTGGGGGGACAACACATGTAAAATAAATAAAACAAACCGAGTCTGTGCCAAATAAGATGCTCTGATGTTACATGTGTCCACAAATGGAGTTTATCATAGTCTGTGTTAGCTCAATCTTTACTTCGTAAATTTGAGTGATAAATTATAGTCTAATTATAAGTATTTCCAAATTAATTACTCCCATATTTCCCCAGCATTAAGAAAACTTCATTCTAATCCATCAAATCTTGGCAATTTCATACTTCAATATTCCTATTAATAACAGTACAAAAAAAAATATGAGTGGCAAAAAACGACTGATATTCTCCAGTTACCAATATTAAGAAAACAAATTGTTTGTTAATAAGGAACAAGCACCTAAAATAATCAAATCAAACACAAGGGTAAAGGTCACAAAAAATGAAGTGTAAAGGACTCCTTCCAGCACCATGGTGCCTTACATTTGGTAATCACTGTAGACCCTCCGGCACAGTGTAATGTTCCAACTTCTAAGCCTATACTCCCAGGATGACTAAATCTTGACTATATCAAATTCCTACACAAAAATCTTCTTACTCCACTACTAAAAAACCTCATCCTCATATTCACAAACATGTCACTCTATATTCTGCAGCATAAAAACTGATGGAACAAAATTAAATGTAATAATTATGATAGTAATTAGTAAAAGCTGGACATTGATGCATTCCACTGTACCTGTCATTCAAAAATAAGGCATGCAGTTTCAAAACGGAACTTTGACAAGTCAGGCAAATTAAGACAGGAGACTAATTCATCCACATTTATTTGTACTGATTAGTCACGTCAACACTATGTACCAAACATGACCTTATGGTCATATATAATTAAATTTAATATAAATATGTTAGTAAAGAAAGAAATCAATGTTTTCCAACGAACCTGACATTACAAAACAAAACAACTTTGAAACAACTTCAACAATGAAGTTTGCCATTCCAATAAATAGGCATGGCAGTTCAGAACATTTTCTTACCCAGAAACCTTTTTCAAGTTTGCAGTCTGAAACTACTTCAAGAATGAAAATTGCCAAATCCAATTAATCCTGAAAATTCAATGAATTTCTCTTTCCAGGAAATCATGCAGCTTTGACCAATGCAAAATCTACCAAAGAACGCAATTTTTTCCAAAACTAAGAAAATAAGTGATTGTTCGTAGGAATTATTCATGCACGTCGAAGAAAAATCAAATAAGATAACATGCAAAGTAAAAATTCACTGAATAGTAAAAAAGATTCTTCTCTCTCAAGAATTAGAAAAATCAAGAAATGGACAACATACACGTTCAAGATTGATCTAGCTGCAAAACCACAAACCTTTGCAACTATTCACTTTCCTTGTACTCGGAGATTGACCCGAAAGAGCAGACGACAAAATCCCGGAACTGAATAAAATTCTTGAAGAGGACGAAAAGGGAAATGAAAAGGGCTCAAGAATATGACTGGGATTTGGAGAAGAAAATAGCGTAACGCAAATGGAAAATGGGCGCCCCTTTGGGATACGCATCCTGCATTTATATAGCCATTTGGTAAGGGCGAAATAGTAATTAAAGGCTCAAATTCAAACGAAACGTAGAATCTGATACCCGAATAGATTAGCAACCAAATGCATTTAAAGGATTCACCTAAAATTTGATACCCGAATAGCAACTTAATGCATTTAAAGGCTTCACCTAAAATTCTAGTAGTTGCTTTTCATTCTTAGCGAAACAATTATTAAGGAATTTCACTCCTCATTTTGGCAAAAAGGAATCGAATCCCTCCAACAAAGCAACAACGGGAGAAATGGGAGCTGGCCACGTGACGGAGGTAATAACTTGCGGGGCGGGGGAAAGCGGAGGTCGTCAATTTTGTTTAATATTTATATAATATAAATGTATAAATGTAACAGTAAAACTAGCAGCTGAATGGGGAAGAAGAGTGAAGAGCACGTTGAGCGTATTTTAGCAAGTGGAGGAAATTTTTTCTTTCTATTTTTTTCAGAATTTTCATATTTTTAATTTTTTTTGCGGCAATTATATATTTTCCAAAATAAAACAATGGTCTTAATTTTTGCTTTATCCATTTTAAAAGAGTCAGTTCAGGGACTCTATTATCCCTTGACTTTTCTATGGATTTTATTCTTCTAAAATAAATTTTTATTCGAGTTTTTGGTAATTATAGTAATGTTTGATTTAGCTAAAAATCAAATTTTTAATAAATTTTGATGAAATATTTGGTTTAAAATGTGAAAAATTGTGAATTTCATGAAATGTGTAATTGAAACAAGTTTGAGAGAATTGGGATCAAACACGAGTCTTAATCGCAATTTAAGAAAATCAAAAAAAATCTGGACGATGAGAAAGCTTGCGATGGGTCAATCTTGAGAATAATCTTGTTATCTAACATGGCCTCTTTTACATCAAACTAGTAATTGCGATGCACAAAAGATATTATTGACAATTATTTATTGAATAAATTGTAAAAGTACAATGCTCGAAATTTTGCATTCATATATAATGAAAAATACTCAAAAAAGTAAAATATAAAATTGCAACTTGCATATTTCTTTTAACAGTTAATTGTTCATTATGTAGTTTTCTTAGTCTATTTAGGCAAAGTAAGATATGGACACGTGGTTTATTTTAAACTTTACAATTTTGATTTGATGACTGAAGTCGAGCTTACGAATTTTTTATTTCTAAAAGTTGAAATGTATACAATTCTCAAATCGTACAATGAAATAAAGAGGCTAAAAGACATTTACAGAATTAATTTATCGACTCCCCAGATAGCACTATAAGAATTTTTACTAACTATCTTAAGGCAATAATTGATATTTAAATATATTAAACAAATATTTCATTACATTACATGTAAAAAAGCAAATACAATGACGAACGAAATTTACCAAATATTTAAAAAAATAAAAAATTGCTCAAACTTAAATTAAATGTTACAATTTGTTAAATTTACAGGTGACAAACTTATATGCAGTCCTATATTTAAATAAATGTAACAAATAAATAATATGAAATACAAATTTTAATTAAATTTTATTGAATGAATATTACAAATATAATTAACTTTATACAAAAAATCATCTATATATCTCAATTTATAAATAAGAAATTAACCCACAAGACATAAGACTTTATCACTTATTCGTATATAATTCATTCTTCGAAAATAATTTCATTGACGAAATCTGAATTTGGTACCTTCTATCGTCAATTGTTATCTTTCAAATTGATTACAATTTCTTAGTGGAACTAGAAATTATAAACTAGGACTCCCATCAGTGGTGATTGTTTTAAAGATAGAGAATGAAAAAGACGATCGGATATACTCTGTTATTATGGCTCTGAATCTACGAAGATACCAGACACGCTACGTCTACCCCTGTATCAAACTATCTTGTCCTTTTTAATGCTTCAATATTGTTTCTTAAAAATTGTTTGAATAGCTTTAGTGACCCCACTTATATAACAGTTTTATATCTTAATTCTAAAATCTCAGACATTCATGGCTATAATAGGTTGATTTTGTTTATTACAGGATAATAATGTATTGCTAAGCTCAAGGATTACCGCCTTGCAGTGTGCTTGGAGAACAATGTGTTGGCCAAAATGAGGTCTCTTATGGGAGTGCATGCTGGGAATGTGGATATTGTGGTTTCTCAGAGTTTTGTATATCTTCCTCCCCTACTATTGCCACTACTTTATGCTCTCTTTGGTGAAGTCTCATGGGAAACAAAAGATGTGGTTTATGATATAATTATCTTTGACGGATTTCCTCTCCAAACATTTTGTAAGAGTTCAAGAAATTTTCTTCTGAAGAACTATAATGAGATGGTTCTAATTTAATTCCGTCTATTGTCTTTTCAAGCATATATGGCTATTAGTATCTGACGTGAAGACGGGACATAAATAATTTTTTCAATTCAAAAACTCACTTCAGTATATTGGGCTTTTTATTACACTTAATTATTGCATTTAGAGGCAACCGTCTCATTTTCTCTTTTGGAAAGTGCTTTCTCAATGTTTTGATGGATTTAATTTTGGAATTTGATCTATTTATTTCTTGAGAAGGTATTGTTGCGTCTATTCAATATTTCTTGGAGCTGATAGTGGAAAGATTTTGGAATTACAAACATCAATAAGTGGGTGGGAAATTTTATGGTTTTCTAGACTATAGTTGAAGTTTTGTTGTACTATTGAAGTTGTTTATATATTTTTTAAGATTGAAATAAAAGGTATATATTGTATGAACTATGTTGAGTGGCTTTATGTAGATAATCCCAAGTATTTTTATCCTCAATTGAGCCTAAGCGTTTATTCCATGACTGAATTCTGTTTCTTCAATTTAGTGATGTCAATAGAATATTTATCCCATATATGTATGCGCTGCAAATATACTCCATCAGTAAATGGAATAGATCGTGACTCTGCAATTTATTCTACGTGAATTTTGATTTTACCTCTGAAGAAATTTTTCGTCTCAAATCTATGCATAGCTTTACAGCATAAGAAGACCTTATATGATCTATGAGTCACAACCACTATTCTAAAGTCTCTAATACATTTTGTTGATGATGCATTATTTTTTGAAGAGTGTAAACGCTAATATGCCCAACAAGTGTAAGCTGTTAGATTAGAGTGGTACTGGAGAGGAGGTTGCACAAGGACGATGGTATTCAAGTAATCCAAAAATATTAGTTTATCACATCCCTCTTGGACAGAATGTTGTGAGAGTTTGGGTTGATATAGTTAAGAAACCAGAATCATTCTTATGGAGACCTACTTCTGATATGACTTACATTAAGTAATGTGTTGGTACTAAGGTTGCATGGCCATTTGAGAAAGTTGTAATGGAATAAAAGGTAAACTCTGTGCATTATCCAAGTATCATCTATGCAATGACAAGTAACAGCTACGTAACTTCTATGATTATTGCCAGTCCATAAGTCCGAAGTAAATGATATGTAATGACCTAGTTTATATTAAAAAAAAAAAAGTTGAATGGTCAACTATATCAAGCCAAACAAAATAAAAAAAATGAAAAAAAGACAATTTTGGAATGTTAGGCGGTGGCTTTCTTGTATAATTATCCAAATCATTTCCATTGCTTTCGTTTCATGGTTCATACAAATAGATAGATAGAGAGGACAAGACAGAGAGTCGGGGAGGAAAAAAAAGAGAAAGAAGAAGAAGAAAAAAAGGGAAAAGAAGAACCATCGACAACGTGGTTTATACTATTAAGCTTTTATTAGTTGATTTTTAAAGGTAGTGATAAGTTATTTATTTCAAAGTTTTGTCAAATTTAGGGTCGTTAGATTATTAGTTTAAATTCATTTTATCAAAAGGGAATTTGCCTAAAATTAAAAAGATATTTTATTATTGTCTTTTTTAATTATTGAGGTAGGTGATATGGTTATTCATTGATTTGATATTATATCATTTTCTAGCTGTAACGAATTGGTTGGGACAGCTTATCAGCCTAATTAGTTTGCACACATAGACTATGAGTAAAAAAAATTAAATATTTTTAAATATTGATAAATTACTTATATAATTACGTAAAACGTGATTATGAGATTTATATGTCCAATAATGTGATTATTGTGAAATATTATGAGAATATGAGATTTGTTTGGAATTGGAAAGATTACGAAATGATTATATGTTGAAAGAAATGTAAGACGTGATGGAAATCAATGAAATGTGAGACAAATATGTGAAATTGAAATCAGCCAGAAAAGTACCCGTATTATATAATTATTCTAGTTTACTGAGGCGGCCTTGAACGTATTCTATACTATACTGAGGGGTCTTGATCGGGTATGTTATTACCTTGAGTCGGTCTTGGCCGTGTTCTAGAATTGATTATCAGAGGTCTTTGAGACTAGTCTGAGAGACAGTCTATGCATGTATGACCAGATTACAGATTTTAATCAGAGGGTACATTTTTGTTTGATTTGTTAGGGTATGACCATACCTAGAAAATGCAGAAGGTGATGAGAGTATTATATTGATATGATGAGACTATGTCATTGATTTGACTAGAGATTGATATTTATCAACATTAAGAGAATGTCATACATTTTGACTTTGATTCTATGTTATTATGTGATTCATTAAGTGATACAAAATTGATTTTCGATAAAAATGTATAAATGAGAAAGTATAATTATTTTTCTAAATTTTCCACTTATTGAACTATCAACTCATATATTTTTCCACGATTTTTTATCAGGTAGCAATTGAGTTACTGGGCGGATTTTGGAGTTGAGCCTTTGATTTTGGAGTCGGAGCCACACGACAATGTTGCTAGTATGACTCATTTCATAGAGCATGTAGTCAGTGTTTTGAGACTTATGCTCATTTTTGGATTACAATTGTGCATCACATGTAGATAGTTACGGGGCTCACTTTGTATTTTGCGTCCATACATACAGTTTATGTGGTTTCATAATGAAAGTTTGAGAATCTGGCTTATCTCTATTTTGATGGAAATTATAGTGATGTTGTTGGGATTTTGTGCATTGATTACAGGTTGGTTAGTTCAAATTACAGAGGAGATAGTGCCAAAATTTTCTTAAAAAATAAGTTAAGTAAAGTTGCATCTTTTAGTAGCTTTGATGTTGGATTCTACTTTTAGTTGGTATCCATCATCGGCGTGCGTCACGTTTCTGGTCCACTAATGTTACTCGGGGCGGGACGTGTCAGTTTGGTATCAGAGCATGGTTTTGAGTCCATATGTTTGCATTGTACACACATTCTAATGTTTTGCATAACATGCATACAGGTGAATCATGGTTCATGGTGGAAAAACTCGAAAGCTCCAAGATATGTTTCCCCAGGCTCACAATGCTCCTGATAAAGGTAATATTGGAGAGGCTGAGAGAATAGAAAAGTCAGTCCATCAGCCATCAGAACATCCACCCCTTGTTTATCAAAGACGGAATGTAAATGAAAATGATCCTATTGCTGTTGAAAGGGTAGAAGAATATGTTCATCAACCAAGAGATGACCCTAGAGAGCCTGAAATGGTAGAACAATATGTTCATTAGCCATCTAGTTATTTGGGACAAGGAAATGTAGCGGGAAATGATCCTATTGATGTTGAAAAGATTGCTACTATTGTTGTTACAGCTATGTGTGGTACAACCAAAAATTTTAGTATTAAGAGAGCAATAAAATTAGGGGCTAAAGTGTTTACATGCACAACTGATCCTGCAGTTGCTCAGGCATGGATGATCAAACTAGAAAGAGTTTTTGATGTTATGGGTTGTCCAGATGATCGAAAATTGTGCCTCACTACTTTCTTGTTAGAAGAGGGGCATATGATTGGTGGAAGTCAGTAAGCAGCAAATATCGGGATCCTTCTATTATCACTTGGGAAGATTTCAGAAATGTCTTCTATGATACTTATTATCCCCGTGCTTTTAAAGATGCAAAGCAGGAATAATTCTTGAAGTTAGTACAGAGGTACATGACTGTTGCTGAATATCAAGTGAAATTTATTGAACTTTCAAAGTATGCAAAAGTTCTGGTTAGTAATGAAATTGACAAATGCAAAAGATTGTAAATTGGTCTAAAATAAGAGATCTGATCAGTAGTGCCTCTAGTTGGATGAATTTGGGAAATTAGTAGAATCATCCTTGAGAGTAGAGAAGAGCATTTCAGAGAGATCAACTAGTAAAGAGCATACACTTTTCAGAACAAGTGCCAGACAGACATGGCCAGTAACTTCTAGATCGCCTCAGAGGGATAGCAGAGGATTTTTACTAGGTCTGTCCACTTCAGGCCAATTCAAACCCAAATCAAGAGGAAGTCAAGGTTCCAGATTCAGTCACAGTACTACACAACAACCCATCTCCGTCATCCTCATACTCAAGATTCTTTCCAAAGACCACTCACTTTTAGACAAGATGAGAGTTCCAGCAGTGTTAGATTTCCTCAATGCCAGTTATGCGGAAGATCTCATCGTGGTGAGTGCTTAAAATTTCAGGGAGTTAGTGTTTGTTATCATTGTGGTCAAGGAGGACATATTAGAAAGAATTGTCTTGTCTTATTACAAGAAAGTGGCATGTCACAGAGGATGTTTCCACAGCAAAGTGTTGGTGGTACAAGACATAGTCAAGTCCAAAGAAATACTTTTGATAATAAAGCAGACACAAACAGCGGGGTCCAGTCCAATGTAGTGGCTAGTAGCAATGCTAAACAAGAAGGCCAGACAGGAAGACCGAAGACCCAGAGAAATTTTTTTGCTATGACTCAGCAAGCAGCAAAGGAGTCACCAGATGTTATTATGTGTATGTTATCTATCTTTGATAAAGATGCTCTTTTGATTGATCCTGGATCCACGCATTCCTTCATTTCATTTTCACTTGCTATATATGCGAACCAAAAATCAGAACTTTTAAATAGTTTTTTGGTAGTTGCTACCCCAGTAGGAGAATCACTTTTGGCTGATAGTGTATATCAAGATTGTGGGTTAAAGTGAATGATCACGAGTTGAAGGCAGATTTGATACCTATTGGCATACATGATTTTGATATTATTCTGGTATGAACTTTTTATCTGCAAATCGTGCTTTAGTACATTGCTTTCGAAAAGAAGTTGTGTTTAGACAACCAGGACAGCCTGAAGTTATATTTAATGGACAGCGCAAAATTTTACTATCTTGTGTCATTTCTGCTATTGATGCTAAAAGATTGCTCTACAAATGTTGTTATGCATATTTAGTTCATGTTAATGATACAAAGGTTAGTAAAATAAAACTTGAAGACATTCCAGTGGTCTGAGAATTTCCTGATGTATTTCCAGAAGAATTTCCAGGTTTACCACGAGACAGGGATTTTGAATTTACTATGGATTTGATTCCCACTGCACCTAATTCACGGGCACCATATAGAATGGCTCCATCGGAACTAAAAGAATTGAAAGTCCAATTACAGGAATTGGTCAACAAAGGTTTTACCAGACTAAGTGCATCTCCATTGGGAACACCAGTTTTATTCGTGAAGAAGAAAGATGGTACTATGCGATTATGTATTGATTATAGACAGTTGAACAAGGTGACAATCCACAATAAATATCTTTTGCAATGTATTGATGATCTGTTTGATCAACTTTGGGGTGCTACAGTATTTTCAAAGATTGATTTGAGTTCTGGATATCACCAACTGAAATTCAGAGATAGTGATGTACTGAAGATTGCTTTTAGAACAAGATATGACCATTATGAATTTCTTGTGATGTCGTTTGGGTTGACCAATGCTCCAACAACATTTATGGATATGATGAATAGAGTGTTTCGCCCATACTTAGACAGATTTGTGATTGTATTCATTGATGACATATTGGTATATTCTCGTGATCACGATGAGCATATAGAACATCTCAACGTCATTTTGCAAACCTTACGGGACAAAAAGCTATATGCTAAATTCAGTAAATGTGAAATTTGGCTCGACAAAGTGATATTCTTGGAGCATGTAATATCAGCAGAGGAAATTTATGTAGATCCACAGAAAACATAAGCAATTGTGAAATGGGAAAGACCTACCAGTGTGACACAAGTACAAAGTTTTCTCGGATTAGAAGGTTATTAGCGTCGTTTTGTGGTGAGATTTTCTAAACTTGCTCTTCCACTGACTAGTTTAACTAGAAAGAATGCTAAATTTGTATGGACCGAAGAATGTGAAAAGAGTTTTCTAGAATTGAAGAATCGACTAGTTTCAGCTACAATTCTTACGCTTCCATCTCCAGGTGAAGAATTTATAATATATAGCGATGCTTCTCGTCAAGATCTTGATTGTGTTTTGATCCAAAATGGTAAGGTTATCGCCTATGCTTCTAGACAATTGAAGAAACATGAACTGAATTATCCTACACATGACTTAGAACTTGCAGCAGTTGTCTTAGCATTGAAGATTTGGAGGCATTACTTGTATGGAGAGAGATGTCAGATATTTACAGATCATAAGAGCTTGAAATACATTTTCGATCAGAAGGAATTGAATTTAAGGTAAAGGAGATGGTTAGAGTTGATAAAAGATTATGACTGCAAGATTGATTATCATCCGAGGAAAGCTAATGTAGTTGTTGATGCTCTCAGTAGGAAGACAACTAGATCTATGACACAGACAAATGCAATTTGTTCTTTTTTGTTCGGTGAGTTCAGAAATTCACATGTTCAGTTGTCAGTGACCAGGTTGGGAGCATTATTTGCTAATTTTTAGGTAAGACCTACCTTGATCGACACAGTTATCGAAGCTCATACTCAAGATCCAGTATTGAATAAATTGAAAGAAGAAGTTGGTAATGGTAAGCATACAGATTATACCATTCGATGTGATGGAGCTTTGGTTATTGGAAAAAGATTAAGTCTTCCTGATGATTTAAGGTTAAAGAGAGAGATTCTAGAAGAAGCGCATAGTTCAACTTATGCAATGCATCCTGGTAGTACAAATATGTATCGCGCACTCAAAGAACATTATTGGTGGCATAGAATGAAAAGAGAAATAGCTGAATTTGTATCCAGATGTCTTATTTGCCAACAACTAAAGCCAGATCATCAGAAAACAGGTGGGTTATTACAGACCTTGCCTACTCCTGAATGGAAATGATAACATATCACTATGGATTTCTTATTTGGACTTCCTCGTACACAGAGTAGTTATGATGGTGTTTGGATCATTGTTGATAGGTTAACAAAGACTGCTAGATCTTTGCCTATTAAAGTTACTTATTCACTAGATAAATTGGCAAAAATATATGTTGATGAGGTTGTTAGCTTATATGGACCACCAATATCTATTGTTTCGGATAGAGATTCTCGTTTTACTTCTAAATTTTGGCCAAGTTTGCATAAAGCTACATTTTAGTACAACTTTTCATCCTCAGACAGATAGTCAATTAGAAAGAACTATATAAACTTTGGAAGACATGTTGTGAGCTTGTGTGCTACAGTTTAAAGGAAATTGGGATACTCATTTATTTTTAATGGAGTTTACTTATAATAACAGTTATCATTCGAGTATAGAAATGACTCCTTTCGAAGCATTGTATGGTAGAAGATGCAGAACTCTAGTTTGTTGGGATGAAGTCGGTGAAAGAAAATTGCTGGTCTTGAATGTATTCAAATTACTTCTAAGAAAGTAAAGATAATCAAAGAAAAGCTAAAGACGGATCAAGATAGGCAGAAGAACTGCGCTGGCAGATGTAGAAGAAATCTTAAATTTGAAGTTGGGGATAGAGTGTTCCTGCGATTATCGCCTTGGAAAGGTGTTATCAGATTTGGTAAATGAGGAAAATTGAGTCCTCGATATATTGGCCATTATGAGACTGTTGAGCGTATTGGTCCAAATGGTTATTGATTAACTTTTCCTACTGAGTTGTCAAGGATTCACGATGTGTTTCATGTTTCCATACTTCGTAAGTATATTCCAGATCCATCTCATGTTTTGGAGTCACAACTAGTGGAATTGAAAGAGAATCTTACTTATGAAGAAGAGTGAGTTCAGATATTGGATAGGAAGGAACAAGTGTTACGCAATAAGACCATTTCATTAGTTAAGGTTCTTTGGAGGAAGCATACGATAGAAGAGGCAACATGGGAAAGCGATGATTAGATGCCTCTTTGGTTCTTAGCCAATTGAATTTTGAGGACGAAATTCTTTGAAGGGGGTGAGTTTTGTAATGATCTAGTTTATTAAAAAAAAGTTGAATGGTCAACTTTATCAAGCCAAAAAAATAAAATGAAAATAAGACATTTTTGGAATGTTAGGTGTTGGCTTTCTTGTATAATTATCCAAATCATTTCCATTTCCTTCATTTCATGGTTCATACAAACAAATAGATAGAGAGGACGAGACAGAGAGTCGGGGAGGAAAAAAAAAGGAAAAGACGCACCTTGACAACGTGGTTTATACAATTAAACTTTTATTAGTCGATTTTTAAAGGTAAGTGATTAGTTATTTATTTTAAAGTTTTGTCAAATTTAGGGTTGTTAGATTATTAGTTTAAATTCATTTTATCAAAATGGAATTTGCCTAAAAATGAAAAAAATTATATTTTATTGTTGTCATTTTCAATTATTGAGGTAGTTGATATGGTTAGTCATTGATTTAGATATTATATCATTTTCAGGAGGTAACGAATCAGTTGGGACAACTTATCAGCCTAATTAGTTTACACATACATAGACTGTGAGTGAAAAATTTAATTATTTTCAAATATTGATAAATTACTTATATAATTACGTAAAACGTGATTATGTGATTTATATGTCCAATTATGTGATTATTGTGAAATATTATGAGAATATGAGATTGTTTGGAATTGAAAAGATTGTGAAATAATTATTTGTTGAAAGAAATGTAAGACATGTGATGGAAATCAATGAAATGTGAGACAGATATGTGAAATTGAAATCGGTCAGAAAAGTATCCGTGATTATATACTTATTCTAATTCACTGAGGTGGCCTTGACCGTGTTCTATACTACACTACACTGAGGGGTCTTGACCGGGTATGATATTACCCTGAGGCGGTCTAACCATGTATGATATAGTTCATTGAGGCGGTCTTGGGCGTGTTCTAGAATTAATTATCAGAGGTCTTTGAGACTAGCCTGAGAGGCGGTCTATGCATGTATGACCAAATTACATATTTTAATCAGATGGTACATTTTTTGTTGATTTGTTAAGGTATGGTCATACCTAGAAATTACAGACGGTGATGACAGAATTTTATTGATATGATGAGACTACGTCATTGATTTGACAAGAGATTGATATTTATCAGCGTTAGGAGAATGTCATACATTTTGACTTTGATTCTATGTTATTATGTGATTCATTAAGTGATACAAAGTTGATTTTCGATAAAAATGTATAAATGAGAAAGTATAATTATTTTCTAAATTCTCCACTCACTGAGCTATCAACTTATATATTTTTCCATGATTTTTTATCAGGTAGCAGTTGAGTTACTGGGCAGCTTTTGGAGTTGAGCTTTTGATTTTGGAGTCGAAGCCACACGACAGTGTTAGCTAGTATAAATCATTTCATAGTGCGTGTAGTCAATGTTTTGAGACGCATGCTCATTTTTGGATTACAATTGTGCATCACATATAGATAGTTACGGGGCTCACTTTGTATTTTGCGTTCATACGTACAGTTTATGTGGTTTCATAATGAAATTTTGAGAATCTGGCTTATCTCTATTACGATGGAAATTATGGTGATGTTGTTGGGATTATGTGCATTGATTACAGGTAGGTTAGTCCAAATTACAGAGGAGAAAATACCAAAATTTTCTTAAAAATGAGTTAAGTAAAGTTGCATCTTTTAGTAGCCTTGATTGTGGGTCCAACTTTTAGTTGGTATCCATCATCGGCGCACGTCACGTTTCGGGTCCACTAATGTTACTCGGGGCGGTGCGTGTCATGATAAGTTACCATTATATTTAGAGCGGGAACTCAGTGCTCGATACGAATATGACCATCCCTTCCTAACGTGCTAGTTCTTGCGCCCAATTAGTCAGACTCGATTGATTGAGAATCTGGCTTATCTCTATTGCAATGGAAATTATAGTGATGTTGTTGGGATTATGTGCATTGATTACAGGTTAATTAGTCCAAATTACAGAGGAGATAATACCAAAATTTTCTTAAAAATGAGTTAAGTAAAGTTGCATCTTTTAGTAGCCTTGATGGTGGGTCCAACTTTTAGTTAGTATCCATCATCGGCGTGCGTCACGTTTCGAGTCCACTAATATTACTCGGGGCGGAACGTGTCATGATAAGTTACCATTATATTTAGAGCGGGAACCCAGTGCTTGATACGAACATGACCATCCCTTCCTAACGTTCTAGTTCTTGCGCCCAATTAGTCAGACTCGATTGACCAAACTGTAGTTGTGATTGGCTTTCTTCATCGTTTTACATTGTGCTTTCTTCACCTTTTTTCCATCAACGTCTTTAGCCATTGTTTCGATCAATTCGAAATAATTCTAGTAGTCCGCTTTTATCTTCCTTTTTGGATTTCTGTTCAAGCTTTTTTTTTCATGTTAGCGAAATCGGATCCATATGCAGCAGTAGCATTTTCGACCTCATTTTCCAAATCCGCCAAATTTTCGTGAATTGTAATATGGTTGAGACCGGAAAATTCATCAACAAATTGGTTAGAAGAGTGGCCATTAGATTGTTAGTATGCCTTTATAAATAATAGAATTGAAAATTTGGAGATGAAAATGAAATATGAAATTTGAGACAATATTGTATGAAATATTATAGCACTTGAAATTGAAATTTACAATTGAAACTTAAAAGTTGATACTTGAGAGTTGAGAAAAGACTAGAGAGTAGTGTAATTTCTTGTAAATAGAATGATAGAATTGAGATAATAGTAGTGTAATTGTGTAAAAATTTGTGTGGCAAAAGGAAGTATTTATAGAGTAAAAAAAAAAAAAAAAAACCCCTCAAATGGTCACATTTGTAACTGTTTGAGGCTAGTGACCGTTAAGGGTCACTAGATCGTTGTCAAACAGGCTGACCCATTCCGACTCGTGGAAAACGAGTCTCATGAGCATACTTATTTCATGGTTTGTTGGGCTTGTCCACGAAATTCACGAGTCGAACCCGCACTGTCCAACATCCAAAATTTGTGTTCAGTCCAAGTCTAAGTCCCTTTTTTCACTAGCTAAGCCAAACTTTCAATGAGCCGAACCGAGCTGAACTCACAAACTGTCCGACCCATTTATCATCCCTCCCTACAGCCACAAAAAAGGACAGTATGTTCATCTGTCCCCACATCTATTTTCAATTGGCAGAAAACACTTATTCCCCACATTCATCTTTTAATCATCTCATATTTATGTCAGTCCTGAATGTGTCGTAGAATTTTAATGATGAGATTCGAAGCGCGGAAGAAATGCCGAAACGTTCCGAACTCAAGTTGTGGTTGGACAGATGAATCATGACCCGATATTCACGACGCGATGGCTCGACGATGCGGAATAAAGAACCACGACTTTCGAAACGCCACAAGGATTTGCCCAATCTCCCTGATGAGTTTCTGGTTTTGAACGCCACAAAGATAATTAATCTTTGATAAGTTCGGGTTTTGAACGCCACAAGAATTGAAATCTTGATAAGTTTTTGGAGAATAAAAGGAATCCACCTTTTAACGAGTAAAGCACTCAAAATGTTTATTCAATAATCAAAGTCTCATTACAATGAATGGAAAAAGCGTATAAATAAGCAAAATAAAACCCTAGTCGCTAATCTACTCAAAATAGAATTCTAATTAGACTAAAATTCTAAAATAGGCAAACAAATAATTAAAAACAAAATTTAACCTAAAAATATGCAAAAAATCCTAATTTCCGTCTGCATAATTGACTTACTGTTTTGAAGCCCCAAATGATAGAATTTGGTCATAAAATCAGTTGACTCAAGGGCTTTAGCCCATGAGTTTTGCTTAGTGGCTCATTTCTACTCGAAAAACACATATTATGCATCTAATTCCGACATTGTTGACTGGATTGCACTTTTATTTGGCTTGAATATTTAACTTTTTCCGTCAAGCCTACTATGACTCCGATTGTCGAGGGTCCGGAACACATCATACCCTCCTTCTTTAGGATGATTCGTCCCGAATCATAGCTTTGTTCCTATTGTTTCACTTCACCTCCTGGATCAAAAGGAAAATTTCTCATATCATTGCACATGATCAACCAAATATATTCTGCAACGGGGGTCACGTGAATGACTTGAAGTTGAAACACCTTTAGACATTGGTGGTGTTGCCTAAATTTCCACGTACCATTAACCTGCAAGACAAAATTAAATAAAGCGGGGAGGGAAATGTTAGGTTCATGAGGTACAAGGTATGGTGTGACGACCCGAATTTTCGACCATTCGAGTGCCACTAAAAGTGACTCATATCATATTATCGAGACTTAAATAGTAATGTAAAATTATTCAAAAGAATAATTAGAATCCCATAATTTAATTTGTGAATAAAAATAGAACATAATTTTCTTACATAAAGTTCAACATAATTATCTCATCAATCTTAACCACTTTTGCCACTTCCATGTTGACCGCCTCGAACCTTCAATTATCTGAAAATGGTAAATATCGTGGAGTGAGATTTATAAAATCCCAGTAAGTATACCAAGCATAATTTTCTTTTGAAAGCATATGGATCATTTTCATCATAACATAGGATAGGATCGAAATCCTCATAAACATAGAGAGACACAAGAATTTTACCGAACTTAGATGACAAGAATTCTTATGTGTAGCGCTACTAAACTCCGGTCCCCTTAGCATAATCATAAACATATCATATGGGACCCATAGCAATCTTGTGAGATTGATTTCATAGCAATGATCCAAACATTTTCGTAAAAACATAAGGTATATTTACTTTTCATAAAAACATACTTACTTTTCTTAAAAACATAATGTATTTTACTTTTCATAAAAACATACTTACTTTTCTTAAAAACATAATGTGTATTTACCTTTCATAAAAAACATACTTACTTTTCATAAAAACATAAGGTAATACCTTTCATAAAAACATACTTACTTTTCATAAAAACATAAGGTATATTTACATTTCATAAAAACATACTTACTTTTCATAAAAACATAAGATATACTTACCTTTTAAAAGATTAAAATGAAGTGTAGTAGTAAATGGACCAAAACTTTCTTGACCACCTTGAATTTCTCTTACTTGTGGATTTTGTCAAGAGATTGAAAATAAGTGTATATGTGTAGAGTTGTGTGTAAAAGAGATGAGTTTAAATAGATGTATAAAGTTGGCATATTGTAAACATAATCATTCAATTCTATTAATTTTAACACATCCTTTTCTTAAAGTAAAGCACCATTCATATACTTTTCCATATTTATACAAATATTATGCTCTTCATGATTACATATAATGGAGTCTTATCAACCATTCATATACTTTTCCATATTTATACAAATATTATGCTCTTCATGATTACATATAATGGAGTCTTATCAATCATTCATATACTTTTCCATATTTATACAAATATTATGCTCTTCATGATTATATATAATGGAGTATATAATTCATTCATATACTTTTCCATATTTATACAAATATTATGCTCTTCATGATTACATATAATGGAGTCTTATCAATCATTCATATACTTTTCCATATTTATACAAATATTATGCTCTTCATGATTATATATAATGGAGTATATAATTCATTCATATACTTTTCCATATTTATACAAATATTATGCTCTTCATGATTACATATAATGGAATCTATCAACCATTTATATACTTTTCCATATTTATTAAATTAAGATTCTCATAATTATTATATATAATGGAACCTCTCATGCTTGCATATATTTTCTTAATTTCAATAATAAAAAATAATTTGTGTATAAATAAATATTGGGATAACATTGAATTAAGTACTTGGACTTAATATACTTTAAATCAAGAGAATGGAGGTATTTTTAGAAATTCGGAATTTAATTTAAAATCGAACGATCTCGATTATTTCTTGACTTGGCTATACGAATACGTCACGGCGTTACTTAATAAAAATGGGTGAAATAGTAGCGACACGATTTCTATTAAAATAATTATTAATCGCGTAAAAATTCTTGGTCGCTACATATGGATCCTTGTATTCATGAATTATCACTGTCAATTTCACATTTTGAACCACGAGGCCCTTCTCTTCATCTCGTTCTCCTTTTGCAACTTCTTGCTCGCCCCCCCTCTATCTCTTTTCTCTCAAGCTCGGTTACTTCCTCTAACTCAAGATTTTCTAGCTCATCCACCTCTTCAATTTTTTTTCTTTTAAATTCGACCACATCTTCTACCTCCACATTCATATCACCATGTTCGCACACTACCTCATCACTATCCAAATGTGGATTTTTCAATTCAAAGTTCAAATGTTGAACTTCTACACCAACTTTGATTTCATTCCTCTTATCATCAACAATTTCATTCCTAATCAATTCCTCATCAAAGTTTGGAGTTTGTTTATTTGTTTTTAATTTCAACTCTCCCTCCTTCTTATCAATATCCTTATCTCCACGATACCTCCTATTACACCACTTTTCACTCTCCTTTCTTACCCTCCGTGAATCCTCTAGTGCTTCCTCTAACGTCAACCCATATAGTGCGCATGTTTTTCCTTTCTTAAGGAATTTGTATATGTGCATACTCTTATCATAAATAGCTTCCCTCCTACGCCTCCAAGGTTTTCCCAATAAAATATGATAAGATTTCAATGGCACTATATCACACCATACATCCTCACTATACATTCCCTGGGTGATAGGCACTAGAACTTGTTTGATTACTTTGAAATTCCTAAATTCCCTCATCTACGTCATCCTATAAGGTTTATAGTGTGGTTCTAGGGGCAATCCTAATTTTTCAACCACGGTGCTACTAACGAAATTAGTAAAACACTTTCCATCAATCGCCAAACTGCACCCCTTATGATCCACATAATATCTAGTTTGGAATAAAAAGCCCGGATCATAATCCATTCCTTATATGGCGTTAAAAAATTCAAGAATGAAGATGATTTAGATATCAAATAGAAAGAACGACTTTTATTGACTTGGAAGGAAATAAATACCAAGAATTTTAAAGAAACTCAAGAAAGTGGTTCTTGAATTTGGAATAACTCTTTTTTTTTTTTGAATAATGAATTTTCGGAATTAAATAAAAAAATAAATTTTATTTTTAATAAATCCGAAAATTCGACACGAACGCAACAAAACAAACGGAACAGGATTTGGATAAGAATCGAATAAAACAAACACTTTGAGTTTTTGTTGGATTTTTATATGGATCAAAAACTGAAAAATTTTACTGACACGAAGAACAAGAAAACTAAAAACTAAAAACAAAACACTCAACAAGATATGGATGATTTTTATGGGACTTGATGATAAACATAAAAATCAATCTGGATAGAAAAATCTGAATTCAGAGTCCAGCTCTGATACCAGATGATGAGATTCGAAGCGCGGAAGAAACGCCGGAAAGTTCCGAACTCAGGTTGTGGTTGGACGGATGAATCATGACCCGATATTCGCGACGCGATGGCTCGACGATGCGGAATAAAGAACCACGACTTTTGAAACGCCACAAGGATTTGCCCAATCTCCTTGATAAGTCTCTGATTTGAACGCCACAAATATTCTAGCAAATATTTGATAAATTCGATATTTGAACGCCACAAGAAATATTCTCGATAAGTTCGAAAAACATAGGAATCCACCTATAACTTTTATTGAATCCTCAATAAAAACTGTTTATATCAAAATCGAAGTCTCATTACAATGAATAGAAAAAGCGTATAAATAAGCAAAATAAAGCCCTAGTCGCTAATCTACTCAAAATAGAATTCTAATTAGACTAAAATTCTAAAATAGGCAAACAAATAATTAAAAACAAAATTTAACTTAAAAATACGCAAAAAAACCCTAATTTCCGTCTGCATAATTGACTTACTGTTTTGAAGCCCCAAATGATGGAATTTGGCCATAAAATCAGTCGACTCAAGGGCTTTTGCCCATGAGTTTTGTTTAGTAGCCCATTTCTACTCGAAAAATACATTATGCATCTAATTCCGACATTGTTGATTGGATTGCACTTTTATTTGGCTTAAATATTTAACTTTTTCCGTCAAACCTGCTATGACTCCGATTGTCGAGGGTCCGGAACACATAATTTAAATTCTAATTCAATTGATTCCTGTGTTCAAGAAGTTGTGCATATTGAGTCCATTTCGACTGAAAAATCAAGATTTCTAACCTCTGTTTGGCAAACTAGAAAAAAAGTGTTTTTAAACAACACAATTTCTCAAATCACTTTTTTACTACACATATTTTCTATCTCCACTTTACAACAACATATTTTACCTCGAAAACATAATTTTTTTTTCTAAACACAAAATTTTTAACAAACAGAGTCCTATACATTTATCTTGATGATTAATTCTCTTAACTTATTGTATTAGACTTTAAGGTCGATTCAACCGCGGGATAGTCTTAACGTGGATCGTTTATCATCTATATATATATATATATATATATATATATATATATATATATATATATATATATATATACATACATACATACATACATACATACATACAAAAGATTGAATCTTCAATTGTACTATTCATCCAATCAAATTTCAATTAAATTGACACTATTCATCAAATCCAATTTTAATTAAATACTATTCATCCAATTTATGTACTATTCCAATTGCAATTAAATATTATTCATCCAATTTAGGCACTATTTATCCAATCAAATTGCAATTAAATTGACACTATTCATCGAATTCAATTGTAATTAAACATTATTAATCCAATTTATGCAATATTCAAATTGCAATTAAACAATATTTATCCAATTTAGTCACTATTCATCCAATAAACATTATACGCGGGCAAGAATTGACACTATTCATCCAATCCAATCCAATTGCAATTAAACACTACATCCAATTTAGGCATTATTCCAATTGCAATTAAACACTATTCATCAAATTCAGGCACTATTCATCCAATCCAATTGTAATTAAATTGACATCATTAATCCAATTTAGGCACTATTCCAATTGCAATTAAACAATATATTCATACAATTAAACACTATATGCGGACAGCAATTGGATGCACTATTATTCATCCAATTGCAATTAAATACTATTAATCCTATTTATGCACTATTTCAATTGCAATTAAATACTATTCAACCAATTTAGGCACAATTGCAATTAAACACTATTCATTCAAATTAGACACTATTCATTCAATTAAATACTATGCGGACAAATTGCCCGAATTTTCAATCAATTTAGGCGCTATTCATACAATTAAACACTGTGCGGGTAACAATTGATGTACTATTCATCCAATTAAACACTATACGAGCACATTGCTAGGATTTCCCATCAATTTAGGTACTATTCATCAAATTAAACACTATGCGGGCAACAAATGGATTTAATGTACTATTTAGTCACATGTCCAAAGATTACCTTGGACATCTTTATGGAGACCTTCTCATGTGTTTTATTTTTATCGTTTTGTGTTACTTATTTTTTTCTTTAAGTTAATTATGAGAGTTTAAATAAAGTCGTAATAGCAACATCTTAATATTGAGGTGAGACTTTCACACAATACTTTGTTACATTATTTTTGAATTATTAAACTGTAGCACAAATTTAGTCATTTCAAATGATCCATTAGCAATGTATTTCATCTTTCATTAATTTTTTCTTTTGTTTTCTTTTTTTGGTTTGTCCCAAATTATAGGCTACTTTCCTTATTGAGATTATATTAATATCTTAATTTTTTAATATACCCCTATTTAATATGCATTGTTATCAACACATATGAACTACTTATAGTTTAATGTAGGGGTATATTAGGTAAAATGTAAACAAATTTATAGTTCCAACATATAATAATTATGTTTTCTTAATCCGTGTAAAAATAAAAATGAGTATATCTTTATGGGATATGGAGAGTATCAAACAAGAAATTATTATTTGAAACTTATCTAATAGGAAAATACTGACAATATGCGCACACGCACACCGAAACTAGTATACATATAAAAAGTAGAAGTGATGAGAGAGAAATATTAAATGCCATTTTTCCTTCAAAATGCACTTACAATTTTGGAAAAAAAGTAACTAAAATAAAAATATAATAAAATAAAAAATTGTGTAGATAATATTTGTTGAAAGCGGGCCCAAAGAAAGGTACATCGATCCACCAGCGAAGGCCCAATAATGACCCAATGGACCTTGACCCACAGCTAAGACCTAGAATATCACCTTGGGATGAATGCCGAGGTGGTATGTCAAGCAAACCTCTTTAGCCGACCTGGTTAACGCCCCGTCTGATGTGCTTTATACCCAGCCGGGGTGCTTTATGGCGTTGACCAGAAGAAAGAGATGGAGTCAGTGATGGGACGCTGCCTTTACCCAGACGTGACAGGCGCCCATCCCCTACGAAATGTAGCAATGATTACGGTTTGAAAAGCAAGATTGTCACATCCATAAGCTAGGGTGATGACAAGTGTAAAGTATGCCACGTGTCGCAATCCGAGACAAGAAGTTTCACTATAAATGAAGCACAATTGTCTCCAAGTAAAGGGTTAGCAATTTATCACTCTTAACTCTATATTTCTCTCACTCCCTTTTCTCTCTTTTACACACTTTTATCTCCCGTACCCAATATATATTTGCCTAAAATGAGCACTGACTTAGGCATCGGAGTGCAAACGGGAGCCACCTCGGCCCCCTTTGCAAGCTGATTGTTTGTCTTAGTGCGCAGGAGATCCACGTGTTCAAGAGGGAGGAGCTGAGACGTGTTGGTCCAAGGTCCAGCCGGATTTTGTGGTCAACATTTTGGCGCCGTCCGTGGGAAGCCATACTGCTAACCACGAAAACACATGATAAAAAGCCACACATAGAAAGGTAGCCCTGAAAAAGGACGAATAACCTCTTACAATAGAGCGGATAACTGCAAAGAGCTTTGAAAGATAAGCTGGTTGGCCTTGAAAAAGGTAGGAGCTTTGAAAGATAAGCTGGTTGGCCTTGAAAAAGGCAGGAGCTTTGAAAGGTAAGCTGGTTGGCCTTGAAAAAGGTAGGAGCTTTGAAAGATAAGCTGGTTGGCCTTGAAAAAGGTAAGAGCTTTGAAAGATAAGCTGGTTGGCCTTGAAAAAGGTAGGAGCTTTGAAAGATAAGCTGGTTGGCCTTGAAAAATGTAGGAGCTTTGAAAGATAAGCTGGTTGGCCTTGAAAAAGGTAGGAGCTTTGAAAGGTAAGCTGGTTGGCCTTGAAAAAGGTAGGAGCTTTGAAAGATAAGCTGGTTGGCCTTGAAAAAGGTAGGAGCTTTGAAAGATAAGCTGGTTGGCCTTGAAAAAGGTAGGAACTTTGAAACATAAGTTTAAACAACCTTGAAAAAGGTAGGAACTTTGAAACATAAGTTTAAACAACCTTGAAAAAGGTAAAGAACTTTGAAACATAAGTTTAAACAACCTTGAAAAAGGTAAAGAACTTTGAAACATAAGTTTAAACACCCTTGAAAAAGGTAAAGAACTTCGAAACATAAGTTTAACAACCTTGAAAAAGGTTTGAAGCAGCAAGACAAAGGTCTATCTATCCTTGAAAAGCAATCTAAAGAACAGAAATTCTTCTGAAACATGAATGAAAGTGACGATGATGTTAACCCCCGTAGGGGAGGAAGTGGCCGACACAACGAGGACGAAGTTCCTCAAGGACTCCATGAAAACGCCGACGAGGAAGTGGCACAACCTAATCCACCTCGCCGGCACCGAAATCGCCGCATGATGCGAGACATGACACTCATGGCGGCCCAAATGCTGGAGATGCAGAGGCAGCAAATAGAACAGACTGCTGCAATGAACGCCTTTATGGCCAGAGGGTATGCTGTGAACGAACCCGCAATGCCTCAGCAATACTCACAGCCACACTACTCACCATCCGAAGCGGCCACTATATCTTATTATTATCAGGATCCGCAGGCATACGCCGAAGTGGACTCCGAGCCCTTATACGAGCGAGACCCAGAACATGGAACACATGGGGAACAAAACCCACCCCCAGCTAGACGCAGGGAGGCTTCTCCCGCAAATTCCGGCAGTGTTTTCAGCCGAATAGGAGGGTTATTCAAGGGACGACGGGGACAAACGGACCCAGGTCGGCGCAATGCCGCAGAGCCCAGAAATAGGCGCGAGCGACGTGCTGAAGAAGCCTTGTCGCAGGATCAAATGTACCGGGACCAACAAGGTATGTGGGGAGAAATGATGGCATCAGTACATGAGCCTAGGAATAGGCAAGAAAGAAGAGCCGAAGCAGTTTGGACTAATCCTCGTAATGAATTACAGAGCCATGAAAGGCCAAACTACGTCCACGTTCCACCACCACAAAGGCAAGAGTACGCTCCGCCGCTCTATGGCCAATACCGTGATCCAGAGTATTCCGGTCACGACGAGAACAGCGAGCTGCGGTCATACGAGTTGGATAACGAAGAGGAAGTAAGTCCCTTCACAGAGGGCCTCCGTAGATGCCCCGTTCCCCATGACTTTGAGATGCCAGAAATGGCAAAATACTCTGGCCGAGGTGATCCTGATGATCACCTGTTAAATTACCGCGCCAGCATGGAAATAGCCGGGGCCACCCCGGCACTGAAATGTAAAGCTTTTGCTTTAACCCTTGAGGGAAGTGCCATACGATGGTATAAAAAACTCCCTCCTGGCAGCATCCACAGTTGGAGGGATATGAAAACTGCTTTTAAGAATGGCTTTGTTTCTTCCAGGCCTGGCCAACTCCCACTCCGACGCCTTCAGGATCTGAGGCAAGGAAGGGACGAATCTCTGAAAAGTTACCTAGCCAGATTTACTGAAGAAATGCATATCTGCGAAAATATCACAGAGGCGGAGATGTTTTCCGCCTTAAAAGGAGGGCTAGATATGACAAGCATGTTTTGGAGGGATGTCCGGAGCAGGAAACCAAGGGATTACAACACCCTGGTAGACCTGATGAAAGAAGAGATTGTATCGGAGGAAATGGCTAGGGCCAGAGATAATCACCCCCAAGGGAGATACAACCTTGGATATTCCAATGAAGCAGACCTCAAAAAGGGAGGAAACAAGGATGGGGTCCTCGGTAACCGAGGTGGTGCTCCTCGTCCATTTCCGGGGATAGGATCCAGCTTTGCAGCTGAAATCACGGAAGCTATTCCTCACTTGCACTCTACACCCCTTCTCAAAATCCTCACAGTGCTCAAGGGAGAGTGGAAAGCAGCCGAAGTGGAAAACAGCCCATGATTGGGGCTTACTGCGCCTACCACAGATATTACGATCACGCAACAGAGGATTGCAGGGAAATCTACATGCTAGCTGACCAAAAGGCGCAGGGGAGAAGGGGAGGTGACTTCCCCCCCGACACAGGGAGAACTCGAAAATCTGGTGGCCAGAAGTTCAATCGAGCTGATAGGAGAGCTCCGTGGAAGAATTCAACTAAAGAAAGAATTAACAATCATCAAAGAGACAGAAATAAGGGTCAAGACACCACCTCGGCACATGCTAAAGATACACGGGAACCACCTACGCCTGTGGCAGACCTCCCCATTCGTGAAATTGACACAATACTGGGAGGCCCCCACCCAGGTGGGAGCACAAACAACTCCCAAAAGAGGTATATAAGAGAGGCCAAGCAGCCCGCCAACGTGAACTATCATATCCATTCTCATCCTGTTGGGATTCCTCAGACGGAACCTATTACCTTCACACAAGACGATGCCGTTGGAGTGCACTTCCCGCACAACGACGCATTGGTTATCAGAGTGGTGGTGGCTCGAAATGGGCTATCATGAATGATGGTGGATGATGGTGCCTCGGTAAATGTGATATACGAGGCAACTTTTGATAAGATGGGGATTAGCACCCCACTTATTCCAGTCCCTGATCCATTATACGGTTTCACGGGGGACAGCATAACCCCCAGAGGATCCATAACACTTACGACTGAAGTAGGGCAGTCACCGACCCTCTCCAGAATTCCTATGGAATTTTTGGTAGTAGACAAAATCTCCTCCTACCATGGTTCAATTGGAAGGCCTGGCCTTATTGACTTGGGGGCTGTAACGCATACCAAATACATTTGCATGAAGTTCCCCACCGAGCATGGCGTTGCAACTGTAAGGGGAAGCCAAACAGAATCCCGGGCTTGTTACACAAATGCGATCCGGAAGTTTCAGGATCGAAGCCTGAACATGATCAGTGATGTAGCTATGGCCGAGGCTGCCCCAGACCCTGAAAGATTGGGTGAAGGGCCATCTGAAGATAAGGATGTCACGATGACCCTAAGGGAGGATTTAGCAGATCTAGACCCCAGGATGGCAGGTGACAATTGCCCCACCCCGGCCGAAAAGTTGGAATGCTTCGGCGTAGACCCACATGATCCAATCAAAGAATTACAGATCGGACTGGACCCGCCAACAGAATACAAGAGTCAATTAAAGGACTTCCTACTTCAAAACCTCGATGTATTCGCATGGAAGCATGGTGACATGGTTGGGATTGATCCTAAGGAGGCCTGTCACAGACTCCAGCTGGATCCCCGAAGCCCTGGGCACAGGCAAAAAAGAAGGCCCATGAGTTCGGACAAGTATGAGGCCTTGAAAGACGAGGTCGCAAAGCTACTGAAAAATGGCTTCATAAGAGAGTCCCGATATCCGAAGTGGGTGTCAAACCCTGTTTTAGTACCAAAACACAATGGGAAATTGCGGGTGTGCATTGATTTTTCTAATTTGAATCAGGCATGTCCCAAAGACAGCTTTCCATTGCCCCGGATTGATCAACTGGTCGACTCCACGGCGGGACACGAGTTGCTAAGCTTCATGGATGCATATTCCGGGTACAATCAGATTCCCATGCTCGAATCGGATGAAGAGCATACTTCATTTATCACAGATAGAGGACTCTATTGCTACAGAGCTATGCCATTTGGCTTGAAGAATGCGGGAGCTACTTATCAGAGGCTGGTAAACCGCATGTTCTCGAAACAATTGGGGAACACTATGGAGGTGTACGTTGACGACATGTTAGTCAAAAGCATGGTCGCTGCTGATCATATCCTCCATTTGTCAGAAGCCTTTGACGTTTTGAGAAGATATCGAATGAAACTCAATCCGGAAAAGTGTGCTTTCGGGGTAGCATCTGGGAAATTCCTCGGATTCATGGTGAATAAGAGGGGAATCGAAGCCAATCCGGACAAAATCAATGCTCTGCTAAACATGCAGTCGCCTCGGAACCCAAAAGAAGTGCAAAGCTTAACGGGAAGAATCGCGGCCCTGAACCGGTTCGTCTCAAAATCCACTGACAAATGCTTGCCATTTTTCAAGGTCCTGAAGGGGGGAAAGCGATTCCAATGGACACCAGAATGCGAGCAGGCGTTTGCCGACCTGAAAGCTTCTTTAGGCCGCCCCCCATTGCTATCAAAGCCAAAATCTGGCGAGCCTCTCTACCTATATTTGGCTGTATCTAAAGAGGCTGTTAGCTCAGTGCTAATCCGAGAGGAGGATGGGAACCAGTTACCAGTATATTATGTAAGCAAAGCCATGCTGGACGCCGAAGCGCGCTACCCAGATATGGAAAAACTTGCTCTCTCGTTGATCACAGCCTCACGTAAGCTTCGTCCCTACTTTCAGTCACACTCCATACAAGTGCTCACCAACTTTCCCATGAGACAAGTGTTGCAAAAACCAGACGTTTCTGGGAGGTTACTAAAATGGGCGATAGAAATCAGCCAGTTCGACCTACATTATGCGCCTCGGACCGCCGTAAAGGGTCTGGCGTTGGCAGACTTCGTAGTTGAATTCACCCATCCACCTGAGGTCGAAATGGTAGACAACACCGAGGACAGCCAACATGATGGACAGAAGTGGAAATTGTTCGTTGATGGGTCCTCGGCTGATGGACGATCCGGCGCAGGAATACTGTTAGTAAGCCCAGAAGGGTTTAAATTACACAGTGCAATCCGCTTTGGATTCAAAGCCTCCAACAATGTTGCTGAATACGAGGCAATATTAGCCGGGCTAAGACTTGCGAAAGCATTGAAGATTAAGTCCGTGGTGGCTAACAGTGATTCGCAGCTTGTTGTAAGCCAATTCAATGGGCAATTTTCTGTCAAAGAACCCTATATGGTCACTTACTTGAAGAAAGTAAGAGATTTAGCTATGCACTTCGGAAAAATGGAGTTACAGCACATTCCCAGAACAGAGAATTCCAACGCTGATGCTTTGGCCAAACTAGCAAGCAGCAGTGATTCGGAGCTCCACAATCTGATCCCTGTAGAGCACATGATGACCTCATCCATTGAGCCAGGACCGAAGATCCTGGCGATTGAAGAAGAGGGATCCTGGATGAACCCCCTAATTGCATATTTAAAGCATCAGACAGTTCCAAACGAGCCCGAAGCAGCTCGGAAATTGCGGAAATACTCTGCGAACTTCGTGCTCTTAGACGACTTACTTTATAAACGGAGTTACACCTCTCCTTTGCTAAGATGTGTGGAGCTATAGGAAGGGCAGTATGTGATGAGAGAAATCCATGAGGGCATCTGCGGAAACCACACCGGGGCTTTGTCGCTAGCTCGGAAAGCCCTCAAACAGGGATATTTTTGGCCTACTATGCGAAAGGATTCCCATGACTTTGTGCGGAAATGTGACAAATGCCAAAGACACGCGACCATACCACATCAGCCGCATCACGAGCTAACTGTGGTAACTAGCCCTTGGCCCTTTGCAAAGTGGGGGGTTGACATTATTGGTCCTATGCCCAGAGGAGCTGGTAACAATTGCTTTGCTATAGTAGCAATTGACTACTTCACCAAGTGGGTCGAAGCGGAACCTTTGATGAAGATCACCGAGGCCAACACCACCAAGTTCATTTGGAAAAATATCATATGCCGGTTCGGAATACCACATTCGCTGGTTAGTGACAATGCAAAACAGTTCAAAAACAAAAGCGTGGATGAGTTGTGTGACGATTTGGGAATCAGGAAGCTGTTCTCATCTCCACATCACCCACAGGCCAACGGGCAGGTTGAAGCGGTGAACAAGACCATAAAAAATACCCTGAAAAGGAAGTTGGAATTCAGAAAGGGCGCGTGGGTAGACGAGCTCCCACAGGTGTTATGGGCGCTTCGAACCACCTCGCACACTGCTACTGGTGAAACACCCTTCTCGCTGGCTTACGGAGCCGAGGCGGTATGCCCCGTTGAAATCGGAATCCCTACGCTTCGACAAACTCATTATGACGAAGTTAGAAACGAGGAAGCGCAAAGGGCCGGTTTAGACTTCTTAATGGAAAAGCGGAATGATTCCCAAGAGGTAATGACCAAATACCAGAAAAAGATGGCTCGATACTACAACAGAAGGGTGAAGAGCCGACGCTTTAATATTGGGGACTTGGTCCTCAAAAAGGTTCTTCCTTCAACACAGGAGCCAGGAGTAGGGACTCTGGGGCCTAACTGGGAAGGCCCTTACAAGGTTGTTGCCGAGGTGGTACCCGGAACATACATGATTGAGGACTTGTCTGGAGTTCCTCTATGTAATCCTTGGAACACGGACCACCTTCGCCGTTATTTTCAGTAAAACTAAATTCCTCTATGATTGCAACATTATCATATTATTTCAAAAAAATTGTGGGCGAGCTGCGTTAAAAGTTACGCCAATCTCTATTAGACAACCATCATGAATAAACGCACATTCTAAAATTATTTTGGTCATGACACCATACGCCCACACTATGCATAAAAATTGTTAAGGACAAGGAACTCTCATAAGGCTAAACTACGATCACCACGTAAGGATTGGGAGTTTTAATACAATAAATGCTTCGAAGCACTCAAAATCTAAGGTGCCGCACTCATTCACCGTCATTCACCGCACGATATGTTTGGAATCATTTAAATATAACCAAATGTTGTCACTTAGACCAAAATCCTTGGTGCGTTAAGTTAGTCCATACATACGGACAAAGCGTTTGCAAGATATACTAAGTGCTGTGTGCATAAGCGTAAAAGACAAACGTAAAAAATTCTTATGTTATTTTGGCCGCAAATACAACACGCCTCCGCCAGGCAAGATCTTTGCTAAAAACAAGGGACTCCGGTGAATTTACACTACGACATTAACAAAGGTTCATACAAAGATGTAAATGTAGGTGTCACAGAGTTTTAAGGTAAAATCGCTCAAAGGTTGGTCAAGATCAGAGCTAATTAGTAAAGGTATATCAACTGTGCCGGATCTGGGGGAATAGCAAATGATTAAACTTGAATAGAATTATTGCTGCAAAGTGATGACAAATCTGATCCGCTCATGAATGACCACATCGGATTTGAGGGACTAGCACACCCAAAATATGGCCATCCACGACCAAAGGTTTAGATATCGCCTTGGACTAAATGGTCGAGGAGGAAAAGGCACGGGAGCCCCTCCAGCCGAACTAAGTTATGCTTGTCCGAGGTGCTCTAAATCATGTGCATTTTACAAATCAAGACATTTACAGACAGACATTTACAATATGTGCATTTTACAAATCAAGACATTTACAGACAAACATTTACTTGGTCCCACATATCATCTTACAATTATGAAACTCGCACTTGGAAATACTCATGTTTAAGCAGTAAAGGAAAAACGTTGCTGCACCAAAATATGAATAAGCTGCTCCATTCATAAAAATGAGACGTGTACAATATAAAGTGCCGGGGGACTTACAAAAAGAAAGAAAAGAAGAAAACAAAAAGCTAAAGCTAACAAATACAGAAGAAGATTATTGTGGAGGAGGGACATCTTCCAAGGGGCCTCTATCAGACACGCCAAGAGGATCCGCAGGAGCATCTTGAGGCTCAGGGTACAAGGCTTCAATAGAGGACAGGTCCAAAACCGGATAAGCTTCCTTCACGTCCCCCAAAGCCATCCTGGCCCCTAGGTTCCTAAAGACCCTTTGCATCGCCTCGTACTCTGGGGTCTCTTCAAAAGTGTCCTTGAAGTTCTGGACAGCCTCAGACACTCGGGTACTTAAAGCATTCTCCACCCGTGTCATGACGGTCTGCTCTAGAACCTCAGTAATCCTAGTTTGCATGTGTTTTTCCAAAGAGGCAAGGTCCTCCTCCGCCTTTGCCTTGGCCTCCCGCTCCCTCCCCAATTCTTCATTCGCTGCTGCCGCCTCGGCTTCCAGCCTGAACTTAGCTGCGTTAGCGGTAGTCAGAGCCTCAGAGGCGATGAATTGGGCAGGGTTAGAATCATCCAGTTTCTTGCACAATGTTGCCACGTCAGACTCAGAGGCCAGGAGGTCGTGTTTCAACTTATCATTATCCTCCTGGAGCCGTTTGGCATTGGTCCTCTCCTCGGAGGAAGACTTTCGGGCTATGGCCAGCTGGGTCTTCAAATCATTTATCTCCTTTAGCATGTTGTCCGCATGCCAGAGAGCAGTTTCAGCATTCTTCTTGTCCCGCTGCGCCTCATCCACGGACGATTCCACCTCGTCAATAAGGGCCAGCGCCCGGGCATTCATGGCCTTAGCGGCGAGCAGCTTACGGGACGGACTGGCACTAGAAGAGAAGGCGGACCAGCCTTCCGTCCAAAATTGCTCGGTTATAAAGGCAGCCCGGGCTGGAGGTGAACTGGGAGAGTCAAACAGCGAAGGGCTGAAAGTGACATCCCTTGGGAGAATGCTGGTTTTGATGTGCTTGAGCTCCTTTGCCCCCTCCGGTGTCACTTCATAGGCCAAGCCTGGAATGGGCACAGAAGGCTCATCCTCTAGGTCTTCGATCATGGGAGGCGGAGGTGCAGAGGTGGATTCCTTGCCCTTACCTCTTCTGAGTCTCTTCAGGGGGGCGGGCTCCTCCTCAGGGGCATGTTCGAAAATGTCCTCGGACAAAGGAGGCGGCATTGAGACATCCTTAGCCTCCCTGTCTCTCTTGGATCCGCCCCTGTCAGACCTTTTCCCTTTCCCCTTTGGAAGGGCTCCCTTAGGGTCGGCCTCCTTTTCTGTGTTAGGCCTCTGAGGGCCCACAGGCAGCAGAGTAGGCGGTGGCATTAGGGCTGGAAGAGGGCCCTGAAGTTGGGCCGTAGACGCCTCGGAGACCTCCTTTGCCACCCCAACTTGCAGGTTGGTCAATACCGCCTTCTGTTTCCTTTCAACTTCACTACCATGGCGAAGTGCAGGGGGAATTTTTGTAGCCATGAGACGCTTCAAAGAAATCTTTGGAAAATCCTTAGAACCTAGCAAGAAAGAGAGGGAAATGAGGCTACAAACAGAAAAAGCATAAGATACAAAAGCAGTAACAAAGCAAACTCACCCATGGCTCGCATAAGACCGTGTTTGACGAATAGTTTGTTCTGCTGAATAACCCCTTGAAAGGTGCCCTTATAAGCGAACAAACGCCTAACTGCCGCTAAATCCGCGTCAGGGAGTAGGCGGGCAAAAATGTCCCTTGTCACAAATCAGAAGCGTGTTAAAAACCAGCAAAGGAAGATGAATGGAAAATAAAAACAAGTGACACATGACACTTGAGGACACTAAAGCAAACACAAGACTCACTAGGAAGGGAAAGAGTTCGGGGAACAGAAATTTCCGGACAAGGGTCCATAGGAGAACTCTGCCACTCCCCGGCCACCCAGAACCATTGATTCCTCCAGTTCTTTATGGAGGTAGGTTGGCCAGTAATAACAGGAGGATATGAGCCTCGAGGAGACAGATAGTACCAGTCCTTTACATCAGCCCTAACGTCCCTCTCCCTTCTCACTGACTTCTTCAGAGTGTACAAAGTATGAATAATGTATAGAGAGATGGGATAGTCGGGATTGACCTCATGCCACGCTAGCCAAGTGCCCACGGCTTGTGTCCAGAAATTAGGTGCTAACTGGTATGGGCACAAGTTATAACTCCTAAGCAGGGCCCTGAAGAAAGGATGCAGAGGTAACCTCATACCGCAGGACAAGGCATCGTAACATATGGCCGCTTGGCCTGAAGGAGGGCTACATGGTCGGCAAGAGGGCGTAGGATGCACTAAACGGACCCCTTCTGACATCCTGAACTTCGCCGAGGCCCCAGCTAAGTCAACTCCTCGGATTTCAGTGGCGACCTCGCTGCTCTCCCACAAATCTGGGTTTGGGTCAGGGTCCACGTGATATCCTGATATTTTGTTCACCAGGTCCACCCAACCTTCTACCTGGGCTATCTCCTCCACTGAGAGCCCCAACTCCTCTCTGTGCGCCCGGAAAGGGGCCCTGGTGTCCAAATCAAGATCCTGTGGGCCAGAAGAAGAACCTGTTGCTCCCTTTCTCCCCATGTCTCTATCACGTTTGCTTCGGAGTTCTCCTAGCACGGATTCCTCTTCAGACGACAGATGGGCCATGTAGTTCTGGTCTCTCTCTTCTTCGCTGTCAGAATCACTCAAATAAATTATACCGCTAGTTTTCCTATTCCTCCTCTTAATCTGCTCCCTAAAGAAGCGGGAACTAAAAACCGATAAAGAGATGGGGCAGAAACCTCTGACGAGAACCGCCATCGCTAACATTTCCTGTGAACCCGTTCCCCCAACTCTTTCCATTTTTTTTTCTTTTTGTTTTAAAGGAGAGTCAGACTCAACAAAAGAAAAACAAAGTACAAAAACAAAATTCTCAAACCCACAATGAGAAACTAAAAGTAAGAATGTCTTACATATACAGGGATAAAGAGATTTACCTTCAAAAGACGAATGCTTGACACTGTGCACTTGAAATGAAGAACTCGCCAAGGAAAACTGTGGAACGTTAAGGGTGGATGCTGGGTGGAAAACCCTAGAAGAAAAGACGCGAAACTCGCAAGGAAGAGAGAGACGGCGCAAGTTTTCGCGAAAGTATGGCTGAGAAGATTCTAAGAAAATGGTAAAAGGTGAAATGGTAAAATGAAGAAGGATTTATAGGCATCCTAACGGTCTAAATTCCTTGAGTTTCGTGAGCCGCATGATTAATGTGGGTAACCCATGCTTCTTGGAAAATGAGCTAATCAAAGCACCAGCCATCAAAGGGAGGAACAAAAACCGTTCAGCTACCACGGTGTATGCCACGCGCTGCGAAATGGTGCCCCCTCCCCTTTTATATATATATATTTCTTGGAAATAAATACCGATAGCTCCTCCGAATTGAATGCGCCGCCTAAGAAATGCGCTGAAATGATCCTGGCCGGTGGGGGGAGAGAAAATCCGAGGCATAAGGTCGGCTATGATGTGGATCCGAGCCTTACCTAAGGAATTTCTTCATTGAAATCCCTAAAAAGTTAACGCTGTGAAATCATGGCAAATCCTACACGACCATGAATGATCCCTTCGGATTTGAGGGACTAGTGTTGAAAGCGGGCCCAAAGAAAGGTACAGCGATCCACCAGCGAAGGCCCAATAATGGCCCAATGGACCTTGACCCACAGCTAAGACCTAGAATATCACCTTGGGATGAATGCCGAGGTGGTATGTCAAGCAAACCTCTTTAGCCAACCTGGTTAACGCCCCGTCCGATGTGCTTTATACCCAGCCGGGGTGCTTTATGGCGTTGACCAGAAGAAAGAGATGGAGTCAGTGATGGGACGCTGCCTTTACCCAGACGTGACAGGCGCCCATCCCCTACGAAATGTAGCAATGATTACGGTTTGAAAAGCAAGATTGTCACATCCATAAGCTAGGGTGATGACAAGTGTAAAGTATGCCACGTGTCGCAATCCGAGACAAGAAGTTTCACTATAAATGAAGCACAATTGTCTCCAAGTAAAGGGTTAGCAATTTCTCACTCTTAACTCTATATTTCTCTCACTCCCTTTTCTCTCTTTTACACACTTTTATCTCCCGCACCCAATATATATTTGCCTAAAATGAGCACTGACTTAGGCATCGGAGTGCAAACGGGAGCCACCTCGGCCCCCTTTGCAAGCTGATTGTTTGTCTTAGTGCGCAGGAGATTCACGTGTTCAAGAGGGAGGAGCTGAGACGTGTTGGTCCAAGGTCCAGCCGAATTTTGTGGTCAACAATATTTATTACCCTTTAAATAATAAATCATATTTCTTAAAATATATATTATGTATATTATTATTAACTATTTAATTAATAAATCCAAACCACTATTCAAAGGCTTTGTTTTTGTTTATAAACAAAATATTGTTGTTTTAGATATAAAATACATAGTTGAAAAATGGTTTAAAAAATATGTATAGTTAAAAAGTGAGTGAAAAAATTTATAGATAAAATTATCGAATGGATGCTTATATATTTAAGCGTTCTTAATTTTAATAATTGTGTAAAAATTATATGGTATAAAGTTTTCGATATAATTTATTGATCTCTCACGTTGTTTGATTGTTATATTATGATAATAATTGAAGATTTTTCATAATTATTATTTTAACTTATTGATTTTGTAAATAAAAGTATAATTTACAAATAGGGGCATTTTTTTTTAATTTTTAATAATTATTCTGATAGAATATCATTATTTTATGTATTTTTTATTTGTTTTGATTTAATTACGTAAATAAAAGTGTTAATATTTTAAAAACGCTTGTTAAAATTGATATTTCGGAAAACAAATTTTGTGCGTCGCACGGATAAATAGTGTAACCAAAACCACCAAGTTCACACCTACACCCAACGCCGCTCAGCCATCATGTCCCCACCCAGCGCCGCCATTATCCCCTTCGCCGCCGCCGTCCACTTCCCGCCAAAACCCCCCAATTCACCACCATTACCTCAATCGCAACACTGCTCCTCCCCCGAGCACAACCACTCAATTTCCCGTAGGAGTTTCGCCGTTTTACTCTCATCAATCGTCACTCTCCCACTCCCTTCTCTCCTTCTCCCACCTCCTCCAGCCACCGCGATCTCCTTCGGCATCTGTAGTCACTGTTTACTCCACCTCAATGCACATTTTTTTCCCCCGAAATAATAAAGCCCTAATTTTTATTTTCATTTTGTGTTTTTTATCTGATTAGCAGGACCAAAAGAATGGCTGAGAGAGCAGAAGAAGAAAACTGCAAAATTCCTATTAGCACCTGTTGATGCATCGAGAAACATACTTCAATCTGCATTCATCTTACTTAGTATATATATGATTTTATTTATTTATTTATTTGGTGTTGCATTTGAATTGGGCAAATGTGATTGATTTGGTTGGAATTTAACTGTTTGGATAGTGAAAAGTGAATTGAAATTTGGTGGAAATGATTGGGAGGATGTTCAGAAGTTGCTTAAATCTGCAGCTAGGGATTGTCTTCCTCAGGATAGGAATTCCTTTGTTGAGTTTCAATCCAATACCGGAGTTGAGGTAAACTTGTCTTCTGTCGTACTTGGATAGTTGGGTAGCTTATTTATTGTATTTCAGAATTTTACTGTATTCGTGTCCTTCAGGATTCTTGCAACTTGTTAGCCAAACCAGTTTCCAGATTCACACCCCAATACAATATCCTCCTCTTGGAAAAGATCAAGAACTGAAAACGATCAAAATGCACCAAACGATGAAATTCAGAGTGACAGAATTAATAAGAAGAGAGAGAATCGTCTGTTGCTTTTGTCCTAAATTTCTGAGGTCTTATTTCACGTACACATCAGCCAGCAGAAAATTGGATTACAATTTGGGTTATATTTTTCTTTTGTGAAATTTAAGATACACTGATACCATTTTACTGACTAAGAAAAACTAAACACAGTCACTGAAGAACATAATGTTTTTGTCCATTGTCCACTGCAGTCTGTCCTATCACACGAGCCATGCTCCGGGAGTATTCTTTAGTTCTTAAATGGTGTCTAAATGTAGCATTGTTTTGCATTGTATACATATGAAGTAGAACATATGTTTCACCACAACGAAGCACAGTATCTTGGCATGGCGCATCTGAATTGTTCCCTCAACCTTATCTCCCACTAAAGAGCCATAACCAAGAGACGCCTTTTCTCCTAAGATGAGAAAGTCAATCCTAATTCCTGTAGGGGCAATTTCCAAACTAAGTTCTCTTTATAAAAGGTATTAAACTAGGTTTTCAAACATAAGGAAAAATGCCCTACTTTTTCAACAATCCGTTTAGTTGTGGTTCCTTTTCAAACATATTCTACGAGTCAAAAATAAAAATAAAGTTCTAGTTGAAACTTCAGGGGCTTGTTTGAGAATTTTTGAAAACTTAAGTGAGTATGTTTCTTTGATGCCGGATTGGTTACTGTGCTTGTTTCTTAGTGATTGACTAGACCATTTAGCAATTTAGTGCAATAAAAGAGGATGAATGAGGGGAGGTCAAAGGAGAGAAGAATTTGGTTATATTGTTGCTCATAAATGAGCTTTGAATTCATAATCTGAATTCCTGACTTGTAGGTCTGCACATTTCGGTTGATTGTGAAAAATGCTGCTTCTTTGCTTGATGATAAAGATCCTATAAAGTTAGAAGCTGAAGCCAAGCTCAGTGATCTGATAAGGTGTGTTTGTATTACTTCTGTGAATATACTTCAGTTGCTGTTGCTAACATGCACTTCTTATCAAGAAATCTGTTCACTCTATTCGTGAAATAATGTTTCAGTTTTCCTCAAAATTGTAGATCATTTGCTGTTCTTAACGGCATGGCCAGAGAAACTGATATTCAAGTTGCTTCTAACAGGTATTAATAATCGAATTGTAAAATAATAGTGCATCACTACTTTTGGATTTATGAAAAAAAATTATAGTTCTTGATTTAAATCTGTAGTCCGAGTAGTGGGTCATTCGAGAGAATTAATAAGCAGAAACATAAGCAGGAAATGAACAAAGTACACACATATTTGTAATGATTACTTGGCGCTACAGGTTTCTATTACAAGGGAAGGGGGAACAAGAGTAAAGTTTTCTCAACCTCCCAGTCTGTCACACAAATGCATCTCCCCTTCAACCCTCAACTAATTTCTTTAAATAGTAAGAATATTAGGGGAACCTGATACATTTATGAATGCGTCGATCTACCTCTACAATATTTTGAAGCAGTGCAGCCTACTACCCTTGTGACCCTCTTCCATTGACCTTACTGTGAAGGTCTGATCTGCTGTTGGGTGCATAAGTTTACATCTGATATAGTTTTACAAATAGGAGCTCGACGTGCCACTCAGGTCTTGTATGAATATTCAAGAAGGGATGGAGTATATTGTATTTGCTTACATCAATCACGATGGCTAAACATGGTTTACTTGCTCTTTTTGCAGTAGACAAAGAATCGCAGATGCACTCGAGAACACAATATCTTCTTTGAATGACTTTGAGCAGGGTATCAAGAACTGTCTCGAAGTTTGATTGTTTTTGGTTTTTGAACTAAAAAGTATGAACATGCTCTTCCAGGGATAAGGTGGAAACAAATGAATCATGGGCAACATTCATGCTTTCTTCCTCTATGGATGAATTTTACTACCCCAATCAATGAAAAGAACGAGATTTAAGCACGAATCTCTTTTCTTTCTTGATTCTGTTGTGTACTATGATAATGTTTGTTTTGAGATGCTAATTTGGCGCGAATGAAAAATTTTCACTTATATAATCGTTATGCTGGGTTACTCTATTTAAACTCTTGTAAAGAAAAGATCAGCCAAACCCTTGTGGGGTGTATTAATGACAAGCAAATGGATGTTTCTTATGTTAGTGACAACACCAAAGCTTATATTTAATAAAGATGTTCGAGCATTTTTACATGTTCAAAGTGCGAATTTTACTTTGCTTTGTCTAACGAGTTTGAATAAAGCAATAGGCTTCATCTATTCTTACTTAAGTACTTTATAATGAATGGCTTGATCTCGCAATAAATCAATTAATCCATGTGAGAAACACTTCATTTTGATGCACACATGGTTTGTTTGTTTGTTTTTTTTTTCTCATTTTCATTTCTTGGATATAATTTCACGAGAATTTTACTTTTAATTAATTTCCAGGGGTAAGCTGCTTCCGGAGATCAATAAATTGAGGCCACAAGGTATTTCATTTTTGTCAACTTAACATTACATATTGAAGCTTAACGAGTGATAATCATACATTGTTTATTAGAGTCTGTTTGGTAATGCGATTTTTAGAAGTTTTTGTGATTTTTTTTTTTTTTTTTTTTTTTGATTTTTTAATGGATGTGTGATTTAAAAAGGTTTGAAAAGTCAAAAATTGTGTACTTGACTAAGAATGAATGATTGAAATTGAGTTGAAAAGTTGTGGTGAAATTTTTTATTTTAACAAACAAATTATTATTATTATTATGTTGTTGTTTTGCTTCTTTCTGTTCTCTTCTAATGTAATCAGCTAATAGCTATTGTTTGAACAATTATTTGTGACAACGTCGTAGCTTGCAATGGGAGAGATGAATGACTTTTGCACAAGATAAGGATGGTATTCTTTGTCCCCATAAAAAAATGATTGGTGGCTCTGCAGACTGCAGCTTTGTGTTGGCACTCGGCAGGGCAATGTTTTATATCTTGGTTTCTTTAGCTTGCTTTCTCCCACAAACAGCAGCACCATCTGAGCATAGAGGTGTCAAGATGGACGGTCGAACAGACCATTGAAAATCGGCTCGAATCGATTCGGGATCTCGGATCGACTTTTGACTTGAGCGGGTGGTTCATGGGTCAAGAAAATGTGAACCGCGAGTTTTACGAATCACATTTTTGCGGGTCCCGATTAACCCGTCGACATGTGAAAATATATATATATATATATATATATATATATATATATATATATATATATATATATAATTATTTTTATTAAATATGGTACAATGGAAAATATTCTTTTTTCTCTTTAATAAATAAGAAACATAATGTTTTTTTATAGTAGTAATTAGAAATGCATTTAATTGTTATTTGTTTTTATTGCATTTAACTTTACAAAGTCAGAAGTAATTTACGTAATATAAGATATAAATTTGAATTTTATGTAAGCATTTATTTATATAAATGTAAATTAACAAAAAATATTTTTTTGCTATAAATATAGAAAATTCTATATTTTTATTCATATGGATCAAATTGGAACGAATCGCGACCTGTATGGATTAGCGGACGGAGTTGGGTTATAGTTCAAAATTTGTGGGCGGACCCGGATTGATCCGTAAACCCGTTGCGGGCGGAGTTTTTTTCAAAATGGGTCCTTACTTGGCTCATATATTGATGGATCGACTCGATCCGAACGTGATCGAACTATCCGAATTGACACCTTTATGAACATCATTAAGCCAACTTTTAAAAGGTGGTGGATATCCCTCTCAATATTTGTTTTGAAGGTTGGGACCCGAGCTATCCAAAAAAGTAGTAGAGGTACAAATCAAACCGCTATAAGACGAGGAGTGATCAACAATGGTTTGATGTGGCACGTGTCTAGCACTATCGAATAGTACTTATCTTGTCCGTTTGGGCCCGAATTGCATGTTAGTTCATCGGGGTTGAAAAGAGTGTAGATGATTATTGATTATTTATCATGTTCTTCTTCAAGTAATTTAGCTGGTAGAATCATGTGGTTGGTATTTGTTTTTGCTAAGCTCTACATCGCTTTCATGAATTTGCAAGGCTCATCTACCTCGTTAAATGTAATCTTTTCGGATAAGGTTTTATAATTCTTGATCTAGTAGTCAATCTACCCCAATAAAGAAAAGAGATTATCTAACTGGAAATAATATTTTTATCTTGATTTCTCTCCATTCATGTGAAAACATTTATGATGTAATAATTCTTGTTAGGGTATGATATGGAAAAATTGTAGATACACAACCAAATAAACAAAGACTATATACAAATTAAATCTAATAATTTTCAGTTAATCAAAGTAATTTGATCAGTAAAAAGTTTAATATTTTATTGGTACGACTCAACTTATTTTTTAATATCTCTAATAAGAAAAAAACTTATTATTTAGGAAAGTAACTTCTAATCGTAATTCTATTTTGCTCAAAGGGCTGCCTCCATTACTATTTAATGCTCTGTTCGATAACACTGTCAACGTTTATAAATTAATTTTTTGTTATTTTTCAAGTAAAATGTAGGATAAAAAAATGGATACAAAAAATGTGTGGTTAATAAGTGATTTGAGAAACTGTAATATTTATAAATTAGCTTATAAATTATAATGATTACGTTATAAAATTGAATGTTATTTATAAATTCCCATCGACAAATTTGTACATATGTCGATGTCGAGGACCGATTTGAAATTAACCCATCACATGACGGGTGATAATCTATGAGTCGAGTTTAGAACATTTTTAATGTGATTAAGTCGTACTTGAGAGAGTATACCACACATTACATGTGGATGTGTTTTTCTTAGAATATTCAAACGGACCCAATCAAGAATTTCAATATTTTAGCACACAAAAAATGTACTTATATCCTCCGTAATCCCTTTCAGGCAGGAAGGAAAAAAAAAAAAAAAAAAGACCTACTCCAACATGTTTTAGATGCACTGTTTAAAAATTAAAATTAACTATTTCCATTTCCTGCAGCTTTCTATTTCAAGAAGGGTAATGATACGTACATACACCGCGTCCTCACTGTAGCTTCTTGGAATTTTTATTGCAATTAAATTCAGTCCATATCCATTAAACTATTTCACAAAACTAATCAATTCTTTAATTTAATTTATTAAATTTTGCAGAAGCAACAAACTAGCAAGATATTATATGGAAAAATTTGTAAGCTTCTGACTTCTGTTACCACTCTCTCTCTCTCTCTCTCTCTCTTTGGGTTTTGTTTATTATGTAGGCTGGTTTGTGTGACACGTGTATTTCTTTTTATACTGTCCGTAATCTTTTTTGGCATCCTTTTCTCCCCATGTCCACCCAACACCCCTCGCGGCGCTCTCTTCTTGACCAGCTACTCTTGTGTATATGTTAATAAAATGATCGAAAATAGCTTGGTATGTTTCTTGATTTCTAAGAAACCCATATATTTCCACTTTTTTATCCACTGTTTTATTCATTATGGCATAAGAAATTTTTTTCTTATGAATTTCTGTTATGGGTTTAACTTATTTTCATTAATTAGCTTTTTTGCTTCTCTGTAAAATTAGGTTTTTTTATTTCTAGATTGAATGTTTTTGATTGAAACAGTTAATATTTCATGAAATTACTTTTTGATCCATGTTTAATTTTGTTGGTATGGTCAAAATATTAGGCTGGTAGTTAAGTTTGTATTCTCCTTTCCGAGTATTAAGGATCTCAGTTCTATAGATCAGGTTCTTCTGCTGCTTCCAATTTTCATTACTATTTCTAACATTATTTAACTTTGTATTTCTCTGATTGAGGTATTTATCATAGGTTTATTGAATTTTTGGGTTTTCATTTTTTTTTTTTCCCTTTCATTTCACTGATTCGTACTAAATAACGATCTAATGAATTGAATTGCCTGGAAAGTTTGTGAAGATTCCCGTGGAAAGAAATGTTTCATTAAACCTAGTTAGTTTGTCTGTAATCTGTTACTGATTCCTTCAATACTTGGCGTTTATTAATGTATATATTGAAACAGGGCGTCCCAGGATTTGTATATTGCTTTTGTCTGGTTCCATCGATGTTCTTGAAGGAGTTTGGTGCAAAATAAGTTCAAGAAAGATGGAGAATTCTTATGAAACGCGTAGCAATGGACATGTGAATGATCCCAGCCTTCAAATTATCCGGCATCCATTATACCAATCCTTGAGCAAGTTTTCGTTGCCTTGGTTTGATATACGAGTGTACTATGTAAGAATCAGCAATTTCAGGGTTGATGATTCGACCCCAAAAACTCTCACTCTCAATCATATCCCTTTGATCCATGACACGCTCCTTGAAGTGAACGGTGTAAGATGTTCGATTGAGTCAGAAGGAGTTTCTTGCCTCCTTCGAAGGGATAGGGTGGATAAGAAATCTGAAGAGGCTACATTTGTTAGCACGGATAGTATAAGATTAAATGGTAGTGCAAGGTTTGAAGTTTTAAATATGAAGGAGCTCGTGCTCTCCGGGATTTTGGAAATGGCCCATGCCAACGGTTCTATCAGGGAATCAAACAATTTGGCCCGGAGGTGGAGCATTAATTGTGAATCAGTAATGACTGGTGGCACTGGATTTCTCAAGGGGAAACACATAACTGGCGTTGAATCATCGCCACCTACAGTCGAAGTTTACGTTGCGGGTTGTTTCTCGGGAACACCTATCATATTAACAAAGACGTTGCAGCTTAATCATGCGAAGAAACATAAAAAGGGAATGTTAGATATGATTCCAGAATGTGAAGCCTCTGGATCCCATGAAGATGTTGCATCTGGACATGATCTAGAGGTAATGTTGTTCAATAATGGGTTTAGAGCATTTTTTGACAGCACTGGATAGTATAAAATAATAAAAGAAGCTAAAATCTTGTTACGCCATCGAGTTTAGTTCAATATTGCATACCAAACCAAATTTGCACTGAGCATTTGACATATATAGTCTTGCATTCTCAATCATTCTATTTATTGCGTTTCTTCATGCTAATGGAAAACACAGCTAGTTGAACACACCATGAAAACTATCTATCCCATAACTCTTGTGCTTTGCTCAATGCTCCTAGCATTCCCTATATGTATTACAGCAATAATTTGAAATGCAGAGTAGCAATAACCAGTATATCTGGCATTGAGAAATATTCATATCCAGAATTATTATACTAATTATGTGTGTGCAATTCTTGAATGTACTGTTTCGGTCACGAACTAATTGTCTTCAAAGTTTAACCTATACTATTGCAGCAATTGATTAATGCACTACTTGTTAATGTAGTCCTAATGTTTATACACAAAGCACAAGCATGAATATGAGCACGAGATCCTGTCATTTTATCTTATCGATCTGTTCTTGCTTTATGCTTGCTTCCTCTTGCGAAACATGTTTCTTTGCAATGTAAAGGCTATTTTTTCGTTAGAAATTGAATCTTAGACTATAAGTAGAGTCTTATCCTCAACATGTAATAAGGGTATGGGCAGGCAGGTACAATTTTGTAATAACATTCTCCTTCTATCAATGGTGAAATACTTATTATCCATTAGATCATAATGGATATATATTTACGTATGTTGCCTATGTTAAATGGAGCTTTTGTCAATAGTGAAATACTTGTTTTAGACATTAAATGTTATATGTTTATTTAAGAACATCGATATTGGACTCCGAGACATGCTATTGAACCGTATATTCTTTAGACTGAAGGATTGGATTGGTCACATCCATGTCCTAAGTGTCGTGTATCTAATATTTGTATAGAAGCCTAACAAGAAAGGTTTACGTATATAAACTTTTACAATTTACTCTTAGTTTATACTCCCTCTATCACGTGAAGGTCGACTTATTCCTATTTTCTGGTAGGTTAAGAAATGTCAAATAATATGATTGGAAAAGTAAATTTTACACACAATTTTCCTAATGTACACTTATTCAATACTTACTCACTCTTTAATCTATATAGCCATTAAATTATTATTGAAACAAGATAAACATTAACTCTTTAGTTCATTGAATCAATAAGGAAATGAACGATTTCCCTAATACACCCTTAATTTTACACTCACTTTCCTAATATACCTTTAATTTTCTAGACAAGAATTAAGTTTCTAGTCGATGAGAAATTTGAAAAATTAATCGACAGATTAATTTGAACCCCTCAATTCTTTAATTAAATGCACAATAAATTTATGTAATTTATCATAACATTTGGAAAAGTATAAATTTATCTGGATTAATGACAAAGCACATTAAATAAGGGTATATTAAGAAATGAAAAAAAATTAAATACCCAATCAACAAGGTAAATAGACTATAATTTAGGACAAATGAATAAGGAATACAAATATTTCTTCACGGGACGGAGGGGGTATGTTTTAATAAATTGTTATTTAATCTTTGGTTGTGAGCATTAAATTTGAAGTCACATATGATTTACGTTTGAAGATGTTTGGTACATAGGACTCGAGGTATAATAGACAAGGTTTTAACTTTTGTTCTCTTATGTTGTTGATTACTGTACTCCACCTTACTGAACAAACCACTTTTTTTTCTCTTATGTTGTAATATATTTTCATCCATATTCTATCAATAAAATAATCAACTCCTAAACCCAAAAAAGTTTCTCACTTTTTAACCATACATTCTTCAAGATTTACTATTACAAAATGCATTTCTTATAAATAATGGTAATCAAACCATGGCTAAAGTAGGAAAAAAAAAAAATATTGTCTTTTATTGTCTAATCTTACATATCACAGCCAAATTGCAATATTTTCATTATACCATTTTCAGGTTGCAGAGTACACAAGTTATAAATCAGAAAGCGAGGAAGACTATAATAACCTTTATTGGAGACGGACCGAATATATCGAAGGTGAAGACGGGGAACTTTCATGGTTTAATGCTGGTGTTCGTGTGGGTGTTGGCATTGGCCTTGGCATTTGCTTGGGGGTTGGAATTGGAGTTGGTTTATTGGTCCGTACATACCGAACAACAACTCGAAACTTTAAAAGGCGTTAGCAGATCTTGGTAAGTGTGCTCTTTCTTCTTTTGAGCGAGGGATTAGCGCCCGACTATCTTTGTAGAACATGGCTCTCTTCTTTCTACACCGTCCTCGATCTACAGGCTAACACAGCCATTATGATGATCATTTTTGAATGCAAATTTTCTTAATGTTTATTTTTGAAAATATGGGAAAGCCAAACGAAAAAAGGTCTCTACTCGATCAATTTATTGGACTGTCTTGAGTTCTTTTCGGGTGCTGATTTTACATATATTTTTATTTTGGAAGGAATTCTCACGATGTTAATTGTTTTGAAGAGAATGTTGGTAAATACAGAGGGTGCAAGCATTCAAAAAGTTTTATTTATTGTATTGTAATTGTGTTTTTTTTCTTGATGTGTGATATAGTCACTGCTCCTGTGACCGTACGGCTGATCACCCCCTCACGTAGAGGGAGTACGTGAGGGGACGGTCAGTCGCACGGTGACTATCATTTTTCTTCTTTCTTTGCGTTGAGATTTTAGTGCTTAATAATTTTTAGGGTACAACTCAAGTAATTTTCATTTTTTTTTCCTCCAGAAATTTTTCTCACTTTCAATTTAGCATATGCTTGGCATCATTTTATTTATAAACGGCCAGATAACAATATTCATTGGATCAACTTTTTAAAAAGTCAACTATTTCAAATAGTCAAATATTTTTACCTACCACTTTTTACTTTAAAAAGAAGGATCAGCTAAATGTTGTTATATCGATATTTATAAATAATATATATAAGCAATTGTTTATAAATGAGTTGTCAAATAGAGACTATAAAGTTACAAATGGACTTTGTGGCTTCAACAATATTAATTTAGAGCTAGTAAAAAATAAATTTACCAAAATAATAAAAGTATTATCAATTAGAATATATATATATATATATATATATATATAGTCATCGCAAGGAAGTATTGATATTGTACTTCTTATCGGGGTAACTATAATTTATGGTATTCGCATGTAAATGTTAGTTATTGATGTGAAATTAAATATAAGTTAAGAAACATACATGACGATTATCATTTGTGACTGTCGCCTCATCCATTTTTATCAATTCAAGTGATGGAATTTGATGGATTAACCTGGTTGAGTAAATTAGAAGTATAGTTGCTTGATTGAAATTGCTATATACGGTATACCGTCTAAAATGTAATTATTATTTTTACCTCCGATGCAGCATTGCGTTATTATATACTCTCCTTGTCCTACATAAATAGACCTGCTTTCATTTTCACAAAGTTTAAGAAAATGTATTTAATTTATTTTTCCTAACATACCATACATTGAATGATGGTTTAGATAGAAGTAATTTACATATGTTGATAACAATAAATATACAAAGGGGTATATTAAATATTAAGAAATTAAATATACTCATTGGCGGACCTATAATTGGTCCTAGAGGGGCCTATTATATATATATTTTAAAGTTGGGAAGACTATGAAAATAGTGAACTAGTTCGTAAAATGTTAAATTTCCATTTTTTAATTCCTTTCTTGGTGACTTTGTTGAATATTTATGATTTATGTATAATAAAAAAAAATACTGAATTTGCTAATGAATTAGATTTATGAACTTATGATTCATGGTTATAAAGGCTGGATTTTGAATTATTTAGGATTTACGAAGTGTAATGTAGTGACTTTGTTGAATATTTGCGTATTTTCAGTAACCAGTGAATCAGTCTGTTGAATATTTGCATACAATTGTGATTCCTAACCAATTTGTATATTTGCAGTATGATTTATGAATTGGTATTTGTTGAATATTTAGTACATTTATCTTGCGTCGATTTGAATTTTTTTCGATCTTTTCCTTTAAAAAAAAAAAAAAAAACTTCGGAGGCTCTTCTCCCGAACTCCCATAAAGTCCGTCGCAAAACACATGTTCTTCTTTGTTCCCCACTATAATAAAATATTTGCGTCCGCCATTGAATATACTCTCTACAAAGAAAGTGGTATGTAATTCGAGGGAAATGAATAGAAAAAAATAAGTCTTTTTTATGGGAGGACGAAATATTAATTTATTAATTAATGGATCATTATGGTATTGTTCTTCATATTATTTCCAAGTTGTTCCCAACGGTAACACAATTTCTTTTATCAAAGTTGTTTCTGGTACACTTGATTTGAGATATTCGAAGTTCTCTTTTCCTGTTCATTTCATGACTATCTCATTTACTTACGTAGTTTAACATCTAGACTAGATAATTATTGTTTTAAATATTAGTGTATAGTTCTAACTCATATTCAATATATGAGAATTTCAAATACTTTCAACTTACCCTGCAAGAAAATAAGAATTTGATCTGTATACGAGTTTAACTCCTACTTTTTAAGAAGATAATTCATACTTGTGCTGACTGACTGTTCTTGAGTACTATCTCACATTATACAACGATCACTTCTTGTAATAACTAGTGAGACGTACTTACATCTTTTTAATGGTGTGTTTAATAGCATAATATAAAAATAGATTCAATATTTTGAGAGATGAGAAATTGAATCGAAAACCATATAATAAGAAATTTGTATTTTAAATCAAAGTCAAATATGCAGGATACACATACATGTTAAAATCAAAGTACAAAAAGAAATAAAAAAAATTAAATAAATACGAAAAAATTGAAATAATCAATTGGGGAAAAAATGAAAAGAAAAGAAGGGATCAATTGGCTTAGACAGCTCAATACGGCTTAGACAGCTCAATTGATTTCAATTGACTTATGAATGGTTGATTTTAAAGCAACTTTTTTTTTATTTATAGGGAAGGGAAGTAGCACTCCAAATTACAAGACCAAGGAACCTAATAGTGACAACATATCTAAATAATAGATATGCTTGTAATAATTTTTGTTTTGGGGCTTACATATACTCATCTATTTTGTTATAATATAAATTGTGAAGGATTTTAGACAAAATATGCTGTTTGCAAATCTTATCAATAGGACAATGCACAGAATAGGCCGTTGTCGTCATAAACGTTGTGGAATAGACTGACCTCGAAGGATTTCATCAAATTAGAATTTTGATCGGCTAGGGTGCCCGATCCAGCATATTCGGTAAATCATTTATAAACTGTTGTTTATAAATATTGTTTATATATAACGACATAACAACATTTGATTGGTTCATTTTTTAGAAAAAAAAAAATGGTGGGCAAAAATCTTTGACCACCAAAGTTGAGGACTTTTCAAAATAAAAATGAAAAATTGTTCAATGAGATGTTAACACGTGACCCTTTATATATAAAATTTATAAACAAATTTTATAAAAGAGAGGATTATTTAAATTCATGACCACACCCGATCGAGTAATTTAGCTATCAATGTAAATAGTTGAAATGTAGATCATAATCATTCACCATTTTTCTCATGATTCTCAACACTACTGAGCCTAAAAAGGTAACATCTAGAGCCTCCAAAATGTATTTGTCATCATATAAGATTACATGATGATTTTTGGTAAAATTTGATATTGATCCCCAGTTCCACTCTAGTCATATGTCTTTTATTTACTATATTATTACACCTGGAAATCATTCATGAAGAATCTAATCCTTAATTATTCGTCCCACTGAAGGAATTCCCTGGTCAAAGAATAATGAGGTAAGTGCAGGAAGAGCGGTCTACACTGATAACTATAACAAATCAAAAATGATGTTGAGTGGCTTCGAGCATAGTTCAGTTACCAAAGGTTGAAGTGACGTAATGTCCCGCGCTGACAGTCACAGGATGGGGGGTTCGAATCCTGACAATTACTTCGGATTCGACCTCCTTTTGATGGAAATCAATTGGAAAAAGCTTTAGACCCTAAATAATTGAGGCACATCTCACGATTTACCTCATTCACCAAGACTCAGGCCAATACCGTAGAATATGTTTCTAAGGGTGCAGGGTGAGAGACTTGCTTTTTAACTTCGCTTACCAAGATGATGTTGAGTGGAGCTACTTACCTACCCTATAGTGGAGAGAAGAAAAAGTTGAAAGAAGCGGTCTAACATTGATTTTATTAATGAATGGTCGAAATATATAGTTACTTAAAAGTAAACTGAAAACTAGCCATACTTTCTTTATTATTTTGAGGTCGTTTTCAGTTTTTATTTTTGAAAATAAAACGCGTTTTCTTTATTATTTTCGAAAATGTAATTTAGAAGAAAAAAAAATTGTACACATAATGTAAAAGAAATTCAAAACGTGGAAAATGCTTTATTTTTTTTTATTTATTTTTTTTATCTTAGCTTGGAACTAAGCTTAGAATAAAGTTTTATTGAATTCAATATCAATATTACTGAAAACATTCAGTGGGAATACTTGTTGCTACATGCCGAAGTATAGAGTTTATCCTATGTATAATTATTTTGGCTTAGGACAGCTTGCATCCATTTTATTGAGCCAAAATCTTTGTGTCATTATTTTGTTTTCATGGACTCATGTTTAATTGTGACTTGAATATGAATCTGACAACAATAATTAGATAAGCTAATTTCTTATAATATTTTTGGGACTTGATTACTTTATTTATTTTTATAATATTTTCTAGTCATTATTAAATTAGTCCAATAAAAATTAGATAAGCTAATTTCCCATAATAGAAAATAAATCTTCAAAAGACAATTTTTTTTTTTAATATAATTCAACCCACAAGCAAATTAATTACAAATAGTCAAAGTAGTATTCTGCATAATTTCAAACAAAACGTGTTTTTTTAAGTTTACATTTTTTAGAAACAATTTTCAGAAATGACAAATAAAACGTATTTTCAGCAAATTTTAAAAAAGAAAATGAAATTAGAAAATAAGAAATGTTTTCAAAAATAAAAACAAAAAATGAAACACAAACAGAATGCCACCTAAAATTTCAAAATAAAATAAAGTAAGAAAAGAGTCATGCAGTGAAAGTTAAAAAGTTGTATTCATAAAGGTTGAACAACAATCCTAACGGCCTCACTGTCCCACGCCTAGAGTCTTGCGAAGAGGTAAATATTGGGATGTGCCTCAATTAGTTAGGGTCTAAAACTTGTCAACTAGAATTCTCAGACCATAAGAAAGCCAAATAAAAAACAATTGTCAGGATTCGAACTCCCCACCTTATTGCTGCCAGCAATGCAATTTTTTTTATGTCACTTCAGTCTTTACCAACCGAGCTATACCTCGGGGGGTTAAAAAAAAACGATTGTATTCATATTTAAATATGTGATCATATGAGCATTAAAAAAAAAGTAGAAGTACTAAACTTCCTGGTTGAGCCTTAGACACTTAGGAGCTGTTTTTTTGCTTTTTTGATGTCGTTTTCTATTTTTATTTTCGATAATATTAAAAATGTGTTCTTTTTAACATTATCGAAAACGTGTTTCAGAAAACGAAAAAAGATTTGTATATAAAACGCAAAACGTCCAAAACCTCATTTTGGGCGTTTTCAGTATATTTCAACTAAAAATATTCAAAACGCGTTTTTTTTTTTTTTTTTTTTTTTTGAGAATTACCCTAACTTGAAATTAAGCCAAAATAAAGTTTTATTAAATTCAATATCAACATTACAAAAAATATTCAGTGATAATTCTTGTTGTTATTTGTTAGAAATATAGAGATGGATACAGATGGATGATTTTAGGGTAACATTTCAAAAAAATGCCTTGAACATGGACTCTGTGTGATTATTTTGGCTTAGAATCACTTGCATCCATTTTATTGAAACAAATTCTTTGTGTGATTATTTTGTTTACATGGACTTAGCCTCAAGTTTAATTGTGATTCGAACATGAATTTGACAACAATAATTAAATAAGGTAATTTCTTGTAATCTTTTGGGACTTGATCATTAATGACTTTATCAATTTTTGTAATATTTTTTAGTCATTATTAAATCAGTCCAATAAAAATTAGATACGCTAATTTCTTATGATAGAAAATAAATCTTCAAGAGACGATTTTTAATAATTTAATCTACAATCAAATTAATTACAAATAGTTAAAGTAGTATTCTTCAGAATTTCAAACATAACGTGTTTTTCTAATTTTTCATTTTTAGAAACAGTTTTCAGAAATGAAAAACAGAACCAGTTTTAGCAAATTTAAAAATAAGAAATGAAAATAGAAAATAGAAAACGTTTTTAAAAACAACAACAGAAAATTAAATATAAACAGAATGTCACTTTAACTTCAAGACTTGAATTTCTAATGAGGGTTATTAGCCTAAGTAAAGCTTGAAGGTCTAGTTACTCAAATAAAGAGAGGATCACTGCAGTACGAGGCAGTGATTTTCATTGGTTAACTCAATTTAACTTGAACGGAAAAGAAATTAGTGGTGAAAATTAACCTTAAAGAAAGAACAAGTTTACCATGTGCATCTAATGAAAAAAGAAAGAAAGTATTTGACCATTTAGGGTCGAAAAATAATCAACATTAGAGTTTATGGTGACTGAATTAAGTCAATTGACTATGCATATAAACACTCGATTTAATATTGGATAAACGGATGAATTGATTTTGGTGGCACCTTGGTAGTCGTTTATAAATTTTTGAAGCGATTTTAAAATGCGAGACAAAATGACAAACTATCTAATTAAATTATTTGTATTTTGTCTGTGCATGTTGAGTAGTTAATTTTTTTTTTCCCAAGGACAAATAATATTTAAGCCTTGAGATATTTGATAAATGTGAAGTCTACACTTATTCGGACAGTCAAAAATAGATATTTGAGTCAATTTGATGAAATTACTATTTAAATATAGTTAAATATCAATTGTTGTAGAATAAACTTGAGTTTGGACGTATATTGATGAAAAGAAGTGAAAACCGACCAAATAAATATAAGGGAGAAGAAAATTGAAGAGCTGCAAAGTTCGGAGACGAAATTGTATAGCTTCAAAGTTGATTTGAACCAAGAATCGGTAATTGAAGATTACATGGACTAAATTGGATGAAACTGAGAGTTGAAAGACTCAAAATAAAAAGAAGAAGAAATCAATGACCAACATGCACACAAGGAAATTAAACTTTATACCTAGTGATCGTAAGGGCTGGACAGAAGGATGCATTGGCCAAAATTGCATAAATGTGCGATCGCAGGATTATCCCATGTGATCAAAGAGGAAAAATTAATTATTTTATTCCTCAAGTCAAAACTCTTTGTGTAAAACAACTGAACCAAATTTATAACCTACTTTAGCCCTTGTTTGAGATCCATTAGTTGGGAAAAATTATGGTTTTAAATAGTATTTTTGGGAGGATGTGTGGTTAAGAAATATTTGAAAAGACAAAAACGGGTAGGGCTTGACTAAAATAGATGATTGACATTAATCGTTGAATAAATTTGGTTTACAAAAAATGAGGGCCAAACGGAGGCTTAATTTCAAGACTTTGATGTTGAATAGTTGTTTATCTTGAATTATATTATAGTTTCTTATGCTTTTTAATTTCGTATAACCTCCGTCTTGTAAATTTGTATATAAATAAGTTTATAAATCATATATTTATTGAAATCACTTTTAAATATACACATTTGTCAAACTATTTTTTAACAACATATTTTATTTCAAAAATATCACATTATTTATTTAAAAACAAAGCTTTTTACCAAACAGAGGTTTAATAAATGAATCGATGTGTTATAGAGAAAGAATATAAAGTGTAACAAAATTTAACAATTCAAATAAATTGATGGGCTCAAACGGGATCTAAAACTCAATGTGCCATGTGTCGGTTGTGGGTTAAGTATGGGTGAGTTGCATCTCACTGTCCACTCACCCATAGGATGTGGGTTATGGATTTTATAAGAGACCCACCATTTTCCTAGCAAATAGTCGAAATAAATATGGTAAGACTTTAATCATTATTGAAAGTAGTTAAGCCTTCATTTGATAAATTTATAAATAATAAATTTCTCCAAACCTTTTTTTAATCACATATTTCTCTAAATTACTTTTCAACCACATATTTACCTCTAAAATATCATATTTTTTGTCTATAAATAAATTGTTTTTACCAAACAGAGGCTTTATAAACAATATAATTTTCAAACCACTTTTTAATCATACACATTTTTTTTCACTTATTAACCACACAAATTACCTCAAAAATATAAATAAATCAATTTATAATTGATACATTATTACAAAATAAAGCCATACTGCCATAGTATGCTGGTATTGGAAACATTTTTGTGACTTTTTAAGGAAAAAGTTACGCATCATTTTCACATTCATTTATATCTATATCTATTCTACATATAAAAGAGATTAAAGATAGAGAAGCCTTTTTGGATATTAATGCCTCCGTCTATATTTTAAAAATACTATACGTCCTTTAATTACGAAATTGATGGTTTTGTTTCCAACCCTCCATGGCTCCATTACCCCTCCTTTATATGTTCAAATTTTCTTGTTATTTTATTTTATTTTTTTAATTGTCCATATCCATATTTTAAAATCACTTTATGACCTTTAATTACAAAATTGATGGTTTTGTTTCCACCTCTTCATTACCCCTACTTTTCATTACCCAATTTAAGAATTAGAACTCTATGAATCCCATCCATATAGTTTATTCGCTTATATCGTCTCTTAAATTTTTAGGTTGTCCATTGTAGTTATCTTCTTCCACATTGAATGAATCTACTAAAAAATAAGCTTCAGTATGTTCAAAAAACTTTTCTAAACGTTTTTTTCTTCACATTTTTGGCAATAATTCATTGCGATGAGACTTTTGAACCAATTGATTTATTTACAATGTGTAATTTCTTACCTCTACTGTTGTTGCTGTCGACACCAAATCCATGAAGGAAGATTTTTTAACGCCCTAGTCTACATGGGCCGAAACGTCACTAAAACATTTATATTATAGTCCGTAAGATTAGAAATCTACTAATTAAATAATTAAATTATATTGCGAAAAATAGGATAGTAGAAATTTAGGGAATTTTTTTTTTTTAAAAAAAAAACATTTAAAAGATGTCTGATGCAAACATCAAACAAGGAAAGTTGCAGCTCCACTGGTGAAATGTACAACCTTAATACCCTAGTTCTAGGGGTTCAACCCCAAGGAAAGTTGCATTTTATTTTCTCTTTGCATCATTGATGATTAAAAATTCATTTGACCTAGCAAACCACTTCGTCCTTTAATGAAATTTTAACTGTATGTAAAAGACTCTCTCATACAACATATCAAAAATTGGCTTCCGTTGACAACATACGTAGTACTAAAATAATTTTTTCAAACACTGTTTCGACTCCACTTGAAAATCAAACTATGTAATTTTACCTAAAGTGACAACAATTCCTACATACCTGGGAATTACTTTATTTCAAGTTTATATGATAGACATGTCATTAAGTTATCAAACCTCATTGGCTTCATCTAAACATACCAAGTAACAGGTGAGATATGAAGTTTTGAAACAAAGGGCAAAAGCTGGGCAAAAGTTGGAAACTCGGAAAGAAAACTGCGACGCACACCGCTTTTTAAAAATTTGTGCAGACCTTTATATAACTCTGAAATAAGTGATTCTTGTGCTCGAAGAAACATAATTTAATGAAGAGTGTCACCGTATCTTCAGAATTTAATTCCAAGGTCCGTGTTATGAACAGTAACATCCCCGAAGTTGACTGAATAGGTTAGTTTTGGCACTATTTTTCTTTTCTTTTACCCCTGTTTTGAATCCTTAAGTTGCACAAACATTCCACATAAAATGTGCCTTCAACATAACAAATTAAACATTCATTATCATGGCAAGAAAATCAAACTTGATGCATAATAATGTGAAGATCCAAATATGGTTTACTCATTTTGTCGTCTTTAAAGAAAAACTCCAGCACGCATCTCCATCGTTCAACTGCCATCCACAACACCAAACCACCAATGCAACCTGTAAAAGGGAGTTAACCCATGAGCCGAAACTCAATAAATGTCATAGGTGCATTCCATTATCAAGTTTTTTTTTTTTTTTTTAAAAAATCTATAGTTTCATACCATTGCACGTAGTTGGATTTCCTGTAAAATCCATATTCTATAGTATTACCATAACACGTAGAGCCTAAGAATGATCATTCATCTATAGTGTTGACGAAGCACCATACCCAAAGGTACCATTCTTTCATAACTTTTGAGAATTTCATAACTTGAAAACGGAATAACCGCTCGCACCTCTACCTACCTCAATTCAAAAGTATTGGATGTCTAAGCTTGGATGGTGAATGGTGTGAACCAATATTATAAATTCGATCACTTTTTTGCTTTGAACTTTAAACGTTCCTCAACAATGAGATTTTCGTGTGTTTGTGATATGTGAAGCTAAGCAACTTGCACATTATCTTAGAAGACCTCTTTTATAGTAGAAAGAACATGAATCGGTAAAATGAACTGTAATCACCATTTCTACCTCTCGAGACGTGAAACAGGTCTCTCATTTATACATTAATTACATTATTTTAATGTTTTGCTTAAAGGGAATAAATGAAGAATAATTGTGTTAATTAATTGACCTCTTTATTTCATCTTCAATGTAAAAACTTGTTTCTTGACATTTATATGTTCGTGTGTCTATATATATATATATATATATATATATATATATATATATATCTTCACGCATTTAGGAGGAAGGAAAATAGTAAATTAATGCATATATATAAAAATAAAGTACATGCAAAAAATAACACATATAGTTTCCCGCTCAAAACAACTTTCTAAATTTAAAAATTTATGCAAAAAATAAAAATAAAAAATGTAACAAATATTTTAGCAATTATTATGGTACATGACATTAGAATTCGTGTTATGCTATTATTGACATCAAGATTTTAATTTATTTTAATGTATACTTTTTTTTTTGTAATAATTATTATTCACTTGATAATTATTTTATTATATTTAAGTCGAAAAATATGTAATATGAGTGTCAAATCGAATATCTCAATGAGAAGTTTAATACAAGTTAACAAGTGAGAACAAAATGTAAACATATTATCTGTAAAATCTTCTCAAAGATCAAATGTAAAATTTTTTATATTTTTTAAACTCAATATCTCATTCATTTTAAATTATATCATTTTAATTCTATAATATTATATATAAACTATTTTTTGTATTAATTATTATTCTCTTTATAATTATTGTATTATTTTGAAGTCGAAAAATATGCAATATGGGTGTCAAATCGAAGATTTCAACTAGAAGTTTAATACCAAATAATAAGTAAGAGCAAACTGAAAATATGTTGTCCGTAAAATCATCTCAAAGATCAAATCGTCCCGAAGTTTCTTGATCTGCTTTCTCCTCTTAAAAATCAATTGCATTTTTTTAAAATTCATAAAAAAAGTTATCAATACCACATAAATATTTTTCCTTTAAAAATAGAAATAAAAGAAAATGAAATAGGAGCGTTTATTAATCAATTTTTTTCTTTCTTTTTCATTTTAATAAAGTTCTGAGTGTATATCACAGATATTTCTATTTTTTCACTTATTACAAATTCTATTTAAATGTGATTTTGTTCTCTCTTTAAACTTTAAGTTAATTTAAATTACAATGTTTAAAAGAAATTTCCTGGAACGGTAAACATAAAAAAATTAAGGTATGAAAATCAATTATAATTTTTTTAAAATTTGTAAAAAAAAAAAAAAAATTGTCACTATTATATAAATATTTTTCTTTAAAAATAAAAAATGAAAAAGAATAAAATAGAGCATTCATCTTTCTTCACGTGATAATTGTAAAAAAAAATTAAGGTGTGTAATTGTATATGTTTTTTCATTTTTGTAATAAATTATCTTTCTTCATTTCTCATTTTTAATTAAATATTCATTTCATCTGTTAACATATAAATTCGATATATTTGAGTAACAAATGATCCTGCATCACACGGGTGTAACACTAGTGTGTTTAAAATATAGGTTTTTGTACCTTTGGTCCCCATCTTCAATAGAGTATTTACAAAATTAAATAAACTTTATAAATATACTTTTGAAAGATACAGATGGGTCTTTCTATAAATAAATTATACAACATAGCCCCTTACGTGAACATAATATTAACTTTTCTTATAAAGTTTATCATTTGAATAATATTAATAATCCAATCCTATATATTTTAAAATAATTTAATAAGACATTCACTTAACAAAAAAACATGCATGATGGCTCGAACCCAGGCTGCTTATGTGCACCATGCCTTTTATCATTATATCAAGCAACCCTTCATTAACTAAAAAGTGCAACTAAATTTAATTGAAGGCAATTGATAAATTTGTTTGGACTAGCATTGGACTTTTTTTTTATCTTATGTCGATTGAACATAATGTTTGTCTGTGGGCTAGGCTCACGATGCTAAATCGTCTCCTTTTAATATACACTAAAAACGATAAAAGTTTTCGGGTTTTACAGGTTTGGTTTTCACAGAAAATTCAATAATTTAATCTTTAAAATAACCTCTCTCTGAATGTTTATTTGGTAAATATATAATGAATTTGTACGTGTTTTTGTTTTTTTTTTAAGATAAAAATATCGGAGGAAGCTAAAGGAACACATGTAGAGACTTTGAAGCAGAAAAAATGTTAAATTAACAGCAAAAGAGGAACAGAAGGGTGAGGTCAAGACTTCAAAAGACGATCAAGATACGAGGTTTAACCCTTTTTATTTTTTTATGTTGTGAAACAATATTCCTTTTTTTGTACAAATCTCTCACCATTTTTGCTTTTATTTCAACTTTCAAAAATGGATGCTCCGAATCAACTGCTTATAAGAATATGAAGGAGTGGCCTCATTCTTAAATGCATTTAGAGTATTTAGGAGGGTATCCCAAACATAGAATTTGATGGATTTTAGAATTTCATAACATTTCACGTAGCCTCAATTTGAAATTTTATAGATTCCATCAAGATCCAAGGTCCTCAACATGGATTTCAATTAATTCTATAAAATTCCGGTGTACTCAAAATTCTGTGGATCTCGACGAATTTCTAATTTTAATGAAATTGAATGGATTGTGATGGATTTAAACAAAAATCCAACCATGACCCCTCAGAATTCGAATTCCATGCCTTCCATTTAATATGGTATTACCAAACATTTATCACTTTATTATATTTAATGTATAGTTCCTCCCAAACCCTAGATAGATCTGCAGGTCACCACCTCTCCATGCCAAAATTCTGTGTGTTATGAAATGTTTTCTGGTTTATACTTGTGAATTTACAACATGATAATTTGCGTCGTACCAAGATAAAGAAGATTTTCAGAATTGCTTTGATAGTAGGAACTTAGCCCCAGTTTGGCACTAATGTTTGAAAACTCATTTATGTGACCCACAATTTTTATAAACTTTTCATTTATATATTTCATCAATTTTTAGCAAAAGAATTATTTTTTGCAAGACCAAACAGGGGCTTATACTAGACTAATGGCTGTTATAAAGCATTAAAGCTAATGTCCATTCCAAGATTATATATCTAGCTTTATCCATGAAATTGTTTATGATAAATTAAATAGTGAAATAAGAAAGACCTTTATTATATATGTTCTGCTGGACCTGAAAGGGGAGCAGGAAAAACATAAGTCTCCTTTAATGTTTCTTATACAAATTATTTCATTGTTTCGATTGTGATAGGTAGGTAGGATTGGATAGCATTTTATTTTTTAATTAATGACATAGTTCGAATATTTTTGCTTTTTTTTATTTTTATTTTTTTGATGATCACTTAAAGAAATTTTGCTAATTTATTTTTACTTTGTCTCAAATTCACGTTCAACTTACAAAAAATAATAATAAATAAATTACTCGACAAGAGATAAAAGTAAATGAAAAAATTCATGGAAAATTTCATATTGAGGACACACACATGCAACAAATTCCAACAAAATTTAATAAAGTCCATTAAAATCTATAGAATAGAATTTCATTAGAACTTGAGAGATTCTATGGAAATCTATTAAAATCCATAAATTCTATGAGAATGCATCAATCTAAAAAATTCTATTAAATTTTATGTTGAGGAGACCCCTCTGGAAGAGTATGTTACAAGAATAAATAAGTATGCTGGTAAATGTAGTCTGTAGGATATTAACCAAATTTTAAGGATACGAAACAAATAATCTCAAAGTCCAAATATATGTTCAATTAAGCTTGTTCAATTGTTTTATTTAGAATTAAAAGAAGTTCCACACGTAGCAACATGTCTAGCATTTCAAGATAACTTTTAAAGAAATGCTTAGTAGGCTTTTGATACTTTTACAGAGGTTAGGAAAATTTTCTTCTAAAAAGAATTTTGGGGTGATTCAAGTTGGAGAAGTTAGACTTATGTGTAGTTATTTTTCAGATTTGAATAATGGAGTTAATTATTTTGTTAAATTGTAAATTAATAAATTATCTTCGTTTTATGTTTTTTATTTTCATACAAAATGGATGATAATAGTCAGACTCAAAATACTCCATGATCTGAACGACAATCTATAGCCTCTAGTCGTGGAAAGACCGATCCAGCTAGGGAACATGTTAGCTTAAGTACCGATATTGATGGTAAACGAATAATTACTTGTCTTACAATTTTTGTCTAGAAAATAGGAAAATCTAGAATTAGAATGTTAAGCCCTCCCTAAAATATTTATAGATTTTATTTTGTTTTATTTTATTTTTGTTTTTCCAGATTACAAACAGACTCAAATCAGTCTTTGACTAAGAGTAAAATAATGTAGCTTATAAGTAAAATGGAGCTGAGTAACAGAAATTTGAAAGAAGAGCAAAATAATTAGATGTTTAGAAGCATGTACTTCACAAAGCCATACTGATATACAACCTTTATCCAAAGCTATACTGATACTTAATGAAATAAAAACACTGATACACAACTTTTAGAAGTATACTTCACAAAATTAACAATTTATATATTATTACTTCAACAATAGAGACAATGGTCATTAATTGTTTGTATGGACTAATGATTTTGCAATTGCGTTGCAACTTGCAACGGATGCTCATTCTTGGCATTACATTTGGTGTTTCCTCGGAGTTGTCTTCTCATACTGGCTCGTCAATGTCTTTATAATCATCTTTATGGGTGAATTTACTCTGTATTTTCTCTTATAAACAAGTTTTTTTCCATGAAATAACTGGCAATGGAATGGTTAGTTTAATATATGTTGTATTGAACTTTTACTTGAGAATGATTTATTGTAAAAAAGATTGCTATTTGACTTGTTTATAAAGAAGCACTAATCATTTGTCCTTTCTAAGCTATAGAATAAATTTGAAGGGAAAAGTTATGATGCAAGCAAGGACTTCATCATGGTCCTTTGTTAAGGGGATTGAGACAATTTACATGTTAGTGCAATATTATAGAGCTATAGACAAATAACAATTGTTCAAGTTCTGTTATAAGTAGATTTGATATATAATTATATGGAAAATACAAATCTGGATAAGTGGATTTCTCATTTTAGATAAATTTGGGAAATAGAGGATGAATATATTAAAAAATCTACCTTCACGAGTCTTTTATTTTTATGAAGGGAGGTGTTGCATAAGGCTGGACAAAAAAATCGCAAAACTGCAATCGAACCTAACTCGTTGATTTGAAACCGCATGGACCCAATGATGCGAACCCTTTGGTGATTAAACCAAAAATTCCCACGACAATTTTTGTATCAATCCAAGAAAGCTAAAGTGGTTAAATAAACATAAACTCAAGCTTACTCTAACCAAAATTCCAAGGAATAATCCTTAACCCAATGGAAAGAAATAAACAAGTTCATAAATTTCTTTCAACAACACAAGATTCATAAAATCCACATGAAGTTGAGCATAATTTCTCAAAAGAGAAAAAGATTAAGTTGAGGAATTTTACCTCACAAATGCTCTCCAAAGAGACTTCATTGTTCATACATTCTAACTTGTAGGGTTTGAAAGAAAATGAGTATTAATAGTACAAATATGAAAGAAAAATAAAGAAAATATGAAAAACAGTAGAAAACACGCATTTTTGAATGTTTCAGTAACTTTCGGTCGACCAAAATGGCCCACCGAACTCCATTTCGGTCGATCGAAAATTGTCAACCGAAATTGACTACAAGCGCCTTCTTCAATATTTTGATCATAACTTTTGATCCCGATGTCCGATTGAGGCGATTCAAAATGATCTGGAAACTAGACGAAAAGAGCTACAATTCTTCTAGAAATAGTGAACCTCAAAATCGGACTTTATCTTTGTAAAAACATTAATTGAATCCGAACTTGATTCAATCTTCATGTCTTTGCTCCCAATTTGATTCTAGGCTTCTTTTCTTGGCTTGATCTCTTGTTTAAGTATTGAATCTGTTGGGTGGATTTGTGAATAGTGACGCCAAATAAGTAGAATGAAAATTTGTAAATCCAAGCCGAAATTTTGGACAGAGTAACGGCAAGGAAAAACACAAATAAGAAGAATAAGAAATGACAAAGCCGAGGCAAGAGTTGGACTCTTTGTCCTTAAGTCGAATTTGCCCCGCAACGGTTCCTACGGATAACGGCAATTGACTCCCAAGATACAACGGCTTCACTTGTGTTTGTAGCACTCCAAAACACAAGTACAACGAACCAAATTTGTCTTATGTACTCCAAATGATGCAATGAAAGAATATCAAAACAAATGAAATGATTTGATTTTGGAGAGAAGTGAGGATGTTGAGATGTTTTGCATATCAAAAGTGAGGAATAGGACACCCAAATGGTCCTATATATAGATCATGAAAGGGTGTGGACGAAGTGGTTGAGGCCCAAACCATGCACCCTTTCCAAACAATGCACCTTTATGAAAAGGTGTCATTTGGCCGGACAACCGTGCGGTCGCACGGTCTTACTCAAAAAATCGGATATTAATTGACGTGTGGTCGCACGGTTTACGAACCATGCGGCCGCACGGTCAAAATTTTGACCTGATTTTCGTCATTTTCTGTAATTTCTCATTCATCCGATATTGGTTTTCGAAATGCCAAATATACCCTTAAATACATGCAGAGAAATCAAAATTCTCTTTCGGGGGCGTTTCCCCCGAGCCCCCACGAGGGGCGCTGCCCCCTCTACCCCCGCAACCTGACCGGGCAGGTCGATCCCCGTTTGTGCTCCCCGAAGCGGCGAAGTGGCAAACAATTGCCTAAACGGATTGAGCCGAGCTTTTGAGTATTTGGCCGAAGTCGACACGAAGTCACTTTAATCGATTTTCAATTCTCGATTTATTAACCAATATCCAACAGAAACTTCTTTCAAATGGCCCATAGTTGACCTAGAGCTCCGCAAACATCCACTTCAAAAATTGTTTGGCTCGAATGACTGATTTTCCTTATCGAGCCTTCTATGATTCTCATCATACCCTCCTTCTTCAGGATGATTCGTTCCGAATCATAGGTTTGTTCATGATGCTTCTTGCACCTCCTGGATCAAAAGGAAAATTATGGCCTCCATGTATCTTGATCAACCAATAGTTCTTAACAACTTTGGAGAGGTGGAATGATCGAATCATAAACTCCTTTGGACATATGTGGTGTGGTCCAAAGTCCAAAGTGCAATTATCTTGAAAAATATACTTAAGCAAAATGGGATGGGAAATGTTAGTTTCTCCATGTACAAGGTACGGATCTTTGTATTCATGAGGAGTCACCACCACTCCATCAAATTCAACAACGAGACTCTTCACTTCACCTCCTATTTTCTTCTCGCCCTCTTGCTTATCCAACACCTCAAAATTTTTATTTCCATGTTCATTCACTTCCCCCATACTTTCAATCAACTCTCCCACATTTTTACTCTTAACAACCCCCTCTACATTGGTAAGTTCATGCACCCCCTCAACAAAATTTTTATCATCCATGTGAAAAGTTGGAGTTTGTTCAACTACTCCAATCTTCATGTCTCCCTCCTTCTTCTCAACTTCCTTACCCCGGGACACTTCTTGCAATTTAGCTTCAACCTCATTATCACTCCCCTTTTGCATTCCAACATTATATTTACAACCTCATGCAATGAATTTTTCTTCTAAAATTTTCATTTGCTTCTTAAAGTCCAACATATGATCATTCTTCCCATGGGATGATGGAATCTTCATTTTAACACTAGCAATATTTTCATCCATCCCATCCCTACCATTATGCTTCCTTATATGACCTCGATCAAGCCTCATATCAAACTCCCTATCACACCTCTCTCCTCTACTCCTACCCATGTTCCACTTTTGTTCTATACCCCCATCATCATCAAACTCGTCCCTAACTTTTCTATTACTCCTTAGTAATGGGATTCATCTCCTTGCCTCCAATCTATCCAACCTATCCAACCTCCCTTCAATGTCCTCTACTTGCTTAGTAAAAGTGGTTGAAAGAGTTTGCAACATCTCACACAAGTCTTGAGTTTGAGCATTAGAGTTTTGCTCACTTTGTGTAATTGGATGGATCATGTTGTGCAAGTGTGGAGTGTCCTCACAAAGAATTCATTTCACTCGTGTTTCACTCAATCCCTAAAGAATGTAATCAACTACACCAAGAAAATTAAATATTATGAAGATTCAAACCATAATCAAGGAAGAGATGTAGAAATTGATGAGCAAAAATAGCAAGTGAAATTTATAGTTTGCTACAACAAAGAAGATGTATTATGGATTTATGGGACAATGTTTTCAAGAGTTTGATCACAATAGACTTGATAAAAGTAACAAGTAACCAAATAGGAAAGTATTTGGTGTTTGAAAAGTAGATTCTAAAATGAAAGTTTTCTTTGGGGAATTTTAACAAACAGTTTGTAGGCAAATTTTGGAATACATAGAAATGCAAATGTTTGGCCCATGGACATCCCCAATAATCTCAAATACATCAATCAATCAAGATACCCAATATGTAGGAATCATGAAATACTCAAGGGCATACAAATTTTCCAATTTTTCAATTTTTTTTTTTATATAACAACAATAATGTAAAGATAGGTTTACCAAATTAGAGTCAAGCTCTGATACCAAATGATGCAAACCCCTTTGCTGATTAAATCAAAAATTCCCACAACAATTTTTGTATCAACCCAAGAAAGTTAAAGTGGTAAAATAAACCTAAACTCAAGCTTACTCTAACCAAAATTCCAAGGAATAATCCTTAACCCAATGAAAAGAAATAAACAAGTTCATAGATTTCTTTCATCAACACAAGATTCATAAAATCCACATGAAGTTGTGCATAATTTCTCAAAAGAGAAACAAGATTAAGTTGAGGAATTTTACCTCGCAAATGCTCTCCAAAGAGGCTTCATTGTTCATACATTCCAACTTGTAGGGTTTGAAAGAAAATGAGTATTAATAGTACAAATATGAAAGAAAAATAAATAAAATATGAAAAACAGTAGAAAATGCGCATTTTTGAACGTTTCAGTAACTTTCGGTCGACCAAAATGGTCAACCGAACTCCATTTCGGTCGATCGAAAATTGTCAACCGAAATTGACTGCAAGCGCCTTCTTTAGTATTTTGATCATAACTTTTGATCTCGATGTCCGATTGAGGCGATTCAAAATGATCTGAAAACTAGACGAAAAGAGCTACAATTATTCTAGAATAATGAACCTCAAACTCGGACTTTATCTTTGTCAAAACATTAATTGAATTCCGAACTTGATTCAATCTTCATTGTCTTTGCTCCCAATTTGATTCTAGGCTTCTTTTCTTGGCTTGATCTCTTGTTTAAGTATTGAATCTTCTTTCAAATGGCCCATAGTTGACCCGGAGCTCCACAAAAATCCACTTCAAAAATTGTTTGGCTCGAATGATTGATTTTTCTTGTCGAGCCTTCTATGATTTTCATCACCGAAGGTTTTATTTTCCTCAAAATGAACCAAACCGTTTCAACGGTTTAGGTTTTGATTTTCAAAAATTGCAAAAAATCGAACAAAACCACTTTTATTTTTTAATTAAAAATTAATTTTATTAATTTGAATTTACTTTCCACAAAAAAAAAAAAAAAAAAAAAAATCAAATTTAACTAATAAAATAAAATTCTCGTTTTTATCTTTTCTCGTTTATATATTTTCTCGTTGTCATTGCATTATGATGATCTCAAAAAGACTGTTAGTTTTTTAAGTTGGAGATTTTGTTTTTTCTTTACATAGAAATAAATTTTAGTAATCATCTAACATGAATTTCCTATGAAATTCTTAAAATCACAATTAATTGTTTAGCAACCTACAAAGTTTTGTAAACCTTCTGAATCATAAATACCATTCCTACTCAACTTCCATAAGAGATGAATAATGCAATCTAGGTAAGGTGAGAGTTCTTGAAAACTCATCACCTTAATGAGGACATTCTTAATAGTAATTGATATCTCGATGATGACCTATATAGTTTGAGAAAGATGTTCTATTATCGAACCAAGAGACGGATTAGTTACAACATCCTTTACTATTTTCTTACTAACTAATGATTTTTATGGATCAGTATGATGACCAATCTCATGCAAGAAAATTCACAAACCACTCAATCGAAAAAGCTGCTCAATCTCATTTACTCTTAAATAACCTACATTAAAAAGATACTCAAAAATCATTGACAAAAAAAAGGCTATCAGAAAAGGAAATCGAGATTCTCAACTTCATATTATACATGAAATTTTATATTACCACCCCCCAAAAAATGCTCAATTCCAGTATGTCAGAATTTTAAGCTAATCTCTTACTGCATGGTAGGGCATACATTTATAACCTAAATGAGATTGACATCGAAAGAGAACTTGTTAATAGTATAATGTTCTTTATGAATAATAATCAATTACAATTAGATGTATATGTATATGTATATTTGACTAGTGCATTTAATGCTATGTTATCACTTGCAATGATAACGAGGTAAACAAAGAATCAAAGAATGTAACGATATATTAGTTTATATTAACTTATTTTATCTTTATATATTAAGAAATACGAATTAACTTGACATCTAAAATATGTTATATTAAGTCAATAGGTAAACCATACATTAAAATCAAATCAAATCGCAAAAAATTGTTTGGTTTGTAAAATGGAATGGTTTGGAAAAATATCAAACAACTTAAAATGATTTAATTTGAAAATATGTCACAAATCGTCCAAACTTAACCGCATTTATCCCTAGTGTTGCATAGAGATATTAGGCAAGCAATGTGTTACATAATACAAACACGATCAAGAAATTGGCCAATCAATCTCGGCTTGGTCAGAATGTACCAGTATGAATAATTGGCTAACAAGACCCCAAGTCATGGGCTTTGTGGGTTACATGACACCGGAACTAGTTAGGACAGGAAACCGATGTTTTTGATTTTAGGGGTTGTTACTTCGGAGGAGGTGCGCGGGCAAAAACCTATAGAACAAAGGAAGCAAAGCCTGTTCGCATGGGTTTATGGGCTAATGGAACGAGGCGAATTGATTAATGAAAAAGGTGTAGCCCACACCCTGAGGGCTCGAACCGACCACGCCCAAGGCCCTTGGTTCGGGAAGGTAAATTCAGGTTATGCCTTCAAGTAGCCAGGGTGGAAGGACTTATGGTAAGCATGAGCAAATCTCAATAACTCCCGCTTGTCACAAGACCAATTCCACCTTGCGGGGAATCGAACCAAGCACACAGCCGCGTTGAGCACTTACCACCCATCCCCATTACCACTTGAAGATATGCCCTGGGGGCAGGCGAATTGATTAATGCATTAGACGATAGATTGAAATACTACAAACAAAGTCCCCACTCTTTACAAGGTCCATTTTTATTGATGCTACTATGCCTGTATTATACTTAACTAGTAATCGCACCCGTGCGATGCACGGAATAAATAATATTTATTGAATAAGTTATAAAAATACAATACCCGATAAAAATAATACAATAAAAAAATAATAATAATAACTTGCATACACAAATTGTGAATAATTTGTAATTTCATTTCTCCCTATAAGATTTCTTACTTTAATGCATAAATTGTATATTCAATATACAATCAAAAAAAAAAAAAAAAAGAAAAGTTATGAATTGCATTTTTTTAACAGTTAATTGTTCATTATCTAGTTTCCTTAGTTTATTTATTCATATAAAATTGATTATTCAAAAATAAATTTTTTTTTTAATGTTCATTCACAACCACATATTATTAAAAACTAATTTTTCACAATTGCACATATTACTTTTTAACCACACATTCTAAAAAAAGAAAATCAATTTTTAACCACTCAATTGATTGATTTGACAATTATTTATTTTTTATACTACCTTCTTTCACTTTCAATCACACATTTAAAACAATTTCTATAGTTTATATCAAACTTACTCATATTCAATGGTTTCAAATACAATGTGACATTTTATTTTTCACCAACTATTGAAAATTGCCATGTTACCCACACACACAAAAAACTATTTTTTGTACATGTTAAATAAATGTATAGACTATATTTTATTTTTAAATATAATAAGTTTGATAAAACCTTATATTTTTATTTTCTATAAAATTCAATGAATTAATTATTAAAGTCTGTAGTATATATTTTACAAATTGATGTTATTTTAAATTTATAAAAATTAAAAAATAGATAAATGAATAAAATGAGTAAATTTATAAAATTAATTCCAAAATTACCAAAGAGTTTATCGAAACCTGCAGTTGTAGAAATTAAAATGATTCAATTGAATTTATTTAGAAAAATCGAATATCATTATTTCTTTTAATTTGATAAGAAGAAAGATTTGAAATTAATCATTTATGTCAAATTGAAGTTAGGTAAGAAATGATAAATATCATTTTATGTCTTAGATGAGATAAATTAAAAAGATTAGATATTGAAAAAAGTAAAAAGTATAAGTAAAACTTTTACCTTTATTATTTGAGGCAATTTTAAGAATGATATATTTAGAGTTTACTCTCATTTGTTAACTTATATTGAAATTCTCGTTAAGATTACGAATTTGACACCTATATTGCATATTTTTTGACGAAAAAATATTACAATAATTATCAAAAGAATAAAAATAATATACAATTTGATCTTTTAATAGATTTTTTATTTTTTACAATCAATAAATCATTTATTACATGTCACTTATAATTAATTTTGCATTAATTGAAGTTTCCTAATTCAATTATTAAAATAATTAATAAAATTACAAAGTTTCCTAAAATAGCAGGAAAAAATGGCGGGAAACTATGTATGGGTTTTTTTGACGGCTATACTATTATTATATATATTAAGATTAATCTCCTTGTATTGTCAACGAAATGCTTTTATACACGTAATGATTTCCTTAACAAACATTTAGCATGTTTTTTTTTTTTTTTTTTTTTAAAAAAAAAACATTACTCATAACGTGGGAAAAATTTACACAATTATAATTTTTGTTTAGTATCTAAACCTTTACCTTGATGAAAAATTCCTTAATAAGTTAGAAATTAAAAAAATAAATAAATCTGAATTAAGAATTCGAAATATAATTTTTTAATTAAATCAAGACTTCCAATTGAATGAGTAAGGGACTCATTTCATCGTATAATACAATGTCAAACTCACGTTTAAATAAGAGAAACGTACATAACTATACAGCTAAAAGTATCACTTTTTAAACCTAACAAACTTATGATTTTTTTTTTTTTTTTTTTTTTTTAAATTAGGTGTTAATAAGTAATTTATAAATATAATATTATATACAATATAAAAATAATTATCATTTATATATTAAATTAAAACTTATATAATATTAAATGATAAAACTCAAACATAACTAACCCAAAACCCGTCCTCCCCGCCACCGAGACCCCACCCCACCCCACTCGGTCACAATTAAGGGTAGGTAAAAAACCCGAAACCGATATGACCGAACTGGAATCGAACCGAACTGAAAAAATCGGAACCGTATGGTTTTTAAAAAATAAAATAGAAAATCGATTTTGGAACCAAGAACCGATTGGTTCTCGGTTCCGCCTTTAGAACCCAAAAATCGAAGTAAGAACCAGGTATTTGATCCTTGTTTATTTTTTTATGGTTTTAATTTGTTATCCTAAAATTAAAAATCAAAATAATTTGTAAATAATTAAGTTCTTTTTATGAAGTTTGTTACGTCTCTACATCACTATAACCTTTAACTTCACACTTGAACTGAAATTCTTAGTAAATGAAAATAGAATGAGACTAACTTATTAATAAGCCAAGTTGTAAATGATCACGATGAAGTTAATTAAATATTTAAATACAAATATAAAATAATTAATAATAATGCATTTAATACTCATGATACTCCTCGGCCTCGGTAAGCCCTCGAAAAAATAATTATTATTGTAGAACCGAAACCGAATGGTTTGATTTTAGTTTGGTTCTTGCGATTTAATGAAACCAAATGGTTTCATTTTATAAGAATCAAAAGTATGGTTTGGTTCCGATTTTTGAGATACCCAAAACGAACCACTCGACGCCCACGACTTACAATTGGTTACACAGTCACAATTCAATCATATATACAAATTTGATTGCAAATTTAATCCTCCACCACACCCACCCTATCACGCAAAGTCACAGTTGATCACACAAAGTCACAGTTCGTCACAATTACAAATTTATTGAAAATTCAACCGCGCTCCCACCCCACCCGCCTCACCCACAAAGTCATATTTGGTCACACAATGTCACATTTCAGTCACATTTACAAATTTATTCGGAAAACCCATCACACCCCACCTCATCTTGCAAAGTCATAGTTGGTCACACAAAATCATAGTTCGTTTACAATAACAAATTTAGAGGCAAGATTTACCCCACCCCACCTCACCACACACCACTCAACCAACTCGCAAATTTCACCTCACTTTACCCCATCCCACCCGCAAAGTCACAACTAGTCACACAAAGTCACATTTCAATCACAATTACAAATTTGGTCAAAAATTTTATCGCCCTACCCCACCTGACAAAGTCGTAGTTTGTCATACAAAGTCGCGATTATGTCACAATTACAAATTTGGCAGCAAATTTCTCCTCACTTCACCCACCCCACCCCATACCACCCCACACGTAAAGTTACAATTGGTCATACAAAGTCACATTTAAGTCAAAATTACAAATTTTATCGCAACCTCCCAACCCGCCCCCACCCACAAAGTCACAATTCGATCACAATTACAAATTTAGCCTAAAAATTCACCCCACCCCACCTCGATTCACAGTTCGTCACACAAAGTCACAGTTCGATCACAATTAAAAATTTAGTCGCAACATTCACTCTACTGCATCCCCATCTCACCCTACCCAACTCGCAAATTTATAGTTCGACTACAATTACAATTTTAGTTGCAAATCAAACGTTCACATTCAATACTCATCACAAGTAGTACAAAATCACAATTAATCAATATTTTTGTCACAATTACCTAATAAATCGGTCAAAATTGTGACTAGAAAAGTCGCACAAAGTCCTAATTGGCAATTAATCAATATTTTGATCACAATTACCTAATAAACTGGTCACAATCACTCATAATTGGTCACATTTGTGACGATAAAATTTCTTAACATATAATTAATCACAATTATAAATATAATTACAATAAAACATTTTTAAACACGTGTTATTTATTGGTCACAACTTACTCGTTTTCTTGGTCACAATTAGTCACTATTTTAGTCACAATTGCCTAATAATTTATCACATTTGTGACCGCTCAAAATTTTTTAACATTAAATTAATTCAACACGTCACGTCCAATGGTATACAGTCACATTTGGTTACAATCACTCATATAATTGATCACATTTTTTACTATAATTCGACTCACAAGTTGCACAAAGTGATAATTAATTAGTATTTTAGTCACAAATTGACTAATAATTTGTCATATTCATCCATAATTGGTCACAATTACCTAAAACACTATCAAATATACTAAAACCACCAAAGCACCACCATGGTCACCAAAGAACCATCCACCACCAAAAACACCACCCACAACCACCAAAGCACCTCCATGGTCACTAACGAACCATCCACCACCGCCACTCCTAAAACAGAACCATCAACTACCACCCAAATCTGTCACAGATCCGCTACCTACTTCCCATAGATCCATCACCACCACATATCACTGATGCCACCTCACCACACCACCACCATTTCCATCACAACAAATGAAAAAAAAAAAAAACAATGACGAGATGCGAACAGGCAGCTTCTGTCGTCGTGCAGGAGCTGAGCCACTGTCTTCGGTCCTCGCGGCAATAGCACAAGCCACACCATCAAGCATCTACCAGATCTCAACCCTCAAATAATCATTAATCAACGCACCACATCTGATAAGTGCATTTTATGCACTTATTTACGTGCTTAAATTATGATTTTATATAGTTATTTGAGAATAATGGCTACTAATTTATCTATCATTTGTATCTATTTCAGTTTTATTTCGAAATCAAGAGAATGGAGCAATTAGAGGAAAGAATGAGCAAAAAGGGAGGAAATTGAACAAAAATTGAGCAAAGCAAGAGTGCTAGACGCAGGACATAGCTGAAGAAGGAGCATCGTGGAAGAAAAGAGGAAATCAAAGATTTTCAAAAGTATAAGGATCAAATTGTTCAAATCAGAAGATGGGGACTTGAGGAGAAATAAAGGATGAGGACCAAGTTGCATAATTTAAAAGATAAAAATTGCATCTGAAATTTTAACCGTGCGGCCGCACGGTTAAATAAGGCATGCGGCCGCACGAGGTGAAAAACAGGCGACTGAAAGTTGGCTTTTCGAGGCTGCGACCGCACACATTTGAACCATGCGGCCGCACGGTAGTATCGACTGGGCCACTGGTGGGCTTTTCACGCGAATTCTGACTTAATTCACCCCTTTTCGCCTAGGTCAGGGGGGGGGGGGGAGATATATATAGAACATAACACACGAAATTTGGGACTGATTCTTGACCTAATAGAAAAAGAAGCACATCAAAGTTTTGAAGAGCGGAGTTATGAAGATTGATCCAAATTTTATTGGGATTTTCATATTATAGGTGATGAAGCTCTTTTATATCTGTGATTTGCTATTAACCATGTATCTAGGCTAATTTTCCATTGTGCTAGGATTATGATGAAGTCTTAGACAATTATTTCATGCTTTGGTTTACTTAATCTTATGACAATCGGTATTTTGAGTTATTGATTCGTATTTATTTTCATCTATAATTTTGATGCATGAATTATATGATGCATGTGGTGAATTTTTATGATCGAAAGAGTGGAATTTCACTAGACTTGAATCAATAGCCATAGGGTTCGATAGGGATAGAAATATACCACTATGCCCTATGTGATCTTTTCATGTTTTGCTTGTTTAATGCTTTCCTAAATATTAGCATTCATCATAGTAATATAGGTGGATCGTAATTAGGAAAAGGCTTAATTCTTGTTCGAAAGAGAGTTTTAGGCATTATAGAAACATTGATCATCAATAATATACCTTGTCTTGGGTTATTTGAATCAAAGTGTGAAATATCAATACTAAGATGGATTCTAAATCCTAGCACTTCATTTACATACATTTGTTAAACAAATCTTGAAATTTCCATTTGCTTATTTATTTGATTATTAATTTTAGATTTCTTTGGTAACTTGGTCTACTCATTTAGAATCTCTTATAAATCACTGAAAATTCATTCGTTTCGGTTAAGGTTGATAATTTAAGAAAATAGATCTAACCAATCCTTGTGGGAACGACATTCGGACTCAAATCCATTTTATTACTTGTTCGATACCGTACACTTGCGGTAAGAGTCAAATTTATTCGATCAAGTTTTTGGCGCCGTTGCCGGGGATTGTAGTCTAGATTTATTCTTAGGTTATTTTCACTAATTCGAACTTTTAAATTTATTTAAATTTTCCTTCTCTTCAGTTCATACATTTTTTTTCATTTGTTTCTCGCAGATTTGCGTATGCGAAGTTCGAGACACGGAGATCTTCTAGAAGTTGACCCGGAAATCGAACGCACTTTTCATCGCAAGCTAAGAGAGGCAAAATTAGCAGAAAAACAACAAGATATGGCAAACAACTTGGGAAATCAAGAATTGCAAGTGGAAGATGAAGGGAACATGCTAGTTGGGGACTTTATGACTCCGCAGATAATTCAAAATCAGTTAAGTATTGTTTACCCTCCATTTGGTCAGCCAAACTTCCAGTTAAAAACAAATGTTATCCATTTATTTCAAAATGGACACCAATTTTATGGAAGAGCCGACGAGAATCCGCACACCCATGTATCGAGGTTCTTAGAGCTTTGCCAACTGTAGCGACCGAAAAATTTTACGCAATTTAATATTTATTTTTAAAGTTTCGAAAATCGTGTCGCTGCGATCTCACCCATTTTTAAGTTAACGTCACGACGCGTTCGTCTAGCCAAGTTGAGAAAATGTTAAGTCAATTTGATTTTAAATTAAAATTCCGAATTTCAAAATTTTATTATTTTATTTATTTATTTAAATTATTATTCTCAAATCATTTTAAATTTCAAATTACATCAAGTTCATCGTAACAGATCCATTTTCCAACTCAGTTGAATTCACGCGTATTATTTCTCGATTTCCGTTCCTTGTGTTTCAAACCCCATAAAATTCCCATCATATTCCACTAACCCATACTCCACCAACTCCACCCCATACCTATCAAACTCCCACTAACCTAAACCCATACTCTTCACTTCACCCGACACACTCTTTATACATCATCACACCCCAATTTGCAGTTCCATTTCCTCCTCAACCCCTCCCTTCACGCAGCCAACCTCTCCCAAAGCCATTTGCAGCCACTTCCAGCAACCCCAACTTACCACCTCCATCATCACCACTGTCACCACCCCTGCAGCCGCCGCCTGCAACCCATAACCGAAGACACAACCCCCCTGCAACCAACTCCAAACCGCCCGTGCAGCTCCATTTCAACATCCAACTCCACTGCCTCGACCATTTTCGACCAAGCAACCACCCTCATTGCCAAGACTTGTGCACCACAGCCACCATCACTACCAATCACCTTCACCTTCACCTCCATTCCCATCAACCATCCACAGCCAAAAACTCGACCAAACTGAACAATCACCCCAATAGACCCAATCACCGTCACTGCCTATACCCCAAACCACAACCACGACCACCCAAATCGCACCCCTCAACACTGGTTCCCAACCACCAAATACAACCGGCCAAGAACCACCATCACCGCCTCAACCAACACCACCACATCACTGTCACCATCCTTTCGAACCCACCATCCCCCACCAAATCAACCCATAAATCACCAAAATAAAACCCAAAACCAAGGATAAGACTCAACCTAAAACACCTACCGTGGACTGTCAGCCTTCGTTGCCGGATTTTCGCCGGCGAAATCGCGACGCTGCAGCCGCGGATTGACCTCGGTTTCACACCATATCTCGCACCTAAGCCCCTCGAAATTGAACCTTGCCTTGGCCGCCACCCCGCGCCGGTGTTGCGCCGGAAAACCCCCTGTTGAAGACCGGTTTCGTCGCGCCCTTCCCCTCTCCCTCTTGACTCCTCTCCGCCGGTAGTGAGAGAGAGAAATGGATATGCGGATATGTATGTAGTGTATGTTTTAAACTTTTGAAAATTTTCAATTTAGTCCCTAAGTTTGCAAAATGTTTTAAGTCAGTCCTTATAGTTTTAAAACTTATCATTTCAGCCCTCTAGCTTTTAAATGAATTTTAAGCAGCCCTTTCATTTTCAAAATCACTTATTTCAAGCCCTACAATTTAATATTCATTTTGAGCTTCGACCCAACTTTTGAAAATTTATATTTTAGTCACTCAAGTTTGAAAAGTATTCATTTTAATCCATCTACTTTCAATTTCCTCATTTTAGCCCCTTAACTTTCAAAGTATCCATTTTAGCCCCTCAACTTTCAAGATATTCATTTTAGTCCCTCAACTTTCATAATAAGCGATTTTAATCCCTAAATTATACTTTAACTATAAAATTCAAAAGACTAATTCGACTTAATCTTCTAATTGGCTAGACGAAGCGTACGGAGAATTAAAGAATGGAAGTCGTTTCCCGCTCAATCACAATCGTCAAGTTTAAGGTAGACTCGCCCCTATTAATTGATTTAAATTATGATTGCATGTGATTGTGTATGTTGTGACTTGTGAAAGTCATTTTTATGAAAAGAAGTGAGCCTATATTCCCTCGTCAGGAATAATGATGATATGAGTATGCGGCATGAATCCACTACAAGAGAAATGAGAATGTTATGCATAACATACGTGCCTCATGAGCACGAGAGACGAGACTACCCACACCCGATTTTCTAAAGAGCCTATGATTTTCAAAATAAGCTCCGTGCTTTAATGCACAAGAAGAGACTACCCACACCCTATGTTTCTAAAGAGCCTGCATTTATGTGTTCAATTATATTGTAGGTTAATTAATGGGCGATGAGTCTACTGAGTATTTCCCCCATGAAATGCTCACCCCTACTTTTTAACAGTTTTGCAGATTTCGGAGACAGTGGCAAGTGATGGATGATGGTGGCAATAACCGTTAAATGGTTGAAATGTCTTACTTTAATGATTTCAGTAATTCCCAACATTAGATAATTTTGAGAATCTCAGTTATTGAGAAATTATGACATTGTCAACTGCTTTACAAAATTAATGGTTCGATTTGCTATTTCAGATTGTTTCATAAATGTTTTCAATCTTATCGACCATTACAGTTTATTTAATATTGCCAAAAATGAATTTCAATTATTTCTTCCGCTAAAATATTATTTTAAAAGTTAAATCAGACAATGACGTGGTGAACTGGGTATTTAGAACTCGGGGCGCTACACCAACACTTCAAGTTTCAGGGGATATCAGATGATGCCATCAGACTTCGTCTTTTTCCACATACTCTGAGAGATCGAGCTTTAGAATGGCTAGATTCTCGACCAACAGCTAGCATAACAACGTGGAATGATCTGGCTCAGAAGTTCTGTACAAAGTTCTTCCCACCAGTAAAAATTGCAAAGCTCAAGCACGACATATCAGTATTTCAACAACAGGATTCAGAGTCATTTGATGAGGCATGGAACAGATTTAAAAACATGCTCAGGAAGTGTCCTCATCATGGGATTTCGAGGGGAGTGCAAGTACAGTATTTCTACGCAGGTTTGCTACCTCAATTCAAAAGTCTAGTAGACTCATCATCTAATGGGTCACTTTCTACTAAGACTATTGATGAAGCATTGGAGCTGTTTGAAAGAATTGCTAACATAAATGCAATGTGGGCCTCGGACCGAGTAATCCAAAAGAGACCTGCTGGAGTGTATGAAGTGGATAATTATACAGTCCTATATGCAAAAATCGACTCTTTAGTAAATAAGGTGGAAAGCATAGCAATGGCTGGAAATCCAATGAAGAATACCAGAACACTTTGCGAAGAATGTGGTGCAGACCATAACACTTCAGATTGTCCTATCTTAGTTCAGCTACCTGAGCAAATTGATTTTGTTCAAGGAGGTGGTCGTCCACAAAATAATCCCTATTCAAATACGTACAATCCAGGGTGGCGAAATCATCCTAATTTTGGATGGAGGGACAATCAAAATACAGGAAGACCACAACAACCTATGTACCAGCAAGAGGAGAAGAAGTCTTCAATTGAAGATCTCCTTGGGAAATTTATCGAGAAAACAGAGCAGTATATGGGAAAAAATGATCAGTTTATGAGAAGGACAGAGACTACACTTCAAAATCAACATGCAGCCATAAAGAACTTGGAAACACAGGTGGGGCAGATGGCGATAGCTATTTCAGGGAGGCAGCAAGGTACTCTACCTAGTAACACAGAAATAAATCCTAGAGAACATGTGAAAGCCATTACTACCAGGAGTGGGGCCCAACTACCAGAGATTGGTGTTAAACAATCAGCTACTAACCAGGATAAGGGGGTAGAACAAGAAATAGAGCATGATCGAGCATCGGAAAATACGTCTGAAACAAAGGATGGGTCAAGTAAGGTGAAATCACCAATTAAGCCTTACAAGACTCCAATTTCTTTTCCACAGAGGTTAAGAAATCAGAAGATGGACAAACAGTTCGAGAAATTTCAAAACATCTTCAAAAAGATCCATATCAACATCCCCTTCGCAGATGCACTTGCGCAAATGCCAAGTTATGCAAAATTCATGAAGGACATCCTAACACACAAAAGAAAGCTGGAGGAACATGAGACAGTGATGCTTTCAGAAGGGTGCAGCGCTAGGTTGCAAAGTAAACTTCCACCGAAATTAAACGATTCAGGGAGTTTTACTATACCTTGTAAAATTGGAAGTTGTCATTTTGATAATGCTTTATGTGATTTAGGAGCAAGTATTAACTTGATGCCATTCTCTGTTTGCAGGAAACTAGGTCTGGGGGAACCAAAACCAACAACTGTGACTTTGCAGCTGGCAGACCGATCAATCACATATCCACGAGGAATAATTGAAGACATTCTGGTAAAGGTGGAGAAATTTATTTTTCCAGCTGATTTTGTTGTGTTGGATATAGAAGAAGACAAGAATGTGCCATTGATACTGGGGAGACCATTCTTGCGGACTGGGGGTGCGATCATTGACGTGGGAAAAGGACAGCTCAAGTTGCAGTTCGACAATGAGGAAGTCACATTCGATGTCTATAAAGCAATGAAGTACCCTACCCCATCAAGTTCATGTTACCGAGTCGATATTATAGATGAAGCAGTACAGGAAGCAGTAAGGGAAGTATTTAGCTGGAAGAATCCTTCTGACTCTTTTGAAGAAATCATCATGAATTCAAGCTCCATAAATTCTCTATCAAAAGAAGAGCTTGAAGCGTGCAAGGAATTTTTGGCTAACCCTCCATATAGACGCAGAACACATTTTGAGGAATTGGGGATAAGTTCTACAAAGCCACTTCCGTCTATTCAGCAGCCTCCAAAGTTAGAAATCAAGCAGTTACCACCTCACCTCCGTTATGCATACTTGGGGGAGTCGTCTACTTTACCTGTCATAGTGGCGAGCTCTATTACAGAAGTCGAAGAAGAGAAACTACTTGGAGTTTTGCGGGATCACAAAAGGGCTATTGGATGGACCATTACTGACATAAGAGGCATTAGTCCAGCAATTTGCATGCACAAAATACTGATGGAAGACAAATTCAAACCAACGGTGGATGGGCAAAGGAGGTTGAACCCAAACATGAAAGAGGTGGTTAGAGCAGAAGTGATTAAACTGTTGGATGCAGGAATCATTTACCCCATATCAGATAGTGGTTGGGTCAGCCCAGTTCAAGTTGTACCAAAGAAAGGGGGAATCACAGTAGTGCCAAATGAAAAGAACGAACTAATCCCCACAAGAACAGTTACTGGATGGAGAGTTTGCATAGATTATCGCAAACTCAACAATGCAACGAGGAAGGATCACTTTCCCCTTCCGTTTATTGATCAGATGTTGGAAAGATTAGCAGGTCATTCACATTACTGTTTTCTGGATGGATATTCAGGGTATAATCAGATTGTCATCGCGCCCGAAGATCAAGAGAAGACAACATTTACCTGCCCCTATGGTACTTTCGCCTATCGCCGGATGCCATTTGGGTTATGTAATGCTCCAGCCACGTTTCAGCGATGCATGATGGCTATCTTCTCTGATATGGTAGAAAAATTCATTGAAGTGTTCATGGACGACTTTTCAGTTTTTGGATCCTCATTTGACGAGTGTTTGGAACATTTAAAACTGGTTCTACAAAGATGTGAAGAAACGAATCTGGTGCTCAACTGGGAGAAGTGCCACTTTATGGTGAAAGAAGGAATCGTTCTAGGGCACAGGATTTCCGACAAGGGCATTGAGGTAGACAAAGCAAAAATTCAAGTGATTGAGAAGCTACCACCTCCAACGTCAGTAAAAGGGGTTCGGAGTTTTCTTGGCCATGCAGGATTCTACAGGCGTTTCATTAAAGACTTCTCGAAAATCACAAAACCTTTGTGTAACTTATTGATGAAAGAGGTGCCATTTATTTTCTCTGAAGAATGTTTGGTAGCTTTCAATACTTTGAAGGAGAGGTTGATATCTGCGCCGGTGATCATCGCACCTGATTGGGAATTACCATTTGAATTGATGTGCGATGCAAGTGACTATGCAGTAGGAGCAGTTCTGGGGCAACGAAGAGGAAAAGTGTTTCACGTGATTCACTATGCTAGCAGGACTCTCAATGATGCACAGCTTAATAACGCCACTACGGAGAAAGAGCTACTTGCTGTTGTCTTTGCATTTGATAAATTTCGCTCTTATCTGGTGGGGTCAAAAGTGACAGTTTACACAGACCACTCTGCACTGAAATATCTGTTGAGTAAAAAGGATGCAAAACCCATGTTGATCAGATGGATATTGCTGTTGCAAGAATTTGATTTGGAAATCAAGGATAAAAAGGGATGCGAGAATGTAGTAGCAGATCATCTATCTCGTCTTGAACAAGAAAAGGAGCCAATTTTGGCAGACATTAGTGAAGTATTTCCAGATGAGCAGTTGTTTGGTGTAGAGGAGGCTCCGTGGTATGCATACATCGTGAACTATCTAGCAAAAACCATCATTCCACCTGGATACTCGAGTCATCAGAAGAAGAAATTCTTTTCTGACTTGAAATATTATTTGTGGGAAGATCCTATTCTTTATAAAAGGTGCCCGGATCAGATTATTAGGAGGTGTGTGCCAGAAGATGAAACGGTGAAAATATTGGAGCAATGTCATTCTTTCGCGTATGGTGGTCACTTTGGAGCTTCTAAAACGGCTGCAAAAGTTCTACAATCAGGATTCTATTGGCCTACCATATTCAAGGATGCCTACATACTGGTGAAAAATTGTGATAGGTGTCAGAGGACCGGAAACATATCCAGGAGAAATGAAATGCCTCTAAACAATGTTCTAGAAGTGGAAATTTTTGATGTTTGGGGAATAGATTTCATGGGTCCATTCATCCCTTCTTACTCAAACCAGTATATTCTTGTAGCAGTGGATTATGTGTCTAAATGGGTTGAAGCTGTTGCGTTACCTACCAATGATGGCCGCGTGGTGATGGACTTTCTAAAGAAAGTCATTTTTGCAAGGTATGGCACTCCACGAGCTATAATCAGTGATGGAGGTAAACATTTCTGTAACAAGCAGTTCGAACAGCTGCTGGTCAAGTATGGAGTAAAGCACAGGGTTGCCACCCCATACCACCCCCAAACGAGCGGACAGGTAGAGGTCTCCAACAGGGAACGTAAGAGGATCCTTGAAGTCACAGTGAATTCAACAAGGAAGGACTGGTCCAAGAAGCTTGACGATGCATTGTGGGCTTATAGGACAGCTTTCAAAACACCCATTGGAATGTCCCCCTATCGCCTCGTATTTGGGAAGGCATGCCACTTACCTGTTGAACTTGAGCACAAGGCTTTCTGGGCTATGAAGAAGTTGAATTTTGATTTACAAGCGGCGGGGGAGAAATGATTGCTGCAATTAAATGAAATGGATGAATTCAGGTTGGAAGCATATGAGAGTTCCAAATTGTATAAGGAACGCACCAAAAAGTGGCACGACAAGCATATTCAAAGAAAGGATTTTGAGGTTGGTCAACAGGTTCTCCTATACAATTCTCGCCTGAAATTATTTCCAGGCAAGCTGAGATCAAGGTGGTCGGGTCCTTACTCGGTTACCAAGGTCTATCCATTCGGGGCAGTTGAAATCACTCATGATGAGAATGGCACATTTAGAGTGAATGGACAACGCTTGAAGCCTTATTGGGGTGGTGAATATTCTAAAGAAAAGACCACCACTTCTCTCGCCTCACTGGAGTAAATCCCGGGAAAGTCGAGCTTAAGACTATAAATGAAGCGCTTTATGGGAGGCAACCCATATTTCTTCCTTTTTATTTACATTTGCTTTCTTTTGTGTCATTTTATTTTACTTTATGCCATTTTAGCTCTTTTTAGGTGAATAACTTTACTTGGTGCATTTTCATGCTTTTACATTTCTATTTGACATTTCATAATCCTACATTTTGCACTTTTGGAATGTTAGGTAGAATATTAGCTACATAATGTTCGTACTAATCAGTCACACAATCACCCACCTAAAGCAGGTTATCCATTCTCATAATTCATGTTCATGCATCATAAAAGTGTTGGAGTCAAGCATGAGCAACAAGTAAAACAAAAAAAATTTCAGTCCAACCGTGCGACCGCACGGAATTTAAAACCGTGCGGCCGCACGGTTGAAGTCTGAGCGCTGAGTTTACATTTAAAAAAACCGGACAGTTGCTTCATTATATCATTTGCTCGACACTGCCCTCTCTAAAAAAATCGCCCACTTCGATTTTTTGACAAAAAATCTTCTTATTTATCACATATTGGGTATAATCCAACCTCTCCAACATCTCCCCATCACGAATTTAAGGTAAGTTTCCTAAGAATTTTGCATTTTTGCCCTAAAATTCGGTTTTTGCTCATTGTTGAAAATTCGTTCTTAATGCTTGATGGAGGATGGGATTAGGGAGATAATGGTATAATTGTCAATGGGCATTGTTGTTAGGAAAATTTGGGAGTGATACATATGATTATAGTTATGATTTGCACTACATCTTGTCAACGCACTCAAAGTGCTCGATGAAATGCCACATTGATGAGTCGTGCCTCAATTGCAAATTTCACCTGAGCCACTATCTTCCCTGCATGCTTGGGGTTAATTTCGTGTCACAATTTCATGTTTTGATTCATGGGAATGCTTAAAATGCTTAGTTTTTATTTTTGCCTTCACTGCACCTCCACTGCACCACTGCAGGCTCACTGCAGCCTCACTGCACGCTATCGTCCCTCAGGTTCTTAACTCAAATGACCTCCGTTTGACTTGAAATTTGAGTATGTTGTCGATGAGATCATGAACTTTCATATACCCGAAGATGTCCCGAAATTTTTTTTATTTTTCGAGGTGATATCCTAGGTCCAAAATCACCGCTCACCCATGGTTTTTTCGTTCCCTTTGTTGCATTTTCATAAGTTTGGGTGTGCTTCTCATTGTTTTTACATTTCATACCTACTATATTGAGTCTAATGTTTCCTATTTATCATTTGTAGGTACAATTCCGCCACGAAAAGCCCAAGTTCCACCTAACAAGGGGAAAGGAAAAGCGGGGTCATCAAAACGGCCGAGGAGACACCCGTCGAGCTCGGACTCCGACTCTGAGGATTTCGATACAGGATCTATACATCGATTCAGGGGGCCCGAAGAGCAGAAGTTGTTCGAGGAAAATCTTAAGAAGAAAAGACTTTTGGGGGAAAGGGAGGTGATACTCACCGATTTCCCACATTCTGAATTGATGCATCTCATCGAGCGTGCGGGGTGGCACAAGCTAGTATCCACACCACATAGAGTCTACCCACTGCTGGTAAAGGAATTTTTTGCTAATTTTAATCCTTCTGTTGATACCGAGGGAGCAGAATATAGGGGCCAGACTTGGGTGCGTGGTAAATGGATCAACTTTTCTCCTGCGGTGATTGAGAGGGTGCTAGAATTGACTAGGGATGGGATAGAACCAGTGCCAGGGGATATCGACATCGACATAATCACTGGATTCCTATATGGCCGAGGGGATGCGGTGCTAGAGAGGCCAGGGCGATTTGTGCACAGAGAGCTTACTAACTCCTTGAAAATCTTGCATATCTTTGTGTGTCACAACATCGATCCCACATCGCACCGCACTACCTTCAACGTTGAGAGGGCCAGACTGCTACACCACTTGGCCAGGGGGCGTAAGTTAGACTTGGGGCAGCACATATTTGACTTTATCATTACTCTTGCATCCCATCTGGCACTACGCGGGGTATTTTATTCCCCAGTCTTATTAGTGCTATCTGTCTGGCCGAAGGCGTAGAGTTACTCCCTCATGAGGAGCCTGATCCCTTAGAAGCCACTATTAGCCGGAAGACCATGGAAAATGTAAGGGGACCCAGAGCACCTCCAGCTCCTGCAGATATGCAGGGGCCAGTTATGGGAGAGCCAGCACAGCCATCCCCACTTGCACCTCCTGTAGATGACAGGCTCCTGCAACAGATCATGATTGAGCTTACACTGATGGAGCAGAGGCAGGCTGCTAGACACACTGCTGTCATGGGGGTACTTACTCGCCAGGATGGGAGGCTTGACACGCTGGAGACTCAGATGCAGGGTTTGGTTCGAGCCGATCTTCCTACTGAGCTGAGGCTGAGTCGATGCACCTGGGAGGAGGTCTGCCGACAGCAGACACATATCAGGACCCGCCTGACTTCCATGGAGCACAGACTCGAGAGCTTGGAGACCAGACATGCACGCGATCCTCGTGAACCACCAGATCCATCTGCTGGGCCCTCACATCAGTAGCAGCCTATATACATCAGGGAAGTGTTTGATCGTTTTAATTGTACTTTGCCTCATTTTTCATTATTTGTGTTTACATTGAGGGCAATGTACTATTTTGTTTGGGGGTGGTGTATTCGGTTTACCTCATAACAATAGTATTGATCTGTATAACTGCTCTAATATCTATTACAACTCTATTTTGCTGAATTTATTAGAATTTCTCTATTTTGCTGAATCATTTAGAACTTGCTCATATTTTCTCTCGAAAAAAAAAAAATAATAATATAAAAAAAAAAAAATTTTGGTTTTTTTTTGTTTGATGATTTGTTTGCTGTCTATGATGTAGTTTGGTTTATTTGCATATTTTAGTTGAGACTTGGGACAACATGAAAACCTACATTTTTCTATTTTACTTATTTCATGCTAAACTTTGTTAAACTTGAGCACATAGCCGAAGTCAAATAATTGCTTGTGTAGGGGGATGCTTGACACATGTGGGGTAAATTTGTGCACTCTGGACATAGGATTGACAGAAAAATCACAAACCTTAAGAAATTTAGATCCCGACCTGAAATGCAGAACCAAACTGTTCGAATAACAGTTTGGGGGTGGAAGGGTCAGTAAGGGTAGGCAGGGTAGATCGAGAATCTGAAACGCAAACTTTTATGTCTTTAGTGTAAGGGATTGTGATCTAAAGGTATAAACCATAAAAACCAGCATAAAAACAGAAAAATGCTGAAGGTCTTATTCCGCTCTCTAAATGCCTTTTTGACTCGAGCAAGTAAGTCTGAGGGGTTCTTTGCACCTGGTACCCTAAAGCCAACTGGTTTGGGAGTTGCTGATCTGAAAGTTCGCTACAGGGGTCAACTAGAAAGCAAGTACGGAGAGTGGACTTACACATAAGACATTATAACATCTTTAACTTTTCTGTTTAAGCCTTTATGACTCGGGCAAGTAAGTCTGAGAGGTTCTTTGAACCTGGTACCCTAAAGCCAACTGGTTTGGGAGTTGCCGATCTGAAAACCTGCTACAGGGGTCATATAGAAAGCCAGTATGAAAAGTATTGCAGAAAGATGGTAAAAGACAAGGACATTAAAAGAAAAAGTCGTCCAAGTAAAGAAAAATGAACTAAAATGGTATAAGCTTTGTTGATTGAAGTCCCTAACACCTTATAAATTATTCTCGATCTGTCATGTCAACTTTTCTAATCCCAACTGCCTTGTGTGGAAAAATGCAATGTATTTATGTTTAGAAACCACATCAATAGGAAAAACCTCGGGACATGAGAGAAAAGCAGTGAGGTTGTGATCATCCATGAGAGTGCAAGGAAAATCAAAAGAAAATATTGTGACCACATGGGATTTGGGTTTATCTATGCATAACTAGTCACACAATGTTAGGTATAACCTTACATGAGTTTGCAGTTGTCTTCTGGCTATTCACACACACACATGGAAAAGTTGAGCGTGGAATAAGTAACAAATATTTTAACGTGCTATTTTACTTCTCTTTCTGAAATGTGTATTTTGAACCGAACCTGAGAAATAAAAGCAAGCAAGTCAAATGATGAGTTAAAATTATTTTCTTGAAGTTATGTTTCAGTTTATTTGTTCGAGGGCGAACTATGATTCTAGTTTGGGGGTGTTTGATAAGTGCATTTTATGCACTTATTTACGTGCTTAAATTATGATTTTATATAGTTATTTGAGAATAATGGCTACTAATTTATCTATCATTTGTATCTATTTCAGTTTTATTTCGAAATCAAGAGAATGGAGCAATTAGAGGAAAGAATGAGCAAAAAGGGAGGAAATTGAACAAAAATTGAGCAAAGCAAGAGTGCTAGACGCAGGACATAGCTGAAGAAGGAGCATCGTGGAAGAAAAGAGGAAATCAAAGATTTTCAAAAGTATAAGGATCAAATTGTTCAAATCAGAAGATGGGGACTTGAGGAGAAATAAAGGATGAGGACCAAGTTGCATAATTTAAAAGATAAAAATTGCATCTGAAATTTTAACCGTGCGGCCGCACGGTTAAATAAGGCATGCGGCCGCACGAGGTGAAAAACAGGCGACTGAAAGTTGGCTTTTCGAGGCTGCGACCGCACACATTTGAACCATGCGGCCGCACGGTAGTATCGACTGGGCCACTGGTGGGCTTTTCACGCGAATTCTGACTTAATTCACCCCTTTTCGCCTAGGTCAGAGGGGGGGGGGGGAGATATATATAGAACATAACACACGAAATTTGGGACTGATTCTTGACCTAATAGAAAAAGAAGCACATCAAAGTTTTGAAGAGCGGAGTTGTGAAGATTGATCCAAATTTTATTGGGATTTTCATATTATAGGTGATGAAGCTCTTTTATATCTGTGATTTGCTATTAACCATGTATCTAGGCTAATTTTCCATTGTGCTAGGATTATGATGAAGTCTTAGACAATTATTTCATGCTTTGGTTTACTTAATCTTATGACAATCGGTATTTTGAGTTATTGATTCGTATTTATTTTCATCTATAATTTTGATGCATGAATTATATGATGCATGTGGTGAATTTTTATGATCGAAAGAGTGGAATTTCACTAGACTTGAATCAATAGCCATAGGGTTCGATAGGGATAGAAATATACCACTATGCCCTATGTGATCTTTTCATGTTTTGCTTGTTTAATGCTTTCCTAAATATTAGCATTCATCATAGTAATATAGGTGGATCGTAATTAGGAAAAGGCTTAATTCTTGTTCGAAAGAGAGTTTTAGGCATTATAGAAACATTGATCATCAATAATATACCTTGTCTTGGGTTATTTGAATCAAAGTGTGAAATATCAATACTAAGATGGATTCTAAATCCTAGCACTTCATTTACATACATTTGTTAAACAAATCTTGAAATTTCCATTTGCTTATTTATTTGATTATTAATTTTAGATTTCTTTGGTAACTTGGTCTACTCATTTAGAATCTCTTATAAATCACTGAAAATTCATTCGTTTCGGTTAAGGTTGATAATTTAAGAAAATAGATCTAACCAATCCTTGTGGGAACGACATTCGGACTCAAATCCATTTTATTACTTGTTCGATACCGTACACTTACGGTAAGAGTCAAATTTATTCGATCAACATCCACTGCCCACTAAGAGGCGGCATAATGCCCCTGAAGTGCGACGCTTACAGCCGCTTGATAAGTGTATTTTATACACTTATTTGTGTGCCTAAATTAGGTGTAATTATTGTCGTTTAGGAATATTTGCTATTTAATTTGTGTTTATCGTTTACTTTTCAGAAAATATCCCAAAAGATGAAGAATGAAGCAATTAATGGAAAAATGGCACAATTGGATGTTAATTAGAGCTAAATTGGACAAGTGAGGAGTTTGTGACAACAACCGGGAAACATGCTTGGTGCCAAAGTGAACGAATCAGAGTTTGGAGGACCTAATTGAATGAATTAAGAGCTTGAATGTGCAAATCGAGAGGAAGATAAAGTTTGGGGACTAAATTGCAACAATTGAAAGTTGAGGACTTAAGGTGCAATTAAAAGTCAGGGACTAAATTGTACAGCCGAGAAAAGAGGAAGTCGCGATCGCTGGTTGCATACCAAGCGATCGCGATAAGGTGTTAAATCATAACCCGAGGCTAAAACAGCATTACCACGCGATCGCGGGAAATATGCCTGCGCGATCGCGCGGTTGTCCGACTGGACCGCAGATCAGATTTTTCTCGCGATTTTTAACAGGCTTTGGGCTTTTTGACCTAGGGTTTCTCCAAAACCTATATATACAACATAAGAGGCACGAAAATAAGACCTTTGCCTCTCCATAGAACGAGCCACAATCGAGAAATCAACATTAAATTCTTGGAGATTCAAGCATCGCAGAGGGGCGTGAATTGAAGATACTGGAAGAATTGATAATTGGTGCAATCTTTCCATTCTTCTTTGTTATTTTCAATGAACGTTATATTTCTATTGTTTTTGTTCTACAATCATGATGTGTAACTAATTTTAATGTTGGGATGAACGATGTAGCCTAGTTAATTATTTTAATGCCATATTCCTTATTTTAACGCTTTAATGCATGTGTTGATTTATTATTGCGTTTAATGCGTGAATGAACTGGCCACTTATTCATGATTTTATGTGTTATTTCCATAATCCGAGAGGTGAGTTAATAACATAGATCTAGGTAATAAATCCGGTAATTGAACGAGAGATAGAGATATACTCTTGTAATTATTGCGGTCGTGTGTGAATTCTTGTGTGTAATGCATCTAGTTAAGGAATATTCGGACCCGCTGTAGAGATACATGGTTGACTTATTTAGGTAGGATTGATTTAAACTCGAGAGAGGAATCTCAATTTAAATTAGTGAAGTCGACCGAACACACAAATAGGAAATAAAACTGGAATTGGAATTGATTTAATTAGCTAGGTGAAATCGTGAATCTCAACCACTTTACAATCATCTTTTAAAACAAAACAATTTCACAATTTAATTATTTAAGTCATCTTCTTAGTTTTAATTTAAAACCACAAATTCATTCGTCTGTTCAAATAAAGTTTAGAACTAAAACATTTCGGTAATTAATAGCAGTCCTCGTGGGAACGATAATCCGGACTCTAAGGTCCACTTTATTACTTGATTGCGATATCGTACACTTGCGATTTCAAATTGCACAACACCGCTAAAGGGCGGCGTAGAACGCTGAAAAAATAGAGTGAATAATGATTTTACCATCACCACCACCATCAACTTCACCACCACAACCTCACCAAAACAACTACACTACAATTAGTGCGCAACCGTGAACAGTGAATCGCAGTTGCAATGAGTCGTTCTCCGTTTTCATAAACGCCGCACCCAAACCGCCACCACCAAAAGCTGAACTAACAACAACCAACAAAATATCAAATCACAATTGTCGAATGATTCCAGGTCATCATCAGAACCTTCAATTCGTAAAAAAATATAAGAGATTGGTTGAGTTCGTGTGGTAGGATATGAAGGAGCACGCCATCTCCATTCGCAGGCTCCACCTTAACCTGCTCACAGGCGCGTACAGTCACTGGCTGTTGGGTGGATTTGTGAATAGTGACGCCAAATATTGAAAGTTTGTAAATCCAAGCCGAAATTTGGATAGAGTAACGGCAAGGAAAAACACAAATAAGAAGAAGAATAAGGACAAAGCCGAGGCAAGAGTTGGACTCTTTGTCCTTAAGTCGAATTTGCCCCACAACGGTGCCTACGGATAACGGCAATCGACTCCCAAGATACAACGGCTTCACTTGTGTTTGTAGCACTCCAAAACACAAGTACAACGAACCAAATTTGTCTTATGTACTCCAAATGATGCAATGAAAGAATATCAAAACAAATGAAATGATTTGATTTTGGAGAGAAGTGAGGATGTTGAGATGTTTTGCATATCAAAAAGTGAGGAATAGGACACCCAAAGGGTCCTATATATAGATCATCAAAGGGTGTGGACGAAATGGTTTGAGGCCAAACCATGCACCCTTTCCAAACAATGCACCTTAATGAAAAGGTGCCTCCTGGCCGGACAACCGTGCGGTCGCACGGTCTTATGCAAAAATCCAAAAAATAAATTGACGTGTGGTCGCACGGTCAAATATTTTGACCTGATTTTCGTCCTTTTCCGTAATTTCTCATTCATCCGATATTGGTTTTCGAAATGTCAAATATACCCTTCAATACATACAGAGAAATCAAAATTCTCTTTCGGGGGCGCTGCCCCCTCGACCCCCGCGACCTGACCGGGCAGGTCGATCCCCGTTTGTGCGCCCCGAAGCGGCGAAGTGGCAAACAATTTCGCCTAAACGGATTGAGTCGAGCTTTTGAGTATTTGGCCGAAGTCGACGTGAAGTCACTTTAATCGATTTTCAATTCTCGATTTATTAACCAATATCCAACACTGGCGTTACCACTGGGCGTGGCCTCCTCGTTGACGGGTGTGGGGGTAGATTCTCCGGAGAGAGGGTGGTGGTGAGAGGGAAGAAATTAGGGGAATTCAGATGACTTGATTTATGATTTGATTATGTTTATAAATTATTTAGCTAATAAAAAATATTTAATTAATAAATGTTAATTGTAATTAGCACCTGATTTGTAAAAAAAAAAATTGATGTGGACTTGATTGTTAAAATTGAAACTTAGAATGTAGGATTCATGTAATTTTCCCTTTAAATAACTAATTTTCTAAAAGCCCCTGATTTTATGAATATTTGTTTTATTGTCGATATTTAATATTCTATGAATTAGATAAATTATTATGGCCCAAAAATATTTTAAGCAGCCAAAACTTGCTCATTACTCGTAGAGTTTTTATGTAGAATTTCATTTGGGCACCTTTTCTTTTATGAGAATCTAAATCAAAATTACATAAAAAAACGACAAAAAATTCATTCTAGTTTTATTTTACTGCTTACTTTAAGTACCGCTCTTGAGAGTCTTACTTGATAAAACATCAGTTGATCATTTTAATATGAATTAATAAAACTAATCTTTCGGCACAACTTTTTAAATATTAAAAGTTCTAGATTTGCTAGATTGACCTTATACGTGAAATTAATTTAATTAAAAGCAACAAGTCACTTTTTAGTAGTTTCTAGATGGTTATGCACACAATTATAGTATCCTAAGTTTGGGTTTCATAGTTTGTAATATGGAAACAATAAATAACACCAGAATATGGTGTTGGAGAAACCCAACATGGGTAAAACTTTGGGACCAAGTCAGGTACCTCCATTATAGACAATGAACGTTACAATTAGATATTGTCTATTCAACTCCATTAGACTTTTCAATCTACTTCCTACAATCTCCTAGATCTGCTGATTCTAACTTCGTGATCTTGTATAATTGTCTCTTTCAAGTGGATACCCAAGAGTCACCAATTCTCATTCTTCAGCCGCTTGTATTCGAATCTCCTCAATCTTCAGTAGCCCTTGAAGTTCTAATCGAGAAAATATCTTCCGTGATGAATTATGAAGTGAGTGTTTTAGATTTAAGGTTTGATGTTTTCCTCCAAGGTATAGTTGTATGATCTCAAGAAAGAAAAAGTGGATTGAATTAATGGTCGAATAGGATCTTGAATCTTCACAAGATGATATGAATATGTTAAAGAGAAGAGGCACAATGAACAACCACTATAAAATTGAAATAGAGCTTGAGTATGTAAAATATGAAGTGTGTGAGCTCATATGGGATTATGAAAAAGCTGGAAATCGTTAAAGCTGCGTTTGATAGCGAGGGTGGAATTTGGGTGGAAAGAAAATGAAGTAAACGAAATTAAATTCCTGAGAATTGAAAATTTAATATGTTTGATTGGTTTAATTTTCTAGGTCAAAAAAATATGGAATTTTCCAACTTTTGTTATTTGATTAACATTATTTTCTATGAAAAATAAAACAAAATTTAGCTATTTTAATATTTATTTTTAATTTTTTATTTTTTCATACATATTTACTTGATAATAATAATGTTAATTTTTTGAAAAAAAACAACTCAATTAATAACAACAAAAAGGGTCAAACGTGACGAAAATGGTGAAAGATTTTCCATGAAAAATAAAATCTCCTTCCCCATTGGAAAATGAATTCCTCCAAATCAAGGAAAATACCGGTTTTTGAGACAAGTTGGAAAATTAATTTCATGGAAAACTTGGACAATCAAACAGTGCAAAAGTTGAAAAATCACATGGAAAACCCATTTTTCATGGAAAATAAATGTTATCAAACGACGCCTAAATATAAAATCTTCAAGCGAACGGCTGCTCAAACACCCATCGAGCAAAATTTGATAGCCCAAAACTTGCTAAAACCGCTAGAGCAGTTATTGAGCATCCAAGAGTAGTCGTCGGTATTTTGATCATAACTTTCTCTTCAGATGTCTGATTGAGGTGATTCAAAATGCATTCGAAAACTAACTCAAAGGGGTGCAATTCTTTCAAAAATAGCAATTTTTAAGTTCACATGTTTCCAATACGAAAACTGGGTCTCAAGGGTCTCAATCGCTTGCTAAAAATCTAAATCACGATCCTTGCAGATCTTGGATTCTTGTTTGACTTGTAATTGCATTTTAAGTAGAGATGACAATGGGTTGGGTTTTCCAAACATATACCCTACTCACTAGAGATTTATAACATCCATATCCTACTTTCATGATTCATGTTGATATATAATGGTCACTACAAGATATTAAAAAATGAATTTGACTATTTTCCACAGGTAGCAACTACTGTTGAAAAAAAAAAAAAATATATTTTATTATAAAAACTATCAAAATCTGATAGAAATTAACCAAAAATTAGTTACTAGACACAGCATGTTTAAGATTAGATAAATTGATCTTACCTATAACATACTTGCACTTATTTTTTAACGATTTTACTATTTCAAAAAATTCCTTCCCAATGACAATATATGGTCATATCTCTTCCTTATTTTTTTTAACGATTTTTTTTACACAATCACTTTTATTTTAAATTCTATAATTTTTTAAGGAAATTAATGGGTATAAGGGTTGGGTATGAGTTCTATAGTAAAACTCACACCCCACCCATACCCATGTCGAGTTTTAACATTTACCTCCATACTCGACAACAAACTCATTTAGTCGGGTAATCCCCGCTCGTTTATGTCTGGTCTCCAACGGGTATCGAGTCCGTGGATATTATTGCCATCCCTAATCTCAAGTCTTCTTCAATACATTTTTGACATTCTTGAACTCAAATACTCAACTAATTCAATTACAATACTCTGACTTTAATTTGGACTTTATAAATGAGTCTTTTTGTTCATGAAGTTGTCAATTATATTAAAATCTTACAATATCCCATTTTTGACATTTTGTGACAAAACTATACAATAAATTCAAAATAGTAAAATAACAATATAAACTACCCAAACTCTTCTATCTCTTGCATTCCTTTTATACTTGCTCCTAAAATCAAAAACTCGAATACCCAGTGTAAAAACATGTGATATATGAATGTAACAATTGAAGCGCATAATTATATATAAGCATGCTAGTTTGAGACGTGACAATGTCAATCAAAATACCAACTGAAACATTAACATTACAAAATATCAAAAATTAAATAGCTATGCATTATGGAATACAATGCACTACGAATTCTCCCTCTTATTGCAAAATCTCAATATTTTTGTGCAGTAACAAAATTTATCTATGTCTCTCCCTAGTGACCCCTAGACATTAAATGAAAATTTCAATACAATAAACCCTCTCTCCCCTTTTTGTCACAAATGATGAAGGGTGCAATGTTAAACTTAATTTTAGCAACAATTTGAAAAAACTTAAAAATGCAGTATATAGCATGTACAAGTATAACCAATGATCAGTAATAGTTCCCACATACTCATTTTAAGTTAAAATGGATTAAATTGTATAAGTGATCCATGTGTGTAAAGCATCATTAATCATTTGTAAGTAAGGCTCCAAATCTTAATTTTTGAGAAAGGAAATGCTAAATATCACTGCCAATAAGTTTATTTTCCTACTTATGTAAGTCAAGCCATTAAGCACGTAAGGACCTTTAAATGAAGTTCATGTTGCAAGTATACTTTAATCTATTCTTTTCCTCCCTAACTTTGAGCATACATTTTTCACATATTACAATATTTTTAAAGCTCATTAATTTTTCATCTTAAGTGTGGGTTCTTCCCCATTAAGCGACTAATATGACCCATGTAACGAGCCTGATTAACCCAAGTCAATTGACCATATACACCAGATGTTGAGACACCCCGCATGCTTAATTGCTCAATCAAATAAGCTTTGAAGGACATAATATATTGAGCTTTTTATTAATAGGGGATATAGTTGAGCTTAGGTCTAACAAATTAGGTCAATTCATGTTCAAAATCATCTTACTAACAAGTGACTGTCATCCCAAACATCACACACTCACTGAAATCTCATTTATAAAATCATAGTGTGTGTAGTGCAAATGGTACATGAATACACCCATACTAAGTACTCCATAGCAACCTAAGCCACTAATGGAAAATGTGCTAGGCTCATCAATTTAGTCTATACATGGTCACAACAAACAAGTTTAAGAATGTTTTACATCATTCTGTAGAAAAGATTCCATATCTTATTAAGAAAAATCTTATTTTTCATTTTTCAAATACACAACCAAAACAAAATGTGCATATGCCAATCAACCAAAATGAAGATCCACATGCAATAAATGATTATCTAAAAAATAAACAAACAAATGAGATGCATGCATCGATCAATTACTTAAGTGATAAAGAATGGGAATTCGCCAAAATTACCTAATTAGTTAGGTAAAGAAACACTCTTACCTTTAAGAGCACCACGATCAATTTCAGGATTTTGTTGATCACCCATTTTCACCCAAGGTGGTCTAGTGGGAGACCACTTCTGAAAATTGTCACCAAGTTGGTCAACTGACTTACTTGATCAATAAGGAATCAAATTTGATCAACAATCTCCTAACTGTTATTCTTATCAAAACTCTCGTTTTTATGTCTATTTAGAAATTGATGCATCTAGGGGTATGTGTCCTACCTCACCACATTGAAAAGCATGTAAGGATAAACCTAGGACTAATGTTGTTTGAATGTTGATGTCTACGCTATTTGGCAGACCTCTATTCTACAAATCCCTTATCTTAGGTTCTGGGTGCACATGTTTATGCTTTTCAATAGCAATGAAAAAATGGTCTTAGAAGTACTAGCAATATTCTCTTTAAAAACTAGAACATCCATATTTCCAATCGACTTGCTTATTCCTAGAATGTCATCTAACTCGTCAGAACTATGAGGAAAAACAAAAAAATTGAGCATTGAAATAATATAGTTCGCTCAAAAAGCTCTTAACATAGGTTTCTAACTTCTCATTCTTGGTAGTCAGCTCACTAGCTTTCCTAAAGGTCTTCTCAAGGTCACTTGTAAGAATCCTAACTGAGTATCAAAAGATTCATTCATAGATTTCAGTTCAATCAGGATTGAGGTAGATTCATGGATGTACTTCTCTAGCTTCTCTTTCTCCAATTTAAGCTCATTTACCTTTGGATTTGAGGATTTACTTGTAGCAAGAAGCTTAAGGATATCCTCATACATTTTATCATAAGCCTTATGGATATCTTCCTCACTCTTAGAATCTTCTCCAGATTGCACACCACTATCTAGGTCCTCATCCTTCTCACTTCCCTTGTCAAAGCCACTCCTATTCCTAGCTACAAAGGACACATATTTCACTCTCCTCATGATTTGATTTCTCACTCTAATTATCCGAGTTAGACTCATCATCAGTGAGAGTAGTATTCATAGACTTATCCTCACTTTTATTTCTGGTAGGGCATTCATTCATCATACGATCAAAATTGTGACACTTATGACACCTCACAAATTTAGATCTATTCATAGACTCATGGGGAGCACCTCTATAATTCTCTAATCACGGTTATCCTTAGCATTTCTTAAGGCCATTGACTTATTTTTTAAAGGTTTATCTAAGGTCAACTCATAAGTCTGTAGAGATCAAACTAATTCTTCCACTTTAATGGAATCTAAATCCTTACTCTCCTCTATCGCCATAGCTTTAAGCCTAAATTGCTCAGGTTATGATCTAAGGATTATTCTAACTATCTTAGACTATAGGATCCTCTCACCTTGTTTGAAACTAGAATTTACTATGTCATTTAGACTTGCATAAAAGACATAAATCTACCATCATCTCTCATTCTAATCTCCTCAAACCTAGTGGTCAGCATCTGCAACTTATAATTTTTAACCTGAGTTCCCTTGTGTGTGGTATGTAAGATATCTCAAACATCTTTAGCTACCTTATACATAGACTTAACTCCACCAGTGTCTCGGGCTTATACAATTGTCTCTTCTAAGTGGACACCCAAGAATCACAAATTCTTGATCTTCTTCCTGTGCTTATAGTCTAAGATTCCTCAATCTTCAGCAACTTACGAAGTTCCAATTGAGAAAGCACATTCCTTGGTGAATTAGCAAGTGACTGTTTTAGATTCAAGGATTCGATGATTTCCACCAAGGCGTGGTTGTATGACCTCAAGAAAGAATAGATTGAATATGTAAGTTAATTTTGGCCTATTTAATTTAGGTTGCTAAAATTGGAAATATTTAGGAACATTAATTTTGGGCCCTGTTTATCCGGCCCGTACATGTGTCCTGCTTGATGTAAATCTCTGGAATGGATTAAATAGTGTTTTGAAAACATGCCTTCACTTAACACTTACCTTGGATGGTTGGATGTTGGACACGTGCTCTTCTTCTGACCATTGGAGGTTGACTCTTTGAATTACCTTTATACTTGATTTTGATTCATTTAACGATTAAGTTTTTGAACCCAAGTCGCCGTCTTCCTATACTATTTTCTCTAGTTTTGATTTGTTTAGCCTTTATTTTGGGAGAACTCTTGTAATTTCTTGAGTGAAATTTTTGAGGAAGAAGTGCTAATTAATAGCAGTGTCTTCTGGTGGTGTATAGTTCTGTAGGAAACTATTTTGTGGCTAGTATTTTGTGAACTTTTGTGTTCATCTAGACTCGTATTTTTTTAGCCTCTATTTTGGGGTTATTCTAGGGATTTGAGTGTATTTCACTTTTGGATGCTAAGAGGGGGGGCGTAGGTGTTTAACACTGAACTTCCGGGGCTTTGGCCAAAAAGATCTCACATTCTTTTATTTTTACATTTTCTATACAACTTTGTATGGTCTAATCTTGATTTAGGATCAACAGTGGTATCGGAGCTTCTCAAAAGATTTTTTGAATTTTTTTTTTTAAATCTTTCAATCTTCAATATGAAAATAAAACTTGTTTTTATACTAAAAACTCAAGATTTGAAACTTTTAAAAGCTATCTGGGTAAAAGTAACAATTGATCTGAACTTGGTAGTAATCTATGGTATTTTTTTGTTCAAATCCTTCAAATCACAAGTTCTGGGTTTGATCTTTGGTATTTTCTAAACAAACTTCTTTCAAATCGCAGTTTTGATAATTGTTTTTTATTCTCATCTTCAAGATTTATGATTATTACATTAGATTCTTTAAGATCTAAATAAATTTCTTGAAAACCTCCCTAACTTTATCTTTGTTTAGGGTTTCCTTAAAGACCCTATAACTTAAGGGAATTAGGGCTTTAGTCTAAGGGAGTTTTCTGTAATAATTTATTTATTTGAGAGTAATAATATCCATACATGTTTGTTTAATATCTTGGAATTTTATGAAACTTGTATATTGATATTTGAGTTCTTGAAGTTTTTTTCTGATTTTATCGAAGTTGTATATGATAAAGCTTTTTAACATTTGACATTCTATGAATTACACTTCATCTCTTCATTGGAAATAATCTTGCATTTGAATAACTTACGTAAATTTCTTATAGTTTCATACTTGGGATCTTTTTGTATATCTCTTTGTATGCAAATCATTTTATATTTTTACTTACTGCACATTTTATTACTGCAATATAAGTTTTTATATTGTGATTTGGTTCACATTCTATGGTTTGTGTGATAATGTCTTATTTCTTGTTATCCTCTTTTATTGTACACTTCTGCACAACTTAAACCCAAAGATAGATGTTGAAGTGTGGGATGGCAAAAGAGAGATGGGTCTCTTGCGTAAGAAAATTAGAGCCTTCTAAATACAATTAAAATTTGTTAAGGCTATAGATGAAACTTGGCCTGAGGATTTTCTTGTAGCTAGGAGAAATGAATAGGATGAAAAGGCCTGAAGTACTCTATTCTTACACATTTCTAATTTTGTAATCAGAAAGGTTGTTGGTACTGATAAGGCTATTGAGCTTTGAAAAATACTTGAAAAGCATTACCTCACTAATAGTGTGCCTTATAAATATTTCATTTGGAGATAATTCTTTAGCTTTAAGTTTGATCCTAGTGCTGATATAGAAACAAAAATGGACAAATTTAATATAACTAGTATTTCACAACGTGCTTCGTAGTCTTATGTACGCAATAAAAGATCTTATACTTCGTATCTCCTATGTAATGAAGTATAAAATGAAAATTATTAAAATCATCATATTATACAAATATAATTATAACTCATTGAATATAAAATATAATAAATAATACGTTATTATTTATTATATATAGTATTAATGTGTATTAAGTATGGAGTATTAACACTAAATCGTGTTATGTAGAATCTTTTTAAACTCTTATGATCGTGTCAAATTAATTATTATTACTAATTTTAACTTTAATAGTTAAAATATTTATTCATATGAAAATTACTCGATTACTTATCTATTTATTAACTTATGAGTAAATTTTGTAATAGGCATTTTCAATTTTTCTCAATTATTAAGTGTACATCATAACATTTATGTAGCAAAACGAAAACTCGAGAAGACATTGAAAAAGTGTTTAAACCATAGATATATTTTTATTGTTTTGTCAGATTTGAACAAGCAGAATTTCTTTTTGATTTGATAAGGATTTAAATCAGATTTTTATTAGATTTTGATAGAAGTTGATGAATTTATATGGTTAAAATTTTGTAAGTTCCATAAAATATTTGGTTGAAATTAATTATTAACTTTGACTTAGATTAAAATTTGAATTAAAATCAACACTAAACGGGGGCTTAACTACGTTTGTCATATAAGTAAGATTGAATAATTATTTATCTATAAATATGTTTTAATAATTTAGCTCTTATTGCACTTGATTCAAAAAATAATAAATTATTTTCTTCAAAGTGACCCTCATATTAACGTTCAAATAAATAACTCTATATTTTTATTTATTTTTTGATTATTAAAAAAGTTATTGGTTTTAAAATGTATTTATTTTAATATAAATTGTGGTTTACCAACTACTCATCATGTTTATTATTTTAAGGGTAAATATATTGACACCACACTTTTTGTTAACCTAACCACATTTTAATTGTAATGAAGATTCCTAATTTTTCCTTATTTTTACACTTAGCAGCCAAGTTTTTTTTTTTTTTAATAATTTTTTATCATCAACTTTTTATTAATTTTCATATCTTGTCTTTAGAGATGATTTTCGTTCAAATCATATTTTTAAATAATCAAAATAAATAATTAATATGAAAGTTAAAAAAATATTTGCACATTTTTCAATGCAAATTAGCAGGATACTTGAATAGAAATCTTGATTAGAAACAAAATATGTTAATTAATTGAATATTATGAATAATAATGTGATTAAAAATATTGAGGACTTAAAGCAAAAGTAAACAAACATTGAAAATCTTTTTTGCAATTAAATTGTGGTGTAGATATAAAAAAGTGTCGTGTAAATATGATTACCCTTATTTTAACCCTTTTCATACTATTTTTATTGTGAGATTATCTTAATTCTACTACAATATTATTGAAATCTTTTATTGTATAAAAAAATTACATCTATGTTTTATTTTCGTTGTAAACTTGTAATGATTCAGTTTTAGAACTGTATAAACATATATATTGAATTACAACGTGGTATAAGATTGGAAAGAGTTATCAATAAACATATTTTACAAATTATATGCATTGAATTAAGGACCTTATATTGAAAATTGAATTTATTGTTTAAATAAATCAAAATCATTTGAAAAGTCATTTAACATTTATTTATGTGGAAATATAATTTTTTTAATTAAGAGTATTATAAACGTAAGAAAAATAAAAGTAAAGACAAATGATATGTATTGAATTAAGGACCTTATATTGGAAATGGAATTTATTGTATCAATAATTAAAATCATTTGAAGAGTCATTCAACATTTATTTATGTGAAAATATAATTTTTTTAATTAGGGGTATTCTAGACATAAGAAAAATAGAAGTAATGACATAATTATTATTTATCTATAAACATGTTATAAAATTCTACCTCTTATTGCGCTTGAGTAAATAGTAGATCATTTTTTTCAAAGTGACTCTCATGTTAGCATCCAAATAAATAAGTCACCATTTTTTACTTTAATTATTAGAAAAATTATTGGTTTTAAAGTGTATTTATTTTAACTCAACTCATAGTTTACCAATTATTCATCATGTTGATTATTTTAATCCAATCCATATTATTTTTATTGTGAGATTATCTTAATTTTGTTATAATATTATCTCGTATTGGATAAAAAAAATATGTTTGATTTAGCATCGTAATGTTTCAGTTTATGAATTGTATAAACAGATGTATTGAATTAGAATGTAGTAAAAGACTAAAAAATATTATCAACAAACATGTTTTATAATTTATGTGATTGAATATAAGGATTTCATATTGGAAGTTTAATTTATTGTTTAATTAAACCAAAGTCATTTGAAAAGTCACTCTATATTTATTTATCTGGATATACTTTAATCAACGATAAGAGTATTATAGACAAAAGAAAAATAGAAGTAAGGATATAATTGGTAATTAAAAGATTTCCACACATCCACACTTTTAAATATTAGTGATAGTGATGATAACTCAAAACTTACTAATTGTGGTGAGGTTTCTTTTGATCAAAGCGTTGTTTGTCTTCTAAATGCTCTAGGTGGAAAACATAAGGAAATGAAAAATTCCTTAGAATATAGTAAGGAAGACTTAACTATCTAGATCTTTACTTTTAAGCCTCTATTTTGGGATGATTCTAGTGGATCTGAGCGTATTCTCAGCAAAGGACGTATGTGTTCAACACTGAACCTTCAAGGCTTAGACCAAAAAGATCTTGTGTTCTTACATTTATTTATGCATTTTTGTACAACTTTTTATTGTTTGATCTGGATCTGGGACCAACAGAATCAAGGGTTGAATCAGTTATTGGATCTTCACAAGATGATACGAATATGTTATAGATAAGAGGCACAATGAGCAATCACCAGAAAAACAAAATAGAGCTTGAGTATATATAATAAGAAGTATTTGAGCTCATATAGAATTGCGAAAATGCTAGAAATCATGAAATATGAAATCTTCAAGCAAATGGCCGCTTGAGCTCCCATTGAAAACAATTCGAGTGCCCAAAATCTGTTAAAATTGCTCAAGAGGTTATTGAGCGTCTAACAAGCGTTCGTCGGTATTTTAATCATAACTTTCTTGCCCAATATCCGATTGAAGTGATTCTAGATTTGTTGGATAACTAACTCAAAGGGATACAATTATTTCAAAAAAAATATCAGTTTCCTAATTCGAGTATTTTCTATAGGAAAACTGAATCCAAACCTCTAGCTGAAAATTTAAGTCATAATCCTTGGAAATTTTGGATTCTTCTTTTTTACTTCTAACTGCATAAAAAGTCTTCTTGAATACGTATTTGATCTTATTAAACCCAAATATCCAACTAACTCAGCTGCAATACTTCGATTCTAATTTGAACTTTATAAACGAATCGTTTTGCTCACGAAATTTTCAATTACATTAAAAACCTAACAAATACAACACTTAATCAAATTGAGTAAATTAGTTGACTTTGAATATATCTCGACTTCCATTTATGATTAAGTTATAAAAATCAAGTATTTATTAGAGGTGGCAAAAACTAACTCGTTAAATTTGATATTTGCAAGTCCCATCTCGAATGTGATCATGGTAAGTGTATTTTCTACACTTATTTAGATGCTAAAATGTGGATATTATGTTTTTCATTTTAAAATAAATACTATTGATTTTGTTATTATTTGTAATTATTGCAGAAATTATCTTAAAGTAGGGAGAATGATGTAATTGAAGTGAATAAAAATCAATTGCTGTGAAGTTTGAGCTAAAATAATCACACTGGAAGTTGGTGAAGACAATTGATGATCAAAATGGAGCTAAATTGGAAGAAGTCGAAAGTTCAAGAGTTTAATTGAAAAAATTAAGAGATGAGACGAGAAATTGAAGACATTCGGAAGTATAAGGGCTAAACTGATCAAATCAAAAGTTGAAAAATTCACTCACAAATAAGGAGACTGAAAGATGGAAAACTGAAAACAAATTACAAAGCCACGGGATCGTGCCTCATATGTGCACCGGTCATGAGGTGACATGACAAAGAGGCATAACTGTATTTTGACAAATACAGGCGATTAAATTCAGTTTTGATTAAATTCTTTCCAATTCAACTAGGATTCTTCCCTTCCTATATAAAGAAACATAGTGCATGAAATTAGGGTTCTCATGCTTATAATTTCATACTGAAACTCTACCAAATTTTCACAGAATGCATTGAATTGGAGATTTCTTCAACAAGAATGTCATTTTCTACATCTGGGTGACAAATTTCAATAAATCTTGTTCTTTATATTTAATTATGTTTCTAGGCTAATTTACTTGATGTTAGGATTTTGATGAAACTTTATTTATATAATTATATATTTTAATTATTGTTTACTTTTAGACAATTTATGTATTTGAGCAATTATTTCTATAATTTGTATTACTACAATTACTTGATCACTAATTATATGAAAGATGTGGCATGTTCTTAAGATCGAAAGATTAGAAATTCATTATACATGTTTTAATTATCATAACGTCCGATAGGAGATAAAAATATATCGCTATACGTTATTTTATCTTTATTTGTTCATAAATCGTTAATGTTCTTCTATATGTTCGTATTCATCATAGAAATATATGTAAGTCATATAGAATTAGGTTTTAAGTTTGCTTGAAATGAGGTTTTAAACAACTTACGATCATTGATTTTCAAATACCATGAATTGTTGTTAAGGATTTAATTAAGATATGTAAAAAGAAAATAAATGTGGATCCTAACACGTTTTCTCATTCATTAATCTTTTCAAAATCGTTGATTGTTTTATTTATAGTTTAGATATAAAAATTCACAAAGCAAAAATTGATATTTTTCTTGTTCCAGTTAAAGATAGTGATCTAGAATTACAATTTACTCAATCCTCGTATGTACAATAAACAGACTTATTGTCCACTTTATTACTTGTACAATCCATACACTTGCAGTAGAAAATCAAACAAACAAGCTGTTGTCTCGAGAAGGGGACAGTGAACATGATTCCACCCTGCTGGCTGCTATTCATCCAGTTTAAAATCTATTCCAAGATACAAGTTTGTGGTCACATAAAAAGAAAATAATTGTGAGCATTTCTAAAGGAAATTCTACAAATTTCCAAAAAATAAATAAATATATGTGTTATTATTTTCACCAATTAAAGATATGGAAAATATAAATGGTCAGTAAAACTTCCTCGTCTTGTTCCATCTTAAGAGGACGGGACAAGGAGAAAACCAAACAGGACGTTGGATGAGAACGACTGGTTGGATACCCGATTCATCCCTTTTAATGATTCATTGTAAGGTAAAATGTAGCTCAAGACACCCACATACATGCACCCATAGGAGATGTTGCATTGAGCGTCACTTTTAAATAGGTTGTACAGGATGATGGGTTCATATCAAAACAAGAATCCAAATGGGAGTAAGCTGTCAACACACATCAAGGTGGGGTCCCCTTGCCTTCTCACCTTCTGTTAACATGGTTACTCTCGGGAATTCATTATTTAAAATAATGTTACATATTTCAAAGTTTAATTATTAGAAATGAGATACATTTATTCATTTTCATGAATAGGTGAAGGTGGGATGTGGACTCATGATTCCACCAAGAAGTGGTGAATCTATGAAACTGATCCAGTACGAGCAAATTTGTTCCAACACGGGGAACAAAAGATTTAACACCTAAATTACAAGATAAAATAAATAAAATAAAATGGCGAATTCAGCACGGGCGTCTGTGTCAGCTCGCCATGCTGTGGATCACCAGTGCTACCAACTTTGTTTATATGTTGAACCACTATTAGAGTTTGCACAATGTCACCTGCTAAAATACGAACTCATGAAGCTTTATAATTTAGAAAAACTATCAAAATTATTTTGTGATGGTAAGTGAATATCAATTATTGAACGCACTGAAATATAATTAGAAAATGCCAAAATTCACTTGCCAAAGTTCATGCACAGGAAAAAAGAATAGGCTTCACTTTATGAAGAATGGTCTATATTGATTCAAATCTAATTTAAAGGGCCACCTTATCAGAAATTAAATTAAATATATATATATAAAAAAAAAAAAGGCAGATTTTAAGACCTTACCACATTTATGATGCAGAAAAGGTAGTAGCACATGGGAACAACTTGTGGTCCTTAGCAGTTGATATTTGGGACATATCAACTTATAAAAATTATAGATAGAAGATAAACAAAGTAAAGCAATTTCTGCTCTAGAAATTTCTAATATTACATATTTAAACATTTTTATACTAAAATTTTCCAATCTTATATTTTAATTAGACATCAGAAAGCAGCAGCTTGTATGGATGGATACAAGTGCATTTCCATGACGTGCAGATCAAAAGGACGAATAGAACGGGGGGAAAAAATTCATAGAGGCGACTCCAAATTTATTTGAAATAATTCTTACTTCAATGGTATTTCTAACTCCGACCGATAAAAAATTATTTTAAACCGTACTTTTAATTAAATATGCTCTTTTGTTCACAACAAAACCAAAAGTAGAAACAAAGTACTTGCAGACAAGGAAAGGTTATTATAGGAACTTGCCATGTGTTTTTTAGAAGACAAGTTGTATCTTACAATGACAGCAACAGAACATGCAAAGAAGAAAAACTCAGTACACACTTGAAATCATATTATCCACACCACACACTAGTGATGTCAAAATCGGTCGAGCGCGGCTCAGCTCACAAAATCGGTCGAGCTGAACCACCTGATCAAGAAAAGAGATGATAGGCCTATGGGAGAAGATGGGGTCCAAAAAAGACAAACCAGGCTTAGTCCTGGTACATTTATTCCATTTAGGTGATATGTCCTTCTATGCCTTGCAGCCAAACAACTCTACATACATATAGCATATTATTGTTTAATCTACGCAGAAATTTCAAAAATTCAGATTTTTATTCACGAAAGTTGATAGACAGACAGAGAAGGGCCCTTAAACATGTCATGATGAAACTCTAGCTCTTGCAGTTGCTTAAAAGAAGATGAAACAGAACAGTAGCAAAGTACAATTTGCATCATGTCAACCAAATTAATTACCTCATTCCTCTTGTTTCTTGGCACAATCCATGCTTTAAACCAAGAAGGCCTATCTCTTCTGTCATGGCTTTCAACCTTCAATTCTTCATCTTCTGCAAGTTTCTTCTCTTCGTGGGATCCGACGGACCAAAATCCCTGCGAATGGGATCACATTAAATGCACAAACCATGGATTTATTTCGGAAATTAAAGTCACTTCTATCAGTCTTCCCACTACATTTCCAACTCAGTTCCTTTCTTTCAACTATCTTACACTACTTGTTCTCTCCAATGGCAACCTCACCGGTGAAATTCCACGGTCGATTGGAAACTTGTCGTTGCTGATCACTTTGGATCTCGGTTTCAATTCTCTGACAGGGAGCATACCACCTGAAATTGGAAAACTATCAAAATTGCAGCTATTGTCATTGAACTCAAACTCTTTGCACGGTGGAATTCCAAAAGAAATAGGAAACTGCACACAACTGAAGCAGCTTGAACTCTTTGATAATCAGCTCAATGGGAAAATTCCTCATGAAATTGGCCGATTAAGGGCTCTGGAGATCTTTCGTGCCGGGGGAAACGTACAACTCCATGGAGAAATTCCAACAGAGATATCACACTGCACACGTCTAGTTCTTTTGGGACTTGCAGATACTGGGATTACAGGTCAGATTCCGCGTACTTTAGGAGAACTGAAGAACCTCAAGACTCTTTCAGTCTACACAGCAAATCTCACAGGTGAGATCCCACCGGAACTTGGTAACTGCTCAGCATTAGAAAATTTGTTCATGTATGAAAATCAAATATCCGGCAGAATTCCACTTGAGTTAGGTTCTCTTAAGAATCTGAAAAAGGTTTTGCTGTGGCAGAACAATCTGAGAGGAAAAATTCCAGAATCTCTTGGTAACCTTTCAAGTTTGAAAGTAATTGATTTCTCCTTAAATTTTCTATCTGGAAAACTCCCTCCATCTCTTCAATATATAGGCACACTGGAGGAATTACTTTTGTCTGATAACTATATTACAGGCGAAATACCACAGTATATTGGAAATTTCTCCAACTTGAGACAACTTGAATTGGACAACAACAATATTTCTGGAAAGATTCCGTCCGAAATCGGGAAACTAAAAGAGCTCTCTCTTTTCTTTGCCTGGCAGAATCAACTACATGGAAAGATACCAATTGAAATATCATACTGCCAGAAAATTCAAGCTTTGGATCTATCTCACAATTCACTCACTGGACCACTTCCCAAGTTTCTGTTTAATCTCAGGAATTTAACCAAGATTCTATTGATTTCAAATCAACTTTCAGGTCAAATCCCACCTGATATTGGCAATTGTACCAGCTTAACCCGGTTACGGCTGGGATCAAACATGTTTCATGGTCAAATTCCATCAGAAATTGGACAATTGAAGACTTTGAGTTTCCTTGAACTGTCAGAAAATCAATTCTCAGGAGCAATCCCACCAGATCTTGGCAAATGCACACAACTGGAAATGGTTGATCTGCATGGAAACAAGCTTCAAGGCGAGATTCCCGAGTCTTTAGTGTCTCTAACTGAACTTAATGTGTTAGATCTTTCGATGAACAATATATCAGGCAGTATACCAGAATATGTAGGAAAGCTCACGTCATTGAACAAACTTGTGCTGAGTGGAAACTACATATCTGGTTCGATTCCTCGATCACTTGGACTTTGCAAGGATTTGCAGTTGCTGGATTTGAGTAGCAACAGACTCAGTGGTTCAATCCCAGATGAAATTGGTCACCTGCAAGAATTGGACATTCTATTAAATTTAAGCTTGAATTCTCTAACGGGACAAATCCCAGAAGGCTTTTCGAATTTCTCAAATCTTGCCAACATGGACATCTCCCATAATATGTTGGCAGGAAGCCTGCAAGTTCTCAGCAACCTAGAAAATCTTGTTTCTTTGAATGTTTCCTATAACAAATTTTCAGGTCCTATTCCCAATACAAAATTCTTTCAGGGTCTTCCTAATAGCACATTTGCTGGTAATCCAGAACTTTGCTTTGCTAGGAACAAATGCCATGTCAGCAAAAACCTTCATAGCCAGAAATTTGTCAAAATTCTCACTATACTCGTTGTCCTCCTTGTCATCTTGACTTCTTTAACTATGACAGCAGGAACAATCTTATTTATCAGAGCACGCGATGCAACATCCAGGAAGAATGATGAAGAAAATCACCTCGAGTGGGATATAATTCCATTCCAAAAGCTTAATTTCTCAGTCAATGACGTGGTAACCAAACTTTCAGATTCTAATATTGTGGGAAGAGGCTGCTCCAGTATTGTTTATCGTGTTGAGATACCAACACAGCAAGTCATTGCAGTCAAGAGACTATGGCCAAAGAAGAGTGGTGAGATTGCACAAAAAGACCAATTTTCTGCGGAAGTTACAGTACTGGGATCAATTAGACATAAAAATATAGTACGACTTTTAGGTTGTTGTGACAATGGGAAAACTAGATTGCTCTTGTTTGATTACATCAGTAATGGGAATTTAGCAGGACTTCTCCATGAGAAGAACACATCCTTGGATTGGGATGCAAGGTATAAAGTCCTGCTTGGAGCAGCTAAAGGTCTAGCTTATCTTCACCATGACTGTATCCCTACAATTGTCCATCGAGATATCAAATCCAACAACATTTTAGTCGGTCCAAATTTCGAAGCTTTTCTTGCAGACTTTGGACTTGCAAGGCTTGTAAATTCTTCAGGCTCTTCAAGCCCTTCTGACATAGTAGCAGGATCATTGGGATACATTGCTCCTGGTATGCACACAACCCTGAAATATATGTGATCTATTTGGGTATTATTGATCAATAAATATACCTACTTTCAGCTGGTAGCATTAATCATCTAATCTAAAAGCTAAAACTGTTAGAAATGTGATACGTTTATTTCTTTAAATATTTCCTTCAACACGCCTTGACTCGTGTAGGCTTCCTTTTTTTCAAGGCCTAACACGTACTTCCTCCTTCCCAATTATACAGGCTGCATTTCCTTTTTCTTGTCCCAATTATATAGACTTGTTTCTTTATTGGGAAGTATTTATTTTGTTTGTTTACTAATGTACCCCTATTTATTACTTTCAATAATAATAATTTTGATATTAAATAAGAGTAAGATCGTTGGAAATTTTTTTTTACAGAAATTACTTTTTCAATGACATTCTTAATCTGCATGAAAAGTCAAATCAGCCTATATAATTGAGATGAAGGGAGTATAATTTTATATATGGTTAGCAACAAGATGTGTAACAAATGCCTTTGCCTACTTTGATATCATGTTGAATCATCTAAAAGTTTAAACTGTTAGAAATGGGCAACATTTATTCATTTAAATGTTGTCTTCAATGGTTTTCAAGACAATAAGTACGGATTTGACTTGCTGCTCAGGATGATAAACAGAAATACCAAAATGTGTATGTGTAGTAATCAAGAATTGTTTCACAAGTCATCTATCTCGATGGTTAGTTAATTAACTTGCTTTACACCAACATGTAAACCAGTGAACATTCTTCAGAAACTCCTAGGTGAAAAGCATATATCTAATCTGTTACAAAATAAGAATGCCCTTCGTCATAAAATTGGTAGGAACTACTTATTTAATTATTTTTAACGGCATAATAACAAAATATGATCCATGTTGCAGAATGTGGATACAGTCCAAAGATTACAGAGAAGAGTGATGTATACAGCTACGGCATTGTGCTCCTAGAGATACTAACAGGGATGGAACCAACCGATCCCCGGATTCCAGACGGTGCACACATCGTCAAGTGGGTTAATAAAGAAGTCAGAACAAAACACAGAAAGTTGACCTCAATTGTTGATCTACAATTACTTCACCGATCAAGTACACAAACTGAAGAGATGATTCAAGTGCTTGGTGTGGCTCTACTTTGTGTAAACCCTTCTCCAGAAGAACGACCCATGATGAGGGATGTAACTGCAATGCTGGAAGGTATAAGACACGAAAATGAGGAGCTTGAGAAACCTAACCATCTTAGGAAGGAAATGGTCTCAAACCCAAGAGCAGCAGTTCAATGTTCAAGTTTTTCTAGGTCATCTGATCCTCTAATCAGATCACCTCCTCATCCAAGTAATTAGTTCCTCATCTACCTAATTCTATAATTAAGTAAATTCTTTGCTAGCAAGAATTACACTGTACAAAATATCTGATTTATTGTACATCATGTTTATTTACATTGATATCAAAATTCTACTTCAATATTTGAAGAGAAAAATCATGGGCTAAAATTCCATTGCCCTCCCCTTAACTTAATAAAACACAAAAGTAATAAAGTTTCCATTTCCTTCCAAATGAGGTGTAAAAGCAGAGGGGCATAGACACATTAAACAAACAAAACGCAGTTGCTTCTATTGACAGAATAATACAGATGCAGTTGGAAGAACATGAAACTACCCTACAAAGAATGTTGCTCATTTTAGTTAGTCCATAATTGCAATTTAAAAACTGGGGTAGTAGCATTGATCGGGGAGGGCCCGTTGCCTAGAAGTATTGAACAGTAACTTTCCATCCCATGAGTTTTCTCACAATAAAAAGATGGGATGACAGAAGGCAAGGCAGTGATAAAATCTTGGCTGGCAGTACCCTTGTGGAACAAGCATAAAGGGAAGTAAAAGAAAATTCATTCTGTATCAAAACATCCAAACATCTCTTTCATGAAGATAAAGTGGCATGAATTGCACGTTCTTGAAAGATACATTTGTCTTGTGATAAAGGATTTTCTTAGGCCCACAAGTAGGTTATAGTACCCTTTCAAACTTCAACGGCTCAGATCCATGGTTCATTTCTGTACTAGGATATTGGTCCATTGTGAAATATCACACTAAATACTCATGAGAGAGAGAGAGAGAGAGAGATCCAGGGACCATTGATTCTCAGAGAAGAGCTAAGAATTACATTGGATTACACAAAGCATTCCTCTTAATTCAAGTTCATAAAATTGATCATATAAAAAGCACTACCTATCTTCATATAATGGCACAGTGAAAAAAGGATTCAACAAATACTGTCAAATTCTCAAGGAAAGAAGAACTAAAATTTAGCCACAAGCTCTTTGTTTTTCTTCCTTGTGCACATTCTACAAAGCATGAAAAGACTTGACGCAAATCCATGGCAAAATTGCTACTTCCTAATATGTAGAGGTTTCACAATTTATTGCTTAACTTTTAAAATACATCATTGACCAGAACTAATGACTTCCCACAGAAGAAAGCTTCTCCAAGTCCTGGAACTTGTCTTGAAGAAAGTAAATGTATCAGAGAATAAATCCCATAGAACAATTTCCCTTCAAACAAAAGATGTTTCCTTTAACCATGATTTCTGAAGGATCGCTGCCTATTCTAATCCAAGTGCTTTGGTCCAGCCCACTTGTGGACCTGGGCCCATGTTGCATTCCCTACTATTTTCACTTGTGGCTAGGACTGTAAGCAAAACCGTCAAATCGGAAAACTGAACCGAAACCGCATTTTAGATTCCATCTGATTGGTGCCACGTGGACCCTTCAACGAAATGGTTTTGAACCGAACCAAACCGGTCAAGATGATTTGGTTTAGGTTTGAAATTTTTAATTGGGGGTTGAAACAAAACAGGACCGGCACAAAAATGTATAAAAAATAAAAAATACCTATATAACTATTGAATTTGGATTTAAGTTCGGGTGGGTGAGAAGAACCTTAACTTTATGTTCCAATCAATTTTCCGGTCAACGGCCGTCCACCGGAGGCATCTAGCGGCGTGGGTGCGACCATTAGAGTTCTGCATTTGTTCAATTTTTTTGTTGTTAGCCTCCACATAATGGAAGGTGCAGATACATTTAGATGGGAGATTGGGGACCAAATGTTTGGGCTAAGCTTGGGCCAGTTTGGTGGATTTGGATTTTGGGCTCAAGTTATTTGATAAGCTCATTTTGTTAAATAATTATTTTTGGGCTTGTTATGAATTGGTAATTGCTTAGAGCTGTTTTTTTAAGTCTTGGATCAGTTTGTGTGAAATTTAATAAGCCTAGTTGGTTCTCATCTTTTCTTGGGCTTGAGTCTAGTCCACTTAGCACTTGTACTTCTCTTTCAGCCACAGAGAGAACGATTTTGCTACTTTCTAATGAAAGATGGAATATACGAGGAAGCTTCAAGAACTATCAATGAGTTAGTTCCTTCCACAGCAGCTGGGAATGAAGACTAGAGGCTGCCTTACAAAAATAAATGGTAAGTTTTGCTCAAAAGGATTTTATCCACATGAAATTAAAAGAATTGCAACCAAATGGTGGGCAGTCGGCACATAGATGCAGTTTAAAAAAAAGGAAAATCGAAATTGGTAAAGAAGCTGGAAGAAGAAGAAAAGTTTGTAGTACAGGTGAAGAACCTACAACTGAAAATCGACTCTCTCAGTAACATGAAAGAAATTGGAGAAGTTTCAAATACCAATAAGTTACTAGAGACGTGGTTGAAAGATGTTGTGCTTAGCTTGTTTTCAGATACCCAAGATTGTTCCTCGTCTTTGGCCAACTCGAAAAGAGGGAACAGACAAAATAAAAGAGCTCCTCAAGCTAACATGATGCACAACAACATAGATTACTTGCTCCTCCTAATCTACAGAGCCCTTCGATAGAGGTCAATTATGATGTTGAACCTATTTTGATAAAATACTTTTGCATTGCTCATATGTGAATTGGGTTTGATTCAAAATTGAAGCAGATGAATGAGTTCATCTAAGTATTGAAATTGTTCTAGTTATCTGGAAAGGAAAAATTTGCTCCAAATTGGAGTTGATGCAGTTAATCTGCAGTTGAAAAATTGTTCCAGCTAGACCTGGAATTGATACAAAAGTTTGCATTTGGTCGAGTTCAAGATGTTTTGGACAATGAAGGAAATGTATTTGAATTTGCTTTAAGAAGAGCATTAAAGATGCTTGTGGATGTCACTAAGCAAGGGAAGAAACTAATTTTCAAATGAAGAAAATTATAATTCTTTGAAGAGAAGAAAAAAAATGATCAATGCGGAAAGATCCGCATGATTTTTGATACTTGAATCCCTTGATTTTCAAGTTAGGCTTGACAAAATTTCTCCAAGCTCCAACTTGAGGGGGGGTGTAGAAATATTTGTTGAAATGGAAGGCACTAGAATGTGCTAGATTCAAGTTTGTTAGATTCAAGAGTTTGTTAGTTTCTTTCATCTAGTTTCTTCTAGGTTCTTCTAGTTTTAATTTTCTCTATATATAGTTCAAGTTTGTAATCATTTTATTAAGCTTTCATTCATATAATAAAAGTTTCATTTTCATATTTCTATTTTTGTTCAGCCTGCAACAAGATTTAAAAGAGCCATTAACTAAAAAACTATTAGTCTGCAATATTGAACTATAAAATGGAAACTCAGCCTGCTGATTAAGAAATGGCTTTTCCCTTCTAAGAATATGACACTGAAGTGCTCGGATGCATAAATGATAACAGAAGCTAAACTGCATATTCAAGAGCTACTGATGAGATCGGGAATTACAATAGTAAGTCAAGCATATAGATTCACTATGTGATATTCTTTTATCAATACCCTACTAGATGCCATCCTCCAGATGTTGAAAATGAGAAACTGTTTAAGCACCACAACTTGTTCTGCAATCACATAGAGGCCGATGAAATAAAGAAATCATTATAACCAAAATAAGCATCCACAAAGAGTGTGAAGTCAGATACACAACCATGTAATTTAAATAAATAAAGAATACACCAGCCCATCCATAACTGAAGTCTGGAAGTGTACTCACAGGAAGTAGGAGGAAATGCGATAGTAACATGAAAAGGAAAATATAGTGTACATTCTAGCAGTAGAATGGTTGGTTTCCATTGCAAAAATAGTCTCATGCGCCCGAAAGAAATGCCAAGAATAACCTCAGGGATCCAATATGAACATCAGCAATTATACCTATGCCTTGGGATGCCATTTTATACTGCATCCAACACTAGTGCCAAAAGAGGAAACAGGTTCAGCATCCCCCACAATCACCAATAATTTGAACTTTCAGTTTTTTAATGAAAGTATGTCAATTAAGTAACAGAAGATTGGGGAATAAGAGGAAAAAGAATCAAATAAAAAGACAATACCTGGGATTCTGAGTGGATGGTACTGCCTGGCCACTTAAAACAGTGTCTATTGCTAGGCTTAAGTCCCTAAATAAAATGCACATGTATTAGAAACATGTGATTATGTATCAAGAATTCCTCCCCCCCCCCCCCCCCCCCCCCATTTTTAGCTTTATCAAAACATTAAGATAAAGCAGCGACCTTCCTGTGATTGGCACATTATTGCTTGGCCTTGAATCATCAAATTGGCCGTGATAAACTAGCTCAAAAGGCCTACGGCCATCCTGTCACCAGAGTACAGATTAAAGTCAAGGCTAGGAAAACCAAATCAATGGGAGCAATGTTACATGCCAAACATCTGTATTTCAAAACCCAGTGTATAATTAAGTGGGAACAGGGCCAGGAGAAAAAGCTTCAAGCAGGTCATGATGATTATTTAATATTTATTAGTAGAGGTAAAAATTACCTTTCTGAAGAGAAAAAACTCTGGCGTGCAAACAGCACCAAAATCTCTTGCAACATTTTGTGACTGCAGAGAAATATTCAGAGCTTTCTAATATCTTTTGCACTTCTCATGAAAGATATATTGTTTAATATTTATTTATCTTGGGTAGGGCTAAATAATCAACCAAAATATAATAAGATTACAATCAACCTTCACCTACATTCAAGCATCCAGCATATAAATTGAAACAGGCACAATTTGGTCAGATATAAAAAGCTGTGCCTATGACAAACAGATTCATAAACTGCTATCCGGAAAAATAAGAATTTTTTTTCAGCAGTTGCACTTGAGAACTACTGATCACCTTCACTAGCTATATCTTCTCTGTAAATTTAGAACATGTTATGGAAGTGTTCATAAACCATTTTAAATTATAAATTGATAGAAATAGTGGTGGATAAGTGGGTAATACTTGTACGTCCCACAAAATGTGTGCATAAAAAAGTGCTTTGACCAATTAAATTTTTTTTAAACATTAGCCAAACATGGGCTAAATCTTGGTCCACTTTATTTAATGATAATTCCAGTGACTTAGCAGTAAACAAGGATTACGATAAAACAGCAATATTCATGCATTTCAATAATTTAATGCTTGAGACACCAATGTAATTCATCTAAATCAATGATAAAATAATCAATATCATCTCAAAAGTTCCTGTTATGTCCAGGATTAAATGTTGCGCATTCTTAAATAACATACCAGAAATGGCATGTTTCAAGTTTCATCTTCAAGATAAATATTCCAATTATGAGTATTAAATCAAAATCACCCAATAACAGTATTTTATGAATGTTTTGCACAAAAATGAGAAGTGTTCTCTGCATACTATCATCGTTCCTGAAATTATACAACAATGTGCAATGCTGAATGAAATTACAATAATAAAAAGATAGAAAATAAAAGGATACATACCATAGGATGTTCAGTTAAATGGGGATGAGCTGAAATATATAGAAGCTTACCTCATCATAGAGATATGGGAAAGGATAGTTAAATATCTTAGCTTCTTCAGCCATGAAGTCAGGTCCATCCTGTGAGAAATATGTAAATTTTGGACATATCATACAATGGCTTCAAGACTTCTCATATTTGAAGCTATAAAGTCATCTGAACCTGTGGATGAGTAATTGAAGAGTTCGAAGATATTGCTATTACTGCAAGCCCTTTCTGCACAAGAGTATAAACCATTAAACACATCCAGTTTTTTTTTTTAAATTCAGAAGTGTATAAAAACAGAAAAGAACTAGATATTGACTTACCTTCATGTAAAAATTTGAAAGCTTTACAATATCTTTCTTCAAATGCTTTACGAAGGGGCAGTGGTTGCAGATGAACATGACCTACATTACCAGAATATTTAAAATAAGTCAATAATTCTACATCAGAAAGATGGTAAGTCAAACCTGAAGGCGAGCTTCAGTCAGGTTTCTTTATTATACATCAGAGATAATATTGCTGTGTTCAACTCATTTAAGAATTTTCGACATTTTCTTGATAATCGAATAGTTCCATAGAGAAATAGCAGATGTTTCCTAGAGGTGACCTTGTTTGTTCATGGTAATCATTCTCAAAAATTATGTTGAAGTATCCTTATTTCTTCTGGGAAGACGGATTCACAAACCAAACCAAGCATCTGAGATAGCAGATACAAGTTCTCTGTATAACCCATAGGCATAGCACTAAACAAAGTGACTTTAGGGAGAGCTTTCAGGAACTAGTCTTTATATCTCTATCCCAACATATAGATAAATGGGGGGAAATTGTAAAGAGGAAGCCCCTACGTTGCTCTCATATAACGTTATGGTGATTGTTGGATGGTGAGGAGCAGGTGAATGTGGTATGGAGAAGCTCACTGCATAACATTTGCTGCTATGTACAAGACAAGTAGTCAAGCTGACTTTATAATCATAATTGAAAGAAGGTTTGAAAGGATTAAAATGGAAGTTAGAAATGACTGGCACTACTCGTCTCAGGGATAATGACAGTTTAACATATTTGTGGTCGCCAGCTGTCAACATTAAGAGTCTGAGTCGTGAGCAATTTGGTCTATTTTGTACCTTTTTTTTTTTTGGTATCAAAATTGAGTATTTGTTAGCTGCAACTAACGAATGACAAGACCATATTGGGTTATAGGTACTTATTATTATTTACTAGAGATATTAAAAATGCAATTACTCACCCCTGTTTGGCCTCCATTTTTTAAAACACATTTTTTTTTTAAACTCATTTTCAACCACATATTTTTTCTTATATAACTTCATGCAGAAGTGCATGAAACAACCAGTGAGGTTAAAGCATGTTTGGCAAAGCATAAATTATAATTTAACTAGTCAAACATAATTTTTATCCACACATTTATAGGATCAATAACTTATTACCTACTTTTTATCCATGCATTATATAGGATCCACAACTTATAAGCACTTAAAATCACTATCAAACAAGCACTTAGTTTGGTCTTGACTCTCAATTATTTGTCATAATATTAATTGAAACAGGTGAAGAATCCTTGAATTTTCACCCATAAAATTTTGTGCAAGTTCCATCCCAGAATCCTAATACCACTTATCCATTTCATTTCCACCCCTCTACACACAAATTCTGGAACCTTACTTGAGCTTGCGTAACTTTGCCTTTGTTTGGTAAAATTGTTAATAAATTTTGTTTATAAACGGCCACATGGTAACATTTCATTGATCCATTTTTTTTAAAGTCAATAATTTCATCTAATCAAAGATTCTTGCCCAGGATGTTTGAATTTTCAAAAAAAATGGATTAACGAAATGTTGACATGTTTTATAAAAAAATATCTAGAAACAACCTTTTTTAAACGGTTTACCAAACAGACGCTTTGTATTTGAGCTGATAGTTATTACAAAATAATTATTTTTAATTATACAAATGGCACTATATCTTCAATTACTCATCGAGAGCATCCCAAAACACAGAACGTTAACTAATATAACAGTTCCAATAATAAAAACCTTTACATGAAATAGAGAAAATAAGTACCAGCAATGCAGGGTGTGATTGAAAGTCTTCTAGTTTCCATATTTTCCCGGTAAGAGGTTCCAGAAGCTAGTATCAAATTTCAAAACAATAAGTAACAACAGGATAATCATAAAAAAAATAAAAAAAATAAAAATATATATATATATATATATATATATATATATATATATATATATATATATATATATATATATATATATTAATTAATTAATTAATTAATTAAATTAAAAGCTCAGTATTCCAATACAGAAGCGAGGTTGCCAGGTTGGTAAATATTTCATAACAAATTGGTCCATTCTTCGTAATCCTAAACAGTATATTTTTTCGACTGGAATTCAAAAAGCTTCCATTCAATATTATTGAATCTTGAAATTCTATTTTAAATCTTATAAGGTCGATGAAGCAATTCAATCCTTATACATTGATTATTGCTCTCATATTTAAGCCAGTGGGATTATACCCTTTAATAAGGTGGCTCGTGAGAACAACCCTACTGTAACCGACTGCTGGGTTAAACGTTAAACGGAATAGAGCATTTTCCAAACCTTAGTTGTTTCATATTTAAGCGGGATGTTATCCATTAACAGATAAGTAATTATACAAAACATACATTCATGTATCACGTACCTCAAAATCAGGTGCCCGAAAACCAAGAGAGACCCCTTGGGACTCGGTTCTGGCAGCGCGAACCACGAGCTTTCTTGAGGGCACTGAACGGCTCCTGTGCTGGAGGGGATTGATGACCAATTCTGAGTAACAATTTGAGGATGAAATGAAACTGCGAGACGCTCTGCTCAAGGCTGAAGTACCCGGAAGGGGGAGTAAACGTGCACCAATTGATGACATGGTGAGTCTGGTGACGTATGCAACACGAGCCATGGTTTAACGAGAAAACTGTTTGTTCCAAAATTCTGGTTCTGGGCGGTTTGTTTGCAGATTATCTAGGGGATGAATGAAATTACCAAAATGGGCCTTCAAAAATGGCATTTCATTTTCATATTATTTTATTTTTGGGTAATTATATGGACACCATAAATCTATATATATTTTAAATGCCCTACATCACTTGTTGCCTGCTCCATTCAAAATATTTACCAAATAACTCCATTCTAACAGCCAATGATAAAAAGGGATCGTCTTATATCTGGAAAAGCTTACTTTGGGGACAAGATTTCATTAAAATGGGAGTTTGCTGGCATGTTGGAAATGACATCTCCATTCGTACATTTGTTGACCATTGGCTCCCAAGACCGTTTTCGTATCGGGTTATCGTACCACAAAACGATCAGGCACCTTTTGTTTGTGACCTTTTTACTATCATTGGAGAGTGGGATCTAAGTTGCAGAGTCTAATCCTATAGGTTGATATTGACCAGATTCTATCCATTCCTCTCCGCTGCAAATCAAGAGTTGATCAATTAATTTGGCCCTACGATCCATCAGGCTCATATTCAGTACACAGTGGTTGTCGTCTCTTATTGCAACAGCATTCTAGTCATATTAGCACAAGTTCCTATTGCCTTGCTAAATGGTGGAATGGGTCGTAGCACAATCCTATTCCCCCTAAAGTGTGCATGTTCATTTGGCGAGTATCTTATCACGTCCTTCCTACTTTCGATAGACTTCTTTCTCGTGTTTGTAAAATCAATCCCGCTTGTCCAAAGCGTGGGCAATATGAATCAATTTTACATGCTCTTGTACTATGCCCCCGTGCAAAGCAGATTTGGAAGGATGCAGGCTTTTCATTTTTGGACTTTCATATGATCATATGGATTTGTTGTTGCTTGAAGTTTTCTTGAATTGTCACAGCAAGGACTTCTCCTCCATCTTCATACTTTTATGGGCTATATGGAATGACATAAATCATATTATCCATGATCATATTGTTCTGGAGCCTAAATGTGTTTTTGAGTTAGCAATGACCTTTCTCAGTACCTATCAACAGATTTCTGAAGCCAACATTGGAGTTCAAGCGCCTATTCATCATAAACAGCACAATGCAAAATCTAAGTCCCTTGCCCTTTGGAAGGGTGACACTTCTAAACAACAAGGGCTTCAACTAAAACCAGACGATGCAGTCCATTCCTCAACGGGATATATAGGTATCGGTGGAATCTTCCATGATGATAAAGGATTTTTGGTGGCAGCATTTTCAAAGCGAGTTCAAGGATCCTCACAGTTGAAGGAGCTGAATTTGAAGCCCTTCTCTATGGCCTTCTCTTTTCTTAAGACCATAATCTCTCCCTTCTCCAAGTTGCTCGTGATGTTGTCCTTGTTCAAAGTCTAATCAAGGATTTTCCATTTGGACCTTTTTCAAACATAGTTAAAGACATCTTAGATCTCTTAAGTGAAGCAAGATGTGGCTCTCGTTACCATATTCCTCGTAGTTAGAATGTGGGAGCCCCATCTTCTTACTTCCTATGGTTTGTCTTACCCTAGTACTTGTCGTTGGATAGATTGTATACCTCTTTTCATCTCTTTGTACGTACAAAGTGAATTATCTTAAATGAAATGAGAAGTTATTTTCAAAAAATTAATCTATATATATATATAAAAACACATCAGTTCAATATAAATTACAGCTTCCAGTTTCCCGCCCAGATCGAAAACTTTTTTACAAAGAAAAAAAATAAAGGGCCATTAGGGAAACAACTTAACCAAATATAAAAGGGTTTGCAAAGAAACTGCTTACATAATACATAGATTTCTGCCCCAGCAATTCATATTTCAAATCATTAAATGAGCATTAAATGCTCATTTCAGGCTACTTTAAATGCCCATCACACTGCATTAATTTGTTGTCAAACCATTAAATGAAACCAACTTTAGTCAATATAAAAAAATGGAAAATTAATACAACAGAATCAATATCAACATTTATATCTATTTCACAACATCTCCCTTCATTTGACTTGAAACTGTGTAAAATTCATCTTCCATCCAGAGGATGCATCCACCATGGCTGAACACACCAGTAGAGTTAACGACATAAATTCAACCAAGATTGAGTGAAAGCTCTTGGTTCGGGTTGTGAGGCTTTGGGAAGTCCCAAATTACAACTGCAAAGACCAAGTAAACAGCCTAGAGATGGTGTTTGTTGTAAAAATGTTAGTGTCTCAACGGCTGATAAGTGTATTTTATACACTTATTTGTATGTATAAATTAGAATTAATTATTATCGTTTTAGAATAATTGTTATTTAATTAGTGTTTATTTGTTTACATTTAAAAAAATATCCCAAAAGATGAAGAATGAAGCAATTGATGGGAAAAATGTACAATTGGAGCTTATTTGAGCAATTGAGGAGGTGAGACAACAACCGGGAATCATGCAAGGTGCCAAAATGAATACATTGAATGTTGGAGGACCAAATTGAAGGATTTGAGAGTTGAAATGAGCTAATTGAGAAGATTTAGAAGTTTGAGGACTAAAATGCTTCAATTGGAAGTGGAGGGCTTGATGTGCAAATAAAAGTCAAGGACCTATTTAAATGGATTTCAAACTTGAAAATTGCACTGAAGTTATAAATGTACGACCGCACAAGTTTTGCTTGCGAGTACGTACAACTTCTCGTTGAATGGTTAGAACCAAAATATTTTGCCTGCGAGCCCTCGAGATTTTTGCTTGCGAGCCCATGCAGGCATCCACTGGAAGTTGGGTTGGGCTTTTTCCGCGATTTTCAACATATTTTCCTCTTATTTCACTTAGGATTTTCCAAAACCTGTATACACAATATATGAGGCACAAATTCTAGACCTTTGCCTCACTTAAGAATATCATAATTTTGGTATTTCAACGTCAAGTTCTTGGGAGATTGGAGCAAAGCAAGAGCACGAGATTGGAAGAACACATGAAGAATTGATTCTTAGTGCAAGCTTTCCATTCTTCTTTGTTATTTTCCACAGACGTTTTCTTTTATTGTTTTCGTTATTTAAATATGATGTGTAACTAAAATCAATGTTGGGATGAATGATATAACGTAACTTTATTATTTTAATTCCAAATTACATTGTTTTAATGATTTCGTTGCATGTATTGATTTATTATTATTTTTAATGCATGAATTAATTGGCCACTAATTCATGATTTAATGAGTTATTTTCATAATCTGAGAGGTGAGTTAATAACTTAGATCAATGTAATAAATCCGGTAATTGGACAAGAGATAGAGATATACTCTTGTTATTATTGCGATCGTGTATGAATTCTTGTGTGTTATGTATCTAGATAAGGAATATTTGGACCATCTGTAGAGATACATATTTGACTTATTTAGGTAGAATTGATTTAAACTCAAGAGAGAAATTTCAATCTACATTAGTGAATTCGACTGAGTACATATTTAGGAAATAAAACATGGAATTGGAGTTAATTTAATTGGTTATGTGAAATCGGGATTCCCAACTACTTTACCATCATCTTTAAAAACAAAACAAATTCGCAATTTTAATTCTTTAGTTTATTTTCTTAATTTTAGCTTAAAACACCAAACTCATTTGTTTATTCAAATAATGATAAAAACTAAAATATTTCGGTACTTAATAGCAGCTCTCATGGGAACGATAATCCGTACTCGTTTGTCCACTTTATTACTTTTCACGATCCGTACACTTGCGGGAATATTAGTGAACAAATTTTTGGCACTGTTACCGGGGACTGTTTTAATTAATATCGATACCATTAGTTCTTACTTCACTTTGAACTTTATTTGCTTTATTTTTAGTTTTAGTTTTTAGTTTTAATTTTGCTTTAATCAATTCATGTTAAGAAGGAATAAGTTTTTTGATTCGCTTCCTCTTGATATAGAAATTGAACGTACCTTTCTACAAAGGCGTAAACAACAATTGAAAGCAGATCAACAAACATATTTAGCCATGGTAGATAATAGAAATCAGAACAATCAGAATAATCTGCCTGAAGTTCTATTAAACATCAACCAAATCACGGGAGGCGTGCTTTGAGAGAATACATGGTCCTTCCCGTTGGAAATATTAGGATATGTGTAGTACCGCCAGCAATACCAACCAAAAATTTTGAGATTAAGACTTCCTTAATCTCTTTGATCCAAAATTCTGCTATATTTCACGAATTTCCATCTAAAGAACCGCATGCACATCTTCAGACTTTTCAAGAGTTATATGATATGCAGCGCATGAATGGAGTTCCAAATGATACCATAAAGCTAAAATTGTTCTCATTCTCATTTGCAGACAAAACTAAAGCTTGTTTCTACTCCTTACCTCTACACACTATCACTACATTTGAAATTCTTAGCCAGAAGTTTGTAAACAAATTCTTCCCTCTAGGCCGGAAGTCAAAACTTAAGCGTGAAATTCTGTCATTCAACCAATAGTAAGGAGAATCCATTTTTGAGGCTTGTGAGAGGTTTAATGAGATGATTAGTGTAACGCCCCGAGTTCTAAATACTCGAAACGCCACTACTTTCTTTCAAACTCATTTTTCTAAATAATAAATTTAGCAGAAAAAGAACTAGATATTTAAATTTTGCATGAAATATTATAAAAATCCTCCAACCAAGATAAGTTCATGTTTTTCAACAATTGATAAAATAGAAATTCATATGAACGTTAAATTATAAAGTTGAACTTTCAAATAAAACATTTATTTATTTCCTTGCCACTTGTGTCCATCACTCGCTACCGCTTCCGAAGTCTGCAAAAAGTGTTAATAACGGGATGAGTATTTCAAAGAAATACTCAGTAAACTCATTACAATATAATTCATTTATTCTATAAATTACACATAAACATGTAATCATGCTAAACATATCTTTTGCATAACATCATAAATATATAACACATAAGTGCGGAAAAGTAGCCTTGTCTTGTCTTCTTTCAACATGCAAATGTGCATGAGAGTTATAGCGCTTATAACATTTCTTCTCTTCTTACACAAGCCATTTTCGGGAGAGTCTTGGCCCATCTTACCCCTTATGGCTAATTACATGATCATATCATCACTTTTCTCATAACATCAAATATGATTTACATAATTTCAGATTCACATGCAAATCATAGTTAAATAAATTATTAGGTATGAGTCTACCTCAAAAGCTACTGAATTCGAGTCGAGCAAGGGAAACTCCAATTCTCTAACTTTTAGTTCGCGTTGTCTAGCCAAAAAAAAAAAAAAAAATTAAATTAGAAGTTTGAAATAAATTTGAGTGTTTTACACAAACTAAATATTGGGGACTAACTCAGATATTTTAAATAAAATTGGAATTTAAAGAACTGGGACTTAAATAAAATTTTCTGAAATAAAAACGGGGCTGAAACGAAAAGTTGTTAGAAACTATAGGGCTAAAGATTTACACTTTTTAAAAAAATTGAACTAAAACATTTTTGAAAGGTGAGGGACTTAGGGGAAATTTTGGAATCGAAGCTGAAAATTTTGAGCCTCTGGTTGGTGACGATTGGAAAATTGCAGAAACTCGATTTGAGTCGAAGAGAATTGTTACCTAAATTCTGCAGGTAATCGTGGGGGAAGGAAAATGTGAGTTGAGAAGGTAAATTTATAGGCAATTTCTGGGAAGCCGAAGGAGTTAGGCATTGAATGTTCTTGAGTGTGATGGTAAATGAGAGGTTACAATGTTCATGAATATGGAATTGATGAGGTTAAATGAGAGGTTGCAATGTTCATGAATATGGAATTGATGATGGTAAATGAGAGGTTGCAATGTTCATGAATATGGAATTGATGAGGGACGTTTCCAGAATTTGAAAAAAATGAAAATTGAAGACTGTACATGATGAATCTGTCATTGAATGAGGAATCACTGTTTAGACGTTTGGGAAAATGACTTTGCGTTTGGCAGGGATTACACATTTTGTATGGATTGAGTTAAAAATAATAATATCGAAATACAGGAAATTTGGATAAAATAATTCGATTTAAAATGAAATAGTAACGTCGAACAAATTTTAAAATTGCAAATCAGACTTAAAGATTTAAACGAATTTAAATTTCTATCTTAAAATAATTTAATTGGCTAGATGAACACTTTTTTTTATTAAAATTGGGTGAAGTCGTAGCGACACATTAATAAATTTAACTTTGATTATAATAAAATCTCCTGTCGCTACAACTAGACAATGTCCTACACATGGAATAGCTGACTGGATCTTAGTTTAGGCATTCTATAATGGTTTGACAAATGAAAACAAAAAGCATGCAGATTTAGCAGTTGGGGGATCAGTTATGGACATGACTTATGAAGAAGCGTCTGAAATCTTTGAGAAGATGGTTGCCATTAGTTGCAAGTGGTATTCAGATCGATCTACACCAAATTTTGCGGGAATTGTTGCAGTAAATGAAATTACATCATTGAATGCAAAATTGGATGCTTTGAAAAAGAAAATTGACTGTGATGCCCCGAACTTAAGCTTCGAGTGTCACGTACTAAACATAATAACTTTTGCCTTTGCCACATTTGAAAACTCTTAAATAAAATGTAATACATACTCGAAACTTATTTTCAATTTATAGTAAAATATCTCTGTAACATTTAATGGCCAGCAGAAGTGCATGCTGACCTGAAATTATTCTTCACATATACGAACTCGGTGCTGTCACGACTAATAATTTTATAAAATTCATCCAAACTCCATTTTCTATGAAATATGTGGCATTAGAAAGATATTTTTAAGTAGTTTCCTATATTAAAATATGGAAATTTACCAAGATCATATGATATAGATGTTTTATTAAAAACGGTGAGGTACTGCACAGAAACTTAAAATTGACCTTTTGGCACTTAAAAATTTATCTTGTGCCACACATATCCAAATTGAGTGATTTTTGTGCTTATGTAAAGAAGACTCAAAGATGGATGCTGAAGTATTTTTAGAGTCTCAAATGACTTTTTTAGAATTTGTAATTGCACTTTCAATTGAACCTACGAATCTGTCCAGTTTCCGTCTCTTTTACCATTGCAGGAAAAAGTCTATAAAAATGCCTTTAAGTACAACTGAAAGATGTGATTACAAAATATACTTCCAGTACCATATTACATCATGCCTTATACATGCTTATATTTAATACCACAAGAAAAACATATGAAAAATAGTCTTCGAGCAAAACATACGAAAAGGAAATTTTGATATAAAATAACTTTGTCCTTGACCTATCATCGATTATACCAACTAACTTCCATCAACCTCAACGATCATGCATCTGAGATTTTAATATAAATACTATGAGTATAAGCAATATTCGGTAAGATACCATGCTCGAATTTAACACATTAATATCACGCAAAAGAAAGCATTCAAACACATACTTGCACATTCCGGCTTGCCAGTGCCCTTCGGACTTGTCCTAAGGCATAAGTAGATTTCTAACTTTGTGGACTTGTCCACATATTTCATATTATGTTTTTTCATGCATAACTTAAACATAGAAATTACCACAAATCCTACCACTTGAGCATAGAAATTATCTTACCTTAAAACTTGGAGTAATTTTGGTGGAAAAGTGTACTTGAAAGTCCTAGTCTTTGTTCTGCTTCTTCTTCTATTCACACTATATCTTTTCTCTTTATTCTTCTTCACTAACTTTTGATGTTTGGTTTTATTTGGAAAGTAGTTTTCTAGTTGTATAAACATTAGCAAGAAACATTACTTAATTATCTAAAGGTAAAGAAAACCCATGGATTGAGTAAGGTGTAAAGGTGACTATCTACCAAGTTGAAGTTTGGTGCATCCTCATGAGCTTTAATTCATCCACAATACTTCATGCATGCATTCATGCACTTAATATCACATTATGCCTTAATTTGAACACCTCATGCTTGCTTTCAACACCTCATGCTTTGCTTGTTACTTCACTACAAAGGTAAACTTCACTCTCGGCCAAGTGAATAATAAAGAAATGCTCATCTATAGTAAATAGGTGTAAAATCTGAAATTTATCCCAGACCCCTAATTAACTAATCTTGGCAAACTTTTAATCAACCGACAATGCAAACTTGGCAATGACTAATAATTTTTGTCATATAAAATTTTGAAAAGTTAAATTATCCTCTTAAAAAATTAAATGAGCAAATTAAACGAGCACATAATTTCGTAGTATTACATTCCTCCTCCCTTAAAAAATTGTCCTCGAAATTACCTCGAACTTAGTAGAAAATTTCTAGATATTGGTCTTGATTTCCTCTTCTCTTTCCCAAGTTGATTCTTCAACATCATGGTTTCGCCATTGAACTCTCACCAATGGAATTTCTTTTTGTCCTCAGTTGTTTGATTCAATGATTTAAGATTGTTACTGGTTTTTCCTTCGTAAGTCATGTTTTGTTTGATATGTAATTGTTGATAACTAACTACATGACTCGAATCTAACACATATTGTCTAAGCATTGACACGTGGAATACATCATGAATTGTTGACAAATCTAGTGGTAGAGCTATTCGATAAGCTACATTTCCAACTTTCTGCAAAATTTCAAAAGGACCCACAAATCTTGGTCGTAGTTTTCCCTTCTTTCCAAAGTGATGAACTCCCTTCATCAGTGCCACCTTTAAGAAAACCTTATCACCAACATTGAATGCTAAATTTTTTCTCCTTTTATCAGCATAACTTTTTTGTCGGTCCTGAGTTGTTTTGATTCTAGCTCTTATCTTATCAACGGCTCGACTGGTTTCCTCAATTATTTCTGGTCCCAAAACACTTCGCTCACCTATTTCATCCCAATAAAGAGAGATCTACATTTTCTACCATATAGAGCTTCGTAAGGTGCCATCTTTATCGTAGCTTGATAGATATTATTATAGGCAAACTCTACCAATGGTACATAATTTTCCCAACTGCCTCCTAAATCAAGGACGCAGGGACGTTTCATATCCTCCAAAGTTTGTATAGTCCTCTCTGATTGTCCATCTGTTTGAGGATTAAATGCCGTACTAAAATTTAATAGCTCCTAGCAAACTTTTTCAAAATTTAGAAGTAAATCTTGGATCTCTATCAGATAAGATCGAGGATGGGATACCATGTAAGCGGGCGACCTCTTTGATGTATAATCATGCATATTGATTCATACTGAAATTCATTCTCACTAGTAGAAAATGAGCTGACATTGTTAACTGATCGACTATAACCCACATAGCATTATTTCCCCCAGCTGATTTTGGAAAACCAATAACAAAATCCATAGTTATATGCTCCCATTCCCATTGTGGAGTTTTTAATGGTTCCAACAATCCTGATGGCCTTTGATGTTCAGCTTTCACTTGTTGACAAATTATGCACTTCCTAACAAAAAGACATATTCATCGTTTCATATTTCTCCACCATAATATACTCCTTAGGTCTCGATACATTTTTGTACCTCCTGGATGTGCAGTATATGGAGTTAAGTATGATTTTTCAAGAATTTCTTACCTCAATCCCTCATCTTTTGGTACAGACAACCTTCCCTTAAAGAGTAAGGCTTTATCAGGGCCTAATTCAAAATCCTTTCGCTTGCTGGTACCAACTTCTGATTTAATCTTTTGTAGGAAAGAATCACCATCCTGTGCTACTCTAATTCGATCTCTAAATGTTGGTCGAATCATTAGAGCCGATATCCTGGTGATAGTTTGGGTTGGTGGAGTAATTAGTTCTTGATGTAAGTTTTTGAAATCCTTTAATAACTGATCTTGTATAGTAATTAACATTGTTACATGTCCAACCGTCTTTCTGCTAAGAGCATCTGCTATTACATTAGCTTTACCTAGATGGTAAAGGTTAGTGCAATCATAATCCTTCACTAGCTCTAGCCATCTCCTTTACCTCATATTTAATTCCTTTTGGGTGAAAAAGTACTTCAGACTCTTATGATCAGTATATATATCACACCTACTTCCATATAAGTAATGACGCCATATCTTAAGGGCATGAACTACCGTAGCAATTCTAGATCATGTGTTGGGTAGTTCTGTTCATATTGTTTCAATTGTCTAGAAGCATAAGCTATCACCTTTCCTTTTTACATTAGGACACACCCTATGCCCTGTTTTGAAGCGTCACTGTATATAACAACTCCATCTGAGCCATCTAGTATTGTTAACACTGGAGTGTTATTAATCTTCGTTTTAGCTCTAGGAAGCTCTGTTAACATTTCTCTGTCCATTGAAATTTTATGCATTTATGAGTCAACTGGGTCAATGGTCCTGCTATTTTAGAAAATCCCTCGATAAACCTTCTGTAGTAACCAGCCAATCCCAAGAAGCTACGTTTTTCTCCCAACATTGGTTGGTCTTACCCAATTATTCACTGTTTCAACTTTAGTTGGGTCTACTTCAATTCCTTGTGCTGTGATTACATGCCCCAGAAAACCTATCTTATCCAACCAAAATTCACATTTCTTGAATTTGGCATAAAGCTTCTCTTTTCTTAGGGTTTTGAAGACAATCGTGAGATGTTTCTCATGTTCTTCATCACTCTTCAAATAAATTAAGATATCATCAATAAAAACTATGACAAATTGATCTAAGTATATATTGAATACTCTGGTCATTAGATCCATAAATACTATTGGGGCATTAGTTAATCCAAAAGGCATAACCAAAAATTCATAATGCCCATAGCACATTCTAAAAGCTGTCTTAGGGATATCATCTGACTTAATTTTCAATTGATGATATCATTAGCTCAGATCAATCTTTAAAAATACTGTAGCCCCCTTGAGTTGGTCAAACAAATCTTCTATTCTCGGAAGTGGGTATTTGTTTTTGATAGTGAGGTGATTCAATTCTCGATAGTCAATACACAGCCTCATTGTTCCATCCTTCTTTTTCAAACAACATGGGCGCACCCCAAGGTGATACACTTGGTCTAATAAAACCTTTATCAAGAAACTCCTTCAAATGTACCTTTAACTCTTACAATTCCAACAGTGCCATGTGATATGGAGCCTTTGAAATAGGTGTTGCTCTTGGTATTAAGTTGATGGAAAAATCTACTTGCCTATCTGGCGGTACACCTAAAAGATCTTCTGGAAAAACATATTTATAGTGTTGAACTATTCGAACATCCTCAACTAACAACTTATCTCATTTAATGTTGGACATTGATAATAGAAATCCTTGACATAATTTCTTCCTCGACGTCCTTTCAACCTGAGTTGTTGACACTATAGGAGGCAAGGTATTTGTCTCAGTTCCCACAAAACGAAACTCCTTTTAGCCTAATCTTTGGAAAATCACCACTCCCTTGGTACAACGAATGGTTGCATAGTTTTTAGACAACCAATCCATACCAAGGATAACATCAAATTCTTTTATCGTTAACAAAACTAAATCTACCGCTATACCTCTACCATCAATTTTCATCTTAAGATCTCTAACTATTTGGTCAGCAACAAGTATCTTTTCAAATGGAAGTTAGATTTCTAAGGCATACGGAAGGAATTTACATTCTGCTTTAGAATTTGCAACAAATGAAGAAGAAATGAACGAATATGTAGCTCCAGAATCTATAAGTACAAATGCAAGCATATTGGAAACAGAGATGATACCTGCTAGGACATTAGGGTCTCGCTCTACTTCTTGCCTAGATAAGGAGAAAACCCTTGCTTTCCCTTTCTTGTCATCTCCAGCCTTTTGTATCTGATTCTGGGGGCATTCTTTAGCAAAATGTCTTGATTTTCCACACTTGAAACAAACATTTTTTCCCAATAAGCATTCTCCTTTGTGAGGTCTATCACACTTAGGACACCATTTATCATCACCAGCTCCTGATGTCCTAGTCTTTCCTTTCTTTGGAGCATTATTCCCTTTTCCCCTACCATTATTTTGTCTGTCAAAGTTCCAATTTCTATTACTGGAGGGATTTTGGACTTGTTGGGAATTTCCAACATTTTGAGTTCTTTGATAAGAAATGGTCTGTGCTAGCTTCAGGACTTCTTGATAAGTGCCTAGCTCGAGAACTGATACTATATCTCGAACATAAGGTGGAAGCCCACGTTCGAACCTTCTAGCCCATTTTTCCTCTGTATCCACTAGATGTGGAGCAAACCTTGATAATTCCTCAAACTTACACTCATATTCCATGAGGGTCATGGTTCCCTGCTAGAGTCTGAGGAATTCCATCTCCTTTTGATCATTCATAGCTGCCAGGAAGAATTTTTCTTTTGCAAGTTCCTTGAACCTCACCCAAGTTATATCTTGTCCTTCAGCAGGTGTTAATGACCTGGTAGTCATGTCCCACCAATGGCTAGCCCCCTTCTTTAACATAAACGCTGAAAATGTTACTTTTTCAGCATCTTCGCATCTTATAAACTCAAAGATATGTTCTAGTTCTCGTAACCAGTCTTCAATTGTTAAGGGATCTGTGCTCCCCTCGAATGATGGTCAGTTTACGAAACTGCTCTATCATTACACTTCGATCCTTTGGGTTAGGTACTATTTGAGGTTGAATAGCTTGTTGGTTGGGCACCTGTTGATTAGTTGGTACTTGTTGATTTAGTGTTCGTTGCTCAGTGAGAGGTGCTGCCTGTTGTTTTCCAACTCCTGCATTACGGCGAGCAATTCTCGTGCAAAGTTTGCTACATTAACTTCGCCACCACTAGAATTAACATTACTGCTGTCTAAGTTCATATTGGAATTTGGTGCACTTCCGTGGTTACAATTTGGAGGCATTTCCTTTGAATGAAAAATATTCATCCAGTTAAAATTACTTCAAAATGTAACACTACCTTGAAAAAGCCAAAGGCCAAGACAACTTTCCTATATATATATATATATATATATATATATATATATAATTTTACAAACAAAAGTCATATATATATAATTTTACAAACAAAAGTCATATTAAGGTACGATACATACATTCAAAAGTATATGTAGGTATTACATACTATTCTATTCCAAAAACAAAGATAGCTAGATAAGACGGTGTCTAATCTTCTATTTCTTCTGAATCCTCATTGGGATCTTCATCTGGGTCTTCTTCTAACATGCCTTGATCTGAACTGTCTAGGATTGATACTGGTCCTACTGGAAGACTTTCATCGAGAACTCTCGGAAAGCACTTAGCCAACAGTCCATTATCTAGCCTAGAATTGGTAGCTCGTAGACTAGTATTCAAGGATAAGGCTATAGTCTTCTTAAAGTTTCGCTGTAAATTGCGGCTAATTTCATAACTTTCTTGAAGTAAATATGTAATATCCTCATATGAAAGGTCATCATCATACCGTTGCACAATCTCATTTATGACTGAAGTCCAAGGTCTGGAACAGTTTCATATAACCGTTGTATCTTCACCTTATCCCTTATGCCATGGTGTATCTCCCACAACATCTCAATAACGCAGTCTAGCAGGTCAAGATGTTGCTCTAAGCTATGGAGCGGATGCATACAATAATTATGATAAAATGTCAATAACATATCCCGCTTCTGCGTAAAACCACAAGCTTCTGTCCTGGTGGGGGTTCTTATCATTTTCACCATAACTAGGATAGAAAATTGATTACGTTACTCTACTAGGCTCTAATAAATATAATTACATAATGACTTCATAATCTCATGTATGACTTAATTCAAAATAATCCTATATCCAACAATATATATAGCAGTTCATTGCATAAGAAAACTCAAAAACTTCGAAAAAAGATTTTTACCTTGATCGCCGGTTGAAAGTCAGTTGCTAGCTTGCTCGATGATGATGGACAGTAACTTTCTTAAAAAGTTTATGCATGATTAAAAATATATAAAGTTCATACTGAACTAATTAAATCTACAGAAGTCTACAGAAAAGTATAACTGCTCTGATACCACGCTGTGACACCCCGAACTTAAGCTTCGAGTGTCACGTACTAAATATAATAACTTCTGCCTTTTCTACATGTAAAAACTCTTAAATAAAATGTAATACATACTGAAACTTATTTTCAATTTATAGTAAAATATCGCTGTAACATTTAATGGCCAGTAGAAGTGTATGCTGATCTGAAATTATTCTTTACATATATGAACTCGGTGCTGTCACGGCTACTTGGGGCAACCAGTTCAAATAATTTTATAAAATTCATCCCAACTCCATTTTCTATGAAATATATGGAATTAGAAAGATATTTTCAATTAGTTTCCTATATAAAATATGGAAAATTACCAAGATCATATGATATAAACGTTTTATTAAAAACAGTGAGGCACTGCACAGAAACTTCAGATTGACCTTTCGACACTTAGAAATTTATATCTTGTGCCACACATATCCAAATTTAGTGATTTTTGTGCTCATGTAAAGAAGACTCAAAGATGGATGCTGCAGTAGTTTTAGAGTCCCAAATAGCTTTTTTTAGAGTTCGTAATTGTACTTTCAATTGACCCTAAGAATCTGTCCAGTTTCTGTCTCTTTTACCATTGCAAGAAAAAGTCTATAAAAATGCCTTTAAGCACAACATGAAAGATGTGATTACAAAATATACTTCCAGTACCATATTACATCATGCCTTATACATGCTTATATTTAATACCACAAGAAAAACATATGGGAAATAGTCTTCGAGCAAAACATACGAAAAGGAAATTTTGATACAAAATAACTTTGTCCTTGACCCATCATCGAGTATGCCAACTAACTTCCATCACTTCAACGATCATACATCTGAAATTCTAGTATAAATACCATGAATATAAGGAATACTCAGTAAGATATCATGCTCAGATTTAACATGTTAATATCATTTAAAAGAAAGCATTCAAATACATATGCACATTCCGGCTTGCCGGTGCCCTCGGACTTGTCCTAAAGCATAAGTAGATATCTAACTTTGTGGCCTTGTCCACATCTTTCATATTATGGTTTTTCATGCATAACTTAAACATAGATATTACCATAAATCCTACCAATTGAGCATAGAAAGTATCTTACCTTAAAACTTGGAGTAATTTTGGTGGAAAAATGTACTTGAAAGTCCTAGTCTTTCTTCTTCTTCTTCTTCTTCTTCTTCTTCTTCTTCTTCTTCTTCTTCTTCTTCTTCTTCTTCTTCTTCTTCTTCTATTCTCACTATATCTTTACTCTTTACTCTTCTTCACTAACTTTTGTTTTTTGTTTTTTCTTTTGAAAGTAGTTTTCTAGTTGTATAAACATTAGCAAGAAACATTACTTAATTATCTAAAGGTAAAGAAAACCCATGGACTAAGTAAGGTGTAAAGGTGACTGTCTACCAAGTTGAAGTTTGGTGCCTCTACACGAGCTTTAATTCATCCTCAATACTTCATGCACGCATTCATTCACTTAATATCACATTATGCCTTAATTTGAACACCTAATGCTTGCGTTCAACACCTCATGCTTGCTTAAACATTAAACACCTCATACTTGCTTTCAACACCTCATGCTTTGCTTGTTACTTCACTACAAAGATAAACTTCACTCTCGACCAGGTGAATAATAAAGAAATGCTCACCTATAGTAAATAGGTGTAACATTTGAAATTTATCCCAAACCCCTAATTAACTAATCTTGGCAAACTTTTATTCAACCAACAATGCAAATTTAGCAATCACTAATAATTTTGGCCATATAAAATTTTGAAAAGTTAAATTATCATCCTAAAAGTTAAATGAGCAAATTAAACGAGCACAAAATTTTGGAGTATTACATTGACAGTTTGAGTGTGCAGTTAGTCAATGCAGTGTAGACAGCTCTTTGTGATTCCTGCTTTGAAAATCATGCCTTGAATAATTGTCCCATGCAGCAACATATATCAAGTCTAGAGCAAGTAAACTTTGTGGGAAACAGGCAACATGGTGGTCCATATTTATAAACATACAATCCAAAATGAAGAAACCACCCCAATTTCTCATGGGCCAATAATCAGAATGTCCAACGCCCGCCAGACTTTCAACAACAACAATTGCAACAGGTAAAAAAGACTTCCAATGAAGACTTGATATTGCAGTTTCTGCAAAATCATGAAGTTGACATCAAAGAGATAAAATTCAATTGGAACAATTAACAGCGAGCAGACCTAAAGGGCAACATAGATAGCTACCAAGCAACACTGAGACGAATCCACGTGAATATGTGAATGCAATAACCACAAGGGCTGGAATTCCGTTACCTGAAGTAATTGTGGAAGAGTATGAGGAGAAGAAGAAGAAGAAGAAGATAAATGTGGAGCAAGAACAGATCAGTGAGAAAGAACTGAAGTCATCGACAGAAGGGCCAAAAAAGGAAGAAGAACATGTTCGAGTCAGGCCTCCAGTAAAAGCCTATATGCCTCCCATACTATATCCACAAAGATTGAGAAAGCAGCAGTTGGAACAGAAGTTGGTAAATTTCTGGAATTTTTTAAGAAACTACACATAAACATCCCTTTTGCTGAAGTTTTAGCCCAAATGTCTCTCTACTTAAAATTCATGAAAGAGATGCTGTCAAACAAAAGAAATTTGGTAGACTGTGAAATAGTAGCTCTGAGTGAAGAATGCAATGCCATTCTTCAAAAGAAGTTACCACAAAATTGAAAGATCTAGAGAGTTTCTCTATTCCTTGTACAATTGGTAATATTAATTTTAATAATGTTTTGTGTGATTTAGAGGCCAGTGTTAATTTGATGCCTCTGTCTGTGTACAGGACACTTGGTTTGAGGGAGCCTAAACCAAAAAATATTACTTTGAAGCTGGCGAATAGGTCAATATAGTATCCATATGGGATTGTTGAAACTGTTAACGTGAAGGTTGACAAATTCTTCTTGCCAGCTAACTTTGTGACCTTGGATATGGAGGAGGACTGCCGATGCCTCTCATCATTGTAAGACCATTGTTTGCTACGGGAAGAGCCTTAATCAACATTGAGAAGGGTGAAATCATATTTAGGGTCAAGAATGAACAAGTCACCTTTAGCATCAAGCCAAGACATGAACCTGAAGATTAGAATGAAAGCTTTTGCAAAGTTGAAGGTATTGTGCAAGCAAAAGGTGGATGGAGGAATAAAAAGGAAGAAAAACCCAACATTCCTCAACAAACAGTTGAAAAGGAGGCCTTGGAATTCAAGAAAGTGAGGAAACGAGTTGAACAATGCAAAGCTGGTAATTGCAAGCAATGCAGGGCTTCAAGAGGATCATTCATGCCTCCATGATGAAAAAAGTGCAAAAAGTTGGACTTTAAACTATAAACGGAGCACTCATTGGGAGGGAACCCAATTTCTACCCTTTTATTTATTTTGCTTTCAGTATTTATTTCATTATGTGATTTTATATACATGCATAATAGGATACATGTTTAAGTTGTTTTACATGTTTACATGTTGGGATAATTTTTGCATGTTTGACTATTTTGCTTGTTTAGTTATGTTTTTGGTATGTTTTCTTTTTTGCATTGGTTAGTTTAGACTAGGCTTTTATCGTCATCCCAAACTCACACGCACACTATTTTAAATCATGAAGATATTGTGTGATAGGCCATAACATAAATCATGAAGTGATTAGGGGGTTAAACACGATGTTGAAATTCAAAACAAAAAGAAAATTACTTCCTATTTGAATGCCGCGCGACCGCGCGACATTTTTCCAGCTCGGTCGCACAGGAAAATTCTGGGCACAATTGGCAATTTATATATTTTTGCTTCATTCTTTCACTTTTAAACTTCATAAACTAATTTTTTCTCCCCAAATCACTCCATATTTGATCTTTCATATTTTATGCATGTCATCAACACTTGATTGCATCAAATACCTTGCTCTTAACACATCAAAATCCAATCAAATGTATGAGTTTTTCACCTCATTTAAAGATTCATTCAAATTTTTGAGATTTCCTATGAATTTTGTGAAATTTGAAGTGTGAGGATTGAAATATGAGTATAGGTTAGTCATTGATGTATGAGGTTTGTGCATATATTTGGTGAAAATTTTGGGTCAATCCATGTTTCCAACTCTATGCATACCCTTTGATGTCTACAATGCACTTCAAGTGTTTGATGAAATGCTACAAAGACATTTTTATTCGAATTTGGGGAATTTGTTCGAGCGTATATCTTCATTACATGTTTATCATTGATTGTGTGTGATTAGTTCATGGTTTAGAAATTTACATTGCATGAAATTCATGAAAACCATTCTAGCATCATGACAACCCCATTACAAGGTTACTGTAGACCATTGCACCTGAAAAATTGCTCACGTCACGTAATTCTAATTTTTCACGACCACCCTATTGATCTTCAAATGAGTTGAATTTTTAAGATGTTCTCAAGCATGCTATGAACTTTAACATGTCAAAAGATGGGTCGAAAAAATTTGTGTTTTCTACGTGATGTCATGGCATAAACATGTGTGGTCGACCATACTTGAAAATTTAGAATTTTTGCTTTATCTTTAGTTTGGGGATTTTGGTTTGAACTTGCACTGTTCTTATTGATGTTTGTGACTATAATGTTACTTATCTTTTGTTTTGTAAGGAAAACTTCAACCAAAGCACCTCGAACCAAGTTGGGTAATGCAAAGAAAGAGTAAAATTCATTCAAGTGCAACCAAATGAAAGTTTCAAGGCCAAGAAATACATCTTATACACCCGGGAAGTTCTAGTTCTCTCTCTTTTGTCTTATTTTTCATAGTTATATCTATTTGACAAACATTGAGGACAATGTTTCCTTCTAGTTCGGGGGTGGAAACTCTAATTCATACCAATTGCTTCCATATTCATGCTATTCATTCTATGCTTTCATTCGATTTTTATTGGGATACAAAAAAAAAAAAAAATGAAAAACTTAAAAATTTTGTGGACATGTTTATTGCCTAGGATATAGTATGAGTCAATTTTGCTTTGGATTAAATTGTGGACAACATGAAAACACGAATTTTATGAACTAGTTATTACTTGCTAGATTTCATATACATGCGCACCTAGCTATTGTTGGATTGTTACCTGTGTAGGGATTGATTTAACAAATGTGGGGCAAACTTATGCAACTTGAACTTAGGAATGACTTGATAATCCCTAAACTTAGATCATTAGATACCCTATACCTAAAATAGAACCAAACGTGCTCAAAAGGCAAGTTTGGGGGTAGAATGTTTAGATTGTGCATGTATTAATAGGTTGGAGGTATGTGGTTCTTGATTTTTCACTTTAGCAGTTTGGTCAACGAGTATAAACCAAGTACAAAAAAGAAAAATGCTGAAGGTCTTATTCTACTCTTCAAAATCCTTTTTGACTCGAGTAATTAAGTTTGAGGGGTCTTTCAAACCTGGTGCCCTAAAGTCGTCTGGCCTGGGAGTCACCGACCTAAAGCTCATTACAGGGGTCAATCAGAAAGCAAGTACGGAAAGTGTACTTACACATAAGATAATCAAAAAAATTTAACTTTTCGATGTCGACTTTGTGATTCGAGCAATTAAGTATAAGGGGTTTGTCAAACCTGGTGCCCTAAAGTAGTCTGACTTGGGAGTCACTGACCTAAAGCTCGCTAGATGATAAAAGACAAGGACATAAGAGAAAAGAAAAGAAAAAGTCTTATATATATATATATATATATATAAGCTTAGTTGACTATAACTGTAGAGATGAGGGGTATAGAATTGGGGATTACTTACTTTTGATTTGCTGTACATTCATATTTCTAATTCTGACTATCTTGCGTGGAAAGAGCAATGAAAATACTTGGAAACCTGATGCGTGTCGCAATGCACCAAAATAATAAATAATTCCTTACTCGCTAAATATTAATTAATAATGTAGTAGTGAGAGTAAGGGTCGATCCCACGAGGAACAGAAACTAATTTTAGTTGTTCGATCAATTAGAATGGAATGGGGGGTTTTGTTGTTTGAATTGTTTGAACGAAAACTACTCATAAAATAAATAATTAAATATGACTAGAGAATTAATATGAGACGAAATCTTGTTCTCGGGTTCGGTTGTACCCTCAATTAATGTTATACCTTTCCTTGTAACGTGTTTTTATCCCTAATTCAATTATCAATCATAAATAATCAACAAGCTCTGATTATCTAAATTCTTCCTTATGTGTATTGATTCAAAACAAGCTCTTCGAACCAATTCTAGCCACGGACAATCCTAAACAAGCTCTTAGGATTTAATGCACGACTAGTATGAAAATTTAGAAGAATATATTGAATTGGATCGTTAATTACACAAGCTCGAATTAATCAATCCAAGTTGAATTATTACTAAACCTGCACGAGATTTATTTGCTACTAAAGTAAAGATTCAATGACAATTACGGATCAAGAATCTAAACATAGCATATTCATGAATCCAAAGATCAATAATCCAATTGGCCAAATTAAACTATTAATCAAATAAACTCAATTGAACATTCAAAACATAATAATCCAACAATTGAAATAAAGGAATAAATTCACGCTACTAATTTGTAGGAAAAGAAAATAACATAAACAAGTTAACACAACTTCCCCCTTGAACAAGATATGGAATTTAGCCTAGCATGGTTGTGGTAGATTCTTCAAGTTGCTCCATGAATTTCATTGTTATTGATATTCTTGCACTTGAAAATCTTCCCAAGAATGCTCTATATTTTTCTCTCAATTTTCCTCAATGTGTAGCCTCTTTCAAAAATAATAAAAGTCTCTTTTTCTTGTCATGAAATTCCCTTTTTATAGCCTCAATTTCGTGCCCTAGCTTTGGGATCAAGAAATCCCAAAATTATGGAAAGAATTAAATATGAAAATTTTTGACTTGAATAGTTACGGCCGTAAATTTACTTTTACGGCCGTAACACGGTTTCTGCATATTTTCCTTAATTTGAAGTTACGGCCGTAACATTTCCACTTACGGCCGTAAAGAGGTTTCTGCTGATTTTCTTCTTGCTTCAACAATACTTTTACGGCCGTGACTTTGTTACCTTACGGCCGTAACTGTATTTGCACCTAAGTCCCAAAACTTCAGTTTTTAGTGTATTTTGGTCCTTTTTTTCTTTTTTTCTCCTCTTTTATGATCCTATACAATATAAAATATAAAATACATTAATAATACTTAGATAGAATTACATTATTGCTTATTCAAGGATATAAGTGCATAAAATAAACGTTAATATAGCACTTATCAAAACCACTATAGATAAACCAGGGATATGAGAGAAAAGCAGTACGTTGTGATTATCCATGAGCGATGAAAGGGAAATCTTTAGATTCGTTAGGTTGACCACATGAGATTCAGGCTTGATTGTGCAGAATGATCTACACAATGTTAAGTATATCCTTTGCATGAGTAGGAGTTTGACTTTGGCTATTCACACACACACTTGAAAATCTGCCATAAGATAACTAGACTTATTTTACTTTGTTGTTCATACTCTTGCAGAAATATGAATTGATTTGGATTATTAAGCCATATGGTAAACATGTTGACATGACCAAAAAATATTTGATATATTGTTATTTCAATTTATTAGTTTAGTTTTATATTGTTCGAGGACAAACAATAATTCTAGTTTGTGGTACTTAATAAGTGTATTTTATACACTTATTTGCATATCTAAATTATAATTAATTATTTTTGTTTTAGAATAATTGCTATTTAATTAGTGTTTATTTGTTTACATTTTAGAAAATATCCCTAAAGATGAAGAATGAAACAATTAATGGGTAAAATGCACAATTAAATGCTAATTGGAGCCTATTTGAGCAATTGAGGAGGTGATGACAACAACCGGGAATCATGCAAGGTGCCAAAAATGAATAAATTGAAAGTTGGAGGACCAAATTGAAGGATTTGAGAGTTGAAACGAGCTAATTGAGAAGATTTAGAAGTTTGAGGACTAAAATGATTCAATTGAAAGAGGAGGGCTTGAGGTGCAAATAAAAGTCAAGGACCTACTTAAATGGATTTCAAACTTGAAAATTGCACTGGACGTTATAACTGTGTGGCCACATGAGTTTTGCCTCCGAGCTCGTGCAGGCATCCGTTGAAAGTCGAGTTGGGCTTTTTTTTCGGAAATTTCAACAACTTTTCCTCTTCTTTCACTCAGGGTTTTCCAAAATCTATATATACAACATATGAAACACGAATTCCAGACCTTTGACTCTCCTAAGAACATCATAATTTTGGGATTTCAATGTCAAATTCTTGTGAGATTGGAGCAAAGCAAGAGGAGAGATTAGAAGGACACATGAAGAATTGATTCTTGGTGCAAGCTTCCCATTCTTCTTTGTTATTTTCCATGAACGTTTTCTTTTATTGTTTTTGGTATTTAAATATGATGTGTAACTAAATTCAATGTTGTGATGAACGGTGTAGCCTAACCTTATTATTTTAATTCCAAAATTACATTATTTTAACGATTTCGTTGCATGTATTGATTTATTATTATTTTTAATGCGTGAATTAATTGGCTACTAATTCACTATTTAATGAGTTATTTTCATAATCATTGAGGTGAGTTAATAACTTAGATCAAGGTAATAAATCTGATAATTGGACAAGAGATAGAGATATACTCTTGTTATTATTGCGGTCGTATGTAAATTCTTGTGCGTTATGAATCTAGATAAGGAATATTCGGACCCTCTGTAGAGATACATGATTGGCTTATTTAGGTAGAATTGATTTAAACTCGAAAGAGGAATTTCAATATACATTAGTGAATTCGACCGAGTACATATTTAGGAAATAAAACATGGAATTGGAGTTAATTTAATTGGTTAGGTGAAATCAGGATTCCCAACTACTTTACAATCATCTTTAAAAACAAAGCAAATTTGCAATTTTAATTCTTTAGTTTATTTTCTTAGTTTTAGCTTAAAACACCAAACTCATTTGTTTGTTCAAATAAGGATAAGAACTAAAATATTTCGTTACTTAATAGCAGTCCTCGTGAGAACGATACTCTGGACTCGTTAGTGAACAATGGCTTCTTTTTTTTAAATGACCGTTTAATTAATGAAATATGTTGTTTGTAGTCTCTTCATGTCTTTCGAAAATAAAATAGACTTTTTAGAAAACTGTATAAAATAACTGCCTAAAGATGGTGTTTGTTAATAAAAAGGGTAGTTTTTGGACCTCTTTTTTTTCAAGGCAACGTTTATTTAGTGTTTCTATTCTTTGAAATCTCTTGATGTCTTTTGAAAAATAAAATGGAGTAGATTTCAAAAACTGTATATAATATTAATAACTGCCTAAAAGAGGAGTTTAGTCATAAAAACGTCAGTTTCTAGGCAATCTCTTATTTTTCATGGAGTATATATTTAGAAAAATGTATAAAATAACTGCCTAAAGATGGTGTTTATTGATAAAAATGTTTGCTTCTGGGCGACCCCTTATTTTCCATAGCAATGCTTAATGGAGTATATTTGTAAAATTGTATAAAATTGTGATACTATTTGGAGTTTTATTGATCTTTTTGAAACAATTTACCAATATGTGTGTTTCATTTCATTTGGCTACTATGTTTATGAGAATATCGTATGAAATCATTGCTACTTAGATAGGTAGATCATATATGGACTCATACACTAGGGGTTGATATTCTAGCAATTAAGTAGACAGTAGAGTAATAGAAATAAAGTAAAAACATTAATGACATAATCACAATCAAAGTTGCATATCAGAAGCATAAATAAAGTAAAAACACTAATAAGACAACAATCAGACACATATAGGTAATTATATATTCATACATTTGTTTATTGCTTCAGAGTAGAGTTAAATAGGTACAAAGGATGAAACCTCAATCCATTTTGCTAATATATGTCCTATATATATTTTAGTCATCCTACTTCACATTATTGCAACATATTTTGTCCACATTATTTTCAAGGTGAAAGGATTCAAGAAACAATCAAATAGTCATTGATTCACATTTTCGAGTCTTTGAAGGAAGGACACTTATACATTGAGGAAAATTTTTATGTTGTCTATAACAACGTGAAGTACAAAGCAACAAATCACAAATACAAACTGAATTTTCTACGCAATACATGAAATGTAAATGTAGTGGATGATGCTTTCACATTCGGAAATTTCCTATTCTACCGTTACATAATATGAACTATTTGGTACCTAAGTCTTTCTTCATTTTCTTCTTTCTGGGTAGAATGTAATGCCTATGCTAAGAATATATTTATTGCAATGTTAGTTGTAAACAAAGCACATTTATACATGTGCTTTTAACAGATATAATTGGCAAAGTTGTAACACATCAAAAATTCATGAATCAAGCAAAGGAACAAACAAGTTGATCGATATCATGGCCGAAGACTTGGAGTACGTAATTCTAACATATTCGCTTATTGATTTGCAATAGAAACCTTAGATGTCTATGCTATTCCTATATAAGTGTTCACTATCTTCGCTAGATCTACATAAGAAATAAGATTCACTATCTTCGTTAGATCTACATAAGAAAAGGGTATACATTAATTCCATCATATGAAAAAACCAAAGAAAATCAGAAAAATATAAAAAATAGCTCAAGTTATGACCGATCTAGAGATTTAACGAGCATAAAACTTTGTATTTTTAACGTTTTATATTATCAGTAGATCTAAAACGAAAAGTAAATAAATGAGATTCTGAATACGAACAAAAAAAAAATTGTACAATAACTGAAAAAGTGCTAGTTCTTACCAATCTACTATATATTTGTCAAAAGCAAATCAACTTAACTAGCAAAAGCTCGAGAACAACCTCATATCTACAACAAAAAAAAAAAAAGAAAAAAAAAGGGTTAGAGATAAACGAAAAAGCAGAAAAATAAATGCCAAATTATCAATTGAACCGGAGAATAAAAGGCGCACCTCAACTTCGGGAAAACTGGGTATGTTGGAAAAATGTAGATACTAAACATCGGTTGGAAAAAACTTGGCAAGTTACAAAAAAAGGTGGATCATTTTAGTTGTAGCAGGGTTATGAAGATAGTGGAGTGCAGCGATTTCCTTCCATAGGCTAATTTAGGGTTTGCTTGGAGTTGTGAAGGCGAGAGAGTGAGTGTGTTTAGACTTTTAGGGTAAAAAATTAATAATTGGAGCGAACATTCTAGAGACTCGATTCTTTTCCTCGCTGCCATGTTTTTTACTCCTAAGTTTTTAATGCAATTATTATAGTTTTTAAATCATTTTATAAACGATATAAATTTTCAAACCACTTTTTGATCTCCAATAATTAACCACATATTTTAACTTAAAACCATAAGTAAGACAAATTATAATTGCTATAGTTTCTTCGAAGAAAGTGTTAATTTTTATGTAGTTCTGTTCGATTATACCGTAACAATTATATATATTTTTTAATTTTTTGAGTTAAACTATGTGGTTTAGAAGTGGAGAAAGAAAATGAGTTTTATTACAAGGTGTTTTGGAAAATTATGTTGTTCATGAATTGGCATGCGCTTGGTAAAGTTTTATAAATAACATATTTTCTCAAACAAACTTTTAACCACAAACATGTTACAACCACTTTCTTCAACCAATATTTAACCTCAAAAAGGTCACATTCTTCATTTATAAAGAAAAAACTTTTTTCAAACAATGTGTATATAAATGTTAATGATTGCATTAAAGAACATCGGTTAAGAGTAAGTTTCAAATTTACATTTCAATCTTCAACTCGATTATTTCCGATTATATATCAATTTATAACAAAATTGTTTCCCAAATTTATTTTTAATCACATGCATTTTCTTTCACCATTTTTTATCCACACATTTTATAAATTGATAAAATGTTACAAAACAAAGTGTTATTATTATAAAATGTGAGTAACAATAAATATGGATTTTGAAAAAAAATATATTATTATTATTATTGAAAAAAAAAAGTTGTACTATCATTCATAATCAAATGAGTAATAATAACAATTCAAATCTATAGAAAATGAACTCATGGTTACTTCGTAGGTTTGAGCAGATTAATATGCTACTAAATTGGAAGGTTATTTTCATATTATGATTACTATACTTGGTACATATATATTTTTAAAATGTAGTTACTATCTTTTTGAATTGTCAATTAATTTTAGTATTTAGTGAATTATAATAAATGTTTTAGTTCAAATTATAATAGTGTTAGTTGCAATACATGTAAATAAGAAATATTTTTTTAACAATGCTTATTGAATCATAACATTTCAGACATAACTATAAATATTATAAATCTGCAAATAAAGTCTAATTTGAAGAAAAATATTTATGTGGGTAAAAGCGTTTCATTTTTAAATGTAAACTATACCGAACATACTTTAACAGTGCATGTAAAGTATGTGTAACGATATATATGGATTTTGAAAAAATGTATTATTATTATTATTATTATTATTATTATTATTATTATTGAATAAATGATGTATTAAAATTCATAACAGAATGAGTAAAAATACAATTACACTTATGTTATGATTAATATGGATTCATTTTTTTGAGTAAAATGCTCATAGCAAATCCTATGGCGTTGTTACGTTTGTTATATGTTATGAGTTATTTGAATGTGTATTGGAACATTATCCTCATTATAAATTAGAGTTTATTTGTTATAGAAAAATAAATTATTGTTGCACAATTTAATTGAATATTCAATTTTTTTTTTCATTTTTTTTTAACGTTAAATTATAATTACAAACTATTGGAATATTGGAGACCCTTCATTCAAATGCGAATTTTGTGGAGTTTTCTTTTGGTACGAAGAGAGGATTGTCTTTTACCATTTTTGTGGAATATTTTTCTTATTTGCTTTCTATGTGATCCCTTTAGCGAGTTTTGGGTCAATGACTCCAAAGTCAGACGATTTTAGGGTACTAGGTTCATTGAACCTCTAAGACTTAAGTACCCAAGTCACGAAGATGCCAAAGAAAAGTTTAAAGATGTAATGTTGTCTTATGTGTAAGTCCACTCCCCCTTAAACTTTCTAATTAATCTATGTAAAGAGCTTTGGGATGATATCTCTAAATTCAGTTAAATTTAGGGTACCAGTTTTAATACCCTTACAAGCTTACTTGCTCGAGTAAAAAAGGTTACTAAAAGTGGAATAAGACATAAATTATTTCCTGTTTTATACTGGTGCTGACTTATACACGTTAACCAAATCCTTTCAACCAAAAGTACAAAACCAAGAACCACAAACCCTCAACTTATTAATACATATACAAACAATTCCACCCCCAAACTGCTTCTTGAGCGGTTTGGTTCTAATTTAGGATCGGGATGTCTAAAGATCTAAGTTAAGGATTATAAAGTCATTCCTAAGTTCAAGTTGCATAAATATGCCCCCACATATGTCAAACACACTCTTACACGTGTAATAATTTAACAACGGTTATGTGCTCGATAAGATGAAAATCTAACATGAATAACAAGTCAATAAAATTCAAGTTGTTATGTTGATCGTTACTCTAGCTCAAGCACAAATTTAATCCAAATGATGTCCTAGGCAAAAAACAAATCAACAAAACTTTTAAGTTTTTTTTTTAATCCCAAGAATCGAGTGAAGTAGTAAATGATGAATGAGATCTCACCCCCAAACTAGAAATATACATTGCTCTCAATGCATGTGAAAAAGATAAAAATGCACATGAGAGAGGGGTCAAGTACTTTTCGGGTTCGGAATCACTTGAAGCTTCATGCTGATATTACTTGGATGATTTCGATCATTTTTCTTGCATTTCTAAGTGGTTTGAGGTGTTTGAAGTGGTGTTTTCCTCACAAATAAGAGATAAACAACATTAGAAGAATAAACACCATCAATAAACTGAAATAGATCAAAGCTAAAACCCCTAAACTAGGAATAAAGCATGAATCTGAATTTTAAAAATTCAGAGCATTTGGAGTTCAATAGGGTTGTGAAACATGATGGAAAAGTGGTCATTACTGGCTGAAAAATCAGTAAAATGCCATTCAGTGAACTTGCAGTAGTGCCTAGAGGTTCCTATCATTCCCAATCCAAGTTTTGTGCACTGTGAAGATTCAAATCATGAAGTAATGGCACATACTCGATGTCAAACCTAAATTGAAGATGATTTTCCAAAAGTTTTTGCAAAAATTTAATTAAAAACTCTCAGAAACATTTTATCAAACACATGGTGGGCACTAGTTAAATCAAAGGATCATAGAGTTGGGAGCTTGAAATTATCCCACAATTTTCACCTAGTTTTGATAACCAATCTATCATCAAAACCTAGCCTAGTCCATAATTGAATTACTCATAAAAGCAAGAAAGCCCTTCAAATTTGTAAGTTGCAAAGTTTTGAGGAGAATCATACCTTTTGGAGAGATTTTGATGTGAAGTTAGCTTCTATGATTCAAATCCAATTGAAATGTATACAAATTAGATAGTATGATAGGTTGGGGGTGATTTTGGGGGAGAGAAAACGAGTTTGACTTTATGAAATTTGAGAAGTACTTGGTGCAAGCTAAAAATTTCCGAAATCATGCTACAGAAAACTGCGCGACCTAGCAGTAGAATTTCTAGTGGCCGTGCAATATAAACTTGTAGCATCTGTTGATTCTTATAGCATGCATGTGACCACCACATCTTAGGGGTGTGGCCGCGCAATCACTCGACTGGACACCATTTTATGGAATCTTTAATTCCAAACTCGATTTTTTGACCCCTAAACACCTTGTGATTCATTCACTCAACCACATATACTTTGTTCATGTCTTGAACTATGTGTCATGCTTGTTTTTATGATTTTAACACTTATCAAATAAGCATGCAAGTAGGATAAAAATTTCAAATGAATGAATATGATATTGAATGTCAATATGCACTGATATGTGTGCTTGACACACTTAATTAGTTCCTAAATTTACATTTTAATTGACTAATTGAACGAATTTCTACTTATAAATTGTGTTTTCTTGTAAAGTTAGGTACAACCTCAATTGGAAAGAAAATGGACAAGATTGGAGGGCAATTGAGCTAAAAGAGGAGCAAATTTGATGTTCTAGGATCTCATTGAAAGAAATCAAAAGTTTGGGAACTCAATTGCAACATCTCAAAAAATCGGAAGACCCATTGTGCAAATATTTCAGGGTTCAAACCCTAAAATGAAATAGAATATGTCAAAAGGAAGTGAAAAAAGATCGAAAGAATACAAAAAAGTGAATTTGGGGACTAAGGTGCACAAGTGCTGAAAGTTCAATACCATGGTTTACTACTCAAATTCAAGGAAATAATCACAAGAGAAAGCAAAATGATTGCTTAATTGATGATTTTGAGTGAAAATGGATCAACCGCATACAAAAACGTGAGTTGGGGATCAAATTGTACAAGATCAAAGTTGAGGGCCTTGGAATGCAATTATTTTAAGGACTTAGCTGCAAATGGCAAAAAAAATCACACTTTTGTGACTTTGGACAGATTTGGAGCTGTAGACATGAGCCATCTTAAATTCAAAAAATGGCTAGGGACCATTTTGTTCATTTTTGAAACTTTAGGGACCAAGGGTGCAATTTTCCTTTATTTGGGAATTAAACCTTACAATTGGGTCTCTGCTGGACATTCTTCTGGACGTCTTCTTCATTTGGCCGATTCTAGGTCTTCTTTCCTTCTTTCTTTGTTTCTTTTTCTTTTCTTTTGCTTTTATTTTCAACTATTTGATAATTATTGGGGAACAAATCAAATAGCACAAGGAGGATACATTTAAGGTGGAGAAATAATTGAGAAAATTATAGCAAAGCTTCAGAAGGGGTTTCATCTATAACTTTGTATTTTCTCATTTATTTTGCCATATTTGTGATGTATTGTTATAAACATTCTCCTTTGTATCATTTATATAACATGGGCTAATTTATTATGTAGGGATTTAAGGTAGGAATTTAATTTAGCTTGGATTAATTTTAGTATTTGCTCTTTGATAATTAAATACTTAATTTCATGTTCATTTGTTATTGAAATTATTTCATGTGTTTGATTAATCATCAAATATGTAATTTGTGAAGTGTATGATAATCGAGAGATATTGTGCATTGTAGACCAAATAACAAATGTCTTAGGTATTAATTTAGGGAATAGAGATATACTCCTATCCCTAGGTGATCCATTGAGCCATTTTCACATGGAGTTAAGCAATTGATTGAGTTCTAATCAACATAGAGATATAATAGGTTAAACCAATTGATTAAGATTAATTTCACTATAGAGGAGAAATTAGCTAAACTTGAAAAATTGGGTCTAACATTGTAAATGAGTAATTTGTTAATTTGCATGTTGAGAAATTAATTAGGCGATGGTTAAATGAAACCATGAATCCCAACCACATTTTCCTCCAAGATTTTCAAGTATCTTTATATTTCCTTATTTTGTAGATTTTTAGTTATTTTCAAAATCCATCTTTAATTGTGTATTTGATTTGTTAAGATTAAATTAACTTGAGTGTATTTGTGTATATATTCCTCGTGGGATTGACAATCCAGACTCAAAAGGTCCACTTTATTATTTGTACGCGACTTTTGCGCTTGAGGTACACACTTTTAGCAAACATGCACCAACTTATGCTTCCACACTTCTAGGGCAGAATTCAATGATGAAATTAATGCTAAAACACCACAAACAAGGATCATGCATTTGACAACTTCCTAATGTGATACAAAGAACGCAAGGTTAACATGATAACTCAATTGATGCTAAAAAAAATTAATAATGCAAATAAATCCCAAACTACTATCAAAGCAATAAATAAAGCATAATAAGTAAAAGAGATAATAAGTAAAAGAGATAATAAGCATAATAAATAAAGCATAATAAGTAAAAGAGATAGAAAGTTGGGTTGCCTCCCAACAAGCGTGCCTTATAAAGTCTAAAGCTCGACTTTTGGTGGAATTCCTCATGGTGGCTCAAGATGTAGTGTTGAAGCATTGCCTCCTATCTTGGCATTTCTCTCAATGCTCCCAAACACCTCATGTTGTGACTTGGCTCTTTGCTTCCCCTTTTTGCACAAGGTGGTTCCACAATTTTTGAACAGTTTTCAAGATTTGGATCATCGTTCTCCATTTGAGTGAGATCAAAGATCACATGTTCATCTTTAAACCTAAAGGTTACCTCCTTTTTTCTATGTCAGTTAAAGTCCGTGTAGTAGCAAGGAAATGGTCTCCCCAAGATCAAAGGAACTTTCTCATCTTTCTCCATGTCGAAAATCATGAAATCTGTGGGAAATACGAAACAATCTGTCTTGACCAACACATCTTCAACCACTCCATATGAATATCGAATGGACCTATCAGCAAGCAACATGATGGTCTTCGGCTTTGGATCACCTAAGTCCAATTTCCTGTAAACAGACAGAAGCATTAAATTAATACTAGAACCTAAGTCGCATAAGATTTTATGAAATTTCAAATCACAAATAATGAAGGGAATAGAAAAACACCCTGGATTTTTTAACTTAGGCGGCAACTTATTTTGAAGAATTGCACTGCATTCTTCATTCAAGGACACCATTTCACAATCTTCTAGTATCTTCTTTTTAGACATCACCTCTTTCAAAAATTTTAAATAGCGCGGAATTTATCTTTTTGCTTCAATATATGGAATGTTGATGTGCAATTTCTTTAAAATTTCTAGAAACTTATTAAACGGTCGATCCTTCACATGATGCATCACTCTCCTTGGATATGGAAGTGGTGGAACATAAGCTTTCACAGATGGTTTTGATGTCCTCTCCTCATTATTTGATTATTTTTTCCTTAGGCAGATTTAATACCTTTTGCTACTCCTCTTTTCTTGACCTTCATCAACTATTTCTTCTGAGCTATCTTCTTTTTTCATCTGAGTTTCCTTCAAATGAACCCCGCTTGTTGGTGTGATTACACAAGCATGCTCCATTGGGTTGGTTTTAGTATTGCTAGGCAACTGTCCATATTGTCTTCGTGATCTGCTTACTGCCAACTGTCCTACTTGATTTTTCAATTCTTTGATTTCTATCTGTTAAGTTTGCAACATATCTTGTTAGGTTTGCAACAATCCTTGTTGACTTTTCACAAGCTACAAAATCATGTCCATGTTTTTCCTCATGGTAAGTTAGATCTGTTGCTGCTTTTGCTGCTGTGGTGGTTATTAGAATCTCGAAGGTTCTTGGACATTCTGATCATTATTATAACAAGAAAAGTTTGGATGCTTCCTCCATTCTGGATTGTATGTCTAAGAGTGTGGTTCTTTCTGCACCTGATTGTTCCTCACATAGTTTGCCTGCTCCACATCTGGCTTATACTGATTTATAGCAAGACAATCATGTAAGCCATGATTCTCAAAACGATTTTCACAAAAATAATTTGGTCGTACAGCATAAACTAGATGCTTTCCCAAATTGTCCCATTTTTTTGGCTATAGCTTCAACTTGTGCAGTCAATTTTGTTAGTCGATGCACTTCAAGAATTCCCCCAGTCATTTGTGCTACTCTATTAGAATACCACTGGTAACTATTGGCTACCATCTTTTCAAAAATCTCAGAAGCTTCCTCGTAGGTTATATCCATCAATGAGCCTCCAGTTGCTGAGTCTATTTGTCTTTTATTTTTATATGTCAACCCATTATATAATTGTTGGACCAAAATCCAATCAGATTACCATGAACGGGATACTGTCTCTACAGTTCATTATATCTTTCCCATACCTCGAAGATCTATTCCCCTGATTATTGATTGGAAGCTAAGATCTCTCTTCTGAGTTTTGACATTCGGTCCAGTGGGAGAAATTTGTCCACAAATTTCTAACTTAATATGACCCAAGATGTATGGATTCGTTTACCAATGAATAAAACCATGATTTCGCTTTATCTGCAGTAGAGAAAGAGAAAAGCTTCAATTTGACTACTTCAGCTAGAGCCCCATTCATTCTCTGCATGTCACATATTTCTTCAAAATTCGTGAGATGTGCATGTGGAACTTCTGAAGGTAGACCATGAAAGACACATATGTACTGGATCAGTGTAATCAACGATGTCTTGATTTCATAGTTGTTAACTAGAACTTGTGGTAGAGCAACACAAGTCCGAATATCATCCACAAGGGGAATCATGTAATCCCTCAAAGGTAGTCCCCTAGGTATCTATTGCTACCCCAATACAATTGCCAACTGCCGATTGACCTGATTTGCATCCATAGGGTCCTGTTGATTGTTTGGAAGCTGAGGATTGTTTGGAACTCCGTCTTCTACCATTTATTGTTGAAATTCTTCCAACTGCTGTCATCATCTCTGTCGAAAAGTTCGTTCGATCTCTGCGTCCAGAGGAAACAAATCACAGTTTTTAGAATTTCTTAACATAAACTAAAAATAAAAATAAATTCAAAGTAAAGCAAGAACTAATGAGTATCGATATCAATTATCAATCCATGGCAATGGTGCAAAAAACTTGATGTGCTAGATTGCAAGAGTACGGTATTGCATTCAAGTAATAAAGTGGACAAAGTATCCGAGTTATCATCCCTCAGAGATTGTGATTAATTACCAAATTTATTTTAATCCTAGCTTTGTTTGAACAGTTAAAAAGTAAGATTTGTATCTAACTAAAATGATGATTAATAACAAATAAATGAGTATGCAATTGTGTTTTTATAACTTATGAATGAAAAGTCGAGATTCACAATTTCACATAGTCAACACCTTTAATTCCACTATTCAAGTTTTAATCCTAATAATGTGATCGATCAAGTTCACTAATGCACGTGAAATTCCTCTCTCGAGTTTAAACCAACCCTGATTAGTCAACAGTGTTTCTAGATAGTAGGTCATAATGATTAGGTGCATTGAACACAAGAACTCCAAAAATAGAACTTGATAAAAATAAATATATATCTGTATCGTTCATTCAATTGCTAGGTTTTATTCCTAGATTTAGTTTGTTAGCTCACCCCTCAGATTATGACAACAAACCATGATATCAATGAATTAATGGCCAATTAATTCACGCATTAAACACAAAATAAAACCAACTCATCCAAATGTATGTAAAGCTTGAATAATGTAATTAAAAACGAAAAAATATGCTACATCGCTAATCCCAACAAGAAATTTAGTTGTTCATAATATCATAATTGAAAACACAATAAATACTAATATAAAATATCACGAGTTTATCAAATTTAGCAAGTAAAAGAAATCTTGCGCCAAGATGTAGCTTCCACGTGTTGATCTTCAATCTTAACGCCTTTGCCTCCAATTAGCTTCCAAGATCTTGATGAAAAGATGATGAATTTTTCCTCCTGAAAGTTCCTGCAAAGTTTCCCTCTTCATGCATGAACAACTGCACGACCACACAGTAGAAAGAGTTGGTGGCTGCGCAGGCCACCTTAAATCAAATCTGTTGGTTTGATGTCTGAACATTTAGCCATCGGGTAGGGTTGGCGTGGCTGCGCAGTACAACTCTTCGGCTCGATTTTTCATCTTTCAAATATGTTTAAGTAGGTCCCTTATGTTTAATTCCCAAGAGTTCATCATCTTTTGATTGCAACTATTTAATCCTTGAACTTCAAAATCACTTCAACTCTTCTTCCAAACTTCAACTCATCTTCAATTAAGTCCCTGATCATTGATATCTTGCACTTTGCTTCTCTTTGCTTTCCCAGTTGACATTATCAACTTCAATTTTGTCCAATTAAGCATCTAATTATCATCCAAAAGCCCAGATTTTCCACTCATTGCCTCATTCACACGATTTTTGAGTAATTTCTGAAATATGAACAAATAATAAACAAGTAAAATTTATTAAAAGATGACAGTTATAATACTCTAATTTAGACATATAGAACACTTATCAAAAGAGATAGTCCTAAATTCGAGAAAAAATCACATCTCTCATAATTTACAGATTAGCATATTAGTGTTGCTCGGTAAATTAGCTTACCTCATTTAAATTGACGCAATAGCATACCATCATGTGGGTTGGTCATAAAAATTGGTTTACTGTGAAGGAGTAACCATTTCCTGTTTCTAGAATCTATGTTTTAACTGTTTACCTGCTTACGTGTGTTTGAGGCGTGAAGTTACTTAAAAGTTTTGCCTTTTTTATTGTGTGTGGCATAATTCCTATTTGTTGCATTTTTTATTAATCATGTTATATTTCTTTTGACTCTATACTACTTGTGATTAATTGTCAATTAATGATTTCTTGCATCCGGAAACAAAAATGAGAGGGGTTTTGGTTTTACAAATGTCTCAAAGGCTATTAATGAATTTTTTTCGCTGATTTGTCGAAAGAACAAAAAGATAATTTAGATGAGCTAGCTTACACTTAAATATTTTACACCAATCTGATGTTTCTTTGAGAAAGGTTGGTAAAGTTGACAATACGAAAGAACTTTGGGAAAAAGGACTTGTATTTGCTTAAATCTACCTCTAAGAAACTTTACCTACTTGAAAGGTTTTTCAGCTTTAAAATGGGCCCTTTAAAGAATCTAGAAGACATTTTGAATGTGTTACTTGTGCAAGATATTGTTAATTGTGATTAAGAGGTGTCTGAAACCTACAAGGTCATTATTTTACTTAAGTTCATGCCTTAATCTTATAGAGAGGTTAAGAGTAAAATTAAGTATGGTGAGACAACTTAATGCTTATGATTTCAGCTTTAAAATAGGCCCTACAAAGAATCTAGAAGACAATTTGAATGTAATACTTGTGCAAGATATTTTTAGCTATGATGAAGAGGTGTCTGAAACCTACAAGGTCATTATTTTACTTAAGTCCATGCCTTAATCTTATATAGAGGTTAAGAGTGCAATTAAGTATAGTGGGGACAACTTAACGCTTGGGAATGTCATAGATTCACTTAGGAGTAAGGAAAAGGAGATTATAGCTGAGAAAGAAGTTAAGAGTGGTGGTGAAGTGCACATGATGAGGGGTCACTTTAACCAAAAGTGTCATGTTCAAAGTTGTAGTTACATGAGTGATGACTTAGATGATGAGGGTGGTAAGAGTTGGGACAAGTCCAAGTCTAGTATGGTGGAAAGCAATGGTTTAGCTGTGGCAAGGCTGGACATTTTATTATGGACTGTCCTAAGAAAAAGGTAAGTAGAAGGAAAATGTGAGAGGTGAGGCGAATGTTATTAGGTCTAGTTATAACCCAAGTGAGACTGATGTTGACCCTTATTGATAGGGAACCTAGCTATTACATGTTCATCTGTGTAAAAGTTGTTTGATGTTTGATTACTTAATTCGGTGCATTGTTTTATGTTTGTATTTCAATTTGTTTGATGTGTTTTTGCATGAATTTGCGTGCGATCTTTTTTTTACTATGTGTAATGTTTGTGCATGCGTGATGGTCAGGGCGTTAGTACTAAGTATGTCTTTTGGTAATGTAAAGAGTAGATGTCTTAGGTGCATTGGTGAGATGTACGGGAGATGAGCGTGATATTTGAATCAAGAGTTGAGATATGATTAAATTAGTATGAAGTCATCTATCTGTGAGAATCCTGATCAAGTAAAGTGTAAGAGTGACACTTTGATTAATTCTATTAGGCGGTGACTCATTATCCACTTAGATTGAGAGAAGTGATGTATTGATAGAGGGCATCCCAGGACTTAGGATCTGTTGTGGTTTACTAGTTAGACAAGTGTAGTGATCAATCTAGTGAGCATAGATGGCGGTGCATGTGATATTTGTTCTCGAGGTACGAGCTACACAAGATAGGATAGGATGATTGTGGTAAGATCTTTTCATGGAGTCATTTATGCATTATGTTGCATATGTTGGTTATTGTATTTGATTAACTTGGAGTTATACTTATGTTATTTACTTGATGAACGTGCTTAAAAAGATTGTTTATTATCATATGATTATATCTTCATTGCATGTGTTATATATTCTTGATTTATTACTGTGATTATCTTCTTCTTCTTCTTCTTCTTCTTGGGTGTTCTTGTTCTTAGCCCTAGTGAGAATGGAGTAGGTATGATGTGTGATGTAAAGTATGTGATTCAAAATTTTATTGGTTACCTAAATTGGATAAGTATAAACATTATGTTGTCTGCTTGCAGGTTAATTGGGTATCAATGTGGAGATTTGTTGATTTTTTTTATACCTAATAAATTCGAGTGATGATGTTAAAATGTGGTACAATATTTTGACACGAAAATGAATAGCTCGACTAGGTAACAACTCGGGAGCATTCGAAGAATTTAATTGGGTAGTTTCTTGTGGCTCACTTGAGGAGGCCTAATTGTGTTGGCCCAATTAAGTTAGTCTTCTGCCAAGACTTGGATACTTGGTTCGACCATTTATGTTTGTTATGTTTTTTAGGATTGGGTAGTTAAGTAGCCCAAATGTTTTGACCTAGCCCAATCCAACCTATATAACTTGTCTCATTTGTCGGCTTGAGTTTGAAATGCAATAGAGAGCAAGAGAAATAGGTAGCCATTCTTGATCACTTTGATTTTTTCATTGTTAGCTTCTTCATCTTTATTCTCCCTTTATGATATTGTGTTCACATCCCTCAACCTAAGTGTGGGATAGAGTAAGATTGTGGCAACCAAGGTGGGTTCGTTGCGGAGTCGAGCTTGACGATTTGGTGTTGGTTTTGGAGAGCTAACTTAGCCCAATTTGGTGTGTTAGAGAACCAACAATTTTAACAGTTCCATTGAGAACGTAAAGAGTTTGGGGGATATTTTTAATGGGTTTGATGAGAAAATTCTGAATTTAAAGAATGATATCAAAAGAAGAGTGGAGTGTAATCAAGTTAGTGCGAGTGATTTGGAAGGCTATGTCAATGTCATCGAATCAATTAATTTATCATTTTTGAAACCAAGATAAGTTTTTTATGAATTCATACAGAATTTTATTGTTAATAGCCAAACATAGGCTTAGATGTATATTGCATGGTCTTTCCAATTCTTATGTTATTAGAGGTATATTGCATGGTCTTCTCAATTCTTATGTGATTTCATTTCTTGAATGCATGCGTTAAATCAATTATGTAAGACTACTAGTGCCCATAATACACTTGTATGCTTGTCGGCTATGAATTGTTCGTTCTAGGTTTGTAGCACACTACGCAGTACCTGAAGGTGTCTTCTTGTAGTGAATTATGAAGTTTGGTGCATTTTTTTTTATATTTCATGTTAAAGCAACAATAATATATCACTCCACATAAGAACATTCATACTTTTGTTATTAAGATATTAGTAACTGAATATGGTGCAACCATGTTACAGGTTGTAGGTTTTTTGAAAATATGGATCACACATAAGGTGATAAACTGTTGGATATCAGCTTCTTTCCCATCCAGCATTTGTAGGGATTTTCATGTGTCATTTCAATAGTTTCACCTTATCAACATTTAATCCTATAGGAAATGCTCGATGTAACGAAGATTTAGAACAAGAATGCTTAACTACGAAGATATCTTGTTTAAAAATGTTACGTCGGCTGGTGAGCACATCATTTACCCAGTAACTTTCTGGCTAATATGACGTCATTGTATTAACGACCCGCCTTGATTTGAATTTCGATCCCAATCATGGGATGATGGCAGGTAATGCATATTACCTATTGAGTGCTAAGTTGACTTAACATGTTCAAATCCAACTTTAGATAGCCAAAGCACAGTTGGAAACAAGCAAAATTCTGTAGGCATTGGGCCTAGTCAGACATGGAAGAAATTGGTCATTTTTGGGGTACAACTAATTGGAGCCTTCGATGCGGGTTGCCAGTCTAAGTTGCAGAAAAAAACCCGTTTTCCAAACATGGGTTTGTGCATGCCATTCCTTAAAAACACCATGGAGTACAACGACGATCTAGGCATGTACGGGGCTACCTTATTGGGGAGGCTATTTTCCCGGGTCAGTGTATAGCTCTTCATTTATCAAGTTTGTTCTTGTATTACGTAGACTATGAGACATTTATCAAGTCTGCTAAAATGATTAAGATGGTGAAAAAATAAGTAAAATCCTTTTTTTTAAGATCGGCCGTATGCAACAAAACTCAAAACTAGCAATAAACTCTTCTTACAGTTTTAGGTAGGAAACATGGCTAACTTATACACATCCTTAATAATGCAGTAGGAAATTAATGTTTTTACCTAACAATGTACTTGTTAGGTGAGTGTCTCATTGAAAACTAAATGTGGTTATGATGCATGTGGTCCTTTTTTAATGGTGATTGTTCCTTGCACTGATGCAATATTAATTTCATGCTATTTATCTAAATAGTGAATTACACATACGAGATTCTTTTTCTCGCTATATAAGGTAGAAAAACATTATAATGGTTACAAAGACGCAGTTAATTTCAGTATCACATCAGTCCATCAAACTGTATTTTAAGTTTTAGTCTAAGAATATTACCATATCCTTCCCATGCATCCAGTTGATTCAAGAGCCATTTTAGTAGAAATGCAAAGGTTGAAAAATAAAGACACCTCTTTGATTGAATTTTGCAGTGTCGCTACACATATTTTAGAGTTCATTTATAATGAGCATGCAGTTATCCAGGCACAAGTAGTTCTTAGGGAAATATTGGCCAAAACTTGGTGGACCAAGTTTTGAATCAGGAGAGTGGACACGACTGTTTATAGTTGTGTCGAATGAGGCCTCCAGCCTTATGATTGTTCATGGGCCACCTAAGACAACATCATGGCCTAGCGGATTCAAGGTAATCTCAATCGAAGAGAGATTTGATTTCTCCTTGTTTATTCTTTGTCATTCGTTTGGAATGCGGTTGGCGCACATTTTTTCGATCATTCAATAGCCACAATTTATTATCATTTTCACCAAGTAATGAGTATGTTCAGATTTTATTTTCTAACGAGATGATACACTAACAGACCCAAGACACGATTCCTTTAGGGTAAGTGTTTAGTAATTAATATTGTGGTACATTTAATACCTACTAATTGTAGGTGTTTAGAGTTGAAATGCCAAAGTGCATCTTTATTACCTGAACAAAAGGACTTCTACTGACTTTATGAAATCTAAGATTGCATTGGAGCAACATATTGACAGTACCACAAACTAGTGTGTCTGAGCGTTATCATAATAGAAAGGGTCACAAAAAATGTGTTGGCATTTGTAGATTTCAATATGTGATTTATATTTGATGTCGTTAGTTTGGAAGGTTCAAAACATGATAGTAGGATGTTGAACCGTTCAATAGAAAACCCAAATAGTAGGTTTTCATTCCCAAATAGTAGGTTTTCATCAATCCACAGACGAGGATTCCTTGGGCTATACAGGGCCATGACATGCGCTACCATATGCAGGAGTTTCATAGAGCATCGACTTCACAGGCACGTCAACCAAGAAATTGTAAAGAGCTATTTAACTACGTGCATTCATCGTGCAAGAACGTTGTTGAAAGAAGCTTTGGAGTTTTGAAGAAAAGATTCATTATTCCTCAATGGATGTCGGATTATGAATTTGGGTCCCCCAAATATCGCTAATTAATGACAATATACAATTTCCTTCGCAAAGTGGATAGTCTCGATCCTTATTTTTTAGCTGCTATACAATTCGAGTACATATTTAGAGAAACTGATGACTTTGTCCGTGAATGGGAAAGTAATATGCAATAAAAAACCGTGCACGAACGACATGAGTGGGATCTAGTTCGAGAAAACATTACAAATGAATTATGTCAAACATAGTTATTTTTCGATAAGTCCGGTAAAGAAGAGCTGGCTTTTTTATTCCATGATCGAATTATTTTTTTTTTCTCTCTCTTTTTCCTTAACAAAAGTAGTAATTATAATGGCAAACGTATCAAACGCGTGTAGATTCAAAGTGAATTTCCTTGCATAAGTACCACTTCCTAATTAACAGACACAAGCAAAAACGTTTAAAACATGGGTCAATTGTATAGAGTTGTCATCATGTTGAGAAAAGATGGGTCCTAAGATCAACCATTTTTTAATAAGGTGCATACATTGAAAACTTATGTTGTAGGCATAGCCCACGGTCAAATTACAAAAAGGAAAATTGACTAGCAAAGCAAGGTTAATTCTTGAGAAAAAAAATGCTTTCATTCAACCCCTTTCCTACACAGCAGTCCACAAAATATGTACCCTGACACTTGCATAGATAACAGTAGGATAAAGATGGAACTGTTTGCATTGGTTTGACTGAAAGCATTCATAAACGGGATTTTCTTGAAACCGAAAAAGGACAATTAAAAGCTGCCAAACGGAGCATTATTCAACTAATAAATCAATGCTTTGATTTGTAAGTCTTTTTTAGTTCAACTATTAAAAAGTAATTTTTAGGTGAAAAACTTATTTATTTAAGACTTTATTGAAATCTCTTGAATATATTGAAACATTTTTGAAAATAAAAAATTTATATAAACCCAAAAAGTGTTATAAAATAAACATTTTAAATTTATATAGATGAAAAATACATATACTACTGATTTCCTTCTTAAATAAAGAAATTGTTAAGTGACATAGTTATAAGCAACACAATATGTTCAGATCCAAATTGCCAAATATTTTATATGTAAATATGGCTGACTATCCAAGTTTAATTGATATCAAACAGTTCCACTTATTCTTAATTTGTATACTGTTCGACCAAACATGATGATCTAAGACCATTTTCAATGCAATAAAATAGAGGGAACAAATCTAATATAGCAATATTTATTACAGAAAGATGTTTAATATGAAGTCTATTTCTAGACATCTTACTAAGACACCTCCCTCGATAAATGTTGCATTTTATTGTCTATATCCCTCATTTATTAGGTAATTGGCACAAAAAGGAACTATCCTTTGGATTGTTGCTGATCCAGAGACTTATCATTTCATCTTTGGTATTGCAATCCTTATTTTTAACTTTCTTTGCACAACTAGGACTTTCATCCATATTCTGTCAGGTTTGTCCATTGAAAGCATGCGTGCTCCTCACATGACCATGTACTAAGAGGTATTATCATGTCTCCAAACCCAACATTTGTCTTCCAAATGAACATGGTAAAAAATCTAACCAAGAAAAAGGGTTTTGTAGAAGTGAGAAAAACCTAAAAAAATCCCCAATTGTTCTCCAAATCCTCTTGAATCTAACGAAGTCACGCAATATTATGATGTGAGAAGATCAATCAAGGAGTGTACACTTTATATGTAAGTGAAAAACTGAGTTTTCCATTCAAACAATCATTTTTGTAGCAGACATGAGCTCAAGGAAAATAAAAGGTTTACTTATACAGTGTCTTGATTTTGCGTTGTTTTGTAATTAAATGTACATTTATAAATTTTGGGAAACTTCATAAGCCAGACTCTTAGATTGTACATAAGATTCTAAGAACTGAGTGTTGTATGTTGTTACAAAGTAGAGTGTGGTTGGGAAAGTACAATTATATATTGTCATTTATGTTTTTCGAGTAGTGACATTTATGGTTTCTTATTCTATATTTCACCTTAAACTAATGGAACAATTTTTTCCCGTGTTAGAAGGTTTTGAGGAAACAGAACATTTAACACCAAATATATATACAAGACCCTAAGTTCTGTCTTGGTAAGTTAGATGCTTTCGAATCTACTTTATTGATGATACTGAAATATGTAATTACAAAAAAATGGTGATTTCTCATGTGTTTTTTAGGACAATAGTTCGAATAAAAGAAAGTCCTTAAATCTGCAGTTGACCTGTATGCAGTGCATACACACATTGTCATATGGATAGTGAAAAATGATCGAATACTGTTTAGGTTAAAATGCTACAAAAACTGTCCTTGGGTGTTTAATGGATCAAAATTGAAGGATGATGACAACTTTATTATCAAAAATTATATAAATGAACACATTTGCAGTTCACAAATATGGTGCAGAGGGACACTTTAGGGAACATTTCAATCTGAACTTTTTATAGAACCATAGGCAATGTAAATGATAAGATTAGGAGTGGTACTGTAGAACAGTACAAAGTCTTGCATGATTACTATGTTCAATTGAGGGCGACAAATCCAAATAGCACAATACATTTAGAGTCTCAAGGAGGAGATGAATTCAAGAGACTGTACATATGTTTAGGACCATTAAAAAGGGGATTCTTGGGTGGTTGTCAAAAGTGATTGAAGTTGATGGGTGCTAGTTGAAAACAGCTATTTGAGGCCATTTCCTTCTTGTCGTGGGTGTGGATGGGAACAAAAGTATTATCCCACTGCATATGCTGAAAATGATGAACACTGGAATTGGTTTATGCAATTGTTGAGAGATGACTTAGAGATGCACAACTCGTATGGGTGGAGCTTTATTTCAAATAAGCAAAAGGGGTTAATAAATGTAATCAACACATTGTTTGAGAATACAGAGCACCGTACTTGTGTTTGGAACTTGTACAACAATTTCAGCTTGCTTCACAAGGGTTTGAATCTAAAAATATCACATGGAAGACTACTAGAGCTACAATAGTGGCCTAGTTTGAGTCTGAGATGAACAACATGAAGGAGGTTGATGTAGCTACTCATGATTGGTTGGTGAAGAAGCCAACATTGGAATGAGGAAAGTCTCATTTTCGGGTTTGGCTAAAGTGTGAGATGTTATTGAACAATTTGTGTGAACCGTTCAACAATGTAATCTTGTATTGTAGAGAAAATATTATTCTCATAATGCTGGGGCAGATAAAGGTCTACTTAATGACAAAGTTGGTTGGAAAGAAAGAATTTTGCAAAAAGTGGAACAAAAATCATGACTCTAGCATACAAAAAATTCTAGACAAAAATTGGGAGATGTTAAGAAATGAGTTTGCAACTCACTTGTGGTCGAGGCAATTTTGAAGTTATTAACTACCAAATGGTTAGCCGTCATGTAGTAGATCTTGAAGTAAGGAGTTGTTCTTGTAGGTTGTGGCAGTTGACATGTAACACCCCAAGTTTAAGAGTCTAAAACCTAGGCGTGTCAACTTCCATTCACATTAAACGTAGAAATAAATCATTTACACAACTAAAATGTTCATTTATCTATTATAAAATTTTAGCGAAATTTCGGCAGAGTCTCCTCTATAAATTGGACATAGCCAACCTGTAGAGGGATATCAAAAACCATTTTAAAATTTAAAACATCCATCACATCTCAATCACATTCATCATCGCCAAAACCAGTTCATGCATTTCCCAAACTCCTCAATCATAAGATTTTCCAAATTATCAACAGACATTGTCAAGTGAAATAAGAAATAATTTAACCTCAAATACGTTATCCATACTTAATCAAAACTAGCTTCAACCAAACCATTATCAATAATAATGAATGAAGGAAATAATTTAAACGATAACTTGAATAAATTTAACTTTATTAATTAAGGCGACGATGGGTACTGTCGGAGTCAGCCGCCAAGTGTTCTCCTCTGATCATCTAACTTTAATCACCTGAAATATGGGGAGGGATTGGGGTGAGCTAAAGCTCAGTAAGTAAACTGTATGCATGAATGCATGCTTATGACATGAATGCTTTAAAAATTCCATGTATGTATCCCCATTTACTTTACTTTCCAGAACATTCAAACATTTCAAACTTTCACTTAACATTTCAAACTTTCACTTCATTTCCATCGTGAGCTCACTTGATGTAACTTCTAGTCAATCAGAATACAGTGAGCAATTACTTATTTGGAACCAGATTAACATTCACATTTCCACCGCAAAGCGGTTTAACATTCACTTTCCCACCGCAAAGCGGTTTAACATTCACTTTCCCACCGTAAAGCGGTTTAATAGTCCACCGTAAACGGTTGAACATTCCGTCGCAAAGCGACTTAATTCGGGTACGCCGGTCCCCCGCGCCCCATTTCCCACTCGCAACTTTCATGAACTAGAAGTACACCCATTCATTCTAAAAAAAAACTTGGGATACATAACTTTTGAACAAACTTGCACATTGACACATTTCTTTCATTTAAAAACATTTCACTTCCCAATTTCGATGACAATGCATGCTTGATGATGCAATGACATGATAATGTGCATGCTTGAACATTTCCTTAAATACACATACTTGCACATAGTAACTAAAAGCATTAAAATCAGTCAACACGAATGTCGATCAAGCACATTAATTCCACATTAACATTCAACTTTGATGAAAGTAGGGGGAAGTTTACTTACCTGACGTCCTTAGCATTTACCGTTATCTGAATTTGCAAGTGGAGGAGTTTCGACTGCCCTTGTCGTCAATGTACCATAATCTTAGTTGCATCTATTCATTTAGTAAAATATACTTTCAGTTCAATTTGATCTATTCATCATTCCTTCAACATCAAACAAGTTAAAACAATAAATCTTCTTTCCCTTTTCTTTCTTGTGATTATTTATTCCAAACAATGTATTAAGATATATTAAATACTCAAAAGCAAAAGATTTAAATCATTCGACACAACATTTTAAGCTTAAGTGCTTGTTTGGTTTTCATCAAATTATTCTCATTTTAACCAAAAATCAAACACACACTAACTATTAAGGTATTTAAATCAAAAATCAAAGTTTGAAAAAATGTACACATCCTTACCATTTTCCCAAAATTTTGGAATTATAATCATTACTCACATTCACACTAAAATCACAATTAAGTTAACTAAATTCCCAAATTCCTTAATCCTTTACCAAATCCGAAAATTTCAACTGAACTTTCAAAGTAAGTCTATAACTAATCAAATTCGAAAAACTGAATCTATAACTTTTAATCCAAAATTAACCTAACCATTGGTCCATTGGTTAACAATTGGATTCATATATTAAAAATTTAAGAATTAACTAGCTAATATGACTAAAGCTATTTATATCAATACATGAAAATTCTCAAATTTCTCAATTTACCCATAATAACATAAACTTAATTAACTAACTCAAATTTAAACCAAGTATTTTTTTCCAACATTTTATCGACATTTGAAAACTTACTGTGAACGACCTCACTGTTGAAATTTCACCTAAAATTCCAATTTAAACTAACCTCTCAACAAGGCATATTAAATCCATAAAATTTCAATCAGACAATAGTGAACTTATGCACATCCATGAACACACACATATATACATCTATACATACACATATATAAACATTATTCAATCTCAAAATTAACATTTAAATTTCGAAATCTACCTATTTTGAAATCTGAAAATATGAAAATCTTAGCCTATATACATACACTCAACTCATGTATACATCAACAAATACATACAATTCCATATATACATACACCAATTACGTGTGTGTTTTGTGTGTGTTCGTTCGGGTGCAGTGTGCGTGACTGCGTGGGTGTGTGTGTGGTGCGTCGGTGAAGAGAAAGGAACAAGGGAAGGGGAGAAAGGGCTTTTACCGCTGTTGGGGTGGTGGTCGGCGTCGCTGGCGCTGGTTCGTGTCGCCGGGCGTGAGGTGAGAGGGTTCAGCGTGAGAGAGAGAGACGAGAGAGGGAGATACCGAGACAGAGAGTGAGATCGCGAGAGAGAGCGTGAGACCGTGAGTGAGTTCGGTTTGGTGGAGAGGAAGTTAGGTTAGATTTCAATTTTCGTTAATTGCAACTCGGTCCCTCAATTCTCCTCTTTTGTGTAATAAAATCACAACTTTCAAATAAATTTCAAAGTGCCACCAAACTTATCCCAAATTTCAATTTAATGCAATATAGGCAGCTTACTACTCAATTAAAATAGAAATTGACAAGTAACAATTTAAAATGCACAATTAGACATAAAATTGCAAGTAAAAATTTATAATTTTCTAATTGGCACATTGAGCGAGACGGCGTCCAAGTCCTTCCACTGCAAAATCATTCAACTTATTATCAATAATAATTGTCAAATAAATTATTCATAAAAATTAGGTGGTATTCAAGAAAGCACGCAAAACGGAAAGTGGTATTACATGACAAGTCTACCTTGTGGCCATGCCATGTTCGCACTTAATTCAAGAATCATTCCAGTAGATGAATACGTTGAAAGTCTGTACAACTAGGAAACTTACTTGAGTGCTTATTTCGAAGTTATTTCTCCAATGACTGAACAAGAGTTGTGGCCAAATCTAGGACAACAACCTTTAACGCCTACAGTTTATACAACAAAAAAACCGGGGTGACAAAAAATGCAAGAAGAAATGAGCAAAATGAAAACCAATCATCTTCAAGGCAACCCAAGGAGACCAAAAAATGCAAGAAGAAAGGAGTCAAATGAAAATTAGCCATTTTCATGGCCTTCCATGACTTCAACTGGAAAAAAAAAGTAGGAAAGGCATCAAGATGAAGTGCAAAAGGTGTGGGCAACTTAGACACAACAAAAGAAGATGCACAGCTGGCCTACCACCACCAGCTGCAAATAGAGCAGCCACCTCCAATACAGATTAAATATAGATTACCAGCTTCTTTGTCCAATGTTTTTTGTAACGACAATGTTAGCTTTTGGGATGTAAGTCGAATGTAGTTAATGTCTATCTTTTTGGGCTACTATTTTGTAGTATAAACATTTGCTTGATTAATACCAGGTGGTGTATTGTAATGAATTTTTTGTTGGATGTTTTTGATGGCTAGAGCTATCATTCGATTTGATAAACTTAAGCTGAATGTGAAACATTCAAAGAAAGGTAGCAAATTTTTACTTGTCAATCAGTGATATGACATATAAAATTGAAATGTAGCAGCAAAGCCGAATGTAGAACCCAGAAAAATTGCTTTCCAAAAAAAACATAGTACATTGATAGCGAGATAAGTAGCCAAGAGATCCACTGAGAACTTCATAACTTGATTTATATGTGCACCAAACCATAACAATCAAGCCCACCTGAGAGGTGTCCCAACTCCTCCAACGTTAGCATAGAGAGGCCAGAATTCTTCAATTATATAATCTATATTCTCCAGAATAATAAACGTGCACCTCTCAATATTAAATATATTGCATCCAAAAGACACAAGAATAAAACATATCACAATTAAATGTGCCAGAAATATCAACATCCAAAACACATCCCGCTACTAGCATAAGCCCATTGGTGTGAGTACCTGAGAGAACGACTACCATGTGTACTTCTATGACTTCCAACTATGTTCTGCAATGAATACTCATTATAATTAATATTAAAAGTAAAGTTTCTATCCATCCAATTTAGGTTTTCATAAACATTTCATCTATTATCTGTTTATTCTTGCTATAAATTCAAGCGAATAGAGTTTCTACCTATTTTTATGAAATTTTAAGTGCACCTCAGTATTTGAACTTTCATTGATGCACCCTAGCTTAACAAAATGGTAAAATCTCATTAAGCCCTATTTGATGCTCATTTTAAAGAGAATAATTTTTTGAATAGTAATTTTTTAAAAAATGTATGATTGAAACATATAGAAAAATTGTAAATTTACGTGCAAATTATTTTATCCTGTAAATGTGTGATTTAAAATAAAGGTGGAAAAGCAAAAAACTTTTGGTTTAATGAGAATTAATTGTTGGCTTTACCCCCTTAAACACATAATTACCTAAAAAGCAAACATGCCTTTAACAAATAAAATTGAAAAGATATGAACGAAAATCCTCGTGCAAAGAAATTAAAATCAACCCCTATTTGATTTTCATTAAAGCAAAATCATGATTTCTCTTTTCTTTTCAACCATTCGTTTAACAATACAATAAGAATTAATATATTTGTACATAAAAGATCTATTCAAATTTGGTTACCAATTGATGTGATGATAGGTTTGTAGTTGTTTATTTTGAAGATGATGTGATTGGTAAGTTGATGAATATTTGTCAAATTATGTGTATGTAACCTACTTAGAACTAAACTGTTACATACGAATAGCATAATTCATTCATAAAATAATATTACAAAAAAATTAAAAAAGATTTCCTACTTTTTAATCACAAATTATCCTAAAAATCATTATTCAAAACTAGAAAAAAATCCTTTTAAACAAAATCAAACACACTATCAATGCCAAAGATGAAACGATAAGCCCTGAATCCACAATAATCTAAAGGATTGGTCCTTTCTCCGTTAATTACCCATCATTTATTTACTTTTCCATTTCCTACTTTTAGTCTCACTTCTCAATTCTTTTCTCTACCTTGCCTCACATCATCCACACCATTTTAGAAGATGTCATTATCCCTGATCAATCAAAACATGCAAATGTGCCCGACACTATGCCCAGGGCCGACCCTGAATACAGGAAAACAAGACGGTCGCATAGGACCTCAACCAAAAAAGGCCCCAAAAAGGAAAAATTAAAAAATGTATTTTCCACATATATATTCTAAAAGTAGAATAAAGACAACAAAATTAACTTAGCATAATTGGTAAAATAGATAGACATAATTTTTGCTTATACTGTAGGTCATTGGTTTGATTCTTCGTGCTTGTTGATTTTTTTCCGGGGGAATTACACAAATATCTGATTGCAATGTATTTTAATTGAAAAATATTGACTTTTCATACTATTCGTAATATTACACAATTTTGTTTCCAAAGTTTAGAAAAACACCAAATTTGATGTGAGAGAATATATTATTTGATTAATGTCATTAATTATTGTAATTTTTTAGGAGGTTGTAACACATTTTCTAGGAATTTAAAATAAGACTTTCTAATCTTCCTTAAAAAACTCCACTCATAGTTTCTCCCTAAATAATAGGTTGTAACCTATTATTTTAGAATTAATCTACTTGTACAATATGACAATTATGTGATGTGTAAGTATTGTTGTTGATTTAAAAAATGATGAAATGTGTGAAAAAAAAGGAGGTTGTGCCACGTAAGCTAATTGTCATTCTCATTATCACACTCATTGTGAGTGTGGCAAAGTTGATTATTTGAATTATTCGAGAATTTAAAATATGCACGGTGTAATGTAATGCAATGCAATACAATGTAATTATGGTAATCTTCCTCAAAATACTCCACATAGGGTTTCTTCCTAAATAATAAGTTGTTACCTATTATTTTGATCATTCAAGAATTTAAAATAGGCATTTTGTAATGTAATGTAATTATAATAATCCTTTTTCTAGGAGGTCGTTACCTATTATTCAGGAATTTAAAATATGCACTTTCTAATCTTCCTAAAAAGCTCCACTCATGATTTCTTCCTAAATAATAGGTTGTTACATATTATTTAATTATTCAAGAATTTAAAATGGACACTTTGTAATGTAATGCAATGTTCGATTAATTTATACTCGTAATGATCTTTAATGTTATGTAATGTTCTGTAATCGCATTGCAAACGCTAAATAAAAAATAAAAAAAAATAATACACTATCATGAAATGTTATGTAATATAATATTACACGTTACAGTGATTGTACGTATTACAGTATTGTAATGTTGTGTGTTGTTGTTGTTGTTGTAAATTCCGAACATGATATACTTGTAATCTAATGAACCAAACCAACCCTTGGTTCTTGTCATCAAGATACACTTGTAAATCTGTAATGTAATGTAATGTAAACTAAATTTTTTTGTACTAAATTTCTTTTGTAATGTGTAGCTCCTCGAGTTCTAAATACCCGGTTCACCACGTCATCATCGGGTCTAACTTTTAAAATAATATTTTAGCGGAAAAATTACTGAAATTACTTTTAAAATGTAAATTCTCAAAAATCAAATTATTAAAAACCAAATCACGTTCTCTCTCTCTGGTCGTAACACAGAGAAGAGAGGTGAGGGCAATGGAAAATCGCCCCTCCATAATCCGGCCCATTACCGGCGTTTTGCCGGCGAAACATCGTGGCGGCGAGCAGCAAGGTGTGCAACAGGTTAGGGTTTGTGGATTTTTGGTACGTGATTGGTGCGAAACCGAGGGGAAACGAGGCACTGGAGGTTCGGATTTTTTGGGTTCTCTGGCGAGGAAATCCAGCAACGAAGGTAAGGTGTTGGGTTTATTTGATTCTTAGGTTTTGATTTGATTTTGGAAATGGGTAGTGGCGTGCAGTCGAGGTGGTGATGAAGATGGTTTGGAGGTGAGTTGTTGTGAAGATTGGTTATGCAGTGGGTGTTGAAGATGGAGGTGGTGGCTGTGTTTTTGGTGGTTGGTTCGACCTGTGATATAAGGTGGTTTGCAATGGAGGCTAGCCGTTGATGGTGGCGGTTTGGAGATGGGTGGTGAGTGCGGAGTATTGTGGTGGATGTGGTACCGGTGCTTGATGAGGGTTATGCAGTAGGCAGTGTGGTTGCGGGCTGCAAAGGAGCTTGGGTGCAGGCGGTGGGTGGTCGAGGTGATAATGATGATGAAGATGATTCAATTGGTGTTTGGGTTTGATTTCGACAAAGTGATGACGGTGATTGAGGGTAGTGAACGGCGATGATGGTGCTTCAGTTTGGTTGGTCTTGGCTTTGGATTCTATAATTAAGTATGGGTTTGGCAATGGAGGTGGTGGCTGGTTGAGAGGGGAAGTCTGAAAATGTTGAGGTGTGAGTTGGTGAGGAATGGGTTGTGTATTGTGTATGAGAGTTTGATGGGTATGGGATTGATGTAGTTGGTGGATGTATGATTGATTAGGGCAGTTTGGAAATCTTGACAAGCAATACACGAAATTTGAGAAAAATGATACGCGTGATTCAACTGAGTTGGAAAAATAAATTTGATAAAATGAGCTTGACGTAATTTGGAATTTAAAACGAGTTTGAAAAGAATAATTTAAATAAATAAATAAAATAATAAAATTTTAGAAATTCGGATTTTAATTAAAATCGAATGGGCTTGACATTTCTCGACTTGGCTAGACGAATACGTCATGACTTTAAATTAAAAAATGGGTGAGATCGTAGCGGCACGTTTTCATAATTTAAAATAATTATTTAATAAGTGAAAATTCTTGGTCGATACATAATGTCTTGGCTGAAAACTAAATTTATTTTATACCTACTACTGTGTTACAGTTACCAAATTACGATCATGTAATGTAAAGTAAAAAAAAAAGTTGATACTTTGTGATTTGATGAGAGAGATTTTTTGAATGAATTAGAATTATAAGGAATAAGAGAAAAATTACTATGCTCTGTGAATTGACTGATTTCTAATGTAAATGACACAGAAAGGAGAGATGAGAGAGGGGGAGAGAGAAAAGATACCTTATTGAGAGATTTGAGAGACGAAAAAGAAATTAATAATATACCTTATTTTTCTAATTACTTTGAAAAGTCGACGTTTTTTTCTAAATTAGGTGGGTGAAACTAGTGTAGAGTCTAATTATCTTTTTTTTTAAACCTTGTGCTTGACTCAAGACCCCCAATAAATTTTGGAAAAATTACGTAATTATTTAGATGTAATGTACTGTAATTGAAAAATACCTGATTTTCAAAATATTCGTAATACTACTGGATTTCTAGTCATGACTTTAGAAAAATACTGGATTCTTAAGAGAGATAATGTAATATTTTATTAACATCATTAACCAAAAATCCTTTTATTTAGGGAAGTTGTTATCAATTATTTAGGGATTTAAATTAGACAATTTGTAATTATCAATAATTATTCTACAATTAGTGGTTTACTTCCTACATGACTGTTCATGGCTACTACCATTTTTCGGAAAATAACATCAAATTTTCAGGCAATTGCATTCTGTAATGTTATGTAATGTTACAGTCATGTAATGTTATGTAAATATATTACAATAATTGTGTAATAGTTATTGTTCTGTAATATTATGTAACGTATTGTAATTTACGACCACAGTTGTGTAACATTCATTACTATTATTTTTCTTCGCATCAATTGAAATTTGAAGCAGTGCTAGAGCCATTGTAATGTTGTGTAATTGTAGTTATGTAACATTATAATCCATGTAATATAGTGTAACTGCATTTACTGTAATCTTACAATTGTGCTTACAATCACAACATGGTTAGTTCACAAAAAAGAATTATTACACTCGCTTTACTGTTCTGACTTGTGTCGTAATGCTCAGTAATACTTTGTAATGCCTTGTAATGTTATGTAACGTTTTCTAATTATAGTCATTGTACATTAGAGTAATTGCAATATCGTGTAATTTCCTCTCCTGTTCCTTCATCGATATCATTATTAACAGCAGTATCCAATCTCTTTAATTCCTCCATACTCGCATAGCTTTTCTTTGTCATAATTTTACCATTCCTTGTGACGATGAGTGTACGAGAGAGCTTCCATTTTTTAGCACTACCAACAATGCAAAAGGGCAACAAATGGGTTGGAATGAAGGAATGCAACAGTGATGCAGTGACTATACCTCCATACTTACATAGCTTTTCCTTTTTATAATTGTCTCTCATTCGTGTTCAATGCATTATCTTCCTCTTGCAAAATCACAAAGGTTCAACGACGGGACAAAGCTTCAAAATGGATGTTCCAAATAATGAAATCTTCTATATTCTTTTACAGATATAGTGCATGATTATCGAATTTTGGGTTTGAGATTTGTAAGAAATTATATGGAAGCATATATGTGTGAGAGAAAGTGTGTGGTATTACGAGTTTGGGTTGGGATAGGAGAGAGAATGTCAAATAACGTAGAAAACTAGATACTTCCAAATATTGGTATTCATCTAACATAAGTATAGAGAACTAGTGTACAATCAAATTAATCCATAAATTTTGAAGCTAAAGGTCCGTCTAGGGCCCTTTAAAATTCAAGGCCAACCCTAATTTCAAATCGATCTATAATTAGCCCCTATTTGACCCTCATTTTTGATAAATTAAATTTATTCAACACTCAATCCCAACCATCTATTTTAATCAAGTCTACCATTTTTTACCTTTCAAACATTTTTTAACCACACATCCTCCCAAAAATATTATTCCAAACCCTAATTTTTCCCATATAATGGATCTCAAACAAGGGCTTAATTTTATTAACTGTAAATTTAAGTGAAAACTACAAAAGAAAATATTTTTTAAAATATTTTGTGTTGTAAAACTACCAAAATATTAGAGAGAACAAGACTACCAAAATATTAGAGAGAATATAGAGATAGAGAGAATTCTTTGTATTCCAAATTGTGTGTTAAATGAATGAGTGAAGTACCCTATTTATAGGGATAGATAGTAGTACAATTGTAATAATATAAACTTTACAAGGGCATAATCGGTCATTCACACCCAAGATATTTATAACACTCCCCCTTGAATGACCTAATATTCAATGTCTGCCTCGTTAAAAACCTTGCTAGAAAACCCAGTAGGATAAAACTTAAGCTAAGGAAAAGAGTACAGTCATTGTGGAGTATAAAAATAAATACTGTCTCATTAAAACCTTGCTAGAAAAACCCAGTGGGATAGAACCTATATGAAGAAAAAAGAGTACAGCTACTCCCCCTGATATTAGTCATCGTAAATCGCTGAGCCGACACATTCCTATCTCATGTATCAATTTCTTGAGTGTAGATGTCGGTAAAGCTTTAGTGAATAAGTCTGCCACATTATCACTTGATCGAATTTGTTGAACATCGATATCACCTGCTTTCTGAAGCTCATGTGTATAGAAGAATTTTGGAGAAATGTGTTTTGTTCTATCTCCTTTGATATATCCTCCTTTAAGTTTTGCAATACAAGCTGCATTATCTTCATACAATATCATTGGGCTATCTTTTGTCGAAGCTAATCCACATGATGATTGGATATAATGAGTCATGTTTCTCAACCATATACATTCTCGACTTGCCTCATGGATTGCAATAATTTCTAAATGATTTGAAGATATTGCTGTCAAAGTTTGCTTCACGGATCTCCATGATATAGCCGTCCCATCACATATAAACACATATCCTGTTTGCGATTTTGGTTGATGTGGATCAGAGAGATAACATGCATCTGCATATCCCACTAAAGAAGATCCCAAATTGTGAGAATAAAATAATCTCATACCTTTTAGGTAACGAATAATGTGTTTAATACCATTCCAATGTCTTTGAGTTGGTGCAAAATTATATCTTGCGAGTAAATTTACAGAAAAAGCTATATCAGGTCTATTGCAATTTGCAAGATATGATAATGCTCCAATTGCACTTAGATATGGTACTTCTGGACCAAGAATATTTTCTCCATCTTCAAGTAGACGAAATGGATCATTTTTTGGATCAAGTGATCGAACGACCATTGGTGATGTCAACGGATGTGCTGTATCCACATAAAATCGCTTCAAAACCTTTTATGTATATAAAGATTGATGAAAAAATAGTCCTTCTGAAAAAGGTTCAATTTGCAACTCAAGGCAAAATTTGGTTTTTCCCAAATCTTTCATCTCAAATTCATTTTTCAAGTAATCAGCAGTTTTGTTGAGTTCTTCTGGAGTTCCAATAAGATTTAAATCATCAACATAAACTGCCACTATTGCAAATCCAATATTTGTTTTCTTTATGAAAACACATGGGCATATATCATCATTTTTGTAACCCTCATTCAGAAAGTATTCACTAAGGCGATTATACCACATATATCCAGATTGTTTCAATCCATATAATAATTTTTGCAATTTGATTGAAAACATACTCTTCGGGTATGTATCATTTATTTCTGGCACTTTAAGTCCTTCAGGGACTTTCATGTATATGTCACTATCAAGTGAGTCATATATATAGGCAGTTACTATATCCATAAGGCGCATATCGAGCCTTTCTGACACAACCAAACTAATTAAAAATTTGAATGTGATGGCATCCATGACAGGAGAATATGTTTCCTCATAATCAATTACAGGTCTTTATGAGAAACCTAGAGCTACAAGCCGGGCTTTGTACCTTGTAACTTCATTATTTTCATTTATTTTCCTTACAAATATCCATTTGTATCCTACAAGGATTACATTTTCAGGTGTTCGAACTACTGGTCCAAACACCTTTCGTTTTTCTAAGGAATTCAATTCCGTCTGCATAGCTTCCTTCCATTTTGTCCAATCCTCTCTCTATTGACATTCTTTAACAGATAGTGGCTCAGGATCATTATTCTAAATTATTTCAAGAGCCATTTGGAAGGCAAAAATATCATCTATAACAACATTCTCCCTTTCCCATAATTTATGAGATAATAGATAATTTATTAAAATCTCATTATTCTCGGACATCTGTGATTCTGCAGGAATCACGTCATCACTATTAGATTGTTTCATTGAAATCTGTGGTTCTGCAGGAACCATGTCACTACTATTAGATTGATCATCTTTTCTATTATTACTCGTCCAGGAGTATTTGGTTGGTTTAATTTCCTCTTACGAGGTACAATGTCTTTTGAACCAACTGGTCGACCACGCTTCTGCCCTTTTTGAGGTTCACTTGCTATAGCATTTTGTCCTATAGGGACATCAATCTTTTCCGGAGTGTTTTCTGCTGGTATATATGACTTTGTCACTTTTCTTGTGTCAACAAATTCATCAGGTAATTGATTTGCAATTCTTTGCAAATGAATAATTTTCTCAACATCTTGCTCACATTGATTACTTTGGGGATCAAAGTGAGATAGAGTTGTTTCATTTCAAGAAATTTTATCTTGATTTTCAGGATGCAACTTTACTCCTCCTAAAGTTGGGAAGTTCATTTCATCAAAATGATAATCTGCAAAACGTGCAGTAAACAAATCACCCGTTAAGGGTTCAAGATACCTAATGATGGAAGGTGAATCAAAACCAACATAAATCCCAAGTCTACGTTGGGGACCCATTTTGGTACGTTGTGGGGGAGAGATTGGTACTTGAACAACACAAACCCTTAGGTGAGAAATATTAGGTTCATGACCAGATGCAAGTTGCAGAGGTGAGTATTGATAATAAGCAGTTGATCGTATACGAATCAATGATGCAGCGTGTAATATGGCATGACTCCAAACAGAAGCTGGTAGTTTTGTTTTCATGAGTAGTGGTCTAACGATTAATTGTAGACGTTTAATAAATGACTCTGCTAACTTATTTTGTGTATGGACATGAGCAACTGAATGTTCAATTACAATCCCAATGGACATACAATACTCATTGAACCTTTGTAATCTAAACTCACCAGCATTATCAAGACGAATTATCTTGATTGAGTAATCGGGAAATTGAGCTCGTAATTTTATTATTTGAGCAAGTAGCCTAACAAATGCTACATTTCTTGTGGACAGTAAACAGACGTGCGACCATCTAGTAGAAGAATCAACTAGTACCATAAAATAACGAAATGGTCCACATAGTGGGTGTATCGGCCTACATATATCTCCATGAATCATTTCTAAGAAAGTTGGAGATTCAACATTGACTTTTGTAGTGGAAGGTCTAATGACTAATTTCTCTTGCGAGCAAGCAACACATGAATAATCATTAGGTGAAAGAATCTTCTGGTTCTTTAAAGGATGTCTATGTGAGTTGCTAATTATTCGACGCATCATTATTGCTCCTGGATGTCCAAGTCGATTATACCAAAATATAAAACATTTGAAGTTCACGAACTTCGGGTTCGTGACGTTGTTTGATTCAACTTCTTTTATGGATGTATAATACATTCCAAAAGGAAGTGCTGGAAGTTTTTCTTTTATCTGCTTCTGGCCAAATACAAAAGAAGTAATGCAAAGATACTGGGTTAATAGTACAAAATGTCCCTACCTTTGACATGTATTGTGCAAAACGTCCAAACGTTGTGATTTTTTACGCTAAACGTATAGCGACCCAGAATTTTTACGCAATTTTATAATTATTTTAATATTTAGAAAACTGTGTCGCTACTATTTCACCCATTATTTTGAAGTTAACGCCGCGACGGATTCGTCTAGCCAAGTCAAGAAATATCGAATTTGTTCGATTTTAAATTAAAATCCGAATTTCTAAAATTATGTTATTTTAATTATTTATTCAAAGTATTATTTTCAAAATCATTTTGAATTCCAAATTTATTAAAATATCTCAATTTTCCTTATTCAAATTATTTCAAGTCCAAATACGTAATTCGATTTTATCTCAAAATTTATTTATTCTCAAATTTATTTCCAGTCCAAAATATATCAATTTTAGTACAATTCTTTACATAAAAACATCATCATTATATATATTAAATTTTATATCTATTTTCTATTTTCATATTCCATATCATTATACAAACACCAAAGCATTTCCAACTAATCTCTACACAATTTCATCATCCTTCCATGTGCAAACTCCATCTTTACACTCCATTTTTAGCCCCCACGTTTTCTCCTCCTTCCTTTTCTTTGTCCACCAAAAACAACCATCATTATGGTTCAAGAACATAATGATGATATATACATGTTCTATTATTTTTCACTCTTTCCACTTCACTACACCATCACCAAAGTATCTTCAACATGGGCACACAAGACACCATCATTATCATCATAATCATCACTCGGCCAAGAGCAAATACCCAGCATCATCTCACCAACTACACCTACCACCATTCCAATTCATCATTATAACATCCCTTTCATCACAAATCACATTCAAGTAATAATTCAGTCTCCATTCCCACCTTTCACTACCATCTCACGCAGCCATTCCCATTATCATCAATCCACACAATTTCAAGAAAACAAACTCAATTTCCAATCTGCAAATCAAACCAACACCGTCCATCATCACCAACCCCATTTGCAGCAACAGTCTCCACCACCCCAGTCACCAGTGCTCAATCAAACAAACCAATCCTCAATCAGTCACCACCGGTCAGCCACAATACCACCACTGCCGGAACCACTGTTATCATCACCAAAGCAGCCACTCAACCAAACCAAGTTCACTGCCTACCCAAGAAAACCAATCAGTCCAAACCACCTATGCAGCCACCACCGTTCATCATCAATATCAACCGCCCAACTACCTGCAACACCGTCATCTTCAAACACCCAACATCATCATCATCTCCATCATCACTTTCCCCGCACCCAACCTCAGTCGAGAACCCAAAACACCATCACCATCATACAACCATAAAACAAACTCAAAACTCGCACCTAATCCCCAAAATCTAAATCCCCATCCTGCTGAGCCACCCGCCGCACCCTTGCCGGCAAAACCACCGGCTTGACACCGGTTCTCGCTAAGGGCAGTCGGTTGCCTTTTCTTCCTTTTTTCGCCTTGGTTCAGAGAGTGAGAGAGAGAGTATAACGAGAGAATGGTTAGAGAGAGAAAGAAAGATCTGATATATTATATTTTTAACTTTCCAGAATTTGCGCGTCAGTCCCTGAAGTTTTAAAGTTTCAAAATCAGTCCCTGATGTTTTAAATTGTTTCAAATCAGCCTCTTTCACTTTAAAGGTTTTCAAATCAGTCCCCAACTTTTAAAGTTATCCATTTCAGTCCCAAAGTTTTAAATGAGTTTTAATCAGCCCTTTCATTTTCAAAATCTATTATTTCAGTCACTGTTGATTTACTTTTAAGCCCAAGTTTCAAAAGTATCTATTTTAATCCCTCAACTTTCAAAACATCAATTTTAGTCCTCAAATTATAATTTATCATTTTGAACTATATATTCGATATACTAAAGTGACTTATTGGCTAAGACGAAGCGTACGGAGAATTTAAAGAAATTGAAGTCATTCCCGCTCAACTTTGCACTCGTCGGATTTGAGGTAGACTCGCACTTATTAATTGATTTAAATTATGATTTCATATAAATGTCATGTGACTTGTGAAAGTCAATTTTCAAGAAAATTAAGTATGTTTTATGAAAGGTAAATATACCTTATGTTTTTATGAAAAGTAAGTATACCCTATGTTTTTACGAAAATGTTTTATATGTTTTGGATCATTGCTACACATAAGAATTCTTGCCACCTAAGTTCGGTAAAATTCTTGTGTCTCCATAAGTTTATGAGGATTTGCCACCTAAGTTCGGTAAAATTCCTATGTTTCCATATGTTTATGAGGATTTACCACCTAAGTTCGGTAAAATTCCTGTCGCATATGTTTATGAGGATTTCGATCCTATCTTATGTTATGATGGAAATGATCCCTATGAATTTCATGAATTATGTTTTGGTATACTTACTGTTATTATGATCTTACTGTTATTATGATCTTACTGTTATTATGATTTTACTGCATAAGAATTCTTGCCACCTAAGTTCGGTAAAGTTCTTGTGTCTCTTTATGTTTATGAGGATTTCAATCCTATCTTATGTTATGCTTTCAAAAGAAATTATGCTTGGCATAATTAAAATGTTTTTATAAGTATATAGTTTTCAAAGAGCTGTTTTCAAAGAGCTATTTTCAAAGAGCCTATGATTTGCAAAATATGTCCCGTGCTGTAATGCACAATATGAGTTTTATCAAGAGCTGTTTTATAAAGAAGCTCTATCAATGCCCGTTTTATAAAGAGCCGGGATTTATGTGTTTAATCATCTTATAAATTAAATTAATTTGCGATGAGTCTACTGAGTATTTCCCCCATGAAATACTCACCCTACTTTTTAACAGTTTTGCAGATTTCGGAGACGGTGGCGAGCGATGAATGATGGTGGCAATAATCGTTAAACGGTTGAAAGTTTGACGTTAATGATTTCCGTATTTTTCCAAACAATCGAATAATTTAGAGAAGTTCATTTATTTGAGAAATTATGACATTGTCAATTTCTTTACAAAATTAATGGTTCGATTTACTATTTCAAATGGTTTCATAAATGTTTCAATTTTATCGGCCATTACAGTTTATTTAATGTTGCCAAAAATGAATTTCAATTATTTCTTCCGCAAAAATATTATTCGAAAAATTTAGACAGAAAATGACGTAGTGAATCGGGTATACGGAACTCGGGGCGCTACAAGTTGGTATCAGAGCTAGTCTGCGTTTCTGTTGACTGGTAAAATTTTCAAAAAGAATTTTCAAGAAATATTTTCCATTTTAAGATTTTTATTGATGAAGATTGTCACTGCCATCATTCGTTCCACCAACTCCGAGGTAAAGAAGTTTATGATGTTTAAAGTTATTTCAATATTTCGAATACTCATTTTACTGATTTATGAGAAAGAATGAAGAGTATTTCGGATACTTATGATTTATGAGAAATAAGAATGTATTTCTTCAAAAATAATGATGTTGTTATGCTTTGTCATAACTTATATGCTTTAATGTATGATTATGAGAAATTTTTTTTAAGAAAGAAAACGAGTGTTGAGCGTAATGGGAATAATATGATTTTATTGAGAATTAAGTAATGGATATTATGTTGAGTAAGTGAATTATTTCCTCTATTTTGAAGAGAAATTTATTATGAAGTTTGGTCTTGTAAATATTTTGGGAATATGATTTATGGTATATATTTATAAGTATGAGTTATCTTTTGAGCCATTAAGGTATCGAAGGAAGTGATATTGTGATATTGAAAAAAAATATAATTTGAAATTGTTATGTTGAGGAATTATGAATTGAATTATGGGATATTTTTGATGATATTGAAGTGTTGGAATCATTTTCAATATTTTTAGATCGTTGTGATCAAATGTGGAGTTATTTATTATTGTGAGTTATGAAGTATGCTTATGGTTTGGGATAAGTCCAAATTACAAGGGAGACTCTGTCCAGAATTTTATCGTTTGGAAATAAGAGCATAATATGGTATGCAATCACTAAGAGAATTGAGTTTAGAATTGCAAGTTCATAAGCAAGATTGAGTAAATGATAAGTTATATTTTGAAAGACGAGTGAAGACAAGTACAAGGGCATTATTGGGAAGAATCTTAATTATTCTTGGGAATGAATTTATCACTTGTAAGGAATGATCACTTGTATTGGAGAGTATTATAAGAATATGAATTTTGAGGAAAATAGGGATAAGATCTTACAGTGATGACTTATTTTGGAATGGTGTTCAGAAGAGGGACCATGGTAGAATCCAAGATTTTTTTTAGTCTAAGAAATTGATATATAATATTAGTGATCAGATTGATGTATAAGGTACGTGATAGATATGACGACTAGACGGTTAATGGATGTTATGGTTATCCAGGGAAGAATCGTGTGAATATTGAGTTCGATGATCTTATTTTGATGGTTTATTGCATTATGGTGAAATATTATCTACGATTGAAAATTTTCATTTTTAGTCATAATATATGGGTTTATTTAAAGATTTAGTGATGCAGTTTCGATTAATTATTATTGGTTGTACTTTTGAAGTGAGTAAATATTTTGGCTACAATAATGGAAAATCTGAGATGACCAGTTGTGTGATTTTAAATTACGGGATTGTATCTTTGGGTTAAGCAAATTTGATGAGGAATCCTATATGATTTACAGAAGTCTTATTTAATGGTGATAAGATTAATCAGAGTATTGTTCATAAAGTGTGATATGAATTGAAGTTTGGGAGAATAGAAAATTTTAATTTTGAATTTCAGATTTGGGAAATTAGTGAAGTTCTTAAGTTTGAGAATAACATATCTGATCCTTATGATGCTGTTTTAAGTTAGTATCTTAGCTCTCAGCTAGAATGAGTATTTGATACCGAGTACTTGATGTATGATTTAAAGTATAATGAAAAGTGGGAACAAGAGTTAATGCGCTGTTATTTTTCTCGACAAAAGAAAATTTGATGATAAGATTGGAGATATGGAATATTTTATTGGATTTTGGTACTGATATTTTTGGTATAATAATCAAGGTATAGTGAGATGATACGGGAATACGTGAAAGAGAAATAAGGACCGTATTGAATCAGAATTCATAAGTATGTATAAGTGAAAGAAATACTTTGCAGGAAATGTGGTGACATTTAAGTAAAGAATCTTAGTTATTTGGAAGATATTTGTTTACTGAATTTTGGGTTACTAATATTGGAAAGATAAGTTGATGATATTATGTTGATATGTTTGGGTATATTACGTAGAGAGAATATTCAGGTAATTCTTTGATTATTTTTGGAATATTCGATGATAAGAAGAAAGGAAAAATTATTATGATATGATATGTCAGTAAAGATTTGTTGAAATTTTAGAGATATATACGAATATCTGAGGTCACATGATACGATGATAAGTGACATGTTACATGAATACTACAAGATATGATGAAATTTTTACATACGATTGGGAATTGTTTTGATTATTTTGGGAATATTCGATGATAAGAAGTTTAGAGATGACAAATTATTATGGTTTGATATATCAGTAAAGATTTATGAAAACTTGAAGAGATTTTTTTTATGGAATTACAGAAATTAGTAAAGAGACATGATGTTGTTTGGGATTATGTGAGATAATGATGATGAACGTAAGGTTAGTTGAATATAAAGGTACAATAGAAAATTGTAAGGAATGATATGATGATGATAATTGAAGGTGATGATGTATTGAGATTATGAAATAAGTTGATCATCTATGAATAAGTTATGTTGTTTTGGGTTCATAAAAATGGAATTCAAAGAATAGTGAACTTTCAGTCACTTATGATTCAGAAAAATTTTTGAGTAGACACATATGTCTATAGAAAAGTCCATGTTCTTGAGAAAACAAAGTGATGCATTTAGTCAAAGTCCAGTGGGTTAAATATGGTTGGGTTAAATATGGTAGCAATGATGCTACATAAGAGAAGAAGAAGAAGAGATTCTGATTAAGTATTCAGAAATCATAAGATCAAGTAAGTTTAATTTCGAGGACGAAATTATTTTAAGGGGGTAAGATTATAGCGACCCAGAATTTTTACGTAATTTTATAATTATTTTAATATTTAGAAAACTGTGTCGCTACTATTTCACCCATTATTTTGAAGTTAACGCCGCGACGGATTCGTCTAGCCAAGTCAAGAAATATCGAATTTGTTCGATTTTAAATTAAAATCCGAATTTCTAAAATTATGTTATTTTAATTATTTATTCAAAGTATTATTTTCAAAATCATTTTGAATTCCAAATTTATTAAAATATCTCAATTTTCCTTATTCAAATTATTTCAAGTCCAAATACGTAATTCGATTTTATCTCAAAATTTATTTATTCTCAAATTTATTTCCAGTCCAAAATATATCAATTTTAGTACAATTCTTTACATAAAAACATCATCATTATATATATTAAATTTTATATCTATTTTCTATTTTCATATTCCATATCATTATACAAACACCAAAGCATTTCCAACTAATCTCTACACAATTTCACCATCCTTCCATGTGCAAACTCCATCTTTACACTCCATTTTTAGCCCCCACGTTTTCTCCTCCTTCCTTTTCTTTGTCCACCAAAAACAACCATCATTATGGTTCAAGAACATAATGATGATATATACATGTTCTATTATTTTTCACTCTTTCCACTTCACTACACCATCACCAAAGTATCTTCAACATGGGCACACAAGACACCATCATTATCATCATAATCATCACTCGGCCAAGAGCAAATACCCAGCATCATCTCACCAACTACACCTACCACCATTCCAATTCATCATTATAACATCCCTTTCATCACAAATCACATTCAAGTAATAATTCAGTCTCCATTCCCACCTTTCACTACCATCTCACGCAGCCATTCCCATTATCATCAATCCACACAATTTCAAGAAAACAAACTCAATTTCCAATCTGCAAATCAAACCAACACCGTCCATCATCACCAACCCCATTTGCAGCAACAGTCTCCACCACCCCAGTCACCAGTGCTCAATCAAACAAACCAATCCTCAATCAGTCACCACCGGTCAGCCACAATACCACCACTGCCGGAACCACTGTTATCATCACCAAAGCAGCCACTCAACCAAACCAAGTTCACTGCCTACCCAAGAAAACCAATCAGTCCAAACCACCTATGCAGCCACCACCGTTCATCATCAATATCAACCGCCCAACTACCTGCAACACCGTCATCTTCAAACACCCAACATCATCATCATCTCCATCATCACTTTCCCCGCACCCAACCTCAGTCGAGAACCCAAAACACCATCACCATCATACAACCATAAAACAAACTCAAAACTCGCACCTAATCCCCAAAATCTAAATCCCCATCCTGCTGAGCCACCCGCCGCACCCTTGCCGGCAAAACCACCGGCTTGACACCGGTTCTCGCTAAGGGCAGTCGGTTGCCTTTTCTTCCTTTTTTCGCCTTGGTTCAGAGAGTGAGAGAGAGAGTATAACGAGAGAATGGTTAGAGAGAGAAAGAAAGATCTGATATATTATATTTTTAACTTTCCAGAATTTGCGCGTCAGTCCCTGAAGTTTTAAAGTTTCAAAATCAGTCCCTGATGTTTTAAATTGTTTCAAATCAGCCTCTTTCACTTTAAAGGTTTTCAAATCAGTCCCCAACTTTTAAAGTTATCCATTTCAGTCCCAAAGTTTTAAATGAGTTTTAATCAGCCCTTTCATTTTTAAAATCTATTATTTCAGTCACTGTTGATTTACTTTTAAGCTCAAGTTTCAAAAGTATCTATTTTAGTCCCTCAACTTTCAAAACATCAATTTTAGTCCTCAAATTATAATTTATCATTTTGAACTATATATTCGATATACTAAAGTGACTTATTGGCTAAGACGAAGCGTACGGAGAATTTAAAGAAATTGAAGTCATTCCCGCTCAACTTTGCACTCGTCGGATTTGAGGTAGACTCGCACTTATTAATTGATTTAAATTATGATTTCATATAAATGTCATGTGACTTGTGAAAGTCAATTTTCAAGAAAATTAAGTATGTTTTATGAAAGGTAAATATACCTTATGTTTTTATGAAAAGTAAGTATACCCTATGTTTTTACGAAAATGTTTTATATGTTTTGGATCATTGCTACACATAAGAATTCTTGCCACCTAAGTTCGGTAAAATTCTTGTGTCTCCATAAGTTTATGAGGATTTGCCACCTAAGTTCGGTAAAATTCCTATGTTTCCATATGTTTATGAGGATTTACCACCTAAGTTCGGTAAAATTCCTGTCGCATATGTTTATGAGGATTTCGATCCTATCTTATGTTATGATGGAAATGATCCCTATGAATTTCATGAATTATGTTTTGGTATACTTACTGTTATTATGATCTTACTGTTATTATGATCTTACTGTTATTATGATTTTACTGCATAAGAATTCTTGCCACCTAAGTTCGGTAAAGTTCTTGTGTCTCTTTATGTTTATGAGGATTTCAATCCTATCTTATGTTATGCTTTCAAAAGAAATTATGCTTGGCATAATTAAAATGTTTTTATAAGTATATGGTTTTCAAAGAGCTGTTTTCAAAGAGCTATTTTCAAAGAGCCTATGATTTGCAAAATATGTCCCGTGCTGTAATGCACAATATGAGTTTTATCAAGAGCTGTTTTATAAAGAAGCTCTATCAATGCCCGTTTTATAAAGAGCCGGGATTTATGTGTTTAATCATCTTATAAATTAAATTACTTTGCGATGAGTCTACTGAGTATTTCCCCCATGAAATACTCACCCTACTTTTTAACAGTTTTGCAGATTTCGGAGACGGTGGCGAGCGATGAATGATGGTGGCAATAATCGTTAAACGGTTGAAAGTTTGACGTTAATGATTTCCGTATTTTTCCAAACAATCGAATAATTTAGAGAAGTTCATTTATTTGAGAAATTATGACATTGTCAATTTCTTTACAAAATTAATGGTTCGATTTACTATTTCAAATGGTTTCATAAATGTTTCAATTTTATCGGTCATTACAGTTTATTTAATGTTGCCAAAAATGAATTTCAATTATTTCTTCCGCAAAAATATTATTCGAAAAATTTAGACAGAAAATGTCGTAGTGAATCGGGTATACGGAACTCGGGGCGCTACAAAACGTCCCAACATTTACATTTTCTTGTTGGAGACATCATTTCTGTCAAATTTAACTCCATTTTACCGTTAATTTGGAATTGAACAGTAAATATTTAACACATGCAAGGGCATTTTCGTCAAAATCAAAAGCAGCCCATTCATATTTAGGTAATTAGCACAAAAGGTCCCTACGTTTGACACTTATTGTGGAAAAACGTCCCTACGTTTATTTTTTGGGCGAATAACGTCCCTACGTTCATTTTCTTGACGAATAACGTCCCTACATTTAGATTTTCTTGTTGATTAGTCCCAAATTTTACTTTTCTATCAATTTAATCATTCCGTATTTGATTTAAAGGTAATTGTTTTCAAACGTGTATAACTTTTGATATACAACTCCGAATTGCACTCCGTTGTTTGCATTGAACTCCAAATTCAACCATCTTTTTTATGATAAAGACAAAGCATTTTTAGTATTTTCGAAAAAAAAAACATAAAGCGACCTCAAAACAGTAAAGAGAATAAGACCTTAGTCCCTTGTCCTTTTGTTGCTTGCTTTTTGTTCCTTCGGTCAAAAACTCAATCACAATCTAAAGAATTTGATATCTACAATCCAAGAACCAACTTTGAGATGCTACTTTTTGTAAAATCTATTCACAGCCTTCATGTATTCTTCCTTCTTTCTCTCTACACGAATATGCATTTCATGTAATGGAAGTTGTGAGTGCTAGGCAGTGATCTAAAAAACTTAATGCGTGACGAAACGATGAGACCCAATTTTAAGCTTAAGCACGCTTAGGTGCAAAAAAGACCGATAATGGGCGAGTGAAACTCGAAAAGTGATTGTCAAGTTTCGAGCCTAAGCATGTTAAGTTTAGGGACGTTATTCGCCAAGAAAATGAACGTATGGACGTTATTCGCCCAAAAAATGAAAGTATGGACGTTTTTCCACAATAAGTGTCAAACGTAGGATCTTTTGTATCAATTACCCAAATATGAATGGGCTGCTTTTGATTTTGACGAAAACGCCATTGTATGTGTTAAATATTTACTGTTCAATTCTAAATTAATGGTGAAATGGGGTTAAATTTGACAGAAATGATGTCTCCAACAAGAAAATGTAAATGTTGGGACATTTAACGTAAAAAATCACAACGTTGGGGCGTTTTGCACAATACATGTCAAATGTAGGGACGTTTTGTGCTATTAACCCAAAGATATTCAATATTGTTTTCTTGCATCGTTTTCAATGTGATATCCATTGCAACGAATATCCTTAAAACCGAGCAAATTTCTTCTGGATTTGATAGAGTATAGTGCACCGTTAATACATAGTTGTCTTTTATTTGATAAAATAATACAGGCTTTATCGGAGCCTTCAACGATCTTCGATGTATCGAGTATTGTATTAACATTATTTTCCGCTAATGTTAAGTTCAGAAAATACTTTTTCTTCTGGAGAATAGTATGTGTTGTTGCACTATCAACAAGACATGTATCTTGGCAATTCATCTAAAATATAATCAAATAGATATTTTAGAAAAGTGAATTTATGATAAAAAAGAAGTTAAACATAATTTAACATCAAACGGACAATACATATTAAGATTTCAAAATAATAACATTGTGACTTTCTGATAAATCAAACTAATCTATATTTTCCATTGAATCAGTATAAAAATCAGAGACATCTAAGTGTGTCCTATTAACTGGACAATCAGCAAAATGTGTCTCTATTTTTTCTTTTTCTTTAATAGACTGTTGGTAAAGATCCACAAGGTATTTTGTCATACGACAGGTACGTGACAAATGCCCTTTCATGCCACATCGGAAGCAACTTTCTTCGTGTTGCCGTCTGATTATGCTATTCTCATTTGCCTTGTGCCTTCTAACTATGTGCCATGTTGTTGATGATTTTGTCCAAAATTCATTCCACATCCACGTCCATGTTCATGTCCGTGTCCACATCTACGTTCGTGCCCACGGCCACGTCTGTATCCGTGTCTATTTCTTGATATAGCATTTGCTTCAGGAAATGCCGTACCACTTGCTTCAGGAAATGGTACAGAGCTGGTTGGACAAAATCCGTGATTTTTCATCAACAACTCATTATTTTGTTCAGCTACAAAAAGGCAAGATATGAGCTCTGAGTACCTTGAAAACCACGCTCACAATATTGCTGCTGCAGGAACACATTTGAGACGTGAAAAGTGGAGAATGTTTTTTCTAGCATAACTACTTCAGTGATCTTTTTTTCCACATAAATTCAATTTTGAACACATTCTAAATAGTTCAGAATTGTACACATTCACAATTTTAAAATCTTGCAAACAAAGATACATCCATTCATAATGGGCATTTGAGAGTACTACAATCCTCTAATGGTCAAATCTGTCTTTTAAGTTTTTTCAGAATTCTTGTAGATCCTTCACAGTGAGATATTCAATTTTCAATCCATCATGAAAATGATGACGAAGGAAAATAAGTACTTTGCACGATCCTGCAGGGATTGTTTTTTTCCTTCTTTAATTGTTTCTCCAATACATTTTGAAATAAGGGTGCGTTTGATAGCGATGGTAAATTTTTGATGGAAAGAAAATGAATTCTAGGGAATTGAATTTCTGGGAATTAGAAGTTTAATGTTTTTTATTTATTTAATTTTCTAAGTGGAAAAAGTAGGAAATTTTCTAACTTTTGTTGTTTGATTAACATTATTTTTCATGAAAAATAAAGTAATTTTTTACTATTTTAATCAAAAATTTTTTTTTTTTACTTTTTAAATATATTTGTACTGATGAAGATAATGTTAATTTTTGAAAATAAAATAATTCATTTAACAACAACAAAATTGATTAAATGTGTCGAAAATAATTTTCCATCTACCATGTAAAATAAAAATCCATCAAAACCCAAAAAAAATATTTTTCACCAAAATAAGGAAAAGGGACGCATGCGTAGGGTCCGCGGAAAATATTTTCTGCAAAAAATTCTCGGTATCAAACGAAGTAAAATACAAAAGCTGAAAACAAATTTCCTTTTCCACCGAAAATCTTAACCTATCAAACAGGCCCTAAGATGAATCTCGACTTCTAGAATCCAAGATAGATAATTTTTCCTAAATAAAATTAGTGCAATGAACTCGAGTTTTGTGATATTTACCATTAGGATAACTATTCAATCAAATATGAAACATAATTAATTTCTTGAAAAATCTCAGTAACGAATTAATGAAATAATTTCTATATCGAATTTTTATTCTTCTGAAATATTAATTATAATTCTAAGTTGTTGTAACAATAAAATAAAATTTTGAAATTACTATATGCAAATCTAAGTTGTGGTATCAATTAATCAAGATAATAATTATAAAAAATAAATTAACAAATAATTAATACGTATAATGAGAGTGACATTAACAAATGATTTTCCAAAAAATTGCATTTCAAGATTTACAGGGTATTTATGTAACCATATTTCATAAAGAAACACTTAATCATTACATCTTTTGAAATTGTGATTTTAATTTTCAAAAAGAAAAATAATTTTTGCTTTTATAAGTACACTTTATTGAAATGATGAATTGATTAGATTATAAATTTATCTTTTTAAAAAATACATAAAATGTGATTTCATTGAAACCATATATTAAAAAAAAACTCAGTAGATCCAATGATAATAAAACTGGTAAAACCATCCTTATAGATGATAGCATTATATAATTAAAATTGATAAAACCAACCATATAAATAATAACTAGAGGTGGCAAACGGGCCGAGCCGCTCGTCGGCTCGACTCGCAAAAACACGAGCCTGCTCGGCTCGTCACAGGGACGAGCTCTTGGGCGAGCCAAACATTGTAGTTGAACCACGAGCCGAGCTTGGCTCGACTCGTGGTTCAACGAGCCGGCGAGCCGAGCGGCTCGTGTAAAAAAAAAAAATTAAACGTCGTTTTTTTAAGTTGAAAACTAAAAAAAACATTACTTATTAAGTTATTAATAATTTATTTAATACATAATTTATTACTTATTAATATTATACTTATATTTATACTTATTAGTATTCAAGATTTCAAATATTTTAGTTATCGAAGATTGTCGACTAAATAAATAAACTAAAGATGATAAGATAAGAGGGTTTTTTTTTTTAAAAACGGTAAGAGAGATTTTTTTTATTAAATAAAAAAAAAAAAAAATCGAGCTAAACGAGCCGAGCTCGTGGCTCGTGGACCAAGCCGAGCTCGACCGGGTTAAACGAGCCGAGCCTAAGCTCGGCTCGTTTAACCCGATCTCGTTGCTCGACTCGTCAGTTTGACGAGCCGAGCATTGTGAGCCATGGGCCGCGCTCGGCTCGGCCCATTGCCATCTCTAATGATAACATAATAATATAGGTGGTAGCATTATATAATTAAAATTGATAAAACCAATTATATAGATAATAACATAATAATATAATTAAAGCTGATAAAATCAATCGTGTAAGTGATAGTATGAAATAATTAAAACTAATAAAACAAACCATTTAAGTAGTAAAATCAATCATGAAGGTGATAGCATAATATATAAAAGATATTTAAAATTTTTACCATCCTGATACAAGTTGAACCTTTGTTAACTCGATCGACTGGAATATATTGATAACGTATTGTAAAATTATCAAAATATTAAAAAAAAAAACAAGACTACCAGAGAGAATTCTTTGTATTTCAAATTATGTGTTAAATGAAGGAGTGAAGTACCCTATTTATAAGGGTAGATAATTGTAAAATTGTAATAATATAAACTTTATAAAAACATATTTAAACATTCACACCCAAAATATTTATAACATTTTGTTTATTTCTTAAAGAATGATTTTAGTTTTAGTCAAAATAAAATATTAACTCAAAAACAATTGCTTCATAAACAAATGTGTCTTCCATCACACAAAGAAATTGAAAATAAGCAAAATTAGGAACCATCAGAAACCAAAGTTAATCCCCAGAAGCTTTAAGCTATTGTACGGTCCGCATCATGGCTTGAACTTTCTTAGCAAAGAAAGATCCATCACTTGGTTCCTCCTATTGTATGATCTCTTCAATTATGACATGTGACATTAAAAGCAAAATGAATTTTATTGAGAAATGAAACAATTCCAACAAAGAAAAATAGAACTGGAAGACATTTAGTATTCCGAACTTCAACAACTCAAAGCACGGAAAAATTATCTTCGAGGAAAAAATTAATCGAAAATTAAAACAATAAAATAAAAATAAATTATATCGAATCAGAAAAATACTCGAATCTGAAAAAATAAATTCGGAAAAAATCAGATCAAAAGAGCTCAGAAATAGTATGGGTTATGGTAAATTATCATCAAACTGATAATAGTCAGAGTGGTGCACGACTATGTCAATTTCTCATCACAGCTCTTCATAAGCTTCAACAAAAATGAAATGAAAATGAAAATCAAGACCCTAATTACGCTCGTCTATGAGAATTCAATACGCGTATATGAACTCTTAGGGGTGGGAACGAACGGTGATGAGGCTCGAGGTATGGGCATATATAGAGAGAGGTAAAGGGAATCAACAAAACCCTAATACTGGATTGTTGAGGTAAAGTACAATTTTATCCTCAAAGTCGTAGGCTGGGCTACTAAGCTTCCCTTTGGCGAATATATTTTTTCTTACACAATTTCTCAAATCATTTTTTAATCACACATATTTTCTTGTTCTATTTTTTAAATATACATTTTATCTAAAAAACTTTTAAAAAAAATTTAAACAAAAAAACTTTTAACAAACATTTGCTAAACTTTGAACCAATCTTTTGAAATCCGATCCTGAAATCGACCCGAAAAATGAAAAGGATCAAGAATCGGTGGGTAAACTCGGGGCCAACCCGGTGCATTTAATTAAATTATCAAAAAAAAAAAAAAAAAAATCATAGGAATTAAGAGCAAAAAAATTTAAATTTAAATTTTTTAATATTATTTTAATCATTTTTGAGACATTAAATAAATTTGTATATAAAATCAGATTTTTTACATAAAAATTAACCATATACTTAGAGATGACAATAATACCCACTAACCCGATACTCGTTAGAGATCCGACATAAATGGACGAGAATTACCCGACTAAATGAGTTTGTGGATAGGGTATGGAGGTAAAATTTAAAACTCGACATGGGTATGGGTCAGGTGTGGGTTTTACTACAATACCCATACCCGACCCGCACCCATTAATTTCCTTTAAAAATTATAAAATTTAAAACAAAAATGATTGTTTAAAAAAATAATAAAAAATAAATAAAAAATAGAACTCAGATATTTATGACATTGTTAACGTCTAAACCTTAATATGTTTAAACTATTGACTTTGTTAATGTCTAAAAAAATTGTTCAAGTTCTCTTGTTTAGTTCAACATATAACAAGTTTTTTTTAAATCAAATTCAAGTGAAGCCCAATATTTAACTGATTTAAGTTAATACGGAGCACCTATAACCTATTTACAGTCTAAAAAAATTTTAAAAAAATAAATAATTAGTAATGAATTATAAATGGGTATAAGTAAACCCGCCTCCGATCCGCCTCCGATCCACCTCCGACCCGCAATTCTTAAATGGGTATATGGGTAGGGTATGAAAGTTGTAAATCTTTAATTGGTAGGGTATGAGTTTAACCCCCGACCCATTGTCATCTCTATATATACCACATGTAAAACATTGTAGCAATAATATTTTTTTAATTTTAGAATTACAAATTCAAAGAAAATATTGATTAAGTTTTGTTAATTATATTTATTATACTATATTTATTTCTAAGCTTTAAATATTAAAAGTATTTTTTTTTAACTATACAAGACATAAAACATTATATCAATATTTTTTTTAGTTTTAGAATTATTAATTTAAAGAAAATATCGATTAATTGTTGTTAATTGTATTTATTATACTATAATTTATTTCTAAACTTTAAATATTAAAAGTATTTTAATCCATAAAAAATAATTTCAAAATTATTATACCAATAATTAAATAGAAATAATTGGAGAATTGAATAAATAAAAGAGAATCAAAAGCAAAAAGTAATTTTCAAAATAGAGGAGTTTTAAAAAAATAAAAATTAAGCAATGGCTGATTATTTGTTTACAAAATGGAAATATTTACTAATTACTACCTTTTTTTAACATTAATTAATTATTACTACGTCTACCTACAACCTACGACTTATATACTATTCATTATTAATATTTACGCCCCTATGGCACATCTCCAAGTGGCAAAGGGGATGGGTAGTAAGTGCTCAGCGCAGCTATGTGCTTGGTTCGATTCCCCGCAAGGTGGAATTGACCTTGTGGCAAGCGGGAGTTATTGAGCGTTTCTCATGCTTACCATAAGCCCTTCCACCCTGGCTCCTTGGAGGCATAACCTGGATTTACCTTCCCGAACCAATGGCCTTGGGCGTGGTCGGTTCGGGCCCTCAGGGTGTGGGCTACACTTTTTTTTTTTTCATTATTAATATTTACAATTAATTAATATGGAAATAGCTGTATCCACTATCCCACACCGGAAGCTCACATGATTGGAATTGAGACCACCTCCTACATATTGTGTTGTTTTGGGTTGAATTTGTTAGTGGGTGGTTGATTTCACTCCTCAGCCGCCCCAACCACTTGAGTTCAACGTTTATTTTATTTTTTTGAAAAAAGAAAAAAGGGCAAAAACGATGACCTGGGAAACCAGGGAGTGGTTTGTCTGTTTGCTTAAAAATCGGCCGAATTGATCACCGGGTTTTCTAAATCCGGGTTTTTAATAGTTTGAGATTCGATTTTGTAATCGTAATAGTTTCATCGGACCGGTTCGGGTTTAACAACATTACTTTGAACTATTCAAGGATTAAGATCGCAATATAAAATCTTTGATTTGCAATGTAATCATTACAATTTATAAACAACATAATTTCTCAAACTACTTTTTAACAATTCAAATTTTCTTTTTTCATTTTTTAACTACACATCTCACCTTGAAAACAACAAAAAAAAAACAATTTATAATGTGTTCAAGAAACATGTGTTATAATCGACAAGGATTTCAAACTACTTTTTTAATCAAACAAATTTTCTCTCTCCAATTTTTAACCATAAAAGACTTATTTTAAATATTATAAGTATTTTAAAACATATTTTAAGAATATAAAATTGAAACATATTATCAAAATAAAGTAATCAAGAATTGAAAATCATATTCACGCACATTTGTTGCTTAAATCCTATATAAAGTTGGACTCTTGATGATTTTCTCATCTAATTTCTTGTGTTGGCTTCTCCCTTTTTTTTTTCTTACCTCTCCTTTTTTCTATAACATAATTTCATTTCACTTTTAAAATTAATTGAATTAATTACAAATTCTAACTAATTACAATTATAACTAATGAACTTGTAAAAACATGACAAGTTTATTGCTAAAATAAATTGAATAGTTACAAATTGTAAATAATTACAATTGTAACTTAATTGTATATTAAAAGTCACTCAAATTTTCATATTTCTTTTAAAATTAATTGAATTAGTTACGAATTGTAATTAATTACAATTGTAACTTAATTTAATTTTGTAATTAATTATAAATGCAACTGATTAATTACTATTATAACTATATCGTACATTAAAAGTCACCTGAAATTTCATTTATTTTCTTTTAAGATTAATTGAATTAGTTACAAATTGTAATGAATTATAGCTTGTAATTAATTATAATTTGCAACTTTATTTCAATTTTGCAATTAATTACAATTGTAACTTTATTTCAATTTGTAATTAATTATAATTCTAACTAATGAATTCCTAAGCATTAGTGTAATTGGTAATTTGTAATTTATGACATGAGTGTAATTGGATTTTTGTGGAACGTCTTCTCCTATCTCACATTGTCAGTCGATTCAGCCCCATCATCTCATTTCCCTCATCGTGAAGAAACAAAAGGATCAAAATAATTATCAAAATCAGGTTTTGTAATTAATTACAATTGTAACTTTATTTCATTTTTTCAATTAATTACAATTGTAAATTTTAATTAATGGATTTGTAAAGTATAACAATTTTTTTTTTTTTTTTGTAAAAATTAATTGAATTAGTTTCATTCACCTTAATTAAAACTACAATTGCAAATTAATTACATTATCTAATGAATTACAGTTTATAATTAATTACAATTGTAACTTATTTTAATTAATTACAATTGTAACTATTGAATTCGTAAAAATTAGTGTAATTCATAATTTATAATTAATTACATTAGTGTAATTTGTAAACCATCACCGTCATCTTTGACCATTGCCACGCCAAAAACACCCCCATCAACAAATTAATTTTAATTTATCCAACGTACATGCTAGAAATGGATTATAAACGTATATTCGTACTATTTTAATTCATCAACCATAGTACTCCATGCTGTAATACGTAACCCAATACAGTTTTTTCCCTTAACCTAATAATAATGTATGAGACATGATTTTGATCAGCACAGATTTGTGGAGCCTAGTTGTTGTGTTTTGAAGGGCATCATAAGATGTGTCATTTGTTGGCACTAGAACGAACTTGGTATGATACATTCTTATTTATGTGCAGTTAGGTAGACGAGTAGGCTTGTTGGCAATATTGTATCTATTAATTCTAATTATGTCCAGATAGTGGTAAATGTGAGTAAAATATATAAAATACAATTGAGACACAATTGTACACCAATATATACAAATGTGATTGTCCCACCAATTGGATAGTAAGAAACTTCCCTTTGTTGTAAAATGTCATGTTCCTACAAAATGCTCTATAAATGGAACACGAATTTAATTGAATTCAATCTGCAAAGCTGTATCCATTTTTACGTTGTAATTATTGCTACCCATTTATAGAAAGGTTATTTACAACGTATTTTTGCTAGCTTCTGTTTGTCACATGGAGTGGAATAACGCAAAAACCATTTTACCTGAAATTCAAAGATTATAGGATAATGATGCTTGGTAGGTTGATTTTTGCAATGTAGTTAACCACATTGTTCAATTTATATACACAAACATAGTAGATGCTCCAAGAAATGAGCACGGATACAACGGTTAGTATTTAGTTGATAGAATTTTAAACTAGCCTAGTGGTGACAATTGTCTGAAGATGTGTAGAATGCTCCCACCAATATTCAAGACTTTGGTGGCATACCTACGAGTTCAGGGATTCCATGTATATTTCTGCAGAAGAGAAACTTGCTTTTCATCATGGGCCATTCAGCAAGTATGAGATTGACTTTCATACTCTTTAGACATTCAACGACGACTATACATTAACGTTTTCACTATGTCATCGCCAAAATTGAAGATTTATCTCAAGAGATTATAAGGCCACGTCCAAAATACATTAACAGCGCAGGTGCCCATGCACTAACCAACCCGCATCACTAAGCGTTCCAGATGAGATGAAATATTTTGTACATTTATGTTTACAAACATTGACATAATAGAACTCGAACGAAAATCTGCATTATTTGTACTAGTAATTGTATGTTGAGTTTCGATCTCTTAAATTGATATAATAATGCATTGGAGTGATTGATGATATGCACATATTAGCTATACCGTGTAACACAAAAAGGTGAGTTGAAGTTGAACGTGTTGGATATTGTCGATTTCAGTATATATACTTCACATTTGTAGTTACTGGGTGGGAAGGATCCGCACACGTCAGCAAAATGTTGAACTCCTCATTGGAAGACCACGTACTAATTCTCATTCTCGTATGGCGACAAGTATTATATTGTGGATTCTATATTTACGAACATAAAGGGATTTCTCGGCCCTTATAACATAGGGGAGAAAATTTGGGATATAATATGCAAGAGTTTAATAAAGCTCAAAGTCATAGGGTCAATTACTATATACACTCATCGTGCAGGTATATTATTGAAAAAGACTCTGAGGTTTTGAAAAAGTAATTTCTAATATTGTAGAGGTCGGGATACAAATTTCTTGCTCAAAGGTTGATCGTGCTAACAACAATGGTAGTGTACAACTTCATGCGAAAGGTTGACAAATTGGATCATGAATTTGTCGTACCCATAAGGTCAGAATATATCTCGATGTAACCAAACAATTTGAACCCTGATCGGGCAAGATAATGTTACATCCCGAAACTTTGAAAATAAAAGCTTAAGTTAGAAATAAAAAACTATTAAGGCATATGTTGGTAAAAGTGACATTTTGTTCGAAATTAGAAGAAAAATTGAGAAAATCAAAACATGACCTTAAATTTCTCATGAGAGTGATTAGGCTTCTAGAAAGGAACACCTAAAGGCTACACTTCGCAGTCTAGGGATGAATGTGGCAAAGATTGTAATCATAAATGCCAAATTAATAATTAAAAAAATCCTTTAGTCTTGCCTATAAATGGAGGATATTGCATTAAGGTCCTCATATTGAAAGATGAGGGAAACCATTCCAAAGGAAGAAATTAGGCAAGAATTTCAAAATTACCTTAGGGGTCGGCCTCTACTATTTTTTGGGTTCACCATACCATTTTACTTACAGCTTTGCACGGTTTTTCCATGATTTCATATGAAACATTGTTAGAACACTAAGGGTGTGTTTGATAGAAAAGATGGAAAACTATTAAGGCATATGTTGGTAAAAGTGACATTTGGTTCGAAATTAGAAGAAAAATTGAGAAAATCAAAACATGACCTTAAATTTCTCATGAGAGTGATTAGGCTTCTAGAAAGGAACACCTAAAGGCTACACTTCGCAATCTAGGGATGAATGTGGCAAAGATTGTAATCATAAGATTCTATCCTTTGTTTGTACACTGTAATGGTGTGATTCGGGAGATAAGCTCATTATTTGTGATTGGACAATTTAGTGCGCATTTTTAGGATCGACCGTCTATAATTCGGCCCATTTGATCATTTGGGATTTCTAAACTTATCATGGGATAGATTACTCAATGAATAATTGTTTCATATTGTTATAATCTTTCTATTTCAAATATTGATCTTGGAATACTTTGATATATTTTCCACAAATTGGATGACTTCAAATGATGGGAGGTTTCGTTTGTATGTCAAAGAATTGCACACTTGGACGGTTTACCAGGAAATCCCTAGTTTTCACCATTTTGTCAAGTCTCATAGTATGTTGATGTTTATGATGCTTTTACTTACAACAGCCTATCTCTTTTATTAAGATTTTCCCCAGCAGATGAGATAGAAGTTAAACCAATGTAATTTGATTTTGTATCATGAACAGTCCTCTCGTTGTATACTTTGTAGGGAGAAGGGAAAGGTATTATTGTAATTAAGACTCTGTTCTCTTTACTATTTTGAGGTCGTTTTTTATTTTTATTTTCGAAAACATTAAAAACGTGTTCTCTTTACCATTTTCGAAAACGCATTTTGAAAAACAAAAAAAAAAATTTGTACACAAAACGCCCAAAATCTTGTTTTGAATGTTTTGTGTGTATTTCAACAAAAAATATTCAAAACGCGGAAAATGCGTTTTTTTTTTATTATTATTAAAAAATTATCCTAACTTGGAACTAAGTCTAAATAATTTATTTTTTTTGGAGAATTATCCTAACTTAGAACTAAGTTTAAATAATTTTTTATTGAATTTAATATTAACATTACAAAAAAAAAAATTAAGTGAAAATTCTTATTGTTATATTTCAAAAAATGCCTTGATAAATGGACTCTGGTGGTTTTGAAAGAACTTGCATTTTCTGAATTTTAATAGAACTAGAGCTTCCTCAAATCTCGAACCTGATCAAGCTGTGTTAATATAGATTCTTAATGCTCACAAAAGTGTGTTGCATGTAGCCATATTTTCAGTGTATTGTGAAAGAAAATTTAAGTTTGAGTCAGTAGTATTCTGCAAGCAAATTAATTAAAAATAGTTTAAGTGGTATTCTGCAAAACTTCAAACAGAACGTGTTTTCCATCTTTTCATTTTCAAAAACAGTTTTCAGAAATGACAAACCAAACGCATTTTCAGCAAATTTGAAAACAAAAATAAAAATAGGAAATACAAAATAAAATACAAACAAAACGCCACCTAACATTTTGAGGAAGAAAATAAACTTTTGTTTAATTTACTTTGCGCAAATTTTTATTATTTTTGAAATAATCATTTTCTAGCATTGGTGATATATTTGAAAAATAATTACAATAAGGGTTGACCCCGTGTAGAGGGGTCGACACCCCCGCTGCTAGGTGACCAGGAGGGGTTGATCCCTACCCTTATTTTTCCCCAAAAATGTTGTTTTCAACCGGGTTTTGATGTCTTGGTAATTGAATATTTGTACATGGTGTTGAGAAGGGCGTGACACGAAATATGCATCAACAATCAGCACAAGAGTGGCATGCATGTAATCAATTTCATGAAAATATAACTAACATGATATGGTGCACATAACATCGATTCCCATTATTTTTGCTTCTCTTCGTTTATCATATGCATGGTGATTTCAAATTAATTCAACAAACGGAATTGTGCATGTTGCATGTTATTCCTACCGCAAGTGTACGGATCGCACAAATAATATAGTGGATTATGAGTTCGTGTATCGTTCCCACATGAATTGTGATAAATTATTTCCTAAGTGCTTAACCTTAACCAAGACACGTGATTTCCAGATTGATAGTTGTATAATAAAATTAATCTAAGTAATTAAAATAGTTATGAATGAGATTTTAACAATTTTCAAACGCTTTAATTGATTGGTTTGATTAAATGCGTGAATTTAGTGCTAAGAAATAAAATTCACTTTTATTCTAACTTATTAATAGTAGATTATTTGATTGACAACAATTTCTCGATAATGAATATCAATGTTTCTAATTTTTCTAAGAACCTCTCTCAAGTGGAGTTTAAACATATTCCTATATCTAACATACATCAATTACTATTATAAAAGTTCTTGAGTTGGAAACAATCTCCAATGCAACTTTCCTGCCTAAATGCAAAAGCATTTTTTTTTTAAAGTTTTTTTAATATAATTCTCATGCTGAACGGTTGTCTCCTAGAATTCCGAACTGCTAGCTGACTCCTCGAATTCCTATGATTTGATAAATGCAACAATAATTTCCCTTCTACCATTATATTATTATTATTATTATTGAAAGACATTGACATGAACCGTGCATGTTGGCATATATAGTGCAAGGAAATGGTCGGTTCCCAATTACAGAACTCCAAGGTGTTTGTAAGTAAATAGGTATGACATAACCCATTTTTCAATGTTTTCTTATGTATTAACCCTATATATTTCCCAATTTTTCTTTCTAAATGCATTTATTTGTCATTTTTTTTGACATTTTCTCTTTATATTATTCATCTACATCATCAATGCCTAAATTATATTATTCTATTCTTTTGTTTTCGAGATTTTTTTTTTTTTTTTAAATTTCAATTTCTGCATCTGAAAACCTGTTTGCCTAGGATATACTAAACAATTTTGGCGTTCAAGATTTTATATTATTCACTGCAAGATGCAAGATTTTGAGGGCATTCCTTTTGCACTAAAACTTTCATTAGTACATACCTCGATAATGAATCTTCGAATATTTGCACATATGAAAACCATTCTAATTATGTTACCTCAATAGAGACATACAACAACAGTCGACATCTTGAATCCAGGTCACCATTAGTGATTTAACAAATAGTAAGTTTTTTTAAATTTTCATGCAAACATACTTTCGGCATGAAACTTGCCAATCAAGGAATAATCCAGGTAACAAAATATATCTCTCAAAAATATATTGTTTAATCACTTAATATATTTCTTTATGTTCCAGCTACTGTTATATTTAATATGTATTTTCAATCATGAAATTTCTGACTTATTTCTCTAATAATTTATTTGCTCCTATCAAATGTAGATACATTTCACCGTGGTTTTTTTTTTTTTTTTTAATCCACAATGTTATTTTGGTTTCAGTTTCACAAATTCGTTCATTCAATCGGGGTAAAACTTAATGTTCAAGAGAAATTGTTCATCAAAATGGTATTGGTGAAGGCATATGCTTATTTACTTCAATTAGACATACATTTGGCAATAAACTTGCCAATGAGTATAGTCCAGGTAAAAAAACATATTGCTTCTGTCTGGTTCAGAAACTTTTGGACAATTTTCTCTTCAAACTCATTTTCGATCACATATTTTTATGGAACCTACCACTTTCACACATTTCAACCGCTTTTCAACCACACATTCTTCAAAAAATTAAAATTTATTCCAAAATATCCTACACCAAATAGGCTCATTACTTAAAAGTTAAAATATATACTTTAAAGATATGTTGCTGAATTTATTTCTTTATGTTTCGGCTATTGGCATATTTCGATCATGATATTTTCTCACTTACTTCTCTAATGATTTACTTACTCCTAAAAAATGCAGATACATTTCAGCATTTTTTTAATTATTTATTATTCACAATATTTTTTTTTTTTTTAATTCCAGCTACTATTATTCCAAAATTTCCTACACCAAATAGGCTCATTACTTAGAAGTTAAAATATGTAATTTAAAGATATGTTGCTTAATTTATTTCTCTATATTTCAGCTATTGGCATATTTCGATCATGATATTTTCGCACTTATTTCTCTAATAATTTACTTACTCCTAAAAAATGCAGATATATTTCAGCATTTGTTTTTTACTATTTATTATTAACAATTTTTTTTTTTTTAATTCCAGCTACTATTATATTGGAGATGTATTTTAAATCATGAAATTTTCTCACTTATTTGTTTTAATAATTTACTTGCTTCCTAACAAATTCAGCACACTTCAGCAAGGGTATGTCACAGGTGAACCAGATCCTGCCAAAAGTTACACGTGGTGTAATTAGCACCAGTGTCGGGCATACAGAGTCTTCATACTTACTGTAATATACTATACTTACTAGACATTATTATTAAAATGTGTTGAACAAATAAAATAAACTGGTTTATAAATCAGTACATTAACTGCACAATTTTTCAAATCAATTTTCAATCACGCACATTTTTTTCTCTCTAATTTTCAATCACTACATTTTATCTTAAAATCATAAATAAAACAGTTTATAAATCAAACAGTGTTACCAAACAGAGGACGTATATAATTTCATTCTACTTTTATTGAAATATTGCACTGATTGTGATTTTTTCCAAAATGGGTCATGTGGGACTAAGAAAATGATTGTGATTTTTACCAAAATGTATGGATCTTGGAGGTCCTTCCTATAAGTGTGAATTTTGCAACAATATTTTTTGATTCGATTAGATAATTGGAAAGCGTTATAAAACATGTCAAGCCCCGGAGTTCTCATTATGTTGCATGGAAGGCAAAGTCAAGATTTCACCAATGAAGCGTCCTCCGCAAGTATTAAAAAAAATTTCATATTTACTCGAGTCTTAATGTTGGGAGGTCACCTCCTGTGTTCAAGTACATGGTCAGAATTATCATTTGATCGATAGCATATTTCCTACAGAAGAATCTTGGCTCAAGTTTGCTCAGCTATACATTTACGATACTGGCAATAAAGTGACAAACATGATTGAGAACATTGGGTAAGATTTAAGAAGATGTTTGACTTAGTTCCATCCAGTAACATGTACTAATCTCACTGCAAATGTAGGATTTAAAGAAGTTTTCCTAAATTTGTATTAATTTCATGTTTATATAAACAAAATTTATAACAACTAATATATGTCTAACTAGTTTCCAGTCTTTCAAAAATAAAATCAAGCAACAAAATATCATATGATCATTGTGCATATAATTGTAGATGCAAGAACAAAAGTAAAAAAAAATTAACAATCTAAAATAAAATCTTCTTCATGATCCTAAAACAATTTAGTATTTAGCCTAACATCGTAATTGGAATAAAACAACAAGAATTATTTGGCTTCATCACTCGAAAATAGGACTTCGATTCATTGTTGGATGAAATCTTGATGTAAATCTTGAAGTTTTCTTCTTCTTTAATCCCTTGACGATAAGAATCTCTTATTTTCATACCTATGGTAGGAAACTATAGTCCAAGCCCAAAACCTAGTAGAATTTGCAAAAGGAAAACTAGATCTAAGCATTTGTAAATTTGGGCGATTGCTTGGGCATCGACTAATCGCTTCTGCCTTTAAGTTTCGTTCTTGGACAATCACTTGGTATAACCAAATTGATCGTTAGGGGACGAATTTTAGAAAGTCCATTTTAGTCTTCTGTATTTTATTTGCACGACGATCCTTCATCTTTGATTGATGCAATTTTGTTCTTAGACTCTTGATTTTCTTCAACTTAGCACCTGATTTGTCTCAATTTATTCCAATTCATCCAGTGACTCCACTTTGGGTTAGTTACATAAGTATATACAATTTACAATTAATTAAGTAGAAAAACTGTAAAGCAATAAATTAATTGCTTATTTTTAGAGCCCAAATAAGTGCAAAAAATGCACTTATCAAAAAACCCAAAATTAGAACATTTGTTCGTCCTCTAATAAAGTATAACAAAAACATGACTCTAAAACAAACAAACAAACAAATAAATGACTCAACATTGAATTGCCACTTTATAACTCAGGTTCAAATAAAAACATACTCTAGAATAGTCCAAACAACGCAGTAAAATCATTTTTACTTATGTGGTTGAACAATGATTTTTTCATTTCTTGCATTTCTAATGTATGATCACTTTTTTTCTCACCAATCCCGATGTTGACTTTCTAACATATGTGGTTTCTAATTATCAGAATAATGCATTTTCCACACAAGGTGACAAGAACCAAATACGTGTCTACATAAAAAACGATGGTAAGCAGTTTCCAATTTCACACCCCCAGTCTCCATAGTTCTTGTCTCAAAGTCTATACCAAGCACTTTATTGAATCAATGTTTTATGCAAATTTTTTCTTATCTTATGCGCAAGACTTTTTCATTACGCTTTTTAAGTGACCCTTGTAGGGAACTTTGGGCAGATGACTTACAAGTAAGATGAACATAGAGCATCAAGTTTTAAAAGACCTTTAAATGCTTAATTACTTGAGTCACCAAGGCTAAAAAGAAAAATGTAAGATGTAATGTTGTTTTATGTTTAAGTCTTTTCCCGATTAACCTTTCTGAATGTACCCCTGTAGCGAGCTTTGAGTTGATGACTCCAAATTCAAATGACCATAAGGCATCATATATTTAAGAGACTCTTAAATGTTTAATTACTTAAGTCACCAAGGCTACGAAGAGAAGAATAAGACTATTAATAAGTAGCTAGTTCTGATTTATACATATTAACTAAAAACTTTCAACCAAAGGTACGATTCAGTAACTTCAGACCATCAAACTTCTATCCCTGCCTATACAAATCTTCCCACCTCCAATACGCTCAAAAGTAGTTTAGTTTCTATGTTAAAAATCAGGATTAATATACTTAAGGTTGGAAAACATATGATCAATCCTGGGTCGGAATACATAACTAAATTATCCTGCATATGGAAGTTATATTCCCACACAAGTGATAATTCAATATTGGATATGTGCTCAGTTTCATAAAGTCCAACATTGATAAACAATTTAGTAAAATCACAAGTTTAAGTGTTGTTCGGTGTTCCTCCTAAAGCAATAATTAATTCTAACACGATATCATAATAGGTAGCACACATGTCAACATACCTAAACTAAAATAAATTGAATATATACTATGATATGGACCAAGCATCCAAAAATGAAGATTATACAGACCATGAATGAATAAATTAATCCCCAAACTTAGAAAAGTACATTTCCCCCATTATATGAAAAAAGTAGATAAAATAAATAAAATACATAGAAAATTGATCAATTACTTCCCAGAGGTCGATCTGGCTGAAGAGGCTGAGATGGTCTTACTGGTGTATGTACTACAACCAATTTAATCAAGTCATCAATGGCACTCATGTGAGTTGTATTGCGTAGAGCCCATGATTGCCATAACATCCCATCTCATCTTGTCCAACAGAGCTCTCGGTGCGGCCGGCTACTGACATCTCGAAAAACGCTTGTCTGAGGAGTATATCCATCCCGATGGAGCTGGTGTTCGCTCTATCGATTGTGTGGGATCCATTTTAGGGCTCAGGGTCTATGCAGTCTGGCACTATTCTTTATCTTCTTGTTAATTGTGGGCTCTTGCGGCTCAGGTTCCTCATGTTGTAGAGCGGTACTTTCTCGAAAAAGAAAACTGCATTGGTTAGGCAAGAGAACATCACCTACCTAGCCAAGTCAAGGTGGGACACGAATGTAGTGATAAAGTCAAATATATACCATCCCAGATCGATCTTGCATCCCCTCACAGGATGGTACAACAAACAGGCCCTTTGCTTTTTGAAGTACATGCAATGACTGTTGGGATCCAAGTTATGGCATAGAATGATATGTAAGACATGCAAGCAATCTATCAACTCCCTGTGCTCAAATTTGTTTGCCTTGTTTAGCTATAAATCAGCCTAACCATACATGAATCTAGTGATAAGATCAAGATCCATATCTCGGTATCTGCTCGATATCAAATCTAGTCAACTCTAAGACCCTCTTAATCATCTCCAAGCTGAGCCTGATTCACTTACCCCGAACCCATGTCATGTATCTGTATTCTACTCCTTACTCTTCAGTGGCATGATTAAAGTTGGCCAAAAATTCTTTGACCATTAAAGTGTATAATCTATGGGGTGTACTTGCTACCTTGTGTCATCTGCGTAAACTCAAGTAAATACAATAATTCTAGGTTCAAGAAGTCTGCCAAAATGACCTCTCTCCCGCCCTATGTCCTCGACCTCTCTCCTGCCCCAAGTACTCTTGTTCTTTAATTCATTCTCATAAACATATTGCTTTTTTTTATCCCAGGAACCATTTTATATCACCTATGTCTAATGGCTCGGTGTTTTCGTTCGTATCATCCCCTAGTAGACACTGTTTAGTTGGCCCGACCTTTTCCTTCCCTTTCGGTATTTGTGTTGTATTTTTCGACGGCGTTTTTCCTACAAGCAATGGAATATAGATGTTAGAGTTCAGTACTGTCACATAAATGCAAAACATCCATAAAATAAATGCTCCCAAACTTAGAGGACGAGGCATTCTTTACTTTTGAAAATTATGCGACCAAGCTTCTACAACATGTTTGAAATTCAGCTTAATTGATGGTCGTTTGAGTCTTGAAAAAGAGGGACAAAGTTGGTGACTTGAAATGCTTGGTGCCTAATACGCATTGACGAAACAATGACCAATATATAATAATGAACATGTATCCAAAACAATGACTCGGTGGATGTTTGCAAAAGTTAAAAGGAATTTTCGTTCACACAATTCATCGAACACCTTGAGTGTAGTTCAATTTTGAATAGAGAAACACAAAATTGGATCTTGAACCAATCCCGAAATCATCACATACAATTCAATCTATAATCAAGAAATCAAAAACACGAGATTCAACATCTACATTCCAACTTTGAAAATCTTACCTTGAATTCAGATCTACAAGTGTTTGTAACCCTTGATTTAGAGAGCTAAACGATATGATAGAAGAATTATTCACTTAGAATATGATGAATTTATGTGCGTAATGCAGTGGTTTTGTGTGACAAGGATGGAAATGATTTTGTCAAAAATCATGTTTTAAAATTTTAAGTCTACCTTTCCTCCCAGAAATTTATCAAGTGATCGCTTGGTTTTGACTTGGACAATCGCTTTTGTCCACATGTGTTATTTTCTGCTTTCAATTACATGGTCTAGCCGATCACTAGGTATTTTTGCCAAGCGATCGCTTGGACTTCAGGTATAGCTTATTACGAAATTTCTTACCTTTCACCCCGAGTCATTTCGAGTGTTTCGTGATACGTTCCCAAGTGTTTCTTATGGTGTTTTGACCTGTTTAAGCTCAATTTCATGCCACAATCATGATGATGAATGCTAAATCTAAAAATACAAATTAAACTCTAATTTTAACTAAAAATTCCCAAAACTTGAATACACTACCTAGAACTACACATGAAGCAATAAATAATGCAAAATAAATAAAAGAGTAAGAAAATTAGGTTTCCGCCCAATAAGAATTAGATTTATAGTCTTGAGCTCGACATTTTCGTGATGATCACTCCGACGTTGCAAGATTAATGGTGGACTTTTCTTTCGAGAATCCGCCACCAGTATAGTTTCAGTGTTCGTCAATTTACTTTGAATATGCCCTTGTTCTCATAATTGATCTCAACAAATCTAAAATGGATATACTTTTTCTATAGCGTATGGACCCAACCATCGTGATCTCAACTTACCTGAAAAAGTTTGAGGTGATAATTGTACAACAAAACTAGTTGGTCGACCTAAAACTTCCTCCTCTGAATATGCACGACATGCCACCTCTTGGCTCACTCTTTATAGAGCATGACACTCTCATATGCATCTTGTCTAAATTCTTCTATCTCATTAAGTCGAAGTAACGTGTTTTAACCAGCTGCCTATAGATCAAAATTCGGTTTCTTAACAACCTAAAGTGCTTTATGATCCAATTTAATTGGAAAATGACATGATTTATCGAGCACAAGGAAACAAGGGGTCATGTCTATCGATGTTTTAAATGTTGTTCGATAAGCTAAAAGAGTGCCATCTAGTTTCTTTGACCAATCTTTTCTTGATGAACTTACGGTTACCTCCAAGATTCTTTTAATCTCCCAATTTGAAATTTCCATTTGCCCACTAATTCGGATGTCATATGGTGTGGAAATCATGTGTTTAACTCCATATTTAGCTAATAACAACTCAAATTGTTTATTGAAAAAATGCTTTCTCCCATCACTAATAATGGTTCAAAGGGTACCATATCATGTGAACATGAATTTTTCAGAAATTCCACCACTATCTGCCATCATTTATGGGCAACCCAACTGCTTTAACCAATTTGGAGACATAGTCAATTGCAACTATGATGTATTACTTAGAATATGAAGGGATAAATGGACTCATGAAGTCTATACCACAAAAGTCGAATAATTCCACCTGAAAAATGATGTTAAGAGGCATTTAATTCCATCTCAAGATATTATGTGTATGCTGGAACCTATCACACTTCTTCACAAATATGTAGGAATCTTTTAACGAAGAAGGCTAATATAAACTCGATTGCTGAATTTTTGCTTTGCTTTTTGCTGCTCCGAAGTGGCTACCATAAGGAGATGAAAGACATTATTATAAAATTCATGGGACTTCCTCTTTAGGTATACATCGCCTAATGATTTTATTTGGACCTCGTCTATAGAGATAAGATCTTCCCAAAAATGATATTTCAAGTCAAAAAGAATCTCTTCTTTTGATGACTTGAATAATTTGGCGAAATGATGGATCTAGATAGATAGTTGATAATATATGCATACCATGGTGCATCTTCCAATCCACTTATTTTATCTCCAGGAAAAACTATATTTATATCCATTGACTCAGCATGCTTCTCTTGTTCAAGTCGGGATAGATGAACTACTACCACATTCTCACTTCTTTTTAGTGTTTGAGTATGGATTGTTCTGCTAGTTCCCTACGGATTTTCGTTAAGTAGCACAATCAGATGCCCACATGGTATTAGTACTGGTCATCCTTTCAAACAATTCCAAAGCTCTAGCAATAGTTTTGGAAGATAAAGAGCTATTGGATGAATAATCTACCATGCTTTTGCATGGGGGAGTTGACCTACATAAAAATATTGCACCTGAAATCCTTTATTGAGTCCATGGTGAGGGCTTTTTTTGAGCATATTCTTGAACATGTCTCACACGCTCACAAAATGATTCCGAGTTATATTGCTAGAATATGGATTTGTCATGTTTCAGCTTTGGAATCTTGACTGGTGGGAAGAAATTGATGCAAAATTTTTCTGCCAAGTCATTCTAGGTAATAATGCTTGCAATGGTTGGGAATCCAATCACTCCAACGCTCTATCACGAAGAGCGTGTGTGAATAAACGAAGTTAAATAACATCATCTGATACTCCTTGATATTTGAAGTGCTACAAATCTCTAAAAATCTAGAGAAGTTTATGAGGATTTTCATGAGCTGTCGCAGAATTGTTGTTCGTTCTGAAAGTGGTGAATGACATAGTTCTTCAGGTGGAAGTCCGGTTGACAAAATGGAGGGTAGTGTTGACGCTCAAAAATACCCAAAAGTACAAGAGGCCTAAATCTTGGCCCAAACCGAAAGAGGCACAACATTAAAGACTCATTATAGGCAAAAAGTTGGACGACTGGGCGATTGTGCGGCAACTAGGATATTTGGGCGACAGGGCAAACGATGAAACCGTTGGGCGACTGAGCAAGCAAAAGTAAGTTCTGACACTTGTCTTATGAGCACATGGCCAGTTGTTAACGAAGATTGCAGTTGATGTGTTGAATCGTGGAAGTTACTTAAAGCAACGTGGCAAGTGGACGTTACAAGGACATGGGCAACAGTTATGCAACGTGAAGGAAACAAGTTAATCCATGCAAGTGTTACAAAACAAGGCGGAAAACCAAAGATTCAAATATTGGCAGCAGTTGAAGGAAGTTCGTACATTTGTATATATTGTAAAAACTAAGTCATTTAGAAAGACCAATCAATCAAATCTCAACAAGAGAATATGTAATTTCCTTTATCTTTACTTTTATCATCAAACTCCTAGTGTAATTTGTGTGCTTGCGCCCCTTGGAGGCGTTTTGTCTTCACCGTAATCTTCATCAATATAGCAACCCTCGTTGGGACTTTGTCTCGAGAGGTTTGTTCCTTACACATTCGTCTGATCCCCCTTTTGGTAATTGTTAGCGAGGTGATCTCCGCGCGAAACAGTTTCGCATGCCCAGTGGGACAATTTGGTGTATTTTTGAAGATACGAAGTGAATCATCATGCCTCACAAGAATTCCGATAAGGAAACAGCAAGCCATCATCTCCCGTCTATAATTGAAAGATATGAGGAGGAACAAAGCCCTCCAGGAACAGAGGGAGAGAGTCATAACCATTATGAACCCATGACAGATTTGAATCCTTGAACCATGTGCGCTGTTCGGCGAACTCACTCAAGACGTGGTCGAGCAGGTAAATCTACAATATGTCCATAATATGGAAAAGCTTATTCAGAGAGAGAAAGAATAATTTGATAATATGGCCAAACAACTAAAAGTATTGCATGATAATATGAATAAGTTGACAGGCCAAGTTGTTCAATCAACCTTTCCAAATATAGGACATCATTTTTAGTCCAGGACCATTACAGGACATAGTTCCCCAACCTCAAGTCCAAATCAGGGGACGAAATGGCCTTTCGGACCGTCCACTTCAAACATGGGGGGGAATCCAATGCCAAACCTGGGGCTAACCCAACTTCAAACTTGGGGGGAAATCCAGTGCCAAACCTAGGGGGTAGCCTAACTTCGAATATGGGGGTAGCCCAGTGCCAAACTTGGGGGGTGACCCAGTTCCAAACTTGGGGAGTAACCCAGTAATTAGGAATAATGTCCAAAATAATGGACAAAATGTTCCACATCTTAACGATGGAGGGAACAGTAACCACATTGGGCCGAATAATGGCAACTTCACCAATGGTAATTGTGCTCGAACTCCTTTACCAAATCTTGTACCAAATGTTAGGCCACAAGCACCACCAGGGGGAAATCAACCTATAGGACTCCCTTATGATCCCAACGCCTTGTTAAGGGATCAAGTCGCTGAGATGGTACGAGATCAAATGGCAGTGGGGATGCGTCCTTATGTTAGACCGACTTACACTAAGCCGTACCCAGATTGGGTGGATCAAGCTTATCCGTGGCCTAGGGGTTACAAAGTGCCAGAACTCTCTCTATTCACTGGTTTGGGGGAGGTCTCCACGCTAGAGCACATAGGGAGATTCACATTGTAGTATGGAGAGGTGACCGACTATCATAAGATGAGGATTTTCCCAAGTTCCTTAATAGGGATGGCTTTCTCTTGGTTCATTAACCTACCAGCGAATTCTGGGTAAACGTGTCAACAATTAGAACAACTGTTCCACGCCCAGTTCTATAAAACGGAATCTGAGGTAACTCTGATCGATTTGGCCTATCTAAGGAAAATGCCCACCGAGTGGGCCGAAAGCTTCCTCCAACGATTTAAAACGACTAGAAGTAAATGCTTTGTACCTCTGCCGGAAAAAGAATTCATTAGAATCACTCAGAGTTGCCTGAGTTTTGACCTCAAGAAGAAATTCCAAGATAGGGAGTTCCCTGATTTATTTCAGTTGAGCGCCAACGTAATACGATATGAACGTTTGCTGAGAGAAGAAGAGCAAATGAAAAATTCTAGTAAAGGGACTTTTTATAGAGACCCAAATTTTGACATACACACGGTAGGTGACGGATATGTCGACCAGACCGAAGTATGCTTGGCCGAACTAGTAAAAGGGGACCCATATGCTTGTCCCTTGGCAGCAAAATCTGGCGCGATAATAAAAAACGAGCTTGTAGGAGAGAAAAATAAGAAGGCTAAGATATTTTCTTTCGACATTAATAAGGCCGACCTTATATTCGACAAGTTATATAAGGATAAGCAAATCAAATTGAGCGATAAGCATAAGTTGCCAAACCCTGAACAAACTAAGGGTAAAAAATACTGTAAATGGCATAATGCATGGTCCCATACGACTAAAAATTGTTTGGTTTTTCGGTACATGTTGTAGGAAGCCATCGAGTCAGAAAGGATCACACTTGAGCCTAAGAAAAAGATGGAGGTAGACGACACCCCTTACCACAACCACTTGGAGTGAATATGATGGCAACTGATTTCGCCCAGAAATTGTCAAAGTTTAAACTGGTGATTGATGATGGAATAGAAAAATGAACAGCAACGTCCCAAAGTGTTCGAACGATTCAAGCGAAAAGAATACCCAGGAGACAGGAGCGTCTTATGTGATAGGTGCAAAGGAGAAGTGGGTAAGTCTGTAGAAGGAACCAAAGTACAAGGGTTTCACGCTCATCCCAGAATTATGTCGAGTTTCCAGGCCGATAGAGGACGAGACCCTGATACACGTGGAACGCCATCTCAAGAAAGGCAGTTATGGCCAACAAATCACAGGAAAACATTAGGCCGCGGCCATGCCAATTGATGCGTGTCGCAATGCACCAAAATAATAAATAATTCCTTACTCGCTAAATATTAATTAATAATGTAGTAGTAAGAGTAAGGGTCGATCCCACGAGGAACGAAAACTAATTTTAGTTGTTCGATCAATTAAAATGGAATGGGGGGTTTTGTTGTTTGGAATTACTTGAATGAAAACTATGCATAAAAATAAACAATTAAATATGACTAAAGAAATAATATGAGAAGAAATCTTGTTCTCAGGTTCGGTTGTGCCCCCAATTAATGTTATACTTTTCCTTGTAATATGTTTCTATTCCTAATTCAATTATCAATCATAAATAATCAACAAGCTCTGATTATCTAAATTCTTCCTTATGTGTATTGATTCAAAATAAGCTCTTCGAACCAATTCTAGCCACGGACAATCCTAAACAAGCTCTTAGGATTTAATGCACGACTAGTATGAAAATCTAGAAGAATAGATTGAATTGGATCATTAATTACACAAGCTCGAATTAATCAATCCAAGTTGAATTATTACTAAACCTGCACGAGATTTATTTGCTACTAAAGTAAAGATTCAATGACAATTACGGATCAAGAATCTAAACATAGCATATTCATGAATCCAAAAATCAATAATCCAATTGGCCAAATTAAACTATTAATCAAATAAACTCAATGAACATTCAAAACATAATAATCCAACAATTGAAATAAAGGAATAAATTCACGCTACTAATTTGTAGGAAAAGAAAATAACATAATTAAATTGACACAACTTCCCCTTTGAACAAGATATGGAATTTAGCCTAGCATGATTGTGGTAGATTCTTCAAGTTGCTTCATGAATTCCATTGTTGTTGATATTCTTGCTCTTGAAAATCTCCAAAGAATGCTCTATATTTTGCTCTCAATTTTCCTCAATGTGTAACCTCTTTCACAATAATAAAAGTCTATTTTTCTTGTCATGAAATTCCCTTTTTATAGCCTCAATTTCGTGCCCTAGCTTTGGGATTAAGAAATCCAAAATTATGGAAAGAATTGAAATATGGAAATTTTTGACTAGAATAGTTACGGCCGTGACATTTCATTTACGGCCGTAAATGAGTTTTTGCTGATTTTCTTCTTTTAAAGGTTACGGCCGTAAGGATATGTCTTACGGCCGTGAAGGCGTTTCTGCTGATTTTTGCACAACGATATGAAAACGTTTACGGTCGTGACTATATGTATTACGGCCGTAACGTATTTGCACCCAAGGTCCTCAATCTTCGATTTTAAGAGCATTTTGGTCCTTTTTCCTTCTTTTCTCTTCCTTTGTGATCCTATACAATATAAAACATAAAATGCATTAATAATACTTAGATAGAATCATATTATGGCATATTCAAGGATATAAGTGTATAAAATAAACATTAATATAGCTCTTATCACCAATCAAATGTTTTGCATTCATTCCAGTACAATGTTGGGCGAGTCGTGCCCTTCAACGAAATGACAAGGACACAATAAAGGCATTTTCAGAGGAACTATGGCAAAATGATGAGGCGACGATAGGGAATGCTACCTCTAGACGTGCCAAGGATAACTCAGGAAGCTGACCAAAGTGAATTTGATAGTAACAAAGGAAACAGCACAGAGGGATCGGTGAAGAAAGCATCTGGAAGTCCCATTGGGAAATTGAAGTTCGAGAGCAGCAAAGAAGAAGGAGATGAAGAAGAACCAGAGCGAGCCACCACCATTCAGTTCGGGACATTACCCCCAGTTATGGCCAACAACTCTATACTGGCCAATGAGTTTAGGAACGAAGAGGATATAGAAGAAGAGGGTGGAGAAAATGAAGAAATAACTTGCGAATTGATATGTGAAGAGGGCCAAACGTCCCAAGAGGTAGATTATGAAGAAGAGGATGATGCCATTACAGACATTGAAGAAGAAATCGATTTGGAGGTGGAAGCTAGGAAAAGAGGGGTGTCGCGTGATGTGCTGTTAAAACAGTTGTATCAAAAGGGCGTGCGTGAAGTAGATTTATTGGGCGAGCGTTTGATTTTTATGTACTATACGGAACGTCCAAGAAGAAAATGAGAGTGCCAGGGCTGAAAAGTATGGGTCTTCTCCCAGGATACTTCCTCCTCCTACTGGATGGTTCACGGATGGAGAGTTGGGAGACCATTGTGAAGGGCAAGAAGTGTTGCAAGCCGAAGTAAAGAAAAGAATCGAAATGAAGGAGGATGGTCAGGAATTGGAGATCGATGCAGCAGAAAAGGTTAACTTTAGGAAACCTTCCACTAAACTAACCAGGCATCTGAGGCCATTATATGTGAAGGCCCAGATTAATGGAATTCCAGTGTCAAAGGTTCTTATAGACAACAGGGCCGCTATAAATACCATCCCGTCCAGAATGATGAGAAGATTTGGGAAAAAGGAGGATGATATGATCCCTACAGAAGTTATCCTCACAAGCTTCAACAGGGGGGTGACGTCGGCCAAAGGGGTGATGCCATTGGACGTTACCGTGGGGAGCACAACAAGGACCACAGTTTTCTTTGTGATAGATGGTCCTACCAGCTATAATGTACTTTTAGGGAGATATTGGATCCATGGGAGCCGGTGCATACCTTCATCGCTCCACCAATGCTTAGTATTCTGGAATGATAAAGGAGAAGCAGAAGTGATACAGGCAGATCATAGAACATTCATAGCGGAAGCGAACTCTATAGAAAGATTCATGTATGAGGGGAATTATGGGCCTGTTAGAGTAGTGCAAGAGGGAGAAGAAACTCAAGCCGTCGCGCTAAGCGAAGAACCATTCTCGGTTGACGCCCTAACAGAGATGTTCAACCAGATTAGGCCAAATATAGTGGCCCTCGAGAAGCCAGTCATTGGCATAAAAGTGATCGAGGAATCATGACAAGCAATCAGCAAAAAGGAAATGCGGCCGATATTCGGGCCTCAAAAGCAAGACCAATGGCTTTCAATGAAAAGTCTGAAGAAAACGCGAAAAAGATGAAAGAGGTAGAAGCATTGGCAACACTCAAGTGCAAGTTGGCCATTTTTGAGTTGGAACAGGATGCTGGCGGAAAGATCTACAAGGTAGATTGTTTGGAGGAAGAGTTGCTCGCAAAAATCCTAGACGATGGAGCAATAGGGGTATCCAAACAGAGGCACACTCAAACACATGACACTCTAGTAAAAGTGAACAATGGCGACAAAGGGGAAGAACGCCCGACGTTCATCAGCCAAACGCTCAGTAGAGAGGTAAGTGATGAATTGATTACTTTGTTAAAAGAATACAGAGATTGTTTTGCTTGGGAATATGAACACATGCCTGGTTTAGATAGGAATTTGGTGGAACATAGATTGCCAACTAAGCATAATTTTAAGCCACATAAGCAGCCACCTAGGCGTTTTGCCCCTAATGTATTACCTGAAGTAAAAAAGAAAATAGATCGTCTTTTAAAGGCCGGATTTATTAGGACGGCCAAGTATGTCGAATGGTTATCTAATATTGTGCCCGTGTCTAAAAATAACGGTAGCATTAGGGTGTGCATAGATTTCAAGAATCTAAATTTAGACACGCCTAAAGATGAGTATCCTACACCAACGGTAGATTCCTTGGTAGACTCAACTGCGGGGCATGTCATGTATTCTTTCATGGATGGGTATTCCGGATATAACCAAATTTACATAACTAACGAAGACGTGCATAAAACAGCCTTTAGATGTCCAGGGGCCTTGGGATGTTTTGAGTGGGTGGTCATGCCCTTCGACCTAAAAAATGTTGGGGCCACTTATCAAAGGGCAATGAATCTAATCTTTCATGACATGATTGGAGAATTTGTTGAAGTATATGTAGATGATATCGTAGTAAAGTCAATGAAGGAAAAAGACCATTTTCAACAACTAAGACGTTCATTTGAACGAATGAGGCAGTATAAGCTGAAGCTAAACCCTTTGAAATGTGCGTTTGGTGTTAATTCAGGAAACTTCCTTGGTTTTCTGGTACACCAAAGGGGGATCGAACTTGACAAAAATAAAGTTAGAGTCATTCTAGAAGCAAAACCGCCTGCCAATAAAAAGGAATTGCAAAAATTCCTAGGTCAAGTAAATTTCCTAAGGAGTTTTATTTCTATTGTGCAGGGCGAACGAAAGTTTTTTCGCCTCTCTTAAAGTTGAAAAATCAAGACGAATTTGTCTAGCGGGAAGAACACCAAAAGGCTTTCGAAAGCCTAAAGGTATACTTATTAAATCCGCATGTGCTGGTGTTACCAATACATGGGAAGCCAATGAGAGTTTATATATCGGCGAAGCAAGGATCTATAGCCAGAATGGTCGCGCAGGAAGACCAATTGGGCGAGGAAAGAGCTATTTACTATTTAAGCAGGCAGTTGACAAAGTGTGAATGTAATTATTCAGCTATAGAAAAACTGTGTCTTGCTCTATATTTCACGTGTACTAAATTAAGGGCCTATTTACGGCCTGTAACCGTGTATTTGATATCTAAGGTAAATATAGTCAAGTATTTGTTTTCTCGCCCTGTTTTACATCAGAGAATTGGCCTTTGGACATTAGCTCTTTTTGAATTTGAAATACAACACGTACCTCAAAGGGCAATTAAAAATCAAGCTTTAGCCAACTTTTTGGCTGACCATCCATGCTTGGACATGCCCAAGGAGATTAGTTTAGAAGTGGATTAGCTTGGAACGAAGCCTTGGGTTTTATATTTCAATGGATCAAAAACTTGCCAGGGCGCGGGGGTTGGTATAATTTTAATAAATCCCCTAAGAGTCTGTTACAAATATGCTCTCACCTTGGAAGGGACATTTACCAACAATCAAGCCGAGTATGAAGCATTGATCACAGGGCTAGAACTACTAGTAGAGCTGAAAGTGAAGAATATGATTATCCGGGGGGATTCCCAGATGGTAATATACCAACTAACAGGTGACTTCAAGTGCCAGAGCGATTCTGTGATAAAGCAATATGAGCTAGCCCAAGAACTTTTAGAGGAATTTGATCAAGTGGAGCTTCAATACATAAACAGGATTTACAACGATATAGCAAACGAATTAGCCCAAGTCGCTTCAGGGTATTCAAAGGTGATGAATGCAACAACAACTTGTGAGTATGGAATAATTTTGCCTGCCATACAAAGGAGGATAAAGGAAAAAAACATTCACTGTATACAAACCGGGGACGCAACGGATTGGAGCGAAGAAGTAAAGAAATTTTTGGCAGAACACGGTAGAACAAATGACAGGAAAATGAAGTTGCGCGCATTGAATTATGTCCTCGTAGATGAACAAATATACAAGAAACGCTCAGACGGGGTGCTATTAAAATGCATAAGTTTGAGTAAAGCTAAGGTCATTATGGCGGAAGTCCATGAGGGGATATGTGGGGCTCATCAAGCCAGACAAAAAATGAGATGGTTAATTATTAGGAATGGATATTTTTGGCCCAAAATGGGAGAATCGTGCATGCAATATGCAAAAAGTTGTCTAGCGTGTCAGAGGCACGGGCCAATCCAAAGGGCGCCAGCTAGGGAAATGTCGCCTATTATTAAACCTTGGCCGTTTAAAGGATGGGCCATCGATTTAATAGGTAAGATTTATCCCCCATCGTCCAAACAACACACGTTCATCATTGTGCAATGGACTTCTTTACTAAGTGGGTAGAGGCTGTCCCTTTGAAAGAGATTTGCCAAAAAAATGTCATAGAATTCATTCGTGACCACATTATTTATAGGTTCGGAGTGCCAAAAACCATAATAGTAGATCATGGAACCTCGTTGAATGGAAATCTAGTAAAGGAGTTCTTGGAGGAATTTGGCATCAAGCTAGTTAACTCTACACCTTATTATGTTCAGTCTAACGGGCAAGCAGAGTCGTCCAACAAAACCTTGAAGAGCATTGTACAAAAAATGTTGGGCGAAAATGCCAGGAATTGGTACGAATGCTTGAACAATGCCTTGTGGGCTTACAGGACGTCTCCACGAACGAGTACAGGTGTAACTCCATTTCAGCTAACTTATGGACAAGAAGCAATATTACCTATGGAGATCAACGTGCAATCAATTCAAACAAGTCTACAGAACAGCTGTGTGAAAGCGACTATGCAGAATTGATGGTTCAGAATCTTTTAGAACTGGACGAATTAAAGTTTGACGTCCTTGATAGATTGCAAGTTCAGAAGCAAAAATTGGCTAAATATTACAACAACAGAGTGATAGCCAAATTATTTAGTGTGAGCGATTTGGTCTGGAAAATCATACTCCCGTTAGAAAGTAAAAATCTCAAATATCGAAAATGGTCGCCTAATTGGGAAGGGCCGTTTAGGGTGAGCAGGGTGTTGCCCAACGGAGCTTATCATCTGGAAGATCTAGATAACACAAAACACATAAGATCCATCAACGGAAAATACTTGAAGAAATATGTTCCTTCCATATGGGAGGACGAACAAATATAGGTATGTTGTATTTTGCTGGGAAAGGCGCACTATTATCGTACAAGCAAGAAAAACAAAATGCGCCTATGACAAAAATGCTTCTTTTATTCAAAATGTTATATACATTTTACAATAAAGCCAGCGGGACCTCACTCAGCAACAATAGGGAAACTAATACTGCCTACCGACTACTACAAAATGAAGACTGCCTATCGACCATCACAGAGGACATCCCCATTACAGATCGATCTCCGTCGCCCCAACAATGGAGACATGCTTGTGAACAAGGATGACCCGCCTGGTAGGTCCTCACCCTTCCTCCATCTCAACCTTTGTGAAGCTTCCATCCTCGTCTTCTCGGATGCATCTGCTGGAAGCAATCACAACAGGTGAACGGCCTGAGAAGCACTCTCAGCAAGCCATTGGCCGATCATGGAGTGAGAGATGGTCAGCGAACCCTCCCTACAGGCAGTTCCTCTACATTTGATGACCCTGTAAAGGGATCACAAGGGAGAGAGACGCCGAAAGAAGCTTCCGCGGCCAAGAAACAATTTCTTATATCTCCCATACCGAAGGTATGTTTAGAGCAGATCTTGAGAAAGGAAAGTTAGATGGTTCGTATCCGGGAGAAATAGGAACAAAAGACCTGTCAAATATGGGGGAATATACATGATAGCAATGGAGTACAAGATCGGAAGAAAGGGATGAAAGACGTATCTGCAATCAAATCCTCTTTTTATAAAGTAAGAATCCACCTCTTTATGTGAGAAAAGGAAGGCAGAAAGTTAGAATCTGAACGGTCTATGTTGGAAAAGACGGAAAAAGATTGGAATGCTGAGAGTTTCTAGAAAAAGGGACACATTGAAATGATTAATATGGCCTGAAATTAATGGATAAACATTAATTCCTCCATATTGGGGGTAATTGTTGACGTCCAAAAATACCCAAAAGTACAAGAGGCTTAAATCTTGGTCCAAACCAAAAGAGGCACAATGTTAAAGACTCATTATAGGCAAAAAGTTGGACGACTAGGCGATTGTGCGGCAACTATGATATTTGGGCGACAGGGCGAGCGATGAAGCCGTTGGGCGACTGAGCAAGCGGAAGTAAGTTCTGACACTTGTCTTATGAGCACATGGCCAGTTGTTAACGAAGATGGCAGTTGATGTGTTGAATCGTGGAAGTTACTTAAAGCAACGTGGCAAGTGGACGTTACAAGGACGTGGGCAACAGTTATGCAACGTGAAGGAAACAAGTTAATCCATGCAAGTGTTACAAAACAAGGCGGCAAATCAAAGATTCAAATATTGGCAGCAGTTGAAGGAAGTTCATACATTTGTATATATTGTAAAAACTAAGTCATTTAGAATGACCAATCAATCAAATCTCAACAAGAGAATATGTAATCTTTACTTTTATCGTCAAACTCCTAGTGTAATTTGTGTGCTTACGCCCCTAGGAGTCGTTTTGTCTTCACCGTAATCTTCATCAATATAACACCCCTCGTTAGGACTTTGTCTCGAGAGGTTTGTTCCTTACACATTCGTCTGATCCCTCTTTTGGTAATTGTTAGCGACGTGACCTCCACGCGAAATAGGTAGATAATGCTTGACTGAATGTGGATGATCTGTGGTATCATAAACTCACCTACAAGTATGTTTCATTCGTCATCATCAGTTGGGTCATTCACTTGTATCACTAGGTTTTTATGTGCGTTGACCATTTCTTGTTGGTTTTTATTTTTCTGCTCTTTTGTTTCTCTTTGTCTACGATGAAATGTACGTTCAATTTTAGGATCAGCTTATATGAGATCAACGTATCTCGAACTTCGCATACAAAGGTCTGAGGATAAATAATAAAAATAATGAATGAATTGATATAAGATAAATAAATAAAGTTCGAATTAGTGCTAGGTAACTTTATAAAAAAAAAAAAAATCGAAAAAGGCGCTAAAAATATGTTGTGTTTTTTCTACTACAAGTGTATGAATTGCATAAGTACTAAAATGGATTATGAGTTCATGTATGTTTCCCACGATGATTGTGATAAATTATTTTCTAAGTGCCTAGCTTTAATCGAAACACGTAATTTTCATTTTGATAGTTGTGGAATAAAATTAAGCTAAGTCATTAAGATAACTATGAATGAAATTTTAACTAATTGCAAATTGTTTTGAATGATTAGTTTGATTAAATACGTGAATGTAGTGCTAAGATCTACAATCCACTCTTATTCTATCTTTCCAAGTCAAGGTTATTTGATTGACCACAATTTCTCGATAATGAAGATCAATGTTCCTAATTTGTCTAAGACCATCTCTCAAATGGAATTACACTTATTCCTATATGTGACACACATATATCTTTACAATGAATACGAACATATAAAAAAATATTAATGAGTTTATGAACACTTGGAGATCACATTAAGTATAGAAGTAAATTTTATCCCCTATTGGTCTTTATGACAATTAATATATGTCTAACTAATTTTTTTCAGTCTTTTGAATCTAAAAACAAACCACAACATATCAACCAACTACTGCGCACATAATTGTAGATGCAAGAACGAATAATATTAATTACTCAAAATCGACCAATTGTAAACCAGAGTAAAAAATTAACAATCTAAAATAAAAGAAAATAAAAATTCATCATGATCCTTGCACAATTCAGTATTTAGCCTAGCATCATAATTTGAATAAAACAACAAGAATTGTTTGATTTCATCACTCGAAAATAGGAATTCGACTTCTTTGTTTGATGAAATCTTGATGGAAATCTTGAGGTTTTCTTCTTTAATCCCGAAGTAGGCTTCTTGATGATAAAAATCTCTTCTTATTTCATACCTATGGTATTTATATTAGGTCAGGAAACTAGAGTCAAGCCCCCAAGTAGAGATTTGTGTTGCCAAAGGAAAAATGGGATTTGGGTCACGTTTATAAAGCCCTCTGATCACTTGGGCATCGCCTCGCTACTTTTGCCTATAAGTTCGCCCTTGGACAATCACTTGTTATAATCAAAGTGATCGCTTGGCGACTTTTAGAAACTCCATTTTGGTATTGCATATAAAAACAATACTTCATCTTTTGATTGATGCAATTTAACTTGTAGATTTTTTATTTTCTTCAACTTAGCTCCTGGTTCGTCTCGATTTGCTCCAATTCATCCAATGCCTCCACTTCAGGTCGATAGCTGGAAAAAAAAATATACAATTTTCAACAAATTAAGTAGAAAATTTGTAAAACATAAATCAATTGCTTAGTTTTAGAATCCAAGTAAATTTACTCCTATTCATCAAATGCCTCCACTCCGGATTGATAACTGAAACAAATACAATTTGCAATGAATTAATTAGAAAAATTGTAAAACAGCAAATCAATTACTTAATTTTAGAGCATAAACAAGTGCACAAAATGCACTTATCAATGCACGTGTTTTATCTATTAAAAATACGTACGTTTGAGACAATGTTAATGGGTCTGCGACGACGAATCAACAAACAAAATACGGTAAGTGTTTGTAATCAAAATGCATGAACAGAGCAAACCACGTAATTAACTTAAATTCCAAACTATGAAACTTAAGAAGTATACCAGGAGCACTTCTGAGATTTACTAAGCTATGAATATTTTATTTACCACAATTATTGTGTAATGGAAAGCAATTACGAGTCTGCAAATGTAGTGACATTCCAATTCAGACTTTTGAATTTGAACGGCAATCTCACAACTTGTCACACGAAATTGGCTGAATTTCTTGTTTATGAGCAAGAATAATTTACCCGGACGGTATTTAAGTGGAAATTACACCCACCCCTACTTTATAAAAATCAAATTCATAAATAAGATCAAACTTGTATTATTTCAAAATTTAGGTTTTAATTAATATTTTAATTAATTAAAAATTTTATATATTAATATTCTATAATTAAATTAATTACCCAATTCTACCTCTATTTCACACAATTTCAAACCCTAACCCAATCATTTCTATATTAAACAATACATCTCCCTCCGCCACCTGCTTATCAGACTCCGCTGCACCCATTTCCCTTCCCCGCCGCGGACTCCACCCCGTCGGAGTCCCATCATCACAAGACCCCCGTTGGCAGCGATGATATCAAGGTAAGAGCTGCTCCTGCAACACGCTCAAGAATATAATATATATATAAATAATACTCAAACCCAAATAGTATTCAGATCCGCCTCTTCCTCTCAAACCTCTCAAACCCTAACAGTCTACAAATCCTTTGTTCTTTCTCCCAAACCACACTGTCGGAAGCAGCACCACCACCACCACCACTGCACGCGGCCACAACAGGTCGTTCGAGGCTAATAGCGGTAACACGACGATGTCTAAATTCCCATCTCTCGATGAATACAATCATCGGCTTGTCCTAACTCCGTTCTGCCTCTACACACTGACCATTTCAAGGTAAGCAGCGGGGCCGCTATCAGCACCGTTGCTTGCATCTATTCCATCAAGCAGCGGTAGATTAGCGACGTTATTGCATCAGGTAAACAAAATATCAGCCACGAAATTTTGTGGAGGTGAGAGGTGCGAGATCAGGCGCTAGCCACTGTCACTTGCAAACCTTTGCCTCTGTTGTACAGAGGCGAATTTTCTTTATTTATCTCGATGAATCTAAAGAGATCAGAATTTCTCTAATGGGTTTGGTGGATCTGCTAAAACTTGTTGTAGATCAGATGTTGGTGTGCGATGGATGTGGTGATGATATTGGTGTTTGGTGAGTTGGTGATTGTGATTGTGGTCGGTGATTGAGGCAGTGGTATGTGACCTAGGTTGGGGATGTCGGTGGTTCATGTGTGAAATATTGATGAGCTGTAACTTAGAAATCAAGTAAATGTGACCCAATAATTTGATAATTTGATAACTGTGACTTAAAAATCGTGATTTAAAAAAATCTGTGACCTAATATTGATGAATTGTGACTTGGAAATCAAGCAATTGTGACCTACTAATTTGATAAATGTGACTTCAAAAATAGTGAATTAATAAATTGTGACTTAAAAATATGTTTGATTCTATTAATTTGACATTTTGTGACCTTGAAACTAGTTGATGATTTAAAAAATTCGTTATTGTGACCTAAAAATAAGTTCAATTTGTGATCTAATATTTTGATAATTTGTGACCTTGAAATCATACGTGACCTAAAACTTTGTCTTTTGTGACTTGAAATATATAGTATTGTGACTTGAATATATATAATGAAAAAAACATTTTAATTATTTAATTTAATTAATTACTTTTAATCATAACCTTATTTTTGAATTAATACAAGTTTCACCTTAATTTTGAAATTGACATTTATAATCACCTTATTTATGTATTTTTCCCGGTATTTAATTTACAGTCAAACTTACTTTGTTAGATTGTGGTGGTCCGCTGAATTCGTAAATCTTTATAATTTTATTTTATTATCTTCTTAATTTCTCGATCTTAATTGTTAATTGTTGTACTTACTGTCTTGTTTTCTATCAACTACCCAGAAGTATAATTAATTTTATTCAAATTAGATTACAATTTTATAAAATCACGCAATTCATGTGGACTTGACCTCCTATTAATTAATTTATGCTACACAGATTCATGCACTTTCGAGTACAACAAATCTAATACCAAAAGTAACCTTTAGAAGAGATTTCCGAAGTTTCTGAAAATAGAGAGAAACATTTTAATTGTTAAAAATTAATGTAATTTTCTCTTTATAAATGTTCTGATGTCAAAAACAGATTATTTTTTTTCTTTATTATTATTATTATTATTTTGAAAAAAATGCACCTTAATTTATTTTTGAAGTACTTGGAAGTATTTTTATGTACTGTAAAACCTCTGTGATCTTATAAATCTTAAAAGGAAAAACTGTATATACAAATAGCTTATAAACACTCATTTCCATCAAACAATGAAATTATAAACAAATAGCTCGAGGTTTTCTATTTAACACTGCAAACTTTTAACAAAAAAGGTAAACAAATTAGCAGAGTTCTCTAGGAGGCATGCCTTTCACCATAATCTCCTTATAATTTGGAAGTCAAGGTCAAACTTTAATTTTAACCAATGCATTTCGTAGAACCCACAACTACTACCCACTTATCCACAACTTAGTTCCATCAAAAATTGTAATAAAACCCAAACAAACACCCTCTCTTTCCAAATCCACAAGAGGAAAAAAGAAGAATAAAAGTCCAGTAGTTTATGTGAAAATGAAGAACAAGTGCTGAGCTAATACATCTAATACACTTGACTGTATATCATTACACAACTAAAGGAGGAAACATACTTTTCAATTCAAGATTCTGTCTTAACACTTCGCTCCAGGTACGCCTGCAGGTGAGAATAAAAGTTGGGTAAATCATTGCAAATTATCGGAGACGTGAATAAAATGACGAATAATCACTATATTCACGGAGAAATGAGACGTATATCAAATTATGGTATGAATGTGAGTATGAAGTATAGAAAAAATTGAAATATATAATCCTCAAATAGTATAAAGTACAGATAAGAATCGAAAATATGTATATTCTCAAAGAGGACAGAAATTTTCCTATATTGAGAGCAACAGAGTGAGAAGAAAGGAAGGGTCTTAGCCCACAGGGCACATCTCCTAGTGAAAAAGGGGAGGGTTGATAAGGCTCAGCATAGCAGTGTGCAGAATTCAAATCCTGAAATATTGGATTTGTGTCTTGTCGTTAGCGGGAGTTATCCAAACTTTGGGCTTACCACCAAGTCCTCCACTCTGACTTTGGGAGGCATAACCTGCAATTAATCTCCTCAACCAATGGCTCAGGGTAGGGTCGGTTGGGGCCCTCAAGGTGTGGGCTACACCTTTTTTTTTTAAAGGAAGGGTCTTAGCATTGCAAACAATTGGACACAAACAAAAAGTAGATAGGGACATGTATCAAATTTCAATGACTGTAATATGAAGTGTAGATAAGCAACGAAAATATGCACACTCCAAAGAAAGACAATTTTCTTTCATTGAAACCAATGCAGACAGCAGAGTGAAATAGAACATGGTCTAAGCATTGGGAACTATCTAGAGAGAGAAAATGATGGACGACCAGTATATTTCTGGAATAGCAAGATGGGCATCGCATTAAACTACGAGTGTGGATAACTCCCCAACCCTGACCCCACCTCTTCCCCTTCTTCCCACGATCAAGAATGTGCAAATCTGCCAGCAACAAAATTATAAGGAAGTTGTTTGATTGTACTGTCTCTGTCTCTTATTTCAAGAGACTCTGAGGAGCAGAAAGAAGCAATCAATATGCTCAAGCACAATATCCAGACCAACCAGCCATCAAAAAGTTCTGGACTCAACAATGAACCTCATTAACTAATGGAGAGTAAAAATTAAGGACTAACCTGTACGAGTTTGGTAATTTTAGGTTTAGAAACAGTCAAGTATTGTTCTACTTTATTTTGTGTCTTCGGAATATGATCGCCTTGAATTGTACTGGTCACTTTGTCAACAACCTTTTTCACAATGGTTTTGTGAACTTCCCGACTCATCTGACCTTCCTTCCATGTAGGCTTTAATATCTCCTTAACAAACTCAACAAGAGCATTCTTGAACAATCGCATTCCCTTGTCATCCTTCATAGCACTGCCTTGCTCAACTATCCCGTGGCCATCCAGATTTTCGGAATGTTTATTTTCTTGCCCACCTTTGCTTTCCTCAACTGTTTGACAGCCTCCATTGACTTCAGAGTTAGAAATTATTTCCTGTTCTGTTGCTTTTGGACTATCATGATGCTTCACAGTTGAACTGCCAAATACAGGGTCAATAGTAGATAGTGGCAAGGACAGTTCCACGTGCATTTGATTTTTCTGTTCTGCAGAATGGGACACAGTTGCAGAGGCTAGATTATGGTTATTCTCAATATCTACCTTGCCATTTCTAATTCCATCCAACAGATCAAGAGAACTCGTAACTGGATTTGAATTCATTGTGTAGACGAGGGGGACAAAATGTGCAGTACCAGAATAAGAAGGCAGCCTCCCCATTGAACTGGAGGTGTTTAACCCTGCAAATACTCGAGGCTGCTGTTCATTCACAAATCTCTGAGCCATAAATGCAGAAGAGTGTACTACTGAAGCACCCTGTTCGCCAGGTGTACCAACTGGTGATTTTGTCATTTGAGCAGCCGGCTCGGTGGTTACAGCATCAGAAATAAATTGAGGAGCCTGGAGTTCTGACATCTCTGACATTTTAACAGCACTCTGAAGGTCCTGCATCTGACTTTGCAATGTAGAAGGAGAGATTTTATGTTGCTGAGGACCATTCAAGTGGGTGAGCACATGTTCTCTATCAGTTCCGTTTGAGAGCAAGGAATGTTGAGGAACCAAGCTCTCAACATTTTGACTGAAGATGTGTCCAGGAAAAAGAACTGGGTGTTTGGCATTTCCGGAACCATTTACTTCATCGAAAGCATCAGACCCAAACAAATTCACAACATTATCCTCTACCGGTCTCAGGTGCTGCTGCTGAATATGTGAATCAGAAAAGAAGTCCTGTTGCGAGGTTTTTACAGATAGACCGTGGTCCTCATTTATTGTATTTTGTCCATAAACATTAGAAATTCCATCCTCATTTCGCAACTGTGAATCATGGACAATGTGTTCTTGTTTGTCAGATTTATCCATAGATTCGGTAATGTCCATGTCCACATCATAACTGCCACTTCCCCCAAGAAGAGAAAGTTGTTGCTCTCTGTCCAAATAATTCTCATTCAGTTTTGAGATTCCCCAAGTTCTCTCGTTTTCCGAACTATGGTCCAATCCATTGTCAGTCCTTCCTATAGCGATTTCACCAACTATTTTCTTGTTAGCAACAATGGTTTCAGTCCACCCACTGGACTTCACAGTGTCTGATACTTTGACTGTATCATCCCAACTCGGACTATTCCACCATTTATTCTTATCATCCAAACTGAAGCTGTCTGTATCTTCACCTGGCCTGCCTTCAAGATTGTTCAGCTTCGGAACCTCATGAGAGAACCAGCAATTATCCCGATGGCACTTGCCTTCTGCAAAAAACTTGCAAGGGGGTTTCACATTTTTGTTTGCATGTTGGTCAATGTCTTCTTTACCAAAGGATGCATTTCTAGTACCTTTTCCGTGACTTTCACCAGAAGCTTCGTGATGAGAAAATCTGCATGTCTCTCCCCAACGACACTTACCCTTCATAAAGTCTCTGCAAGGAACTGTGTTTCTACTTTGGTTTCTGAACTGCTCATTTTCTTCATAATAAGGATCGTTAACATCATTTCGGGGTTGGGGCCCAGGACCTCTATCGTTTGAATGACCTGAAATATGGCCAATCTCTGGTCTATTTCTCCAATTTTCTTCTCTGTCATCTTCGACACGGTTCGTATCACTTCTGCTGATATTATCAGGATGGAAAAATCTACACTGACTGCCTCTCTTGCACCTTCCTGTGGCAAAATCTCTGCAGGTTCGAGATAATTTTTCGTGCCTACTTCTTCCATCACTCCATCTACCAGATTGTCTATGATCACGTATAGGGGTACGACTTCTTGTCTGATCTCTTGCACTGCCATCACTTCTGCTTCTGCTCCTGCTCCTCCTCCTCCCTCTCCCACTGTCCCTTGCCTTATCCCTGCTCCGACTCCTGTCTCTCCTCCTGCTCCTGCTCCTGCTCTTACTCCTACTCCTGCTTCGACTTCTACCGCTTTTGTACCTAACATCAAATGATAAACAAGTTATAAGATCACAAGTTCTATATATGTGTGTGTTTGTGTGTGTGTGTGCATGCATACAGTGTCAGTTCTTCGGTAGCTGGAACTAGAATAATAGAAATTCAAACTGCATTTTTAGTGTAAAGTGTGACAGAGCTGAAATTGTTTGCACACTACTCTTCAAAGAAGCGTCACACCAATATGGCACTCAAACTTCCAACTTCGGCAGTGAATAAACAAAAATACAATCACTGACCTGCCAGAGCTGCTCCAATCATATTCGGGAGTGTGATCACGCTTACGCCATTCTGCTCCACCAAAACCAGGAGACAAATGTTTGCTATAGCTTTTTCCCCTGCCTGTTTCCTTCGCTTCAGCATTATATTGTCTATTTTCGTAGAAACTGTGAACTATTGGGGCAACAGTATTTCCCTCTAGAGATTCCCAATTTGGCCACCCAGAATGGTCTCTGGACTTTGGTGCACTAGCGTTTCCCGATGCAGAAAATTCATGGCGGCGCCTACTATCAAAACTTGAATGGTTATCCTTCCCAGTTGAAGAATTGAATTCACTAATTCCAGAAAGATGTTTAGTCTCATCTTCAATATCCCACAATGATTTGCGTTTTCTACTTTCACCCATTACATAGCCTCACAAAGAAATGCCTGCAATATCTATCCTCGCTTATGCAGCACAATCTGTCAAAAATGAGCAATGGATAGGAATTAGAAAACAAGAAAATAATAATACTTAAATCATACATTTTTTTTAATTATTCCCTCGTGCAAATGTGATCTCGTAGGATGAGGTGCTTTGATGTTAATCTACAAGTATCATCAAATAGAATGACACAAAACTAATAGTTCAACCAACAAAAATGGCACCAATTATGTTAGCTTTTTCCAATTCCAAGATAATAAAAAGAAGGAATGAGTATGCTATAAACACCACTGATAATATGATCAGATGGATTAGAGACTGCTAAAATGATACAGGCTAGGATAAGCTTGAAAGAAAATACAAAATAATGCACCACCCAAGGAGGAATCTAACAAGGGTACATGGTCAGAGCTCACCATTCGAGGGAATCCAACAAAGACGTGTAGAATTTTCAAAAAGAAGTAAAATGCAGATCTCAAATAAAAATAGACGTAATTATTCAAACTCGGTCTAGTCTCAAAAGCTTACAAAATGGAGGTTTATATAGTTGAGCATCGGAACAACCTTCAAGCATAGGCAATTCGATAAACATTTTCCTACCATTGAGAATTAATGTAAATCAAATGGATTCTAAGTGAAAAATGGACGAGGATTTCAAGCATGTGTATTACAAAACATTGATACCTCTTAGGAACTCTCCCACAATAGAAAGGAAGGAACTTCTATCATCCCCAAGTAGACTAGCCAGTAGCCAGCATAAACTTTTGGAGAAACGGATGTAACTTTATTTACGTAGAGAAGTCCAAACTGAGATCCTTACTATTTGTGGATATCCTAACTCAACAGGCTTTGGATGACATAAAACTTTCTGGCATGTATATGCTTCACTATCAAAATTAATTGAATCCAAAATCTGATTTTTACCAATGTTTAGAAAATCGGAAACCGATTTGAACCGGAAAACACAACAAGTTAAAGGTCAAAAAGTCCGACCGGGTCGGACCGAATCGGTTTCAGTTAAAAAATTAAAATTATTCCAAAAATCACTAATTTTTCTAAAAATACAATTTATTTTGCATATAAACCAATATTTACTCATTTAGAGCCTGTTTGCTAATGGTAAAAATTTTACCTCAAATTTTCAAACTCAATCTCAACCATGTCCACCATTTTTTACTTTTCAAACTTTTTTAAATCACACATCCATCAAAAACCAAAAAGAATCACAAAAATCAAAACTTTTCACATTATCAAGCAGGCTCTTAAAAAATAAAATCATTCATAAAAATACTACATAAAATAATTTCAACAAAAAAGGAAAAAGGAAAAAAGGAGGAAAGCTAGGTTTAAAACCCGAACTTGTTCCGGTTTTCCCGGTTGAACCAGGTATAACCCCAATTTCCAATCCAAGTTTTTAACACCCGATTTTTAGTGCAAATCGGACCAATTTTTTGATCGGTTCCTGATTTTTCCGGTTGAACATGCCAGTTTGATCCGATTTTCTAAACACTGATTCTTACAAGACCTTGGAAAACTAAAAGAAAGTAAAGGTTCACTTCCGTTTCTTCAAAATTGGTAAATAATGGCACTCATATGTCAATAACGTCCAATCGAAAAAGACACTTCCTCAACTCAAAGTCGACATTTTCCACCTCGGTGAAGAGAAAGGTCATCAACCATAAATGGGATGAGATCCATTTTGAACACATTTTAGCCAATATGTTGAAGAAAGTAAAAGGGCCTATCAGCTTTTCCCTCAACATATTTCCGTTGGGAAAATCATTTCTTTAGAAGAAAGATGAGTCCATTAAATCACCTTCATTTAATTTAACAGTTCTTTTATGCTGGTTGGCAATCTTCACGTACTTCTCATTTTGCTTAAGAATATTTGAACTTGTTCGTGCAAGTTCTTAATGATTATAGCTCTTACTTTAGCATTTCTACCGTAATAATTAAAATAGGATGTGGAGCCAAGTCCAATGGATTCATTGGATTTTGGGCACAAACGATATCCCAATCTTGTAATTTGCCTAGTAAACTTGTTATAAGCAATTTTGATTGAGCCAAAATGAGATCCAAATTCGTATAATATTTTCATATGTAATTTCTTATAGAGATTTTTCCCCAAAGAATGCCACAAGTGACTTAAAAGTTTTAATCTTCCATGGAGTTTCTGAAGTCTATCAAAAATATAAATAAAAAGCAATAAGAGACGTGATTATGCATTTATTGAAAGCCAGGATACAATCTTAACTCCTACTTGTCTTGGACAAGCCAACAACAAACCCAAATTAAAATAAATATCTGCTTTGATTTCTATGGCATCAATTTTACAAGTATTCATATAAACTATCAATTCAAATGACTACCTGTATCACCTACTCCATTGAAATTATTCATCTAGTGTTCTTTCACCAAGAAGGTTAAGCAGTACTCTAATTAACAATTTTCTATTCGACTTCAATCTTAAACAGAAATTTCTAGCATAAAAACATTTGGAATCCATAGCACTTATATAATTAAGTATGAAAGGTCACCAATGCAGTTGCTTTGCCTTGTCAAATCCCTTCGTAAACAAACCCAGACCCAGAGACATTACCACCACCTGATACATTCCATATAAAATGTATTGTGTACACTTCAGTCCCAAAACACCATTCTGACCATGGAAATGAGCTTACAAAAGCATCCTATAAAAAAAATATTTTTATTGCATTCATCTATCAAGTGAAAACATTAAATAAAAGCTAAGCAGTCACTCCCCTCAATTCACCGTGGTGTGACATTTTAATAGTACAACCAAGCAAATATCCTCCAGGTGACTGAATTCCCCCAACCCCAAAGCTTTATGTTCAGCGACCAAGGCAATGAGTATCCATAATGGGACGTCATTTAAGTATTGGTCATTGGATTGCACATATTAAGTTCTGAACTGAAGGAACAAACTTGTTAAAGCATGATCTTCCATTTACAAAATCATTGAAACATATTTTGTCAGACTTGGCCTCTGTGAACTCATTAACTGCCAAGTAAGAAAGTCCATTAGCTTGTCAATCTCCACAAGCAGAATGGTTTCACAACATGTATGCCCTCCAAATAGCAAAAGTTGACTGCTGGCCAAAACCCAGGATCCAGAATGATGTTTGAACATATGCGTATATTCATTGACTTGCCACCTTGAAAAGGTGTGAATATGGTATCGTGCTATTGGGCATGATATGAAGTGCAATAACAATGATGTTAGTTTGTAAAGTGTTGTAGATGATGCCACTTGACTTAAAGAAGATGCCACATGGCCAAGAATATCAGCCATCTACACGTAAAAATCAAAAAGGAAAGTGGGATCAAAAGACTAACAGTTACGATTAAGTTCTAGCCAAACTTTTAGATCTAAAATAGTTCCTAGAAAATTCTAATATACGTTGAAAGTTAGATAAACATATCCCATTTATTTAGCTCATATATCAATCAACCTAACCACCCTAATCTATACCTTCCAATTGTGTATTGCAGCAGCAAAACACTCTTAGCTACTAAAATTGCACAAAAAAAAGTTCATGAAATGGTGGTCCAAAAGAGACAAACAGCCCGATCAAGCAGTATTACAAGCTTCAATAGTGCTTCAATGAAGATGAAACTGAATATCATAAGTTCAATTCACTGATTATTTTCAAATATAATGAGTTAGTAACTTTCCACTAACTAGGCAAAATGATCTTTTAGGTGGAAAGCATGCAATTCTATTTTACATGGTAATGCTCTTGAATCTAGGTTGCACCAACACGATGCCAAATCCAACTTGCCGGTGTCTGACACGTATTGGACATTGTCGCCGGACACACTTTGACAAGTATCGAAGCTACCACCTTATGCATCAATATGAAAAAGGAGAAACGCGCATCAACGATCTGTGTCCGTGTCGTGTGTTCTAATTTTTTTAAAATATCATGTGTGAAGGTGTCATGTCGTGTCCGTTTCGCATAACGGTGTCCTTGCAACCTAGTCTTGAAACATGGAGAGCAGTCACCTCACATTCCCAATGTGAAAAAGAAACTTCACGAGATCTTGAATGTATGAGTGAGCTAGAAATGCTGAATATATCCCTCCAATAACCAAAGAACTATGGAAATGTTTGGAAGTATTAACCTTGGGAAAGATTTTTTGATAAATCATAAAAATCCATCTGAGGCAATACTTCAAATGCAAATAAAAAAAGAAAGAAAGAAATAATAAGTTACCCAATAACTAATTGAAACCCTTCAGAATCTCATCAACACTATTGCTAGCATAACATGACTATATCAGTTTAGTTCTATATTACGTGGAAGAATCCTGTAAGTTCACCCATGTAAAATAGATTGACTTTACATTCCAATTATCATCCCAATTAACATTATGGCTACATCATTTATATAATAAGCGGTCCTCTCTGTTTCAAGTACAAAAAGAATTCTAAGTCCAACGAAAGAGGTTTCATTACCTAATTAACTTGAATCACAAAAACTAGACCAAAAGATCATATACTGCATGTCTTTCATCAGCTAACCCAAAGCCTAGAATCATTTATATCCGCATTTTATAATATTTCAAATCACCACCCAAAGCCTAGAATAATAGCTTCATATCATTTCAGACACCAAGTATTGCTCACAAGCCTCACAAAAATCTAGAATCATCATTCCAGATCTACATCTAATTTCCTACTACTATGATTTCAGCAACTTAGAATTAGGTCCTCTCAATCAGAATTTGTAAAGTACTCTGAATTATAAGACCAATAAAAACACCAACCTTTGATGCGCATTAATAGCTGAGAACTTTGTGACCATTCAAACTTGAATCAATTACAGAAAGTTTGCGACTTGCTATATAACAAAAGTAGTTGTTAGCTAAACGTTGACAATTAACCCAAAACTGATGTAACTCCTACTTACATTCAGAACCAGAAATCATATCAAGTTAACATGCATTTACAAAATTATTAATTACGCAACTTTCACCAATTCTCGAGTAGAATTGGGCATCTCTTCACACTTCCAGCAAAAAAACATAAAAAACAAAAACAAAACAAAAGAATTATAATTTCAAAGATATACTATATAATTCATATTTATTTTAATTAAAAGAACCAATAACTACAGGTACTAAAATACAAAATTAAAGAAACATAAATAAAAATTGCAGAAACCCTAAACAGGACAAGAAATTAAGTGAAAAAAGATTACCTCTATCTGAGTGCGCCACACGCGTAATCGCAGATAGAGAGAGGTTATACAGAAGAATTGACTGAGCGAAAGTCTGGGCGTGAGTGGATGGAGTGGGGTGGGGTGGGGTGGGGGTGGGCGTGGGGTGGGGTGTAGTGAGAAGAACCACTCGACGTCGTGATGTATTGAAGAAGTGGCTTTATTACATGAATGAATATAATGTTGTTATTATTACACATCCAGGTGGCATGTGAGGTTACTATATATCTCATAAAATATATGATTAGGCTCTGTTTTTAAAATTTTTTATTTTGAAAAATATTTTTTTAAGTAAAATATATAATTGAAAAGAGAACAAGAAAAGTATATGTGGTTAAAATGTGATTGAAGAAATGTTTACCAAATAGAGACTAAAATTTTGTTGATCCATTCTATTTGAAAATTAAAAAATAGTTTGTAAGAATTTTTTGACAACTGAAATTGTTGACTTTTCAAAAAAAAATATTATCATGTATTCATTTATAAACAAAAAGAAGTTTTGCATGAATGACACAAAATACATCATACACAAAAATTTGTTAACTTAAATGTGCTCAAATGACTAATTTTGATCATGAAATATCTACTTTGCTCCTAACATCACTAGATGCCAACATTTATAATAGTTATGTTGAATCAACAAGTGATTGATGTTATCTACATTAAATCTTGTAGAAAACCAATGGACAAAAGCTTTAGACAATGGATTAAAACTTTAGACAAAAACATTAATTCTTATAAATAAATAGAAAAATGGAATAATATATTTTTTGTATTTCATTTGAATAATAAATCTCTTGCACTCAAGATTTTTTACCCCATCTCCATTATCACTTGAAGAAGATAGAATTTGAAGCTTGAAATTTCATTTTGAAGGTAAGCATTTTAATTTTGTTATAATATAGGATATGGGGTATTAAATATCTTGAATTTTTTTTCAATGATTCATCTTTCAAACTTATTGAGATCTTGAAAAACATAGATTTAGACTAGGATGACAACCTACATGTCCCCATAAATGCATAAAGATCCTTCATTGTTGTGATTTTCTTTATGTCATAAAGTATTGTGGTTGAGCATTGATGAAAGACATTGGTTGTTGATGAAAAATTTGAGAAGAACCTTAGTTTTTTAAACCCAATCGCCTAGTAATAACTATTATTTTTGACGAGTCATCTGTTGATCTTGACAGTTTTGAAACGTCGAGTCCGACAATTGAAGTGTCGAATATCCCAGTACACCAACAATATTATGAACAAGCGACTGCGACATTATCTACTTTCGTTATCAATTCTATCATATCAAATGTTTGAATTGTTAATGTACATATACCATTGTTTGAAGAATGAGTGGTTTTGCGATTTATTATCTCATATGATGGAGACTTCGTGAACGTAGATGACGAATGGAAGTGGGGAGGAAACAAAATTACGTCTACTGTAGTTGATGAGATTCGAAGTGCGGAAGAAACGCCGGAAAGTTCCGAACTCAGGTTGTGGTTGGACGGATGAATCATGACCCGATATTCACGACGCGATGGCTAGACGATGCGGAATAAAGAACCACGACTTTCGAAACGCCACAAGGATTTGCCCAATCTCCTTGATAAGTCTCTGATTTTCAACGCCACAAATACTCTCGCGAATATTTGATAAGTTCTGGATGAACGCCACAAGATAATCAATCTTGATAAGTTTGGGTTTGTAATGTGAATCCACACATTAAACAATTGAAAAACATTCAATCTATTTTTATTCAATCATCAAAGTCTTAATTTACAATGAATCAAAAAGGCGTATAACAAAGCAAAATAAAACCCTAATCGCTAATTTACTAAAAATAGAATTCTAACTAACCTAAAATAGCTAAAATAGGAAAAGGAAATAAAATATACGAAAATCTGGAAAAAATCTGATCCGTTAATCCGTTACGGCCGTAAAGATGACACTTACGGCCGTAAGTGTGTTTCTGGTTAAGGTTACGGCCGTGACACTTATACTTACGGCCGTAAATTGAAAATCTTGAAATTCTGCATTTAACCCGAGGGGAGGTTACGGTCGTGACTTATGTTGGTTACGGCCGTGACAACCCTTCTGCATAATTTTCGGTTCTTTTTGACACGGTTTTGATCTTCAAAGCTCGTCGAACTTGCTGAATTCTTGTTTTGGCTTGAATATTTATATTTTCCCGTCAAGCCTGCTATGACTCCGATTGTCGAGGGTCCTGGATCACATCATACCCTCCTTCTTTAGGATGATTCGTCCCGAATCATAGCTTTGTTCCTGTTGTTTCACTTCACCTCCTGGATCAAACGGAAAATTTCTACTTCCATACCATGAGTTCAATAAATTAGAATCATTTGATTGACAAACATGGAAGAGATGGAGCTTGAACTTCCTTTGCCATTTGCGGTGTGGTTGAAGCTTCCAAACATAATTAACCTGCAACAAGGATTTAAACAAAATGGGGAGGGACATGTTAGCTTCATGAGGTACAAGGTATGGATCCTTGTATTCATGAATTATCACCGTCAATTCCTCTTTTGGAACCACGAGGCCCTTCTCTTCACCTCGTTCTTCCTTTGCAAGTTCTCGTTTATTCCCCTCTACTTCTTTTCTCTCAAGCACCTCTTTAATTTTTTTACTTTCAAATTCAACCACATCTTCTAGCTCCACATTCGTATCACCATGTTCGCACACTACTTCATCACTATCCAAATGTGGATCTACCAATTCAAAGCTCAAAATTTGAACTTCTACCCCAACTTCTAATTCCTCATCAAATTTTGGAGTTTGTTCACCTAACTCCACATTTTCAACTCCTACCACAAAGTTCGGGGTCTCTTCAACTAATTCATGCCTCAAGCCTCCCTCCTTCTTTTCAACTTTCATATCCCGAGGCTCAACATAATTTTCACTCTCTTCTAACCATCTAATTACCGCCTTTCGTTTCTCCTCCTTCCTTTGTAATTTAGCCAAATATTTTATTTCTGCCTCCCGTTCACACCCCAATCTTTCCTCATAAATTTCTTTTTGAATTTTCAAAATTGCTTTTGGATCAATCTCAGCTCCTCTCTTAACCCCGATTCCATCCCTAGGTTTAGGATCACGCCTATAATCACTACGATTTGCTTGAGATCGCCCCTTTTTCAATTTCCCTTCCCTTTCATCTAATTTATCCAACCTAACCAAAGCTTCATTCAAAAATCTCCACATACGATCTTTGGCGTTTTCATGGGAATTGGACATTGTGAAATTTTTTTGTGGAAGGACACAGAAAAAGAATAATGAAAACAAAGGATCAAGAAATTCAAGAAAGTGGTTCTTAAATGGACTTTTTTTTTTTTTTTTTTTTTTTTTTTAGGATTAATTTTCGGAATAAATAAAATAATAAAAAAAATAATTTTTTTTTATAAATCCGAAAATTCGACAACGAACACGACAAAACAAACGGAACTTAATTCGGATAAGAATTAAGCAAAACAAACACTTTTGAATTTTGTTGGATTTTTATATGGATCAAACAAAGAAAAAATTTACTGGCACGAAGAACAAGAAAAGAAAGACTCAACAACAAGATATAGATGATTTTTATGGGACTCGATGATAAACATAAAAATCAAACTGGATAGAAAAACCTGAATTCAGAGTCCAGCTCTGATACCAGATGATGAGATTCGAAACGCGGAAGAAACGCCGGAAAGTTCCGAACTCAGGTTGTGGTTGGACGGATGAATCATGACCCGATATTCACGACGCAATGGCTCGACGATGAGGAATAAAGAACCACAACTTTCGAAACGCCACAAGGATTTGCCCAATCTCCTTGATAAGTCTCTGATTTTCAACGCCACAAATACTGTCGCGAATATTTGATAAGTTCTGGATGAACGCCACAAGATAATCAATCTTGATAAGTTTGGGTTTGTAATGTGAATCCACACATTAAACAATTGAAAAACATTCAATCTATTTTTATTCAATCATCAAAGTCTTAATTTACAATGAATCAAAAAGGCGTATAACTAAGCAAAATAAAACCCTAATCGCTAATTTACTCAAAATAGAATTCTAACTAACCTAAAATAGCTAAAATAGGAAAAGGAAATAAAATATACGAAAATCTGGAAAAAATCTGATCCGTTAATCTGTTACGGCCGTAAAGATGACACTTACGGCTGTAAGTGTGTTTCTGGTTAAGGTTACGGCCGTGACACTTATACTTATGGCCGTAAATTAAAAATCTTGAAATTCTGCATTTAACCCGAGGGGAGGTTACAGTCGTGACTTATGTTGGTTACGGCCGTGACAGCCCTTTTGCATAATTTTCGGTTCTTTTTGACACGGTTTTGATCTTCAAAGCTCGTCGAACTTGCTGAATTCTTGTTTTGGCTTGAATATCTATATTTTCCCGTCAAGCCTGCTATGACTCCGATTGTCGAGGGTCCTGGATCACATCATGTAGTGCCTAGCGATATCGCCGTAGAAGGACTAATTTAAAGGTTGAACGTGAAGCTTCTAACTAGAAGTTCATAAAGTGATATCTTATTACTATTCAAAATGCCGAACATGAACATACCCTCGGCTGAAATTCGCGAAGAGAAAGATTTTAATTGCTACATATCCATTCACAAAGAAACGACTCTATATATTACTGTTCTCGAAACAACGGATCATATAATCCACACACCAAGGAATATTAGTTGCAAAGAAAATCATTTACATGCACAAGTACAATTTAGACCCAAATGCCTATTGAATGAAGGAAACATGAACATCTGTCAAGAATTCTATAACTCATCTGTTGAGAATGACAGAGTTTTCTCCAAAGATGCAGAAACATTTTGGGAAATTCATCTCAGGAAGACCATTTCGTGCTCAAGCAATAACAATTCAAAAAAACATAATTGTATCATTTCCAAACTACCAGATGATGTCATATGTGAAGGCATTTTTTAACATCACTCACAAACGGAAGAAACAAAAAAAAAAAAAATACAAAAAAGCAAGAATTGTCGAAACAGGAAAACAACTAACCTTTATAGAATTTGTGAGAAATTCCCGTCTTATCCAAATGGAATGAACGGTAACGTTGCCCTACCCAGGGGGGAAATGAGATGAAACTCAAAATTAACGCCTGCAGGAGGGAGATTCTAGCAACGGTTGAAGATCCCATACGTTAAGACCCAGACGAAGTTACCAAAGCAAGCACACCCAGGCCAAAGTTATTGTGCGATGTACATCATGTAGTGAACTCACAACCTCAAATTCAAACCAGGGAAGACCCAAATTTGTGAATATGATGCTAGGATTAGGTGTAGAAGAAGAATAAATCCAAAAAAACTTTGAACTCGAGTAGTATGAAGGTTTAGGTGTGAGAGAAATGGTTTTGGCGTGAAATGATTTTGAGCACCAGAGTTTTTGTTTTTGAGTTCTCTGTCGTTAAAATGTTGTTGGGAGTTGGGTATGATTTGACCTTATTTCATCCACTTTTTGGTACAAATTTTCTTATCAAGTCAAATCATTGGAAGGAGGATTTAAGAAGAATTATAATTTCTTTTAAGGACAAATAAGTCATATTTGTCAGAATTATGAAAATGTGTCATTTTTGTTGATGCGAAGCTAAAATGTGTTATGTGATGCAATTTCCTCTAAACAAAATTATAAACAAATTTTACTTATAAATAGATTTCCTAACATCTCCAATCTCCAAACTATAGCATTTGTCACAATTGATCTCCGCTCAGAAGCATTCATATATTCACTTTTCTTAAGATATTTGTAAAGTAAATAAAGATGGTTCAACATCTAATTTTTTGCCACAAAGAATACTGAAAAATAGAAAAAAAAATAGGTACACAAGAATACTCAAAATTTATAGATGTTCATCTCAATATGAGGATGCTTCTTATTCTGCGAATACAATAATTCACGATGACCAAAAAAAAAAAAATTACAAAATCAAAATTATACACACAATATCTTCTCTAATATTTATTTTTATTTTATGGTAATACAAAACTCTAAAGACGATTCTTTTTTTATAAGACAAATTGGGATAAAATCGAATTTACATGAGGGAGATTTCAATATTATCCTTAATGAGATTTTGTTCCAAGTAAGCACAAGGGCATTTTGTCTCCTTCCAACATCTATGATTACCTCAGCGTGGAGGTCGATCTGCGTACTGACTCCACATAACGATAATAATTATGCTCTACGTCTTAGCATTCTTCATTTGGTAATCAATCCACCATTAATGGTAATAACATTTTCGATGTTTTTAAGGATTAATTTATCTACCAATATTAGAATTATGATAAGATGAGCTTAATCAGTGAAATCAAAGGTGCAAGAAAAAAATACATGGATGAACAAATAAATAAATAAATAAAATTTAAAAATTTAAAATATCGTGTGCTTTAAGTTTAATTACCATTACTCATGTCATTGAGATTTTTTTTTTAATTAGATAATAATTATATTTTTAAAATATATATTTATATTTTAATATTTATATAAAAATAATTTTAAAACTTTTATTAATTAGTTCCCAAATTAAAGGTATTTAATATCATTAACTTTTTTACAAAATCACAAATAGTGGAGAGGGAAAAAAACTCATTTATTCAATTTTCTTCCGTAATTGATCAAATAGACTTTCGAACCATTCTTCTTGTACATAATGGTTTACCGATCGTTTTACATACAACACATCTGGAAAACATCTATCACATCATCTTCAAAATCAACAATCACAATTGTGCCAACATACAAATCGGTAAACCACTAGGTAAGCCACTATGTACAACTAAATTAATTCATACATTTTCAATTGTCTTTCCCAAATTGAATGGATGCTCGTTCAGGGAAATAGAAGGTCTGGGAAAGAAGGAAAAAATTCATTTTACAGCGACAATTTTTTTTTTTTTTGGGCATCATTTATACCTTTTTAAACATTTTTAATTGTCTTCCCGAAATTAAATTTTTATGTTGCAGTTATTATTTTTGCATAATTTATACATTTTTAAATATTTTAGAAGTTTGAGGAAGTAGGAACAATTTTACCCATGTTTGATGTTGATTTTTAATAGTAATTTTATGTTTCATTAAAAAGTAGAGAATCTTTATTGGTTTATATGTAATATTATTTTATAGATAAATGTGTGATTAAAAAAATATAGAGAAAAATGTGTGTTTTTTTTTTTATTATTATTATTTTTTTATAATGGGGGTCAAACAGGGGCTTCCATTTGTAAGGATGGCTTGTGAGGTGTTTCTGTTGGGAAAGAAATGAAACGGAGCTAGAGAAAATTTTCCTTTCGTTGATGAAGGGTTAGATTTGTATTCTGAATTTTTCAATAATCTTCTTCAAAATGAAATACTTACGTGGAGAGAGAAAAGCATCAATTTTCAATCAAACTGTGAGGATATAGAATGTACAAATTTTGCTCTCCTACCCATGCAAAATACACACTCCTCACAAACCCACCTTCATATGGGGTGTGGGGACCACACACATCCACCCCCTCCCCTACCTCTTGTGAGTATATAACACTCCTACCCTTAAAGGATAGGAGAGCAAAGATATAGAATGTATATACACAATTTTGGTCTCCTGCGCTTGCTCTAAGCGCAAAATACCAAAACTTTTGCTTGGTTGGTTGGTGCCCAATTTTTTTTTTTTTTTCCTTTTTTTTTAAAATAGAAATACAATTGAGTTGATAGCTGTATCCTTTTTTATCTTTTGAATGCTTTTTTAGATTAATTAATTATTTTTTATATGAATTGATATTTATACATTAAGCCCATGTTTGGCCTCCAATTTTTGAAAATCAAGTTTTTAAAACACTTAATCTCAACCATTCATTTTAATCAAATCCACAATATTTGACTTTTCAAATAATTTTTGACAATACATTCTCCCAAAAATACTATTCCAAACTACAATTTTCCCCAAAAAATTGGGGGCCAAACAGGGGGCTAATTGATGATCATTTTGATCTTCATACTTATGAATATCAATAAGCACTATATGAGCAAAATGAACAAATATAAATTAAAATAAAATGCTACATAAATGATCTTAGTTCAGGGAAATACAATTGAAATGAATACAATAACAATGCTTCTTATTGATAGTCATCGTCCTCAAACTATAGGAATGTTCCGTAGTCATTGTTAGTAATGTTGGTGTACCTATCATCTTAATTATCATTCTATGAGTACTATGGTTCATATGATTAGTGATAAGATCCAAGAAAGTCAAATCTTGATGCACGTGCTAGAGGAACCCATGACAAGATCCAAGGCCAAGGAAATTCAAGAATCGGTGGCGGGACTCGTTCACAAAGTATGGAATCGATCCCAAACGGAAGATAACTTAAATACCCAAATCATATGCATTGCAATCGAAGTTGGAGACCAAACAGAGGCCCAAGTGATCACGTAGAAGGAATGATATGCGATCGCATGGACCAATTCAACAACAATGTTCAGAATGTGGGTTTTGACGAAAGACGATCACCAAGCTATCGTGCGACTTTACCCTGGGTGATCACATGGTTCAACTGAAGATAGATTTCGCGAGATTTTATTTTAATTCTGGATTTTCTTTATTTCTTTTAATTATAGTACTATAAATACCCAACACCTCTCAAACCCTAGTATTAATTTGAAGTTCTTGTGTGTGAAGACATTTGTGAGGTAAAATCCTCTTTTTATCTTGTCTCTCTTGAGGAATGTTCTCAACTTCATGTAGAATTAATTATTCTTGTATTGTTAGAAGAAACATAGGAACTTGTTTATTTCTATCCATTGGGTTAAGGTTTATCTCTGGAATTTTGGCTAGATTAAGCTTAGGTCAAGATTTATTATTACTAATTTTAGCTTTCTAGGTTATTTCATTATTGAGGGAATTTTTGGTCAACATGTCAAAGGAGTTCACATCATTTGGTATCAAAACTTCGCTCTAAAATTGGTAAATCTATCATTTAATTTCTTGTATTGTTGTTCTTCATATTAAAAAAAAGTTAAAAAAATGAAAAATTGAAAAAAATTGTATGTTATTGATCTATTGACGATTCTTACATTTTGAGTATTTGGATTCTTACTTATTTGTCTTTTGCGTGGAACACAATTTGAAAACACCTCGTCCGAACATGGACAGCTGGAAATGGGTCGAAACGTCTAAGGAATATCAAGTAAAGCTTCAATCAATGATATTACCTCTCCAGACTCAGGAAGTACTTGAACCCTTATCCTTATTTTGAGCTCAATTGTTATATCTTTTCGAAATGCATTAAGGGCAATGTATACTTCTAGTTGGGGAGTGTAAATCTCATTCTTTTACGTTTATTTGATTAGATGGGTTACAAAAAAAATAAATAAATAAATAAAATTGAAAAGTTGAAAATTTTTGTTGCTTTATTTATTGCTAGAACATAGTTTATATAAATTTTATGCTTTAGTGAGAATAATGGATAACATAAAAACTTGATTTTTATTAACTAATTATCCATGTTAGATTTCCATATTTTTGCACACATAGCCATTGTTAAATTATGACTTTTGTAGGAGTGTGTTTGATATTGGTGGAGTATATTTATGCAATATGAACATAGGAAAGACTTTAAAATCCCAAAACTTAGATCTTTAAACATCCCAATACTAAATTAGAACCAAGGAGTGGTTTGGGAATGGAAATGTTAGTGCATGTATGAATTTATGGGTAGAGGGTCTATGGTTCTTTTGCACTTTTGGTTGAAGGAGTTTGGTCAATGGGGATAAGCCAACACTAGTATAAAAACAGAAATAATTTATGTTCGTCACCTTTTTGACATGAGCAAGTAAGTTTGTAATAGTATTAAGACTAGGTACCCTAAATTCAACTGAATTGGGAGTTATCAATACAAAGCTCGTTACATGGGTTACTTAGAAAGCTTAAGGGAGGGCAGACTTGCACAAAGATGCTAAAACATCTTTAACTTTTTTTTATCGCCTTTGTGACTCGGGTTATTAAGTGTTTAAGGATCCATTGAATCTGGTGCCATAAAGTCATCTGACTTGGAAGTCGTCGACAAAGATGGTAAAAGACAAGGACAATAAAAAATAAATAAAAAAAGTCATCCACAAATAATGATAAAGTGCTTGATATAAGCTTAGTTGATTTGAACTTTGGAAATTGTAGGTGTGAAATTTGGGATTGCTTACCAGCAACTTGATATGCATGCTTGTATCTAATTTTGACTATCTTGTATGAAAAAAATGCATCATCTACATGTATAGACACCACATTTGAGGGAACCTTGGGAAGTGAGAGAAAAGCACAAAGTTGTGATCATTCAAGAGTGATGTAAGGAAAGTCATTAGAAAATCATAGGTTGACCACATAGGATTCAGTTTTACTTCTGCATAATAAGCAACACCATGTTAAGTATGTTCTTGCCCAAGTTTGCACTTGACCTTTGCTATTCTCACACACACACAAACACACACACTTGAAAGTCTAGCATGGGATAATCGGAACTATTTTACTGTGTTTTTCAAAGTTCTTTTCTAATGTATGATTTTGATCTCGACTTTTGAGGCATATGGTAAATAAGTGACAAAAGACAAAAATAATTGTTATTTGCATCTTAGCTTTTATAGTTTTGTTTTATTTTGTTCGAGGGCGAACATTGATTCTAGTTTGGGGGTATTTGATAAGTGTATTTTATACACTTATTTATATATCTAAATTAGAATTATTTATTATCATTTTGATATTACAGGAAATATCTCTAAATCGAGTGAATTGTGCAATTGAGGCAAATAATGATTATTTGGGTGATAATTGGAGCTAAAATGGGCTAATGGAGGATAATGATGTCAAAAGGGATTTACTAGAGGTGCAAAGTGCTGGAAATTAAAGTTGGATGACTCAATTGAAGATGAGATGAAGTTGGAAGAAAGATTTGAAAGAATAGGAACTGGAAAGCAATAATTGGAAGATGAAGGACTTGTGGACAATTAAAGATCAGGGACGTACTTAAACACAATCGAAAGATGAAATTTCACTGGAATAATTAGCCTCTGCGGCCACGAATTTTACACCTGGTGGCCGCGCGTTCGAAACATTAATCAATAGATTCGGAATTCGACAGCCTACGCGGCCACCAAATTTTCTACTATGCAGCTGTGCAGCTATCTAGCCAATGTGGGATCAGGCCTATATGCGATTTCTTGTGTTGATTACCTAGGTTTCTTCAATAACGTTTAAATAATAGTAATCATGCACTTAAAGGGGACCTTTGCACAGCCTATTCCACACATAATTCAACGTTTATCATTCAAGTTCTTGAATGACAAAATCAAGGCAAAGTGACGGGGATTGAAGATTATCAATATGGAAGAATTCCTGGTTCAAGAGTTCTTTTTATCTTTGTTAATTGGAAATGCTCAACATGTTTATATGTGATTCTTGTGCTTTCAATTATTTTGAGATGAACAATTAATTTCTTAATTGTGATATTCAATGTAGTATAAGTTTTACGCTATTAATTTTATGACTTGATTTTTACATATAATTTGCATGAGTTGATTTTATTTTCATGTTTAATGCATGAATGAATTGACAACTTGTTCATGATATCACGAGTACTTTCATAATCCGAGAGGTGAGCTAAGACTTAGATCTAGGAATAAAATTCAGTAATTTGATAAACGATAGAGATATACATTTATTATTATTGCGATCGCTACATGAATTCTTATATTTCATGCACCTAATCGTTATGACATGTTGTCTAGAAACATTTTCGACTAATTAAATAGAGTTGATTTAAACTTGATAGCGGAATTTCATATGTGTAAGTGAATTCGATCAAGCACATAGGTAAGAGTAAAACTTGATGATTTGAATTAATAGTATTGACTAATGTGAAATCGAATGTTCCGACACTTTTAAACATCACTTAAGAAAATCCAAAGTTGAATCCTTTTTATTTGATTTTATTTATTAGTTTAGCTTAATTCCAAATTCCAAATTCACATAAATTTTCTAGTTCCAGTTAAGAGTAGTGGTCTATAATACAATTTACTCAATCCTCATGGGATCGATATCTAGACTCTAAGTCCACTTTATAACTTGTACGATCCATACACTTGCGGTAAGCAACACATTACAATGCATCTTTTAACAAAATCCACAATTTGGATATCCTCCAAACATATCTTCATAACCCATGTTGAATTTGTTCACTACAAGCCAATAATAGAATCAAATATACTAGAAAACCATACATGGGAAGGCTCAAAATTGTATTGGTTAACCAAAAGTAATAAAATGATAAAAAAAATAAAAAATAAAGCAATAAAAAGTCGGAATTAGCGTAAGTAATCTAAAAACATTAAAATACAATCCCGGCAACGATGCCAAAAACTTGTGACTAACCACAAGTGTACGGATCGCACAAGTAATAAAGTAGATTTTGAGTCCAAGTATCGTACCCACAGGGATTGAATAAAAGTATTATTTTAGACTAATTACCTTAACCAGAATCATGAAAATTGATTTGAGATTTTGTATAAAAACTAAACTAATAATAAAATAAGAAATAAACATAAAAGATTTTAAACTACAAAATTAATGAGGAAACATGCTAGAATAGAGAATCCATTTTGCCTCCATCATTTATGCATTAATTTAAAGTGTTTAATTACAATTCACGGGGTTTTGAAAATTCATGTTCGTGTTATTAAAACTCTCTTTCGAACGTTGAATTAAAGCATTTTTCTATATATGACCCCAATTATATTTCTATAACGCATACGAACATGTAGAAAAGCGTTATTGTTTTGTGAACACTGTTGACCACAAAATCCGGCTGGACCTTGGACCAACACGTCTCAGCTCCTCCCTCTTGAACACATGGATCTCCTGCGTACTGTGACAATCAATCAATTTGCAAAGGGGGCCGAGGTGGCTCCTGTTTGCACTCTGATGCCAAAGTCAGTACTCATTTTAGGCGAATATATGTTGGGTGCGGGAGATATAAATGTGTAAAAGAGAGAAAAGGGAGTGAGAGAAATATATATTTAGTTAAGAGTATGAAATTGCTAACCCCTTACCAGGCGGGAGGAGTGCCGTATTTATAGAGGAACTAGTTGTCTCGGATCATGACACGTGGCATACTTTACACTTGTCTTCACCCTAGCTCTTGGAGGTGACAACCTTGCTTTTTTACTGTAATCATTGCTACATTTTGTAGGGGATCAGCGCCTGTCACATCTTGGTAAAGGCAGTATCACATCTCTGACTTCATGCCTTGTCCCATCCTTACATCCGAGGTGCTACTGTGAACACCTCGGCTAAGCGTAAAGTGTCTCTGCTAGACACAAACCAGTTCGGCCGCAGGGGTTCTTGTACCTTTCCACCTCGGTCATTAGTTCAGGGCGGTATCTAAAACTTTGATCGTGGGCTAAAGTCCAATGGACCCTTGTTGGGCCCTCACTAGTGGCCCAATGTGCCATATTTTAGGTGCGATCTCAACACTAGTCCCTCAAATCTGATGTGGTCATTCATGGGCGGATTGAATTTGTCATGATTTCCCAGCAGTAACTTTTGACCCAGTTCCATCGCCTGCTACACCCAACATCTCGCAATTGCTTCTCCATCCTCTAACTAGGAGCCGCTATGTAGCACAACAACTTTTTAGGGGGTCAATAATGGCATTCCTTATGTGAGGTTCGGATCCATATTATAGCCAACCTTCTACTTCGGATTTTTCCTCCTAAATGAGGGCTGGGATCACACTAGCGCGTTTATTAGGCAGCGCATTTAATATAAAGGGGCTGCTGGTATCTGTTTCCAAGAACAATGAAGAGTATGGAGGAGGACACGTCACCGCGCGTGGTAAACACTTTGGAAACTGAAGGGTTTCTCTCTTTCTCTCTGCAGCTGGCGCCGTAATTAACCCTCCCCCCAAGAGACGCGGGTTGTCAAATTAATCATGAGGCTCAAAGACCAAGGACTTGGGACTATTGAGTTATTTATAAAGCCTCATTCATTCCTGCATTTCTCCTTTACCCGTTTCTCTGAATCTTCGCAGTAGTTCCTTGTTCCACAAGAGATAGTAGCATTCTTCCTTCTTCTTGCAAGTTTCCCAGCATTTCTTTAGGATTCTTCACCCGGAAAATTGTCTCCACTACCCAACATTTTCCCTTGGCGTGTTTTTCTTTTCGAGTGCACAACCTCGAACATCCAGTTTTCGAAGGTAAATTTCTTTTTCTTTGCATGCGCAAAACTTTTCTATTTTTAGTTTCTCACTGTGGGTTTGAGAATTTTATTCCGCGTTTTCTTTTTTCTTTTTGATGAGTCTGACCCATCTTTAAAAACAAAAGAAAAAAATGGAAAGAGTTGGGGGAACGGGTTCACAGGAAATGTTAGCAATGGCGGTTCCCGTCAAAGGTTTCTGCCCCTTCTCTTTATCGATTTTTAGTTCCCGCTTCTTTCAGGAGCAAATTAAGAGGAGAAATAGGAAAACAAGTGGTATAATTTATTTGAGTGATTCTGACAGCGAAGAAGAAAAACACCAGAACTACATGGCTCATCTATCACCCGAAGAGGAAGCATCTTTGAGAGAGCTTCGAAGCAAACGAGACAGGGATTTGGGAAGAGAAGAGGCGGTAGGCTCTTCTTCAGGTCACCAGGACCTCGGCTTAATCGTTAGGGCCCCGTTTAGGGCACATAAGGAAGAATTGGGTTTGACTGCAGAGGAGATCGCCCAAGTAGAGGATTAGGTTGACCAGGTTAACAAAGTTTCGGGCTACCACGTTGATCTTGATCTAAACCCAGAGTCATGGGAGAGTAGTGAGATTGCTACTGAAATCCGAAGGGTTGATTTGGCCGGGGCTTCGGCAAAATTCAGGCTGCCAGAAGGGGTCCAATTGGTGCACCCTACACCTTCCTGCCAACCTTGCAGCCCTCCTCCAGGCCAAGCGGCCATATGCTACGATGCCCTTTCTTGCTGGATGAGGCTTCCCCTGCACCCCTTCTTCAGGGCTTTGCTTAGGAGCTATAACCTGTACCCCTACCAGCTGGCCCCCAATTTCTGGACACAGGCTGTGGGAACTTGGTTGGTGTGGCAAGAGGTCAACCCTGATCATCCCATCTCACTGCACATCATTCACACTCTCTATACTTTGAAGAAATCAGTTAGAAGGGAGAGAGACGTGAGGTCGGAATTCAAGGATTGGTATTACTTGTCTCCCAGGGGCTCTTATCCTTCTGTTATCACCGGTCACCCCACCTCAATAAAGAACTGGAGGAACCAATGGTTCTGGGTTGCTGGGGAGTGGCAGAGTTCTCCTGTGGACCCTAGTCCAGAAATTACAGTTCCCCGAACTCTTTCCCTACCTAGTGAGTCTTGTACTTGTTTTAGAGTCTTTAAGTGTCACGCGTCTTTTGCTCTTTTAATTTCCATTCACTTTTCTTGGTTGCTTACTAACATGTCATCAGTTTATGGCAGGGGACACTTTTGCTCGCCTCCTCCCCGACGCATACCTAGCGGTAGTGAGACGTTTATTTGCTTACAAGGGTACTTTCTAAGGGGTCATTCAGAAAAACAAGCTATTTGTTAAACACGGTCTTATGCGAGCCATGAGTAAGTTCGTTTCCCTATTACTGTTTCATCTTATGCTTTTTCTATTCGTAGCCTCATTTTCCTCTTTCTTGCTAGGTTCCAAGGAATTTCCAAAGATCTCCTTAAAGGGTCTCATGGCTAAGAAGATCCCTCATGCCCTGCGTCACGGCAGCGAAATTGAAAGAAGGCAGAAAATGGTCCTGGCCAACCTGCAAGTTGGGGTGGCAAAGGAAGTGTCCGAGGCGTCTACAGCCCAACTTCAGGGCCCTCTTCTAGCCCTACTGCCACCGCCCACTCTGCTGCATGTGGGGCCCCAACAGCCTAGCACAGAAAGGAGGCTGATCCTAAAGGAGTCCTTCCAAAGGGGAAAGGGAAAATGTTTGACAGAGGGGGCTTTAAGAGGGAGAGGGAGGCTAAGGATGTTTCTGCACCATCCTCTCTATCCGAGGACATGCCTGAGCACGTATCCGAGGAGGATCCCGCTCCCTTGAAGAGGCTAAAAAGGGGTAAGGGCAAGGAGTCCACCTCCGCCGCCGATGATTGAGGACTTGGAGGACGAGCCGTCTGTGCCCATTCCAGGCTTGGCCTATGAAGTGACACCGGAGGGGGCAGAAGAGCTCAAGCATATTAAAACCAGCATTGTCCCCAGAGATGTCACTTTCAGCCCTTCACTGTTTGACTCCCCCAGTTCTCCTCCAGCCCGGGCCGCATTTATAACTGAGCAATTTTGGACGGAGGGCTGGTCCACCTTCTCTTCTAGTGCTAGTCCATCTCGGAAGCTGCTCATCGCTAAGGCCATGAATGCCAGGGCGCTGGCCCTCATTGACGAGGTGGAATCGTCCGTGGACGAGGCGCAGCGGGACAAGAAAAATGCTGAAACTGCTCTCCGGCATGCGGACAACATGCTAAAGGAGATTAATGATTTAAAGACCCAACAGGCCATAACCCGGAAGTCTTCCTCAGAAGAGAGGGCTAATGCAAAGCGCCTCCAGGAGGACAATGATAAACTGAAGCATGACCTCCGGTCCTCTGAATCAGTCTTGGCGGTTCTGTGCAAAAAATTAGATGATTCCAACCGTGCACAGTCCATCACATCTGAGGCTCTGACTGCCGCTAATGCAGCCAAGTCTAGGCCGGAAGCTGAGGTGGCAGCAGCTAATGAAAAATTGGGGAGGGAGCTGGAGGCTAAGGCAAAGGCGGAGAAGGACCTTGCCTCTTTGGAGAGGCATATGCAAACGAGGATCATTGAGGTTCTGGAGCAGACTGTCGCGACACAGGTGGAGAATGCATTAAGTACCAGAGTGTCTGAGGCTATCCAGGACTTCAAAGACACTTTTGAAGAGACCCCACAGTACGAGGCTATGCAGAGGGTCTTTGGGAACTTAGGGGCTAGGATGGCTTTGGGGGACGTGAAGGAAGCTTTTCCGACTTTGGATCTGTCATCCATTGAAGCCTTGTACCCCGAGCCTCAAGATGCTCCTGCGGATCCACTGGATGCATCTGGCAAGGGCTTTTCAGAAGATGTCCCTCCGCAATAATCCCCTCCTGTATTTACCTTATACTCTGCAACAACTGCGTTTATAAATTTGTATGAACTCCTGTGGATGGCGTGATCACTTTCAATCTATACACAGTACTTAGTACACATATGTCTTGCAAACGCTTTGCCTGAATATATGTATGAAAGTTTTAAACACTTTGCGGACACGTTTAGCACTTCGTAAAAGATATCTGATTTTGACCAAGAGTTTTGGTTTATATGACAACATTTGGTTAAATTTGAATGCTTCCAAACATAAATGTCTTTTCAAACGTATTGTATAGTGAATGAGTACAGTCCCTCAGATCTGAGTTGTTCGAGGTATTCATGTTTACCAGTTAGATCTGATTTTGACAATCATTTGAACGTTTCTTAAATCACACTTTGTAGGACCTATGCAAGTGAATTTGTATGAACCCCTTTTTATGGTGCCAACACACTCAATTCTTACGCAGTGATCGCCGTGTGGGCTTTATAAGAGTCCCTTGTTTTTAACAATTTTCATGCATAGCGTGGACGTATGGTGTTATGACCAAAATAATCTTGGAACTTGAGTTTATCCATTATGTTTATCTAATTTAGAAATTGGCATAATCTTCAACGTAGCTCACCCATGATTTTATGAAATCACATGATAATGCTGCAATCATAGAGGAGGAATTTGGTTTATTGAAAATAACGACGAAGGTGGTCCGTGTTCCAATGATTACATAGAGGTACTCCAGATAGGTCCTCAATCATGTACGTTCCGGGTACCACCTCGGAAAAGACTTGGTAAGGGCCTTCCCAGTTAGGACCTAAAGTCCCTACTCCTGGTTCCTATGTTGAAGGAAGAACCTTTTTGAGGACCAAGTCCCCAATATTAAAGCGCCGACTTTTCATTCTTTTGTTGTAGTATCGAGCCATCTTTTTCTGGTACCTGGCCATCACCACTTGGGAATCACTCCGTTTTCCATGAGGAAATCTAAACCGGCCCTTTGCGCTTCTTCGTTCCCAACTTCGTTGTAATGAATTTGTCGAAGCGAAGGGATCCCGATTTCAACGGGACATACCGCCTTGGCTCCATATGCCAATGAGAAAGGTGTTTCACCAGTAGCGGTGTGCGAAGTGGTTCGAAGCACCCATAGCACTTGTGGGAGTTCATCTACCCATGCGCCCTTTTTGGATTCCAACTTCCTTTTCAGGGTATTTTTTATGGTCTTGTTCACAGCTTTGACCTATCCGTTGGCCTGTGGGTGATGTGGAGATGAGAACAGTTTCTTAATTCCCAAATCGTCGCGTAACTCATCGACGCTTCTGTTTTTGAACTGTTTTGCATTGTCACTAACCAGTGAGTGTGGTATCCCGAACTGGCATATGATATTCTTCCAAATGAACTTGGTGGTGTTGGCCTCGGTGATTATCATCAAAGGTTTCGCTTCGACCCACTTGGTGAAGTAATCAATTGCCACTATCGCAAAGCGATTGTTACCAGCACCCCTAGGCATAGGACCGATAATATCAACCCCCCCCCACTTTGCAAAAGGCCAAGGGCTAGTCACCACAGTTAGCTTGTGATGCGGCTGATGTGGTATGGTCGCGTGTCTCTGACATTTATCGCACTTGCGCACGAAGTCATGGGAGTCATTTCGCATAGTAGGCCAAAAATATCCCTGTTTAAGGGATTTCCGTGCTAGCGATAACGCCCCGGCATGGTTGCCACATATGCCCTCATGGATTTCTCTCATTACATATCGTCCTTCCTCTTGACCTACACATCTCAGTAAAGGGGAGGTGTAACTCTGCTTATAAAGTAGGTCATCCAAGAGTACGAAGTTCGCAGCGTATTTTTGCAATTTTCGAGCTGCCTCTGGCTCATTTGGCACTGTCTGATGCTTCAAATATGCGATCAGGGGATTCATCCAGGATCCCTCTTCTTCTACTGCCAAAATCTTCGGTCCTAGCTCAATAGAAGAAGTCAACATGCGCTCAACTGGGATTAGATTATATAGCTCTGAATCACCGCCGCTTGCTAGTTTAGACAAAGCATCGACGTTGGAATTTTTTGTTCTAGGGATGTGCCGTAACTCCATTTTTCCGAAGTGCACAGCCAGATCTCTTACTTTCTTCAAGTAAGCGACCATAGAAGGTTCTTTAGCAGAAAATTGCCCATTGAATTGACTCACAACGAGCTGTGAATCGCTATTCGCCACTACGGATTTAATCTTCAAAGCTTTTGCAAGTCTTAGCCCAGCTAATAACGGCTTGTACTCAGCAACATTGTTTGAGGCTTTGAATTCAAAGCGGATCGCACTGTGTAGTTTAAACCCCTCCAGGCTTATTAACAATATTCCCGCACCGGATCGTCCCTCAGCCGAGGACCCATCAACGAACAATTTCCACTCTTGGCTGTCATCTGGGCTATCAACCATCTCGACCTCTGGAAGATGTGTGAATTCGACTACGAAGTCCGCCAACGCTTGACCCTTCACAGCGGTCCGAAGCGCATAATGTAGGTCGAACTGGCTGATTTCTATCGCCCATTTCAATAACCTCCCAGATACGTCTGATTTTTGCAACACTTGTCTCATGGGAAAGTTGGTGAGCACGCGTATGGAGTGTGCCTGAAAGTAGGGACGAAGTTTGCGAGAGGCTGTGATTAACGAGAGAGCAAGTTTCTCCATATCTGGGTAGCATGTCTCGGCATCCAGCATGGCTTTGCTCACATAATATACTGGGAACTGATTCTCATCCTCCTCTCTGACCAACACCGAGCTAACAGCCTCTTTGGATACAGCCAAATACAGGTAGAGATGCTCGCTAGCCTTTGGCTTTGATTGCAATGGGGGCCGTCCCAAAGATGCTTTCAGGTCGGAAAAAGTCTGCTCACATTCCGGTGTCCATTGGAATCGCTTTCCCCCCTTTAGGACCTTAAAAAATGGCAAGCATTTGTCAGTGGATTTTGAGACGAATCGATTCAAGGCCGCAATTCTCCCCGTTAAGCTTTGCACTTCTTTTGGATTTCGAGGCGATTGCATGTTTAACAAAGCATCGATTTTGTCGGGATTAGCTTCGATTCCCCTCTTATTCACCATGAATCCAAGGAATTTTCCAGATGCTACCCCAAAAGCACACTTCGCGGGGTTGAGTTTCATTCGATATTTCCTCAAAACATCAAAAGGTCTCTGATAAATGGAGGATATGATCCGCGGAAACCATGCTTTTGACCAACATATCATCAACATATACCTCCATGGTGTTTCCTAATTGTTCCGAAAACATGCGGTTTACCAGCCTCTGATAGGTAGCTCCAGCATTTTTCAAGCCAAATGGCATAGCTCTGTAGCAATAGAGTCCTCTATCTGTAATAAATGAAGTGTGCTCCTTGTCCGATTCGCACATGGGGATTTGATTGTACCCGGAGTAGGCATCCATGAAGCTTAGCAGCTCATGTCCTATCGTGGAGTCGACCAACTGATCGATCCAAGGCAGTGGAAAGCTGTCTTTGGGACATGCCTGGTTCAAGTTGGAAAAATAAATACACACTCTCAGTTTCCCATTGTGTTTTGGTACCAAAACAGGATTTGATACCCAGATAGCGGGACTCCCTGATGAAGCCATTTTTCAATAGCTTTGTGACCTCGTCTTTCAAGGCCTCATATTTGTCAAAACTCATGGGCCTTCTCTTTTGCCTATGCCCAGGGCTTCGGGGATCCACCTAGAGTCTCTGGCAGGCCTCTTTAGGATCGATTCCAACCATGTCACCATGCTTCCACGCGAATACATCGAGGTTTTGAAGTAAGAAGCTCTTCAATTGACTCTTGTATTCGGTCGGTAAGTCCAGTCCGATATGCAATTCTTTGATTGGATGAAGTGGGTCTACACCGAAGCATTCTAACATTTCGGCCGGGGTGGGACAATTGTCACCTGCCATTCTTGGGTCTAGATCGACTAAATCCTCCTCCATTGTCATCGTAACATCCTTATTTCTAGAAGGCCCTTCACCCAATCTTTCAGGGTCTGGAGCAGCATCGGCCATGGCTACATCACTGATCATGTTTAAGCTTCGATCTTGAAATTTTCGGATTGCATTTGTGTAACAGGCCTGCGATTTGGTTTGGCTTCCCCTTACAGTTGCAACGCCATGCTCCGTGGAGAACTTTATGCAAATGTATTTCGTATGCGTTACAGCCCCCAAGTCAATGAGACCGGGCCTCCCAATTGAGCCATGGTAGGAGGAGATCTTGTCCACAACCAAAATTTCCATAGGGATTCTGGAAAGAGTTGGTGCTTGCCCTACTTCAGTCATAAGGGTTATAGACCCCCTGGGGGTTGTGCTATCCCCAGTGAATCCATAAATTGGGTCTGGGACTGGGATGAGTGGAGTGTTGATCCCCATTTTATCGAAAGTTACCCCGTAAATTACATTTATCGAGGCACCATCATCCACCATCATTCGTGATAACCCATTCCAGGCCACCACTACCATGATAACCAATGCATCATTGTGTGGGAAGTGAACCCCAATGACATCGTCTTGGGTAAATGTGATAGATTCTGTCTGAGGCACCCCAACAGGGTGTGAATGGATATGGTAATTCACGTTGGCGGGCTGCTTGGCCTCCCTGATATACCTCTTTTGGGAGTTGTTTGTGCTCCCACCTGGGTGGGCCCCCCCAATATTGTGTCGATTTCACGAATGGGGAGGTCGGTCACAGGCACAGGTGGTTCCCGTGTATCTTTAGCATGCGCCGAGGCGGTATCCTGGCCCTTATTCCTGTCTCTTTGACGATTGTAAATCCTTTCCTTAGTTGAGTTCTTCCACGGAGCTCTCCTATCAGCTCGGTTGAACTTCTGACCACCAGATTTTTGAGTTCTCCCTGTGTCGGGGGAGAAGTCACCTCCCCTTCTCTCCTGCGCCTTTTGGTCGGCTAACATATGGATTTCCCTGCAATCTTCTGTTGCGTGACCGTAATATCTGTGGTAGGCGCAGTAAGGCCCAATCATGGGATTTTTTCCACTTCGGCCACTTTCCACCCTTCCTTGAGTCGTGGGAGGATTTTGAGAAGGGGTGTTAGAGTGCAAGTGAGGGATAGCTTCTATGATTTCTGCTGCGAAGCTAGATCCTGTCCCCGGAAACGGACGAGGTGCTCAACCTCGGTTGCCACCGATCCTATCCTTGTTTCCTCCTTTCTTGAGGTTTGCCTCATTAGAATACCCAAGATTGTATCTTCCTTGGGGGTGGTTGTCCCTGGCCCTTGCCATTTCTTCTGATACAATCTCTTCCTTCATCAGGTATACGAGGGCATTGTAATCCCTTGGTTTTCTGCTTCAGACATCCCTCCAGAACATGCTGGTCATATCCGGCCCTCCTTTCAAAGCGGAAAACATCTCTGCCTCAGTGATATTTTCGCAAATGTGCATCTCTTCAGTAAACCGGGCCAGGTAACTTTTCAGAGATTCGTCCCTTCCTTGCCTTAGATCCTGAAGGCGTTGGAGTGAGAGCTAGCCAGGCCTGAAGGAAACAAAGCCATTTTTTAAAGGCCGTTTTCAAATCTCTCCAACTGTGGATGCTGCCAGGAGGGAGTTTTTCATACCATCATATCGCACTCCCTTCAAGGGTTAAAGCAAAGGCTTTACATTTCAGTGCCGGAGTGGCCCCGGCTATTTCCATGCTAGCACGGTAGTTTAACAGGTGATCGTCTGGATCACCTCGGCCAGAATATTTTGCTATTTCTGGCATTTCGAAGTCGTGAGACACTGGGCACCTATGGAGGCCCTCTGTGAAAGGACTTATTTTCTCGTCGTCATCCAGCTCATATGACGGTAGGTCACTGTTCTCGTCGTGACCGGAGTACATTATTTGGTCACGATATTGGTAATAAGGTGGCGGAGCGTAGTCCTGCCTTTGTGGTGGCAAAACACGGCCGTAGTTCGGCCTTACGGGGGTTGGTAACTCGTTACGAGATTTGGTCTGAACTACTTCCGCTCTCCTTTCCTGCCTATTTCTAGGCTCATGCGTGGGAGCTAACCTTTCTGCCTCCGTACCATGTTGGTCTCTATGCATTTGACTCTACGACAAGGCTTCTTAAGCGCGTCGCTCCTGCCTATTTCTAGGCTCAACTGCATTGTTCCGACCTTCTTGCCTGCCTCTGAATGGCCCTCCTATCCGGCTGAAGACACTGCCAGATTTTGCGGGTGAGGCCTCCCTATGTCTAGTGGGGAGCTGGTCTTGCTCTACATATGCTTCATGTTCCGAGCCTTCCTCGTAGAAGGGCTCAGATTCCACCTCGGCATATGCCTGTGGATCTTGATAATAATACGAGGCAGTGGCCGCCTCGGATGGTGAGTAATGTGGCTGGGGGTATTGTGGAGGCATCATGGGCTCGTTCCCGACATACCCTCTGGCCATGTAGGCATTCATTGTGGCAGTCTGTTCTATCTGCTACTTCTGCATTTCCAGCATTTGGGCCGCCATGCGAGTCATATCTCGCAATATACGGCGATTACGGTGCCTGCGTGGTGGGTTAGGTTGTGCCGCCCCCTCATTGGCATTCTCATGAGGCCCTTGAAGAACCTCATCCTCGCTGTGCTGGCCATTTATACCCCTACGGGGGTTAACATCGCCATCGCTTTCGTTCATGTTTTAGAGAGATTTCTTGGTTTTAGTTTATCTTTCAAGTATAGATAGACTTCTATCTCAATGATCCGAGCCTTTTTCAAGGTTGTTAAACTTATGTTTCAAAGTTTTAAGCCTTTTTCAAGGTTAACAAACTTATATTTCAAAGTCTTAAGCCTTTTTCAAGGTTAATAAACTTATATTTCAAAGTTTTAAGCCTTTTTCAAGGTGAATAAACTTATATTTCAAAGTTTTAAGCCTTTTTCAAGGTTAACAAACTTATACTTCAAAGCCTTCTACCTTTTTTCAAGGTTACCAAACTTGTATTTCAAAGCTTTCTACCTTTTTCAAGGTTACCAAACTTGTATTTCAAAGCTTTCTACCTTTTTCAAGGTTACCAAACTTGTGTTTCAAAGTTTTACAGTTCTCCGCTCTTTTACAAGAGGTTACCCGCCCTTTTTCAGGACTTCCTTTCTATGTGTGGCTTTTCATCATGCATTTTCGTGGTTAGCAGTATGGTTTCCTACAGACGGCGCCAAAATGTTGACCACAAAATCCGGCTGGCCTTGGACCAACACGTCTCAGCTCCTCCCTCTTGAACACGTGGATCTCCTGCGCACTGTGACAATCAATTAGTTTGCAAAGGGGGCCGAGGTGGCTCCCGTTTGCACTCCGATGCCAAATTCAGTACTCATTTTAGGCGAATATATGTTGGGTGCGGGTGATATAAATGTGTAAAAGAGAGAAAAGGGAGTGAGAGAAATATATATTAAGTTAAGAGTATGAAATTGCTAACCCCTTACCAGGCGGGAGGAGTGCCGTATTTATAGAGGAACTCGTTGTCTCGGATCATGACACGTGGCATACTTTACACTTGTCTTCATCCTAGCTCTTGGAGGTGACAACCTTGCTTTTTAACTGTAATCATTGCTACATTTTGTAGGGGATGGGCGCCTGTCACATCTTGGTAAAGGCAGTGTCACATCTCTGACTTCATGCCTTGTCTCATCCTTACATCCGATGTGCTACCGTGAACACCTCGGCTAAGCGTAAAGTGTCTCTGCTAGACACAAACCAGTTCGGCCGCAGGGTTCCTGTGCCTTTCCACCTCGGCCATTAGTTCAGGGCGGTATCTAAAACTTTGATCGTGGGCTAAAGTCCAATAGACCCTTGTTGGGCCCTCACTGGCGGCCTTATGTGCCATATTTTAGGTGCGATCTCAACAAACACTATTGAAGATAACACAAAGCATAGCGGTATATTTCTATTCCCTATCTAACTTTGTGGCAATTAAAACACGTATAACATAATTCTAATATTTTGAATTTATAAAAAGCCACAACAATCATACAATAATTGGCCAAATAATTGTACAATAATAAAAGTGCGAATTATTTGCTCAAATCATGAATTATATAAATTAAACTATAAATCAATACTAAAAGTCCGGAAAGTACCAAGAATAATTGGAGTTCATCACACGGTTCATCATGTTGTAGAAGAATCTTCAATCTTGAATTTAGAACCAATCAATCTCTCAAGAATTTGATAATGTTTTGTTGTGGAATGATGAGATTAGGGACGGAACTAGGTGATTTAGGTCTGGTAATCTTGAGCATTATGTCTGGTATATATAGGTAAGGATGAAATGTACGTTAACTAGGAAAGAAATTTTCAAATATCGGATTTTTAAGCCCAGGTGCTGCCGAGTCGGGCAGAGGTGCGATCGCATGGTAGGATACATCGCGATCGCGTGCGAGGACAATTTTTCATTCCACCTAAATTTAGAAGAACCGCACAATCGCATAGTGTAACCATGTGCGATTGCGTGGTTATCCGACTTTTCCTTGGTCCTTTGCTTTCAACATCTTTACAAGTTAGTTATTTTCCCTATTTGCACATGAATTTATCCTCTTTTGATTTGACCTATTTAGCCCGTATATTTCTGAATGTCTTCAATTGAGTCATTTCATCTTTCAATGTCTTCAATTAAGCTCTCAAACTTCTCCCTTCTTCCACTTTAGCTCATCTTTGATCCTCAATTGACTTCATCAACTTCCAATGTGTACAATTTAGATCCATTTATCATTCAATTTCTCCTTGTTTGCTTCAATTGCATCATTTTCTCGACTTTAGGATTATTTCTGAAATAATAACAAATGACAACTGACAACTGACAACGAAATCAATAGCATTTATCACATTATTTTCGAATTACAAAATTGTTAATGGTAGCAAAATTTATATTCGTTTAAAATGGTCTATTAACAATGTATTTTTCATTTTCTTCACGAGTTAACTTTCATCTTATTTACCCTTTTAAAACACATAACGACTGTCAAAATAAGACGAACAAGCATCCAAAATTACCACTTGTGACTTTTAGTCCTTACATATATATATTTTCAATTTTCCTTTTAGTAATTAACTTTCGCCCCATTTTCAAAACCAAGCATACTTTGAATAAAACTAAGTTTCTAATTTATTACCCAAAGAGCTCAAAAAAATCAACAAATTCGCCTTCAAAAGTATATAATAGCTGAGGAATCATAATTTGATAAACAATTGTCGCATCTGTTTTGTCATTTTTTTTGCATTTTTCTTTTGCTTTTCTTCGTTTGGTCAATTTTGTAGGCTCACTGAAGTCGTAATTGCAAGATCTGAATGTTCATGTTAAGTTTTCACATAATACTTCACCTTATTATTTTCGATTACAAAACTGTCAACCGTATCAAAAGTTATATTTGTTTAAAACAGCCACTTAACAATTTATTTTTCATTTTTATTACGAATCAAATTTTGTTTCATTTTCGACATATGCACTCTATACAAAACTATGTTTTTAATGTACTACTTCAAAAAGCTCATAAAAAAACTACAAACTTGTCTTTCCAAAACTCACTTTCCATTTGCCGTCGCCCCTTATTTTGTATTTTAGGTTGTTTTTCCTCTCTTTGTTTGGTCAACTTTGATGGCTTAAATGAAGTCTAATAAAAAGATCTTGATATGAATGTAAAGTTCTGATATAGTACTTTACCACTTTATTTTTAAATTACAAATTCGTAAATCATCTTAAAAGTTATTGTCGTTTAAATGGTCCCTTCGCAATGCGTTTTTCAATTTCTTTCACAAGTAAATTTTTATTTCATTTTCGATATATGCACTCAAGAAAAAATATATGTTTTTAATGTAACACTTTGAAAGCTCATAAAATTTACAAACTTGCATTTTCCAAATCATATAATGACTGTTAAAATAAGGCAAACGAGCATCCAAAAATGACCGCTCACTTTTTAAAATCCTTGTAATTACCGATCCTTAAAAATATGTCTTTCCATTTTCTTTTCAGAGGTTAACTTCACATTTTCAAAATCCAACACACTTTAAATAAAACCCAGTTTTTAATAAACTACTTAATGCGCTCGGAAAATCTACAAATTTACCTTCGAAATTATATAACAGCTGATGAATCACAATTTGACAAAATTTATTTTCATTGTTCATGTGCAATAATACTATTTTATACATAATTACAGACATTACAGGTGCATCGCATGAGCAGGACTAGTTATCTTAATATAGTAACAATAAAAATAATACTTTATGATTAATAAAAAAACCAAAAATAAGAAAATTACATATTCTTAGTTTGATAGTTGATTTCTTAGTCTTCTAAATGTCTAAATTTGTACATTATTTAAAATTATTGCATTGAGCATCTAAACTGCTTCATTTGCTTCGTAACCCACTGATGGACTTCTTCGGGCAACTTCCCATGATGATAAAACTTGAGCCATTCACGTTTTCAATAATTGTTAACATTACAATAACTGTCAACATTCTCAATAACCTCCCATGTTACGATAACTACTCACAATGGCTTCATTAGATTGTGGATTGATTTGGATAACTACCTTTTTTGCATCATTTAACATTTGGTCGCATTGACCTTGATCCATTCGCCCAATCACCTAGACTTCTCCAAATAGTCCTAATACTTGTAACTTGGGTTCTCACATTTAGGACTTTGAATTGTTTATTTTTGTTCTAACAAAAGGGATAAATACATATGTAAGGAGTTTAAATGAAAAAAAAATTTAAAATTTAAGAAAACAACTTGATATGTGAAATTAAACTAGAATATTATTTCAAAATCGTTAGTCTCAATATTTCTTTATTGTTAAGAAAACTCATCGTTCAATTTCTCACTTTTATAGTTTAATTTAGTTGCTTTTAGTTTAATTTTCTATTTCTTAGTTATTGAAATTGTTTGTTTCATTAATCTCTCAATTTATTTTCTTGTTGGAATAGTTTGCACATAATTTTCTTAGTTAGTTTTTGCTTTAGTTTAGAATTATTTTGAAATAGCAAATAAATAATCTTCGTGGGATTGACAAGTTTTTTGCCCTGTTACCGGGGGACTATTTTTATTTTTTATTTTTTTATTTTAGTATTCTTAGACTTTTAGATTTAGTTTGCCTTTAGTTGGTTTTTTTTCGCTTTCTTTTTCATTTGATTTTCTTACTTTTCTGTGTGATATTGTTGATAGTGATAGAATAAAGCTAAGAAATCAAGGCAACATAGAAAGACATGAGCTAAATGACAGATTATAATAATTTTTCTCCGTGGATGACGAGTACTTGCACTTTGAACTATTAATGACCCAATCGATCATTATTTGGGACCTTCTCGCAAATCAAACAAATCCAACATGTGAATACTGTGGAGCAATCCATAATACTGCAGATTGTATACTGTTATCAAGCACTCCTTATACTCAATTGATTTTGTGATAGGCCCCGAAGAAGAGATCAAAATATACATAGTTGAGTTTGAATCTGATGGTTAAATTAACTTTGATTTGGAACAAGGCAACATAAAAATTTGGAGCAAAAATATGAATTGGAACAAAGGCAACTTCAGCAAATATAGCAGATTATCAAAATCATTATTTCGAGTGCCTTGAAGTAGTGTTAAAAAGTCGGGTTTAAGACTGTAAACGGAGCGCTTATTGGAGGCTACCTAATTTTCTATCCCTTTTATTTATTTTGCTTTATTTACAGCTTTAAATTTAAATTTTTATGTAGTACATGCATTTTTTTTCTTGGAGCTTTTGAAGAATAATCCCCTCTTAGATTTGATCCTCAAGTGCATTCTTAATTTTTAATTCATACATCATCCACGAGCCAACAATTTTGGATCACATTGTGTCAAATCATTATTCTTATCATATCAAAAGCAAATCATATGCATGATTTTGCACACTTTGAGGAATTATGCATGATAATTGTAATGTTCTTGTTGGTCGACCATGTTTGAAAATTCAAATTTTTGCTATGTTTTAGTTAGGATTGTTGTGTTGATCTATTTCAATTTATTAATGGTGCGTATGATCCTAATGTTGTTTATCTTTTACTTGCGAGGAACGCACCACTTGTAACACTTTCAACCAATCATGAAAATTCAAAAAACGGGTCGAAATCATCCACGTGAGATCAAAACAAAGCTTCAAGTTATTGCATCACTCCTCTAAACCTGGGAAGTATCTAACCCCTCTTTTATTTATTGTTATTATTTGATACATCTTTTCTTTTACATTGAGGACAATGTAACTTTCTAGTTTTAGGGGTGATATCTCATTTATTTATTTTGTTCATTCGATACCTTGTTTTTGGGGTTTAAAAAAAAAATATTGAAAAATATGAAAAATCCTGTTGATTTATTTATCGCCTATGATGTAATTTGAATTGATTTGGTGCTTTGAATTAGATTGTTGGACATAATTTGAACTTAAGTTTACTTATTAATGTTAGACTTGACTAATATTGAGCACATAGCCAAATTGAATTAATACTTGTGTGGGAATATGCTTGATATATGTGGGGCAATATCATATGATTTGAACTAGGAATGTCTGTTTATCCCTAACCTTTAGGTCATTAGATTTTTCGTCCCTAAAATAGAATCAAACGAGCTCAAAAGGCAAGTTTGGGGTGGAATGTTTAGAATGTGCATGTATTGATGGATTGGAGATCTGTGGTTCTTGATTTTGAACTTCAGTTAAAACGATTTGGTCAACAGGTATAAACCATAACCAGCATAAACACAGAAAAATGCTGAAGGTCTTATTCTACTCTTCAAAAGTCTTTTTGATTCGAGCAAACTTGTAAGGGTGTTGAAACCTGGTACCCTAAACTCAAATAAGTTGGGAGCTATCAGCGCAAAGCTCGTTACAAGGATTAATTAGAAAGCAAGTTCGGAGAGTGGGCTTACACATAAGACAATCAAACATCTTTAACTTTTCTTTGTCGCCTTTGTGACTCAGGTAATTAAGTTTGAGGGGTTCTCTGAACCTAGTGCCTTAAAGTCGTCTGACTTGGGAGTCACTGATCCAAAGCTCGCTACAGAGGTCATATACAAAGCAAACACAATGATGTTAAAAGACAAGGTGATGAGAATCGAGAAAGTTAACCCTCGATGCGCGTGCCTGTGGGACCAATGACGAGATTCGATGCCAAGGAGGTTCAAGATTCGAGGCTCAACAATGTGAATAAATCAAGAAAAGAAGCCAAGAATCAAGTTGGAGTCAAAAATAAGAAGAAATTGGACTCAGCCAATTTCGGTCGACTGAAAGTTATTCCAGTCGACCAAAACTCTGTAGAGAATTTTGGAGCTAGCTTGAGTTGCGTTCGGATGAGGATTGGTCGATCGAACGTGTAACGACCCGGGTCCCACTTAACGGGCTGTCCCTGCCGTTAGATGACGGCGTACTGTCCCCATTGTACCAACACGAGTCTTTTCAGCATGCTTTGTCCTCACTCGCACGCTCCCCGAGAAAACATTCCAGGAGGTCACCCATCCCAGAATTTCTCCAAGCCAAGCACGCTTAACTGTGGAGTTTCTAACGATGGACTTCCTGAAAAGAAGGTGCACATTGTTGGTATGAGTAGTACCTATCATTTCTTTTAAGCTTTCTTAGTCGGGGTATTACAATCACCCCCTGTTAAACTCGCGACGTCCTCTTCGCGCTTAATCCATCTGAGAATCTGTTGCCAAGTGTTGGGATTCTAGAGGTGGCTCCCGCCCTATGGCGTAGCACTTAGTTCCCGATTTTCGGTCGGCGGCCGACTCTAATACCATTTGTAACGACCCGGGTCCCACTTAACGGGCTGTCCCTGCCGTTAGATGATGGCGTACTGTCCCCACTGTACCAACACGAGTCTTTTCAGCATGCTTTGTCCTTACTCGCACGCTCCCCGAGAAAACATCCCAGGAGGTCACCCATCCCAGAATTTCTCCAAGCCAAGCACGCTTAACTGTGGAGTTTCTAACGATGGACTTCCTGAAAAGAAGGTGCACCTTGTTGGTATTAGTAGTACCTATCATTTCTTTTAAGCTTTCTTAGTCATGGTATTACAGAAAGTGCCATTTCGGTCGACCTTGTGATCGACCAAAAATGGTTCGATCGATCGAAACTCCCTGTTTCAGAAAAATGGAATTTTTTGTGCAATTTTCGTATTTACTCCTTTTACCCATATTTTCTACAATATATACACATTTTCATTTCAAACCCTAGATTAACTTATGATGTTCATGTGAATGCTCCTCTTGAGAGAGTCCCCCATGGGTGAGGTAAACCCTTTTATCTTGTAATCTTCTTGGAATTTCTTCAACTAAATCCAGAATATTATTATTTTTGTGTTTGTTGTTGATTTTCGCCACCTTGAAATTTGTTTAGTTGATACCCATTGGGCTAGGTTTGTTAACATTTGAATTTTGGGTTATATTTAAACTTGGGTTAAAGTGTTTTATCGCTTTATTTACCATATTAGCTTTTTTGGGTTGGTATTAAAATAGTCGTGGGAATTCTTGGTCAATATACCAAGGGTGTTCGCATCATTTGGTATCAAAACTTAGCTCTAATTTGGTAAACTTATCTTTACATTGTTGTCGTTATTCCCAAAAAAAAAAAAAAAAAAAAAAAAAAAATTGAAAATTGAAAAAAAATTGGAAAATTTCATATGCCCATGAGTATTTTTTGATTCCTACATATTGGGTATATTGATTGTTGCATTTGTTGGGGGTTTCCATTAGCCAAACACATACATTCCTGCATTATCGAAAGTGTACTCACAAAGTGTTTGATAAATTGTCCCAAAGAAAAATATTCTCTTAATGCCTTATTATTCAATACCCATGTCTTGTTAAATATTTGTGGTTGTCCATTTCCATTGTTGAAATTGTGTTGTCAATATCATATCACATTTCATTTGTTCCTTACATTGGGTATTATTGTTCATTCATTCCTCACCACATTTGGGTTGTTGGACATTTATCATATATCCACATTATATCCATTCAAGGCCACTTCAAGATTGAGTACAAAGTGTTTACTAAATTGTCTCATTGAAAATTTCACTCTTTGTGCTTATTGTTCTACATCTATGCCTTGTCTATTACTTGTGGTTATTCCATCCCATTGTTGAAATTGTGTTCCTAACATCTTCTCCCACATAAAAATTGTTCCTTTTGAGTATAGCAAGCACATAAATTTCACTTGCTATTGTATCTACTTGTTATAAATTCCTTCTTCCTTGTTTTTGACTTTGACTCCACAAGAATTATACTTTGTGGTTTAGTTGATTACCTTCCTTGGAGAACTTGAGAAAGGAGTTTTTGAGTGGAAAAAAAGGTAAGAGTGGTGAGCTCATTAGAGGGTAAAAGCCAAATTTGAGTGAAACACGAGAGAAATATTTTCTTGTGAGAACACTTTCACACTTGCACACCATGTCAAATTCCAATACTTAAACTCAAGACTTGAAGGAGATGTTGCTAAATCTTTCAACCACCAAGGCTAGGAAAATGGAGAAAAGTGGGGGAGGGTTGGAAAGATTAGAAACAAGAGAGGGAAGTACATCAACTAGTAGGGAGGGATAAAGAAGGGATAATAAAAGAAGAGTGAGGGACAAATTTGGAAACAATGTTTATAGAGATGGGAGTAGGGAACAAATTGGGAGAATGGTGAGGGAAAATAGAAGAAGGGTGGACGATCAATTGGGGGATGTGTTAGATAATGAAGGGGAAGTTGAAGAAGAATGGAGAATGGGTAGACGAAGAAGAGAGTGGGTAGATAGGAGTGGAGATGGTATGGATGAGAAGGTTGATATTGAGAAAATGAAGACTCCATCATTCCATAGGAGTGGAGTTAGTGAAAATAGAGAAGTAGTGAAGGAGATGAATGCTAGGCCACCAAAATCTTTGGCACATACTAATGTGATGGAGGAACATGAGGAGGATAATTTCTACACTAGGTACCGAGTGAGTGATAAACCTTGTAGTCTCATGATACATGGGGAGATTTGCACTAATGCGGTGAGTGCTAGTAGAGTTGAGAAATTGGGGTTATCGGTTATGAGGCATCATAATCCTTATGTATTACAAGGGTTGGGTGACAATGGGGAAGTGAGAGTGAGTGAACAAGTTATTCTTACTTTCAAAATTGGAACCTATAGTGACCAAGTGATATGTAATGTAGTTCCCATGCACACTACACACATAACTTTGGGGAGACCTTGGTAAAGTGATAGGAGTGTGGCACATGATAAGAGGAAGAACCGAGGTAGCTTCCAAATGAATGGGAAAAAGGTTGTGATCCTATCTTTGAGCCCGGAAGAAGTATGTAAGGACCAAATGAAGCTCAAGTAGGAATTTGAGGAAGAAGAAAAAGAAAAGGGAGAATAGGAAAACAAAAGAAAATTCAATTGAGAAAATTGAAGAAAATAAAAATGAGGGGAAAACGAGAGCATGAGAGTTGGGGCCACGTCCCTAGAAAAAGGAGGGCCAATAAGGGTTGGAGCCACGACTCCAAAAAAAGGAGAGGTAAGAGAAGAATCGAAAGGTGAGGTTCCTACCTCAGAAAAGGCAAGGAAGTGATGAGTGCCACCAAGAAAATTGAGAGTAGAGATTCCAACAAAATGTTCTTTACTCTTGAATACTCTAACACTTCCCTCCCTAGCTTGGTTACTTCTTTGTTGTAGGAGATCGTGAGGCCAACTTATCAAGGTAACAAGGAACTTCAAACTCATACCTTGTGGTAGAAATTCAAGGAAACATTTTCCTACCACAACAAATGCAACTGAGGTAAAGAAAATAAAATAACCAATGCAACATCTAGGAGGTATGCTCCTAATAATTCTTTGAAAGCAAGGTTATTATGTTTCGAATATATTAGAGGGTTGTATAATGTTGATGTGGATTTGACAAGTATATTTTTGACTAGTGGAAATGTTGCATATAGTAAATTTCATGAGCATGATGAATTCCTATTTTGTGAAAATATGCTTGATGTGCCTATTTGCCTTATAAAGGAATTGCTAGTTAGGGGAGTCCTTGAGAGAAATTTATTGGGATGTCTTGATGATAAAATGACTTCGCTTCTAACATTTCTAGATGCTCCCTCATTTTGTATTGAACATGTTAAATGCATGCATGTTAATAATCTAAATTTGTTAAACATTTTTGAATCATGTTGTGAGCAATATCTTGATGGATTCTATGGGCATGATAATTATTTATTTTGGAAAATTGGATTGTTTCTTTTTAAATGTGTCATGCGTGAATTGTTAGTGGGAGGGCACATGATGGTTGTTTGATGGGGCGATTTAAAATCAACAGGGTCTTAGGGTATTATGTGATCAATTTTATTGGCCTAATTTAAAGATTGGTGTTGAACATGTTTGCACTTATAGTAAATGTCGAACTTGCAAAATGGCTAAACTCAAGTTTTTGCCCCAAGAATTCCATACATATTTTCCCATCATTAGTAAAGCTTGGATTACTAATTCTATGAATTTTATAGTGGGTTTACTTGGAACAATGAAAGAAAATGATACTATTTTTGTGATTGTTGGTAGGAGTATTAAAATGTCACATTTGATTGTATGTCATGAAACCAACAAGATCATTAACATAGCTAATCTTTTCTTTTGGGAAGTCGTGCATTTGCACGAAGTTGGTGCTAATTTTGTGATTGTTAAATTTGCTTGCAATTTAATTGCTCATCCTATTAGCAAATTTTCTCCGCTTGATGTTGCTTATGGCCCTAGCCTACTAACTCCTTTGAGCTTGATGCACTTGTTTATTGATGGAACTGTTAGTTAGGTGGGCATAAAAAGGAAAATTTGGTTGAGCCCCTAAGAGAGCAGGGTGAGCTTCAATTTGGGGCACATATTGAAAAATGTACTTCCAATCCGAACCAAGATCGAATGCGAGTTGTATTTGACCCGGGTGGTTGGATGTTGTTCCTTTGGAGGAAAGAACGGGTTCCCGATAGAATAAAATCCAAATTGTTACTCTGCGGTGTTGGCTCATTTCAAGCTCTTGGCTACACCTACAAATTGATTTTGCATGGTGAGTCTGAAATATCAAATACATTTATTGTGTCTATTATTATTGTAGGTGTCGATTCGTGGTCGAATCTCTTTCGAGATGGAGGAGATGATAAGAATCGCGAAAGTCCAACTTTATTGCACAAACATGTGACCCACAATGTTGCAAGATCAAAGTTCAAGGAGTCTCACGACAGTGCATTCAAGCAAGATTCGAGGTCGAATCCTTTTCAAAAGGGAGGGGATGATGAGAACCGAGAAAGTCAACCCTTGATGTGCGTGCCTGTGGGACCCATGACGAGATCCGATGCCAAGGGGGTTCAAGATTCGAGGCTAAACAATGTGAATAAGTCAAGAAAAGAAGCCAAGAATCAAGTTGGAGCCAAAAATAAGAAGAAATTGGACTCAGCCAATTTCGATCGATCGAAAATCATTCCGGTCGATCGAAGCTCTGTAGAGAATTTTGGAGCTAGCCTTAGTCGCGTTCGGATGAGGATTGATCGATCGAAAGTGACATTTTGGTCGACTATGTGATCGATCCGGTCGATCGAAACTCCCTGTTTCCGAAAAACGGGATTTTTTATGCAATTTTCATATTTACTCCTTTTACCCATATTTTGTACAATATATACTCCTTTTCATTTCAAACCCTGGATTAACTTATGATGTTCATGTGAATGCTCCTCTTGAGAGAGTCCCCAACGGGTGAGGTAAACCCTTTTATCTTGTAATCTTCTTGGAATTTCTTCAACTAAATTTAGAGTATTATTATTCTTTTCTTTGTTGTTGATTTTCGCCACTTTAGAATTTGTTTAGTTGATACCCATTGGGCTAGATTTGTTAACCTTTGAATTTTGGGTTAGATTTAAACTTGGGTTAAGATGTTTTATCGCTTTATTTACCATATCAGCTTTCTTCGGTTGGTATTAAAATAGTTGTGAAAATTCTTGGTCAATATACCAAGGGGGTTTGCATCACAAGGATATGAAAGAAAAAGAACAGAATAAAAAAAAGTCGTCCATAATAAAGAAAAAATTGTTTGGTATAAGCTTTGTTGTCTATAATTATGGAGAATAAAAGGTGTAGAATTGGAGATTACTTACTTTTGATTTGTTGTGCATATATATTTCTAAATCTGGCTATCTTGTGTGAAAAAATCAATGAAACTATTTAGAAACCACATTGATAGAGGGAACATCGGGATATGAGAGAAGAGCATAAGGTTGTGATCGTCCATGAGTTGAAAGGAAATCAAAAGAAATCATTGTTTGACCACATGAGATTTGTGTTGGCTTGAGCATGGTGAGTTACACTATGTTATGTATGTTTTTGTGCAAGTATGCAATTGTTGGGAAGAAAAAAAAAAAGATGACTGGAAGAGGTTGCACTTGGAGGAAAAGCACTCAACTGCTAGAAACTAAACAAGGAGTGATGCTCTTCAAACTCAGGGTTTTATTTACATTATTTATTGCTTTTTCTTCCAAGAACATGAGTAGCTAATTTAATAATAGGGATTGACAATGTAGATTTAATGTTTTTAGTTTAATTTTGATTCTCAAGCTGGTGCTTTTGATGTCGTTGTATTAATTTTATTATTGCTTTTAATGCTTGATTTGCTTGATCACCAGTTCATGATTTAATGATTGTTTTCATAATCTGAGAGGTGAGTTAACAATTAGATCACATAATAAAATCTGGCAATTTCAACAAAAAGACATATATGAATTTGTGGTTGCTTGTGGTCACTTATGAATTCCTAGGTAATTTAATGCATTTAACTTAGGAGAACTCTGACCTACTGTAGAGATACATGGTTGACTTAGTTAAATAAATTTAATTTGAATTCGAGAGAGGTAAAGTATATACATGTGTGAATTCGATCAAATACAATTTTAGAAAACAACTTGAGATGCGAAATTAAACTAAAATATTATTTTGAAATCATTAGTCCCAATAATTCTTTATTGTTAGGAAAACTCATAGTTCAATTTCTCACTTTTATAGTTTAATTTAGTTGTTTTTATTTTAATTTTTTTATTTCTTAGTTATTGGAATTGTTTGTCTCATTAATCTCTCAATTTATTAAGCCATTGAATTTTTGACTTTCTCCAGTTTGCTCCACTTTGATTGTCAATTGGCATGAATTTTCTTCAATTCTTCCATCTTCTCGAATTTTGGGATAAAACCTGAAATATTAACAAATAATAAAAATTAAGTAGAATTTATTCTAGAAAAAGAATGTAATATCTTAATTTTGACACCAAATGGACAACACGGCAGCTTGACTTCATTCGGGCCATAACTTTTGATTGACAACTCCGATTTGCAATCCGTAAAGTGCATTGAAATCCTAATTCGATTATATTTCTGTTGATATATTGTACAACTTGTGGATATTTATGTACTAGTAGTTATGTTCTTGTATCTTCACACACTTCGTTCAAAGCTAGTTGAAAGATCGTCATTCCAATGGAAGTCATACTAGGAGCTGTTCATGTGTTGATTCATCCAATAAACAGTGAGTGGGATATGTTTAATTGGTTATTATATGTGATTAGATATGTTATGTGAAGTATTTGATTAAGGAAGTAGGTTGAATATGTTTTTATGAATTATGTGATTCATTATAAGCGAGTATTTGAGAAACCCTTTATATGGCATATTGTGTTAACATGTTTTGAGTGCAATAGCATTCGATGGATGATGAATCATAAAGGAATGTTTGTGCATAAAAGAAAGGTTTTTGTGCATGATGATTATATATTTGAACTCTACCCCCCCCCCCCCCTCGGTAATCAATGTGTTGTTTTGGATATCGATGTTGATGATGTCGAGAGCACTTCGCGACTCCGAGGGTTGTGAAGAACGACATGGTGATCTAATATCCCTCTTGGAGTCAAACAGAGTGAAAAATGACAGGGACGTAGAAATCCTAGAGGATGAAATAGTCCTATATAATCTAAAGTGTTATGATCATTTGTTGATATCCGTATTGTGATAATGTTAAGCGCTTTGGAGGTAGAGGAGATAATCTATAATCTGGCCCTGAAAACACGATTTTTGAAAAGAACATGGATGTGCATTGATTACTCATCATATATTTGAACTTTTCTTGAATATGTGAAGTTGACTTGTATACCCGCAACGTGCAATAACACATGCGCACCATATTCTACTCACTAAGCAAGTGTATGCTCATCCCACGTTATCTAACCCTTCACGTAGCTATTTATATAAGATGGACTGGTGGGGATCTTCAAATAGCTTGATAGAGAATGCTGCGCTAGGTGACGACTAGTGAGTTGTGGACTTGCCATCGAATAAGAACTTTTGTATTTGAACTGCCACACTTTTATTGAACTTGAGATCTTTATATAAATGTTTTAAAATTAATATCGTTACCTTTTATATAAATGAAATTTATTTTAAGTGGAGATATTTTAAATGAAAAAGTCTTGAAAAATTCTGACGTGACAAGTGGTATCAAAGCTTTATTCGTAAAAATGATTGAAAAATTCGGCGCGTTACTACATTCATGTAGATTTGTGAGGTCTAGAAAAACATCACACACATGTTGAGAATAGATTTTTTCTGTCCATTGTTGATGACCACTTGAGGAAAATTTGGATTTTTCTCCTAAAATAAAAATCTGTAACTTTTTGTAAGTTCAAGTCGTAACTTGCCTTCATTGAAAATCAAATAGGAAAAGGAGTGAAAAGTCTTAAGATGGACAATGTTTTAGAGTTTCACAACTACAAATTTGATAATTTCTACAAGGGAAAAGGTATCATGAGGAACATGACTTTGAGAAATATCTCACTAACAAAATGGGATGGTTGAGAGAATGAATAGGACTTTAATAGATAAAGTCAGATGTATGACATTAAGTTTAGGGTTGGCTAGATTTTTCTGGGATAACGCCTTGTGTATTGTTTCCTATTTGATAAATAGGTCACCTTCTAGATTCGTTAACTTTAAAACTCCTCAAGAGTTTTGGTTTGAAAAACCTCTAGACTTGTACAACATTATAGTAATTTGGTTGTATTGCTTATGCATATCTAGTTGAGGGAAAATTAGACCTTAGAGCTATTAAGTGTGTCGTGTTAGGTTATCTAAAGGGAGTGAAAGGATATAGAATAAGAGTTTTAGGTGTTTAGGGTATTAAGTTAATTAAAAATAAAGATTAGACATCTAATAAGCTTGGTATGCTTTGCCTAAAAAGCTTAGAGAGTTAGAAGAAAGAGACTAAGGAAGTGGAATCTTCTAGTTGGGATAGAATTTAGATTGAGGAGATTAAATGATAATCCTGAGAGTGGTGAAACCTAACCTCAATTAGAAACTGATCAAGAAACATTGATAGAGCAACCTAAATTAGACACTCCTAAATTAAGAGCATTGATTAGCAGGTGTCATGCTCTCACGACTCTTTCATCTGGAAATGGACACCACAAATTCCAGGACCATACAAGCATGTTACATGAAATGCATCAAAACCAAAGCAAGTCACCCCGATTTTCAGTTACAATAAATTGATGAAACAATAGCCGCTCCAATAGCTACTTCAACGGCCTCTTCCTCCTAGTATACATAAATGTCTTATCGTGTACCTTTGCATTAAGAAAATTAGGAAATATAGTAGTTATGAACCCTATTGACCATCCCCATGGGGGTGGTTTTGTTGTCCCTAATCAAGAACCATCTGTATGTACTAATTTGGAGGATTACCAATTAGTGAGAGACATGGAGAGAAGAAAATCAATGCCCAACATGAAGTATATATCATTAAATTTGATAGAGTTTGTCTTAGTTCCAGGTGAAGCTTTGGAGTCAGTTGACCGTACTTCATTTGAGGAAGCAGTTAACTGTAAAAATTTTGAAAATTGGAAAAATACTATGATAGAAGAGATCCAATCTCCGAACAAAAATGAGACTTTGAGATTGGTTGAAAAATCAATAATCAAAAGGTAGTCCACTGTAACTGGACCTACAAGGTTAAAGAAGGAATATAACCTAATGAATCTTTAAGATACAAATCTAGGTTGGTCGTCAAGGGATTTACTCAAAGAGAGAGGATATACTATCATGAGGTGTTCTCACCGATTATTAAGTTTAAAACTATCAAGTTAATCTTAGCCTGAGTTGTCTAGGAGGAGTGGGAGTTGGAATAACTAGATGTTAAGACTTCTTTTCTTCATGGGGAGTTAGAAGAGGTGATTTATATGTCCCAACCTCAAAGGTTTAAGGTGAGATAGAAGTCTGAACTTGTGTGCTTGGTTAGAAAGTCCTTGTATGACCTTAAGCAGAGTCCTCAAAAAATGTATAAAAGATTTGATGCTTATGCACTTAAAACTTGTTTTAAAATGAGTGATTTTGATGCATATTTTTATTATAATAACTCTAAAGTTTATTTATTGTTTTATGTGGATAACATGTTACTTGCTAGTTCTCGTACAACTAAAATCATAAAGGTGAAAAACCTTTTAAAAGCAAAGTTTGACATGAAAGACTTGTGAGGCAAAAAAAAAAAAAAAACTTGGCATTGTTATTAAGAGGAATATAGATGAAAACAGATTGATTATTAATCAAGAGTCTTATCTGGACAAAATAATAACCAAATTTTGTATGCAATTTTCTAAGTCTGTCTATGTATCATTAATTGCACACGTGAATTTATCATCTGCAGAATATCCTAAAACTGATGAAGAAATGCATGAAATAAATGTTCCCTATGCTAATGTTGTTGGTTCTGTGATGTATTCCATGATTACTACAAGAGCGAACCCTACATATGCGGTTAGTTTCTTAAGTACGTTTATAACACATGTAAACCTCATTGGAGTACACTTAAATGGCTGTTAAAATACCAAGCTAGAACTGTAAGAAAGGAATTAGTGTTTGAGAGAAGAAATGATAAGTATGAGCTAAATGGCTATGTAGATTTTGACTTTGCAGTAGATCAAGACCAGAGAAAATCTACTACTCTGTATTTCTACTCTTTAGGTGATAATTGTATTACTTGAAAATCGCACTTGCAATCGATTGTCACATTCTCTAGAATGATGTTGCACTAATTGAAGCTATGAAGAGTGTTAGAAATGGGTCAAGTTTGATCAAAGATCGAGTGGGACCCGATATCCATTTGTATGAGTGAGTGGTCAAACACATTCTACTCTATGAGTAGATATTCGTGATACATTTAATTTCACAAAACCATTTATGGATGAATGAGAAATTCATGCTAGAAGTTGGTAACTTTAAAGTCGAAAATTGGGATTTGGAAGCTAGTGTGGGAACTTAATCCCACATAGGAAATCAAGAGAATTTTGGGCAAATTTATATACCTTTAGTATGGATATGTGTATTGCCCCAAGGGGTATCAAAATTATTTGGAAGGGAGAAATCTTAGATAATATCTAGACTAGTCCAAAGCCCACACGCGTCGCAGTCGTTGTCCGTTTGATCGGCACGACACGAGCTTGAGCTCGGGCTAGGGCTAGGGCCAGGTTTGGGTCGTGAGTCTTTTTTGGTTACTATATTCTTTTTGGACAAAATAAATAAGAAATTATATATTTAGTTTTTTTTTTTTAATTCCAAATTCGAAAATTAATTTCAAGAGATGCATATATTGAAGAGAATTGTGTCTTTCCAAACCTGTAGGTTCAAGTTGAAACTGTTCAGAACAATATGGACACACACCAAAACGTATATCTATTCAAAGCGATCTTTCAAGAAGTTGCAACACTTGGCCCTTAACTTTTTGCATTCTATATAATGGACCTCCTATTTCCAAATTCATTCATTCCTATCATTTGTTTCATATAATTCTTGCATTCTGCAATCACTAAAATAGTTCTGCATCCATTTTTAAGAGTACAAAAATTGTTTGGTTCGTTGTTCTTGCTGTTCGGAGTGCTTCTATACCACAAGAGAAATACTGTTGTATTTTGGGAGGCAATTGGCATCAACTATAAGCACCGTAGCAGGCCAAATTCGTCTTAAGGAAATAGAGTTTAACTCTAGCTCAATCTATTGATCTTGCAACTTCTTTTGTCATTTTATTTAGTTTTATATTTCCTTCTTTTCTTTATTTACAGTATATAAAATGCATGCTCATACAATAATAATAATCTTAATATGAATCTGTTTATATTTTCTTTTTATATGCATGCCTTTTATATTTTGATTATTCATTTTTGGTTTATATCGAATCTGCAATTTTAAATTTTGATTTGATATCTTCTACTACTCTTTAAATCTCATTCCGTAATATTTTGATTAAAATTTTTTATTTTATGTTTTCGTAACAGAATTGGATTGTAACAAGTGGGAATAATATAGTTTCCCCTAATGAAACCAACGGTACTACAGTTCCACCTATGGATATTCCTATTCAAACCACTTCGGTTCCACATGGAGAGAAAGCCGAAAAAATTTAGTGTAATGGATTTTAAAAGATGGCAACAAAAGATGATATTTTATTTGACCACTTTAAACTTAGCAATGTTCCTAACCAAAGATGCTCTGGCAGTTTAAGAAAGACCAAACAATAGGGAGTCTCTCATTGATTTGGATGTATGGAAGCACTCGGACTTCCTATGCAAAAAACTATATTTTGAATGGGCTAGACAATACACTATATGGCGTTTATAGTGCTATGAAATCGGAAAAAGAACTTTGGGAGTTATTGGAGAAAAAATACAAAATGGGAGATACTAACATAAAGAAATTTATTGTCAAAAAATTCCTCGACTACAAAATGGTGGACTCCAAGACTGTTAGTAGACAACTTCAAGAACTTTAGGTTCCCCTTCATGATATACATGCCGAAAACATAACTCTCGGTGAATCATTCCAAGTGGCTACCATATTTGAGAAACTCCCTCCTCTATAGAGAGATTTCAAAATTTATCTCAAGTACAAAAGAAATGAAATGAACTTGGAGGAACTAATTATCTGGCTAAGGATTGATGAAGATAATAGAAAATCAAAAAAGAAATTGGAGGACAGTTTGTGCAAGAAAAGGCGAACATGGTGGAATCTAGTTTAAAGAAGAACAAGAAAATAAAAAGTTCCGGTGATGCTTCTAAAAAGAACAACGAGAAGAATGCTAAGAATATCAAAGACAATTGTTATAATTGTAGAGAAAGGGGACATTGTGGAAATGAATGTCGCAATCCCAAGAAACAAATGTCCAAGAAAACATGACTGGAGGAGACACTTTATCTAATAATATACAAGAACTGAACTTGTCTACTTATGTATTTGAATGCAACACTATTGAAAATCCCAGAGAATGATGGGAAGATACTGGAGCTACCTGTCACATTTGTGTTGATAAATGGATGTTTTCAAATTATAATACCATCAATGGAGAATATTTATTCATGGGAAATTCATCAAGTTCAAAAGTTGAAGGAGAGGGAAAGGTGGTGCTGAAAATGACTTCGAGCAAGGAACTCATCCTCAATAATGTGCTGCATGTGCCTGACACTCGCGAAAATCTTGTACTTTGCATCTTTACTTAGCAAACATGGTTTTAGATTAGTCATTGTGGCTGATAAATTTATACTCACTAAGAATGATATGTATGTGGGGGAAAGGTTACTTGATTGACGGGATGTTCAAAATGAATATCCTTACTATTGTACCAAAAACTATGAAGAATAATAATACATCTTCGTCTGCTTATATCATTGAGTCTTTTTGTTTATATTATAATTGATTAAAATATGCAAACTTAAAATACCTGTGTAATTAATGAACATAAATTTACTGACTTTTTTACAATTTGATCCTAATCATAAGTGCGAGACTTGTGTTGATGCCAAGTTAGCCAAAACTCCTTTTCATTTTATTGAAAGGACTACTACATCTTTAGAATTGATTCACAGTAATATCTGTGACTTAAAATTTGTGCAAACTAGAGGTGGTAAAAAATATTTCATTAATTTTATTGACGATTGCACAAAATACTATAATGTATATCTTTTAAGAAGTAAATGAGGCCTTAGATGAAAATCAACTTAGCAAATGAATAAAAATTATTCGGAGTGATAGATGTGGAGAATTTGGAGCACTGTTCGAAGAATTTTATTCTGATTTAAAAATTATTCATCAAATAACGGCACACTATTCACCTTAGTCAAATGGTGTTGCTAAACATAAAAATTGAACTTATGATACTACAAGTGATGGACATCTCAGTGATGATTAACCTAAACGAAGTAAGAAGGCTCAAACATTGAAATCCCTTAGTCCATATTTTCTAACTTACATGGTAGAAAATTATCCGAAAACATTTAGTGAAACTATGTCTACCCCTGAAGCTCTGTTTTGGTAGGAAGCTATCAATAGTGAGATAGAATCAATAATGCGAAATCACATTTGGGAGTTGGTTGATCTCCCACATGGAAACAAACCTCTACATTGCAAGTGAATTTTTAAAAAGAAGTTAAAACATGATGGATCTATTGATAAATATAAGGCTTGATTAGTAGCCAAAGGCTATAGACAAAATGAAGGTCTTGACTTCTTCGATACATACTCACTAGTTACCAGGATTACATCCATTAGAGTTCTTATGACAATTGCAACATTTCATAATCTTGAGATCCATCAAATGGGCGTTAAAACGACATTATTGAATGGTGAGTTAGAAGAAGAAATTTACATGGAACAACCTAGTAAGTTTGAAGCTCTTGGACAGAAGAAAAAGGTATGTAGACTCGTTAGGTCTTGTATGATTTAAAACAAGTTCCAAAACAATGGCACCAAAAGTTTGACAAAACAATGCTGTCAAATGGTTTGAAAATTAACGAATGTGATAAATGTGTTTATATAAAAAATACACAAAATGCATATGTCATTATATGTCTATGCGTGGATGATATGCTAATTATTGGTAGCAATCATGCTATTATCATGTCTACTAAGAAAATGTTGACAAAACATTTCAACATGAAAGATATGTATGTAGAAGATGTAATTTTAAGAATTAAAATCTCTAAAACACCTAATGGACTTGTTAATATCATTATATTGAGACTGTACTTAAGAAATTTGATGTTTATGATGAAATTTCAGTTAAAACACCTGTAGATTTAAGTCTACATTTGGCTAAGAATAGAGATGAACCTGTATATCAATTAAGATATTCTCAGATTATTGGATGTTTGATGTATATTATGAACTTCACTCATCCTCATATTGCATATGCAGTTAATAAACTAAGTATGTTCACTAGTAATCCATGCAATGACCATTGAAAGGCATTGAATATTGTACTTCGATATTTGAGATATACCTTAAATTTTGGATTACATTACACTAGATACCCAACAATATCAGAATGATATTGTGATGCAAATTGGATTTCTAATACAAAAGATTCTGAATCGAAAAGTGATTATGTTTTTACCATTGGTGGTGCAGGTGTATCCTGAAAGTTCTCAAAGCAAACATGTATAACTCGATCAACAATGGAATTAGAGTTTATAGCTTTAGATAAATCTAGAGAAGAAGCAGAATGACTTCGTATCTTCTTAGTGGAGATTCCATGTTGGTCTAAATCAGTACTTGCTATTAGAAGGCACAAAATAGTATGTATAATAGTAAGTCTAGACATATTCGTTGTAGACACAACACCATTAAGCAATTAATCTCGAATGGTGTAGTTTCCATTGATTATGTAAAATCAAAGGAGAATCGCTGATCCAATTACTAAAGGCCTACTAAGAGATCGAGTATATTACTTATCAAAGGGAATGAGATTAAAAGCCTACTACACATGAAATCTTTGTAATGGTAACCTAACTTTGTTGATTGGAGATTCTAATATCTTGCTTCAATGGGATAACTAAGTTATGAAGATTCAGTTTAGCACCTAGGAGTAAAACTCATATCCATTCCTATGATAAATAAAAGTGCATTCTTTAGAGTGTGTGAGGTTAATCCTTAACTTTTAATGATTCTTGTAGCTTGAATATGTCAAGTGAAGTAGGGTCGCTTCTATGAGAATTGTAGAGCTTGGATTCTCTAAAGTACTTATGAAACCTAAGAGCTGTTCAAGACCAAAATGAACACAACCATGAGAACCTAGAATTTGTTAGGAAGGTTATTGTATGGGTACTGTTGTCTTGGTTTACACCAATGACTAGACAGTTCAAGACATCACGTTCACTGGCTAGATAAGTAAATCTGATAGTATTCCACTAAGGCAAATTCAAAGCCACAAGCTACCTCTCCTGATGCAATAACTTTCCCCTGTACTCTCTCTCGTGTCTGTGTTTCATTTGCATATTTTCGATAATTTCCATTCATGTAGAAGATGGTTGAAAACGGGTCGACTTTGACTAGAAATTTAGGTGGGACCCGATATCCGTTTTGTACGAGTGAGTAGTCAAACACATTATGCTCCATGAGGAGATATCGTGATGTATTTAATTTCAAAAATTCATTTTCCTATGAATGAGAAATTCATGCTAGAAGTTGGCATCTTGAAAGTGGAAAATTGGAATTTGGAAGCTAGTGTGAGAACTTAATCTCACATAAGAAGTTGAAAGAATTTTGGACCAATTTATATACCTCTAGTTTGAATATGGGTTTACGCCCCAAGGGGTGCCAATAGTATTTGGAAGGAAAAAGTCTTAGACAATGTCTAGATTAGTCTAAAGTCCACAGGCACGCATGCCGCAACTGTCTATTTGACCAGCAGACTCGACAAGAGCACGAGCTTGGTCTCAAGCTAGGTCCTGGCCTTGGGTTTAATCTTGTGGTCACAACTCTATCTAATCAAGTCACTTTCCGTCTAGCGCAATTATTTTAATTTCAATTCAAATAATTTTGGCTCTATAATTGAAAGACAATTTTCCTTGGTTTCATTTGCACTTGGTAAGATAGATAGAGAGATACAAGAAGGAGAACTCATTCTCCATTGATATTCTTGGTGATCTCTTGCAATTTTCTGTAGGTAGTTCATTGTCGTTCCTTGGACGATGTTGATTTGATTCGACGTGGTAAAAATCTGAGCTCAATAACATAAGACACTAAGTTATAAGGTTGAAGAATATTGAAGTCATTTGGTTCAAGTTTTATACACTTGAGAGTTTGATTTCCACATTATAGTTGTAATAATCTTTGTAATATATATATATATATATATATATATATATATATATATATATATATATATATATATCCAAAAATGTTTAGTTCTTCAGTTCAATTCGACTAAATGTTTTAAAAGTCGGACCGGGCTGATTAGAAAACTAGCGACCTAGGCCACAAGTTAGGCTAAGTGACACCTAAAACTTGGTCTAGTCAAACCCAAGAAACCTGACTGACTCGACCAACACAAACCTAAGTTTGACTCGAGTTTTATATTTTTAAAATTTTAATATTATTTTAGTGTTAGGTTCAACCTTGAGTCAACCCCAAGTTGAACTTTTGACCCTCGATCCGATCCTTTGAATGGAACGATGGTCATGTCAAATTTGAAAAAATTGATTCAACCCAACCCACTTGAATCGAGTCCAAGACGAAGACCACATTTCAAAAATGTGGATACCCTCTGTTTCTAGCTTTGTAAAGGGCAAGGCGCCAAGTTAGAGTGGACAATGGGTGATTTAGTTTGTGGAAAAATTAATGTTATTTGTACTAGAATCTTGATAAAAAAGTTGACAAAAAATGTACTGACAATTTTTATAGGTTGATTTAAGAGATTATGTAATTTATAAAATGATAAATTTGTGATACGCGTCCATTAAGTCAACTTTTTTGTTTATATTTTGTTTAATGTACACTCACCCAAATGGATCTTTACCTGTATTCACACACTACACTCTCGATTCAAAATTCATTATTTTTCTACAACAAAATCTTGTTCATATAAAGGAAAACAATAAAAAACCCTCAGCAAATCTGCCAAATATTGGCTACAAATCTGCAGCATTCTTCAGTTGCTCACATTATTCATAATTCAGTCACACTGGGAAAGTGGGCGACTCTGTGTGGTGTGTGTATATATAGCATTTGTCATCAATGAAGGGACTTTTTTGTTAAAGATAACCCAGAATTCACGTGCTCTTGCTGAGATGGGATTTGAATGGATCTTGGCGGCGGTTGTATTGGTGGTAGTGGTGGTGGGCGGTGGTTATGGGTTCCCGGAGGAGGATTTGGTGGTGAAATTGCCTGGCCAACCGGAGGTGAAGTTCAGGCAGTATGCAGGATACGTAGATGCGGATTTGAAGGCTGGGAGAAGCTTATTTTACTATTTTGTAGAAGCAGAGAAGGATCCTGATCATAAGCCCCTTACTCTTTGGCTCAATGGAGGTAATTTTTTCAGTAATTTGTACTTAATTTTCTTGATACAACCAAAATATAGATGAGCAGGATTTTACAAAAAAAAAAAAACTTGAATATAAGTATATGATTCAACATGTTCAATTTGGTAAAAAAAAATTGTTTAAAATACGTGGTTGAAAAGTGAGTGGGAGAAATGTGTGATTCAAAAGTGATTTTGGGGAATTTTGTTGTTATAAACTATAAACCAGTTACTAAACGGAGTCTAAGTTGTTGAATTCTGCATAGATGTGTTGTAATCAAGTTGACTCTGGTGCTATCAGCCTCTTAAAGAATGTAGGATAGTTGGCTAATTTAGCACGTCTTAAAATTTAGCTTCTACAAGAAAAATTAAAGAATGGAAAAGAACTTAAAAATATTTTTAGAACAAAAAATAATGCGAAAATGCTTGAACTTAAAGAACTTAATCGCACTGAACCAATGGTTTCATTTCTAAGACTCCAATTTCCCATTGGTACTATGTCTGGTTCCAAAGACAAAATGGCGCCTACTCCTAGTCATGAGTCCCAAATTGAGGCAAGGCATAAGGATGGACAACCGACTAGCTAATGCATCGACACCAGGGCATTAGAAAGCATTTCAAGCACAACTTATTGTTTAAGGCTTATGCTTCAGCCTTCAAGGGAGAAAAGGCTTTCTTCCTAACCACAAGATGAGTCTTGGAAATGCTTTCTAAAATTGCAGTTTACCTCATGTATTCAGGACCAGGTTGCTCATCAGTGGGCGGGGGTGCCTTCACAGAGTTGGGCCCCTTCTTTCCTAGAGGCGACGGTCGAGCCCTACGAAGAAATTCAAAATCATGGAATAAAGGTGGATATCCAACTATTTAACCTTGCCTCAAAATGTCAATAATATTATAGGATACATTTCTGGTTGGAATACTTTACTCTGTTGTCTTTGTGAGTAATTTCCATGTACTTACTAATTTACATTCTTCATTTGTGTAGCATCAAATCTCCTTTTTGTCGAGTCTCCAGCTGGAGTCGGGTGGTCATATTCAAATAATAGATCAGACTACACTTGTGGTGATGTGTCCACAGGTAAGGATGTGTTTATGCCTTGTTCTTGTTCGCCCATATAAGAATGTCTTTGTACGTGTGTGTAGCCCTTAAAACTTCTCGGGATTACTGATTGAAATCTGAGAATAGTCTGATTCAATTGGAGCACGTTCAGTGCACGATAATAGACATGATTGAACAATACAATAGATAAGATTTTAACTTCTTTTCTTCCTTAATACTGTCTAATACAATCAAATCAACTTTACCAAACATGTCATTGAAGTTCCATTTCTTGGTTTCTTGGCAGCAATGGATATGCTTACGTTCCTGATGGAATGGTACAAGAAGTTTCCAACATTCAAAACTCGAGAATTGTTCCTGACTGGAGAAAGTTATGCAGGTAAAAAGCTTGTGTCCAGTCACATACAACTGAATCATTTGCCTATAATCTCTTTAGCTATCCAAGGAAAATAGATCCTTGAGAAGTGCATGTTGGTACTATATATTGCAGTAATTTTCTGTGCTCCTTCATAAAGAGAAATGAATATAAAGTATTAAATTTCTCCCTTCTTGATTTTTCTAAATAGAAATAAAAAAGCATGGAATATCTTGTAATTTTGGCGGTTTAATCTTTCAATTTCAATATGAAACACAGAGTGTGACGTCATTTCTTATTTACAGTTTCATCTTAGAATAATTGTTCTGATATAATCTACTGTTATACTTGATAAATGTTGCACTATGAAACTTTATTGTTCTCAGGTATTGTGTAAAACTAACGAATAGTTTTTTTATGCATAGGGCATTATATTCCGCAGTTAACTGTTGCTCTTCTCGACCACAATGAACATTCTAAAGAGTTCAAGTTCAATATTAAAGGCGTGGCAGTAAGAAATCATCACTCAATCCAAATTTCTATAAAAGATATTGAGCTATTTATTTACTTAATACAATATGGTTTAATTCTATCAGATTGGCAATCCTCTTCTCAGACTTGATCGCGATATCCCAGCAACATATGAATTCTTTTGGTCACATGGAATGATTTCTGATGAAATTGGGCTTGCCATTATGAACGAGTGTGATTTTGAAGATTATACATTCGCTAGTCCACATAATATGTCAAATGCATGTAATAAAGCCATATCAGAGGCAAACAAGATTGTTGGGAATTATATAAATAATTATGACGTGATTCTTGATGTGTGCTACCCTTCTTTACTAGAGCAAGAATTGAGACTACGAAAGATGGTATTTTATCTCATATTCAATCTAACATGTTTTTCCTTGATGAAAATAGACATTGACGACTTTTGGGATCTGCAATTGCAGGCTACTAAGATTAGTGTTGGAGTAGATGTGTGCATGAGCTATGAAAGGAGGTTCTACTTCAATCTTCCTGAGGTTCAGAAGGCTCTTCACGCGAACCGGACCAATTTGCCTTATAACTGGTCTATGTGCAGCGGGTAAGTCAAGCATAATTCTTATCAAATGATGGAATGTCGAAAAGTATCCTGAGAGTTCAAGATGTTTTTCTCTTTTCATTTTCATAAAATTTGTTAGCTGATAGGAAGATCTCAGTCACACTAATAGGCCAGTTCTTTACAAGTAGCGATTTGATTTAGTCCCTATTGGGTTCAACTAATAAAGGTGATTAAAATCTGAAACACTGTGTTAATCCAACTAACACCTAGAGGGTGTGGCTATGTGTATAATGCGGAATTATAAATTATTTTAAGTCTAAATGTATAATAGCAATCAATCTAAAATAATAAATAAGTATGTAAATTATATAATATCAATGATTGGTAACTAAGGAAAAACCCTTGAAAAACTCTTCACGGGAAAATGACATCCAGACAAACGTGCCATTAAAACCCATTATAAGAAAATAACTTACAGTTGGTTCAGATTCAACTTCCCCACAACTTATAGATCACCTAAAAGCTCTTCAATTGTGACTTCAATACTTTCCAAAACCTCTTAACTATCTTTTCCGTCAGCGTGGATCACCAAGAAAGAACCTCATTCTTCTTCAACTAGAAATGTAGTGACTTCCCCCCAACTACAGAATTTTGAAGGCTTATTGGTAAAGAATTTTGGGTTCGATATTTATGATTTAAACAATCTTGAATTAACAATCATGAAGGTGTTATGATTGATCTTAGGAATCAAAGGAAGGATCAAGATCAGCCATACCTAGAAATGAAATAAAGCTTGGGTGTATATAATATGAAATGCTTAATATAGTTAGGATTTTAGGAATTCTAAAAATAATGAAACAATTGTCAGATTTTACGATCGTCAGTATGTTTGTCATTTCTTTCTCTCCCGAATCTGATCGAGGCGATTCAAAGTGCGTTGTAAAGCTAACTCGAAGGGAAACAATTATTGTAGAAATATTTTTTTTTCCAAATCAAATGTTTATGCGAAAATCGAGTCTCAAACTTTGACCGATTGGGTTTTTTATTCTCTCTTGAATTCTAATTGCATCACAAGTCTTCTTGAATGCTACTTTGATATTCTTCTGCCCAAATACTCAATTACGACACTTTGAATCTAATTTTGACTTTATAAACGAGTCATTTTGTTCACCGGAGTGCCAAATACATCAAAACCTAACGAACTCCCGCTTTGACATTCCTTGATAAAACACTAAAATAATAAAATGATTACAAAAGACCAACCTTAATATAAATAACTAAATGATATGAGCATATAAATTTTTATTTTCTCCATTAATCTAACTTAATGACCACTGTAATGAGCTTTCAGTCGATGACTCCAAATGAGTTGACCATGGGCATCAGGTTTTAAAGGCCATACATGCTTAATTACTTGAGTCAAATAGGCTTCGAAGGAAAGTATAAGGTGTATTTCACTCTTTCTTTTGACATATAAATAATTATTTTTAAGCACAATACTTTTTTTTATGGGAATATGCTAGAGCTTATGTCAACTAATTTAAAGGTCATTCCATATTCAATGTCAACTTACCACACCAATGAACGCCATCCAAAATCTCACACGCGGTCAAGACTCACTCGCAAGAGTTTGATATGTGCACATGAAATAACTTATAACAAGTACTTAAATCAAGTACTAAAAAAAGTTAATGAGAACTTTATTCATTATTAATTAATCTTAATAGTACTTGATCACAAATTAACATGTTCAATAATATCACTTTATTATATAAAAAGAATCCTCCTTTCTCACTTTTTTTTTTTTTTTTACTTCTAATAAAAAAAGTACAAAATTAATGAAAAATTGTAAAAGCATGTATGTATGGATAAATATTATGAACAATGCAAATGTATGCACCTATAGAAGCACCTATAGACCTACTTAATGAGGTACACAAATGTCTTACATTTAAGATCACGAGTCACATCACAATTTAAAACATCATTCTGACCATAAAGTTCACTCTTTTTTTTTTTTTTATCTAAATCCTCTTAGAAGTTGTAATCTTAGTAAAATAAGTTACCAATTCAGTCAAGTGACTGATTTAATTAGCTAAACATGTATACATAGAATTGATGTCTTGATTGTTGTTCCTAGTCAATAGCTTTTGACATGTAGGAATAAATCTAGGAGTAGCTCTAGCTTTCAAATTTTGAACCATAGGTTGACGAATCCTATATTGCACAAATGATTTATGCTCTGGAGCTCCTACATTCTTATTTATAACATGAGCAGGTACAAACATTTTTTTAGAAGAGGAAGCGATATGAGAATTTGTTTCATCATAGCCTAAACCTTTCCTATTTTCAGCTGATTTGTTCAATCATAACATGTTGTCTAGCTTCTTCATTCCACTATAAAAAGATTGAAGTTGGACACTAGATTTCTCAAGATCACTTGTAAGAGTTCTAACCTTAATTTTAAAGGATTCTTTCTCAGCGCTTAATTCATTCAATCTTCTAGATGATTCCTCAAGTTTGACAACTAAGCTCAAATTTTTTAACCCATGATTATGCAATTTCTTAAAGGCTGCTAATCTTTTGATTCTTCCCATGAAGAATCAGATTGCTCTATGTCCTCTATAAATTCACTCTTAACCTTACAAGTGAAGGCCGTATAGTTCAAACCCTTATCCTGATTGAAGTTCTCACTATTTGTAAGAGTGTCGTTCTTAGTCTTACCTTGATTTGTCCAAAACCCTTACATTCATAATCAATATTTTAAAATCCGGCCCGAGCATTGACCTGGAAAAAAGAAAGGGTCAATGGGCTGACCCAGAGCATTAAATAAAATTATTGAAAATATAAAAACTAGATGATAGGAATTGGGAGCAATAATATTTTTTTAATTTAGATTTTTTAATATTATTTTAATTATTTTTAAGACATTAAATAATTTTTTTAATATAAAACTAGATTTTTTTACATAAAAATAAATATACACAAGATATAAAACATTATATCAATAATATTTTTTAATTTTAGAATTACTAATTCAAAGAAACTATAGATTAATTGTATTTATTATTCTATAATTTATTTAAAAATATAAACACTAAAAGTATTTTAACCAAGGTTCTAAAAGGCGTAATGAGTTGCGAGGCGTCGAGTTCGAGAATAAAAAATCATAAGCTTAGGCGTATCAATACGAATAATAGGCGTCATAATGCATTTCGTATTTTTTATATTATTTTAATTATTTTTGAGACATTAAATAGATTTTAATATAAAAAATATATTATTTTTACAGAAGAACTAAATATTCAAAAATATAAAATATATAACAATAATATTATTTAATTTTAGAATTAATAATGAAAAAAATATAGATTTAAGGTTGTTAATTTTATTTATTATATTATACTTATTTTCAAACTTTCAAAATATTTACAAATATTTTAACCTATAGAAAATAAGATAAAAACAATATTTAAATAACTTTGAGAAAGGAAAATCTAACAAATAAATAAATAACAAATAAAAATAATTTCAAAAAACAAAAAATGAACAAAAGAATGTAATTTAAAAAAATAAAAAGAAGGAAACTACTTAGCTCCCATTCCACATCGGAATATTACGTGGGATGGGAGTCTTAACATCCCTCTATGATTATGAGAGGGTTGTTAGTGCTGGGTGAATGGCAGCCAATGGTGTGGCATTATGTATTTATTACAATGCTACCCCAAGCTTTTAGTCTTTTTTTTTTTTTTTTTTTTTTTTGGGTATTAATTAACTAATTAAAATAATAAAAATTAATTGAATGTTGTGAAAATGGTTCAATTGATTTTTAATTGATTGGATCGGAAAAATTCCGATCTTTACCGGTTTTGGCCGGTTATTATCGATTTTGGGATGTTTAAGCGCATTATAACGTGCATAGGCTATATTCAACGCGTCTTGAAGACACATTGAGCATAGGCGCACCTTAACCCATAAAAAATGATTTTAAAATTATTATACTAAAAATTAAATACAAATATTTGGAGAATTGAATAAATAAAAGAGAATAAAAAGAACAAATAATTTTCAAAATAGGGGGGATTGTTTTAAAAAGGGAAAATAATAATAATAATAATAATAATAATAATAATAATAATAATAATAATAAACAATAGAAAAATGCAAACCTCATCCTGTGGAGTTGAACACAGGTACTACACCCAGTAAGGGGAGCTGCTCCCAATTGGGCTAAGCCTTGGCTTGTGTCCTCTAATTAAAATGAAACGTAAAAAAACAAATGAAGTAGTGGAAAAACAAATCCCACATCGAAGTGCAAGCTGGATGAAAACTTGGCAACACTATATATGTGCTGTTTGGAATTACACTTTTTCAGTTAGTGGAGAGGCTAATTGTAGCTCTACACATTGGAGTTAAACTAATTTTTTCAAAATAAATAAATAAAACAGGTCAAGAGTCCGAACCGCCAAACCAGGGAAAATCGATACCGGGTCGATGGGTCAGTTCTAAATCGGCGAGGTCGTCAGCGTTGCATCTGGGTTTCTTAAATTCGGTTTTTTACATTTTATTACCCGATTTTTGAACCGGGTCACAGGTTTACCGATTTGACCAACCAGTCCGGTCCGAATTTAACAACATTGTTCATAACACCTAACTAATTGTGGCATCTTCCAAAAAATTCTAGTATCTATATTCTCTCTTTTATCTTTATTGTAATTATGTTTACTAGATGGGAGAACAAATAGTGACGGACTCACCTAAACAAAATGGGGAACAACAATCGAATTTAGGCTTTGATACCACTTGAAATAATGGGTGTTCACCTAAGTAACACCTAGAGGGGCTGAATAGGTGTATACTGCAAAATTATAAATTATTGTAAGTCTAGAAATATAATAGCAATCACTCTAAAGTAATAAATAAATGCGTAAATTAAATAAAAAGAAGAATTGATAACACAAGAAAATTACAAAAATCTTTACGGTGAAATGACCTCCAGACAAATGTGCCAGTAAAATTCACTAGAAGAGAATAACTTACGGTTGGTTCAGACACAACTAAACTTTAGTAGACTCTGACCCCACAACTTGTATCACCGAAGAACTCTTCGATTGTTACTTCAATGCTTTCTAGAACCTTTAGACTATCTTTTTTCTCTACGTGGATCATCAAGAATGTACCTCGTTCTTCTTTAAGTGGAACTAGTGACCTGTGACCAACTCTGGAACTCTGAAAGCTTATTGGTAAAGGATTTAGTGTTCAGCGTTTTATAATTTGAACAATCTTGAATTAACAATCATGAAGTTGTTGTGATTAATCTTAGGAATCAAAGAATGAATCAAGATCAACCATACCTAAAAACAAAATAAGGCATGAGTATATATAATATGAAGTGATTAAGATAGTTAGGATTATAGGAGTTCTAAAAATCTCGAAACAATATTTGTCACATTTTACAATTGTTAGTAAATTCGTCATATATTTCTCTCCCGATATTTGATTGAGGCGATTCAAATTGCGTTGGAAAGCTAACTAAAAGGGCTAAAATTATTGTAGAAATAACATTTTTTTTTCAATTCGAATGTCTGCTATGAGCAAATTGACTATCAAACTCCAATTGATTGGAGTTTTTTATTCTCTTTTGCCTTCTAATTGTATCCCAAGTCTTCTTAAAAACTAATTTGATCTTATTGAGTCCAATTACTCAACTACAACAGTTTAACTATGATTTTGACTTTATAAATGATTTTTTTTAACGAGATTGTCAATTACATCAAAACCTAACAAAATCTAAATCAAAGAAAACAATTTATTTTAACCACACATTTTATAGGATGACTACAATACTATAAACTTTGATCAAAGTCTATGATTTTTTTTTTTTAAATATAAACCTAACACTGGCTTAATACACTTTATTGGGTTTTGGGTTGTTACTGGATGAAATTCCCATAAGACAAACCCCGCGAAAAATGAGGATTCCGAATGGGTATGTGCAGTGGCGGATCCAGTCGAGAACTCCAGTTAGAGCATTGACCGTTGACCCCGTCAGTCATTGACCATTGACCGATGAACGTCAACGATCGCAGTAGTGAGATTGTGAATATTATTTAATGAAATAATATTTAAAAATGAATAAATAGGTATAGAAATTTCTTAGCGTTATCACAGTCTACTAACTCATTTTGGCAGTTGTAGGACCACTTGAACTAGAACCACTAGGTTGAGACTTTCGTTTAGGTTGGAAAAAACGTTTCATAATCTTTAAACCAATAATCACAAATCAAATATTCACCAAATCTCAATTCACAACCTATAAATCAATAATCGCAATTCACAAATCAAATCATATTTTCACCAATAATTACAATTCACAAATCAAACCACATTGCAAAAATTTAAATGTAAGATTTATGCATAATTCCCAAATCAATTATAATGAATCAAGGTTTATCCTCATTACCTGATAATGTAAATGAGAAATCACAAATGGATCAAAAATTGGGCAGTGACTGACTGGTTTGGAACTAGAATTGGAAGCACAATGGAATAATCTAACAAAAAAAATTGAGAAATCAAAAATGAAAAATCAATATTATTTATTAAAAATTATAACATTAGTTATATAATTACATTACAAAATCTGAAAACAATACAAAACCAAAAACAAAAAAATCACCGAGAAGAAGATGAGGCAGGCGTCAGGCGAGCTGCTAGAACTAGCAGTCAAGTCCGAAGCGGCGAAGCAGTAGGAGGCTAGAGACCGACGACGGGGGAAGCTAGCAACACCGTCTTCGACTTGGTTGGAGGCTCAGAGTGGCGCCGCAGATGATGGATCAAAGGGGAGAAGGCAAGCTAAAGCAAGGGTTGTTTTGAATCAGAAAATCGGGAGAGGTTGAGACAGTGAGACTGGGATTTGGGTTGGGTAATTGGGTAAATGCTTGTATTGGGTTTGGGGATTATGGGCTTGTCGTCGTCGTTGTCGGAGCTTGGGCTTGGGTTCACTTTCATCGACAGCAGACAGCAGTTGGGCGCGGTCAAGCAAAAAAAAGAAAAAAAAAACTTGAAACTTGTAGTCACCTTCTTCACAACGTCGGCCAGTAGTCCACCGGCGGCCAGCTAGCGCTGCCGCGCTAGCTCGCCGGAAAGTGGATCCGCCACTAGGTATGTGATCATACTAAAATAGATAGGACATGAAATGGTGATATAAAAGTGGAATTGCCAACTCCAAATATATCAAGAATAAGACAATGGAGGGGAACATGCTAAAAGAAAAGAGTTTGAAATGTCTACTGTGTTCCATTGTACTTGTAACATTTCGATAATAAATAATTTTGGGCCTCCCGAATGTCCTCTGCCTATCATTTTTATTTTTCAAATGACCATAAACTTTCCCAATTACAATCTTTCTTCTATATTTTGGATAATAACAACTTGCAGTAAAATAAATCGACTAATTATTTTATTAATATGTTGTGCAGTGTTCTAAAATATAACGAAACAGATGGCAACATAGATATTCTTCCTCTGCTTAAAAGAATCATTCAAAACCAGATTCCAGTTTGGATTTTCAGGTGAAGTATTCACTCATACAATGTAACCGTAGATTTCAATTCTTAAACAAATAAATTAATCCAATGATCACAATGACGATTTCAGTGGAGATCAAGATTCAGTCGTGCCATTACTTGGTTCACGAACACTTGTGCGTGAACTTGCTCATGATCTGCACTTAAAGATTACAGTCCCATATGGAGCATGGTTTCACAAAGGACAGGTACTTGTTCAAAACATTCTCTTTACTGGTTTTATAGATAAAGAAACTAAAATCTTATTCATTATATTACTGTCAAGTACAGCGCCAAAACAAGCACTTATATAGCTTAAAAAAATGAACTTTTTTTTTTTTTTTTTTTTTTAAACTCTTCGATATTGTTTATAGTCATAATTTGTTATATAATAGGTTGGAGGTTGGCAAACTGAGTATGGAAACTTGTTAGCTTTTGTAACTGTTAGAGGGGCTGCTCATATGGTACCCTATGCACAGCCTTCAAGAGCTCTACACCTGTTCAGTTCGTTCATCCGTGGCCGGAGATTGCCAAACACGACTCATCCTTCCATTGACGAGTGACTAAGTGTGCTATAGCGACAAGTTTGTATTTGGAAACTATATATAAAGTCGAGTTGTAGGTACTTGGAGTTTCGTTGAGCCGAAGGCAACACATCCTCCATTCTGCAATTGTGATGTACAATAAGAAAGCAAAACCAAAGGAAAATCTCAGAAACAGTGTATTGATTTGATTGTTGAGGAATGAAAATCATCTTGGCATGTCATGTTTCATTGTCTATGCTATGTTAAAAAGATTGGGGAATTTATTTAACAAGGACAAGAATACGAGAAGTAAATGAAAAAGTAAAATATTTGTTCTTGCAGTCATTATAATTTATAAACAATGTATAAGTAACATAATTTCTTAAATTACTTTTTAACTATACACATTTTTTTCACTCCACTTTTCAACCACGTATCTTACCTAAAAAATATAAATAAATCAATTTATAATTGCTATAGTGTTATCAAACAAAGCCAAAACCTATTGTTTTCAGGCAATTTTCGGTTTTCATTTTCGAAAACGTCGAAAACACATTTTCTTTCTCATTTTTCAAAATGAGTTTTTTAAAACAAGAAAAAAATTGTACACAAAACTCTATTAAAATCTAAAGCACAGAAAATACATTTTGGGACATTTCTCTACTTTTTGAAGTTGTTAAATTAATAAAATGTTTAATTTTGCAATTCAATATTCTTTTTTATTTATGTAATGGTTTAATTTTGGTAGATTGATAATAGGAGGCCAAACTTGAATTAGGGAAAGTTGTCATATTTGATGAATTGGACTCAATTATGTTTTGTACAATGGAAGTATTAATCACATCCAATCCTAATTTCTTATAATATTTTTGGGATTTGAACATTAACGACTTTATCTATTTTTGTAATATATTTCTAACCATTATTATATCAATCTAACTAAATTTAGATAAGCCAATTTCTTATAATATAGAGTAAATCTTCAAAACAATAGAAATTTTATGATTTAATCTACAAGCAAATTAATTATAAATATCCTAAGTAGCATTCTGTAAAAGTTCAAACAAAACGTATTTTTCAGTTTTCCCTTTTCAGAAGCAATTTTCAAAAATGGCAAATCAAACGCTTTTTCAACAAATTTGAAAACAAAAAATAAAAATATAAAACAGAAAATGTTTTCGAAAATGAAAATAGAAAGCAAAACACAAACAGATGCCCTTGAAACTTTGGGATTAAAACTTTCATTACCATTGTATTATTTCAAAACTCCTCAAATGCCCTTGAACTTTAAAATGTCATCTAATGTGCCATTGAACTATTAAAATGATACCCATTTGTCACTCCCTTTAAAACCGTTTCAATTTTTTTTATTTATTATTTTTTTGTTTGTTTGTTTCTTTATTGTAGATGAATTTATTAATAAATTTTTTTATTGTTTCAATAAAAATTTCTCTTCATTATGAGAACTAGTGTTTCACCCGTGCGATGCACAAACATTTGTTACTCGCATATATTGAATTTATATTTTAACATATGAAATGAATGTTTAATTAAAAATGAGAAACGAATGAATACAATTAATTACAAAAAAAAAAAAAAAAAACAGTATAAATGCCTTAATTTTTTTTTAATATTTTTTACAACTTGTATGTTTATCATTCAAGAAATTTCTTTAAATATTATAATTTAAATTGATTTAAAATTTAAAATGGAAAAAAAAAGTTACATTTAAATTGAATTTGTAACAAGTAAAAATATATATATATATATATATATATATATATATATATATGTGTGTGTGTGTGTGTGTGTGTGTGTGTGTGTGTGTGTGTGTGTGATATACGCTCAAAATTTTATTAAAATCAAAAAGAAAAAAATAGATTAATGAACGCTCTTATTACATAATTTTTTTATCACTTACCCATATGAAATTGATTTTTCAAGAATGAAATTTTTTGAACTTTCATTTTCAATCACACATTCTTTAAAAAATTATTTTTTACAATTTTTCAAACTACTTTTTAACTATACATTCTAAAACATCACTTTTTCACAAAAACAAATCTCGAAAAATCAAAATCAAATTGTTAAATTTCGTATAAATCAATATGGAACGTGAAACTACCATCAATGACATAATTTTAAAAAAATAAAAAAATTATAGATACGAACTATAAAAATATTCAAAACTAATCCAATAATTTTCAATACAACGTGACTTTTCATTTTTCACCTACCAGTCAAAGTGTTATATTACCGAAAAATTATTTTTATACGTTTTAAATAAGTATTTAACCACACCCTATTTTAAAATATAATGAGTTTGCTAACGTACCTTTATTTTTATTTTGAAAAAATGATTAAACTAATTGTTAAAGTCACTAAAAAGTCAAGGGGTGCCCTAGTGGTAAAGGCACGCCCCTTACCAGGAGAACATCCTGGGTTCAAGCTTCCAGTGGGTGGGGGGGGGGGGATTTGGGGGTTATTTGTAATCAATTTTTTTTTTTTTTAAAAGTCAGTAATATGTATTTTACATATTTTAATTATTTAAATCTATCGCATTAAACATAAATAAATGAACAAAATGACTAAATAAATAAAACTAATTAGTTAAATAAATAAATGATCAAAATGAGTAATATGGGTGTCAACTCAAATTGAAATTAATTATTTTTTACCAAATAAAAATTAGTTAAGAAATTATAAATATTATTAATTAAATAAAACAATTTTGAAATAGTGTGACATTTGGAAAAAAGTTAAATATACAAAATAAATTTTTTACATTTAATCTTTGATGTGATTTTAGGAAAGACATGTTTATAGTTGACTCTCACTTGTGAGTTCGTATTAAAGTTCTCGTTGAGATCTTCTATTTGATACCCCTATTGCATTTTTTTTTTTAATTTCAAAATACTAGTATAATTATCAAAAGTATTCTTGTTCATTGAAATACTTCTATTTGAGGAAAGACCGTTTAGACGAGAAAAGTTTCAAAACATGTTTTTGGGAAGTGCTCTACCTTTATATATACCTAGTATTTCACTTGTGCAATACACGAAAGTTGTTATCCAAAATATCCATTTCAATAAGCATTAGTAAAATTTTAATTTTATACATAATCAATTTATGTATAAATGTATAAAAAAATAATTTTCTATTACACTAATTATTAGAATTTAAAAAACAATATAACTAATTCAAATTATTAAAAACTTCTTTGAATAATAAACGTCAACTTATATTAAAAGAATAAATGACAATTGATTTCAATATTTTTTATAAATTATTATTTTCATTAAAAATGCAAACTTAGTAGTTTTTTTAATGGTATATCATGTTTGATGAAATATTGATGCATGTGAAATATATTAATATATTTCTTATAACTTCTACATTTGACATACTTTTCAATTTCATTCAAAAACATCAACCACAATAATTAGAAAATAAGTAAACAAAATATTTGAATTTAACTAATAAAAATCTATTTATTAAAATAAGTAGTCAAAATAATAATTTGAAAATCTCCTAATTATCATGATACGACAACCAAATAAAATTGGAGATCACGAAGTTATACAAAAAAATCTTATACCCTATAATCTTTAAAAATTTATTAAAATTAAGAATGATTAAAAAAAATTAATCATTCTATTGATATTATTAACTAAAAAGAAATCAAAACATTGATTATTCAATATTAGGCTCAGCCTTTGTTAAATAACTTTTTCTATAAATTATATGCATTTTTTCAACCATATATATATTTTAGAAAATAAGATTTTTAATATTGAAGATAACAAATTATTTGACCATTAATAATTAAAATACAATTTTTATATTGATGGCTACACATAAAATTATAATATTAAAAACAAAAAATAAATAAAAATAATAATAATTAATTAATAATTTTAAAACTGATAATTTGGAAATATTAATTGAACTCATTCAGTCAGTGGCGGACGCAGACTTTTCGTCTTACTGGGGCACGATTTGTATTTTTGCCGACGGTTTGTACGGGGGTTCGAGGTCAGCGCCCCCGAAAATTTTTTTTTAGGAAGAAAACCAAAAATGAAAAGTACTTGAAATTTTATTACAATTATTCTCTATGCGTTTTCATACTTTGATGACATTCCATAATTACATCATTATCAATATTAAGTACACATCATTCTCAATATTTGTTACATCAAATTCAAGAGTGTCACTCCTAACATCCCCAACATTATCACCGACGTTGAGACATATCTTCAATTTCAACATCAGTTTCTTCACCAAGTTCCTCAACCCTTTCATTCTAACTTCATTTTCATTATTTTGCTTATCAGAAGAAAACATGGATTTACGTTTAAAATATTTTTTCAAAACTGATACAAACAAATAAATGAATAATTGTAAACACATATTAGCCCTTAAATCTCAAATATTCCAATATAATTTTAGGGAATCAGGTAATAAATATATTCAAGAATCAACTGATTTTTTTTTATTAAAAAAAAAAAGTCGAAATTTTACTGGGGCACGTGCCCCGGCGGGCCCCTAGCTGGGTCCGCCCCTGCATTCAGTATTAATGTTAATAATAAAATTAAAATTGATTAAAACAATATCAACCATTATTTTATATATATACACATTTGACATATTTATCCAGATTTTGCATTCATATTTGACATATTCATTTTGCATTAACATTAATCCACTTTGCATTTACACTGCTAGACTTTTCTCCGTTCATATATAGAAGTATAGATTAACCATAATATTAATATGTACATACATACATACATATATACATATATAAGACAATAAATACGTTCACATTTATTTAGATTTTGTAAGAGCGGGCGCGTCCTGTTCCTAAAGGAATCGAATCAAAAAGAACCAAGTGCCAATGAGAATCTTAGTAATGGAACAATTGGTTCCAAATTTGATTATGGAATCGAACCGGAACTGAACCAATTGATTTCGATTATGTTCGGTCCGGTCCGGTCCAGTTCTTTACATTGAAAATGTTAAAATAAAATCTCTCTCTCTCTCTCTTTTTTTATACAAAAATAAAATATTCTTTAGTACTAAAGATTAGAAGTTTCTTGTGACTAGGGATGACAATAATACCCTTTGCAGACCCAACATAAATGGGCGGGATTTGTGAAACTAAATGGGTTCGTGGGTAGGATATGGAGGTAAACTTTAAAATCTGTCATGGGAATGAGTCGGGTGTGGGTTTTACTACAATACTCATACCCGATCCGCATACTCATTAATTTCCTTAAAAAATTATAGAATTTAAAACAAAAGTGATTGTGTAAAAAAAATAAAAAATAAAATAGAAAATAGAACCCAAATATCTATTGATATTGTTAATGTCTAAAATTTAATATGTTTAAACTATTGACTTTGTTAACATCTAAAAAAATTGTTCAAATTCGCTTATTTAGTTTCAACCTATAACAAGCTTTTTCAAGTCAAACTCAAGTGAAACCCAACATTTAACTGATTCAAGTTAATCCGAAGCACCTCTATCTATAACATATTTACGATCCTAAAAAAATAAATAATTAGTAATGAGTTTCAAATGGGTATAGAAGTATACCCGCCTTCAACCCACACCTGACCCGTCATTTTTAAATGGGTGTATGGTAGTGTATGAAGATTGTAAATCTTTAGTGGGTATGGTAGGTTTGGAAAACCCGACCCATTGCCTCTCTACTTGTGACTGAGAATGGAAGAGCCTACACTTTTAATGTAACAGACAATGACATAATATCAAAAAACGTGACACATCACATTGCACCAATTTTACAAACTATAAAGATTAAAAGTAAAATAGAAAACCATGCATGTATAGATTAAGAAATAATTAAAGAAACTAAGAAATAATTGAAGAAATTAAGGAATTGGTAATTAAAGAAATTAAGGAATTGATATTTGTTAATTAAAGAAATAATTACGTAGTGTCGACAGACTTGGTTTTGTAATTGATATTTGGGAATTGATAGGTAATGGGTTAATTGATTTGATTATAAGAAACTAAGAAATAATTAAATAAATTAAGAAGAAGAAGAAGAAGAAGGAATTTGTTGGAGATAAAAAAGGAAACAAAACCCTAAATTGGAGGAAGACAAAAGACATGAATTGCCGAATCTTGATCTTTTAATAATTTACCAAAAAAATAAAAAAAAATAAAAATCAAACAACCAACCCGAGAACCGAATTAAATTTTGGTTCTAAAAAAATAATCGAGAACCGGACCAAAACCGTCTGGTTCCCACCAATAAGTCAAAATTGATTTATTCTTTGGTCGAACCCTAACCCGATTCGAATCATCCGTTTCAGGAAAAAATGGTCACTCCTAAGATTTTGCATTCACGTTGGTTTTTTTTTTTTTTTTTAGAAACGAGTTGTACATATTAATCGAACGTTTCTTTTAGAAAAATATTTTTATCTATTATTAATATTTTATGAAAAGAAAATTATTTATAAGAATGTTCAAATTTAAATGGATTTATTACATTTATTCTTTCAGAGAATTTATTCAATTCAAATATAATTTTAAACATAATTTCCACTCTCTAACCTCGTTTTGAATTTTCTAATAATTTTTTTTTGTTTCGTTCCATTATTTTAAATGAATTTATACAATTTTTTTTGTTGATTGAAGAAATGATTTTCTCTTTATTCTGAGAATATTCATGATAGATAAAAATATATTTTGTATAGATTCTTCTGATGAATTTTTATACAAATTGGTTTTATCCTTGTTAATCAAACATTTATTGTGACAATAAATACATTTACAATGATATTTTGAATTATATTTGAATTAAATTAACTTTCAGAAAGAAGAAATGCAATAAATTCATTTACAATAACTTTCGAGCGATAATTCTTATTATTTTTTTTATCCATTTACAATAATACAATAATTCCTTTGAAATTATTTTTATTTTAAAAATCCTTTGAACATTATTGTAAATTATTTTCTTTTCATAAAATATTAACGATAGATAAATAGTTTTTTTTGGAAGAAATGCTCGATTAATAAGGACAACTCGATTATTATGGACAATCCATTTTTGTGTAAAGAAAAAATCACTGAAAGAATATACAAAAATATATTTTTATCTATCACTAATATTATCATAAATGAAGGGAAAACTTATTTATTGAATCAATAAAAAAAATTATGAATAAATTCATCCACAATAATGAAACAAACAAAAGAAATAATTAATAAAAACATTGAAATGGTTTTAAAGGAAGTCGTGAATGGAGCACCCTTTTAATATTTCAATAGCACACTAGACATTTAAAGTTCAATGACATTTGAAAAATCTTTGAAATAGTATAGTGGTAGTGAGAGTTTTAATCCTAAAACAAAATGACATGTCAGACACAATTTAAAACTCAATGACATTTGGGGAAATTTGCAATAATACATTGACAATGGGGCATTTAACTCTTGAATGTTGGGTTTTGACCTAAAAATATCTTGGACAATTGGTTTTTTGTTAAAGTGGTTGACTTGGAGACCAAGTTAAACGTGGAAGAAATAAAGAAAGAAAATAAAAGACGATTTTTTGGGAACTTTGGGTGCGTTTTTCTTTCCTTATTCTAATTAGTCTACTTCAACAAGGAGATATTCTTGGACAAAAACTCTACATGTTTTTAGGAATGTTTTACTTATAAATATTTGTGATGAGCGAATTAATTATACATTTAGAGAGTACTGTACTTCTAAGTAATTTCCCCATAGATCCTATATATATATATATATATATATATATATCTATCTATATAAAGAAGAGATCATGTAATGAAGGGGATGAGCAAAGCTCACATCCAACCTAGTAATATGACTACCTGAGCTTTCGATGGCTCCAAGAGAGAAGTTGCCATATTGTGAGAAAATAAAGAGAAAAATGGTGAGCTTTGTCTTTGTAATTTCTTGCAACTTCTTATAGGATAATTCAAATGGTAGAAACTTAGGTTAGATAGTAGCTCTTTAATTATATTTTCTCTGTGGTATGTTGGATTGGGTTGGTGAGTGAAAGTCAATATATTTGTAACAATTTAATGTATAGTGAAAGGCTTTGGCGATCAAAATTTCTGCGTTTTTGTTATTCATTTTCTTGTTTGCTTATTTTACTTTGAACATCAAAAAGATCATGTGGGTTAAAGGAAAGGGAGTCAATATTTAATTTCCAATAAGTGGTATCAGAGCATCATGTGGTTTAAATAATTTGGAGCAATATATATATATGTCTGTCAAGTACGATTTGGAGAAATTTGATTGGGGAATCAATTTTGACTTGTGGTGAGTATAAGTTAAGGATGTTTTGATTTAGGCACTTTTGCACAAAGCTTTAAAAGGAAAACCAACCATTAGTTCTGACAAAGAAGAAGAAACTGGATTCAGCAATAGTAATGAAGATTGAGAAGATTTAAATTTGATGGCTGCTAGTACAATACGACTTTGTTTAGCCAAAATGTTTTTGCAAATATTCATGGAATAACTGCTGTCAAGGAACTTCGAGAAAAACTGGAAGAGTTGTATTAGATGAAGAGCTTGTCAAATAGGTTGTATCTGAATAAGCAATTTCATTCGTTGAGAATGAATGCATGTACAAAAATCTCCAAACATCTTAGTGTTTTAAATGGGATTGTTTTTTTAACTATAATCTATTGGAGTAAAAATTGAAGATGAGGATAAAGCATTGATGCTCATCTGGTCTCTTCCATCAACGTTTGAGCACATCAAGCCGATTTTGATGTATGGGAAAGAAACGGTGGATTTTGCAGAAGTTATAAGTAAGTTGATCTTTGAAGAACGGAGGTTAAGTGGAGGTAATAATTCATCTGATAATAATTTGCTTGTTACTGAAAAGTGGAAGATGGAGAACTCCATGAAGAAGAAAGTGATATGTTGGAACCGTGATTAATCTGAGCACTTGAGAAGAAATTGTCCAAATGGCGGAGCAGATTAGGCTAATTGCTCGAAAGACAATGTGACTCTCTTGGTGGAGGGTGGTGATGATGTACTTTAAGTAAGATGGGATATCCTCATGACATGACGTCGTTGCCATGATAGATGATGTGTTCTTACTGGCGCGGGTACATGTGTTCGCATATAGCATTGATTTGGTATAGATGCAAGGTATGTAGTTTAATGTATGTTGATGGCGGATGAGCTTCCAAGGAGAAGCAAACGTGGGAGTTGCACTATAGTTTTCAACAAATTTGTTTCGACATGATGAAAAAGCTTAGGATTCGTTGATAATTCTGAGTGATTATACTCATATGGTGGAATATGTGATCGCTAAAGTGTTAAATGCTTGTCTGTTTATCCAAATGGTTGAATTTGAATTTTTTAGCCCGAAATAATTTTTGTGTCAAGGTGGAGAATGTTGGGTTGTGACCCAAAAATATCTTGAACAATTGATTTTCTTATTAAAGTGGTTGATTTGGAGACCAAGTTAAAGGTGGAAGGAATAAAGAAAGAAAATAAAAGATTATTTTTTGGGAACTTTGGGCGCATTTTCTTTCCTTATTCCTATTAGTCTACTTCAACAATTAAATATTCTTGAACACAAACTCTACATGTTTTTACCTATAAATATATGTATTGAGGAACCAATTAATTGTACATGTAGAGATTGTTATATTGTGACCAAATAGAGAGAAAATTGGTGAACTTTGTGTTTGTAGTTTTTTGCAACTGCGGGATAATTGGAGGAGTAGAAACTTGTGATTAGATAGTAGCTCTTTAATAGTATTTTTTTTGTAGTCTGTTGGATTGGGTTGTGAGTGGAAGTTTAAATATTTATAACAATTTAATATATAGTGATAGGCTTCGACGATCCAAAATTTCTGCGTTGTTATTTATTTTCTCATTTGCTTATTTTACTTTGAATATCAAAAGATCATGTGGGTTAAAGGAAAGGGATTCAACGTTTAATTCCCAACATTGAAAAATATAAATGAAATATATATATATATCATAAATTGTCCTCTCCTGACTTTTGAAATAGAGTTTATCTTAAATTTAATAAAGTGAAATACTTGACAGGTTTGATCCCCTCCCCGCCACGAGGAGGGGATTAATATGCCCGCCCCTCTCACTGGTAGGGGTGGACAAAATAATTGAACCAATTCAGAACAAATCAAAAACCAAACCAAACCAAACCAAGCGATTTGATTCGGTTCTATATAAAAATATAATGGTTTTGTTCTTATAATCAAGAATCATTTGGTTTCGGTTCTGGTTTCAGTTATCATTCAAGAACCTGAACTAGAACCAAAGAACCAAACTCAATTTTTTTATATTTATATTTTTTTACAAATTAGTGGGTATCCATCTCACTAAAGAATTTAAATCTGAAATTCTAAATGTAACATGTACAAAAATGTTATTTACCAGACATTTTATCTCATTTCCTATTAGACAAAGATTTTAAATCATATATCAAAATCTAATTCTAATTCATTTTTCTTCTTTTCAATTATAGACATGTATTGACACTGCTTTACTTGCACTCCTATAACACAGTAATCGTTGCACTTCTTAGTCACCATCAACGACATTGATATTTATTTTTTAAAATTTATGTATATATAAACCCGAACCAAATTCGTCAATTCTTAAGAGTAACCTAAACTTAAATTGCAAATTTCACCCCTAAATCACACAGCATCGTGGTAGAATGGGAGTCAGGACTTCATCGTAACCTGTATCTATAAGTTTAAACGGTCTTTATGTTCGATTCTCTAAGTTTCGACGAGTCGGAAAGCTTCCTTCAGACGAGTTTCTTCTTCTTTGACTTAGAATAACATGTTACTTTTTCTAAATTTTTGTTTTGTTAACTAAAAATTTCATTTTCTCTTTAGTAATGATGTAGATAGATTCTAATGAAGAAGTAGATATAAAAATATTTTAATTTATATTTATTATTTAAAGACTCAAGTAATGGTCCCAGAACCAAACCAGAACAGAACGATTTGGTTCCATGTCTTTAAAAAATTCATTTTTTTCTATTAGTAAAAAATCATCGATTTATGGTTTGATTTGGTTCTTCTGGAACAAAACCAAATCGAACCACGCCCACCCCTACTTATAGGAGGCGGGCCCCACTGCCAACTCCCCTAGGGCGGGGAGGGTAGCAAAATTTAATACTTGATTAAGTTCACGTGTTTGGTGTAGATTGTGTGGGTAATTTTTGGAAAATTTTGAGTTTTTACGAGAATGTGTGGTTGAAAAGTGATTGAAAAGTATGAAAAATTGTGGGTCTCATATAAATATGTGATTGAAAATGAATTTAAGAAAAAAGTTGAAAAAAATTAACGAGGACCAAACAAGGGCTAAAATAAGTTTAGTAAATTTTTTACAAAATAGATTACACGTGTGGTTAAAATCGTGGGTCCCATAATATGTGATTAAAATTAATTATTAACTTTGACTTGATATTAAAATCGAGTTTTAATCTAATCCATACATGGCCTAATTCTATACAATAATAATGAATTAAAATTTCTGACTACTCAAATGAATCCAAATTTGATTTAATGCTTGTTTAATTGATTATATGAGTACAACACAATTAAACCTAGGGGTGTCAAATGGGCCGAGTCGAGCCGGCTCGGCCCGTTTGAACGTGGTCCAATATGGGTCCACGGACCGGAAACGGGCCGGCCCGTGGCCCGTCTGACCACGAGCCGCACGGGCCGGTCCGTGGGCCGGCTCGTCGGCCCTTTTTTTTTTTTTTTTCTTTTCTCCTAACGGTTTTTTTTTTTTCTTCTTCTTCTTCTTCTCCTAACGGTTACGGCTAAATAATTGAACATTAAAAAACCCTCCTCCTTTAATCCGGGCTTGAGACCGGCTACATTTAAATTATTGTAGGCGGAGTTAAAATTGTACACGAACAAAATGTTACGTGTACAATTTTTTTATTTGAAAGAAACAAATGAAACAATTGAAAATATAGAAAAAGAAAAAATTTACTCACCAATACGATTGTTCTCCGAATTCTTCGGCAAGAATTTCACATATCCTATCTTGTTTCCTTTTCTCCGCAAACTGCCAATCCTTTAAACACATTAAGGCCTCTAGTATGTCTTCTTTAAGCCTTGACCTATATTCAGATAACACTCTACCACCTGCACTAAAAGCAGCCTCCGATGCTACAGTTGATACCGGAGGTGCTAGGAGATCTCGTGCAATCATAGAAACAACCGGGTATTGACGCTCGTTTTGTCTCCACCACTTAAGAATGTCAAAATTATTTCTTTCGTCATCGTCTAACATACTAAGAAGGTCATGTGAGAAATACCTAGTTAACTCTCCTGGAATTTCATCTGAACTATATGTACAAGAAGAACTAGAACCACTAGGAAGTGTACTAGAAGTAGAAGTTCCCTTCATAGTCATAAGGTAGGAAAGTAAATCACTGTCTTGATTTTGTATCACATTAGGGGTGGGAGCAGTTCTTCTAACATTTTTACCCGACCTTTGGGCATTGATCTCGTACATTTCACATAAACATTTTTCTAAATCTGTGCATGTTAAAGGGGTTTCAAAAGTTAATTTATTTGATATAGCCTTTATTGTGTGTTTAGTTCCCTCTAAATTTATTCTAGGGTCCATAACCGTTGCTAATGGAAACAAAGCTGGTAAATCTTCCCAATACTTTCTAAACTTAGTCTCCATTGCTTTAATGACATCAGAAAAAATAGGAAATGTCTTGTACTTATTAAAGTTATTAGCAATACAATAAAAATGCTTCAAGACTAAAGGACTAGTAGGATAATAAACACCGGACAATTCGTTTGTAGCATTATAAAATGGTTTCAAAATTTTTTTAACATGAATTGCAAGTTCCCAATCATTAGTCCCCAAATCAAAAGTTGAGCCGTTTGAGTGCCGACCGTTGTAATATGTACATATTAAATTCTCGTAACCTTCACAATGTTCAATCATTAAATAAGTTGAGTTTCATCTATGTCCTACATCAGTAATAAATGATCGTGGGTTCATACCATTTTCTACACACAGTGCATCAAAAACTTGTTTTCTGGAAGGTGCTATCATAATGAAATTGCAAGCACACCTAATTTTTTTCAATTGATTTTCTATAAACTTAAGACCATCTTGAACTATTAAATTAAAAATGTGACAAACACAACGAACATGAAACAAGACTCCACCAAACTCAGGATTTATGATGGCTGTTAATCTATCAATCACCGCTTTATTAACAGAAGCATTATCTAGTGTAAAACCACGAACTCTACTATCACAGTTAAATTCTCTAAGAATTGCAAGTAGTATATTGAAAATATTTGTTGCGTTATGTGGGTAATCTATAACTTTAAATGCCATAATTCTTTTGTGTATTACCCAAGAATCATCAATGTAATGACAAGTAACAGCTACGTAACCTCTATGATTATTGTCAGTCCACAGGTCCGAAGTAAATGACAAGTTACCATTCCATTTATTTAAAGCATCTATAAAATTTTGTTTTCTTTGTAAATATTTAGCTATGCAATCAGCTCGTAAAGTATTTCTAGAAACGGGTTTGTACCTGGGTTGGAGATACTTCTGAATGAATTCCGTGAATTGTGAACTTTCTACAATTGAAAGTGGGAACTCACCACTCGATACGAACATGACCATCCCTTCTCGACGTGCTAGATCTTGGTTGAAGACCCAATTGGTTAGGCTCGAACTTGATTGAGCAAACTGTAGAGTTGATTGGTTTGCTACAACCGTGCCAGGTTTTCGACATCCTTTGCAGTGTCTATTGAGGTGTGATGTGCCCCCACCCTTCTTCCAAGAGAAAATTCCCTCGCAATTTTTACATTTTGTTTGGATATCGGTTTGTTTTCAGCATCTTTTTCCGATGTTTCAATCACATCGAAAAAATTCCAGCACTGTGATTTTTTCGTCCTCTTTGGATTTCTGTTGGAGACTGCCGTCGTGCTAGCGGAGCCAGATCCATATGTAGCAGTGACATCTTCATCAATTATGTCATTCAAATCAATAGGAATTCTTGTATCTATATCTTCGATCTCATTTTCAAATTCCGCCAAATTGTCGGGAATTGGAATATCATTGAGAGGTGCAAATTCATCAACAAATTGGCTAGAAGAATAACAATGAGATTGTGAGTGTGCCATTAGAAATAATAGAATTGAAAAATTGGAGATGAAAATGAAATGTGGAATGGAATTTGAGACAATATTGTATATTTGTATGTGAAATATTATAGCACTAGCCACTAGAATTTGAGACTTGAAAGTTGAGAGAGTTGAGTTGAGATTGTGAAAAAAATGAAATAAAAATCTAGTATTTATAGAAGAAAAAAAAATTTAAAAAATAAATAAATTTAAAGGTCTTGTGACCGTTGAGGGCCTCACGGGCCGGAACGGGCCGGCCCGTGAGCACGGGCCTGACGGGCCGAACACGGGCCGGTTCGTGATCGGCCCGTTTTCGGTCCATTTTGATAGTCCGTTTGATTAGTCCGCGAACTTCGCGAGCCGAATTCGAACTGTCCAACACTCAAATTTTTAGTCCGGTCCAAGTCCAAGTCCGTTTTTTTAACGGGCCGAGCCGAACTTTTAACGAATCGAGCCGAGCCGAACTCACGAACTCTCGAACTGTCCAGTCCGTTTGACACCCCTAATTAAACCATTGAAAATCGAAACAAGACATTTTGGGGTCAATAATCTGAATTGGCATTATATTTCTTTAAAGTTTTCATTGAGTCTCTTAACTTTAAAACTTACTGTTAATCATGAAACTTTATAATTTGTAATCTCTTTCATCATTCACTCACAAAGATAATGAAACTGTTGTCGTGGCTAAAGGGATTTTATTTTATTTTATTTATTTATTATTATTATTATTATTATTATTATTATTATTATTATTATTATTATTATTATTATTATTTTGTGAATAATGGATGATATTACAAAATTACAAAGTTGAGTGATTACAGAGAAAACATTTTAATCTTAATGGACACTGAAATTTCCTTAAAGTTTTCATCGAGTCATTGAACTTTGAAATCTTTTTTGTTAACCACTGAAATTTATAATCCATCACTCACTCAAAAAATTGATAGAATCGTTGACGTGGCTACTGGACATTGCCACATAAGAATTTTGTTAGCCATGTCAACAATTGTTTGAATGAGTGATGAATATATTACAAATTACAAAGTTAAGTGATTAACAAGATAACTTTTAAAGTTTGGTCATCAAGTGGAAATTTTAAGGAAAGTTCAGCCACCATTCAAATTATAACCTAGACATTTTTGCATCATCATGTATCCCAGAGTTAAATGTTTTATTAGTCACTGAATTTATACAACTGTCACTCTTTACTCACTAAACTTTAAAATCATTTACAGTGGCTGCTAAACCATTTTGTCTTCTTGAATTACCTTGTGACAACTCTAAAATTATACTTTGTTTGTTTTGATTAATATTATTGATTTTAAATCGAAAATTCCAATACTCGTTTGAGATATAATTTTTAATTTTTTTTTTCTTTTATTTGGGTCTACGATCTCAATCTAAATAAAGAAATAATTTTTCAATTTTATTTTCTCGAAATAAAGGAAGAATATAGCCTAAATTAAGATTTATGTCAATTTGAAGCTATTATTCTTCTTTCCCCTTGAACATAACTTTTTACGACTAGATAAATTATATATTCTTGACTAATATGAGTTCCTCATCTTCGATTGAGAGCCTTATCATCTAGTAGATATTTATTTTATTTTATTTTCTTTATCTAGTTCGAATCTCGTAGAAAATCAAATTTACTCTGAACATTATGAAGTTCAGAAATCACTTGAAAAAATATTTTAAAGTTCAATAAGTATAGCATGACAAATGTATAAGTTCAGTGACTAACGAAATATGGTGATTGGTGAGAGAGCGATGAAGTGCAATGTTTTAATATTCATTGATCACTCGAAAGTATTTTGAAGTTCAGTACTTATAAACATGGTGACTGAGCAATGAAACACAATGTGTTCGAGTTTAGTGATCACTCAAAACATTTTAAATTTCAGTGAGTAAAATGTAACAGTAATATAAGTTCAGTGACCAATGAAACATTTAACTTTTTATCCCATTGTAACAATTTTATTTATCTTTATGTATTTCATTTGTTGAATCATCGATTTTTTCTTCAACTTGTCCTGTTCATCGGCTCCAAGTTGCTTATAATCAAATTCTTTTGTGATTTTTAAGATAAAATGTGTGGCTAAATAGTGATTTAAAAAAATGTGTAGTTAAAAACTAGCTTAGAGATTTATTTATTTTCTCTAAAAGTTTTGTTTATAAAAGTGGTATAAATGTCTTTTCCAAACACATATACGAATTTATTATGCATTTTCTGCACTTGAAAAGTCACATCCAGTCTATGCACCTATTAAAGAATTTACGATTCATACATTTTAATCTTTAGTTAACCCCTAAATTTCAATAATCCAAAACATGAAGGAAAGAAGTTGACTCAGAACAAGGAAAATAAAGAAGAGTATAATTGTATAATGTATCATGATCGGTCACTTACACTTTGAGCCTTTCTTAGTAAGAATCTATCGGACTAGCTTGGCTAATCACTGGACTCAAAATTTTGAACTGTAGATTATTATTGTAAGTCTAGACAATAGATCAAACACAATATTTCTCATATCAAACTTCGATCCTCTGTTGTGTTTATTATTTCGGCCATGAATCTTGTTGATTCTGCAAGTGTGCTAGAAAACACCCAAGTTAAATTCATAATAGGACCGACCAAGTTCGCAATCATATATGTGATGTTGTAGAAAGAGAGTACCCTACAATATTCGAAAATAAAGTCACCATTAAAGATATAGTTTATCATCTTTGGTAGGTAGTATTTATTTGCATTATAAAATGGAGTAATTAAAACTCTAAAGTGATTTTCACAAAATCAATCATAACTAGTTTTACTCGTGGGATCTCCCATCGTCAGATTAGATTTTCATTAAGTTGACCCATTAGTTTAAACTTTACACTCATTTTCTCTAATGCGCAACCTATTATTTCTAGATAATCCATTGTAAATAGATCTTTTAGGTTATCTTTTGATTTAACAAAATCAGTGGGTAGTGTTTCATTTCAAAGTAACTATCGAATGGTAGTATGTCTACACCGTATATATCAAACTTACTATTATAAATGCGCTGTGTGTCATTTCATTTGAAGCCAGTTATCTCGATCAAATGATGTAACATGCACAAACTTTCACCAATTAAAAAATTATTCCAAAATCGTTGAAGCAATCATATTTCATTCTAGCGTTATTGAAAAAACTCTAATTCATTTCAATTCTCAAGTTGTAAGGTAAAATGTGACATACAAACACTGCTACTGTAGCGACCAAGAATTTTTCACGCAATTAAATAATTATTTTTAAAATTATGAAAACCGTGTCGCTGCAATCTCACCCATTTTTAAGTTAACGTCGCTACGTATTCGTCTAGCCAAGTCGAGAAATATTAAGTCCATTCGATTTTAAATAAATTTCGAATTTCTAAAATTTTATTATTTTATTTATTTAAATTATTATTTTCAAAATCATTTTAAAGTTAAAATTACGTCAAGCCCATTTTATCAGATTCATTTTTCGACCCAGTTGAATTCACGTACGATTTTTCCTCGAATCTCGTCCATTACTTGTCAAGATCTCATACTACCAACTTCCACCTATCACATCAATCCCATACCCTAGCTCTATATCACCAACTTCACCCACTCCATTTTTCAGCTCTCTCTCGCATGATTTTTATCTTCACCCTCAGCATCACCATCACCAGCCTCAAACTCATTCCCTCAACTCCATTGCAGGCTCCTCCCAACTCCATTGCAGCCTCCTCTCAACTCTATTGCAGCCTCCTCCCGCAGCCAGGTAACCTCGAACTCCAACCCGCACATCACCACTACTCAGCAACACAGCCATCACCACCGTCTTCACTATGGAGCAGCCACCACCTCCAACTCGGCACCGCCACCTCCTTCATCATCATCATCACCCTACCGCATCGCAACCACTACAACATCACTGCACAATCCACCAAAAACGGCCACCAAGCTGCCACAAGCTAAATCGTGCACAACCACCACCACTTTCACGTTCGAGCACTACCACCGCAAGCATCACCACCGCCACCTACAACTCACCTCCAAACCATCTTCATCACAACCTCAACCGAACTGCCCCTTTCGTATTTACCCATTTTTGAGCCCCAATCTCAACCCAAATCAAAATAAAAAACCCAAGAATGCCCAAATACTTACCTCAACCGTTGATTCCTTGTCGGAAAACACAGCTCTAAGCCTCGATTTTGCTTCAGTTTTGCACCCATTTCTCGCACCAAGAATGGACAAAACCCACAAACACCTAACCTATTGCACCCCTCGCCGCACCCTGCGCCGGGGTTTCGCCAGCGACAACGCCGGCTGAAGACCGGTGTCGCTCGCACCTCTGTCTCTCGTCCCCTCTCTTACTTCATGCAAGTGAAGAGAAAGAAAGAAAATTGGTTTTAATATTTTTTTCAGTTTTTCATAATTTGCACTTGAGTCCCCAAGTTCCAAAGTTATTTATTTCAGCCCTTTTAGTTTTAAAACTTGTCATTTCAGCCCCTTACGTTTTAAAATGATTTCAATCAATTCCTTCATTTTAAAATCAATTATGTCGATCCCCACATTTTAGTATCCGTTTTGAGATTCAACCCAAAGTTTTGAAAAGTATTCATTTTAGTCACCGAACTTTCAAATCATCAATTTCAGTCCCCAAATTGTAATTTATAATTTTTAAACTATAAATTTCAAAAGACTAATTTAACTTATTTTTCTAATTGGCTAGACGAGGCGTATGGAGATTTAAAGGATTGAAGTTATTTCCTGCTCAATTTTGCACTCGTAGAAATTAAGGTAGACTCGCCCCTATGAATTGATTTAAAGTATGATTGCATTTGAATGTGTATGTTACGTGATTTATGTGAAATTTATTTCGTGAAATGAGATGAGAATATATTTCTTATGAAATATTTATGTTGTTATGCTTGTCATAACTTATATGCTTTTATGCACGAGAAAAAAAGAAGAAAATGTCTTGCAAGATAAATGATGATGTTATGCATAACTTATCTGCCTTATGTGTGCGAGAAGAAAGAGCAACCCATACCCTATGATTTTAAAGAGCCTATGATTTTCAAAGAGAAGCCATGTGCTTTAATGCACGACAAGAGCAACCCACAACCTAGGATTTCTAAAGAGCCTGCATTTATGTGTTAAATTATAAAGTAAATTAATTAATTGGCGACGAGTCTACTGAGTATTTCTATGAAATGGTCATGTCTATTTTTAACAACATTTGCAGATTTCGGATAGGGTGTCAGATGATGGATGATTGTGGCAATAGTCATTAAATAATCGAAAATCTTATTTTGATGATCCATATTTCTAAACTTTGGCTATTTTTGAGATTTTCAGTTATTTGAGAAGTTATGGCATTGCCGAATGTTTTGTATTATTAATTGCTCGATTCGTTATTTCGAATTGTTTCTTAAATGTTTTCAAATTTTATCGACCATTACAATTTACTTAATGTTGCCAAAAATGAATTTCAGTTATTTCTTCCGCTAGAATATTATTTTAAAGTTTAGACCAGAAAATGACGTGGTGAATTGGGTATTTAGAACTCGGGGCGCTACAGCTTGGTATTAGAGCCAGTCTAAGTTTCTGTAGACTGGCAAATTTTTAAAAAGAAATTTCAAAAAATATTTTACATTATTGAATTATTATTAATGAAGATTTCCACTGCCATCATTCGTTCCACCAACTCCGAGGTAAAGAAGTTCATGATATTTAACGTTATTTCAGTATTTCGGATACCTATTTAATGATTTATGAGATTTAGAAGAAAAAGGAAGAGAAAGAGATTGTATCCGAATAAGAAAGAAAGAGAACGAGTGTTGAGCATAATGGGAATAATATGATTTAAGAATGATTTTATAATAATTTTTTTCCTTGAATTTAGAGATGATGAACCCTAGCTGGACTTTGCATAATAAATATTTAGATATGGCATGATTGATGAGAATTGGATTAAGAAGTAGTGAACGTGGATTTTCATTTTTAAAGGAAATGTCGAGACGTATAATCAGGACCGCTTCGAATCAGATGACTGATGAGCAGGCTGCTTCAGGATAGGGTCCTACAACTCAATCTACCGTTATCAGAGACTTACCTCAAGCTGTCTAGGAATTGAGACAAGCCCCAGCTGGTTCCTTAGTTCCGATTATTGAACAGTTTCGTAGGTACCGTCCACCTACCTTTGATGGTGGCGATAACCCCTTGACTGTTGAGGAATGGCTTCAGACGATTGAGAGGATATTCCGGCACATTTCTTACCCGGAGGACAAGAAAGTCTTATGCGCTGAATTTATGTTAGTTGGTAGAGCTGGCTTCTGGTGGGAATCTGCATCCCGGACCAAGACTGTGGCACAGAAGGCAGCTCTCACTTGGGAGGAGTTCAAGGTTGAATTCAGGGATTAATTTTTTTCCAAAAGCTCTCAGGGATCACAAGGAGACTGAATTCCTGCATCTAATTCAAGAAGGCACGACGTTTCGAGAGGGGTCTGCACTCGGACATTAGACAGATTATCAGTTCGCATGAACTGCACACTTACAGGGAAGTGGTGAAGAAAGCTCAAGCAGTGACCTATGCGGGTATACAAGTAGGGAACCAGGGAAATCATAATGAGCAGAGATATCAGGGTAAGAGAAAGTGGCAGGGTCCGAATCACAACCAGAATCAGAACAGAAATCAAGCGCCTAATAAAAGGCAGAATTCAGGACCAACGAGAGGACAGATGACCAATTTCGCTTCCCCTTGCCCTATGTGTCAGAAGTTACACACGGGAGAGTGTTTATTTAGTAAGAATGTCTGCTACAAGTGTGGCCAATCGGGTTACTTTACCTTAGACTGTCGTGTTTTGTCTGCCCAAAGTTTCAATCAGATGAAGAACTCGGACCAGAATAGAAAGGGAAAAGCAAGAGTGTTTGCTATGGATGCAGCTGAGGATTCTGACGTGATCGCAGGTACCCATATTATTTCAGTAATTTCTGTACATGCCTTAATTATTTCCATAGAGTACTTTTCCATTTTGAGCACGTTAATATGATAACAGGTATATTGTCTGTTTCTGGTATCCCCGTATATGTCCTTATAGACTCAGGAGCTACGCATTCATTTATATCTGATGCATGTTCAGAGAGACTGAACTTAATAGGGGAAGAAACTGGTAGTACATTAGAGGTTAGCTTACCGTCAGGAGGTACTATCAATACTGATATGATAGTCAAATCGATGCAAATAGATTTTGATGGTCAAATATTGGAAGCAGATCTGAATATTATTCGAATGAAAGACTTCGATATTATTTTGGGTATGGATTGGCTCAGCGCCAATCGTGCTGCAATTATGTGTCACGAGAGGGAAGTTATTTTTCTTAGAGATGGTGAAGAAGTATTCAAGTTTTATGAATCGAAGATCAAAGCACCTCCTCGCCTTATCTCGGCTTTGAAGGCAGAGAAGTTGTTAGCCAAGGACAATTTTCAGGTCTATTTGGTTAGTCTTCAAGAAAAACCATCAAAGGAAGTTACCTTGGATTCAGTGCCAGTAGTATGCGAATACGGTGATGTATTTCCAGATGACCTACCAGGCATCCCGCCTGATAGGCAAGTGGAATTTTTCATTGATTTGGTACCAGGAGCTACCCTTGTATCTAAAGCTCCGTACCGTATGGCACTGAAAGAGTTGTAAGAACTGAAGGTTCAGTTAGAGGAACTGTTAGAGAAGGGTTTCATCAGGCCAAGTGTATCTCCCTGGGGAGCACCCGTTCTGTTTGTAAAGAAAAAGGACGGAAGCATGAGAATGTGCATCGATTACCGAGAACTCAACAAGCTGACAATAAAGAATAAATATCCCCTTCCCAGGATTGAAGACTTATTCGATCAGTTGAAAGGTACGATTATTTTCTAAAAGATTGACTTGAGGTCGGGTTATCATCAGCAGAAGATCAAGCTAGCTGACATACCAAAAACATCGTTCAGAACATGATATGGACATTACAAGTTCACAGTAATGCCATTTGGTCTCACGAATGCCCCTGCAGTGTTCATGGATTTGATGAACCGAGTATTCCACGATTATCTTGACAAGTTCGTCATTATTTTTATCGATGACATCTGATCTATTCTAGGGATTCTGAGCAGTATGAAGAACATTTGAGGATTGTGTTGGAGATATTAAGAGCTGAGAGACTGTACGCCAAATTCAAGAAATGTGAATTTTGGCTCGAGAAAATTGACTTCTTAGGTCATGTTGTTACAGCTAGTGGCATCGAGGTTGATCCCTCTAAGGTTGAAACTGTAATGAATTGGCCAACACCTGTAAATGTTGGAGATGTGAGAAGTTTTCTTGGATTAGCCGGATATTACTGACGATTCATTGAGGGTTTCTCGAAGATAGCAGGTCCTATGACTCAGTTGACCAGGAAAGGAGTTAAATTTCAGTGGACCAATCGGTGTGGACAGAGCTTCCAGGAACTAAATAATAGACTTGTATCAGCACCCGTGTTGACCATACCAAATGGTTCAGATGGTTTCATTATCTACAGCGATGCATCCAAACACGGATTAGGTTGTGTATTGATGCAGAATGGGAGAGTGATTGCATATGCTTCAAGACAGATGAAGCCATACGAGAAGAATTACCCGACGCATGATTTAGAGCTCGAAGTTGTAGTGCATGCTTTGAAGATTTGGAGACACTATCTGTATGGGAGTAAATGTGAGATTTACACTGATCATAAGAGTCTCAAGTATTTCTTCACAATATGAGACAACATCGATGGCTAGAGCTAGTGAAAGATTATGATTGCACCATTCTTTACCACCCGGGTAAAGCAAACAAAGTTGCAGATGCTTTGAGTAGGAAGAATGCTGGACAGTTATCAACTTTGGGAGCAATGCAAGATGAGTTGATTCGAGATTTTCAGAATCTAAGAATCGAGGTACTATCCAAGCAGACAAACGACCCTGCATCTTTTTTATCTCCCGCATTTTTAGCTATAATATTTCCTATTCTCGATCAAATTTATGAAGATTCACTTTAATCATTTATGATGATCTCTCCAAACAAGCCCAAGCTTATAGCCCCATCAGTCCAAGGATCTAGCAGATTGGAAAATCTGACCGTTAAATTAGATTTGAGAGGTCGGATTATGGAAGCACAAGGAAGTGATAGATTCTTAGAAAAGATCAGATCCGAAGTTAGGACTGACAAGGGAATAGGTTTCGAGATTTCCTCTGATAAAGCACTTATGTTTAGAGGGCATCTTTGTGTGCCAAAGGATGATCAGATCAGAAAGAAGATTATGACAGAAGCTCATTCAACACCTTATGCAGGCCACCTAGGAGGAACAAAGATGTATCGGGATTTGCGTAATACCTTCTGGTGGAGGAACATGAAAGGTTGCATTGCAAGATTTATTTCACGATGCATGACCTGTCAGCAGGTCAAGGCCGAACATGAGAGACCATCAGGATTGTTGAATCCTTTGGATATACCAGAATGGAAATGGGAGAAAATTTCCATGGATTTTGTTACAGGATTACCAAAATCAGCGAGAGGGAATGGCGCCATTTGGGTCATTATAGATCGACTTACAAAGTTAGCTCATTTTCTACCAGTCAGGTTGACTCTCAATATGGATCAGTTAGCGCAGTTGTATATCAGAGAGATTGTTCGACTTCATGGAGTACCAGTTTCCATTGTCTCAGACAGAGATCCGAGATTTACTTCGAGATTTTGGAAGAGTTTGCATGTGGCAATGGGTACTAAATTAAATTTTAATACTGCCTACCATCCCCAGACAGACGGACAGTCTGAACGCACTATTCAGACATTGGAGGATATGCTTCGAGCTTGTGTGCTAGACTTGAGTGGTAGTTGGGAGAATCATCTACCATTGGTGGAATTCTCCTACAATAATAGTTTCCAGACTACTATTGGTATGACACCATATGAAGCATTATATGGACGGCGATGTCGATCACCAATCTATTGGGACCAGAACTTATTGAAAGAACAGTTGATGCTGTTGAGAAGATTAGACTGGGGATTAAGACCGCCCAGGGTAGACAAAAAAGTTATGCAGATCAGAGAAGAAATGACTTAGAATTTCAGACTGGAGAGAAAGTATTTTTGAAGGTAGCCCCGATGAAGGGCACTTTTCGATTTGGGAAAAGAGGAAAGTTGAGACCCCGTTTTATTGGACCATTCGAGATATTAGAGCAAGTGGGGAACGTGGCTTATCGTTTGGCTTTGCCACCAGAACTTGCAGCTGTTCACGATGTGTTCCATGTTTCTCTGTTGAGAAAGTATGTTCATGATCCTAGTCATGTGGTGAATTATCAGTCTCTTGCAGCTCAGAAAGATTTGTCTTATGAAGAGGCACTCATGTGCATAATAGAGAGAAAAGTCCATGTCTTAAGAAACAAAGAGATTCCTTTAGTCAAAGTCTAATGGGGTAGACACAATAGTGATGAGGCTACTTGGGAAAAGGAAGAGGAGATCCTAGCCAAATACCTAGAAATCATAGACCAAGTAACTTTAATTTCGAGGACGAAATTATTTTAAGGGGGTAAGGTTGTAACAACCAAGAATTTTCCACGCAATTAAATAATTATTTTTAAAATTATGAAAAATCGTGTCACTGCGATCTCACCCATTTTTAAGTTAAGGTCGCAACGTATTCGTCTAGCCAAGTAGAGAAATGTCAAGTCCATTCGATTTTAAATAAATTCTGAATTTCTAAAATTTTATTATTTTATTTATTTAAATTATTATTTTCAAAATCATTTTAAAGTTCAAATTATGTCAAGCCCATTTTATCAGATTCATTTTTCGACCCAGTTGAATTCGCGTACGATTTTTCCTCGAATCTCGAGCATTGCTTGTCAAGATCTCATACTACCAACTTTCACCTATCACATCAATCACATACCCTAGCTCTATATCACCAACTCCACCCACTCCATTTTTCAGCTCTCTCTCGCACGATTTTTATCCTCACCCTCAGCATCACCATCACCAGCCTCAAACTCATTCCCTCAACTCCATTGCAGGCTCCTCTCAACTCCATTACAGCCTCCTCTCGCAGCCAGGTAACCTCGAACTCCAACCTGCACATCACCACTGCTCAGCAACACAGCCATCACCACCGTCTTCACTATGTAGCAGCCACCACCTCCAACTCAGCATCGCCACTTCCGTCATCATCATCATCACCTTGCCGCATCGTAACCACCACACCATCTCTGCACAATCCACCAAAAACGGCCACCAAGCTGCCACAAGCTAAAACCGTGCACAACCACCACCACTTTCACGTTCGAGCACTACCACCGCAAGCATCATCACTGCCACCTACAACTCACCTCCAAACTGTCTTCATCACAACCTCAACCACACTGCCCCTTTCGTATTTCCCCATTTTTGAGCCCCAATCTCAACCCAAATCAAAACCAAAAACCTAAGAATGCCCAAATACTTACCTCAACCATTGATTCCTCGCCAGAAAACACAGCTCCAAGCCTCGATTTTGCTTTGATTTCGCACCCATTTCTCGCACCAAGAAAGCACAAAACCCACAAAAACCTAACCTATTGCACCCCTCGCCGCTCGCCGCACCTTGTGCCGGCGTTTTGCCAGCGACACCGCCGGCTGGAGACCGGTGTCGCTCGCACCTCTGTCTCTCGTCCCCTCTCTGACTTCACGCAAGTGAAGAGAAAGAAAGGAAATTGGTTTTAATATTTTTTTTTTATTTTCAGAACTTACACTTGAGTCCCCAAGTTCCAAAGTTATTTATTTCAGCCCTTTTAGTTTTAAAACTTGTCATTTCAGCCCCTTAAGTTTTTAAATGATTTCAATCAATCCCTTCATTTTAAAATCAATTATGTCGATCCCCACATTTTAGTATCCGTTTTGAGATTCAACCCAAAGTTTTGAAAAGTATTCATTTTAGTCCCCGAACTTTCAAATCATCAATTTCAGTCCCCAAATTGTAATTTATCATTTTTAAACTATAAATTTCAAAAGACTAATTTAACTTATTTTTCTAATTGGCTAGACGAGACATATGGAGATTTAAAGGATTGAAGTCATTTCCCGATCGATTTTGCACTCGTTGAAATTAAGGTAAACTCGCCCCTATCAATTGATTTAAGTTTTGATTGCATGTGAATGTGTGCGTTACGTGGTATATGTGAAATTTATTTATTGAAATGAGATGAGAATATATTTCTTTTGAAATATTTATATTTTTATGCTTGTCATAACTTATATGTTTTTATGCACGAGAAAGAAAGAAGAAAATGTCTTGCAAAATAAATGATGATGTTATACATAACTTATGTGTCTTATGTGCACGAGAAGAAAGAACAACTTATACCCTATGATTTTAAAGAGCGTATGATTTTTCAAAGAGAAGTCATGTGCTTTAATGCACGAGAAGAGCAACCCACATTCTATGATTTCTAAAGAGCCTGCATTTATGTATTCAATTATAATGTAGATTAATTAGTTGGCGACGAGTCTACTGAGTATTTCTATGAAATGGTCATGTCTATTTTTAACAACATTTGCAGATTTTGGAGAGGGTGGCAGATGATGGATGATTGTGGTAATAGTTATTAAATAATCGAAAATCTTATTTTGATGATCCATATTTCTAAACTTTGGCTATTTTTGAGATTTTCAATTATTTGAGAAATTATGGCATTGTCGAATGTTTTGTATTATTAATGGCTCGATTCGTTATTTCGAATTGTTTCTTAAATGTTTTCGAATTTTATCGACAATTACAGTTTACTTAATGTTGCCAAAAATGAATTTCAGTTATTTCTTCCGCTAGAATATTATTTTAAAGTTTAGACCAGAAAATGACGTGGTGAACTGGGTATTTAGAACTCGAGGCACTACTGCTACCACTGGAAAGTTTGAGAATAAAGCATTCGACCTATACAATCCTAGGCTTAATTAAATTATTTCTTTTCACATCCATGATTTATGTAGAGGCATTTCTCAATCTTGTAGTGCTTAACACACTTCTGTTGTACAAGTAGCCTATTTCATAAAATAATATTATCTCTACTTTGTACAAATATCATCTCACATAACTTGATCATAATTTAGTAATACTATCTACTAAATAGACAATTGTTCATTTATTTTTATCCTCTTAAACTATTAGTCACAACAATAATCTTCTATATCTATACCACTTCTAAAAGTAGCTTAAAGGGAAAAAAAATTTTTGGACATTTCTACTCTTACAATTTTTTTTGATTTTCATATGTACCCCTAATGTTAATTAATTACTTATATTTAATATATATTTTTTTCATTTTATCAATAATGTTATTAATATCAATATTTACATATACAATCCAAACTCTTTACTTTCTCACTAAAAGTCTTTCAAATAAAGTTTAAGGTGACGTTCTGTTTGTATTTCATTTTCTGTTTTTATTTTTGAAAACATTTTCTATTTTCCTGTTTTTTAATCTTCTGAAAATCCATTCTGTTTCAAATTTTACAGAATAATATTTTAACTATTTATAATTAATTTGCTTGTGAGTTAAATTATAAAAAAAAATTATCTTTTGAAGATTTATTTTCTATTATAAGAAATTAGCTTATCTAATTTTTATTGAACTGATTAATAATGACTAGAAAAATATTATAAAAACAAATAAAGTCATTAATGATCAAGTCACAAAGATATTATAAGAAATTAGATTATCTAATTATTATTGCCACATTCACGTTCAAGTCACAATTAAACTTGAGTCCATATAAATAAAATAATAAAAAAATACAGTTTGACTCAACAAAATGGATGCAAGTTGTCCTAAACCAAAATAATCACATAGAATAAACTCTATACTTCTAGCTAAATACAAATACAATTATATTAATACACTATCATAAAAGTAAAAAAATCCGGTTATGATTTTTTCATAAAACTGAAATTCACATTCTTAATTAAATATTAATATGTTTTCATCGTCAAGAAAGTTGTGAGAAATATGAATATTATATATTTTTAATATTCTATTTTTTTATTATTATTTCTCAACAATGTTATTAATTCAATAAGAATATCTACGACCCCACTCTATAACCAAGATCACATACATTATAATATTCAATCTAATGCAAATACATAGTTACATAATTCTCAATTACTAAATTTCATTAACACGTATATAATTCCAAGAATCCTTAATATTCATGTATGTTTTTACACTAAAATAATTTCAATACAACTAATACTATAACCCAATATAGCCCACTATAAATTCAAAATGGGTTCAAAGTCTAACATTATATTTTGCTGAACGATTTTTAGTCATTATTTTTCTCAAATTTGGATTTTTAATAAATTGAATGATTTTGTCCACGACTGAAAATATCAACCATATTTTTCTTTGAATTTTGATTGCACATGATAAAGATTGAAGTATGAAATTTCAGATATTTCTACAGATTCCATTGAAACCTATATGTACCGGTGGAAGTTTTAAAACTTATTTTGAACTTTTGAATACTGAAGATGTGATATTTTCCATTATTTTTGTCTATCCTTATTTTAATAACTTTTCGATATTAAACAAATATATTAGAGGAAATTAGCCATTAAAACACCCTCAAATCACGATTTAAGAATAATGACACCCATTACACATTAATTTGAAAATTATCACCCACACCTAAACTAATCAGGATATCATCATTCATAATTTTAAAAAAAATTAAAAACAAATTAGGAAAACATAACCGAATTAAAAATAAAAAATTATTAAAAATAAATTTGAATTGTTAACGGAATCCAGAATTTCACGCCTGTAAAGTCTCTACCTTATTTGATTCTAAATGTTTTCCTTTCTATCACTAATGCAAAAGTCTATTCCTCCGTCGTTTAAGAGAAAATCCGACTACACTGTGACAGCTCTAATGGCTACCACCAACAATATAAGGGAGAAGATCCTTGTCCCTCACCCAAGAGTAAATCATCGTGACAATGGCTAACATCACAAAGAAGATCATCAGGCCCGTGACTATCCTGATAACCACCAGCATCGTGATTATCATAACCACAACAGCCACCATGGATTGGGGCATCATCAGCTGCTAAACATTCCTTGTCAACACCACATGTAGCATTGTCGACAGACCACAAGAAAAAACCAAGTGTCTTTTCTCGCATCAGTTACCCAGAAGAAAACGTGGCAGCTTCCAGAAAATAAATTTTATCAAGGGGAAATTCCATAATTACTGAGATCTCTACACATTTTCTTTCTTCTTTGTGTTTTAGGATACGCAAACCTCAAGTGCGGCCTAGCAGTTATATACGAAGACACTGATGATTCAAATGGAAGATTTATCCTTGTTGAAATGGGAACCTGTGAAAGACAGAGATTTCAACCAAAGATACACCAGCCAATCTCTGATATATGAAATTGGTTCAGAAATTCATAAGGGTTTCGATGCTCGAAAGCAAGAAATTATAAATGTGCACAGAAAGTAATTATCAATGTAAATTCATGCACTATGACAAATTCGGGTAGTGTTTTGATGGCGATTAAATGGTATCCAAAATCAGGAATAGGTTCAAGTAGCAGATCCTCGCGTCAGTCAAAGTCTGTGCTTGGATATTCGTGGTACCAACAATCTGGCCATCGTGACTTCGAATTCTGAGTCGTAGTTGTTTATGAAAAACATAGAGAAATGAAACTTTTCTCAATTTTCAAAATCATAGAGGTTTTTCCATCTTCTCTATTACCATATTTGGTACAAAAATTTTATGATTATCTGAGTTCATTTGGTCCTCATTCCATAATTGGATGCTATGAAACCGTAATTCTGATAATATATCTCAAGATTGTGATTTGTTTTTTGAATTTAGGACTATCTTGATTAATGATACATGTTAAAAAAATTGTAACTGAAGGAGGCAATTATTCATTTTGGAACTAAGGGAATGCTGCTTATTATATATAATACAGCAGTAAATACGACGAGACACCTGAATCAAGATTAAAGAAAAAATTTAACCTGCCAAACTAGAGTTAGCAAGGCAGCTCCATTGTGGTATAACACATATTAACCGGCATATCTGCAACCAAAACCGACCATTTGGCTTCAATAAGATCCAATAAAGCATTTGATTGATTCACAGTTGCAAGGCTACTGACAATAGACCACAAATTTCCAAGAGAAAAGAAGCAAAAATCCATGTGAGCAGACTGTAAACTCCCAATTAGATAGCCTCCTTCATTTGGCATCCATTCCACTAACCAAGGAGAACTAAGTGCAGTTACAGATTCTGAGCTAGGATCTAGAGTGATCTCACCTTCAATTTTTGTACCGTTTGTTCATTAAAACAAATGACTGCCTAATTATCAAATTATTGGAAGTTGCTTTCAGCCACTCAAACTACATATCTATCGAATATTTTTTAGAATGAATGATTAAACATGGTTTCGAGCTGTGCCTGTGATACGTCTTATTTATGTTTGTCTTCAACATGTCCATTGTGAATATCATCTGTAATAATCCAAGTTTATGAATGTGATAGAATAGATTTTAGTTGTCATACTTCCAAATCAATATCACCAATTTAAAACCTGCTGCCATATGGAAACTGATGGATAGATTGGTCCCATCAGTAACAATTTTAACAGTAAAAAATTCTAGGTGATATTATCTCAATTAAAGGTATCAAACATGAGTATATATCAGTCCAACCACGCCGTGCTCGAGAAGTTTGTTCCATTTTAATATTTGGAGTGATAGTCTTTGGCATCAAAATAAAATCATGCAACTCCATCCAGATCTATCCCTCCTTGCTTCTTTGCTCCCCTGAGTGCTAAAATAAATAAGATCATGTAAACAAATTTCTACATCAACGTGTACAGTCTTTTGCATCATAATTTCTGCTACATCTACTGGAGTAATCTTGATTTCCTCGAGAAAACTACAAATTCTCGACGAATCGAAATTAAGATAGTTCCTTGCCAGAACCTTAAATCATTTTCATAGGTGGTATCACTTCCGAAACCTCCACTAGATCTACAGTTTTTTTGAGACCCAGCGTAATAAGCAAGCCTATAGCTAGACAAAAAATGGTGCTGACTGTCAGCAGTGTAATTAAGATGCAGTTGTGTAGATCCTCAAGCTACAACTTTATTTTACAACTTACAACTGAAATAATCAAATTCATAATCACATAAAGCGTATTCAAATGCGATCAATGCAGGCTGGAAAATTTGTAAGGGTGATACGAGGCTGGACATATGCTATGAATTTTGGATGGAATCCACTGGATAATTTTATTTATTTATTTTATTTATTATTTTTTTTAACGAAAAATACCTCTTTATCATCAACACATTGGCTTGGAAGATCATTCGGTCCATGAAATCTTTGAAGAATTTGTATTTTGCAACATTAATAATACATCCAGATGGGGTATCATTCGGCGCAAGAATTTACGAAGTTACATATAAGAAAATGTCACTGTGTGAAACCTTCAACTAGTTTTTGTCGCCGGAAAAAATCTGCCGGATTCCGATCGTGGTTAATGAATGGTTTAAAATAGCAATTTGTGTTTTGGATGATGATAAGGTTACAATAAAAAAGGTAATCGACGAGATAATTAATGTTTAAAATTTCCTAAAATATTTCCTATAATCAAGGATGATATTTGGGTTTTCTTTTTCTTTCCAAATGGCAACAGGATGATGTTTATGCAATATATTTTACTTGGGGATGTCATTTTTTGGTATTAAAAAATTGTAGGCGTCATTGTTCCAATTATGGGCAATAAGCATGAGTATCACTCCAAATGTCCCAATATATTATCTTTTTTAATACTTGTAGGGTATGGATTTTTCTACACTATTTTAGGCCAAAGTTGAGAATTTTACTCCCAGGCTTCGAAAGGAAAAATATATCAACTTTATTATAAAAAAAAATTAGACCATTAGTAATCATACATTTTTAAATGTGTACGATGAAATTGAAATAAACTTGACGACAAACAAGAATACTGAAGAGAATAAAGATGATATCGTCAAATTTATGCATTGTTGAACTCTCACAAGTTCCAAACTTTGTTACAAAGGAAAAATATTCATAATTAAATTTTCATTGACAATTTTTTTGTTCTTTTTATAATATTTCAAATATTATATAAATAAAACCTATTATTTATTCTCAACTATTATCGATGTTGTTCTCAATGTAAAGCTCATATTTGTTTTCATCTAATAAGTGATTCTAGCCAAGGTTTTGATTGAGAAGCCATTTAAAACTAACACTTCGAATTGTCAACCTTCTTTATTAAAATTTTCGAGACATGCTAGTCAGCTGGATACTTGTCTACAATAAGCCATTTTCAAATGTCATTCAGAGCTCTACACAATAGTATTATCAAATAGTCAATACAGATAAGAAACTAAGGATTTACACGTTTCGAAACTATATGCATAATTCATCGTTAATAAATAATAATTAATATATTATAAATATATACGTACATACACGTACACGTGCACGTGCATGTCACTCACACATATAAATAATTATTAGTATTTTGACTAATAAGTTTACGGATTAACTTTGGTCTACTATTTTTCAACACTGGGACGAATTCTTAGTTCCACTTTAAAGTTCATTCTATATATTTCAGTCCATATCTTCCCAATTATGAAACTGATAATTGATTTATTTAATCGATAAAATTACTTAAATTAATATTTAATATTCTTTTTTTTTTTATATTACGCCAACTAAATTAAATGTCTTATTCGATGTCAAATACATCCTATTAAATATGTCAACTAAATTAAAATTTCTATTTGACTTTTAAGTGGGTCCTTTAAATGTAAGTAATAGAATATAACAATAAGACGAATTTTCGGGGTGTTACAGGTCCTCTACTCGAACTAGCCCACGAACCCGATTATTTGGGCCAGGGCATCCCTAATGGGATCGGGTCTCCTAGAGTGTCGGGTCTGTCGAATTGTTTTGTCATCCCTAATAGAACACTTGGAAGGATACAATCAAATGTCATTTTGTTCTATTGGAAAAAAAATCGATTAAGACTCAAATGAAATGAGTATACGAATTCCAAGATTGGTCTGCTCAAATGAGCACATTCTTGAGAGGTATGTTAAGGGATAAAATCAAACATCGAATAAAGATGAAAATATAGACCAGTTTTTAAGAGTCTGAGTTACCATTCTTAATAAGGTTGACCTTTTAAGATGTAACCACAAATCTTAGCACATCATATAAGTGATTCAATTATTTTTTTTTTTAAAAAAATTAATTTTTTTTGAAGTTATTTTAATTGATACTTCCTTAAAATTATGGTAAATCACTCATGTTTGTTTTCTTTTAAGGCAATGTACGCCCATTCCTAGTTCTGTATTTAAAATTGTTTAAATAAGGAGTTTTAAAAATAATTTTGAAAATCAGGTATTATTCAAAATCACAAAACAAGGGAGACGCCCAATGACTGTTGCATCTCCAAAAGTATTTTGTTCCGGTTAGGGTGGATGTCAGAAGAAGAAGAGGGTAAACCAGCCACCTTCCACTGACGAGATTAAGTGATGAGAAACAAGGAAGTCAACGCTCGATCCATGTTCCGTTGGGGGCCATGACGAGGTCCAAGGTCAGAAAGGTCCAAGAGTCGATGACGAGACTTATTTACAAGCTCCAAAATCAATTCCACTTCGAAGAGAGCAAAACCAAAGTCAATAGCATCAATTTTGAAGCTCAAGCACTTTCAATCGACTAAAAGTTTCCTTGGTCGACCGAAAGTCTGCAGGATTTTTAAGGGTGACCTCAGTCAGTTTCGGCTGATCCTCATTTGACCGAAAGTGTTTCGATCGCCCGTGTCGGTCGACCGAAACGCGCTGAACTTGAAAACACGGGTTTTTTGTGCAACTTTCTAATTTTTATTCCAACCCCAATTTTTGTAACATAAAAACATTTCTTATTCTTTCCAAAGCCCTATTTTTTAGAACTTTGAAGAATATTGTGTAAAGAACACTTGGGTAAGGTAAATCTTTCCCTTCATCTTGTAATATCTTGGAAGTTATTCAACTTCATTTGAGTAAAAATATTCTTGTGTTGTTGTTGATTTCCACACCTTGAAATTTGTTTAATCTTTATCCATTGGATTTGGTTCTTTAACCTATGAATTTTGGGTGGCATTTAAACTTGGGTTAATGCGTCTTCATATCAATTTTAGCTTTCTTGGGTTCGATTCAAATAGTTGTAGGAATTTTTGGTCAATATACTAAGGGGGTTCGCATCATTAAGAAAACCCTTTCTTCGAAGGAGTGAATTAGGTATTGATACGATGTGACACACCTCTTGTAAGACCGCTTTTCATTTTTATGTGCAATTTTAAATTTCGCTCAATATTTATGTTAATGTAATTATAAATTATAAATTTGTGATATTTAATGTCTATAATTCGAATTATTTTGCAGTGGAAGGACTTGGGCGCCGTCTTGATCGATGTGCCAATTAAAAAGTTTATAAATTGTTTATGTACAACTCTATGTATAATTAATTATTTTATTTGTTAAGCTTGTTAAATTCTATTTTTCATTGAGTAGTAAGTTGTTTAAATTTCATTAAATTGAGACTGGGAAAAGGTTTAGGGGCGAATTGAAATTTTATTTATGAGTTGTGGACTTAAATTGCCAAATTGAGGAGCCTAGGGGCTAAACTTGCAGTTTACAAAAGAAATCAAATTTATAACCCTAACCCCCTCCCACACCCGACTCAGACTCTCGCGATCTCTCACTCTCACACTCCGATCTCTCGTCTCTCCCTCAATTATCTGACTCCTCTCTTTCTCGGCCACTGTCACCCTCTTGGAGCTTGCCGCCGGTGATGTCGCCTGCGCCACCACTCGGTAACCCTCCCCTTCCCTCTTTCCTTTCCCCAGCAGCGCACACACCCGACACAAAACACACAGCGCACGCCAAACACGCACACGCACTACACACACACACACAATCGCACACTCATATATGCGTATTGATGTATATATATGTTGAGTGTATGTATATAGGCTAAGATTTTCAAATTTTCAGATTTTAAAATATGTAGATTTCAAAATTTAAAGGTTAATTTTGAGATTTGAATAATGTTTACATATATATATATATATATAGATGTATGTGTGTGTATGTGTGTGTGTGTGTGTTTGTGTGTGAAATTTCAGGTTTTTGAATCAGTAAGTTAAGTCTTTTAAATTGTATTGCTAGTTTGACTTGAAGCATTATGGTAATTTTTGAAAATTAAAGGGGTTGTATGAATGTTTTTATTAATTTTCATTCAGTTATGATTTTGAATGATGACTGTTAAATTGGTGTTTGGCTAATGCTTATATATGTATGTACTGATGTGTATGTTATTTTTCCAGATTTTGATACATATAGAAGGAATTTCAGATTTTTGAATCCTTGTAAAGTTTAATTGAGAATTTTAATTTTTGGGTTAAATGCTAATTTTTTATTATTTTTTTCAAGTTTAGAAACATCGCACATGTAAATATTCATAAAAAATCGGATTTGGGAAATCCTAGAATTCAAGTGCTGTTAATTGATTTTAGGTTTCATTTGGAACTTATAACTTGAGTTTTTAAAATTTTTGAATGGTTAGGATTGTAATTGGATAAATTTTTAAAGATGTGTTAAATTATGTAAATTTGAAATTTGAGTTTTAAAAAAAAATGTAAGAAAACTTTCAAGTATGCAATGAAATTTACCTCCCGTTTCGAGTATGATATTATATTGTGTTAGACATGGCTTAAGTATACATTTGGGTTAAATTGTGAGCCACATAGAATTCTTACGGTTAGTTAACTTTAGTCCGTGAATAATGTGCATATATGTAAGTATATTTGGAGTTGTGTGTATGTATTGAAGTATATATATATATATATATATATATATATATATATATATATGATTCTCATGTATAAATTTCAGAGTTATTACTTATGTGGATTAATTTCAGATTTCCAAAATTTATGAATTAGTTAATTCAATTGAAGTGCTTACTGTCATTTTTGAGAATTTGTAGATTAAGAATAGTTACAATTCTAATTAAACGATTTTTGTAAAGTCATGTTAAATTTTGTGGATTTTGGTTTAAGTTTGATGTAATTATTTGAATTTGAAATTTAAAAGATAAGAAAAGGGAAATAAGATTTATTGTTTTAACTTGTTTAATGTTAAAGGAATGATGAATATACCAATTTGAACTGAAAGTATATTTTATTAAATGAATGAATACAACTAGGATTTTGGTACATTGACAACGCTGGCAGCCGAGGCTCCTCCACTTGCAAATTCAGATAACGGTAAATACTAAGGATGTCAAGTAAGTAAACTTCCCCCTATTTTTATCAAAGTTGAATGTAAATGTGAAATTAATGGGTAAACGACTGTCTTGCAACTTAATTGCTTTGATGAATTTTCTTTACTTTATGAAAGTATATGTTATTAAGAAGAATGTTCAAGCATGCACATATCATGTCATTGCATCATCAAGCATGCATTGACATCGAAATTGGGAACTCAAATGTTTTTAAATGAAAGAAATGTGTCAAGGTGCAAGTTTGTTCAAAAGTTATGTATCCCAAGTTTTTAAGAAAGAATGGGTGTACTTCTAGTTCATGAAAGATGCGAGTGGGAAATGGGGCGCGGGGGACCGGCATACCCGAATTAAGTCGCTTTGCGACGGAATGTTCAACCGTTTTACGGTGGACTGTTGAACCGCTTTGCGGTGGGAAAGTGAATGTTAAACCGCTTTGCGGTGGAAATGTGAATGTTAATCTGGTTCCAAATAAGAATTGCCCACTGTTATCTGATTGACTAGAAGATACACCAAGTGAGCTCACAATGGAAATGAAGTGAAAGTTTTGAAATGAAGTGAAAGTTTGAAAAGTTTGAAAGTTCTGGAAAGTAAAGTAAATGGGGATACATATATGAAATTTTTAAAGTATTCATGTCATAAGCATGCATTTCATGCATAAAGTCTACTTATTGAGCTTTAGCTCACCCCAATCCCTCCCCAATATTTCAGGTGATGAAAGTTAGATGATTAGAGGAGAGCACTTGGCGGCAGGCTCAGGCTGTAATCGACTTGAATTATTTAAAATTTAATTTAATGATTTAATTTAAGTTTTTCATTGGTTAATTCTTTCTTCGTTTACTCCTTAAATTATTCGTCTAAATTTAACTTTAAGTTATTATATTTCTAGTATCATTTATATCATCACTTATTTCAATTAATTAAAGTTTATTGATATAGAAATTTTTGTATCGAGAAGTTTGGGATTGAGTTGGATAAATGTGGTGATGTGGGAGTTAATATTGAATTGTGATTGGGTGTTGAATTTGGTTGAATTGTGATTGATGTTTTAAATTGTTAGGTTGGGTATGATGTCCCTCTACAGGTTGGTTAAATCCAAGTTACAGAGGAGACTCTGCCGAAATTTCTGTAAAAAATTTAAAATAGATAAATGAAAATTTTAATGATTAAACAATTTATTTTCGCATATAATGTGAATGGAAGTTAACATGCCTAAGTTTTATGTTCGCATATAATGTGAATGGAAGTTAATGTTCGGTTCGAATCCCGCAAGTGTACGGGATCGTTGACAAGTAATAATTGTGATGAGTTGAAAGTATCGTTCCCATGAGGAATAATGTTTAGTCCTAATTACTAGTTTATCGTCGATTCAATTAATGAAAACAATTAAAATAAAAGGATGATTTTGTTTGTCTATCTATTCTAAAAATCTGCAATAAATAAAACTTAAATAAAAACAACTGTTAGGGAGTAAAATATGAATGGAGAGCATGTATTGGAATCCGAATCCACTTGTTATCATCTATCTCAATTCATCAATTTTGTAATTTAAATCATTCATGCGTTGCTTGACAATCGATAATTCACATGCAATTAATTTTCTTTTCCAAGACAAATTAAATCTATCCCAAACATGAAACGAATCTATTCCTAGTCCGAAAACGAATGTTTAGAACGCATTAAATCACACAATTATCAATTAGATTGCACATGTCATAGTGTTATTCCTAACATCTAGTGTTCATGTGTTGACCATGCAATGTTCCGACTTATTGTGACTTTTCCAAGACTACAAAAAGTAACCATATATTTAATTGGTGGCCAATCAACCAAATAATAATAACTAAGCATGCAAGATCAATCAAAACAACACAAGAAATTATTAAACTACTAGTTTTTGATTTGAAATAAATAAATAACAAATTTCATCTTCATCCAATACATAAATTAAATTAGCGTAACATCTTAATATGTAAATCAGACACAAAGAATTGGAAAATTATCACCCGGTTGATGTCGCGAAATAAACTGTAATTTTCCTCCGTTTTTCACGTTAGCCGACTGTCTTCTCCAAGAATTATCCCATGCGAGACTCCCTCTTTTTCTTAATTCCAAGCTGTGCACTCGTGTTTTTCCTTTAAATCCACCTACCAACACCTCCTTTTGTATATAATCTGCCTCTAAAACTCCAACCAACAGCTCCTTTTTTAATCCACTATATACTCCACCAACCACCAATATACCAATGTATATATGTATATGTTTCTGCCGAGTTGTCCACTTTCCCTAATTAAAATGACCAGCCGTGTATGTATATGTATATCAAAGGGTATATATCACCACTTTTGGACTCCAAGAAAACTCCCAATAGCTGTCGAGCACCCCTCTTCCGTGTATATCTGTGTGTATGTATATATTCTCAGCCTTCAAGGATAAAGAATGACCAGCGGCTCCCCCCTTTTCTTTTCTCTCGGAAGTGTGTATATATATGTATAAAATAAATGACAAAAGCCCAATTAGGGTTATGTTTAAAAACTCAATTCTTCAAATAACTCAAATTGGTCCTTGAGTTTTTAATTGTGCAATTCATGTCTTCATTTATGTCAATTCGAGTTCCTCAATTTCGGGAAGTTTCACTTGAGTCCCACTTTGTCTTTTTTTTGTACGGCTTTAGTCCATTTTTTTCGTTTCGCATCCAAACGTATGCAAAATTTGATTTTTCCTAATACAAACAAAATAAATATATAATTAGCAATATCATATTCTAAAACACTTACAATTGTCTAAATTTAAAGCCAAAATAAGTACGCAAAACGTACTTATCATTTAACATGCCTAGGTTTTAGATTTTTAAACTTGGGGTGTTACACCTCTTGAGATCCCAAAGCCTGAAGAATTCGAGAAATAACCATTTTAGCAATATCAGACAATGAAAAGGGTATTGTCGCTATAAATATCCTAGGTCAGAAGGTCGATAAATATCTCGAGTTCGAATTTTTCTAGCCAATATTTGTATTTTTCAGAATTTGTTCAAAGTTCATGGAGACAACTTTTCTGGACAATCAAAGACATTGATGATCATTTCATTTTGGTTGGATTCATGTTAAATGGTAGATTATGAAAATTTGTATATTTATTGTTGCTGTCTGTAAAAGTTCACGACCTTAGAATTGGATTTGGATAGCTATGGGAGTTCGGATCCCATGTCTATAAGCAGAGGAAAAATCTTGAGGCCACTCGATAGTTTTATTTCAGCGGGTTTTGATCTCAATCTGCTCCAGAAAAGGTTAGCTCTGCACCAAGAAAGTGGGGATTTCGGTGTTTTCGATCAAGAAGAATCTCAAATTCCTTAAGGTTTGAATCTTGATAAAGGCAAGGGGTTGATTCGGAGGAATAGATGCTATAAAAGAACAATGGAGAAGCTAATGTTAATAAAAGCGACGAGTCGGCTTTGCTTTTTTTTATTTTGAAGGGCCAATAAGAAGTTATAAGCTATTGTTGAGTGAAAGTAATAGCATAGGTATTTCAAACATGGGTAGTTGAGTGACTGATGTGTTGATAAAGGAAATAAAAGGAAGCGTCCAGCCAAAAATCTTATGGCAGAAAGGAGGAGGAGAAAAAGTTGAATGATAGGCTTTACATGTTGAGGTCTGTTATGTCAGATTCACCCTGTTGGTTTTTCATTTATGAATGAACTTCTCTTTATTATTAGAGTTATTTTCATGAATTGCATTCACTCTTTTGATATTATAATATAGTCTTGTTTGGCTGCAGCTGCTATTTTAGGTTTTTTTGTGTGTATGTGTGTGTGTGGTGTTAAGACGATGTTGCTGCTATTGAGACGACAGTGATAGTGGTGGCGGTGACTGTGGCGGTGAGACAATAATTAATTACAAAATTAAAATAAAGTTATAATTATAATTAATTGTAAATAGTAATTCATTACATAATGTAATCAAGTTGCATTTGTAGTTGTAATAAAGGCGAATGAACTGATTCAATTATTTTTGAGCAAAAAATATGTAATGTTTTACAAATTTATTAGTACAATTGTATTAATTGCAAAATTGAGATAAAAAGTTACAATTTTAATTAAATACAAAATTTGATTTTGATAATTACTTTTGATACTTTTGTAATAAATTCTATATGTAATTAATTACAACTAAAGACTTCCTGTGTTCAACCTCCAATGAATTATTTCTCGTCTTCTAACTCTGTCATGTTTTGCAATCTCGTTAGTTAAAATTGTAACTAATTGCAAAATTGAAATTAAGTTACAATTGTAATTAATTTTAAACAGTATTTCATTACAGAATGTAACTAAGTTGCAATTATAATTAATTATATAATACAATTAAGTTACCATAGTATTAAATTAGTTACAATTGTAATGAAGCCTTCTCGTGTTCAACCTCTCCATTAATTTTCTAAATCTGTCATGTTTTGCAAGTTCATTAGGTAAAATTGTAACTAATTACAAAATTGAAATTAAGTTACAATTGTAATTCATTAATTCGTAACTAATTCAATTAATTTTGCATGTCACAAATCTTGTAATTGATTACAATTACAATTGCAACTTAATTGTAATTAATTAGTTAATTACATTTGTAATTGATTACAAAATTGAAATTAAATTACAAAGTGTAATTAATTACAATAGTCAATATGATTTATATTGTCTAATTACCTGATTTTGAAAATATGTTTTATATTCTTAAAATATTTTTTTAAATGTTTGATATTTAAAAATAAGCCCTTTAAAATTTTGTATTTGTGTACTTAACCCTTTATTTTATATCCTGATTTGGAGGGAGATTATCTTCATTACCAAACGTTAAGAATATTGGAGGGACAAGAGTAACAAATCTATATATTATATAATAACAAAACAGCCGTTTTTTTTTTCTCCCGCCCAGTGACACTTTCTTTTTCCGGAAATTTGTATTATTTTTGTTTAATTCTCTGCTTACCCGATTCAGTATTTTCATCTGAACATTAATGAATGCTGCAAAAATTTAACTGCATGTAATAATTGTCTTTGACTGCATTTTTTAGTGGACAGTTATCTCCCTACAGATTTTTTGGTGTCTGCCTATTGGAGTTCCCTACAGATTTATAAAAATGTGTTCTCTACGTTTCTCAATGTTTAGTGGATTAATTCAGTGGTTCAGTGCAGGCGACTTTTCATTTTTCCATGTCATATTTACACGCTCAATACATTTTTTGGTGGCCTGAATATCATTTCAAGTTTCAAGATTTATATATGTATCCAGACTTAGCCATCACATATGCTTTTCTGCTTATGTTATCAAATTGAATTTGAATCACCCGTGTTTTGGTGAGAATTGTCTTCATCACTGTCTGTCAGTCTGTTAGTGTTATTTCTTTGCAAGTCTTTAATCTTCAATATTCCCTTATTTATTTAATTCCTGTGGTTCATACATTGCACCAGCTTCAGAAAATGGCACCAGCATTCAGCATGGTAAGCGAGATAAACCCTTCCAAGGAGAAATGTGCGCTGAAACTCCGAGTAGTACGCCTATACGAGAAGCCTGCTTATCTCCTTGGAAGGGTTTATCTCGCTTACCATGCTGAATGCTGGTGCCATTTTCTGAAGCTGGTGCAATGTATGAACCACAGGAATTAAATAAATAAGGGAATATTGAAGATTAAAGACTTGCAAAGAAATAACACTAACAGACTGACAGACAGTGATGAAGACAATTCTCACCAAAACACGGGTGATTCAAATTCAATTTGATAACATAAGCAGAAAAGCATATGTGATGGCTAAGTCTGGATACATATATAAATCTGAAACTTGAAATGATATTCAGGCCACCAAAAAATGTATTGAGCGTGTAAATATGACATGGAAAAATGAAAAGTCGCCTGCACTGAACCACTGAATTAATCCACTAAACATTGAGAAACGTAGAGAACACATTTTTATAAATCTGTAGGGAACTCCAATAGGCAGACACCAAAAAATCTGTAGGGAGATAACTGTCCACTAAAAAATGCAGTCAAAGACAATTATTACATGCAGTTAAATTTTTGCAGCATTCATTAATGTTCAGATGAAAATACTGAATCGGGTAAGCAGAGAATTAAACAAAAATAATACAAATTTTCGGAAAAAGAAAGTGTCACTGGGCGGGAGAAAAAAAAAACGGCTGTTTTGTTATTATATAATATATAGATTGCATCTAAATAATCCATCAATAATAGTTTATTCTGATTCATTTAAATAATATATACTTATAATACAGTCTTATAGTACAGACTTATAATTAGGATTAATTGTTTTACAGATTGTTTTTATCAGCTCACATGTTTATAGATTTTGCTCACAATCTTTTTTCATGGTCCGATTATGTTGTTCTATATAATAGATGCTTATATTTCCATTTTTCCATTGTTCTGTTCTATATAATTTAGTCTTACAATATAGTCTTATAGTATAGACTTCTAATTAGGATTAATTATTTTATAGATTTTTTTACACTGCTCACAAGTAAATAATCATGATTCATTGTTTTGCATGTACTATATAATATTTTTTTTTTTTCATGGTTTGATTATGTTGCTCTATATAATATATACTTACAATATAGGCTTCTAATATAGACTTATAATTAGGATTTTTTGTTTGACATGTTTTTTAATATGCTCAGAAATTTAATAATTTTTACATGTCTGTAAGCAGTTTAGGTATATGCTTATAATATAGACACAAAATTATGTTTCGTTGTTTCTCATATTTTTTTGTCTGCTCACATGATTTTTTACATGTTTGTAGACAGGTTAGGTATAGGCTTATAATATAGATTTAAAATTAGGTTTCATTATTTCACATGTTTTTTTACATGATTGTGATCAGACTTGGTAAACTACTCACACATAAACAATTAAAACAAATTACATAATATAGATTTATTGTTTTTCCATTGTGCTGTTCTATATAATTTAGTCTTACAATATAGTCTTATAGTATAGACTTCTAATTAGGATTAATTATTTTATAGATTTTTTTACACTGCTCACAAGTAAATAATCATGATTCATTGTTTTGCATGTACTATATAATATATATTTATCTTTTTAATGGTTTGATTATGTTGCTCTATATAATATATACTTACAATATAGGCTTCTATTAATGTTTGTAGACAGATTAGGTATAGGCTTATAATATAGATTTAAAATTAGGTTTCATTATTTCACATGTTTTTTTTACATGATTGTCATCAGACTTGGTAAACTGCTCACACATAAACAATTAAAACAAATTACATAATATGCCATCTAGGATTTATCGTTTTACAGCCTATATTATAAGCAGTTTTATTAATTTTACTTCAGAAGCTTGAAAAAAATTAGTTTTTTCTTACTTATTTTTTTGTTTTCTGACATAGGGCGGTAAAATTCATGGTACTGTCAAGCATTCATTAATACCTACTTTTCAGCCTCTATTTCGTGAAGGAGGATTGTATGTCATTCGCAACTTTTTTGTTGCCTCGAATTCAATGACGTTCAAGACTACTACTCACAAATACAAGATCAATTTCTGGGCTAGAACTCAAGTAATTGAAGTGTTTGACGAAGGTTTTCCGAATCACATGTATTCTTTCAAAATGTTTCGTGATATTTTGGCTTCGCCAAAACCTAATGAAGCTGAACTTTTTGGTATGAATTCTTTGTTTGTATTGCTTATCTTTTAGGACAATTGTCATTTTTGGAGATTGTTTTATATTGAATGTGTTTTCTATCAGATGTGATAGGTGAAGTTGTTGCGAAATACGAGCCTACAACTAAAGAAGTGAAGGACAAGCTTACTACCTTATTTGATTTCGTACTAGAAGACCAGGGGTACGTATGTCATTGGTTCATAGAGAACTCATTCCACATTCTGCTTATCTTGCTAATTAAATATAATGAATCACTGCTTGTGATTATTTTGTTGTGTTGAAGAAAAATTCGGATGCCAGTTACTCTATGGGGAGATTGTGCAGATCAGCTTAGCGGTTATTTGAACACCAATATAACGGAGCCCGTAATTGTTATTCTTCAGTACTGTAGGGCAAGGAGTTATAAAAGTATGTTTTGGTTTTGTTTGGCAGCAATTACTGTATTTAAAAACTAATAAAATGCATATTTATTTATTTGTTTATTTTGTACATTTGCAGATGAGATAAGACTGTCAAACGCATTTTATGTGACAAAGCTACTAATCAATTCAGATATTGATGAGATCAAAGAATTTCGGAATAAGTACACACTTATTTGCTTGCAACTATTAAGTTCCATAATAATGTAGTTTAGACTGGTAGATTTTCTTTTTTCATTGATTTTTTGTATTTAGTTTGTTTTCCGGAATTGGTCCTAGCGAGAATAGAATTAGCCAACTGTCAACAACAACCGTTCTCACGATTGACGATGATATTGTTAGTGGGGGAAGTCGAATTTTAAAGATTGATCAGCTATGTGAGGCTACTGAGGTAGGAAAAAAATTATATTGTCTTCAGATGGTATTTCTTTTTCTTAGTTAGTTACTCATATTCATTTTTAAATTAAACTACAGGTGGGTAGCTTTTGGGTTTATGCGTCTATTGAAGACATTGTGAGGCAAGATGGATGGTATTATCCTTCTTGCATAAAGTGTCCAAAAAAGGCGACCAAAGTTGGATCAAGATTTTATTGCGAGAGATGTGATCGTTTTGACATATCTGCTAACCTAAGGTTTGTATTAATATCAATTATATTTTTTGCTATATATTTATTGTAACATTTATACAAATTAAGGACTTCATCATATCAATTTGAATGCTTATAAATACATCATATTTAATTACAGGTACAAACTACCTTTGAGGGTAATCGATGATAGTGGAAATGCTTGCTTCTTACTTTGGGATCGTGAATGCGCTCAAATCGTGGGGAAAAGTGCCAGAGAACTAAAAGAAGTGGTTGTAAAGGTATGTATTCTATTTAGTACCAAAACATGATGTTATTGTGAACTACAAAAATAAAAAATTAACTTAATCTTTGCCATTTTTTAAGGATGGTGACGAGGGGATGTTTCCCATTGAGATCGAATCCTTAATTGGAAAGAAGGTTTTATTCAAGGTCCAGGTCAAAACTGAAAACATTCGTAGGCGTACTGATGTGTTTACTGTTATGCGTTTGACTGAAGATCGGAACGTGATTTCCAAACACGTTCGTCCAGCTGATCAACGTCAGGTAGGTTATTCACCTGACGTTTATTTGTATGAATTGTTTATACATTTTTGCATAACAGTCCACTTTTGTTTCATGGATTTAGGATTCGGACATATTTTCCAAGCTTGATAAGAATGAGGTTGATTATGAGAAGGTTGTAAGATATTTGGTCACTTATTTCTCTATATTTAAACCCTTATTATTCTATATATATTAATTATTATTTTTTGTGGGGACCATATATTATTTATAATATTGATTTTTTTTTTTTTTTTAACTTAAGAGTAGTTGTTTATATACTTCTTGCTAACAATTCACATTTATTCCCAAACAGGAGTCAAACACATTTTCGAGGATTGAGAAAATTGATGTTGATGAGGAAAAGGTTCTCGAAAAAATTTGATAGTATTATATAAGTCTGTTAGACTTATATGTAGCTTTCATATCATTGCTATGTTAATAGTTGTATTTTTCGAGTTATTTAAGGCAATTTAATTACATATTTTTTATTTTACCTTTTTTGTTCTTTGGAAGGTTGCTTCTTCTGATGATGAGGTTTCCACTCCCATGAAGAATTGTCCAAATCGAAGTGAATCAGGTGATTATGCAGGAATAAGTTCTACCAAAAGGAACCTAATGAGTGATTTGTCTTCGACTGAACCGAACAAGAAAAATCGAGTAGTCATTAAGATGGAAAAGGATTGAGGATCTCTAATAATTATGCATTTGAAAGCAAACTGGATTTTTTGTTTTTTGTTTTTTTTTTTTTTGTGTCTTCTGAACTATGTCAAGATTGGAAGTGTGGTTGTGATTCAGTTTTTTGGGAGTTTTAGTAAGTGGGGTGCAATGTGGATCTAAACTTTTGCTGTTTGTTGAAATATGGATGTTGCATGTGTGCTTTTGTAATGAAGACAGCTCTTTACGATTTTTAAAAGACTGCCCCTAATGACAACGGATCTATTGAATGCTTTCATTATTTCATACATTCATTAACGAGTATGGTCCAGATTCATAGTTATTTGACAAACATATTTTTTATTGCAAATAAAGACCTCTCAGTAAGTCAAGTTTGCTGTAATTATTTTAATTGGGTGCAAGCCTTCCAAAAATCTAATCTACCACTCAGGAGAATAAGCAAGTTCATACAGGATCATCATCTCCTGAAGGAAATGGTAAAACAAAGCCAGAGATATTTATTATCATTGCATAAGTTCTTAAGAGACGAAAAATACCTTGAATTTCACATTTTCTAACTCACGTTTTAACTGAATGAGTTGCATGCCAAGAGTTTTCGACCAGGAGTGAGATGATCATCCTGCAAGCAAGTCATGTCAGAATGTTCTCACAGATTTAAAGAAATGGTAATTGAGGAAGCCTGAAGATTATTAGAATATGACAGAAATGGTCAGACAGCTGATAAAAAACATCATTTGCACAGAAATCTTATTTTCACTGTAACATGAAAGAGAAATAAGAACAATTCCTCATATTTTATTATTAAAAGGAAAAAAATATACAGAATTTGAAGAACAGGTTGGAATACAAGAAATGAGAAAAAAGGAAAAAAAATACAGATTTTGAAGAACAGGTTGGAATACAAGAAATGAGAAAAAAAGAACACGAGCCATTCTGATAACATTACAGGACAAAACGTGATATTTTTAAATAGTCAAGTTCATGATAGCATAGGTATTCATCAACTTTGTGCAAGGATGTAGCCGATTCTGGCACTTTGTTTCAATTGGATGTGTGCCATTTTAAGGAAATTTTAATTGATTGCCCAACTTTAAATAAGACAAGTTTGCTGTGATTATTTTATTTGGGCCCATAATTGATCACCAAAAAAAATGTACCAGCAATTTCATTTATTTATATATCAAAATGGAATGATAACAGTTGTCATGACCCTTTGTTTTATCATAATCATCTGTTGAAAAATAATAAATTCTACACATTCACCCTTCCCAATCACATTTCCCACCATCGTGCAGCATGCAATGGTAACTGAAAAGACAAACTTTGCATTTATTTACTAATAATACAGATTCATTTATACAACTAATCACTCCCCCACTCAAAATTGGAAAACCAATTACTAAATTGCATATACAAACTACTGAAGATCTAATTTTTTCTCCTCATACAGTCCATTCTTTCTCAGTGGAATTTATGCTTTTGTTTTAAACCCTCCTGAAGTTGACACTACTTTACCATTTTGGTTTCCTTATCAACGATAGTGAAGGTTTAATGTACACGGGATTGAGATAATGAAGAAGCTAACAAAGTCGACAATTATATCTAATAAGAGGTCCAGACAGCATGATTCATTGAAGGTAATGTAATCGTCCTTTTTATCGTTAATTCCATTTTTCGCTATTTCTTATAAATCAGTTTAATCTACATCCTTGGTTTTTTATACAAAATGAGGAACAAAAGTAAAAACACAGAATGCATAAATGCCACAAATCATTTAGAAGCATATTCAAAGATCATGGTTCATTAAGAGCACAATCAACGGATACCAAAACGAAAGATAGTTAAAAAAAAAAAGTAAACTAAGAGTCAGACATAGTAATACCTTTGAGGTCTTCTTGAAGATGGATACATGTTGACAATGAGCGTTCATTTTGTAATATCGTGTCTAGATCTGAAGGCTGAAAAAATAAAAAAATGAATAGATCGACCATAGAACGTAGCAAGTATTACACGAAAATTCAACAGAAAAATAATTTAGAACTCTTCGCCACTAGATCTGAGATTTATTTAGAACAGAACTGGAAGGATTATTTCCTCTTTGTGGGGAAAAAAATTATGTGCATCCAAGATCTAAGACTTATATGGAAATCATAGAGATCTAAGACCATAAAACCGAAGATGTTTGAAAGAAATCGAACATAAATTACAGATCTGTGACAGATCTAGACCTTATAAACATACATAACTACAAAACGAATAAATAAAAAAAAAAAACGAGAAATCTTCGCACAAGGTAAAGAAATACATGTAGTTCTGGACTTATCTTCAATAATAATATTTTTTACAAAAATAATATCTGACTCTTGCATTCCAACAACCTCCATAATCGTTGTTTTCTTCTTCTTCTTTTCCTTCAACAATTTCAGTCCCCCTCCGAGATCTGCTTTTTTTGTTTCCATGGTGCTTTTGGATTTTACGATCATAGTGAAGATCTCCTGTGAATCGAGTGTGTGGGAGAGATTGATGAAGACGGTGGGATTTTTTGGAAAGATATCAACAATGCCAGCGAATGATTTTGTGGATGGAAAATACATTTGTTTTATGTAAAGTATTGTGATCTGTGGGCATTGTCCTTGAAAAAGTGGTGCCTCGGAAAATTATATGTTTAAACCACTTTCTTTAACATGATCATTACAAATTATAAATTAATTTATAAATATTATAATTTTTTAAATCACTTTTTAACTACATTTATTTTCTCTCAACTTTTTAACTACACATTATACTTAAAAATATGAATAAATAAAATTATAATTGCTACAGATTATATCGGACAGATTCTTACATTCAATATATTTAAACTGACATATTTAGATAGAATGTTGTTTAAATGTTGTTTTTTAGATGAATTTTATGATTATGATTATAATTTGATTTTGCGAAAATTTATGTATTTAAAAAGTTATTTTGAAATACATTTCCATTAAAATAGAGTTGTTTCAATGGGTTTGCCAAGTGATATCTTACTCCAAGTAATAAGTAGCGTTCAAATTGTGCAATTATTTTTCTATTTTCAGCCAATATGTATGGACTATCATTGGCGATATTTTTATTGGACTGGTTATAACATGACAATACTTGACAATGTTGACATCGACCTATTGCGTATTTAGAAAAAAAAAACACAATAATTTGGTTTTAGCATTTGTTTGATATGTGGTACGTTTAACATATTTAAATGGTTGATTGCCAACCTTAGGCGCATTTAAAATGTGTTAGTGGTGTAAAAGTAAGTAAAAGAGTTTAAATTTAAATTGTTCCAAACGCACGGAAATATCTAAACTCTATTTGAAGCGTCATTACTATCTTTAAGAAATTTTAATTTAAGATATCATCCATGATAACTTGATTGTACAATAAGTGATAAGGCTCTAATTGAAGTTGAATTTATTTTTCTATTGTGTTTAAAATATTGTTTCAATTTATACAGATGCGATGTATTTTCATACTAAGAGAATAACAGAGTCTCTAACGGGAAGTTCTACACACATAACTACTGTCGATGGTTCAAGCTCAAGCAAATTAGATTCATGTACAAGATTTCCTATGAGTGATCTTACGAATGGTATTACTTAAGTCAAATTGTACTTCAACAAGTATTTTTTTAATTTTCAACTTAATATTAATTAATTTACTGATAACTAAATTTCCTAAAGCAGTTGGTTCGAGTCGATTACTACCCAGTGCAACTAAAAAAATGGTTGGGATTAAACATATATTGCTTGATCAGCATTTCAACACGCAAAGTAGTTTGACATCCACTATTGGTGTATTTCCTTCAACCATTTCAACATGTAGTGGTGCAACATCAGTTGTTGAGAAACAAATAAATGCTCCAAATGATGACCAATCTAATACTAACTCATGTGATACAAAAGAGTGCACGGATTACGGTTAGTATTTTCTCATGCATATTAAATTAATCTATCATATTATTTAATCTTTCCAATAGTACCAATCTATTTTTTTTTTTATATAGTTCGATAATTATGCGAATATGTAATGAAATTCCTTTTATTATTTTTTCAGATGAATCGGCTGAAAGTAATTTTGAGATTGATGGTATATAATTTATAGACACATTTTACTTACTATTAATCCACAATAACATGTTCACTTAACTTATTTATTAAATGAACTAATTATTTACACTTGATTTGTTTGACAAGATTCGGAATGCTCTACAAGATATCATAGCCCAGGTATGTTGAGTTGTTTATACTTATACCTTACATAGTATTTTTTAATCATTTTTGGTAGATTCTATTATTATTTATTTCATAAAGTTACTAATATATTTATATATATTCTAAAATGACATATAACACACTATTATTATTTATTTCATAATGTTACTAATATATTTATCTTTGTTTTACTTTGACAAATAACACAATATTATTATTTATCTCATAATGTTACTAATATATTTATCTATGTTCTAATTTGACATATGACATATTATGAAACTCTAAATAACACCCGAGCACATTATTAACCTTTTTTTATAGTTTATTGATGATTTGAGCATTGAAATTATTTTCTAATTGACTTTAAATTATATTCATTTATTGATTCCAGAATCTGCTAATTTCATTTTATATTCTTTTCATCTGTATTCGTTAACAGTAATAACATTAATCAACATCTTCAATATGGCACTTTTATGAATATAATAATAGTTTATGTTTTGGTATGGTGATTCATTTTTTCATACGATGTAGAATATTGGGATATTGGTGACCCAACACATAAATGTGAGTTCTGTGGTGCTATTTTCTGGTATGAGGAGAAAGTAGGGTGCTATTATAATACTTCAAGTCCTAAGTTCTCCATGTGTTGTATGCATGGAAAGATTAAATTGCCGGCGATGCAGCATCCTCCTAATGTGCTTGCTGATTTGCTATATGGAGAAAGCAGTAGAAGCAAACATTTTCTCGAGAATATTAGATCATACAATAATATGTTTTGCTTCACATCGATGGGAGGAAAAATTGATGCGAGTTTAAATAAAGGGAGCTCACCACCCGTATTTAGATTGCATGGACAAAACTACCACCTAATAGGTAGTCTTTTGCCACCTGAAGGATATGTGCCGAAGTTTGCTCAATTGTATATCTATGACACTGAAAATGAAGTGATGAACAGGATGCGATCTGTTAGGTGATTATGAATACTTTTTAGATTTACACATGATTAGTATTTTGTGAGGATTTTCCACTAATACAACTTCTTTTATACTTTATTTCGTTATGATAGGCAAAGGAATGACATCAATAATCTTCATGCGGAAATCATCTCTGATTTGAAGTCAATGCTAGATGAAAGTAATGCGCTGGTTAAGTCATTTAGGATGGTTAGGGATAAAATGCATGAACAAGAAATTTCTAATATAAGGCTCAGATTACTTGGTAGAAGGGATCGCGATGCAAGGACATACAACATGCCAACCGTAAACGAAGTTGCAGCACTTATTGTAGGTGATTTTGATACGGCGATTGGTGAAAGAGATATTTTAGTTGAAACTCAAAGTGGAGAACTGAAACGAATAAATGAGCTCAATGCTTCGTATCTAGCACTTCAGTACCCATTGCTTTTGCCTTATGGGGAAGATGGTTACAGAGAGGATATTCAATTAACAAATTTAAATTCAATTGCGTCAGCTCGGAGGAAAAAAGTTAGTATGAGGGAGTACTTCGCCTATAGACTGCAAGAAAGGGACTCTGAATCACCACATATTCTATACTCCAGGAGACTTTTCCAGCAATTTGTAGTTGATGCCTACACGATGATTGAATCATCGCGATTAGCTTATTTACGAAGCCACCAGAAAGAATTGAGATCAGAACTATACAGCGGTTTGGCAGATGCAGTATTACGAGGAGAGACAGACCCTTCAAGGCAAGGCAAGCGCGTGGTTTTGCCCTCTAATTTCACCGGTGGGGCACGATACATGATACAAAACTATCAGGATGCAATGGCGATATGTAGATGGGTTGGTTATCCATATTTATTTATTACATTTACATGTAATCCAAAGTGGCCAGAGATAGTTCGATTTGTAGAGAGCAGAGGATTGAGACCTGATGATCGGCCTGACATAATTTGTAGAGTATTTAAGATCAAATTGGATCAGTTGATTAAAGATCTTCGTCGTAACAAGATTTTTGGTACAGTGAGGGCAGGTATTGTATCTAAGATCATCAAATAATGCAATTATCATTTTTTATTATTTATATCCTCACAATCAATTATTCTACCAATGCAGCTATGTATACAGTGGAATTTCAGAAACGTGGACTTCCACATGCTCATATTTTGATATTTTTGTCTAAGGAAGACAAGTATCCAACAGGAGCTGACATTGATCGTATAATATCAGCGGAGATTCCAAACAAAGATTCTGATCCAAGCTACTATTCAGTAGTGCAAGATTTCATGATGCATGGTCCGTGCGGAAAGCTGAGGACCAATTCTCCATGTATGTCAAACGGTCGATGCACAAAACATTTTCCTAAAAAATTTGTGGAATGTACTAATATTGACGATGATGGTTATCCAGTGTATCGGAGAAGGGATGATGGGAAAACCGTGGTGAAAAATGGTGTTCAGCTTGACAATAGATATGTTGTGCCCCATAATCGGTATTTATTGTTGAAATATGGTGCTCATTTGAATGTAGAGTGGTGCAACCAATCTCGATCTATCAAATATTTGTTCAAGTATGTCAATAAAGGACATGATCGAGTTACTGCAACTTTTTACAACGCAAGCGGGGATGATGATGTGGTACGAAATCTTAATGAGATTAATATGTACTATGATTGTAGGTACATTTCACCATGTGAGGCAGCTTGGAGAATTTTTGGGTTTGAGATCCAATACAAAGATCCTCCCGTCGAGCGTCTTAGTTTTCATCTACCAAACGAACAAAGTATTATGTTTTCAGATTCTGATTCAATTGATCAAGTGATTCATCGACCTTCTGTTAACCAAAGCATGTTCCTCGCATGGATGGATGCTAATAAAAGATATCCAGAAGCAAGAGAATTGACTTATGCTGAGTTTCCCAACAAGTTTGTTTGGAAGAAATCAATCAGAGAATGGCATCCAAGGAAACGCGGATTTTCTATTGGACGTATGTTCTACGTACCACCAGGTTGTGGAGAAATGTATTATTTGAGAAGCCTCCTAAATATAGTTCGTGGGCTAAGAAGCTTCGATGAATTGAAATGCATTGGAGGTGTTCAATACAATTGTTATAAAGATGCTTGCTATGCACTTGGATTATTAGAAGATGACAAAGAATATGTTGATGGTATTGTCGAGGCAAGTCAATGGGCATCAGCACATAGTTTGAGAAGTCTTTTTGCCAATTTGTTGTCGTCTGATTCTCTATCTCGACCTGAATTTGTGTGGGAAAAATGTTGGCAATACCTATCTGATAACATACTTTACAACAGACGAAACATGTTGCAACATGAAGGTATTTAATTATATTTAATTTTAATAGTTGCTACATGAGTAATTACTTATTTAATCGTGTGAGCAGAAAGTTTTCAGTATTCCTTTTAATTATTTTCACAACATACAGAATTGGAATTGACTGAAGAAGAAGTAAAAAGTTATACTCTTGTGGAGATAGAAAAGATAATGAGAAGCAGTGGTAAGAGCTTGCGGGATGTTCACTCAATGCCGTATCCAGATGCAGAATATTTTTCCAGCTGTAAAAATAGACTTATACAAGATGAATTGCGGTACAATATAATTGCTCTCTCACAAGAGCATACTACATTGCTTTCTAATTTGAATGATGAACAACGACATGTCTATGACACTATAATGGATGCAGTAAAATTGAATAGAGGTGGTATGTTTTTTGTATATGGATATGGAGGAACTGGTAAGACCTTTGTGTGGAAAACTCTATCTGCAGCTCTCAGATCTAAGGGGGAAATCGTGTTGAATGTTGCATCAAGTGGTATAGCATCTCTCCTTCTAGACGGCGGTAGGACTGCTCACTCTAGATTTGCAATTCCACTAAATCCAAATGAAGATTCCACCTGTAACATTAAACAGGGAAGTCCACTTGCAGAGTTAATAATCAGAAGCAGTCTTATCATTTGGGATGAGGCTCCTATGATGAATAAATATTGTTTTGAGGCTTTGGACAGAAGCATGCGAGATATTCTAAGATTTAGTAATCCAATGAGTTCAGATATACCATTTGGAGGGAAAGTCGTAGTTCTTGGAGGAGACTTTCGACAAATATTACCTGTAATTCCAAAAGGCACTAGACAAGATATTGTGTTTGCAACTATCAATTCTTCATACCTATGGAGAGATTGTACAGTGTTGAGATTGACAAAGAATATGAGACTCCAACATCTTGAATTTGATGATGATTGGATCAGCTTAAAGTGTTTTTCTGAATGGATAGCAAGCATAGGGGATGGAACAATTGGTGATTCGAATGATGGAAATGCAATTATTGATATACCAGACGACCTATTGTTGGATGCATCAGATGATCCTGTCGCATCAATAGTGAACAGCACATATCCAAGCTTCGGTTCTGATGTGAATGACACTGAATACCTTAAAGGAAGAGCTATACTTGCACCTACTCTTGATGTAGTGGAGATCGTTAATGATTATATGATTTCACTTAATGCTGCTGAATCAAGGACATACTTAAGTTCAGATACAACTTGCAGGTCAGAACGTAATATTGATATTTTACAAGACCTTCACACACCTGAATTTTTAAATGCAATTAGGTGCTCTGGGGTGCCAAATCATGAATTAAAGCTGAAGGTGGGCACACCGGTGATGCTGTTGAGAAACATAGATCATTCTGTGGGGCTATGCAATGGTACCAGGTTGGTCATTACAAAAATTGGAAACCATGTTCTAGAGGCAAAAATTTTGGCAGGAAGTAATGCTGGGCAAAAGGTTCTTATTCCAAGGATGACATTGACCCCATCCGACCCCAGATTGCCTTTTAGACTACAGAGGAGGCAATTCCCTCTAATTGTTTCGTATGCAATGACAATCAATAAAAGTCAAGGTCAATCATTGTCCCACGTTGGGTTATACTTGAAGAAACCAGTTTTCACTCATGGACAGTTATATGTAGCTTTGTCTAGAGTAACCAATCGCAGAGGACTGAAAATTTTGATTTGTGACAAAAATGGAGAGCAGACAAATTTAACAACAAATGTAGTTTTTAAAGAAGTTTTACAAAATTTATAACAATTTTCTCAGGATTTATTAACTTCTTAGATAAATATATCGCATTACTATATATTTATTTCTTACATTATCATTATTGTCGAGTTTATTTACACATACATGAAGAATAACTTTGAAGAATTGTCTTGCTGCTGAATCCAATTCATATTCGTACTTAATATTCATATACTAATTCCAATTTCGGTTAAAGTGTCGCATACCCGTAAATAAGCATTGTGCACAATTATTGTTGAAAACCATTTTAATATAAAATTAATGTTATTCTCAAAAGAATAAGATTTTTGCCATTGTGAAATTAAATGACTTCTTCGTCTATATCTTAATCTTAACATATATAAAAAATGTATATAAAATTAAATAGACAAGTATATGTAGAAATAACGTTTGATTTCGATTAGTTCAAGTGGGTTCAGGAAAAAAAATTGGATATGACTCTATATCACAAACGATATCTACAATGAACCTAATTTCATTATAGACATTGATTAATCGTTAAATTGCATGATACTATAATAAAACATAATGTTTATGATTACAAATTTCTATAATTAGGATATATATAAATGTAACAAATATTATTCAATAGTTCAAGTAATTAAATTTGAAACGATCAAATTCGTGCATCGCACGGGTGATACACTAGTATTCTTGTTAAACAACCATTTAATGTAACAAACTGACAATGATATACATAGTATGTGAACTGTCATATTTCACTGTTCTTAATGACAAACCTTTGTTTGAGCTCCATTTATAGAAAAATGTGTTCCGTAATAAATTTTTTTTTTTCTTTTGCTGGGAGAATATATTAAGAAAAGTTGAATTCACATATAAAATTATTTATTTAAAAAATGTATAATTAAAAATAAATTTGAATAAAAAATAATTTTTAGATAATGAAGCTCAAACAAAAGCTTTTTTTATACTAATCAAATAAATGTTCACAGTAAACATTTATCTAGTAAAAAAACACCCATAACGGTTGAGACGAGTGGGTATGCATCGTCACAAGATACTTTCATAGTTTTTTCACGTGTTCAATAATCTATCATCTATATATTAATAAAAGTAGAAGATATTTTGAGAATCTTTTCTTCAATTTTTAATTTTGGAACAGATTCTGTAGTGTGAACAGAATCTATATATTAATAAAACAGTTATTCAATTTTCAATTTTGGAATAGAGTTTTTAATGTAAATAGAATTTCTGAAAAAATAGGTAACTTTAAAATTTGGGACAGTTATTATCAATTGGTATCAGTTACCACAAACCCAACGTTGATAGAGATTACCAGTTGGCTAGAATTTTAAGCCAACCGTCCACTATCAGTACACGATTTCACTTTACCATTTCATATATGAAAATTGAAACCCACAAACTACCACCCAAAAAATCAACACATTCTAACCTCCTAAATTCTCCAAAACCAATTCACTGCAAACTCACTCCATTTTCTTGCTAGATTCAACATTATACATTTGAAATCAAAACAGAAGCTGAAGGATTATCTTCATTGTTGCCAAGAAGAAGGAGAAGAGTCGAAGATGGAGTTGGAGTTGGAGCGGCCGAGGGTTGAGAAGAAGAATCTTCCAGAGGTGTATGCAAAGGTGGTTGAAAAGTCCGGTGTGGTGGCTGCAATGACTTCAGAATTCACAGCAATCCAGAGAAGACCTTTAATAAAGAACGCCACAAACTCGACGGCGGCTGAGGTGGACTCGCGCCTCCATCACCACGACGTTGTACTAGCAGAGAACCCGATGGAAGTGATGCAGAATCCACAGCAACCCAGAGAAGACCTTTAATAGAGAAAGCCACAAACTCGACGGCGGCAGAGGTGGACTCGCACGTCCTCAAGGCCATAACCTCAGTGGTTCGATATTCCGATTCAGAGCTCCGAATCGCCGCTCAAACCCTTATGTCTCTCATGAAACGTGATCATTCTTAGGTCCCCCTTCTACACATATGTTATACACTATTTATTAAATTGATTTATTAATTGTGGTTTTATTGTTTTCTGGTAGCAATTTGGCAAAGAGGCGATCATTTCAAAGAATCCTTAAATTATGCATTTCAAACGTCATTTTAATGGATATTGCCACGGAGCGAAGACTGTATCGGATTCTAAACTCACCGTCGTCCAAAGTCGTTAATGGAGAATTTGTGTCATACGAGCCAGTGAACACAGTTTCCACGGTAAACCCTTTTGCAAATTAATTTGTCATTTTTCCTTTGATTCGCACTGGATGTTCTCTGTTTAGGGATGTTATTTTTCTATTTTTATTTTTTTTAAAATAAAAAATCAAATCTAAAACTTCTGGTAGACAAAACAAAATTAATAAAAGACGATTGAATTTTTTTTCTAAGGAACCTATATTTATTTCATTAGTATGATTTTATTGTTCGTGTGATGAATGCTATTAGTGAATTATTTTACTTCACCGAGTTCTCTGCCCTTCCTCTCTATCCCTCCAATGACAGAGTGTTTGATGATATGTTCCCTGTGTGCCTTTAATATCTATCTGAGCGTTTGACATTGTGTTTTGAAGCTTCCAGCTTTACAATTTATGATAAACCTCGAACACCAAAGACGTTGAGCTCGCCAATTTTTCAATAATCCCAGGTATAAAAGTGGTATAATCCTTTTCATTTACAAGACTTTTTTACTACTTTTCCCCGTACTTTTAATAATTATAATTGGGATCACGTTGAATACAACTATTTATAGATGAATGAAATCATTAATTTTAAAGGAATATAGATGGGTAAAACGAGGCTGTTGAGATGGAGATCATTGACAACAAATTTTGGTTGTAGAGGAGTCTTGTGCTCATTCGTTGTGTACAAGGAGCTTTTTCAGAATTTGTAATACTATGTTCTTATTATTATGTATAGTCAAAATGATTTTTTGTTATTTTTTCTACATTTTTTCCACTACTTATACTTTATTAAATTATTTTTTGAAATTTTAATATGGTGATGCATCGCAAGGATGAGGATCTAGTCTATATTATATATTAAAGCAGAACAGCCGTCAAAATTTTTCCCGCCCATTTTCAGTTTCTATTTTTGGAATTTTTTTTTTTTTTTTTTCAATTGAATTTCCGGAATTGGAAAATGAGTTGTTGACAATTAATGAGACATTTAATATGGGAAAGTGTGTAATGCATTGTAAATAGGCACTTGACTACATGTATTGAATGCTAATAGTTTGTCTATATATATATATATATATATATATATATATATATATATATATATATATATATATATATATATATATATATATATATATTATTTTAGGGAACTATATTCATACAACACATTTTTTAAAATTTACACCATAGTTTAATTGCGAGATAGATCTTCGGTGTTTATTTAGTTTTGCTTTTATATCCTTAACTTTTTTTAATCGCATTGTTATTTATAACATTCAATTACTTAATAAATTTTATTTCTAATCGCAATTTCTATTCAAATATTCTGCTAATTTGCATTGAAAGGATGTGCAAATATTTTTTTAACTTTTGTATTAATTATTTATTTTGATTATTTAAAAATATGAGAGATAAATAAGTGTTTTTTTTTTATCAATTGAATTTTCGGAATTGGGAAATGAGTTGTTGACAATTAATGAGACAATATATATATATAATATAACATATTATTTTAGGGAACTATATTCATACAACACATTTTTTAAAATTTACACCATAGTTTAATTGCAAGATAGATCTTCGGTGTTTGTTTAGTTTTGCTTTTATATCCTTAACTTTTTTTAATCGCATTGTTATTTATAACATTCAATTAATTAATAAATTTTATTTCTAATCGCAATTTCTATTCAAATATTCTGCTAATTTGCATTGAAAGGATGTGCAAATATTTTTTTTAACTTTTGTATTAATTATTTATTTTGATTATTTAAAAATATGAGAAATAAATAAGTGTTTTTCGCCAACAAAACAAATATATTGAACAAAAATCGTCTCAAAAGACAAGATGTAGAAATTAATAAAGAGTTGATGATAAAAAAATTATAAAAATTTTTAATATAACTATTATAATTTGAAGTAGTTTTATTGTTTGTAAAATTTTAATAATTATTTTAATATAATATTATTTTTTATGCATTTTGTATACTGGATAAATTATGTATAAGTATTAAAAATTAACAAGCACTTATCAAAATTCATATTGTTAAATTGCAACTTCCGTACATCATTTTTGTTTTCCAGTCTAAAATACTTTCCAAAAATTGAAATGCATTAATATTCATCATTAATTGCTTTATAAAAAATAAATTTTATAAAGAAATTAATACATTTGGAAAACTACACATTAACTTTGAAAAACAAAAATAGCTTTACTTTTTCTTATATTATTTGTGCATTAATTAGATTAATATTTTATTAAACTTTAATATTTGTTCTTTTTTGTTTAGTTTAAAATATTAGTGACAAATAAGTTTGTTTACATTTCTTAATAGATTTTTATTTTCCAGAAAGCAGTAATTTTTTTTTAGAAAACGGTGACTATTCATTTTTTTAATTATTTGAATTAAACTTGCTTGCATCAACGTAAGAGGTACTGATGATAATTAATAATTTATTGAAACTAAAACTAATTATTATGTCATCACATTGATATACATTTGAATGGTATTATGGAAATCATTTTACATAGTGAAATTAATTACTATGTTATGGATAACGCGTTGACTGCATTTGGTCCCTGTTTGAGACCCATTATTTGGAATAATGTGATTTCGAATAGTAAATTTTTTGGAGAATGTGTAGTTAAAAATTGGAGAATATTTTTGGATTTATGTGTAGATTATTTTATTGGTATAATGTGTGGTTGAAAATGAGTTTTTAAAAAATGAGATTTAAAAATAATAGGTACCAAACAGGGGCTTGATGATGCGTTTAGTGCAATGGGAAATGAAATTGAAATTATTAAGGATGTTCATTTTAATACTTAAAAACAAAACTCCAAACAATGTGCAAATATCTGTTATTTTCGATAAAAAATAATATCAATTTTTTATCGAGCAACAACTTCATTTTTTTTTTATTTTTTATTTTTTTATTTTTTTTTGTGAAAAAATTTGGAAAACTTAATAACCATTTACTACTTAAATATATAAATTGATTTTTATTACTCAAAGAAGCTATTATAATTTGAAGTAGTTTTATTGTTTGTAAAATTTTATTAATTATTTTAATATATTATTTTTTATGCATTTTGTGTACGGGAGAAATCTTATTATTATTATTATTATTATTATTATTATTATTATTATTATTATTATTATTTTATAATTGCAAGATTTGCGTAAGTATTATTTTAACTACTTGATTTTATATGTAAAACTATAATGTTATTGATTAAGAATGAATAATATTTTTTTAATAATTCTTAATTTTAATAGTTGTGTAAAGGTTATATGGTACGATTTTTGCTATAATTTTTTTACTCCAACATTGTCGATTGTTATATCATGATAATTGCTAGATTTATGAAATTGTTATTTTGACCATTTGATTTTATAGGTGAAAATATAATTTTATTGGTCAAATGCAAATATTTGTGGGTTAAGATTCAGCACGCTTTTATAATTATTATGATTCTTATTTTTGAGTGAAAAATTTAAAGCTTAAATACGAGAGGAGAATGCATAAACCATTAGAAATATATTGATACATTCCACATTCAATATTGTATCCATAATATTAAATAAAAAACATGATACACCATTAAATAAACTACTAAATTTGGATTTTCTTTGAAGTTGACAATAACTCATAAAAATTATTGAAATTAACAATCATTTTTATTGGTCAAATACAAATATTTGCTCTTAAGATTAAACAAAAGCTTATAATTACTGTGATTGATTTTTCTGAAAGAAATTTAGATAAAATGTTAAATACGTGAGGAAAATGCAAAAATTGTGGTTAAAAGCGAATAATATTCTTTTAATCATTCTTAATTTTAATAGTTGTGTGAAGATTATATGGTATACCATTTTCGTTATAATTTTTTTGTCACCAACGTAGCATTTTGTCATATCATGATAATTGCTAAATTTATGTAATTATTATTTTGACTACTTGATTTTATAATTAAAAATATATTTTTATTGGTTAAATACAAATATTTGTGGGTTTAAGATTAAGCACACATTTATAATTATTGTGATTTATATTTTTGAATCAAAATTGGAAAAACTTAAATACGAGAGGCATAAATCATGAGAAATAATTGATACATTCCACAATATATTTATATTTGGCGAATAATTTAGTATTATTTACCAATGTATTAAGTAAAATATTAAAGTATCCGACAAACATAGCATCCTCAATATCTTACTTATTTTTATTTATGGATTAAAATGGTGTAGTATCTATATCTATATTATATATTAAAGCAGAACAGCCGTCAAAATTTTTCCCGCCCATTTTCAGTTTCTATTTTTGGAATTTTTTTTTTTTTCCAATTGAATTTCCGGAATTGGAAAATGAGTTGTTGACAATTAATGAGACATTTAATATGGGAAAGTGTGTAATGCATTGTAAATAGGCACTTGACTACATGTATTGAATGCTAATAGTTTGTCTATATATATATATATATATTATTTTAGGGAACTATATTCATACAACACATTTTTTAAAATTTACACCAAAGTTTAATTGCGAGATAGATCTTCGGTGTTTGTTTAGTTTTGCTTTTATATCCTTAACTTTTTTTAATCGCATTGTTATTTATAACATTCAATTACTTAATAAATTTTATTTCTAATCGCAATTTCTATTCAAATATTCTGCTAATTTGCATTGAAAGGATGTGCAAATATTTTTTTAACTTTTGTATTAATTATTTATTTTGATTATTTAAAAATATGAGAGATAAATAAGTGTTTTTTTTTTATCAATTGAATTTCCGGAATTGGGAAATGAGTTGTTGACAATTAATGAGACATTTAATGTGGGAAAATGTGTAATGCATTGTAAATAGGCACTTGATTACATGTATTAAATGCTATTAGGTTGTCTATATATATATATATATATATAATATAACATATTATTTTAGGGAACTATATTCATACAACACATTTTTTAAAATTTACACCATAGTTTAATTGCAAGATAGATCTTCGGTGTTTGTTTAGTTTTGCTTTTATATCCTTAACCTTTTTTAATCGCATTGTTATTTATAACATTCAATTAATTAATAAATTTTATTTCTAATCGCAATTTCTATTCAAATATTCTGCTAATTTGCATTGAAAGGATGTGCAAATATTTTTTTTAACTTTTGTATTAATTATTTATTTTGATTATTTAAAAATATGAGAAATAAATAAGTGTTTTTCGCCAACAAAACAAATATATTGAACAAAAATCGTCTCAAAAGACAAGATGTAGAAATTAATAAAGAGTTGATGATAAAAAAATTATAAAATTTTTTAATATAACTATTATAATTTGAAGTAGTTTTATTGTTTGTAAAATTTTAATAATTATTTTAATATAATATTATTTTTTATGCATTTTGTATACTGGATAAATTATGTATAAGTATTAAAAATTAACAAGCACTTATCAAAATTCATATTGTTAAATTGCAACTTCCGTACATCATTTTTGTTTTCCAGTCTAAAATACTTTCCAAAAATTGAAATGCATTAATATTCATCATTAATTTCTTTATAAAAAATAAATTTTATAAAGAAATTAATACATTTGGAAAACTACACATTAACTTTGAAAAACAAAAATAGCTTTACTTTTTCTTACATTATTTGTGCATTAATTAGATTAATATTTTATTAAACTTTAATATTTGTTCTTTTTTGTTTAGTTAAAAATATTAGTGACAAATAAGTTTGTTTACACTTCTTAATAGATTTTTTTTCTAGAAAGCAGTAATTTTTTTTTAGAAAACGGTGACTATTAATTTTTTAATTATTTGAATTAAACTTGCTTGCATCAACGTAAGAGGTACTGATGATAATTAATAATTTATTGAAACTAAAACTAAATATTATGTCATCACATTGATATACATTTGAATGGTATTATGGAAATCATTTTACATAGTGAAATTAATTACTATGTTATGGATAACGCGTTGACTGCATTTGGTCCCTATTTGAGACCCATTATTTGGAATAATGTGATTTCGAATAGTAAATTTTTTAGAGAATGTGTAGTTAAAAATTGGAGAATATTTTTGGATTTATGTGTAGATTATTTTATTGGTATAATGTGTGGTTGAAAATGAGTTTTTAAAAAATGAGATTTAAAAATAATAGGTACCAAACAGGGGCTTGATAATGCGTTTAGTGCAATGGGAAATGAAATTGAAATTATTAAGGATGTTCATTTTAATACTTAAAAACGCAACTCCAAACAATGTGCAAATATCTGTTATTTTCGATAAAAAATAATATCAATTTTTTATCGAACAACAACTTCATTTTTTTTTTTGTGAAAAAATGTGGAAAACTTAATAACCATTTACTACTTAAATATATAAATTGATTTTTATTACTCAAAGAAGCTATTATAATTTGAAGTAGTTTTATTGTTTGTAAAATTTTATTAATTATTTTAATATATTATTTTTTATGCATTTTGTGTACGGGAGAAATCTTAATATATTATTATTATTATTATTATTATTATTATTATTATTATTATTATTATTATTATTATTTTATATATATCTATATTATATATTAAACCACAACAGCCGTAAAAAAAATTTCCCACCCACTGTCACTTATTTTTTTTTTGAAACCTTCTGTTTTCTTGTGTTTTTTTTTCTTGATTTTCGATACAATTGTTTAACATTAATTATCAACTTGAATATGTATTGGAATAGGTGGAAGACGTGTCATGCCAGTGACTTTTCATTTGTTGATGTTGAATTGATTAATGAGGTGTGGATGGGAAATGGCTTTTCATTTTCCCATTTCATATTAAATGCTCGATGCAATTTTTTGCTGGCCGAACTTAAGTATTAATTAGTATTAATACATTTTTTTGAATAAAACAAATATAAGATTAATTTTAATAATTGTCTAAAAATTATATGATCTAAAATTCTCGGTATAATTTTTTGACCTTCAGTGTTATCCGGTTGCCATGTCATGATAATCGCAAGATTTGCGTAAGTATTATTTTAACTACTTGATTTTATATGTAAAACTATAATATTATTGGTTAAGAATGAATAATATTTTTTTAATAATTCTTAATTTTAATAGTTTTGTAAAGGTTATATGGTACGATTTTTGCTATAATTTTTTTACTCCAACATTGTCGATTGTTATATCATGATAATTGCTAGATTTATGAAATTGTTATTTTGACCACTTGATTTTATAGGTGAAAATATAATTTTATTGGTCAAATGCAAATATTTGTGGGTTAAGATTCAGCACGCTTTTATAATTATTATGATTCTTATTTTTGAGTGAAAAATTTAAAGCTTAAATACGAGAGGAGAATGCATAAACCATTAGAAATATATTAATACATTCCACACAATCAATATTGTATCCATAATATTAAATAAAAAACATGATACACCATTAAATAAACTACTAAATTTGGATTTTCTTTGAAGTTGACAATTACTCATAAAAATTATTGAAATTAACAATCATTTTTATTGGTCAAATACAAATATTTGCTCTTAAGATTAAACAAAAGCTTATAATTACTGTGATTGATGTTTCTGAAAGAAATTTAGATAAAATGTTAAATACGTGAGGAAATTGCAAAAATTGTGGTTAAAAGCGAATAATATTCTTTTAATCATTCTTAATTTTAATAGTTGTTTGAAGATTATATGGTATACCATTTTCGTTATAATTTTTTTGTAACCAACGTAGCATTTTGTCATATCATGATAATTGCTAAATTTATGTAATTATTATTTTGACTACTTGATTTTATAATTAAAAATATATTTTTATTGGTTAAATACAAATATTTGTGGGTTTAAGATTAAGCACACATTTATAATTATTGTGATTTATATTTTTGAATCAAAATTGGAAAAACTTAAATACGAGAGGCATAAATCATGAGAAATAATTGATACATTCCACAATATATTTATATTTGGCGAATACTTTAGTATTATTTACCAATGTATTAAGTAAAATACTAAAGTATCCGACAAACATAGCATCCTCAATATCTCACTTATTTTTATTTATGGATTAAAATGGTGTAGTATTGAATTTATAATGCTTATACTAAACTTAAAAGAAAAGTGTTGACATATTTTATTACAAATCAAATTTGTATTTTCAATTGGAAAATTGCATTCATACAGGGCCTGTACCTGTAGGATTACTCTTTTCAATATACCAAAATTATTTACTAATTTTATAATATATTTTGTACGATACAATATCCGTGCATCGCACGGGTGATGCACTAGTCTATATATAAAAGCAACTGAGATTCTGAAATCTCAATTGCTTTAATTGGTCAATTGTCAATGCATAAACAGTTACATTTATTTGTTTTTTATTTTATTTTTAATGCCAAAGGATTTAATGGAGTGATTGAGTTAGTGGGTGATGGCCATTAAACATGTATGGTTACTGAAGACGGTTACTGAAGAATAACAGGGAAAAAGAAACCTCTCAATTCAAAAGGATTACGGATCCAGAAGGACCAGAACTACCTTGTCTCGTACGATGATTATAGGGTTCTCTCATACGGACGCTAGGTAGTTTCGCCAGAGTTCCGGCATTTTTTACCTGCAAAATCAATATTTCCGCACAACAGCAACTCCCTCGACTACACTGGTTACTGGGATTTCGTTTTCTGGCAATTTTTTTGAATGTTTCTCACCGAACACAAAGTCCGAAACCCATTTTCTATTCTCTCAACCGATCAAGGCAGCAAGCAGTCAAGCACCAAATGCCATTATTGCGACCTAACTAATCGGCAATATGGTTTATTGAAGTGGGTTATCTAGATTTGAGGTGATTTTGGTCCATGTTATCATCATGTATTCTGAGTTACTATTCATCGCGAAGTAGCAATTTGGTTTACGGCTGGGTCTTTCAAATTGAGGACCAAGACTGGACTTGGGTGTTGGAATATTGTTCTCCTACTTATTTTCTGATACTTTTTATGTTTTATTTTTCACGTGAAGGTGCAAGTGCAGGCATGACAAGAGGAAGTGGAGTAGCTGTAATCCATCAAGGCGGATTTAGTGGTAAAAAATATCATTTTAATTATTTCATAGTCTAAAAAGTTGAAGTTTTTGTTGTTTGACCCTCATTTATAGCACCAGCCCATAATTTGATAATTCAATTGTCATTATAAACATTTAGGTTTTTTCAATTTACTTTTATTTATATTATGTTGTAACATTTTAGGTTCTACAGATGCATACTTGAGAATTGAGATTGATTTATTGTTCAGCTCCAAATAGAATGTGACATTTTCAGAGAATTGTCTACAAAACAAGAATCAACATCGAAGATGTTCATACTTTCAATGTCGTCTAGAGGTTGGTAATGTTTTACTTATCATAAGAATTAATGAGTATATTTGTACATTAGAGTGTTTGACTTTTCTTTGATTGCTAATTGATGCATGATTTTTCAAGTCGGGAGAAAAGGCACAACTTCATACTGAAATAGGGACTTTGTGTGAGGCGCCCTCTTATTTACAATCTGCTTCTATCTTTTTTTTAACATTCTTTTTAAATTTTCCCATTATGTATAATGAATGTTACTTCTAAGTATATGAATTATCGTTTCATTGGAAAACTTAAATAATCAAATATTGAATAGCAAAAAATAGGAAAACATTGACAAAGAGTAAGATCAAAATGAGTTGAATTTCAATTAACGCGCACTGCTAACATTGCTTGAAAAGGTAGTTCACTAAAAATATAATAAGTGCATTTTTTATTTTATTTTTTTGGAAGCGTTGGAATAATTCAAAATGTCTCCAAATCTTCAATGTTGAATTTAAGTCACTACTTTGAAGGTAATAAAACTTGTGATGAGTTTAATGATATGATGGAAATTTTCTATCAAGAATAAGGTAATAAAAACAGAAATGGCTTACTATATCTATATGTCCCTCTATTATTGTAGAACGAATGTAGACGAGTTTATTTCAGTCACTGAAATGTTCTCTGTTTAGGATATGTTCGTCCCTTAGTTGAGCATTATTCTAAGAGTCTCCAGCTGCTGTTACCAGAGATACACCTTTGGATGAAAAATCCAGATTATGATTGGGTAAATTATTATTTTTCTCTATTTTCTTGCATAATTTTTATAGGATAATTTGATGGGTGTCGAATCCACCAAATAATAATATTTTCTTGCTCTTATAAAAATAAATTGTATTAGTGGTGAGCAAGGTCGAATCCACAGAGACTGGTTAGATTTAATTCTTCAGGAAAATTAAAAACAATGTATTAAAAACAAGGGGGGATTTTGAATTTTGAATTAAAATCAATTTGTAAATAAACGATTGCGGAATTAAATTAGTGAAAATATCAATTTAGATAAATATCCAGCCCAAGGTATAATTTCAGTATTGATTCATAGAACTGATCATTGACGCAAAAATAAAATCTTTTACTTGTTTTCTAAACTGGTTATGGTCATTGATAGGATCTAACAACCTATCTCTCCTTACTATCTCGATAACCAAGAGACGCTCGTTGATTATTTTCCTAATCAATAAACAACCCTAGATACGATCTTAGGATTTAATTTATTAATAGCATTAATCACTAGAGAGACGACCAATTCTAGCCAACAAATTCACACGCGTGATTTATTTAAACTAGGTTATATACCCTCACAACATGAGTTGAAAATCAATCTATAGTCAACTATGTTATTTGCCACATATATTAGAAAACCTAAACAATTACGGATTTAGATTCCTAATTGGCCAAGTATCGTTTTGACAATTAAAACAACGTGCACTTTGAATTAATCAATCAAATCAACAACTTAATTATACACAAAGGATATATAAATAGGAAATAAATAAAAGAACAATTGAATTAATTAGGTCTCACAATTCATGCAGAATCAATACATCAATTATCCTTAAACTGGAATTATAGATTAGTTACTCATATACATTATCAACCAATGACTAAAGAAAAAAAAAGAAATAATGATTGAAATAAGAAAGGTCAAATTCCAAAAAATTCAATCAACAATATATGCTGACTTCCTGTTCAAACCATCCCCAGCAGGCCAGCACTCCTTTTCCGTTTCTTTTCTTCAGCCGTCGCCTCCTTTCTTCTCTCCTTCTTTTGATTCTTTTCCTTCCTCCTTAAATCTGTGCGTCCCCCCTTTTAATCTGTTGACTGCCCCCTCTTTATATCACAGCTCCCCTTAACCTCACGTCTGCTATCGAGACTTCATCTAGGTTAGGTTGGGCCCAAATAATAATTGAGTAATCCCAGCCCAAAACATGTGCCGCATCCTATGTTAAATAAAATTGCTGTTGTTGGAATTGTCTCCAAAGTGAGTTGTAAAATAATGTCCATAAGTCCAACCCATTAAATATTTGAGGTTGCTGTCTTTCAGAATTAATAAGGCGTGCCCACGCCTTATTCAAAGTCCTGATCTGATTGTAAACTTTTTGAGTTCCAAATTTGTTCTTTTAATTTGTGATATTGAGTCCATTTTGTTCCAACTCCTCCATCTAATCCACAAAACACAAAATATGATTAATATCCATAATTTAAGCATTTAAAATCAATGGAGTAAGATAAAATATCACAATTTAAATAGCAAATATGCGTCCTATCATAATTATTCTTGGTCTTATTTAGTCTCTTACAGATTGATTGGCTTAATACATTCATTGAACTTAAATGGCAATATTTGGATAAGGTTTGTTTGCTTGTATACCCTTTTCTTAACTCTTCCTTTTTTTTGAGTTGAGGACTGACAGCTATAGGTTCTCAGGCCATTTGCAAGATGGCAAAGAAAATAGCAGAACCAATCATAGCTGAGAAAATTCCAAAACACAAATTAGACTCGGTGGAATTTGAAACACTAACTTTGGGTAGTCTACTCTACTGCCATACTTTTCAAGGTTTAGCAGCTCATTCTCAACCTTGGTTTTTAGAGAACCATCCCTGTTTGGCCCCCATTTTTCCAAAACAAAATTTATTCAACACTCAATCTCAACCATCCATCTTAGTCAAGTCTACCATTTTTGACTTTTCAAACATTTTTTAACCACACATTCTCCAAAAAATACTATTCAAAACTATATTATTTACCAAAAAATGGGAGGCCAAACATGGGCATATAAAGTTGGATGTTCTAATCTTTTCGCAATTTGCAGTGTATTTATTTGAAGAAAATAATAATATTTTATTTTCACTTCTGTGGATGTGTAATAAGAACTTTTATTCCGGCTTTAAGTAATAATACTTGCTCAGACATAAAAAGGGCATGTTTGACATGTGACATGGATTAATTCACCTTACTAAACATGTCAAAAGTAACATAGTGATTGTAGTTGTTGATGATGTGTGCATTATTGACTTTTTGTATATGTAAGATATTTTTGTGTGTCCTACATTATAAGCTCTCTTCATTGGTAAATATGAAAACCTTACTTATCTTATTTGTTATTATTTTTTTCTTTTACTGTTTTGAGTTTCCATAGATCGCACATGAGTTCGCTTCTGTAATGAAGTAGGAAATTATTCCGTTATGGAAATTATGGCAACATATGCCTTGTATTTAATATTAATAAACATTGTACGTCTGTGAAAGATCAAACATTTTACGAGTGTGAAGATGACTATTTTATTGCAAGAAAAAATTAGAAGCGTTTGATCATTGTTCTTTCTATTTGGTTGAATCCTATGTTTCAGAATGATGTTCATTGTTTCTGTGTTTAACATTAATGGTTAATGTATTAGATGATTTGCCTACAAAGTTACTAATGATTAGTTTGTTGATTGAATGTGCATTTTCTACATATTATTTCTAGGCTTGAGTTGGTTAATCTACTAAGTAGTGTGGATGATTGATGGTGCAGGTGAGGCTTAGTTTCGATGAGCATGAATCTGGTATTATGCACTTGTGAGGAAATAGTCATCCCTTCAATTTTTAGAACTATGTTATTTAAAGCTTCTAAGACTCATTATGCACAAATGAAATTATTCTCCGTCCAGTTATTAATTGTACTTGGATAGCTCATTAAACGAAATAATCAAAAAATATGGATTTATGAAATTAATCATTTGAGGGGCTTTTGATTTTGAATTGCATTTTGTTCTTCAACTTCGGGCATGAGTGGAGTTTTGGAGGATAAATGTGTTAACTCCTCCACATGCTTATGCATTTGTTTAGCGAGACCATAGGTTGTGAATTTTATGATTGGTTATGGTGTGTAAACTCTATGATTATTTGAACTCAAGATTGGTGATTGGGTGTTGTATAATTATTGAAAGTTATTTAATTGTATTAATTTATCATAGTATACGAGAATAATTCCCGTTTCCCCACGCATGAGTTTGTAGTCATTCAAGTGTTCGAATTTTTAGAATGAAATTATTTTATTTTATTTTATTTTTTACTTTTTACCGTTTTAGAAGCATGATAATTTCTATATATGGGCTCAGAAACAGTACATGTAAAAGGAATGGACTTCAAGGTTTTTAAATTTGAAATATCTTAACATTTAGGGATATTCTTTGCATTCATGTGTGCATATGAGTTCCCTTGGAACTCTTTCAAAGACACAATATTTTATTTATTCAGGATGAAGAAATGCTTGTAATGAGGCAAGTATTTTGACAAGAATGATTTGGTTTTGATCATCTGAAGTAAATAAGTAGTGCCAATATTTTGTTACCTTTTTGAAAACTTTTCTGAGTCAATGACCTTTACCATCTCCTAATAATGCTTAATTTAGAGACTTTCATGTTATCACTTCTAAAAATTTATGGACTTATCTCAGGATTGGAGCTTATCTAAAGAGAACTTTTAAGAAACAAAGATCCCGTTCTCTTTGCTATTTTCGATCCGTTTTGAGTTTTCGATTTTTGAAAATATCGAAAATTCGTTCACTTTGCTCATTTTCAGAAACGCGTTTTCCCAAATAAAAAAAAAAAAAACAAAGAAAACTCAAAACGAGTTTATTGCGTTTTGAGTATTTTGTGTTAAAAAGTCCAAAACGACCAAAACGCGCATTTTGGGATTTTTTTTTTTTTAAGCAAATGTGACACTTTCCTTCACTTGAAATTCTTATATTATTTTGCCATTATATATAGATCCATGTTAAGATTTTTTTTTTCGTAATTTTTTATTTATTATTATTATTATTATTATTATTATTATTATTATTTTTTTTTTTTAAATGTGAGACACTTCCTTCACTTGAGATTCTTATGTTATTTTGTCATTATATATAGATCCATGTTAAGATTTTTTTTTTTTTTTTTTGTAAATTATTATTTTTTTATTTTTATTTTTATTTTTTGTAAAAGTGAAACACTTCCTTCATTTGAAGTTCTTATGTTATTTTGTCATTATACATAGATTCATTTTAAGATTTTTTTTTTTTGTAAATTTTTTTTTTTATTTTGTAAAAGTGAGACACTTCATTCACTTGAAATTCTTATGTTATTTTGCCATTATATATAGATTCATTTTAAGATTTTTATTTTTTATTTTATTTATTGGTAAAAGTGAGACATTTCCTTCACTTGAAATTCTTATATTATTTTGCCATTATAGATTCATGTTAAGATTTTTTTTTTTTTTTGTAATTTTTTATTTATTATTATTATTATTATTATTATTATTATTATTTATTTATTTATTTATTTTTTAAATGTGAGACACTTCATTCACTTGAAGTCTTATGTTATTTTGCCATTATATATAGATCCATGTTAAGCTTTTGTAGGTATGAGGTTAAATTTTTGTTTAGCTGAAACAATATTAATGATGAATTTATTGATATAGAGAACTAACTAATTTATTAACATTAAAATTAATGTAATTCAATAAGTCAATCATTTTTTACATATAAAATATCACAAAATAAATATATCAAAAAATTACAAAGTAAACGCATTTTTCAGTTTTCTATTTTTGAAAACAGTTTTTCAAAATCACAAAGAGAACATGTTTTCAGCAATCTTAAAACAAACAACCAAAATCCAAAATTCAAAACAAAATTCAAAACTCAAAATTCAAAATCGAAACACAAAGAGAACGACCTCAAAGTCTTTCCCTCAATAATTAATTCGATTGCATTGGACCTGGGGAGCATATCTTTTCTGTTGGTGGAAGAGATGGCAGCATATATATATATATATATTAATGTTGGTGGAAGAGATCGCAAGATATATATTGCGCATGCAATGCTCCAGGAGCCTCCAACAACAATTGTGAGTTATATGCAGTTGTACGTACCAGTGACGAGAGTTATGAATCGTGTTGGTCTGAAGATATTGATTTGTGAAAACAATGGGAACCAATAAATGTGACGACAAATTATGCGTATTAAGAGGTTTTCCAAAATTTGTAATACTAAATTGTTATTATTATTTAAATTGACATTGATTTTTGTTATTTTTTCTGAGGTTTTTTCAATTCTTACGTTTAAGTATATTAATTTTTGTCAATATAATATGTTCGTGTATCGTACGGGTGTGGAACTAGTTAACCATAAATTCAAATATTTATTTGACATTGATTCAAATCATATTTTCAATAAATTTTGATAAAAAGACTAAAAGTTAATGTGATGTATATTTGAAAAGTTGTGAAACATCACTAATCATTACTAATCACTATCATCGCTATCATTAATATATAAGAATATGGATGTGTAGAATCTTTTAATTGTCAATTATGTCATTACTTCTATTTTTCTTATATCTATAATACTCTTAATTAAAAAAAAAAAAATTATATTTCCACATAAATAAATGTTGAATGACTTTTCAAATGATTGACTTAATTAAATAATAAATTCAATTTTCAATATAAAGTCCTTATATTTAATGTAAATAATTTATAAAATATGTTCATTGATAACCTTTTTCAATCTTATACCACATCGTAATTCAATACATAGGATTATACAGTTCTAAAACTGAATCATTACAAGTTTACAACGTAAATCAAATATAGATGTATTTTATCCCTATCCCTATCACTATCATTAAGGCTGCGTTTGATTCGTCATATTGGAAAATATGATTTTCTACGTGATTTTCCAACTTTGCGCTGTTTGGTTGCCTAAGTTTTCCATGGAATTCATTTTTCCACTTGTCTCGAAATCTGGTATTTTTCTTGTTTTGGATGAATTCGTTTTCTAAGGAGGGGAGAAGGTTTTATTTTTCATGGAAAATCTTATACCATTTTTGTTACGTTTGATCATTTTTTTTTTTGTTAATTGATTTATTTTTTTCCCAAAAATTAACATTATTATTACTAAGTACAAACTTGTTAAAAAATGAAAAAAAATATAATATTATAATAGCTAAATTTTACTTTATTTTCCATGGAAAATAAAGTCAATCAAACAACAAAAGTTGGAAAATTTTCCACTTTTTCTACGTAGAAAATTAAACTAATCAAACACATTAAACTTTCAATTCCCAGTAATTTAATTTCCTAGAATTCAATTTCCTGAAATTCATTTTCTTTCTACTCAAATTCCACCATCGCTATCAAACGCAGCCTAATTGTCAATTATGTCCTTACTTCTATTTTTCTTATGTCTATAATACCCTTAATTAAAAAAAATTATATTTCCACATAAATAAATGTTAAATGACTTTTCAAATGATTGATTTAATTAAACAATAAATTCAATTTTCAATATAAGGTCCTTATATTCAATGCATGCAATTTATAAAATATGTTTATTGATAACCCTTTTCAATCTTATACCACATTGTAATTCAATGCATAGGCTTATACAGTTCTAAAACTGAATTATTACAAGTTTACAACGTAAATCAAATATAAATGTATTTTTTTATACAATAAAAGATTCCGATAATATTATAACAGAATTAAGATAATCTCACAGTAGAAATAGAATGGAGATGGTTAAAATAATCAACATGATGAATAATTGGTAAACTACGATTTTATGTTCAAATAAATACATTTTAAAACCAATAACTTTTTGAATAATAAAAAAATAAAAAATAAAATTATTTATTTGGGCGCTAACATGAGAGTCACTTTGAAGAAAATAATTTTTTTAATCAAGTGCAATAAAAGGTAAGTTATTAAAACATATTTATAGATAAATAAGTATTCAATCTCACTTATATGATGAACGTAGTTAAGCTCCTGTTTGGTTTTAATTTTAATTTAAGTCAAAGTTAATAATTAATTTCAACAAAATATTTTATGAAAACTACAAATTTTTAACCACACATAGCCATCAACTTCTATCAAACTCTAATAAAATTTGATTTAAATCTTTATCAAATGAAAAAGAAATCTCACTTGTTCAAATCTGATAAAAAATTGAAAATATTTCTGTGGTTCAAACACATTTTCAATGTCTTCTCGAATTTTCGTTTGGCTATAGAAATGTCATGAATTACACTTAATAATTGAAAAAATTGAAAATACATATTACAAAATTTACTCACAAGTTAATAAATAAATAAACGATCGAGTAATTTTCATATTAATAATTATTTTCACTATTAAAGTTAAAATTAGTAATTATAATTAATTTGACTCGTTCATAAGAATTTAAAAAGATTCTAACTAACACGATTTAGTATTAATATCCCTTAATATACTTTAATACTATATATCATAAATAATAATGTATTATTTATTATTCTTTATATTCAATGATTTATTATTATATTTGTATAATATGATAATTTTAATAATTTTCATTTTATATTTTATTATACAGGAAATACAAAGTACAAGTTTTTTTATCGCGTACATAAGACGTGCGAAACACGTGATGAAATACTAGTCTTATAAAATGTATTGGTAAAATTAATTATTGATTTTGATTTGAAATTAAAATAAGATTTTAATCACAAATCATAGTTGTGTTTTCCTTATAGTCAGCTAACTGTTCTTGGTAATGTGACCAAAATATTTTGCAATTATAAAAATGGTTTACGTTTCTCAAAAATAACATTAGCCCTTGTTTGGTTCTTTTTTAAAATTTTTACTTTTTTCTACAATACTCAATCTCAATTATTTATTAAAAATTAAATCCATAATATTTGACTTTTTAACCACAAATCTCAATCATTTTGTGACCCCCAACCCAATGTGAAGGGATTGTTATTCACATTATGAATAAAATTGTGTATATAGACTTATTCAAAAAACAAACATAGTTGTCACTTCAAATCATGACTTTCCAAGCATGAGACCTAGCATTCGTTGGATGCTGTTTTCCCTCAATAAACAAGAGTATAACAGTGACCTCTGTTTGATCAAGGAAAAATTCAACAAATTTTTTTTTTTAAAATTTATTTTCAATCACACATTTTTCAACCACATATTCATATATTTTTCAAATTTTTTCTACATCAAACATGCTCGAATTCAGGAAAACAACCTACTCACTGGATTTTTATGGATGGTGAGGTTGGATGGGGGAAAGAATTGAGTGGGATGGTATTTCAAACAAAAGGTTAAGTATACAACATTTAAAAAATTTGCCAAATCTAGAGGGGCCATCTTTTTTCATCCTTAAATAAGTCATCTTTAATAGAATTATTATTATTATTTATTTTATTTTTGATCTTGCATCGAAAGGTAAAATTGAGAAAGAAATATAAAAGGGACTAATCATCGCTTAAAAAATTTAGGGTGAATATATTGACACCACACTTTTTGTTAATCACACCACATTTTAATTGTAATGAAGATCCCTAATTTTTCCTTATTTTTACATTTACTCCACCAAATTTTTTTATAAACTTTTTATCATCAACTTTTTATTAATTTTCATATATTGTCTTTGGAGACGATTTTCGTTCAAAATATCTGTTACGAGAGCGAAAAATACTTATTTATCTCTCACATTTTTAAATAATCAAAATAAATAAGTAATTCAAAAGTGAAACAAAATATTTGCATATCTTTTCAATTCAAATTAGCAGAATATTTAAATAGAAATCGTGATTAAAAATAAAATATGTTAATTAATTGAATGTTATGTTATGAACAATAATGCAATTAAAAAAAAAAATCTTGAGGATATAAACGTAAAAGTAAATAAACACTGAAGATTTTACTTGTAATTAAACTGTGATGTATATATAAAAAAATATTGTGTGAATATAATTATCCAAAAATTTAGCATATTCCATTCATGCTCGAGACAATCAAATTAGAGAGGGAATTTTCTTCTCGTTCTAGATTAAAGCTTCAAATTAATAATTTATTTTATTCACCAAGTGTCGAATAGGATAAGAATTGAAGAAGTGTAAAATGGATAGAAATTGTCCTAATAAAAAATCAACATATTCCTTCACAAACATGATGGCCTGAAATTTGGTTTTCAAAAGAAAATAAAGAAAGAAAAATGGTTTAAACTTGTCAAATCTTGAGGGGCCATCTGTTTTTCAATAAAATATCCACTAGCAATTTTTTTGGGAGATGTATGTCGGCAAGAAGTGCAGAATGGATCGACTTTTAAATTAAATAATTTTTTTTTTGATAACTTCTAAATTTTTTATAACCGAAAACACGGGAAATAATTGGAAATAAAAGTAAAATAAAAATAACGTGATAAATTTGATTAATTTACATTTGTTGGTAATAGTGAATATTAAATAAGTGCATATTGAAAAACTTAAAAATATCTAGACTTTCAATACGAAAATTGGCCTATAATTTCGAATTGATGTCTGATAAATAAGGAATAGCATCTCGAATGAGACATTGTCTAAGTTAAAAAATAGGTGTCATTTGACATAAATTAATTGGATGTCTTATGAGTGTCTAATAAATAGACATTGAGGCAAAAAATTGATATTCAATACAATACATAATGTCTACAACCCAATTATTATGCCTATGTGTCATTTATATTGTTTAAAATAAAACCTAATCATTTTCCTTGATATCTTGGGTTTTGTTTTTTAATCTCTTTTTTTCTTTACTGCGCCATCAAATCCTCTTATAACACATATTTCATTTGTTTCCTGCAATTATTTTTGTTGATTTTCTTGTTTTTCAACATCAAATGAAGGAGTATGTTTAACGTTGATGTCGATAGGTTGAATGACATAAACCATTTTCTTGGCCAGAAGACAGTAAGCATTAATTGCGATCATAGCGATGGAATAACAAAAATAGCTATCAAAATTCATTTGAATTTCTTGAGGATATGTACAGACAGCATGTCTAACATGCTTTCTAGAATTGGACATGAAGTTGGATTATGTCTAACCTTTTTTTTTTTTTTTTTTTTTTGTACCAACTCAACATGACATGGATACGTTGGAGGAAAAAATTAGTAGATATTGTCTATTTTAATGATGTGACATACTTTTTAAACTTGAACAATGTCTAATTGGAGATAGGCTTTTCATGGAACGGAGTTAATAATTTTTAATGATATTCTTATGAATTTCATAAAAATCTATTTAAAATTCTCCAAATTTATAAATTTATAATAATCTTTTAAAATCCATCAAAATATCAGTTGGACACCTATTAATCTCATGATTTCATTTTCTAAATTTTCTATTTTCTTTATCGAATTCTAGTACTATAAATACCCCCAACGCATATCAAACAATTCCAGATTTCCACAGTTTACAGTGATCAAGAAACAAATTACAAGATGTCAAGCACTATTGGACAAGTCATAAAATGCAAAGGTTTTTTTTTTTTATTATTATTTTTTTAAAGATAAATTTAATTTCATAAAAATAAAACTGAGCGGATGATTATGAGAATTTAGGATTAACTTGTTGGATTTTTTTTTTCTTTTCTTGTGGGTGAAGCTGCGGTGGCATGGGAAGCAGGGAAGCCACTAGTGATTGAGGAAGTGGAGGTGGCACCGCCGCAGATAATGGAGGTTCGTTTGAAGATCCACTTCACTTCACTATGCCACACTGATGTCTTCTTCTGGGAAGCCAAGGTAAATTTTACTTATCATTCCTATATATATATATATATTGCTGATCTTTGAAGAATTACAGTAGAAAACATAGATTGGCATAAATTTATTGATTTTCTATTAGAAAATGTGTATAAACTAATTCATTGTCTTGGTTACTTGTCCCCTCGACGGGCTCGACCCCAACCTGGCCTAATATTAATCCGTAACCTTTTCTTGAATTTGTAGTCCCAAGACTCTGTGTTTCCTCGAATCTTTGGGCATGAAGCTTCAGGGTACATTATTTAGGTTTCAAGATTCTATGTCTAAAATAATTATGACATATTTTTACATTTTGTTACCAAAATTGATTGATAAAATTATTGAATTTAATTTTATGGGTTTTTAGGGTCGTGGAGAGTGTTGGAGAGGGGGTGACAGAATTGGCACCGGGCGATCATGTTCTTCCGGTATTCACCGGGGAATGCAAAGAATGTGCTCATTGTAAATCAAAAGAAAGCAATATGTGCAGCCTCCTCAGGATTAATACTGACAGGGGAGTGATGATTAACGACGGGAAATCTCGATTCTCCATCAATGGAAAACCGGTTTACCACTTCGTTGGGACGTCCACCTTTAGCGAATACACGGTGGTACATGTTGGTTGTGTGGCTAAGATCAACCCTCTTGCTCCTCTTGACAAAGTTTGTGTCCTTAGTTGTGGAATCTCTACAGGTAAAGAGTGATAATCAATTCTCTTGATATAAGAGTCTTAGCTAGTGTTTGGTATAGATTAAAATCAGATTTTTAGTAACTTATGGTATGATAAAAGTTGAAAAGTCTGGCTGTAAAGTTGTGAGAGCTATGAAATGTATGATGCAAATTAATTGTTGAATTTGACTTAGATTTTAATCGGATATTTTAGCCGTAGTTTCTTTTAGGTGCATTGCGTAGTCAAAATGAAAACTTGTAGTAGTATCGACATAGCTTTCACATTGAGGGTGAACCACTACTTTTATTTATTATATTATTACTTTGTAGTTAGAGATTCGGGCTTAATCTATAACATTTGGTTGCTTGTAAAAATAGGTCTTGGTGCCACATTGAACGTTGCAAAACCGGCCAAGGGATCATCGATGGCTATCTTCGGGCTGGGAGCAGTAGGTCTTGGCGTGAGTAACCTAACTCGGCTGCCTTGGGCCTGAAATTAATTATAGGTATGTTCTGTTAATATCTGGTTAATTATTGGAATTATTGTGACAATTAGGCTGCGGAAGGAGCACGACTGGCTGGTGTTTCAAGAGTCATTGGTGTTGATTTTAACTCTAGCAGATTTGAAGGAGGTAAGCTATCAATTCAGCAACATTTTGTGCATAAATTGAGATGCATTCGTTGCAACATATAGTAACTTAACATTTTCATCATGTTTTAGTTAGACGAACCAAACAGGTCAAGAATCGGACTTGGCCCCTGTTTGGTGGAAATTAAAAATCAGATTTTTAGTATATTTTGATAAAAGTTGATGAGATGTGGGTTGAAAAATTGTGCGATCTATGAAATATACGGTTGAGATTGATTGTTGACTTTGAGATTTTAATCAGTACTAAACAGAGGCTTGGTTTCATATTGTTTATATACATGCAGCGAAGAAATTTGGAGTGACTGAATTCGTGAACCCAAAAGACCATAAAAAGCCAATTCAAGAGGTTGGTTGATCCCTAATAAGTTTAAATTATCTCACTTTAAGCCGTTACTCTAGATTCTTTCATATATGAGATGACTCTTCGTTTTCTGTTGGATTTTGTGGATAGGTTATATCCGAGATGACAGACGGAGGAGTGGATCGGAGCGTGGAGTGTACCGGAAGCATCGATGCTATGATCTCGGCATTTGAATGTGTTCACGATGTATGCTCTTTAACTCGTTTCAAAGTTTCGAGATTAGCATGGATACTCTTAAGTATTGACTATTAACTTTTGAATTAATGTTAATATGCTTGAAAACTTATATTTAGGGATGGGGTGTTGCTGTTCTTGTGGGTGTGCCTCATAAAGATGCTGAGTTTAAGACACATCCAATTAACTTTTTGAACGAAAGGACGCTCAAGGGCACCTTCTTCGGAAACTATAAGCCGCGTTCGGATCTTCCATCGGTCATTGAAATGTACATGAACAAAGTAAGCTTTAAATTCCTCTGTACTCGGAATTCAGAAAATGACAATAAAATTCACGCCTCGACTCATAGAATTTGTTATATGCAGGAACTCGAAGTGGAAAAGTTCATTACTCATGAAGTACCGTTTCTCGAGATTAACAAGGCTTTCGAGTTGATGCTGAAAGGTGAAGGCCTTCGTTGCATAATCCGGATGTAGGAGACAAGATTATGAATGAAGCTGCCAAATTCCTATGATGTTCAAGTGCTAAAATGTTGTCTGAGATCTTACTCTAGTTTTCTTTCAGTTTTTCACTCAATATTTTCTGTTCAGTGTGTTCAAAAGAGTCCTCCTATCAGTGATTGGCTGGTGATACTGTTAATATAAGCTGTTTTGTTGAATTTCACTTAAAATTTTATTCTCTCTCTCTCAATGTTGTTTTTTATTAGTTTATCTTTAAACGTCATATTACTTTTTATCTAGATTCCATTATGTAAAAAAATTATTATAATTTGTAAACTAATTTATAAATAATATAATTTCTGAAATCACTTTTTAATCATACATATTGTCTCTTACGACTTTTTAACTACACATTTATCTCAAAAATAATAAAAATCGATTTATAAACTACTACAGTGTCCTCGAAGAGGGCCCTAAAAATGAGAATTGTAGTTAAATTAGTGAAAATAGCACTATGTCGTTTTTAATAGATAATAATGTCGTTTTTTACACATGTCTTGATTTCATTCCAAACGTTATCTTTGAAAATATTTAAAACAATTAAATAGAACAAAGATATTTTATTTCACTATTGTGTATTGACGAGTTTAATAGAATTTCAGGCAATGAATTGAATTTAAGGGTGTGTTTGATTCCTCTAGTAAGAAAAGAAAACGAATTTCATGTAAGTTAGAAAAAAATTTCCTATCACCCCCTAAAGAATTCGTTTTTCATGAAATTGGCTAAAAACGAGCTTAAAATGATTGTACTATGGAATTCTAATTTCATTTCCAATTTCGAATCAAACAGCAAAAGTAGGAATTTGAATTCTCGGATGTGACATTTTCTTTGGAAAACTAACGAATCGAACAGATCCAATTGAATAGAATAGAATAAGGGTTAATAGCACAAAACGTCCCAACGTTTGACATGTATTGTGCAAAACGTCCCAACGTTTTGATTTTTGACGCTAAACATCCCAACCTTTACAATTTTTGGTAGAAGACATCCTTTCTGTCAATTTTAACCCAATTTCACCGTTAACTTCAAATTGAATAGTAAATTTCAAGGGCATTTTCGTTCAAAAAAAAAGCAGCCCATTCATACTTTGGTAATTGGCACAAAACGTCCCTACGTTTGACACTTATTGTGGAAAAACGTCCCTACGTTTATTTTTTTTGCGAATAACGTCCATATGTTTATTTTTTTGGCGAATAACGTCCCTGCCTTTAAATTTTATTGTTCATTAGTCCCCAAATTTTTCTTTTCTTTCAATTTAGTCATTCCGTATTTTATTTAAAGGTAATTGTCTTCAAACGTGTATAACTTTTGATCTACAACTCCGAATTGCACTCCGTTTTTTGCGTTGAACTCCAAATTCAACCATCTTTCTTATGACGTATCATGTGCTCATTTATTAAAGATTATAACATGGCTCAAACATGGGCTAAACATACCAATTTTTAACCAAATATTTTACCTTAAAAAGATTACAAAGTCAAATAAATCCAATTTATAAATTCCGCTGGCCGCCGAACACACACTAAAATTAAAATTTTACTGTTTCAATAAAATTTACAGAAATCAATTTACGTCAATCAATTATGCCCTAACAAAATAAGTATCTACTATACAAAAGTCAAAACGAAATGTTTAATAAATGATCACATGATACGTCATAAGAAAGATGATTGAATTTGGAGTTCAACGCAAAAAACGGAGTGCAATTCGGAGTTGTAGATCAAAAGTTATACACGTTTGAAGACAATTACCTTTAAATAAAATACGGAATGACTAAATTGAAAGAAAAGTAAAATTTGGGGACTAATGAACAAGAAAATTTAAAGGTAGGGACGTTATTCGCCAAAAAAATAAACGTAGGGACGTTATTCGCAAAAAAAATAAACGTAGGGACGTTTTTCCACAATAAGTGTCAAACGTAGGGACGTTTTGTGCCAATTACCAAAGTATGAATGGGCTGCTTTTTTTTTGACGAAAATGCCCTTGAAATTTACTGTTCAATTTGAAGTTAACGGTGAAATTGGGTTAAAATTGACAGAAAGGATGTCTTCTACCAAAAATTGTAAAGGTTGTGATGTTTAGTGTTGTGCAATTTGAGATCGCAAGTGTACGATATCACAATCAAGTAATAAAGTGGACTTTAGAGTCCGGATTATCGCTCCCACGAGGACTGCTATTAATTACCGAAATATTTTAGTTCTAAACTTTATTTGAACAGACGAAATAGAATTTGTGGTTTTAAATTAAAACTAAGAAGATGAATTAAAAAAGAATTGTGAAATTATTTTGTTTTCAAGTATGATTGTAAAGTGGTTGAGATTCACGATTTCACCTAGCCAATTAAATCTCCAATTCCAGATTTTATTTTCTAAATATGCATTCGGTCGAATTCACTAATGTATATTGAAATTCCTCTCTCGAGTTTAAATCAATTCTACCTAAATAAGTCAACCATGTATCTCTACAGAGGGTCCGAATATTCCTTAACTAGATGCATTACACACAAGAATTCACACACGACCGCAATAATTACAAGAGTATATCTCTATCTCTCGTTCAATTACCGGATTTATTACCTAGATCTATGTTATTAACTCACCTCTCGGATTATGGAAATAACACATGAAATCATGAATTGGTGATCAAGCAATTCAAGCATTAAGAACAATAATAAATCAATACATGCAACGAATTACTAAAATAAAGGAATTTGGAATTAAAATAATTAACTAGGCTACATCGTTCATCCCAACGTTATATTTAGTTACACATCATGATTAAAAAGCATAAACAATAAAGTAAAACGTTCATTGAAAACAATAAGAAGAAAGGAAAGCATGCACCAAGTCTCAATTCTTCAATTATCTTCAATTCACGCCCCTTTGCGATGCTTAATTCCCCAAGAATTTGATGTAAAATCTCTGTTGTGGCTCGTTCTATGGAGAGGCAAAGGTCTCGTTTTCGGGCCTCTTATGTTGTATATATAGGTTTTGGAGAAAACCTAGGTCAAAATAAGAAAAGTCTGATAAAAATCGCGAGAAAAAGCCCACAGTCGGCCCAGCCGGAAAGCCACGCGATCGCGTGGCTTACACCCTAGCGATCGCGTGCTTAACCCTAAAACTCTCGGGTTAAGATTTTACAGCATCTCGCGATCGCTTGGTACACATCCAGCGATCGCGACTTCATCTTTCTTCCGGCTGTGTAAGTTGGTCCTTGACTTTTAATTGCACCTTCAGTCCTCAACTTCCGATTGTTGCAATTTAGTCCCCAAACTTTATCTTCTTCTCGATTTGCTCATTTAAACTCTTAATTCATTCAATTAGGTCCTTCAACCTCTGATTTAATCACTTTGGCACCAAGCATGTTTCCCGATTGTTGTCACAAACTCCTCACTTGTCCAATTTAGCTCCAATTACCATCCAATCGTGTCATTTTTTCATTAATTGCTTCATTCTTCTTCAATTGGGACATTTTCTGAAAAGTAAACAAATAAACATAAATTAAATAGAAAATATTCCCAAACGACAATACTTAATCCTAATTTAGACATACAAATAAGTGTATAAAATACACTTATCATTTAGCGTCAAAAATCAAAACGTTGGGACGTTTTGCACAATAGATGTCAAACGTTGGGACGTTTTGTGCTATTAACCCATAGAATAAAATTTAAGTCAACTTTGTTGATGGTATATGTATACTCAATCGCATGTCACACTATCGAAATATAAGTAAGAAAAGTGGATGGAGTACGCCTCCTAAACATAATAGAAACAAATGTTTCACCCGTACGATGCAAGACATTATGTCGAAACATATAATTGCAATTTCAATATTCTCTAATTTTTTTTAATTATATGTCAAACATGTGTATAACGAAATAGATAAAAAAAATAATAAAATAATACTGTAATTAATAGAGTTGCAATATTTCCACTATAAATTTTGAAAAACTTCTATATAAAATACATTCGTAGTTGAGTTTGTTTTATTTCCATCTTTTTCGCAAATAACCATCTTCAAACTACTGCGATTCGTCACTCTAGAGACCGTAAAGTACAACTGTCCATGACTGAAAACCGACTTCTTCAAATAAAGACCAATATTGAAAAGTGATTTCCCTTTACTCTTATTGATATTCATAGCATACGAAATTACCAACTGAAATTGTCACATCTTGAACTTGAAAGACAATCTTACATGTATTGATTAAAAAGATAGAAAATTGATGGTAAGAAAATATTTTCTAGGAATTTATTTTCCTGGAAATTATTTTCCTGAAAAATGTCAATTGGAAGTGTCGCGTGAAAAAGGCAGGAAATCTTCCTAAATTTGTTGTTTGATTAATATTATTTTTCATTGCAAATAAAACAAAATTTAGCTATTTTAATTAAAAAATTATTATTATTATTTTATTTTTCACTCATTTGTATTTGATAATAGTAATCAAACGTGACGAAAAATATGTTTTCCACCTAAAGAAAATCACCATATTTTCAAGGCAAATAAGTTAAGTGTGCTTTAATTGGTTGTATCTTCAAAAATATTTTTCAAGGTAAATTTCCTAATCAAACGCAAAACAAATACAAAAGGGGGAAACGTTTTCCATGATTTGATATTTTTTCAGGCAAATGACAGTGAATCAAACACATCCTAAAATGTGTCAGTGCTATCGAGAAATTTTGCTTCAACAACGTGATTTTCAAGTTTTGTAACAATTAATCTTGTACTATTACACATCCCTACAAGTGATCAACATTCCGCAACAATATAAATATATAATCATTATATAATAAATTTGAAAATAATTTTTTTTTTTGTATTCACACAAAAAAGGAGAAAATTTTTACAACAAAAATTACATGAACTATTTAATTTAAAAAATAAATGATAAGAAATAATAAACATAAAAAAGTCAATAAATCTAGGCAAATATAGTAGGGGGTCGAATGTACAGTATAAACAACATGTAATATATAAAGGCAATAGTCGTACATGAATTTATAATTCGTTCAAAATTAAAATTTCTAATTACAAAAGGATACAAAGTGAAAACAATGGTCAAAATATAATATAAAAAATTTAAGTGAAAAAATTGTAAATTAAAATAACTTAAAGATTTAATCATTAAATAATAAGTTTGAAAAGTAAAAAATTTAATAAGTCTAGGTATATATAGTAGTGGTTCAAATATAATTCAAATATAAACTTAAATAGTCAACACATGAATTAACCAAATAGTTAATCATAATGTAATCAAACATTTATTAATCAAATAAATATTAATCAAATAATTAACAACATTGTATTAGCACACTATGTTCATACTGGACCACTAAATATTAACCAAATAGTTAATTATATTGTAATCAAACATTTATTAACCAAATATAGTTAACAAAAAGATTTAATCATTACATAATAAGCCGCTATTTGATATTCATTAAAAAGAAGAAAAAAAAATTTATTATAGTATTCAATTTTAATCACACATTTCAATATTAAATATTCTACACATAAATCCAATTTTTGTTAACCACACAAAATCACATCAATCATTATTTAATTCAAAATTTTTTAAATAATATACATTAATAAGTTTGAAAATAATTTTTATTTTTACTTAACAAAAATAAAAGGGAAAATAATTTTAAAAATATACATCTAGAAAAGTATTACTACAAAAATTACTTTAACTATTTAATTTAAAAATTTAATAAACTTAAATAAATATAATAGTGATTTGAAAATAATCCAAATGCAAACTTAAATAGTCAAGCATTCAATAACCAAATAAATATTTATCAAATAATTAATCAAATTATAATCAAAAACTAATTAACCAAATTGCGTTTACACTATGTTTTCACATTGAACCACTAAATATTAACAACATAATTAAATCACGTGATGTTTACACTAAACGACTAACTTACTTTTATATAATAATAAAATAGATGTATTTTAGTAAATTCTAGGCTCATATGAGCGGACATAAAGATAAATGGGAATGAATTGGAATTGGTGAAAAGGGGGAATGAAATTTGTGAAAACTTTGATTCATCTCTCTCTCTCTCTCTCTCTCAATTTGTGAAAACTTTGATTCATCTCTCTCTCTCTCTCTCTCTCTCTCTCTCAAGATAACCTTTCATCTCTCAACGTCAATTAAGCTCTACTTGTGATTTATAAGGGTTACTCAAATCAGTGGCATATTCAGATCTTCTTATCTATCACAATAATTTAACAGAAAATTTGAATTTATCCTGCTTAATGAGCACATCTTCAACCAAAGTACATTGTCGTGGCCCGATTTTTTCCATACTCACGTGGCACAACAAGAATTGTTGATGTGATCCGGGATTTGAGCTCAAAGGAGAAAATCAAGACATGGGTGCTGCAACAATAATCTTCATGAAAAATTGAGCAAGTTTCGTGTTGGACTCGAATCGAGAATCAAACCGAATCAATTTGTTTTAAAGGGAAGAAATTGGAGTCATTCGGGAAAAGCACGAGATCGCGTAGGCCAAGGAGGGAGCGATCGCCCCATTGCATCGAAAAACAACCAGAGACTTTAAGGTTAACCACTCGATCGCGCTGTTAAAACCACGCAATCGCGCGATTGAATTTGGAGCAGTTTTACACGTTTTTATTATTATTTTCAGTTTTAATTATTTTAGTTTAATTAGGACTCTATTTTGAGCCCATTAGCAGCTACTCTAATTCTTAGGTCAATTTTACTTATTTATATGCTTTTCTATTCATTGTAAAAACAGTTTTGGTTTAATAAATAGTTTATTGAGGATTCAATATATTTATAGGTGGATTCCTATATTTCTTCAAACTTATCAAAGAGTAATTCTTTGTGGCGTTAATCCCGAACTTATCAAATATTCGCAAGAGTATTCGTGACGTTCAAATCAGAAACTTATCAAAGAGAACTGGATAGATCCTTGTGGCGTTTCGCAAATCTTGGTTCTTCAATCCGCATCGTCGATTTCGCGTCGTGATGTCGGGTCAAGATTCCTCCGTCCATCCACAAGCTGGGTTAGAAAATTTTCAGCCTTAATTCCGCGCATCTCGATTCGTATAAATTGTATATTGCCAGATTATTCGGAATGTGCACTAATATGACCTATACAATTGCAGGTAATATCAAAAAGTACATTCCCAAGGTTATGTTGTGCTTTCTATATTGCTTGTTGTCCCGTGTTTTGAGGGAGGCTGACCGTCGTTGTGAATTTATCACAAGTGTACGATATCGTTAACGAGTAATAGAGTGGACTTTTGATTTCGGGTTGTTGATTACACAAAAACTAGTTATTTGTTATCGATTTACTTGGATTCAAAAGAATTTCTAAACTAAAGCAAAAATTATGCTAAGAAAATAAAATTACAAAAGAATAAAAAACAACAATAAATTTGAGAAATTAATGGAATAAATATTCAATTAAAATAAGAAATAGAAAATTAAATTAAGTGCAACTAAATTAAAATATAAAAGCAAAAAATTGAACGATGAATTTTCTTAACAATAAAGGACTATCGGGACTAATGATTTCGAAGTAATATTCTAGTTTAATTTCACATATTAAATTGTGTTCTAAAATTGATTTTATTGAATTCACTCCTGTATTTAATTAATCTCTCTCGAGTTCAGATTATGTTTATTTAATTGAGTCAACTGTGTATCTCTAAAGAGTATCAGAATTCTTCTTTAACCAAATGCATTAAATTACCTAGGAATTCATATTTGATCACATGCAACCACAAATTCACATCTTTATCTTTTTGTAGAAATTGTTGAATTTTGCTACGTAATCTAATTGTTAACTCACCTCTTGGATTATGAAAACAATCATATAATCATGAACTAGTGATCAATTAAGTCAAGCATTAAAATCAATTGTAATATCAATACATGAAAATAAAAGTCTCAACTTGAGAATTGAAATTAAACTAGAAAAATTAAATCTACATCATTAATCTCGAAATTAAAACTAGTTACTCATATTCTTAGAAATAAATATAACAAACAATAAGGAAAACAAAACCCGAAATTGAGAAGATTGAAAGTCAAACATCATCTTGCACCAAGATTAATCCAAGCTGTGTGTTTTTCCAAATCATTGCTTTTTCACCACGTGATTTCCCCCAAAATTCTGAATGTTTTGAATGGGAATTTTTGTGGAAGAGAGGGAGTTTTTGATCTTGTTTTCGTACCTCCTTGATGGTTGTTGTTCGCTAAAACTATGTACCGCAATCTCGAAATTAAAACTAGTTACTCATGTTTGTAGAAATACATATAACAAACAATAAGGAAAACAAAACCCGAAATTGAGAAGATTGAAAGCCAAACATCATCTTGCACCAAGATTTAATCCAAGATGTTTGTTTTTCCAAATCATTCCTTTTTCACCACTCGATTTCCCCCAAAATTTTGAATGTTTTGAATGTGAATTTTTGTAGAAGAAAGGGAGTTTTTGATCTTGTTTTTGTGCCTCCTTGATGGTTATTGTTCGCTAAAACTATGTGCCGCAAGTGTACGATTCGTGTTCAAGTAGTAAAGTTGACTCAAAAAGTCCGAGTTATTGTACTCAAGATGATTGATTGATTTTTAACTAAACTTGTTGATTTCATTTTAAAAGAAAAGTCAAGTGACATAAAAGTTTCATTTTGTGGTGAATTACTAATTAAGTGACATAAATAAAAAAACATAGCGATATGAAAACTCGTTAACTAAAGCAAATAGATAACAATACATAAAAGCTAGAATTAAAACTAATTATCCAAAGTAAACTAATGACAACAAGAACTTGGTGATTAAAATAAGTTAAAAAACATAAGACAAGGTAAATTTAATTTTCATAATTACATTAATTTCTTCTTTAAAAAATCATTTAGTGGTAGTTAATCAATTAACCAAATTACATTGGAAATTCCAAATTTAACCTAACATGTGTAATAACTTGCAATGACAAAACAAAATATTAATAGCATTTAAAGATTACATAAACATAAAACAACATTCCTAATCATGAAAGCATAAACATAAATACCCATAATCCATAAACAACCTAAAATGCTTAAATAACATTAAACTAATCAAACATTCCAACACAATAACATCAACCCAGAATAAAATAATAACAACATTTGACAAATAACATAAACATATCAACAATAATCTAAATAAAGATAAAAAAAACAAGATAAAAAAGAAAACTCTCCGTTTTTTTAAGTTCTTGAAATGAAAATCCAAGATTCCTTCACTTTGAATCAAGTTTCTCCATCAACCATTAATGTCTTCAACAATCCAAGCATAAAACATTAAATGCACTCAAAATATATGGAATTTATGTTAGAAATTTGAGAAAATACCAAAAATCAAAAGCTTAAATAACAACAAGAGGATGAAATGCAGAAGAAGATTACTAAAACATTAGTTGAAAATTGCATTAAAGAGATGAAGTTAAAGGGAAAAAAATACAAGAAAAAATAAAAAAAGGCATAAACTTACATACCCTAGTTGAAAATAAGATTTTGGTATTTATAATACCCCAAAAATCACTCAAAAACCTTAAAAAATGCTAAAAATCGTGTAATACAGCAAACTAGGCCGAACCGAGTTGACCGGGTTGACCCGGTCCGGCCTAGAATTTTTTTTTATTTTAATTTTTTATACCGCGCGCGATCGTGCAACAAAAAATTCCGCGAGGCATTTTGGATCTGGTCTGATTTAATCCGTGATCCGATATAGGTCAATGCAATAATTAAAATGGTCTTAGATCTCTAGCATTTGGTCATCACTTAGCTTATACTTAACATCAACAACACTCAACACAAATATATATCAAGCATGTATGGAATCACTACACATTTAGACCGTCTCCTTTATCAGATCGACTACACCCCCAAACTTGTCTCACAAGGATCAAGAGATTAAGAGCATTGAAAAGAAATTGGACAGATTGATAAAAATTGAAAATATAAGCTCACTACCTAATTTTTCTACTTCACGAATTTCTCCAACCTTCAATAGTTTCCAAATCTCAAAAATAATTAGTCATGACTATTTTGCTCAAGAGAACTTAGGATCAAGCATGGATAAACAATTTATAAAAATAGGCATAGGTAGCATATTTGATCATAATTTGTGAATTAACAACAATTTCAAACATCAAATCATTTTAAGCTGACAAAGTTATCTAGCATGTCAATATCCAAAACAAAATTACTAAAATCAAACATCACAACATCTTAAGCCAGCAAGGCTATCTAACATGATAAAGTGCAAAATGAAGTCTACACCCCAAACTTGAATTACACATTGTCCTTAATGTAAAAATAGAAACGTGTAAAGAAGAAAAAAGTTAGTAAAACTTCCCTAAAAAAAGGCATAAACTTACATACCCTAGTTCAAAATCAGATTTTGGTATTTATAATACCCCAAAAATCACCCAAAAACGCTATAATTTTTTAATACAGCAAACTAGGTCTAACCGGTTCAGCCCATAATTTTTATTTTTATTTTTTTATACCACGCGCGATCGCACGGCGGTAAATTACGTGAGTTATTTTGGATATTGTCTAATTTGAGCCGTGGCCTGCGCACGTGACTCGGTTCGAACCACGTGAACGCGTGGCTGGCTAGGTGCTTCTTGCAGCTTGGTCCTTCCTAGAATTGTCATCTAGTCCTCCATCTTTCAATATCGATCAATTTAGCTCCCAAATTTTCAGATCCCTTTCAAATAGGTCCTTCAAAAATTACACTTAAGGTCCATCAAGTTTTGGAATTTTGAAATCTGTTCCCTGGGTTAATTGCGCAGCTCGTCCATAGTTTGCACTCCTTTTGTGATTTTTAGCCTGAAACTTGGATATTGACCTATTTAAACACAAAATATGTATAAATTAGTAGATATTCGCTCATGATATTCCAAAAACTGCTAATTTAAAGGCATAAAAAGTGTATAAAAATGTACCTAACAGTTCTCCTGAAATTAGGTTGAAACTAGGTTTAATATAGAGAATTTTAGGTGAAAAAATTATATTTTCAGGCTCAGTCCAGCCCATCCGAAAGCTTGCATGGCCACGTGGTATAAAAACATGCGGCCATGCAGTTGTGTTTTTTCTAGCCACACGTTCTCTTGATATTTTGGTCATAACTTTCTCTTTCGATGTTCGATTACATTGGATCAAAGTGTGTTGGAAAGAAGACTCTAATAACTACAATTCTTAATTAAATAGTGTTTTCCAAATTTGAACTCTTTTTATGCGAAAACTGAGTCTCAATCTATAACTTAAAATCTGAATCACAATCCTTTATGGTTTTTGATTTACAAGTGCATCTCAAGTCTTCTTTGACCATAATTTTTGCTTACAATCTTCTTCCTACATGTCATACTTAAAGATGGCAATGGGTCGGGTTTGCTAAACCTGCATCCTACCCACTAAAGATTTACAACATCCATATCCTACCCAATACCCATTTAAAAATGGCGGGTCAGGGGCAGGTACACTTTAATACCAATTTGAAACTCATTACCTATTTATTTATTTAATTTTTTTAAATACATGTGTTGGTGTGACAAACTCTAAAATTATATATATACTTCCATGATTCATGTTGATGTATAATGGTCTCTGCTAGAGATTTAAAAAATGAATTTTGACTCTTTTCCACATGTAACAACTATTGTTTATAAAAAAAATATAATATTTTATTATAAAAACTATCAAAATCTCATAGAAGTTAGCCAAAAATTCGCTACCAGACACGGTATATTGAAGATTAGATAAATGGATCTTACCTATAATACATTTGCACTTATTTTTTAATGATTGTACTATTTCAAAAAATTATTTCCCAATGACAATATATGGTCATATCTCTCCCTTATGTTTTTTAACGATTTTTGTTTCACAGAATCACTTTTATTTTAAATTCTATTATTCTTTAAGGAAATTAACAGGTATGCGGGTCGGGTATGAGTTTTGTAGTAAAACCCACACCCTACCTATGCACATGTTGGGTTTTAACATTTACCTCCATACCCACCTACAACCCATTTATTCAGGAAATCCCCGCCCGTTTATGTCAGGTCTCCAACGGGTATCAGGTCCGTGGGTATTACTATCATCCCTAGTCATACTTGATTTAGAGACCTTCGAACATGCTCTTGAATTTTTGTTTGGCTTGAGTTGTAGATCTTTCTGTCAAGCATGCCATGATTCTCATCAATCTTCATGTACATGATTTTGCTCCAATTATCATCCAATTGTTGTGTTATTGCTTCAATTCCTCATTTTTCTTGATTTTGAGATAAAACCTGAAATGATAACAAATAATAACAAACTAAGTTGAGTTTATTCACGAAAAATAACATAATATCCTAATTTTGACAGATAAAATAAGTGTACAAATATGTTACGAAAGCTTGATACGTTTTCTATGGGAACCTACATGCGACCCATTAGCTGCCAGCTGCTCTTAAGAATCTGCAAGTTACTGTATTGTCGAGGTAAAATATTGTTCGAACTCCATATAGCCGTGCTACTTATTCCGAACTGATGTTATCCGAAGTAAATGCCCTAGGCTAGTGATGAGACCAGTTAGTGTGTCAGAGAGATGTGACTTTCCTGTAAGTTGCAGCTTGATGCGACAGCTCCTTTAAAGGGATGTAATGGCCGCCACCCCCTAAGATAGGTAGTAATGATTATGACCAAATAAATGGTTTTCCTTTCCAATGGTTGGGAACGTGACATGTGTAAAGCATAACCCTTGTCACAATTTAAGATAGTTATTTCACTATAAATAGACCGCATTTGCCTTCAAGGAAAATGTTAAAAATTCTATGCTCAAACTCAATATATACACTCTCACTTCCTGTTCTCTCTTTTACACATTTATATTTCTCGCACCCAAATTATATTTACTTGAAATGCATGTTGATTTGAGCGTAGGAGTGCAAACAGGAGCCACTCCGGCTCTCGTTGCATACTGATCGTTTGTCCAAGTGCCCAAGAAGTCCACATGTTCAAGAGGGAGGAGCTGATCTAAGGTGCCACTAGATTTAGTGGTCAACATTTTGGCGCAGTCCGTAAAAAATCACACTTCTAACAACAAAGATCACATGGGGGAAAAAGCTATCAAAAATCTTGAAAAATACGGAAAACCTCTTGAAAAGGAGTAAAAACGAACTATACAAACATTGAAGAAAGGTAAGAAACCTCTTGAAAAAGCGGGTAAAAATTTGAAACACAAGTTAAGCAACCTTGAAAAAGGCTAAAAACTTTGGAACATAAGTTTGTTGACACTTGAAAAAGGTTTATAACTTTGAAATACTAGTTTCCTCACCTTGGAAAAGGACAACTCCAAAATCACTACAACTACGAGTGAAAGTGATAATAACGTTAACCCCCAGCGAAGTAGGGAGTAACAATATGACGTCAATGGAGAGATACCCACAAACGCTCAGTCTCAAAATGTCAATGAGGAGGAGGTTCCTCAACTTAACCCTCCTCGTCGGCACAGAAGCAGGCGTATGTTAAGGGACATAACGCGCACGGCTGCTCAACTATCAGAAATGTAAAAACAATAGATTGAGAAAATTTTTGTCACGAAGAGGACTCTGCATATTAAGTGCCAGAGGATCATAGTTCCCCCTCCTGAATATAGCAGGAAGGCTATTCCTTCAAGATCTGGCAGTGTTTTAAGCCGAATAGGTAGATTATGGTCTAGAAATAGATGAGGGAGAGGGGTTGGAGAACCCCATCCCCAAATGCAAGCACCTAGAAATAGACGAGAGCGAAGGGCTAAAGAAGCCCCTTCACAAGGTCACCTGCTTAGATATAGGTATGAAAGGGGAGCTGAAGAGGCTTACCCACCAACTCAGGAGCCTAGGAATAGGTTTGAACGAAGAGTTGCAGAAGCTCACTCCCAAACCCAAGGGGACCTACCGGACTACCAAAGGCTGCATTATAGTTACGCCTTATCACCTCAAGGAAGGAATCAGCCGCAGCAACCCTATGGAAATTACCATGGTACAATGAAATCAAGCTATGACGAAAACAACAATGAACTTCCGTCGTATGAAATAGAGGACGATGAGGAAATAAGCCCCTTCTCTGATGGCATTCACAAGTATCCAGTATAGAGATGGAAAAAAAATTCGATCCGCTCCACTGATCCGTCGACCCGATCCGATCTGAAAAAATGCCAATCCGCGGATCAGCGGAGCGAATCGGGGTGGGGCTGGTCAACGGATTGGGACCGATCCGCCCCGGTTAATTAAAAAAAATAAAAAACATGATTTTTTTAAATTTTTTTAAAAAGATTTAGTTTAAATTATATATATAAAAAAAAAATTCGTCGCGGATCGATCCGGGGATCGGGAGGCCGATCTACCCCTATCAGAACCCAATCCGCCCTGACCCGACCCGAAAAATGGCGGATCTGGATCTGCTGAAATAATTTCGGGACCGGGCGGATCGGAGCCCGATCCGTCCCGTTGCCAACACTAATCTAGTACCTACCGACATCGAAATGTAGGGGATCATAAAGTACTCCGAGGGAAGTGACCCTAACGATGACCTTCTAAACTACTGCGCCAGCATGGAGATAGTAGGAGCTACTCCAGTGCTCAAATGCAAAGCATTTTCTCTAGCACTTGAAAAGAGTGCCATATGATGGTATAAAAAACTCCCACCTAGCAACATCCACAATTGGAGGGACCTGAAACTAGTCTTTAAAAATGGATTCGTATCTTCTAGGCCAGGGCAACTTCCACTCCAGCGCTTGTACGATTTGATGCAAGGAAGGGATGAATCTTTGAAGGGCTACTTATCTTGATTCACTGAGGAAATGCATAACTATGAAAATATCATAGAAGCAGAAATGTTCTCCGCCCTGAAAGGGGACTTAGACATGACGAGCATATTCTGGAGAGATGTACAGAGTCATAAATCAGGGGATTACAACTCCCTTTTATACCCAATGAAAAAGGAGATCATCTCGAAAGAGATGACAAGGGCTAGATATAGCAATCCTCAAGGACGATGCTACACCGGATATCAGTCCGAAGTGAATCCAACGACTAGTGGTAATAAAAAACCAATTCGAAAATTACCGCGCAAGTGGTTCACGCCCATTCCTGGGTTCAGATCCAGCTATGTAGCTGAAATCACGTAAGCTATCCCAACTTAGACCCCGCCCTACCTAAAATGGCACCCACTACTGCTCCGGAAGGAGCAGGTGTTAGCCGAGGTGGTAAACAACCAATGACTGGAGCAGATTGCGCATACCACTGATTTTATGGACACGCAACGAAGAATTGCAGGGATGTGCAAATGCTGGTTGAACAAAAAGTCAATGAGAGGAAGGGAGGAAGTAGTACCCCAAACAGGGGGATGCTAAATAGGCCAAACGATCAAAGGTTCAATCGGATCAAACAAAGGGATAATAAGCATCATCCTCAAAGAGGGGGAAACAATAATTGCTGGAGGGAGCAAAGCCACGATAGAAATAGAGCTTCGGGACTTGGTGGACATACCAGGGATCTACCTCCTCCAACAAATGACCCACTAATACGCGAAATTGACACCATTTTTGGGGGACCACATCCAAGAGGAAGCACAAAAAATCCCCAAAAGCGGTATATCAGGGAGGTCAAAGAGCCTGCCAATGTGAATTAGCATATAAACTCACACCCCGTTAAGACTTCAAGACCGGTTCCCATCACATTTACCCTGGATGATGCAATCGAGGTACACTTCCTGTACAATGATGCCCTGCTGATCTGGATGGTAGTTGCCAGGAATGGCCTATCTCGAATGTTGGTAGATGATGGAGCCTCGACAAATGTGATTTACGGGGTTACCTATGATAAAATGAGAATTGACACGACACTCACTCCAGTTCCGGATCCTATTTAAAGCTTCACCGGGGACTATATCGTTCCAAGAGGATCCATAATCCTCATGACAGAAATGGAGCAAGCACCGAACGTATCCAGAATTCCAATGGAGTTTTTGATAATGGACAAGAGTTCATCATACCATGGTTCCATTGGGAGGCCAGGACTCATTGACCTGTGAGCTGTCACCCATACGAAGTACATTTGCATGAAGTTCCCGACAAAAAATGGGATAGAAAATATCAGAGGAAGTCAAACTGAGTCTAGATGACGTTACACGAATGCAATTCAAAAGTTCAAAGAAAAGACTGTTAACATGATTATCGATGTAGCAATGATCGATGTGAATCCGGACCCTGAAATAATGGCTATCAAACCTATTAGCCACCTACCAAAGGTTGGTAAACCTGATGTTCGCAAAATAGCTCGAAATTACCATGGAAGTATATGTGAATGACATGCTAGTAAAAATCATGGAAGCCTCAAAACATGTTTCACGCTTGGCGAAAACCTTCAACATACTGAGAAAGTATAGGATGAAACTTAACCCTTTGAAATGAGCATTTGGAGTTGGATCTAGGAAATTTCTTGGGTTCATCGTGAATACCAGAGGAATCGAAGCTAATCCAGATAAGATAAAGGCTCTGCTTGAAATGCATTCTCCTTGGAATTCCAAAGATGTTCACAGCTTAACTGGGAGAGTGGCAGCTCGGAGCAGATTTGTTTCCAAATCAACAGAAAAATGCTTACCATTCTTTAAGGTCCTCAAGGGAGGTAAGAAGTTTCAGTGAATGCAAGAGTGCGAACAAGCCTTCGTCAAGCTAAAAGAATTCTTGGGAAAAGTCTCGTTATTGTCAAAACAAAGGTCAGAGAGCATTTATTCCTTTACCTAGCTATTTCTAAAGTGTTGACCTATGACTATTCACGTATATATTGTTTTGATTATAACAAACAAGATCTCATGTATTACTAATGATTTCAATTCTTGAGTTTTATCATATTTATGTCATTTGGATACTCCGAGATCAAAATCGTCATCCATTGAAGTACAAAGCAACCATTAAAGAGATTTGAAGTGAACAAGATCGTCGAAGACCAAAGATTAAAGCTTTAGAAGATTTATGTTGAAAAAAAAATTTCAACTCATTTGTAAAGGTATCGACTCATCAATTTTTAGCAAGTTTATAAAGCTCAAAAATATTTCTAAAAATCATTAATTGCATAAAAATGATTTTTCAAAACATAACATGAAATTGTTTTTGGAAAAATAAACTTTTTGATATAAAAATAAAAATTCAAATTTTTACATTTTCGGTCGACCGAAACTCTGGTCGACCGAAACATCTGCTCAACCGAAAGTTTAACGGCTAATTTTTTTAAAACTTTCGGTCGACCGAAAGTATGAACCGGTCGACCGAAACTGTCTGCAACTCAAATTCTTGATCTATAAATAGCCACTTCTCTTACATTAATTTTAGCAATTTACAAGAGCATTTAAGAGAGAAATTTATTGAGAAAATCATTGAGCTTACTTTGTTTTACATTCTATTTATTGCAAGGAATCTCTTGATTGTTGATGCGTGTCGCAATGCACAAAATAATAAATAATTCCTTACTTTCTAAATATTAATTAATAATGTAGTAGTGAGAGTAAGAGTCGATCCCACGAGGAACGGAAACTAATTTTAGTTGTTCGATCAATTAGAATGGAATGGGGGGTTTGTTGTTTGAAATTGCTTGAATAAAAAACTATGCATAAAATAAATAATTAAATATGACTAGAAAAATAATATGAGAAGAAATCTTGTTCTCGGGTTCGGTTGTGCCCTCAATTAATGTTATACCTTTCCTTGTAACGTGTTTCTATCCCTAGTTCAATTATCAATCATAAATAATCAACAAGCTCTGATTATCTAAATTCTTCCTTATGTGTATTGATTCAAAACAAGCTCTTCGAACCAATTCTAGCCACGGACAATCCTAAACAAGCTCTTAGGATTTAATGCACGACTAGTATGAAAATTTAGAAGAATAGATTGAATTGGATCGTTAATTACAAAAGCTCGAATTAATCAATCCAAGTTGAATTATTACTAAACCTGCACGAGATTTATTTGCTACTAAAGTAAAGATTCAATGACAATTACGGATCAAGAATCTAAATATAGCGTATTCATGAATCTAAAGATCAATAATCCAATTGGCCAAATTAAACTATTAATCAAATAAACTCAATGAACATTCAAAACACAATAATCCAACAATTGACATAAAGGAATAAATTCACGCTACTAATTTGTAGGAAAAGAAAATAATATAATTGAGTTAACACAACTTCCCCTTTGAACAAAATATGGAATTTAGCCTAGCATGGTTGTAGTAGATTCTTCAAGTTGCTTCATGAATTCCACCGTTATTGATATTCTTGAGCTTGAAAATCTCCCAAGAATGCTCTATATTTTTCTCTCAATTTTCTTCAACGTTCATCCTCCTTTTTGTGGTGATTTTCCTCCTTTAATACTCACAAAATCGTGCCCTAGCTTTACCCCAAAGATATACCAAAGATAGACCTTGAATCAGATAAGAAAATTCCTTGGAGAGCAAGTTACGGCCGTAACTTTCCTTATCACGGCCGTATGGTAGCTACTGAAAATCTTCGGAATTTGGAATTTACGGCCGTAACTTTATCATTTACGGCCGTAAGTGTATTTCTGCCGAGAAGCGCCTGTGCTTGATGTTTTGGTCATAACTTTCTCTCCCGAAGTCCGATTGTGGTGATTCAAGTTGCGTCGGAAAGAAAACTCAAATATATACAATTCTTTTTGAAATAGATATTCCAAAATTCGAAAGTATTCTATGACAAAATTGAGCTTCAATCTATGACTAAAATTCATGATCACAATCCTTGCGGGTTTTTGATTTCCAACTTCATTCCAAACCTTCTTTGACCATAATTTTCGCATTTAGTCTTCTTCCCACATGCCATTATTGATTTGGAGCTCTTTGAATATGCCCTTGAACCTCACTTCTTGATTTTTTTGTATTTCTTTGGTCATGTTTCCTTTCTTTTTCTTCTTTTTGACCTTACATAGCACAATAAGTGAAATGCATTAAACGATGCTTCAATAGGATCAAACCAATAACAAAATAAGATAATAAGTGAATTAAATACATGCTAATAAAGCACTTATCAATTGTTCAAAAATTATCTCACATTTTTATCAAGAATTCCATCTTGTAGAAAACTCAATACTCTTACTTCATTATTGATCATTGATTGAGTTCATATTACCAAACACTTATTGAAGTGTATATCTCTCTTCATACTTAACTAAGTATTATTTGGAAAGAGAGATCATTGGTTGAAAAACTTTAATTCAAGAAAAACTATCTCATATCCTTCTTCAAAGTTTTCATAAACACTTGAGCTTTAAATATTTGCTATCTATTGAAGTGTTATCATAAACTCTCAAGATACTTGTATTGATCATATCATTTGTTAAGAGAGTTGGTTCGATTGTAAAAATTCTCATTTGTACTTTGTTTATGGTTTCGAGATCCTTGTGAAAAATCGATTGTAAAGGATAGGTGCTCCTTGTTGTAAAGTCACCTAAGGATTCGATACTCCTTGTTGTAAGTTATCAATATAGTGGATTTGGCCTTGCTCGTGACGGAGAGCTCGGTAATGGAGGACGTAGATCACGTTGGTTGATTGAACCTCCCTAAATCGCGTTTGCAATCTGTTATCCCTTTTACTTGCATTGCACTTTCTCTTGTCTATCAATTTATATTGTGCAACACTATATCTAAGTGCTATAATTGCTTTATTAATTAAGTTTATACATTTATAGCACATTACATTGATAGTTTAGCTACTTGTTATACTAAGTGCTCATACGTATACTCATTGGTTTTTAAGTTTAAGATTATTTATCGAAAAAGTTTTATAAACCAATTCACCCCCCTCTTGGTTAGTTTATCTTGGGTTAACATAAAGAAGCAGTGAGCTTAATCTTAATTAGAGAGGAAAACGGGAGCCAGCTCCCAGTGTATTACGTAAGAAAAACTCTCTTAGACACTAAAATGCATTACTATGACATGGAGAAACTCACTTTGGCCTTAATTACGGCTACCCGTAAGCTCCGACCTTACTTCCAATCGCACTCCATACAGGTGCTTACCAGCTTTCTCATGAGGCAAGTCCTACAGAGCCAGACGCCTCTGGAAGATTAATGAAATGGGCAGTGGAAATTAGCCACTTCAACCTACATTTTGTACCTCGGACATCTATAAAAGGTCAAGTACTAGTGGATTTCATAGCTGGGTTTACGCATCCACCTGAGGTAGAAATGATTGAAAATGGTGAGGACTGCCAGGAATGGGAACTTTTTGTGGATAGATCTTCTACTCATGGAAGATCTATAGCAAGAGTAATACTTGTAAGTCCGAAAGGGCACAAGTTGCATAGCGTAGTGCACTTTAGTTTCTTAGCTTCAAATAATATGACAGATTATGAAGCACTTCTAGCAGGGTTGAACTTGGAAATAGCTATGAAAGTCAAGGCCTTGATGGCCAACAACGACTCCCATCTTGTGGTGAGCCAAGTCAATGGGCAGTTCTTTGCAAAGAAGCCCGGCATGGTAGCCTACTTCAAAAAAGTAAAAGATCTGGCGACTTTCTTTGAAAATTTTGAGTTGTTCCACATAACAAGGTCAGAAAATACAAATGCAAATTACTTGTCCAAATTTGCAAGTAGCAAAGACGCCGAGCTCCTTAACATAGTGCATATTGAACACCTGCTGATCCCTTCGATTGTTCCAGGAGCTGAGATTTTCTCCATAGAAGACGAGGATTCATGGATGACTCCAATCTTATCCTATTTGAAGCACCAGACTATGCCAGATGACCTTGAATCGACAAGGAAATTGCAAAGGTATGCAACTCACTTTGTTCTAAAAGATTGGGTGTTATACAAGCGAAGCTACACACCGCCTTTGCTGCGTTGTGTAGGGCCAGTAGATGGAAAGTACGTCATGATGGAGATCCATGAGGGTATATGTGGAAATCATGTTGGAGCGCTATCTTTAGCGCAGAAGGCCCTGAAATAGGGGTACTCTTGGTCGACTATGCGGAAGGATGCGCATAATTTTGTCTGTAAATGCGCCAAGTGCTGGCGACATGCTGATATACCCCACCAGCACCATCAAGAGTTAAGAGTTGTGACGAGCCCATGTACTTTTGCAAAATGAAGAATCGATATTATTGGGCATATGCTAAGAGGCTGTGGAAACCACTGTTTCGCAATTGTGGCGATAGATTACTTTACCAAATGGGTCCAAGCCAAACCACTAATGAAAATCACCGAGGCTAACACTTCCAAATTTATCTTGAAGAATATAAGGTTCAGCATTCCACACTCACATCCTTGGGGTGCCTAGTAATAATGGGAGGATGAGTACCCCTTGGGGCTAGGTAATACTAGTCCTTCACATCCAATCTCACATCCTTCTCTCTCCTAATTGACTTCTTTAAAATGTAGAGGGTGTGGATAATATGTAAGGATATAGGGTAATTGGGGTTGACCTCCTACCATACTAACCATGTCCCTACTACCTGCGTTTAGAAGTTTGGAGCCAATTGGTGAGGGCACAAGTTATAACTTCGAAGTAGTACCCTCAAGAAAGGGTGTAAGGGCAGCCTCATCCCACATACCAAGGTATCATAAAGGATTGCCACTTGGTTCAGAGTAGGGCTACGGGTCAGCAAGACGGGGTTGTTGTATAACTATGACGCCTTCTGTAGTCAAAATCTAGAGGAAACACTTGTTAAGTCTACCCCTTGATATCTGAATCCACCTCATTACTTTCCCACAAGTCTGACCTCACTTCAAGGTCAGTGTGGTACCCTAATACCTTATTGACATAATCAACCCAGCCTTCAACTTGGGAAATTTCTTCCCCGAAAAACCCAAGTTCTTCCCTGTGTGCCCTAAAGGGATTTCTAACCCCTGAGTTAGGTTTTTGCGCCCCCTGATGAAGAGCTCGCTACCTCTTCCCTTCTCAAATCCCTACTCCATTTACTCTAGAGTTCTTGCAGCTACGCCTCCTCTTCGATTGATAACTGGGCCATGTAGAGCTGGTTATTTTCTTCTTCACTATCAGAATCTTCCAAACAAAATATACTACTGGATTTCCTACTTCGCCTCCTTATACGCTTCCTAAAGAAATGGGAACTAAAAACTGATTTAGACACTGGGCAAAAGCCTCTGATAGGTTCTGCCACCACCAACTCCTTTGATTTCGCTCCCCCCAACTCTTTCCATTTTCCTCAAATTCCAAATTTAAGCAAAAGAAAGAAAAAAGAGAAACTCTCAAACAAGCACTCAAGAATCAAAAGTTGAAAACAACAAGCATACAAAGGGTAGATAGATTACCTGAAAAAATGATGAAAATCAACGGTCTCTTGTCCAATGAAGCAACTTGAATAATGGAAGAATTTGTTATAAAAGGTTTGCCAATGGAAGTCGAAAAGAAGGTTACTGATGAAATTCTTGGAAAAAAGGAAAGGGATTTAGAGAATTCTCATAGAAAACACTTGAAGGAAGGATGAATGAGTAGGAAAGGGAAAAATGTGGAGGAAAAAGGGCTTTATAGAGGAAGCCTACTGATCTAGACCTTTGATCCCGAAGCTGGGAGATTAATCGAGGTGGTCCACATGTCCTGCGGGGGTGTAAATTGAAGCGCCAACATGCAAAAATTTAAACAAGGAATGAACATTCAACTGATAAAGTACAGTGCACGTGCAACTAGAACGCGTTTCCATGAAGCGATTCTTGAAAATTGAAAATAATCATTACTTTTCCATAAATGCACCCCCAAGAAAACATATTAGCACCTATAACGGTTACGTTGAAGAGGTAGTAAGTCCAGAAGCCTTTTCTGTGTATGCGTTGTAATCAACAAATAAGGGCCCCAAAACTTCAAAATGTTACGACGTGACCCACACGTGGTCCACTTCGGACTCGAAAAAGAGGAGCATTTAGAGATAGGTCGAACTTAACATCGTTCCATAGATAAACCATGCCCCGTCCGTAGGGACCTTCCAAATTTCCAATCAACTCAATTTGGCTTGTCTGTGTCAAGTCCAATCTGCCCATGAATGGACCCAACGAACTTGAGGGACTAGTGTTACGACCACGGCTAAATAAGCTTGACACGTCCTCTATGGGAACTGTTCGCTAAAATCGTATACCGCAAGTGCACGGTTCGCGTTCAAGTAGTAAAGTGGACTAGAAAAGTCCGGGTTATCATACCCACGAGGATTGATTTATTTGTAATTAAAGTTATTGAATTTATTTTTAAATGAAAAGTCAAGTAACATAAAAATGTGGTTTGGTGGTGAATTTTCAAATTCTGTAAATAAAACTAACTACTCAAAATAAATGCATGACATTAACTTAAATTTAAATGTGCACAATTAAATGACGTAAATTAAAGTGCTTGAAATTAAATGACAATAATGAAAATGCATGAAATTAAATAGCCCAAACTACGGAAATAACTTTAAAAATAACTAAGGGCAATTTAAATTAAGTCAATCATCCCAACTAGCAAAACTTAGCTACTAATGCGTTTGAAAATGAAAATAACAATAAACATTAAAGATAAAACCCGGAGTTTGAACGAGAGTTGAAATTGCAACGCAGCATGAATTGCGTCTAGCCGCAGTCACCCCTATTGCAACGCCGTCCTCAGCTCCCTACAATCGTCGCAGCATCCCTTGTTGCATCCAGCCGCAGGCATGATCATTGCAGTCCCTACAGCAGTATTCCAGCAGTGTTAAGCAGTTCCAGTTGCACCAGCATCAGCAGCGTCCAGTAACTCAGTTCCTCCGGCAGTAGAAAGCTTCTGTCACCAGCCTCTAACCATCCCAGTTTTCACTTCTTTTCTGCAGGCTGCTATCTATCTCCTTGTCTGTACTCAGCTGGCTAAAGCAACCAACCCTCAACCAGTAGCAGCTCCTTGCAACTTCAGCATTGAATCAGCAGCACTTTCAGTCATCAGCAGCATCCAGTTTCAGGTATCACCAGTTCTTCCAGCAACTGCAATCAGCTGCAGTCTTTCTCTAGCAGCAGCAGCAATGTAGCCAGCAATATTTCCTCAGCACCTTCAGTAACAGCTTCCAGCATCAACTTCTAGAATAAAATGGCAGCAACCTCCAGCTTCAGCACTGAATCAGCAGCAGCAACTCAGGTGCAGTCCAGCGGCAGCAGCAATTAATAGTATTAAAGGCAGCAGCAAAACATCAGTCCCTTTACAGCAGCAGAACCAGCATCAGCAGCTGCTCTCCTTCCAGCAGCTTCAATTTCAGCACCAGCAACACAGCAAATCAACAATTCCAGTAATTCCCGCCAGCATCAATCCAGCACAGCAACAGGCTCAGCAAATTATCAGCAACAGCAACCTCCTTTTATTCCAGCAATGCACCAGCAACAATGGTACTTCAGCAACAACCTTCCAGCAGCTTTAAGAACCAGCAGTCCACCCACAACAGCAGGCCAGAAGTCCAGTTCAACACCAGCAAACCAGTCCGTTTTCACCTGTTCTATCTTCTTCCTCTAGTTAGCAGTAGTAGCAGCCTCATGCAATGATAGTTATTGCTCCTGTCACCAGCAATATTGGGCTTCTGTCACCAGCCCTCTAGCACCCCCGGTTCTCTCTTTGCAATCAGCTCAAATCTGCAGTACTTGAACAATGGAAGCAAAGTAGTAGACCAGTTGCAACCTCCTGTCACCAAGTTACAATCTCAGTCCCCCCTCGTTCCTCTCTCCAATCCTATCAGCTGTGTGTATATATGTAAAAATGTATCCTCCTCTGCCCATGCTTCCAGCAGTCAGCAGCATGTTCCAGCGTTTTTCCCATACTCCCTTGTCCTCCTCCAGCAGTAGTGCATGTTCCCAGGTCCCAGCTTTTGTGTCTTCTCCCATGCTTTGATTCTCCTTGGTTTCTTTCCCATACTTTCCTGTTTTGTGTGTACATACACACACACATATATATATATATATATATATATATATATATATATATATATATATATATATATCACACATTTTATCGAGTAGTTAAAATTTTATTTCAAAATGCATTTTTACTTAATTTCACATGATAGACGAAATAAATAAATAGATATTTGCTCGATTTTTCAATTAAAGTACTAATTTAGGGATAAATAAGTGTGTAAAACGCACACTTATCACACCCCCAAACTTGAGCTTTTGCTCGTCTCGAGCAGGAATATCCACTAACACAAAAACTGATGAATGAATGATCAACAACGCTAGATGACTTGCAAATTCTTTCTTGAGTGTAACATTGCATGATTAATTCACAATTATGTTTTCAAAAATAATACTACAAAAAGAAGTTGAGCTTATCTCATGTTTGATCGGTGTGTGTGTGAATAGTCACTTTCAATTATTACTAAGGTTCAAAGAAACATTGTAGGAAGGAAAAATTTCAAAATAATACTATCCACCCTTAGTGGTCAATTTCATTCCTTACTCTCTCGTGACATTCATCCCCCTATATTATTTCTTTTCTCTCCCAAAACGCAATCCTAGGGGTGACTCTCAATTCACACATTTCTTTTTCCACTAAAGTTTGGTTATGACTTACCAGCAATCTCAACAATCTAGATATGCAGTGACTCTCCACTAGATGAGTGTTTCAACATTAAAGTTTATACCAAGCAATTCAAACCCACTATTAATCTAAGCCCTTATGCAAATACAAATGCATGATTTCTACAAACTAATGTAATGATTGCTCGTGACTTCCTCACTCCCTTAAGCTTTCTAATTGACCCATGTAGCGAGCTTTAGGCCGGCAACTCCCCGATTGTTTTAAGATCAAAGGGTACCAGGTTTCGAAATACCCCTACGGACTTACTAACTCGAGTCAAAAAGGCTACGAAGTGAGATAGACTTATTAAGCAAATGCAATGATGATGATGTGCATTTTTTTTTTTTTTTTTTTTTTATAAGTGTGTGTGTGTACCCTACTCATTAAGCTTTCTAATTGACCCATGTAGCGAGCTTTAGGCCGATGACTCCCAAGTTTCAAACTTAAGGCACCAAGTTTCAAGATACTCCTACTGGCTTAATTACTCGAGTCAAAAAGGCTACGAGATAGGGCAATGCAAAAATTGAAATGGGCTTAGATCTCTAGCATTTGGTCATCACTTAGCTTATACTAACATCAACAACACTCCACACAAATTTAGATCAAGCATGCATGGAATCACTACACATCTAGACCGTCTCCTTTACCGGTTCGACCACCCCCAAACTTGTCTCACAAATGATCAAGAGATTAATAGCATTGAGAAGGAATTAGATAGGTTGATAAAAATTGAAAATACAAGCTCACAACCTAATGAAGTCTACTTCACGATTTTTTTTTTTTTTTTTTTTTTTTTCAACCTTCAATAGATTCCAAACCTCAACAACAATTAGTTATGACTATTGTGCTCAAGAGAACTCAGGATCACCCATAGATAAGCAAGTTAAAAATAAGCACAAGTAGTATATTCGATCATAATTCGTGAATTAATCAGCAATTCCAAACATCAAATCATTTTGAGCCGACAAGGCTATCTAGCATGTCAATATCCACAACAAAATGAACAAAATCAAACATCACAATGTCTTAAGCCGTCAAGGCTATCTAACATGATAAAATGCAAAATGAAGTCAACACCCCCAAACTTGAATTACACATGTCCTCAATGTGAACATAGAAACTTGTAAAGAAGAAAAGAGGTAGTGGAACTTCCCTGATTCGATGCTTGTTTGTGATGTTTGAACTTGACCTAAGCTTTCGTCGCATGTAGTTCACCCCCAGACTTGTTGAGTACAATGTCGCTTAGGATTTTTAAAAATATTTGTTACCTACAAAAGTTTGACAAATAATTAAAAAGAAAGTAAAGAAATACAGTAAATAAAATACAAGTAAATCAAAAGAGAAGAAATTTGGGTTGCCTCCCAAAAAGCGCTTGGTTAAAGTCATAAGCTCGACTTTTGGATTTTTTTATTCGGGAGCATTGAGGAGAAATGATGACTTTTCCTCCGGGGGTTCTCCTTCCAAAAATGGTTTCAACCTTTGCCCGTTGACCTTGAAATGTCCCTTGTCGGGATGATATAGCTCTATAGCTCCATGGGGAAAGATTTGAGAAATTGTGAACGGCCCCCACCAACGGGATCGAAGCTTTCCAGGGAATAGTCGAAGTCGGGAGTTGAATAGAAGAACTTGTTGCCCAACTTTGAAGTCTCTCTTCACAATGTGGTTATCATGCCATTTCTTGGTTCTCTCCTTATAGATGCGAGCATTTTCATATGAGTTGAGGCGAAATTCATCAAGTTCATTAAGTTGAAGCAACCTCCTCTCACCAATTAATTTTGCATCAAAGTTTAATGCCCGTGTAGCCCAAAATGCTCGATGCTCAAGTTCAACAGGGAGATGACATGATTTTCCAAAAACAAGACAAAATGGAGACATACCAATAGGAGTTTTGAATGCGGTGCGGTAAGCCCATAATGCATCATCTAGCTTCTTCGACCAATCTTTCCTTGATGTATTCACCGTCATCTCAAGAATTCTTTTCAACTCTCGATTTGAGATCTCCACTTGCCCACTTGTTTGGGGATGGTACGGTGTGGCTACTCGGTGCTTCACTCCATATTTTGACAAAAGTGAGTCAAGAAGGCGATTGCAAAAGTGTTTACCTCCATCACTAATGATGAGTCGGGGGGTTCCAAAGCGTGTAAAAATGTTCTTCTTGAGAAAATTGACCACCACCCGAGCATCATTAGTGGGCAATGCCATCGCCTCTACCCATTTAGAAACATAATCCACCGCCACCAAAATATATTGATTTGAGAACGAGGATGGAAATGGCCCCATGAAATCAATTCCCCAAACATCAAAGATTTCCACTTCCAAGATTGAAGTCAATGGCATTTCATTACGCCGAGAGATATTCCCACTCCTTTGGCATCTATCACATTTGGATACTAAGGTATAAGCATCCTTGAACAAAGTTGGCCAATAGAATCCCGATTGAAGAACTTTTGAGGCGGTTTTGGAAGCTCCAAAATGACCCCCATAAGGTGATGAATGACACCTATCAAGAATAGCTTCCATTTCATCCTCGGGAACACATCTTCTAATAATTTGGTCCGACCCCCTTTTGAATAAATATGGCTCATCCCAAAAATGATGTTTCACATCGGCAAAGAATTTCTTCTTTTGCTGATAAGAGAAATCCGGGGGAAGAATACCACTTACAAGAAAATTCACGAAGTCCGCATACCATGGTGCTTCGAACACTTGGAGAAGATGTTTGGCATGCAATAGTTGTTCATCCGGAAAAACTTCATTGATTTCCTCTACTCCCACTTCTTCAGGTTGATCCATCCTAGATAGATGATCGGCCACAAGATTATCCGCACCCTTTTTATCACGGATTTCCAAATCAAATTCTTGCAAGAGAAGGACCCATCTAATCAATCTTGGCTTCGCATCCTTCTTAGCAAGCAAGTATTTTAGAGCGGAGTGATCGGTATAGACAATTACCTTTGAACCGATGAGATAAGATCGAAATTTGTCAAAGGCAAAGACCACGGCAAGCATCTCTTTCTCGGTTGTGGCATAACTCAATTGAGCATCACTTAATGTTCGGCTTGCATAGTAGATCACATGCAACAATTTACCTCTCTTTTGCCCCAAAACCGCTCCCACGGCATAATCACTAGCATCGCACATGAGCTCAAATGGTAAGCTCCAATCCGGGGCCACAATAATAGGAGCCGAGATAAGCCTCTCCTTAAGAGTGTTGAAAGCCAATAGACACTCTTGAGAGAAATGAAAAGAGTTGTTCTTCTCAAGTAGAGAACAAAGAGGCTTAGTGATTTTAGAGAAATCCTTGATGAATCTCCTATAGAAGCCCGCATGCCCCAAGAAACTCCTTATGCCTTTCACCGAAGTAGGAGGGGGCAATTTCTCAATAACTTGTATTTTGGCTTTATCAACCTCAATCCCCCCTTGTGAAATCCGGTGGCCAAGTACAATGCCCTCTCTCACCATAAAATGACATTTCTCCCAATTAAGCACTAAATTGGTTTCTTCACATCTTTTCAACACTAAATCAAGATTATCCAAGCATTCATTGAAAGAAGAACCAAAAACTGAAAAATCATCCATAAATATCTCGATGAATTTTTCCACCATGTCGGAGAAAATGGCCATCATACAACGTTGAAAAGTAGCCGGTGCATTGCAAAGGCCAAACGGCATTCTCCTATAAGCAAAAGTCCCATATGGACATGTGAAGGTGGTTTTCTCTTGATCTTCGGGGGCTATTAAAATTTGATTATAGCCCGAGTATCCATCCAAGAAGCAATAATGAGAATGCCCCGCCAACCTCTCAAGCATTTGGTCAATAAAGGGAAGAGGAAAGTGATCTTTTCGAGTGGCATTGTTCAATTTCCGGTAGTCAATGCACACTCTCCATCCCGTCACGGGCCTTGTAGGTATAAGCTCGTTGTTCTCATTTTTAACCACCGTAACACCTCCTTTCTTTGGTACACATTGGACGGGACTCACCCATGCACTATCCGAGATTGGATAGATAATTCCCGCATCCAACCACTTCAATACCTCGGCTTTCACTACTTCTTTCATGTTTGGATTTAGACGGCGTTGGTGCTCCACTGTTGGTTTGAAGTCATCCTCCATGAGGATTTTATGCATACATAAGGTAGGGCTAATACCCTTGATATCCGCCATAGTCCACCCAATAGCCATTTTATGCATTTTTAACACCTCAAGTAGTTTTTCTTCCTCCACTTCATCCAACAAATTCGAGATAATAACGGGAAGAGTAGAAGAATCATCCAAGTATGCATACCTCAAATGTGATGGCAGAGGTTTGAGCTCAAGAGTTGGGGCTTGTTGAATGGAGGGTAGTGAAGGAGAAGAGCTCTCTCCCAACTCTTCAAAATATGACCTCTTCTTGAAGGGATAATGTTTTGGAGCATCCAAGTGTTGTGACATCCTTCCGATGTCCAAATCATCCTCTCCCTCGGTGGTTATGGAGTGAGCAATGCAAGTCTCAAGGGGATCCTTAGATGACCCGTAGATGAATGATGTAGCCACCTCTTGATCAATGGTGTCTACTCGGGAGCATAAATTTACCTCGACGGGGTACTTAATGGATTTCATGATGTCGAATGTGATTTGCTCATCTTGGACCCTTAATATCAATTTGCCTCCTTGCACATCTATTAAAGCTCGACCGGTTGCTAGGAAGGGTCTTCCCAAGATGATTGGGATATCAAGGTCTTCCTCCATATCAAGAACGATAAAATCGGCAGGGAAGATGAATTTGTCCACCTTGATTAGCACATCCTCAACAATACCACGCGGATGCTTAATAGAGCGATCGGCCAATTGCAATGAAACCGTGGTTGGCTTTACCTCTCCCATGCCCAATCTCCTGAAAATAGACAAAGGCATTAAATTAATACTAGCACCAAGATCACATAATGCTTTACCAAAAGTTAAATCACCAATAGTACAAGGAATCGTAAAAATCCCTGGATCTTTGATTTTTGGAGGCAATTTGTTTTGTAGTATGGCACTACATCCTTCCGTGAGCATCACTGTTTCATGATCTTCTAGCCTCCTTTTGTTTGAAAGGATGTCTTTCATAAACTTTGCATAGCTAGGCATTTGTGCTAATGCATCGGCAAATGGTATGTTGATGTGAAGTTTCTTGAAAACTTCAAGAAATTTACCAAATTGCGCATCCACCTTGTGCTTTTGGAGTCTTTGAGGAAAAGGAATGGGAGGCACATAAGCTTTCACTGGAGTAGGAACCTTTGTTGAGGTCTCCCCACTTTCCTTCAATGTTGCATCATTTTCATTCGCCTCCTCATATTGCTCATTACCTTTTTCTTTCACCTCGGGTTGTGCCACATGTTGCTTTACTGTGATTTCTGGTAATTGAATTCCACTTCTTGTAGTGATGGCTTGCACATTTTCCCTTGGATTGATCTCGGTATTGCTTGGCAATGCTCCTTGTTGTCTCTCCGTCATTATTTTCGCTAATTGCCCAACTTGAGTCTCAAGATTTTTGATAGAAGCCGCTTGATTTTGGAGAATAGTATTGGTCTTGTTCATGAATTGCATGAGTATCTCCTCAATGGAAGGCTTCTTCTCTTGGGGTGGTGGAGGTTGAACAAAACCGGGAGGCTTTACTTGATTTTGATTGTTGGACCAAGAAAAATTCGGATGATTCCTCCAACCCGGATTGTATGTGTTGGAGTAAGGATTGCCTTGTGGTCGGTTGAAATTTTGAGCATAATTCACTTGCTCATTTGAAGTAGAAGCCATTTTGAGCATGGGACATTCCTCAACCTTGTGTGTTGCTCCACATACATCACAAATAGACATAGGAGGATAGATTGCTTTTACTGTATGTTGAGAAGAAAAATCATCACACTTCTTAAATAGAAGGTCCATCTTTGCCGACAAAGCCGCATATGCATCCACTTCATGAATTCCCGCGGCTTTCTTTGGTACCATGCGGTCGGTTGGCCAAGTAGAATTGTGGTTAGCCATCCTCTCAAAGAGCTCAATTGCCTCATTAGGTGATTTTGTAGTGATAGCTCCATTGGATGCCGAATCAACCGTCACTCGACTAGATGGATTCATCCCAAGATAAAAATATTGAACTTGCATTTGCTTGGTGAACCCATGATTTGGACATTTCCTCAACATCTCCTTGAATCTTTCCCATGCCTCATAGAAACATTCGGTGTCAATTTGTCGAAATGTGGAGATATCACTCTTCAATTTAGCCACTTTTGATGGAGGAAAGTATTTTGTAGTGAACTTTTGAGCAAGATCATCCCATGTCGTAATACTTCCAACCGGGTTGGCATCTAACCATTCACGAGCTCCATCTCTAAGGGTATGTGGAAATAACCGCATGCTGATAGCCTCCTTACTAATTCCCGGATAATCAAAATTACTACACATCTCCAAAAACCGCGAGATGTGAGTAACTGGATTCTCCTCGGTCATTCCATAGAATTGTAGATGCCCCTTGAAGAGATTTATCACATCCGGCTTTAGATGGAAGTCCGGACGTCCAAATGGGGGATATGTGATGCTTCCTCGATTTTGAGTGATGAGAGGGACCATGAATTGCCCCATTGGTCTATCATCTTCATCAATAACGGGATCGGCACCACCTTGGTTGTTGTCCCCCATATTGCCTTGTATTCTTTGTTGTTCAACTTGTTCTCTTCTTTCCCTAATCCTCCTCCTAAAAGTTCGTTCGGGTTCGGGATCAATTGGAAGAATATCCCAAGTCGTACGTTGTTGCATCAACAAGACAAGAGTACCTAGAAAATGACAATAAAAATAAGAAAGAGATGAGAATGAAAAGACAATTCAATTAACAAAATTCAATGCATTTAGTACAAATAAAATCAATCCCCGGCAACGGCGCCAAAAACTTGTTCGCTAAAATCGTATACCGCAAGTGCACGGTTCGCGTTCAAGTAGTAAAGTGGACTAGAAAAGTCCGGGTTATCGTACCCACGAGGATTGATTTATTTGTAATTAAAGTTATTGAATTTATTTTTAAATGAAAAGTCAAGTAACATAAAAATGTGGTTTGGTGGTGAATTTTCAAATTCTGTAAATAAAACTAACTACTCAAAATAAATGCATGACATTAACTTAAATTTAAATGTGCACAATTAAATGACGTAAATTAAAGTGCTTGAAATTAAATGACAATAATGAAAATGCATGAAATTAAATAGCCCAAACTACGGAAATAACTTTAAAAATAACTAAGGGCAATTTAAATTAAGTCAATCATCCCAACTAGCAAAACTTAGCTACTAATGCGTTTGAAAATGAAAATAACAATAAACATTAAAGATAAAACCCGGAGTTTGAACGAGAGTTGAAATTGCAACGCAGCATGAATTGCGTCTAGCCGCAGTCACCCCTATTGCAACGCCGTCCTCAGCTCCCTACAATCGTCGCAGCATCCCTTGTTGCATCCAGCCGCAGGCATGATCATTGCAGTCCCTACAGCAGTATTCCAGCAGTGTTAAGCAGTTCCAGTTGCACCAGCATCAGCAGCGTCCAGTAACTCAGTTCCTCCGGCAGTAGAAAGCTTCTGTCACCAGCCTCTAACCATCCCAGTTTTCACTTCTTTTCTGCAGGCTGCTATCTATCTCCTTGTCTGTACTCAGCTGGCTAAAGCAACCAACCCTCAACCAGTAGCAGCTCCTTGCAACTTCAGCATTGAATCAGCAGCACTTTCAGTCATCAGCAGCATCCAGTTTCAGGTATCACCAGTTCTTCCAGCAACTGCAATCAGCTGCAGTCTTTCTCTAGCAGCAGCAGCAATGTAGCCAGCAATATTTCCTCAGCACCTTCAGTAACAGCTTCCAGCATCAACTTCTAGAATAAAATGGCAGCAACCTCCAGCTTCAGCACTGAATCAGCAGCAGCAACTCAGGTGCAGTCCAGCGGCAGCAGCAATTAATAGTATTAAAGGCAGCAGCAAAACATCAGTCCCTTTACAGCAGCAGAACCAGCATCAGCAGCTGCTCTCCTTCCAGCAGCTTCAATTTCAGCACTAGCAACACAACAAATCAGCAATTCCAGTAATTCCCGCCAGCATCAATCCAGCACAGCAACAGGCTCAGCAAATTATCAGCAACAGCAACCTCCTTTTATTCCAGCAATGCACCAGCAACAATGGTACTTCAGCAACAACCTTCCAGCAGCTTTAAGAACCAGCAGTCCACCCACAACAGCAGGCCAGAATTCCAGTTCAACACCAGCAAACCAGTCCGTTTTCACCTGTTCTATCTTCTTCCTCTAGTTAGCAGTAGTAGCAGCCTCAGGCAATGATAGTTATTGCTCCTGTCACCAGCAATATTGGGCTTCTGTCACCAGCCCTCTAGCACCCCCGGTTCTCTCTTTGCAATCAGCTCAAATCTGCAGTACTTGAACAATGGAAGCAAAGTAGTAGACCAGTTGCAACCTCCTGTCACCAAGTTACAATCTCAGTCCCCCCTCGTTCCTCTCTCCAATCCTATCAGCTGTGTGTATATATGTAAAAATGTATCCTCCTCTGCCCATGCTTCCAGCAGTCAGCAGCATGTTCCAGCGTTTTTCCCATACTCCCTTGTCCTCCTCCAGCAGTAGTGCATGTTCCCAGGTCCCAGCTTTTGTGTCTTCTCCCATGCTTTGATTCTCCTTGGTTTCTTTCCCATACTTTCCTGTTTTGTGTGTACATACACACACATATATATATATATATATATATATATATATATATATATATATATATATATATATATATATCACACATTTTATCGAGTAGTTAAAATTTTATTTCAAAATGCATTTTTACTTAATTTCACATGATAGACGAAATAAATAAATAGATATTTGCTCGATTTTTCAATTAAAGTACTAATTTAGGGATAAATAAGTGTGTAAAACGCACACTTATCAGGAACCTACATCAGACTCCCAAGTAACTGTATTATCGAGCTGAAATATTTTCCAAACTCCATATAGCCGAGCTGCTTATTCTGAACTGACGTTATCCGAAGTATATACCCTAGGCTACTGATAAGACCAGTCAGTGTGTTAGAGAGATGTGACTTGCCTGCAAGTTGAAGCTTGATGTGACAACACCTTTAAAGGGATTTGATGACCACCACCCCCATATGATTGGTAGTAATGATTATGACTAAATAAATGGTTTACCTCTCCAACGGTTGGGAACGTGACATGTGTAAAGCACAACACGTGTCATAATCCAAGATAGTTATTTCAACTATAAATATACCGTATTTGCCTCCAAGGAAAGTGTTAGAAATTCTATACTCAAACTCAATATATACAATCTCACTCAATTTTCTCTATTTTACACATTTATATTTTCTGTACCCAAATTATATTTACTTGAATTGAGTACTAACTTGAGCGTTGGAGTACAAACGGGAGTTATCCTGACTCCCGTTGCATACTGATCGTTTGTCCAAGTGAGCAGGAAGTCCACGTGTTCAAGAGAAAAAAAAAATTGAAAAGAAAAAGAAAAATTCTATAAAGATTAGGATTTCTTGATTTCGATTAGTTTTATACATGTTGAATATCCTATTTTGATTAGTTTTGTCTTTCTTTAAAGTTTTGAATTCGATAATATTTTGTAGTATTAAAATGGTATCGTACTATGTTTTAATTTCATATGATTGTATAATTAACATATTTTTATAAATTTTGATCGAAATCACTATCATAAACATATTCTCATGCATCGCACTGGTGAAAATACAAGTATATATAAAAACAAGTCAGTGTAAAAAATAACATGCACATAGTTTCTCACTCAAAATGATTTTCTAAATTTGAAAATCTAGGAAAAAAGAATAATGTAATAAATATTATAGCAATTATTATAGTACATGTCTCATTAATGACATTAGAATCCGTGATATACTATTAATGACATTAAAATTTTAATTTATTTTAATGTATGAACTATTTTTTTTGTTTTTTAATAGTTACTTACTCCCACGGTCCCCATTACATAGGCTGGTTTGACTTTTCACATAGATTAAGAAAACATATTTAATATCATTGAAAAAGTAATTTTTGTAAAGAAAATTTTCAACTTACTCTTATTTAGCCCTTGTTTGAGCTCCATTATTTCACTTTTTTTTTTTACAAACTTTTTCTACAGTAATCAATCTCAACCATTCAAAAAAGTCAAGCCCACAATTTTTTACTTTTCAAACCACTTTTTAACCATTAAATTTTCAAAAACCAAATTTTAACTTGAAATAATGGGGTTCAAACAATGGCTTAATATCAAAACTATTATATTTGAAATAATAAATAAAGGTACATTAATAAACAAATAAAATAAATACTTCTCAATAAATAAACAAGTCTATATAATTGTGACAACTGAAAAAAGAAATGTAGTTTATATAATTGGGATGGATGAAGTATTATTCTTTTGATAATTATTGTATTATAATGAAGTCGAAAAATATGTAATATGTGTGTCAAATCAAAGATCTTAACAAGAAGTTTAATACAAGCTAATAAGTAAGAGTAGACTGTAAACATATTATTCGTAAAATCATCTCAAAGATCAAATGTAAAAATAAAAAAAAATTAAATTTTACTTTTCCTCAATAACACATCGAAAATTGGAGAGAGAAAATGTGTGTGATTAAAAAGTGGTTTGAGAAATTGTATAATTTATAAACTGGTTTTAAAAAAAAAAAGTATGGTTACCAAATGGATGCATTGTTATATCATTTAAGTTCTATAATATTATCTATAATCTATTTTTTGTATTAATTATTGTTCTTTTTATAATTTCTATTACTTTGAAGTTGAAAAAATATGTAGTGTGGATGTCAAATCAAAAATCTCAATGAGAAGTTTAATACAAAATAACAAATGAGAGCAAACTGAAGATATATTGTCCGTAAAATCATCTCAAAGATTAAACGTAAAAGTTTTTATTTTTTATTTTTGTACTTTTCCTCAATATCTCATTCATCTAAAGTTATATCATTTAATTTCTATAATACCATATTACTATCTACATACTACTTTTTCGTAAAAAAATATTATTCTTTTGATAATTATTCTATTATTTTGAAGTCAAGAAATGTGTAATATATGTGTCAAATCGAAGATATTAACGAGAAGTTTAGTACAATATACAAACAACAAATACTTTATCCATAAAAACGTCTCAAAAATCAAATGTAAAAGTTCATTTTATATTTTTTCTTCAATATCTAATTCATTTTAAATTATATCATTTAAGTTATAAAATACACAATATTCAGAAAGCCTAAAATTGGTTCGACCCAAAAAAGGCAATATTTTAAGGGCCAGAAGATATATTGTCCGTAAAATCATCTCAAAGATTAAACGTAAAAGTTTTTATTTTTTATTTTTGTACTTTTCCTCAATATCTCATTCATCTAAAGTTATATCATTTAATTTCTATAATACCATATTACTATCTACATACTACTTTTTTGTAAAAAAATATTATTCTTTTGATAATTATTCTATTATTTTGAAGTCAAGAAATGTGTAATATATGTGTCAAATTGAAGATATTAACGAGAAGTTTAGTACAATATACAAACGACAAATACTTTATCCATAAAAACGTCTCAAAAATCAAATGTAAAAGTTTATTTTATATTTTTTCTTCAATATCTAATTCATTTTAAATTATATCATTTAAGTTATAAAATACACAATATTCAGAAAGCCTAAAATTGGTTCGACCCAAAAAAGGAAATATTTTAAGGGCCAGGAGATCGGACCGATCGAATCGGAGTCGAACCAATTTTAATTAAAAAAATTAATAATTATTTCAAAGATTACAAAATTTTCTAAAAAAAATAATAATATTACTCCCGAATAAAGCAACATTTCCTCATTTGAAGATAAAATTAAATACACAAAAATATAACAACAATATTCTTTAATTTTAAAATTATCAATTCAAAGCAAATATAGATTTATGATTGTTAATTTTACTATATTATATTATATTATATTATATTTCAAAATATTTTGTCATACACAAAAAAAAAGATAAAAATAACTTATTTAAAACAAGAAAGTTCAACAAACAAATAATAATAAATAAAAATATATTTTTTTAACAAGAGAATCAATTTTAAAAAGAAAAATTCTATAAATATCGGGATTTCTTAATTTTTATTAGCTTTGTATACGTCGCATTTCCTATTTTGATTAGTTTTGTCTTCTATTTATTTATTTATTTATAGTTTTGAATTCAATATTATTGTCTCACTATGAAGGGTGAAAATGGAATTTCCATAATACACCAATTAGTAAGCTTTGTTAATATAATTCACTTTCTCCGTAAATGGTGATTGTGCATTCTTTACTATGGTGATTCAAGCTATGAATCTTTTAAACGAGACAATAATTTTTGGAAATTTATTGCTACATTTTGTTCTCTATTAAGGAGAAAGTAGCCTTCAACCAATGTCTTTCTCCATTCATTATCATGCTGTTCATTTTGTTTAGATTTAAAGAAGCATTTGTTTATGTTGGGAAAATCAGTTTTCCCACCCCCAAATCAATCAAATGTAGCGGAAATACAAAAATACAAAATAATTTGACAAAAGAGAAAACAAAGAATTTAATGTGGCTTAACTGACTACTGACAACCATAGGAAAAAAAACACTTTTATTGATAAAAAAAATAAAACACTCGTTGCAATATTTTTTCTCACCCTCACAACTTTTGCCTCCACAAAAGAATAACAACAAACGTGTTTTCTTCATTTTTCACTTTTCCCAAATCTTCTCTCTCATGCACACAGCCACTCTTCTCTTCTCTCTTTTACTGTCTCCTGACCCCTCACGACTTCACAGATTTTCAGTTGACCTTTTCTTCTTTAATTGGCTGCGCCACTCTTTTTTTCTCTTCTACAATTGGGCCAAGTGTATTTTCTTTTAGTTAATCTACCCGTTTTACGGCCACTTTCTTATTATCCTTTGCTTGTAGAGACTGAATCTTGTTTTCGATACAGCACCATTGATTGGTCTATTGGCAAAGGAAACCCAGGAATTAAAGATTTTGTTCTTTCTCGTTGGCTACAGCTCTTTAATCACCAAGGCACATACATATATATATAATAAATCAATGCCAATTAATATCCTAATTGTATTAAAATTCCATATTTATTTTCCTTATACAATAATATCAATAATATTTTATTCATTTTCCAATTAGTATTATATATATATCAAGAAAATACTCCAAATCTAATCAAATCACTCTTCTTTTTCTTGTCATACAAGAATTCTTTATTCCATAAAAGTTTTTGTCAAGTCCAACAATCTCCGCTATGACCCAAAATTCTAATAAGTATGAACTGTATTCAAAGATTTATTAAACACCACCTTTCGTTTTGACATATTTGAACTACGTTCTTCAACTTTTTTGTCATTAGCCACAGATTCCGTCTTGGCCACTTCACAAACTTTAGCAATAGTAGAAGACTTCCCTCTATGGGACGCCAATCAACAGCTCTACTTAAAATTGTCTTTCCTAATAGCTTGTACAAATTACCAACATTTTTACCTCTAATTATTGGCAAATAATTTTTCTTCATAATCATAACACCAACTCTAGCAGAATATTCATAACCCAACGTGTCCAATGCAACCAACGATATTAAAGTTTGCTTCAATCTAGGGATATGCAAAACACATGTTATTCTTCTCACTACTCCATTAAACATCTTTACCTTCACAGTCCCTGAATCCTTAACTTCGAGTTTTTTTATTATCAACCGCAAAAACATAATGCTCATCACATGACTTATAATTCTCAAACCCGTCTCTATTTGGACACATATGATAAAAGCATCCAGAATCGAAAAACCAATCACTAATTGGACTCTCATTATTAGCACCACACAAAACATCTTCTTGATCATAATTTTCCTCAACCACATTTATAGAGTCTTGATTTTCTAAGATTTCTTTACCCTTCTTCCTCGACTCAAGATGTTTTGTTAATTCTTCACAATTTCTTCTAACGTGACCCTTCTTGTGACAATAGCACTTCACGTTTCTCTTTAAACGAGATTGAGAACGATCCCTCTGACCATAATTTCTTCCTCGCGATTCACCTCTACCATACCTATTATCAAAAGTGGACAACAGAACCCGATCACCATTAACATTACCACTTGGTTTCTTCATATTGGCTCTCTCTTTTTCTCTCTTCCACAATTCTCGTTAGCTACGGCTTTTTAACCACCAAGGCACATATATATATATATATATATATATATATATATATAAGTCAATGCCAATTTAATATCCTAATTGTATTAAAATTCCTTAATTATTTTTCTTATGTAATAATACCAATAATATTTTATTTATTTTCCAGATGTTATTATATATGTTGATTCCGGGCCTAAAGAAAGGTACATGATCCACCAGCTAAGGTCCAATAGTGGCCCAGCGGACCCCGACCCACCGTTAAAGGCCTAAAGTATCACCTGTGATGATTTTCGAGGTGGTACGCCGAGCAAACCTCTTTAGCCGACCTGGTTAACGCACCAGCCGATGTGCTTTATATTCAACCGGAGAGCTTTATGGTGTTGGCCAGAAGAGAGATGGAGTCAGTGATGGGACACTGCCTTTACCAAGACGTGACAGGCGCCCATCCCCTACGAAATGTAGCAATGATTACGGTTGAAAAGCAAGGTTGTCACTTCCATGAGCTAGGGTGGTGACAAGTGTAAAGTATGCCACGTGTCGCAATCCAAGACAAAAGTTCCACTATAAATAAAGCACAATTGTCTCCAAGCAGGGGGTTTGCAATTTCTCACTCTTAACTCTATATTTCTCTCACTCCCTTTTCTCTCTTTTACACACTTATATTTCCTGCACCCAATATATATATTCGCCTAAAATGAGTACTGACTTAGGCATCGGAGTGCAAACGGGAGCCACCTGGGCCCCCTTTGCAAGCTGACTGTTTGTCCTAGTGCGCAGGAGATCCACGTGTCAAAGAGGGAGGAGCTGAGACGTGTTGGTCCAAAGTCCAGCCGGATTTTGTGGTCAACATTTTGGCGCCGTCTGTGGGAAGCCATACTGCTAACCACGAAAACACATGGTAAAAAGTCACACATAGAAGGGTAGTTCTGAAAAAGGACGAATAACCTCTTACAATAAATAGAGCGGATAACTGCAAAGAGCTTTAAAAAGATAAGTGGGTTGGCCTTGAAAAAGGTAGGAGCTTTGAAAGATAAGCTAGTTCGCCTTGAAAAAGGTAGGTTTGAAAGATAAGCTGGTTCGCCTTGAAAAAGGTAGGAGCTTTAAAAGATAAGCTGGTTCGCCTTGAAAAAGGTAGGAGCTTTGAAAGATAAGTTGGTTCGCCTTGAAAAAGGTAGGAGCTTTGAAAGATAAGCTGGTTCGCCTTGAAAAAGGTAGGAGCTTTGAAAGATAAGCTGGTTGGCCTTGAAAAAGGTAGGAGCTCTGAAAGATAAGCTGGTTCACCCTTGAAAAAGGTAAAGAACTTTGAAACATAAGTTTAACAACCTTGAAAAAGGTTTGAAGCAGCGAGACAAAGGTCTATCTATCCTTGAAAAGCAATCTAAGACCAGAAATTCTTCTGAAATATGAATGAAAGTGACAGTGATGTTAACCCCCGTAGGGGAAGAAGTGGCTGACACAGCGAGGACGAAGTCCCTCAAGAACTCCATGAAAACGCCAACGAGGAGGTGGCACAACCTAATCCACCTCGCCGGCACCGAAATCGCCGCATGATGCGAGACATGACACTCATGGCGGCCCAAATGCTGGAGATACAGAGGCAGCAAATAGAACAAACTGCTGCAATGAATGCCTTTATGGCCAGAGGGTATGCTGTGAACGAACCTGCGATGCCTCAGCAATACTCACAGCCATATTATTCACCATCTGAGGCGGCCACTGTATCTTATTATTATCAGGACCCGCAGGCATATGCCGAAGTGGAATCTGAGCCCTTCTACGAGCGAGACCCAGAACATGAAACACATGGGGAACAAAACCCACTCCCAGCTAGACACAGGGAGGCTTCTCCCGCAAATTCCGGAAGTGTATTCAGGGGACAACGACGGGGACAAACGGACCCAGGTCGGCACAATGCCGCAGAGCCTAGAAATAGGCGTGAGCGACGCGCTGAAGAAACCTTATCGCAGGGTCAAATGTACAGGAACCAACGAGGTATGGGAGGAGAAAGGATGGCATCAGCACATGAGCCTAGGAATAGGCAAGAAAGAAGAGCCGAAGCAGCTCGGACTAATCCTCGCAATGAGTTACAGAGCCATGAAAGGCCAAACTACGGCCGCGTTCCACCACCGCAAGGGCAGGAGTACGCTCCACTGCTCTATGGCCAATACTGTGATCCAGAGTATTCCGGTCATGACGAGAACAGCGAGCTGCCGTCGTACGAATTGGATGACGAAGAGGAAGTAAGTCCCTTCACAGAGGGCCTCCGTAGATGCCCCGTCCCCCATGACTTTGAAATGCCGGAAATAGCAAAGTATTCTGGCCGAGGTGATCCTGATGATCACCTGTTAAATTACCGCGCCAGCATGGAAATAGCCGGGGCCACCCCGACACTGAAATGTAAAGCTTTTGCTTTAACCCTTGAGGGAAGTGCCATACGATGGTATAAAAAACTCCCTCCTGGCAGCATCCACAGTTGGAGGGATATGAAAACTGCTTTTAAGAATGGCTTTGTTTCTTCCAGGCCTGGTCAACTCCCACTCCAACGCCTTCAGGATCTGAGGCAGGGAAGGGACGAATCTCTGAAAAGTTACCTAGCTAGATTCACTGAAGAAATGCATATCTGCGAAAATATCACAGAAGCGGAGATGTTCTCCGCCCTAAAAGGAGGGCTAGATATGACCAGCATGTTTTGGAGGGATGTCCGGAGCAGGAAACCAAGAGATTACAATACCCTGGTAGACCTGATGAAGGAAGAGATTGTATCAGAGGAAATTGCTAGGGCCAGAGATAATCACCCCCAAGGGAGATACAACCTTGGATATCCCAATGAAGCGGAGCTCAAAAAGGGAGGAAACAAGGATAGGATTGGCGGTAACCGAGGTGGCGCGCCTCGGCCATTCCCGGGGACGGGATCTAGCTTTGCAGCAGAAATCACGGAGGCTATCCCTCACTTACACTCTAACACGCCTTCTCAAAATCCTCACACGGCTCAAGGGAGAGTGGAAAGCGGCCGAAGTGGAAAACAGCCCATGATTGGGGCTTACTGTGCCTACCACAGATATTACGGTCACGCAACAAAGGATTGCAGAGAAATCCACCTGCTAGCCGACCAAAAGGCACAGGGGAGAAGTAGAGGTGACTTTCCCCCTGACACAGGGCAGACACAAAAATCTGGTGGCCAGAAGTTCAACCGAGCTGATAGGAGAGCTCCGTGGAAGAACTCAACTAAGGAAAGAATTGATAATCGTCAAAGAGACAGGAATAAGGGCCAAGACACCGCCTCGACACATGCCAAAGACACACAGGAACCACCTATGCCTGTGACCGACCTCCCCATCCGTGAAATCGACACAATACTGGGAGGCCCCCACCCAGGTGGGAGCACAAGCAACTCCCAAAAGAGGTATATAAGAGAGGCTAAGCAGCCCGCCAACGTGAATTATCATATCCACTCCCATCCTGTGGGGGTGCCTCGGACGGAACCTATCACCTTCACACAAGACGATGTCGTTGGAGTGCACTTCCCACACAACGACGCATTGGTTATTAGGGTGGTGGTGGCTCGAAATGGGCTATCACGGATGATGGTGGATGATGATGCCTCGGTAAATGTGATTTACGGAGTAACTTTTGATAAGATGGGGATCAGCACTCCCCTCATTCCGGTCCCTGATCCGATATACGGATTCACCGGGGACAGTATAACCCCAAGAGGGTCCATAACCCTTATGACTGAAGTAGGGCAAGCCCCGACCCTCTCCAGAATCCCTATGGAATTCTTGGTGGTTGACAAAATCTCCTCCTATCATGGCTCAATTGGGAGGCCTGGTCTCATTGACTTGGGGGCTGTAACGCATACCAAATATATTTGCATGAAGTTCCCTACGGAGCATGGCGTTGCAACTGTGAGGGGAAGCCAAACAGAATCCCGGGCTTGTTACACAAATGCAATCCGGAAGTTCCAAGATCGAAGCTTAAACATGATCAGTGATGTAGCCATGGCCGAGGCTGCTCCAGACCCTGAAAGATTGGGTGAAGGGCCATCTGGAGATAAGGATGTCACGATGATCCTAGAAGAGGATTTAGCAGATCTAGACCCCAGGATGGCAGGTGACAATTGCCCACCCCGGCCGAAAGGTTGGAGTGCTTCGGCGTAGACCCACTGGACCCAATCAAGGAATTACAGGTCGGACTGGACTCGCCAACCGAATACAAGAGTCAATTAAAGGACTTCCTACTTCAAAACCTTGATGTATTCGCATGGAAGCATGGCGACATGGTTGGGATTGATCCTAAGGAGGCATGTCACAGACTCCAGGTTGATCCACGAAGCCCTGGGCATAGGCAGAAGAGAAGACCTATGAGTTCAGACAAGTATGAGGCCTTGAAAGACGAGGTCACGAAGCTATTGAAAAATGGCTTCATCAAAGAATCGCGCTATCTGAAGTGGGTATCAAACCCTGTTTTAGTACCAAAACACAATGGGAAGCTTAGAGTATGTATTAATTTTTGGAATTTGAACCAGGCGTGTCCCAAAGACAGCTTTCCACTGCCCCGGATCGATCAATTGGTTGACTCTACGGCAGGGCATGAGCTCCTGAGCTTCATGGATGCTTACTCCGGATACAATCAGATCCCCATGTACGAATCGGACGAGGAGCATACCTCGTTTATAACAGATAGAGGACTCTATTGCTACAAAGCAATGCCGTTCGACTTGAAAAATGCGGGAGCTACCTATCAGAGGCTAGTGAATTGCATGTTTGTAAAACAATTGGGAAACACCATGGAGGTGTATGTTGATGACATGTTGGTCAAAAGCATGGTCGCCGCGGATCATATCCGCCATTTGTCAGAGGCCTTCGATGTTTTGAGGAAATATCGAATGAAGCTCAACCCGGCGAAGTGTGCATTTGGAGTAGCATCTGGAAAATTTCTTGGGTTCATGGTGAATAAAAGAGGAATCGAAGCTAATCCCGACAAAATCGATGCTTTGTTAAACATGTAATCGCCTCGAAATCTAAAGGAGGTGCAAAGCTTAACGAGAAGAATCGCAGCCCTGAATCGATTTGTCTCCAAATCCACAGACAAATGCTTGCCATTTTTCAAAATCCTAAAAGGGGGGAAACGATTCCAGTGGACACCGGAGTGTGAGCAGGCCTTCGCCGACCTGAGAGCGTCCTTGGGACGACCCCCATTGCTATCAAAGCCAAAGGCTGGCGAGCCTCTCTACTTGTATTTGGCTGTGTCCAAAGAGGCTGTTAGCTCCGTGTTGGTCAGAGAAGAGGAGAGAAATCAATTTCCAGTATATTATGTGAGTAAAGCCATGCTAGATGCGGAGACACGCTACCCGGATATAGAGAAACTTGCCCTTTCACTTCTCACCGCTTCTCGCAAACTTCGCCCCTACTTTCAAGCACACTCCATACACGTGCTCACCGACTTTCCCATGAGACAAGTGTTGCAAAAACCAGATGTATCTGGGAGATTACTGAAATGGGCAATAGAAATAAGCCAGTTTGACATACACTATGCTCCTCGGACTGCGATAAAGGCCCAAGCTTTGGCTGACTTCGTAGTCGAATTCACACACCCGCCGGAGGTCGAAATGATTGATAACACAGAGGTTAGCCAGGAGTGGAAATTATTTGTTGATGGGTCCTCGACTAAGGAGGGATCCGGTGCGGGCATATTATTAATTAGCCCGGAAGGGTTTAAACTACATAGCGCAATCCGCTTCGAGTTCAAAGCCTCAAACAACGTTGCTGAGTACGAGGCGTTGTTAGCCCGAGGCGTTATTTATTTTCCAGATGTTATTATATATGTTGATTCCGGGCCCAAAGAAAGGTACATGATCCACCAGCTAAGGCCCAATAGTGGCCCAGCGGACCCCGACCCACCGTTAAAGGCCTAAAATATCACCTGGGATGATTTCCGAGGTAGTACGCCGAGCAAACCTCTTTAGCCGACCTGGTTAATGCACCAGCCGATGTGCTTTATATTCAACCGGAGAGCTTTATGGTGTTGGGCAGAAGAGAGATGGAGTCAGTGATGGGACACTGCCTTTACCAAGACGTGACAGGCGCCCATCCCCTACGAAATGTAGCAATGATTACGGTTGAAAAGCAAGGTTGTCACTTCCATGAGCTAGGGTGGTGACAAGTGTAAAGTATGCCACGTGTCGCAATTCAAGACAAAAAGTTCCACTATAAATAAAGCACAATTGTCTCCAAGCAGGGGGTTAGCGATTTCTCACTCTTAACTCTATATTTCTCTCACTCCATTTTCTCTCTTTTACACACTTATATTTCCCGCACCCAATATATATATTCGCCTAAAATGAGTACTGACTTATGCATCGGAGTGCAAACGGGAGCCACCTCGGCCCCCTTTGCAAGCTGACTGTTTGTCCTAGTACTCAGGAGATCCACGTGTCAAAGAGGGAGGAATTGAGACGTGTTGGTCCAAAGTCCAGTCAGATTTTGTGGTCAACAATATATATGAAAAAAAATACTTCAAATCTAATGAAATCACTCTTCTTCTTTTTTTGTCAAACAAGAATTTTTTATTCCATAATTTTTTATTTTTTTTTTGTCAAACCCAACTATTCGTATAAAAGATGTGATTTCAATGTGTATTCTAGTTGCTTTGAATCTTTGTATTAAAACTAATAAAAAGTATTCATATAACCAATCTTAAATTTAGTAAATCAAGGAGTAATCTAATGGATCTCAATCAAAATCTACATTGAGTCACTCAGAACATCTCTAATGATGGTGTAAAATTGGGTATAAATTGATATCTTCAAAATTACTTTTACTTATATGTTTACATTCCGATGGGTATAGATCCAAATTTTTGCTTTAATGGGAAGATCTAAATCTACCTTTTGCCTCTTGTGGATGTCAAAAAATATATAAAAAAATAAATAAAATTGATTCAAATTTCTTTTGTCGAAAAATGCAATTTGTATTTCTTTTGTATCTCTGAATTGTAGGGATGTTCGACCACTTTGGAGATTTGAAATTTTTTTGTTATATTTTATTTTTTCAGACTATCATTTGAGATGCTCTTACAAATTAATGAACATTCATAGAGACACCCTACTCTAGAACAGAAGCACAAGTTGTGAGCAAGTATTTAGGAGCCATTTAGAAGAGTAGTGTTTTGAAAGTAATCTTATTTATTGTGCAGAAAGAAATACGAAGAAAATGCTCGCAAATACAATAAACTAGCAACTCCTGGTAAATTATGTGGATTCGAATAAAAAAGTCAAATTCACAAACCAACATACATTATTCCAATTCCTATTTAGATTAGAATTTCCTCTTTCAAATATCTTTTGTTTCTGATTCTTCAGCTTTTTGTGGGGCAGTCTCTTTTTCTTTTTCTTCAATAGATTCAACATAGGATTCCACCTTTTCCTCCTTTTCTTGAACCTGCATTTATATATATATATATAAATGCATTTATTACTATCCTTGAACAACCACAACTGTTGCAAACAAAAAACAAGTCTTAAAAGTACAAATACCGCTAGATTTTTAATTTAGAAATTGACAATTTCATGGACAAAAATAGTACTATCGTAAAAGGAGTCAAAATAAATATACGAAAAAAATAAATAAAGCATAAATTGGTAATGAAGGAAAAACTTTTGAACAACAATTCAAGAAAACAATTAGCCAATTATTCTAGATCATAGACCAATAGGCGCTCATGATGTCAAAGATGATCTTGCTTCGATCGACTACTAGTAGATTGACACCTAATGTGCAGTGAATGCGACAACATTGGGCTGGTGCATCATCATATCAAGAGACTGCGGCGGGTGATTAGTGACCCCTCATCATTCGTGACAAAATAGGGGGCAGTAGTAGATTAATTTTGATACAGACTTTTGATATCAGAATTATTTTTGTTTACTAGAATGAGTAGTTATAAATTTTTTTTTATAACCCAATCCAACCCAATCGGATTGAGTTGGGTTGGGCGATTTTGACGGGTTGGACGGGTTGATGCCCACCCCTATAATAGAGGTGCCAACATAGCTGAGACTTTTAGCAAATTTATGGAAAAAAAAAAGAAAAAAGAGTTAATTGATGAAGTTTTAGACTAACTTTTCTACAATTTCTTCCAATCAAGTACTTTAAAAAACTTATTATTCAAATACGCAACATTTTTAGTCTCATAAACGAGTTTTGACTTTTCAAAAATCGCGTGAATTGGATCTAACACTTTTTTGATTCATGATTAAAGCAGGTAAATTGAACAATTAAGTCAAACCTCATCAATAAAATCATCCACTAAGCCAGCACCCTGGGCTGCTCTCTCTGCCAAATTTTCAACATAATCCACAGCCCTTCTTAATTGTCCGCCGTCCGGAAGATCATCAGCGATGTCCTCCGCCACTTTCTCCACCTTCTCCGCCATCTTTTCGACGCCCTCCGCTACATCTTCCGCCTTATTCAGTGCTGCTTCAATTTTATCTGTGCATTTAAGATTATAAGGATTCGAGTCATAAGAAATCACAATATTTTACTTCGACCATTAAAATGATACTGCAATAATCTTAAATAAAAATAAAATATAAATAAATAAATAAATAAACTGCATCTCATTTAAAATGACATAGCTTCCAAGAAACATGACTTGAATAAATACGGCAAAGAAAGTCTTAGATCCATACTTCTCATTGGTCCCCATTTTTGGCCGATGAAGGGTATCAGTACTGCTACCACTATCCCCAAGATCCAACCTCTGCATAAATTTCAAGAAATCCATTTATAGAATTAGATAAAACAATATTTTTAGTGTTATTTTCAGAAAATATGAGTCGACTGCATGAATCTTTTTTATTATCATATCGAGTTACGAATAAAAGAACTTACAGAGGATTAGAAGGAGGGGCAGAAGGCGTTGGAGGTCCTGGTTCAACACTGCTTCGAACAACCCAGTTCCTAAAACAAAATATTATTTCAGATTATTATTATTATTTTTTTTATTAGGAAGAAAAAAAAAAAAAAGAAAGTAAAACCCATATAATAAATATTTTTTTCAAACACAAATGAAAACTTCGGCATACCTTTTAATTTTTGCATTCCTTGCCACTCGACATGGGTTGTTGAGACATTGGAAACCTAGCCTACAATTCTTATGGCTTTTGAAGGGCAAATTTGCAGAAAAAATTGGTTTGGTGAGAGATCTGAAGGCACGATGGGGATTATTAGTATGGAGACTAGTACTAGAACTGAATTCACTGATAGATTTTCTCATCAACATAACTTAGGATTTAATAATATTTGTATTTGTATGCATCAAAGAAATATAGAGTTTTTCAAAGTAAATGAATGCTGGAACTTTTATCATCAACCACTCCATTATAAAATGGTCCAAATTTATAGCGGAAAGGCAATTTCAGAGGTTCAAAACTCTACCTTTGAAAAATATATTGATGTTATTGGTATTGTTTAAAAAGAGTTTTTTTTTTTTTTTTTTAAATGAATACAGATTTTTAGGAAAATAAATGGTTGAGATTTAGTTGAAAAGTCAAATATTGTGGACTTGACTTTTAATGGACGATTGAGATTGAGTACTGTAGAAAAAATAGAAAATTTTAATGAGATTCAAATAAGGACAATTATATATTTCAAATGTGACATTATTGATTGTTTGGAACTTTATTACTCACACGAAGATAGATTCGTTTTTCTTTTTTGTCTGTCACAAATTATAGGTCACTTTCCTGAGAATATATATTAAAGTCTCATTTTCCTAATATATCCTTCTTTAATATGTATTGTATCAAAAAAAATGAATAACACATTTTTCAATAAGAGGCATATTAGGTAAATGTATGTAAATTTATAATTCAAACATATATTAATTATATTTTCTTAATTTGTATGAAAATATAAATGAATCTATCTTAATGGGACGAGGGGTAATAAATTATTGTTTGAAGGGTAAACAGCACAAATGGTCCCCAATATTTGGATTTCTTGTGAAAATGGTCCATAATGTTTTGATTTTGACATTTGTACTCTCAGAATCACCAAACGTTACAAAAATGGCCCCTACTGTTAGATCTCGTTAGTTTCCACCGTTAAAAATGTGTAAATAGTACAAATGGTCCCTAACATTTGAGTTTTTTTACGATAATAGTCTATAATAAATTAAGATTATGTTTGGCATATTTAGTTTGTAACCTCCAAACGTTTGACATATTTTGTTCATAACATATTAAACTCCTATTTGAGACCAATTATTTTAAATAATGTGGTATGTAATTGTAACTTTTTGAAGAATTTATGATTTAAAAAAATTTGAATTTATTTGTCGATTATTGAATTGATGGAACGTATGATTGAAAACGGGTTTTAATAAAACAAAGTTTATTTTGGATTTCTAAAGTGTACAGTAAAATATTTAACAAAAGTTCACCGCATTAACAGTTCAACCTATCGGTAAAAAAAAAAAAAAAAAAAATCATGGAACATAAACAAACAAATATATTGGACATCATTTTAGGAATTGAATAACAAATATGTTTTTATCAGTTCTATTTTCGATTTTGAGAATCGATCAATATCGATTTTCAAAATTTCATTTTTTTAAAACTTGTTTTCTTCCACATATTCTATTAATAATTTTTTTTAATTATGCATTAGAAATTTTTTAAAAAAACTTACTTTTTAACCCAAATTCTCCAAACTTACTTTTCAAATCGATCGATACCCAAATTCTCCAAACTTACTTTTCAAATTGATCGATTCTAAAAATCGAAAATTGAAAGTAGAATTGATAAAAACAGATTTGTTATTCAATTCCTAAAATGATATCTAATATATTTGTTTGTCTATATTCCATGATTTTATTTTATTTTAGGTTGAAATGTTAATACAGTTACTTTAGAAATTCAGAATAAATTTTATTTTTTAAAACTCGTTTCAACCACACATTTTATCAATAAAATAATCTACAAATAAATTCAAATTTTTTAATCACAAATTCTTCATAAAATTACAATTACAAAACACATTATTTAAAATAATTAGGCTCAAATATGAGCTTAATATGTTATGGACTAAATACGCCAAACGTATAGGAACTTAATATGTTATGGACTAAATACGTCAAGCGTTTGGAGGTTACAAACTAAATATGACAAACATGACATTAATATGTTAGAGATTATTATCGCAAGAAACTCAAAGATTAAGAATCATTTGTGTCATTTATACGTTTTTAACGGTGGAAACTAACAGAATATAATGATATGGACCATTTTCGCAATGTTTGGTGATTTTGAAAGTATAAATGTTAAAATCTAAATGTTGAGAATCATTTTTGCAAGAAATTCAAAGTTTGGGGACCACCTGTCCTCTTTACCCTAGTTTGAAAGTGAGCTATGTTTTCTTTAATCCTCCATTGACGTTCTCACATGTCACACCATTTCATTGATTGCCATGTTTTTGTCTTTACGGATCTAAAAGGACTCGTATTTAAAAAAAAAAAAAAAAAAGTAACACTATTTTAGTTAATTCAAGAATTTGATAACTTGTTTATAAACAAGTTATCAAAAATATATTTTTCAAAATCACTTTTAACCATATATAATCATCCAAATTTGTTTTTCATTATATATTTTATTTTGAAAATATCATATTTGTTATTTATATAGATAAATAAACAAATAAATATATACACACACATACACACACTTCTCTAAACCATTGTACATGTTTCACGTAGGAATGACAATGGGTCGGGTTCGGGGTTGGTCGGGGCCGACCCGAAATGGCATGATCCCGCCCCGACCAGTTCCGCCCCGCGACTGTTCGCGGGGCGGGTCTCGGGTCGGGGCGGGGCGGGTCGCGATCCCGCCCCGCCCCGCCAAATGACCCGAAATTTTTATTTTTTAAAATATAAATTGGTAATAAAATTTTAGGTGAAAAATTTAGGAGTCGAACTAGTTAGAATTTTTAAGTTTGAACTTTAAACATAATATGTATATTTGAAAGGGAAAAAAATCAATAAACAACATAATAGTATAGTGGTTATATATTCTCATACCCTTAAATTCCACCAAGGTTCAATTTTTCTAGACCTCATTAAATTTATTTTTAGTTTCTCATTCCCCCTTAATAAAAAAAAAAAAAAAATTCTCGGGTCATGGGACGGGTCCGCCCCGAACCCGTCCCGAAAAGCTGTTTGGGGCGGATCCGCCCCGCAAACCCGACGAGACGGGTCGTTTCGGGTCGTTCGAGTTTTTGGTCGTTCGAATTTTTTTGCCATCCCTAATTTCACGTGCATACTGCATAGGTTTTTTTTTTTTTTTTTGAAATGATTACTGCATAGTTGAATGTACAGAATTTACATTTTTTTGATCGAACTTTAATTTTTTTGATCGAATACAGAATTTACAACTTCTTACCAGTCTTGATAACGTGTCCACCAAAATATTTGTCCTTGCCACGTGATTTATGTCGAGTTCGATCAATAGTACCGATCCAATCAAGGAGCATATGACGGCAAGAATTTAGGTAAAATATATGATAAGTAAATAGAAAAAATGTGTAGTTGAAAAAAGATGTTCCGTTTGGCAACTCATTATAATGAGTAATTATTACAATTTATACTACAATTTATATTTTACACAATTTTTCAAATAATTTTTTATTTACACACATTTTTTTTTTCAATTTCCAACCACAAAATTTAACTCGAAATTCAAAAACAATGACGGTTGCTCATTATAAATATGAGCAACCAAATAGTCACTTAAAAATTGTGTACATTAATATTATAAATTGAGGCCCTATTCGGCTACGCCCATAAAAGGAACTTGAATTATTTGGATGATTTATATGTATTTTCTAAGTAATTATAATGTTAAAAATTAGAAAAAAATATATATGTAATTAAAAAGTGGTATGAAAAATTTTCTATCTTTTTCCATTTAATAATTGGAGCCGCCCAACAGGGCTTGAATTATAATTTATAAGGATGGCTTTAATAAAACACACACTGAATCTAATGAAAATGTCAATGTTTGGTAACCTCCGTTTAATAAACTATTTTAAATTACTTTTTAATCATACATATTTTTTTAAATCAATTTTTAATTTCATAATTTACCTCAAAAATATAAATTTTTTCATAAATTAAAACTTTTAACAAACATAAGCTAAATTTTTTTCACATATCTCAAAATCATTTTTTAATTGCACATATTTTTTAAGACCATTTATTTACCTCAAAAAATTCAAATTCCTTATTTATAAACAAAAACCAGTTGTAATTGTAATTTTTTTTTTTTGATAGACAAACATTACATTTATCTAAACTACTTTTTAACACACATTTTTTCAAATCATATTTTACCTCAAAATATCAAATTCCTTATTTATATAAATAAAACCAGCCTTGAAAACGAAGTTATAAATATCATATTTTCCCAAACAATTTTTTAACACATATTTTTCGAAATCACTTTTCAACATGTATCTATATCTATATATTAATAATGTCAACTGAGTTCTGAGCAATTAATTTAAACCAGAATCTCAATGATGAATATTAGCCCTGTTTGACCCCCTTTAAATTTTTAACACAGTTTTCTCTATCTTTTTTTACAATCATATATTTATTAATAAAATTGTATGTTGAATAGTACGAAAACAAGTACAACCCATATATATAATAAATATTTTTCCCGAACACACATGAAAATTTTGGCATTCCTTGCCACTAGACATGGGTTTTTGAGATATTGGACACTAGCTTACAATTCTTGTGGCTTTTGAAGGCCAAATTTGCAGAAGAATTTGGTTTGGTGAGAGATCCAAAGGCACGATGGGGATTATTAGTATGGAGACTAGTACTAGAACTGAATTCACTTTATAGATTTTCTCATCAACATAGCTTAGGATTTAATAATATTTGAATGTATCAAAGAAATGAAGCGGTCTGTGATTGATCAATTGATGTCCAAGAACACTCGACCAGATGATTAATCTCGATATTTGTATGTATCAAAGAAATGAAACGGTTTGTGATAGATCGATATATGGATGTCCAAGAACGCTCGACCGGAGGATTAGTCTAGAAAAACGAGTTAGTAAAACTATAGAGTTTTTCAAAGGAGATGAATGTTGGGACTTTTATCATCACCCACTCCATTATAAAATGGTCCAAATTTATAGCTGTAAGGCAATTCCAGAATATTCAGAGGTTCAAAATTTTAACTATGAAAAAATATATTAAATGTTGTAAAAATACCAAAGTATTAGAGAGAACAAGACTATCAAAATATTAGAGAGAATATAGAGATAGAGAGATAATTTATGTATTCCAATTGTGTGTTAAATGAAAGAGTGAAGTACCCTATTTATAGGGGTAGATAATGGTACAATTGTAATAATATAATCTTTACAAGGGAATAATGGGTCATTCACACCCAAAATATTTATAACACCCCCCCTTGAATGACCTAATATTCAATGTCTGCCTCGTTAAAAACCTTGCTTAAGAAAATCCAGTGAGATAAAACTTAAGCTAAGGAAAAGAGTACAGTCATTGTGGAGTATAAAAATAAATGCTGCCTCATTAAAACCTTGCTAGGAAAACCCAGTGAGATAAAACCTAGACGAAGGAAAAAGAGTATAGCTACTCCCCCTGATATTAGTCATCGTAAATCGCTGAGCCGACGCATTCCTATCTCATGTATCAATTTCTTGAATGTAGATGTCGGTAATGCTTTAGTGAATAAGTCTGCCACTTTATCAATTGATCGAATTTGTTGAACATCGATATCACCTGCTTTCTGAAGCTCATGTGTATAGAAGAATTTTGGAGAAATGTGCTTTGTTCTATCTCCTTTGATATAGCCTCCTTTAAGTTGTGCAATACAAGCTGTATTATCTTCATACAATATCATTTGACTATTTTTTGTCGAAGCTAATACACATGATGATTGGATATGATGAGTCATGTTTCTCAACCATATACATTCTCGACTTGTTTCATGGATTGCAATAATTTCTGAATGATTTGAAGATGTTGCTGTCAATGTTTGCTTCACGGATCTCCATGATATAGCCGTCCCACCACGTGTAAACACATATCCTGTTTGCGATTTTGTTTGATGTGGATTAGAGAGATAACCTGCATCTGCATATCCCACTAAAGAAGATCCCAAATTGTGAGAATAAAATAGTCCCATATCAACAGTACCTTTTAGGTAACGAAGAATGTGTTTAACACCATTCCAATGCCTTTGAGTTGGTGCAGAACTATATCTTGTGATGTGATCCGGACCGGTATCGAAGGCGAAGTCGAGCCATCGGCATTATGATAGTGATCTACGTGCAAAACGGAGCAAGTTCCGTGTTGGGGTCGAGCCGAGAAGGCGAAAGGATCGAGCCGAGGGAGGAGATCAAACAATGAAGCAGAACTTGATTCACGGCCGTAACCTTCATCTTTACGGCCGTAACATTCTTCAGGCAAAAACAGGCAGAACGCTTATTACGGCCGTAAAACTGAAATTGAAGTCATTTACGGCCGTAACATGTTGATCACGGCCGTAACACCTAATTGAAAATTGAGACAGAATGTTCATTACGGCCGTAAGCTAAATATTCACGGCCGTAATTCAGGATTCCAGATTTTCCGGAATTTTACCAATTATTTTGTTTCCTTTTATTATTTTTGTTTATTTTCCTATTTTAGAATTTTAGCATAATTAGAATTCTATTTTGAGTAAATTAGATGCTAGGTTATTTTGCTTATTTATACGCTTTTCAATTCATTGTAAAAACAGACAAGTTTGATTTGAGATTAATAAAATTTGTGAGAGGATTCTCCAAAATTGAGAGGTTGAGTTATTCCCCTTTTCTTGAACTTATCAAAGATCCGATCTTTGTGGCGTTCTTCCAGCAAACTTATCAAATATTCGCAAGAATATTTGTGGCGTTTCCAAATTCGATACTTATCAAGGAAATTGACAAGTCCTTGTGGCGTTCACCAATCTTGGTTCTTCAATCCGCATCGCCAAAAATTGTGTCGTGATTGTCAGGTCAAGGCTTTACCGTCGTTCTATCCTTATTTTTCGTTGTTTGTCTTGTGTCGATCTGATTTAAATCTTTCTTAGGTTTTAATTATCGTTATTCCGCGTGTTCGACGAGATTCCCCGACTGGGATCGCGTCATCTGGTATCAGAGCTTGGATCTATTTCAGATTCTTGCATTTCTTGAAATTCTTGATTTTTTTTTCGTGTTCTTCGCGTTCTTCGTGTCCTTCGCGTTCTTCGTGTCAGTCATAATTTTCTTCAGTTTGATCCATAAGAGTCAGTCCCAAAAATTCAAAAGTGTTTTTCTTCTTCGTTTTTCGTCCAAATCCAGTTCCCTTTTTTTCTGCCATACTCGTAGTCCAATTCTTTGGCAGATTAAAAAAAAAAAAAATTCCGAAAATTCCAAATACATCCCAAATATTCCAAATTTCCTTGTTTGTGTCAAAAAAAAAATGTCTGATAGAGAGGTTTCCACATCTTCATCTTCTATTGGAGACAGAAAATAGCTCGAGGGTGTGAATAGAAGGAATAGACAGGGTAATGATTATATTGCAGCAATGAGGGCGCAATTTGAGAGGTTTATGGCACAGATGGAGAATAGAGGTGCAGAGCGTGAACAAAGACCTCGTGATCAATCTCATGATGGTTCTCGGGTTAGGAGAGGTAATAGGCGTGAGGTTGGTATGGGTGATGAGGATATGGGAAGTGAAAGTGGAAGTATATCTTTGGGTAGTATCTGAAGGAGGGATAGAGGAGATAGGAATGAAAGGAGGCATGATAGGGAGCGTCGTGATGCTAGGAGGTATCGTAGGGGTAGAGATGATGTTGATGATGACCTTGGGAAAATTAAGGTGAAATTACCATCGTTCCAAGGTAGGAGTGATCCGGAGGCATACTTGGATTGGGAGACAAAGGTCGAACGGCTTTTTGATTGTAATAATTATTCGAAAAAGAAGAAGGTGAAATTAGCCGTGATTGAATTCATCGACTACGCAAATATTTGGTGGGATCAACTAGTTACGGGTAGGAGGAGGAACCTTGAGGAGCCGGTGGAGACTTGGGGTGAATTAAAAACTATAATGAGGAAGCGGTTTGTGCCGACTCATTATTATAGGGATATTTACCATAGGCTGCAGGGTATGACTCAGGTATCGAGGAGTGTAGAGGATTATCACAAGGATATGGAGGTAGCGATGATTAGGGCTAATGTGGTGGAGGATCGGGAAGCTACGATGGCTAGGTTTTTAAGTGGGCTAAATAGAGATATAGCCAATGTCATTGAGCTGCAACATTACGTGGAGTTAGAGGACATGGTGCACATGGCCATGAAGGTGGAAAGATAGCTAAGGCGAAAGGGGGCAGCAAGACACTCACCATCTTATCCTACATCACAACCTAAGCAGGAATCGAACGTTGAACATAACCCGAAAGGGAAGGAGGAAACTACAACAAAAGGTAAAAATATTTCTGATCCTCAAACTACTCGGGATAGAAATATTAAGTGTTTTAAGTGCTTGGGTATGGGTCATATAGCATCCCAGTGTCCAAATAAGAAACTAATGATCTTACGTGATAATGGTGAAATTAGTTCCGAGGATGAATTTAAGGGAATGCCTAAGTTAGTGGATGTTGGAGCTAGTAGTAGTGATGAGGAATGATTGACCTATCCTGAAAAGAAACACTTGTTAATCGACGTGTCCTTAGTGCTAGGGCTAGGGTGGATGAAATTGGCGAGCAAAGGGATAATCTTTTTCATACTAGGTGCTTGGTGGGCAAAAAGGCTTGTAGTATGGTGATTGACGGGGGAAGTTGTACTAATGTGGTTAGTACAATGTTGATTAATAAATTGGGCTTAAGCTTGATGAAACATCCAAACCCTTATAAATTGCAATGGCTGACCGAGTCGGGGGAAATTAGGGTAAATAAGCAGGCTAGGGTCAATTTTGCCATCGGGGGTTATAAGGATGAGGTGGTCTGCGACGTGGTACCTATGCATGTTGGTCATATATTGTTGGGGCGACCCTGGCAACATGATAGGAGGGTAGTGCATGATGGGTTTAAGAATCAATATTCATTTGCGAAGGGTGGGAAGAAATTTATACTTGTTCCGTTATCTCCAAAAGAAGCTCAAAAGGATCAATTGAAAATCAAAAGTGAGTTTGAAAAAAGAAATAAGAGTGTTGAGGCCACGACCTCAGAAAAAGGAGAGGGTGTGAAAGTTGAAAACAAGAGAGTTGAGGCCACGACCTCAGAAAAAGGAGAGAATGAGTGCAAAAAGAAAAGAGAGTCCACCCCCAAATTGAGTTTATTTGCACATAGGTTGGTGTACAGGGATCCACGCCTTGCACTTAACTGAGCTAACAATTCCCTCCCCAGTTCTTTAAAATCTGTTTTGTAGGGACATAAATCAAGCCATGGATTTAAGACGAGGCAGAAATTTATTGGCCAGAATAAGCAGCCCAAGAGTCTAAAGTACTGCACGAAGCTTAAAAATGATCATCGAGCCCAGGAAAGCAGGAGGAGCTTGAAAAGCCTACCAAAAACGGATTCGAGGTCGAATCCTTTTCAAGAGAGGGAGTATGATGTGATCCGAACCAGGCATCGAAGGGCGAAGTCGAGCCATCGGCATTATGATAGTGATCTACGTGCAAAACGGAGCAAGTTCCGTGTTGGGGTCGAGCCGAGAAGGCGAAAGGATCGAGCCGAGGGAGGAGATCAAACAATGAAGCAGAACTTGATTCACGGCCGTAACCTTCATTTTTACGGCCGTAACATTCTTCAGGCAAAAACAGGCAGAACGCTTATTACGGCCGTAAGATATTCCTCATGGCCATAAAACTGAAATTGAAGTCATTTACGGCCGTAACATGTTGATCACGGCCGTAACACCTAATTGAAAATTGAGACAGAATGTTCATTACGGCCGTAAGCTAAATATTCACGGCCGTAATTCAGGATTCCAGATTTTCCGGAATTTTACCAATTATTTTGTTTCCTTTTATTATTTTTGGTTATTTTCCTATTTTAGAATTTTAGCATAATTAGAATTCTATTTTGAGTAAATTAGATGCTAGGTTATTTTGCTTATTTATACGCTTTTCAATTCATTGTAAAAACAGACAAGTTTGATTTGAGATTAATAAAATTTGTGAGAGGATTCTCCAAAATTGAGAGGTTGAGTTATTCCCCTTTTCTTGAACTTATCAAAGATCCGATCTTTGTGGCGTTCTTCCAGCAAACTTATCAAATATTCGCAAGAATATTTGTGGCGTTTCCAAATTCGATACTTATCAAGGAAATTGACAAGTCCTTGTGGCGTTCACCAATCTTGGTTCTTCAATCCGCATCGCGAAAAATTGTGTCGTGATTGTCGGGTCAAGGCTTTACCGTCGTTCTATCCTTATTTTTCGTTGTTTGTCTTGTGTCGATCTGATTTAGATCTTTTCTAGGTTTTAATTATCGTTATTCCGCGTGTTCGATGAGATTCCCCGACTGGGATCGCGTCATCTTGCGAGTAGATTTACAGAAAAAGTTATATCAGGTCTAGTGCAATTTGCAAGATATGATAATGCTCCAATTGCACTTAGATATGGTACGTCTAGACCAAGAACATTTTCTCCATCTTCAAGTGGGCGAAATGGATCATTTTTTGGATCAAGTGATTGAATGACCATTGGGGATGTCAATGGATGTGTTGTATCCATATAAAATCGCTTCAAAACCTTTTTTGTATATGAAGATTGATGAACAAATAGTCATTCTGAAATATGTTCAATTTGCAACCCAAGGCAAAATTTGGGTTTTCCCAAATCTTTCATCTCAAATTCATTTTTCAAGTAATCAGCAGTTTTGTTGAGCTCTTCTGGAGTTTCAATAAGATTTAAATCATCAACATAAACTGCCACTATTGCAAATCCAATATTTGTTTTCTTTATGAAAACACATGGGCATATATCATCATTTTTGTAACCCTCATTCAACAAGTATTCGCCGAGGGGATTATACTACATACGTCCAAATTGTTTCAATCCATATAATGATCTTTGCAATTTGATTGAAAACATACTTTTCGGGTATGTATCATTTATTTCTAGCACTTTAAGTCATTCAGGGACTTTCATGTATATGTCACTATCAAGTGAACCATATAAATAGACAGTTACTACATCCATAAGGCGCATATCGAGCCTTTCTGACACAGCCAAACTAATTAAAAATCTGAATGTGATGGCGTCCATGACGGGAGAATATGTTTCCTCATAATCAATTCCAGGTCTTTTTGAGAAACATTGAGCTACAAGCCAGGCTTTGTACCTTGTAACTTCATTATTTTCATTTCTTTTCCTGACAAAGACCCATTTGTATTCTACAGGGATTACATTTTCAGGTGTTCGAACTACTGGTCCGAACACCTTTCGTTTTTCTAAGGAATTCAATTCCGCCTGCATAGCTTCCTTCCATTTTGGCCAATCCTCTCTCTGTTGGCATTCTTTAACAGACAGTGGCTCAGGATCATTATTCTGAATTATTTCAAGAGCCATTTGGAAGGCAAAAATATCATCTATAACAACATTCTCCCTTTCTCATAATTTATGAGATAACAAATAATTTATTGAAATCTCATTATTCTCGGACATCTGTGATTCTGCAGGAATCACGTCATCACTATTAGATTGTTTAATTGAAATATGTGGTTCTGCGGGAACCATGTCACCACTATTAGATTGTTTCATTGAAATCTGTGGTTCTGCGGGAACCATGTCACCACTATTAGATTGGTCAATCTTTTCTATTATTACTCGTCCAGGAGTCTTTGGTTGGTTTAATTTCCTCTTACGAGGTATGATGTCTTTTGAACCAACTGGTCGACCACGCTTCTGGCGTTTTTGAGGTTCACTTGCTATAGCAGTTTGTCCTACAGGGACATCAATCTTTGCCGGAGTGTTTTCTGCTGGTATATATGACTTTGTCACTTTTCTTATGTCAAAAAATTCATCAGGTAATTGATTTGCAATTCTTTGCAAATGAATAATTTTCTCAACCTCTTGCTCACATTGATTACTTTGGGGATCAAAGTGAGATAGAGTTGTTTCATTCCAAGAAGTTTTATCTTGATTTTAAGGATGCAACTTTACTCATCCTAAAGCTGGAAAGTTCATTTCATCAAAATGACAATCTGCAAAACATGCAGTAAACAAATCACCCATTAAGGGTTCAAGGTACCTAATGATGGAAGGTGAATCAAAACCAACATAAATCCCAAGTCTACGTTGGGGACCCATTTTGGTACGTTGTGGGGGAGAGATTGGTACATGGACAGTACAACCAAAAACCCTTAGGTGAGAAATATTAGGTTCATGACCAAACGCAAGTTGTAGAGGTGAGTATTGATAATAAGCAGTTGGTCTTATGCGAATCAATTATGCAGCGTGTAATATGGCATGACTCCAAACAGAAGCTGGGAGTTTTGTTTTCATGAGTAGTGGTCTAGCAATTAATTGTAGACGTTTAATAAATGACTCAGCTAACCTATTTTGTGTATGGAAATGAGCAACTGAATGTTCTATTGCAATTCCAATGGACATGCAATACTCATTGAATCTCTGTGATCTAAACTCACCAGCGTTATCAAGACGAATTGTCTTGATTGAGTAATCTGGAAATTGAGCTCGTAATTTTATTATTTGAGCAAGTAGCCTAGAAAATGCTACATTTCTTGTAGACAGTAAACAGACATGCGACCATCTAGTACAAGAATCAACTAGTACCATAAAATAACGAAATGGTCCACATGGTGGGTGTATCGGCCCACATATATCTCCATGAATCCTTTCTAAGAAAGTTGGAGATTCAACATTGACCTTTGTAGTGGAAGGTCTAATGACCAATTCCCCTTGCGAGCAAGCAACACATGAATAATCATTAGGTGAAAGAATCTTCTGGTTCTTTAAAGGATGTCCATGTGAGTTGCTAATTATTCGACGCATCATTATCGCTCTTGGATGTCCAAGTCGATCATGTCAAAGTATAAAACTTTTTAAGTCCACGAACTTCGGGTTTGTGACGTTGTTTGATTAGACTTCTTTTATGAATGTATAATACATTCCAGAAGGAAGTGCCGGAAGTTTTTCTTTTATCTACTTCTGGCCAGATACAAAAGAAGTAATGCAATGATATTCAATGTTGTTTTCTTGCATCGTTTCAATGTGATATCCATTGCAGTGGATATCCTTAAAACTGAGCAAATTTCTTATGGATTTGCTTGAGTATAGTGCATCGTTAATACATAGTTGTGTATTATTTGATAAAATAATATAGGATTTACCGGAGCCTTCAACGATCTTTGATGTGCTGCATATTGTATTAACATTATTTTCCGCTAATGTTAAGTTCAGAAAATACTTTTTCTTCCGGAGAATAGTATGTGTTGTTGCACTATCAACAAGACATGTATCTTGACAATTCATCTAAAATATAATCAAATAGATATTATAGAAAAGTGAATTTATGATAAAAAGAAGTTAAACGTAATTTAACATTGAACAGACAATACATATTAAGATTTCAAAATAACATCGTGACTTTCTGATAGAGCAAACTAATCTATATTTTCCATATCACCGGTATAAAAATCAGAGACATCTAGATGTATTCTATTAACTGGATAATCAGCTAAATTTGTCTCTATTTTTCTTTTCCTTTAATAGACTGTTGGTAAAGGTTCACAAGGTGTTTTTCCGTATGACAGGTACGTGACCAATGCCCTTTCATGCCACATCGGAAGCAACTTTCTTCGTGTTGCCGTTTGATTATGTTATTCTCATTTGCCTTGTGCCTTTTGACCATGTGGCCATGTTGTTGATGATTTTGTCCAAAATTCCTTCCACGTCCATGTCCTTGTTCATGTTCGTGTCCACGCCTACGTTCGTGCCCACGGCCACGGCCACGTTTGTATCCGTGTCTATTTCTTGATATAGCATTTGCTTCAGGAAATGCAGTACCACTTGCTTCAGGAAATGGTACAGAACCGGTTGGACGTAATCCATGATTTTTCATCAACAACTCATTATTTTGTTCGGCTACCAAAAGGCAAGATATGAGTTTTGAGTACCTTTGAAAACCACGCTCACGATATTGCTGCTGCAGGAGCACATTTGAGGCGTGAAAGGTGGAGAATATTTTTTCTAGCATATCTGATTCAGTGATTTTTTCTCCACATAAATTCAATTTTGAACATATTCTGAATAGTTCAGAATTGTACTCACTCACAGTTTTAAAATCTTGTAAACGAAGATGCATCCATTCATAACGGGCTTTTGGGAGGACTACAGTCCTCTGATGGTCAAATCTGTCTTTTAAATTTTTCCAGAGTTCTTGTGGATCCTTTACAGTAAGATATTCTATTTTCAATCCATCATGAAGATGGTGACGAAGGAAAATAAGTGCTTTTGCACGATCCTGCAGGGATTCGTTGTTTCCTTCTTTGATTGTTTTTCCAAGCCCTTTTGAAATAAGATGGATCTCGGCATCTAGGATCCATGATAGATAATCTTTCCCAGATAAATCTAGTGCAATGAACTCGAGTTTTGTGATGTTTGCCATTAGGATAACTATTCAATCAAATATGAGAAATAATTAATTCCTTGAAAAATCTTAGTAAAGAATTAATAACATGATTTCTATATCGAGTTTTTATTCTTCTGGAATATTAATTATAATTCTAAGTTGTTGTAGCAATGAAACAAAATTTTGAAATTGCTATATGCAAATCTAAGTTGTGGTATCAATTAATCCAGATAATAATTATCAAGAATAAATTAACAAATGATTAATACGTATAATGAGAGTGACATTAACAAATTTTTTTTCAGAAACTGCATTTCAAGAATTATGTGGTATGTATGTAATCATGTTTGATAAAGTGATGTTTAATCATTACATCTTTTGAAATTGTGATTTTAATTTTCAAAAAGAAAAATAACTTTTGCTTTTGTAAGTACACTTTATTAAAATGATGAATTGATTATATTATAAATTTATCTTTTTAGAAAATACATAAAATGTGATTTCATTTAAACCATATATTTAAAGAAATCCAGTAGAACCAACGATAATAAAATTGATAGAACCAATTATATAGGTAGTAGTATGCTATACTTAAAAATTGTAAAACCAACCATGTAGGTGGTAGCATGATATAATTAAAACTGGTAAAACAACCATGTAGGTGGTAACATAATATAATTAAAACCGGTAAAACCAACCATGTAGGTGGTAGCATAATATAATTAAAACCGGTAAAACCAACCATGTAGGTGATAGCATAATATATAAAAGATATTTAAAATTATTACCTTCTTGATACAGATTGAACCTTTGTTGATTCAGTTGGCTAGAATCTCGTGCTGATAATGTGTTGTAAAAATATCAAAGTATTAGAGAGAACAAGACTACCAAAATATTAGAGAGAATATAGAGATAGAGAGATAATTTATGTATTCCAATTGTATGTTAAATGAAGGAGTGAAGTACCCTATTTATAGGGATAGATAATTGTACAATTGTAATAATATAAACTTTACGAGGGCATAATGGGTCATTCACACCCAAAATATTTATAACATTAAATTCTTTATATATTTCAAACGTGACATTATTGAATGTTTAGAACTTTATTAGTAGTAGATTATTGGAAGAAAAAAGTGGGTTAGGTTTTCAGTTATATTCCTCCATTGACATTCTCACAAGTCACACCATTTCATGGATTGCCACGTTATTCTCTTTACTTAGATATAAAAGGACTCGTATAAAAAAATAAAAATAAAAAGTAACACTGTTTTAATTAATTGAAGAATTTCACATTTGTTAGGTAATTTAATGTTTATAAATAAGTTTATAAAAAACACATTTTTCAAAATCAATTTTAATCATACATAGTTCTCAAAATGACTTTTCAACCACATAGTTTACCTCAAACTTCACACTCTTTGTTTAAAAACATTTTTTTTTTAACAAAAAGAAAAAGAGATGCTTGATTTAAAACTAGTAAGATTTACGTGCGTTGCACGAAGTGATTTATATTTGTGTTTATTCGCATGAAATTAGTAATGAAAAAAATAGTTATTTTTTTGTACACATTAAGATTGGAATATAATTTATTGTGTCAATTTGATGTGTTAAAATGAGGGAATAATTTATGGCATCAATTCGATGCGATTCATTTAAAGAACATAAAAAAATATTGTTTGTATATACATTTGAAAAAAATCAATCACAGTACAAATCAATGGTTAGAATTACATTACAACTTATTTTGATAGTTGGGATCAAAGATAAAGGGGACTATAACAAAAACAATATTAAACGATCTCAAAGTCAATTGCTTTATATTTCCAACAAATTGCTTGTTTTCCTTAATGACAATTGCATGACCTAAACCACACTTAAGTACAATAACATCCAGGTCCTCAACATGTGTTCTATCTACCCTTCTCACCTTGATTAAATGACTCTGAATAAATGATATTAACTGCTTCTCAATATAATTCCTACAAACACATGGCAAACACATTATTAATTCTTTAATCTCCTTTCACAATCCATAACATCACGAAACTGAATAACGAAAATCAATGCCAATGAACCATATGCCCTTTAATTTGTTCATAAACTTTTAAAAAGGAAAGTCAATAGGACTTATTATTACTCCCTCAAGACATAATGGAAGGTTCTTACCACATGAATAATTTCAGAGCAAAAACATAAAAATACCAAAGAAAATAAGAAAGATGAAACAAAGTTTACAAAAATAGTACCAGCAACAAGAACCGAGCCACAAGCGTAGCTATAAGAAGAGCTCTGCCAAAGTTTTAGACAATGTTTCACAAATGGGTTAGATGTACTTGTGATGGTTTTCACATGGTCGGGTAATGCAACTGCAAATCTTGATGCATTTTTAGTTTCTTCATCATCATAAGCTTTTGGGATGCACTTAATTTTTTTTATTCTAATTCTAGTTTTGAAATGTAATGGAGAAGGGAAGAAGCAGAGTGGATGAATGTAGAATGAAATGTAATTGAGACTCGGTCTTCTATGACCAAAAATGAAGCAAAACGAAGTCAAGTGCATCATTCACAAATAAAATATGTACCTCAATGATAGTTTTGAGTGTGTTTTATAGCATCGTCAATACATTTGAGAGCAATGTCATATTAGCCAATCATGTCAAATGTTGCACCAATAATTCTTGTTAGGAAAACCCAAAATCAAAAAGCAATAAAGACATTGCAAAATTCATAATTAGAGTGATAGAAGCTGTTGACCACAAAATCTAACTGGATCTTGGACCAACACGTCTCAGGTCCTCTCTCTTGAACACGTGGATCTCCTGCGCACTGTGACAAACTATCAGTTTGCAAAGGGAACCGAGGTGACTCCCGTTTGCACTCCGATGCCAAAGTCAGTACTCATTTGTGGCAAATATATATTGGGTTCAGAAAATATAAGTGTGTAAAAGAGAGAAAAGGGAGTGAGAGAAATATCTTGTTAAGAGTCTTAAATTGCTAACCTTTAACTTGGAGACAATCGTGCTTTATTTATAGAGGAACTTGTTATCTCAGATCACGACATGTAGCGTACTTTACACTTGTCATCACCCTAGCTCATGGAGGTGACAACCTTACTTTTCAACCGTAATCATTGCTACATTTCGTAGGGGATGGGCGCCTGTCACGTCTTGGTAAAGGCAGTGTCCCATCACTGACTCCATCTCTCTTCTGGTCAACGCCGTAAAGCGCCCCGACTGAGTATAAAGCACATTGACTAGGCATTAACCAGGTTGGCTAAAGGGGTTTGCTTGACGTACCACCTCGGCCTTCATCCCAAGGTGATATTTTAGGCCTTAGCTGTGGGTCAAGATCCGTTGGGCCACTATTGGGCCTTCGCTGGTGGATCACTGTACCTTTCTTTGGGCCCGGATTCAACATTAGTCCCTCAAATCTGAAGGGATCATTCATGGTCGTGTAGGATTTGCCATGATTTCACAGCATTAACTTCTTAGGGAGTCGATAATGAAATTCCTTATGTAAGGTTCGGATCCATATTATAGCCGATCTTCTGCCTCGGATTTTCCCTCCTAAATGGAGTCGGGATCGTACTAGCGCGTTCCTTAGGCGGCGCATTTAATTCAGAGGGGCTATTGGTGTCTATTTCCAAGAAATATATATATATATATATATATATATATATATATATATATATATATATATATATATAATGGGAGGGGAGTAGCATTTCGAAGCGCGTGGTATTCACTGTGGTAGCTGAATGATTTTGTCCCTCCCTTTAACGGCTGGCGCTTTGATTAGCCCATTCTCCAAGAAGCATGGGTTAACCACATTAATCATACGGCTCACAAAAATCAAGGAATCTAGATCGTTGGGATCCCTATAAATCCTTCTTCATTTTATTATTTCCCCTTTTACCACTTTCTAAGAGTCTTTGCAGCAATACTCTGGCGAAAGCTTGTTCCGTTTTTCTCTTTCCTGCAAGTTTCGAGTCTTCTCCTCAAGGGATTTCTACCCAGCGTCCGCTTTTACTGTTCCACACTTTCTTTACCGGCGAGTTCTTCATTCCCGGTGCGCAATTTCAAGCATTCGTCATCTGAAGGTAAACCTCTTGGTCTCTGTATATGCGAGACTTTTCTATTTTTAGTTTCTCATTATGGGTTTGAAAATTTTGTTTTTGCACCTTATTTTTCTTTCGTTGAGTCTGACCTACCTTTAAAACAAAAGAAAAAATGGAAAGAGTTGGGGGAACGGGTTCACAGGAAATGTTAGCAATGGCGGTTCCCGTCAGAGGTTTCTGCCCCATCTCTTTATCAGTTTTTAGTTTCCGCTTCTTTAGGGAGCAGATTAAGAGGAGAAATAGGAAAAACAATGGCATAATCTATTTGAGTGATTCTGATAGTGAAGAAGATAAACATCATACTTACATGGCTCATCTGTCATCCGAGGAGGAGGTATCTTTGGCAGAGCTTCGGAGCAAACGGGACAGGGATCTGAGGAGAGAAGAGGTGGCAGGCTCTTCTTCTGGTCACCAGGACCTTGGCTTAATCGCTAGGGCCCCATTTAGGGCACATAGGGAAGAATTGGGTTTGTCCGCAGAGGAGGTCGCCCAAGTTGAGGATTGGGTTGACCAGGTTAACAAGGTCTCGGGCTATTACGTTGATCCCGATCCACACCCGGAGTCATGGGAGAGCAGCGAGGTTTCTACTGAGATCCGAAGGATTGACTTGGCTGGGGCTTCGGAAAAATTCAGAATTCCAGAAGGGGTTCAATTGGTGCACCCTACATCTTCTTGTCGGCCTTGCAGCCCTCCTCAAGGTCAAGCAGCCATATGCTACGACGCTCTTTCTTGCGGGATGAGGCTGCCTCTGCACCCCTTCTTCAGGGCGTTGCTCAGGAGTTATAACATGTGCCCCTACCAGCTAGCCCCCAACTTCTGGACCCAGGCCGTGGGAACTTGGCTGGTGTGGCAAGAGGTTAATCCAGACCACCCCATCTCACTGCACATCATTCATACCCTCTACACTTTGAAGAAATCAGTTAGAAGGGAGAGGGATGTGAGGTCGGACGTCAAGGACTGGTATTACCTGTCTCCCAGGGGGTCATATCCTCCAGTTATCATCGGTCACCCGACCTCAATAAAGAAATGGAGGAACCAGTGGTTCTGGGTTGCCGGGGAGTGGCTGAGCTCCCTCGTGAATCCCAGTCCAGAAATGACAGTTCCCCGAACTCTTTCCATACCTAGTGAGTCTTGCACTTGTTTTAGAGTCTTTAAGTTCACGTGTCGTCTGCTCTACTAATTCTCATTTACTTTTCTTGGCTGTTTACTAACATGTCACCGGTATATGGCAGGGGACACTTTTGCTCGCCTCCTTCCCGACGCAGACCTAGAGGCTGTGAGGCGCTTGTTTGCATACAAGGGGAGTTTCTAAGGGGTCATTTAGCAAAACAAACAGTTTTTTAAACACGGTCTTATGCGACCCATGGGTACGTTCGTTTCCCTACTACTGCTTTATCTTACACTTTTTCTGCTCGTAGCCTTATCATCATTTTTTTTTAGGTTCCAAGGAATTTCCAAAGATCTCTTTAAAGGGTCTTATGGTTAAGAAGATCCCTCCTGCCCCGCGCCACGGCAGCGAGATCGAAAGAAGGCAGAAAGCGGTTCTGGCCAACCTTCAAGTTGGGGTGGCGAAGGAGGTATCTGAGAAGTCTACTGCCCAACTTCAGGGCCCCCTTCCAGCTCTACTGCCACCGCCCACTCTGTTGGCAGTGGGTCCTCAACAGCCGAACATTGAGGAGGAGGTAGACCCTGAGAGAGGTATGGCCAAAGGGAAGGGGAAGAGGTCGGATAGGGGCGGATCCAAGAGGGGCAGAGAGACTAGGGACGCCTCAGTGCCACCTATCTTGTCTGAGGTCATATCTGAGCAGGCACTGGAGGAGGAGTCTGCCCCCTTGAAGAGGCTCAGAAGGGGTAAAGGCAAGGAGTCCACATCCGCACCTCCGCCAGCAATAATTGAAGATTTGGAGGACGAGCCATCCGTGTCCATTCCGGGCTTGAATTATGAAGTGACACTTGAGGGAGCAGAAGAGCTCAATCATATCAAAACTAGCATCCTCCCTAGAGATGTCGCCTTCAGCCCTTCATTGTTCGATTCCCCCAGTTCCCCTCCAGCCAGGGCGGCCCTAATTACTGAGCAGTTTTGGACAGAGGGTTGGGCTACCTTCTCCTCCAGTTCCACTCTATCTCGGTAGCTACTCGCCGCCAAGGCTATGAACGCTAGAGCTCTGGCCCTCATTGACGAGGTAGAGTCCTCCGTGAAGGTAGCTCAACGGGACAAGAGGGATGCTGAGACTGCTCTCCGCCATGCGGACAATATGCTCAAGGAGATCAATGACCTCAAGGCCCAGCTGTCCATAGCCCGTAAATCTTCTTCAGAAGAGAGGGCTAATGCGAAGCGCCTCCAGGAGGACAATGACAAACTGAGGCATGACCTCCAGGCCTCTGAGTCAGACGTGGCGGTCTTGTGCAAGAAATTGGATGATTCCATCTGTGCACAGTCTATCGCCTCTGAGGCCCTGGCCGCCGCTAATGCGGCCAAGTTGAAGCTAGAAGCTGAGGTGGCATCGGTAAATGAAAAACTGGGGAGGGAGCTGGAGGCTAAGGCGAAAGCAAAAGAGGACCTTGCCTCGCTGGAGAAGCACATGCAAACGAGGCTCACTAAAGTCCTGGAGCTGACTGTCGCGACACGGGTGGAGAATGCTTTAGCCACTAGAGTGTCGGAAGCTGTTCAGAACTTCAAGGATACCTTTGAAGAGACCCCTGAGTACGAGGCTATGCAGCGGGTGTTTGGGAACTTATGGGCCAGGATGGCCTTGGGGGACGTGAAGGAAGATTTTCCAACTTTTGACTTGTCCTCCATTGAAGCAATCTACCCAGGGCCTCAAGATGCTCCTGCAGATCCTTTAGGTGCATCTAGCAAGGGCTCTCCAGAGGCGTTCCCCCCAGTGCTTCTCTTCCATCTTTGCCTTGTTGTTAGTTAGTTAGTGTGTTTTTGTTGTTTTTTTTTTTTTTGTAAGTGCCCCAGAACCTGATACCGTAACATTCATTCAACTTGTAAATGTCTTAATTTTATGAATGAAATGACTTATTCATGTTTTTCCCGTAAACGTGACATTTAGAACTGTTTACGAATGAAAATTCGGATTAGCGCATGTATGGCAGTCACATGGACAGTTTGGGGGAGTTTCTTGGTGGGAGAAACTTGAAATCTGACCCTAGCAGTTGGGGGTGTCAACTGCAAACGAATTTTGTATCTACTTGGGCAAGAGTCACAAAGGCCTGCAGAGAAAAACTGTGCCATTGTTGTGTTCCTTGCAAAAACGTGATTGTTCTTTTATTGAAGCAATAAAAGTTGGGAGGGATTCCTGTATGCTTTGTGTTGTTTGCTGCAGTTCATTTTAGTTCTTCTAAATATGTTGGTTCTTTCATGATTGTAAGCAAACTGGGACTGGAAAGCTCACTAAGATCGGATCTTAGTGCCGCAGTGGGTGAGAAATTTTGTGTTCAAATTTGAACCTGTTGACATGCAAGAACTTTTATGTTTATCCTTTATGCCTGGTTGCAAACGTCTAAGTGTATGTATGAGAGTATCAACAATTTTGTGAAAACGTCCAACACTTCGCACAAGAAAGCGCTCCATACGTATGAGCTAACTTGACGTACCAAGAATTTTGGTTTATACGACAACATTTGGCTAAATCTGAATCTTTTCAATCGTGTTATATGGTGACATGACATGGCGAGTATAGTCCCTTAGATCTGAGTGGTTCGAGGCATTTATGTGTACCAGTTAGATCTGATTTTGACAATCATTTGGATATTTCTTAAATTACACTTTGTAGGACCCATGCAAGCGAATTTGCACGAACCCCTTTCTATGGTGCCAACACATTCAATTTTTTACACAGTGATCGCCGTGTGGGCTTTATAAAAGTCCCTTATTTTCAACAATTTTTATGTATAGCGTGGGCGTATGGTGTCATGACCAAAGTAATTTTGGAACTTGCATTTATTCGTTACGTTTGTCTAATGTAAAAATTAGCGTAATTTCCAACGCAGCTGACCCACAGTTTTACGAAATCATATGATAATGTTGCAATCATTGAGGAGAAATTTAGTTTATTGAAAATAACGACGAAGGTGGTCTGTATCCCAAGGATTGCATAGGGGTACTCCAGACAGGTCTTCAATCATGTATGTTCCAGGCACCACCTTGGCGAATACTTTGTAAGGGCCTTCCCAGTTAGGACCTAGAGTCCCTACTCCTGGTTCCTCTGTTGAAGGGAGAACCTTTTTGAGGACCAAGTCCCCAATATTAAAGCGTCGACTCTTCACTCTTTTGTTGTAGTATTGAGCCATCTTTTTATGGTACCTGGCCATCACCACCTGGGAATCACTTCGCTTCTCCATGAGGAAGTCTAAACCGACCCTTTGTACTTCCTCGTTTCTAACTTCGTCGTAATGGATTTGACAAAGCGAAGGGATCCCAATTTCAACGGGGCATACCGCCTCAGCCCCGTACGCTAGTGAGAAAAGCATTTCACCTGTAGCGGTGTGAGAGGTGGTTCGAAGTGCCCATAGCACTTGGGAGAGTTCATCTACCCATGCGCCCTTTTTGAACTCCAACTTCCTTTTCAAGGTATTTTTTATGGTTTTGTTCACAGTTTCGACCTGTCCATTGGCCTGTGGGTGATGAGAATAGTTTCCTAATTCCCAAATCGTCGCATAACTCATCGACACTTCTGTTTTTGAACTATTTCGCGTTGTCACTAATCAGCGAGTGCGGTACCACAAACCGGCATATGATATTTTTCCAAATGAACTTGGTGGTGTTGGCCTCGGTGATTCTCCTCAGAGGTTCCGCTTCGACCCACTTCATAAAGTAATCAATTGCTACTATCGCGAACCAATTGTTACCAGCTCCCCTAGGCATAGGCCCAATAATGTCAACCCTCCATTTTGCAAAAGGCCAAGGGCTAGTTACCACAGTTAGCTTGTGATGTGGCTGATGTGGTATGGTTGCGTGTCTTTGGCATTTATCGCACTTGCGAAAGAAGTCATGGGAATCCTTTCGCATAGTAGGCCAAAAATATCCCTGTTTGAGGGCTTTCCGGGCTAGCGATAACACCCCGACATGGTTGCCACATATGCCATCATGGATTTCTCTCATTACATATCGACCTTCCTCAGGCCCCACACATCTTAGTAACGGAGAGGTGTAGCTTCGTTTATAAAGTAGATCATCCAAGAGCAAGAAATTTGCAGCATATTTTTGTAATTTTCGAGCTGCCTCTGGCTCGTTTAGCACTATCTTGTGCTTCAAATATGCGATCAGGGGATTCATCCAGGATCCATCTTCTTCTAATGTCAAAATCTCTGGTCCTGGCTCAATAGAAGAAGTCAACATGCGCGCAACTGGGATTAGATTAAGTAGTTCTGAATAACTGCTGCTCGCTAGTTTGGACAGAGCATCAGCGTTGGAATTTTCTGTTCTGGGGATGTGCTGTAACTCCATTTTTCCGAAGTGCACAGCCAAATCTCTTACTTTCTTCAAGTAAGCGACCATAGAAGGCTCTTTGGTAGAAAATTGCCCATTGAATTGATTTACAACGAGCTGTGAATCACTATTTGCCACTATGGATCCGATCTTCAGAGCTTTTGCAAGTCTCAGTCCAGCCAATAACGCCTCATACTCAGCAACATTGTTTGAGGCTTTGAATTCAAAGCGGATCACACTGTGTAGTTTAAACCCCTCCGGGCTTATTAGCAATATTCCCGCACCGGATAGTCCCTCACCCGAGGACCCATCTACGAACAGTTTCCACTCGCGACTGTCATCTGCGTTATCAACCATCTCGACCTCCGATGGATGTGTGAATTCGACCACGAAGTCAGCCAACGCTTGACCCTTTACAGGTATCCGAGGCGCATAATGTAGGTTGAACTGGCTGATTTCTATCGCCCATTTAAGTAACCTTCCAGATGCGTCTGGTTTTTGCAACACTTGTCTCATGGGAAAGTTGGTGAGCACGCGTATTGAGTGTGCTTGAAAGTAGGGACGAGTTTGCGAGAGGCTGTGAGTAACGAGAGAGCGAGTTTCTCCATGTCTGGGTATCGTATCTCCGCATCTAACATGGCTTTGATCACATAGTACACTGGGAACTGACTCCCATCCTCTTCTCTGATCAACACTGAGCTGACAGCCTCTTTGGATACAGTCAAATACAAGTAGAGAGGCTCGCCGGCCTTTGGCTTTGATAGCAATGGGGGCCGTCCCAAAGACGCTTTAAGGTCGGCGAAAGCTTGTTCACATTTCGGTGTCCACTGGAATCGTTTTCCCCCTTTGAGGACCTTAAAAAATGGCAAGCATTTTTCAGTAGATTTGGAGACGAATCGATTCAAGGCCGCAATTCTCCCCGTTAAGCTTTGCACTTCTTTTGGACTTCGAGGCGATTGCATGTTCAACAAAGCGTTGATTTTGTCGGGATTAGCTTCGATTCCTCTCTTATTCACCATGAATCCAAGAAACTTTCCAGACGCTACCCCAAATGCACACTTCGCTGGATTGAGCTTTATTCGATATTTCCTCAACACCTCGAAGGTCTCTGATAAATGGCGGATATGATCCGCGGCGACCATGCTCTTGACCAACATGTCATCGACATACACCTCCATGGTGTTTCCCAATTGTTCTGAAAACATGCGATTCACCAGCCTTTGATAGGTAGCTCCCGTATTTTTCAAACCGAATGGCATTGATTTGTAGCAATAGAGTCCTCTATCTGTTGTAAACGAAGTATGCTCCTCGTCCGATTCACACATGGGGATTTGATTGTACCCGGAGTAGGCATCCATGAAGCTCAGCAGTTCATGCCCTGTTGTTGAGTTAACCAACTGATCGATCTGGGGCAGTGGGAAACCGTCTTTTGGACATGCCTGGTTCAAGATTGAAAAATCAATACATACCCTCAATTTCCCATTGTGTTTTGGTACCAACACAGGGTTTGATACCCACTTCGGATAGCGGGATTCTCTGATGAAGCCATTTTTCAACAGCTTCGTGACCTCGTCTTTCAAGTCCTCATATTTGTCCGAACTCATGGGTCTTCTCTTCTGCCTATGCCCGGGGCTTCGAGGGTCAATCTGGAGTCTGTAGCAGGCCTCTTTAGGATCAATCCCAACCATGTCGCCATGCTTCCACGCGAATACATCGAGATTTTTAAGTAAGAAATTCTTCAATTGATCTTTGCATTCAATTGGTGAATCCAACCCAATATGCAATTCCTTGATTGGGTCATTTGGGTCTACGCCGAAGCATTCTAGCCTTTCTGCGGAGGTGGAGCAATTGTGTCCTGCAATTCTTGGGTCCAGATGTTCCAAGTCTTCTTCTAGTGTCATCGTGATGTCCTTATTTTCAAAGAGCTCTCCACCCAATCTTTCAGGGTCTAGAGCAGCCTCGGCCATGGCTACATCACTAATCATGTTCAAGCTTCGATCTTGAAACTTTCAGATTGCGTTCGTGTAATAGGCCCGCGACTCAGTTTGGCTTCCCCTTACAATTGCAACGCCATGCTCCGTGGGGAATTTCATGCAAATGTATTTCGTATGCGTTGCAGCCACTAAGTCAATGAAACCTGGTCTCCCAATTGAGCCATGATAGGAGGATATTTTATCCACAACCAAAAATTTCATGGGGATTCTAGAAATAGTTGGTGCTTGCCCCACCTCAGTTATTAGGGTTATGGACCCTATGGGGGTTATTATGTCTCCCGTGAATCCATATATTGGATCCAGGACCGGAATAAGGGGACTGCTGATCCCCATTTTATCGAGCGTTACCCCGTAAATCACATTTACCGAGGCACCATCATCAACCATCATCCGTGATAACCCATTCCGAGCCACCACTACCTTGATAACCAATGCGTCGTTGTGGGGGAAATGTACTCCAATGTCATCGTCTTGGGTGAATGTGATTGGCTCTGTCCGAGGCATCCCTAAAGGATGTGAATGGATATGGTAATTCACGTTGGCGAGTTGTTTGGCCTCTCTGATGTACCTCTTTTGGAAGTTGTTTGTGCTCCCACCTGGGTGGGGGCCTCCCAGTATTGTGTCGATTTCACGAATGGGGAGGTCGGCCACAGGCACAGGTGGTTCCCGTGTATCTTTAGCATGCGCCGAGGCGGTATCCTGGCCCTTATTCCTGTCTCTTTGACGATTGTCAATTCTTTCCTTAGTTGAGTTCTTCCACGGAGCTCTCCTATCAGCTCGGTTGAACTTCTGACCACCAGTTTTTTGAGTTCTCCCTGTGTCGGGGGGATAGTCACCTCCCCTTCTCCCCTGCGCCTTTTGGTCAGCTAACATGTGGATTTCCCTGCAATCCTCTGTTGCGTGACCGTAATATCTGTAATAGACGCAGTAAGCCCCAATCATGGGCTGCTTTCCACTTCGGCCGCTTTCCACTCTCCCTTGAGCCGTGGGAGGATTTTGAGAAGGGGTGTTAGAGTGCAAGTGAGGGATAGCTTTCGTGATTTCTGTGGCAAAGCTAGATCCTGTCCCTGGAAATGGGCGAGGCGCACCACCTCGGTTACCGCCTACCCTATCCTTGTTTCCTCCTTTCTTGAGGTCCGCTTCATTGGAATATCCTGGGTTATATCTCCCTTTGGGATGATTATCTCTGGCCCTAGCCATTTCCTCCGATACAATCTCTTCCTTCATCAGGTCTACCAGGGTATTGTAATCCTTTGGTTTCTTGCTCCGGACATCCCTCCAGAACATGCTGGTCATATCTAGCCCTCCTTTTAAAGGGGAAAACATCTCCGCTTCTGTGAAATTTTTCGCAGATATGCATCTCTTCAGTAAACCTAGCTAGGTAACTTTTCAGAGACTCGTCCCTTCCTTGCCTCAGATCCTGAAGGCGTTGGAGCGGGAGCTGGCCTAGCATGGAGGAAACAAAGTCATTTTTAAAATCCGTCTTCATATCTCTCCAACTGTGAATGCTGCCAGGAGGGAGTTTTTTATACCATCGTATGGCACTTCCCTCAAGGGTTAAAGCAAAGGCTTTACATTTCAATGCCGGAGTGGCTCCGGCTATTTCCATGCTGGTGCGGTAATTTAACAGGTGATCATCAGGATCACCTCAGCCAGAGTACTTTTCTATTTCTGGCATCTCAAAGTCATGAGGTACGAGGCATCTACGGAGGCCCTCTGTGAAGGGACTTACTTCCTCTTCGTCATCCAACTCGTAAGAGGGCAGTTCATTGTTTTCATCGTGACCGGAATACATTGGACCATGGTATTGGTCATAGAGCGGCGGGGCATATTCTTACTTTTGTGGTGGCAAAACATGGCCGTGGTCTAGCCTTCCGTGGGTTGGTAACTCGTTGCGAGACCTTGTCCGAACTGCTTCGGCTCTTCTTTCCTGCCTATTCCTAGGCTCATGTGCTGATTCCAACCTTTCCGCTCCCGTAACATGTTGGTCCCTATACATTTGACCATGCGACAAGGCTTCTTCAGCGCGTCGCTCCCGCCTATTTCTAGGCTCCGCGACATTGTGCCGATCTGGGTCCGTTTGCCCCCGTCGTTGGCCCCTGAATAACCCTCCTATTCGGCTGAAGACACTGCCGGATTTTGCGGGAGAGGCCTCCCTGTGTCTAGGTGGGAGTGGGTTTTGTTCTTCTTGTACTTCATGCCCCGGGTCTTGCTCGTAGGAGGGCTCGGATTCTACCTCGGCATATGCCTATGGATCTTGATAATAATACTAGGCAGTGGTCGCCTCGGATGGTGAATAATGTGGCTGTGGGTACTGCTGAGGCATCACGGGTTCGTTCATAACATACCCTCTGGCTATAAAGGAATTCATTGCAGCAGTCTGTTCTATCTGCTGCTTCTGCATCCCCAGCATTTGAGCCGCCATGCGTGTCATCTCACGCATCATGTGGCGATTTCGGTGCCGGCGAGGCGGGTTAGGTTGTGCCACTTCCTCATTGGCGTTTTCATGGAGTCCTTGAGGAACCTCGCCCTCGCTGTGTTGGCCACTTCTTCCCCTACGGGGGTTAACATCACCATCACTTTCGTTCATGTTTAGGGAAATTCCTTAATCTTATCTTGTCTTTTAAAGATGAGTGGACTTTCGTTTCAAAAATCCCTGCATTTTCCAAGGTTACTTAAACTTATATCTCAAAGTTATACGCCTTTTCCAAGGTTGTTTAAACTTATATTTCGAAGTGTTATGCCTTTTTCAAGGTGAATACACTTGTGTTTCAAAGTTTTAAGCCTTTTTCAGGGTTCACGAACTTGTGTTTCAAAGCTCCTTACCTTTTTCAAGGTTCACGAACTTATGTTTCAAAGCTCTACACCTTTTTCAAGGTTAAACAGCTTATCTTTCAAAGCTCTTGCCTTTTTCAAGGCCAACCGGCTTATCTTTCAAAGCTCTTTACAGTTATCCATTCTTTCGTGAGAGGTTATTCGTCCTCTTTTCAGGACTACCTTTCTATGTGTGGCTTTTTACCACGTGTTTTCGTGGTTATCAGTATGGCTTCCCACAGACGGCGCCAAAATGTTGACCACAAAATCTAACTAGATCTTGGACCAACACGTCTTAGCTCCTCCCTCTTGAACACGTGGTTCTCCTGCGCACTGTGACAAACCATCAGTTTGCAAAGGGAACCGAGGTGGCTCCCATTTGCAGTCCGATGCCAAAGTCAGTACTCATTTTTGGCGAATATATATTGGGTGCGGGAAATATAAGTGTGTAAAAGAGAGAAAAGGGAGCGAGAGAAATATCTTGTTAAGAGTCTTAAATTGCTAACCTTTAACTTGGAGACAATCGTGTTTTATTTATAGAGGAACTTGTTATCTCAGATCACGACACGTGTCGTACTTTACACTTGTCATCACCCTAGCTCATGGAGGTGACAACCTTACTTTTCAACTGTAATCATTGCTACATTTCGTAGGGGATGGGCGCCTGTCACGTCTTGGTAAAGGCAGTGTCCCATCACTGACTCCATCTCTCTTCTGGTCAACATCGTAAAGCACCTCGACTGAGTATAAAGCACATTGGCTAGGCGTTAACCAGGTCGGCTAAAGGGGTTTGCTTGACGTTCCACCTCGGCCTTCATCCCAAGGTGATATTTTAGGCCTTAGCTGTGGGTCAAGATCCGTTGGGCCACTATTGGGCATTCGCTGGTGGATCATTGTACCTTTCTTTGGGCCCGGATTCAACAGAAGCAAAAATTTTTACTGTTCCTTAACCATATATTTTTCCTACAATATCCAAAAATCAATAGTATAAGAGTGATAGAAGCAGTGTTGTGGAATCTGATAAAAAACAACAAATCACATCGAAAAATCTGAGTTTTCGAAAAAAACCCTTTCGATGTTCAACTCAAATACCAACATCAGTTCTAAAAAATATCAACAAGCAAAGGCAAAAAAAAGACTATTGTTAGATCATGAGTTCCAAATTAATGCAGGGAAATAGTAAGAATTATTGTTAATGCTCCAAAATTTATTGACTTAATCAAATGCCAAAAGTTTGGACATAAAATATTCATTGATCACACATTCGCAACAGGTCAATTCATATTTAAATTCCGATATAATTAATCAATTTTACCTGCCAAAGGTCATTTGTTTAAATTTTCATTTTTAGCATATATCCGTTAACAACTCAATTTTGTGAGGCTTATCAAATACATATTTCTTCTTAAAACACCACAAATCTTCCAGTTGTAACTTGTATTCACTCCAACATCAACACATTGAGGTAAATCAAATATAAAATTGAATAATTAGAAAAGTTATTTACCTGATTATCCTTCAGGAAAATTGTGATCTTGGTTTTCCTGGCAAGTTGATCTCCATTGACAATCCTTGTAACATTGAATTAGCCTCCGACGCATCCTGGTGGATTCATGCATGCATAAATTCAAATTTGGACATTAATAGATTGTTTTCGCTTTTTAATAAGTAGTAATTATGCATAAAAGCTAAGCATCTTCCTTCATTAAGGGAATCACAACAGGATTAGTATAGACAACAATTCAAACATAAACTAACATCTGCACATTTATTAAGTAAGATCAATAAAAAGAATGCTAAAATAAAGATATTCATGCCATTAAACATATCTGCATAAGCTCATCATATACAACATCGTGGAAAAACAAAGTCTGGATTTGTGTGAAGAAAAAACCTTCAATATCAATCAAAAAGATAATTATTCTCTCCTAGAAAGACTTTTCTCTTCTAAAATTTAGTCTAATAACTAATAAACATTTCTTGCTTTCTATAAGAAGGGGAATCATAAAAATTATAGGGAGGGTAGAAGACTGCAAATCTTTCAATTAATAAAACCCAAATATGCTTAAGAAATAAAAATCAGAGCACTACCATAAAATTTCTAACTCCATAAAGTAGAAACTATTCGATAAACTTAAGGAAAGATATAAATGCTTTTCCTTTAGAATTAACTCGTATTAATAAGGTAAATAAAATATTATACCTTGTCCTTGAGAATAGTTGACCTACAAAACATTGTAAACATTCATAAGAACAACCAGGCTTACTCATTTGTAATGAAAAGGAGGCTTAAGAAGCAATCTAATACCCTGCAGAATATAACATAGGCCACATTAAGTTCTTTAAGCTTCACACTACATAAATTACGACACATGACAACTGTATATAAGTCTATTGAAAGTTCACCCACATAAAAAATATGAAACGACAAGATTCAAAATTAGTAAAAGTGTTTTCATTTCAACTAAAAGTGTTGTTTTTGGACCTATGAACAGTAATTTTGAAACTTGAATTTTTATATAGTAGGGAAATAGAACTATAGCATATTATATTAATAAATATTAAATAAAAACAATAAATATGCAATGTAAAAGAAAATAATAATAATAATTATTATTACAAATAAGATAAGAGCAGGAAAAAATTATAGTTTTGGAACAATGCCTGGTTACAGTATTCTTATCTATAGTTGTATAAAGAAACTTAATTTATAATAACATATAGTTATAGAAATATTAGCAAATATTAAACACTTATATATATAATAAAAAAATTACAGTACACTATACTAATATATATTAAATACCAATAAAATATAAGTAATGTAAAAAAAAAAAAAAAAAACACAATTATGTATTTGAATAATGATAATATATAATAAGATAAGAAGAACATATATATATATATATATATATATATATATATTGTTTATTATATTTAAATAAAGTTTCAAAAAGTCAGTGCAATTTTTACTATACTGAAAAAAAACACACATCAACAACAATTATTTAGAACTCATAATAAACAATACACTCATAAGTTAAATTTATAGCAGGGGAAAAAAAGTTACATAAGGGAAATGTATCTAACATAATAATTCAGTAGTAAAAGGGAGATATAGCTAGCCACCAAAAAACCAAGTCTCAATCTATCTTACATACATCAAACTTAAGCACACAATTGAAACAGGAAAGTCCTGACACAAATACTGTCATTTTCACCATTCAACATAAATTAATTTACTCAACTTGATTAAAAAAATAAAGAAAAGAAACATTCGAATTCTGAACAAACCAAAACAAATGGAATAGCAGCCACCAAAATAAACCACAAGCAAAACCTCAATTCGTTTTACTTGTTCTAAAATCTAATCCACAATCTAAGTAGGAATGTCCTGACACAAACACACAAAATACCACTTCATTATTACTTCCAACATTAAGCATAGAATTACTCACCAAAATTGATTAAAATACCACTTCCTTATTACTGTTAATATATATACACATGCAGACACGGTGAAAAAAAGGAGCTGAAGTAATCTGCCCACAAAATGAGGTGAAAAAAAAAAAACAAAAAAGAGAAAAAAAACTCAATTAGTTTTACCTGCTTCAAAATCTAGACCACAATCCAAGCTGGAAAGTCCTGACACAAACATAAAAAATACCACATCAATATCACTTTAACTATTAAACATAGAACATGAGATTTGCAAAAACATAACAGTGTACCTTCTACAAAAGAATGTTCAAGTGCATAAAAACAACAACCAAATTTCAGAATTGCTAACAATTGTTATTAACTAAAATAATGTTATTAAAGGTAATTTAAATATTGTCAATCTTTAGCCTTTCATTTTCATTTTCCTATATCATCAAAGTTGTGAAACTGGAAGTAATTCATCACTTGAAGTATAAATAAATCTAACAGTTTAATTCAAAGCAATTTTACTAAAAGTTGTTATGTTCAAATTGAAACCAATTTATTTGAGAAAGTGCACAAACAATAAATAAAGATATAGTAAAAGCTAAATTAATTCACGTAGAAATAAAAAAGAAATAGCTTTTAAAGTATACAAAGAACATAAAAAGAACGTTTTTCAACAATATATCTAACCAATAACGTTACTAATTAAAATAAAAATAAATATAGCAAATGACGAAGTTTATAAGAATATAAAAGAAACAGACTTTCTCATCTTCTTTCAAATAATCTTTATGCATATTCCAATGTGACATATTCTTCTTTTTATAATGATGACATGAGATGATCATAAATTCCTCAGAATAAATGAAATAAATGACATTACACACACACGGGCATAGTGAAAAAAACGAACAGAAGAAATCTGACCACAAATTGAAGTAAAAAAAAAAAAAAAAGAGGGAGAGAGAGAGAGAGAGAAAGAAAAAAAGAGAAAAAGAAAACGCTGAACTACATTTTCCAGAAAAACCTCTTTCGTTGACAAACACATAACCAGGTTCAAAAAAATAAAATAAAATAAAATCTACACAACAAAACAAAACAAACGAAAAAACCAGGATCAACAAATATCAAGACTTCAAAACATATATGAAGGCAGGAAGCTTCACTGAATGTGGATCAGGAAGGAGGTGTTTCAGACTGCATTGCTGATAAAACTTGTGTGTTCAATATTTGGTGATGTTTTTTCATTCTTTGTTTTGTGGTTGGCTTCTTCGTTGGATTTTTGGGCAGAATCTTCAACTTGCTCCTTTGTATTGCCGGAATGATTGACCCTTTTTTGTTGATGTCAGAATTTTGTTGCATCCAAACTACAAAATGCGAAGTAAAATATTGGTACACTCACAGTTGAATCACCACTACCATAGATTGAAAACTCTGGAGAATAAGCTTGATAGCCAACAATGAAATTCAAGGCAACATAGAAATATGGCAATGGACAAATCCAAAATGGAATGTTAATGTTCAAATTCAACAGTCATAAATTATATTAAACAGTCACATGTGCTAACCTACCCTTTAAGAGAAGCTGATACCAAAAGCCAACACTTTCCCATTCTCATAATAAGTGAATCTAAAAGTCTTCGACAAAAGTAGGAATTGTCTCTATCCAAGTCACTGGATCTTGTACAAGCCTATGATCTCAATTGTGCGTGATTCTGCACATCAATCCGGTTTTCGTAATCACCCGTTAGTGGAATAGACTGTAAATTTTTAAATTTAAACTATGTTTAGCTACTTAAGTTTAGCTACCGACATAAGAATTAAGAAATACTGGTTGTTTCATTAATATTGAATATGAGCTAGCTAGGAACTCTGAATTAGGTTAAGTAAATTAACTATTATAATTTATTGAAGTTAGGAATCTGATACACTGGGCCTCGCAAGGGAATACCTAAGAAAATTTACATTAGTGAGAAGAACATTTTACGATTACATAATTCACAAATCAACAAATCAAGATAAATAAAATTGGAATTATAAACTCACCTTTGAATCAATTCCTGCAAGATGAAGTTCACTAATATCCACCCAATTGCCTTAAAAACACAGATCGCCGTTTTTTTCTAAATAAGCATAAAAACAAAAAAAAGTGACATTATGGCTGACTCTAAAAGCTGTTAAATAACAATAAGGGATAAAGCAGATAAATAATAGAGCTACTTGTTACGACCCGAATTCTCTTCCATTCGAGTGCCACTAAAAGTGACTCATATCATATTATCGAGACTTAAATAGTAATGTAAAATTATTCAAAAGAATAATTAGAATCCCATAATTTTATTTGTGAATAAAAATAGAACATAATTTTCTTACATAAAGTTCAACATAATTATCTCATCAATCTTAACCACTTTTGCCACTTCCATGTTGACCGCCTCGAACCTTCAATTATCTGAAAATGGTAAATATCGTGGAGTGAGATTTATAAAATCCCAGTAAGTATACCAAGCATAAATTTTCTTTTGAAAGCATATGGATCATTTTCATCATAACATAGGATAGGATCGAAATACTCATAAACATAGGGAGACACAAGAATTTTACCGAACTTAAATGGCAAGAATTCTTATGTGTAGCGCTACTAAACTCCGGTCCCCTTAGCATAATCATAAACATATCATATGGAACCCATAACAATCTTGTGAGATTGATTTCATAGCAATGATCCAAACATTTTCATAAAAACATAAGATATACTTACTTGTCATAAAAACATACTTACTTTTCATAAAAACATAAGGTGTATTTACCTTTCATAAAAACATACTTACTTTTCATAAAAACATAAGATATACTTACTTGTCATAAAAACATACTTACTTTTCATAAAAACATAAGATGTATTTACCTTTCATAAAAACATACTTACTTTTCATAAAAACATAAGATATACTTACTTGTCATAAAAACATACTTACTTTTCATAAAAACATAAGGTGTATTTACCTTTCATAAAAACATACATACTTTTCATAAAAACATAAGATATACTTACTTGTCATAAAAACATACTTACTTTTCATAAAAACATAAGGTGTATTTACCTTTCATAAAAACATACTTACTTTTCATAAAAACATAAGATATACTTACTTGTCATAAAAACATACTTACTTTTCATAAAAACATAAGGTGTATTTACCTTTCATAAAAACATACTTACTTTTCATAAAAACATAAGATATACTTACCTTTTAAAAGATTAAAATGAAGTATAGTAGTAAATGGACCAAAACTTTCTTGACCACCTTGAATTTCTCTTACTTGTGGATTTTGTCAAGAGATTGGAAATAAGTGTATATGTGTAGAGTTGTGTGTAAAAGAGATGGGTTTAAATAGATGTATAAAGTTGGCATATTGTAAACATAATCATTCAATTCTATTAATTTTAACACATCCTTTTCTTAAAGTAAAGCACCATTCATATACTTTTCCATATTTATACAAATATTATGCTCTTCATGATTACATATAATGGAGTCTTATCAACCATTCATATACTTTTCCATATTTATACAAATATTATGCTCTTCATGATTACATATAATGGAGTCTTATCAACCATTCATATACTTTTCCATATTTATACAAATATTATGCTCTTCATGATTACATATAATGGAATCTTATCAACCATTCATATACTTTTCCATATTTATACAAATATTATGCTCTTCATGATTACATATAATGGAGTCTATAATTCATTCATATACTTTTCCATATTTATACAAATATTATGCTCTTCATGATTACATATAATGGAGTATATAATTCATTCATATACTTTTCCATATTTATACAAATATTATACTCTTCATGATTACATATAATGGAGTATATAATTCATTCATATACTTTTCCATATTTATTAAATTAAGATTCTCATAATTATTATATATAATGGAACCTCTCATGCTTGCATATATTTTCTTAATTTCAATAATAAAAATAATTTTTGTATAAATAAATATTGGGATAACATTGAATTAAGTACTTGGACTTAATATACTTTAAATCAAGAGAATGGAGATATTTTTAGAAATTTGGAATTTAATTTAAAATCGAACGATCTCGATTATTTCTTGACTTGGCTATACGAATACGTCGTGGCGTTAACTTAATAAAAATGGGTGAAATAGTAGCGACACGATTTTCTATTAAAATAATTATTAATCGCGTAAAAATTCTTGGTCGCTACACTACTACTCCCAACAAAAATTATATTATCAGTTCACGCACAATATTTTTGAAATAAATGTAAATGAAGAGTGTATGGCTTATACTTCAGAAAAGAATGCTTGCTAATTTGAATAGTTTACTGATTTATACAAGATAATCAAGTTGTGTAAAATTTCAAACAAATCCCTAAACTGAAAAATACTTTAAAAATACTTGGAATCAATTGCAATGAAAATAAAAAAGCGAAAAACTTCTTTCAAGTTCTTTCACTGTAGGAAGAATTTAAATAATGGTTAAAAATAAAATGTAGATGCTTGTATATATTCAAATCCACATACACAAGAATCAGAAAGGAAAAATCGTAATAATGAAATATGAGTTTATTGGAATTTTAAACTAATAATGAACTATTATTGGGGAATTTAAGAGGAATGTCAAATGAATTGAATGTACAGTTAAGAAAAATCAGAACTTCAAGTCTAGTAGAAGTAATTCTTGTTCTAGAATCAATTCTTTCATATGGGAATAGTTACATAATTAAAATAATTCTTATTAAGTTGTTTCATAAAGATAAAAATAAACAGGATTAAAAATCTTAATCACGAATCTGTATTTCAAAATCTAGACTTCCAACATGTGCAATTCTCCAACAACACAAAATTATTATAAGCACAAATAAAATTGCACATACAAGGTTTCAATTATATACTTAACTGGACAACAGTCGTAAGCGGCAGTCACTAACCTGTCGGAGTCGAAAGCGGTAGCAGCAATCACTGGCCAGTGAGTCGACGAAATAGTCCCTGGTCTCCTTCCTCCTGTCTCTGTCGGCATCGGGCTTCCTCTCCCTTGCTCCTGCTTCAGACGAAGGGCTACTGACTACGGTGATCGGTGGGGACCGTGGGATGGATTGTTGAGCTTGGAGCCGCGGCGGGCTGGAGTGGAGGCGGAAGTTAACAATAATCGATTGAGGATAAAGAGAAGAAACCGTGTTGAAATCGATTGAAGAGAGAGGTAGAGAAATGTGTGTCTGTGAGAATGAGAGAAAGAGACAGAGAGGGGCTTCAAGAGAAAAGGTTGGAAATGGACGAAAATGTGAATAGGAAAAAAAACGAACCTTTGATGTTGTAATTGCACGACCGGCGTAGTAAATCTTGGAGGAGAAGAAGACTGTTCAAGAGAGGAAGACTCTCGAACACAGAGAGAGAGAGAGAGAGAGAGAGAGAGAGAGAGAGAGAGAGAGAGAGAGAGAGAGAGAGAGAGAGACAGAGAAATGGAAGGGTTACTATATGTGTAAGAGACGCGTATGGGTATGGATATGGGCACAAGAAAGAACCGTAGGAGGAAAAGATGGGAAAAGCGCGTTTCCAGTTTTGTAGAAATCGTCATTTATCGTCCATGAACAGTAACTTTACAAGTGAATTTTATATATAGTAGGGATGTAGTAATAGTTCTTTTCTTCGTTATGGTAAGAGCAAGCGGTGGCATTTGGATGTAGCTACCGTGTTAAAAGTTGGAGATGTAAGTGCAATAAATTGAGATTTGAATATAATTATCATTAATAAACATCCTACTGTTAAAGAAGCAATTTTGCCAAAATTATTTTAAGACATTTGAAAAATAGCTACTTGATTTATAATATATATAATTATGCCCTGTTTGATGGTAATTAATATCAGATTTTTAATAGATTTTGATAGAAATTGTGAAATATGTGTTTGAAAAATTTTGAATCCTACAAAATTCATTATTAAAATTAATTATTGACTTTAATTTAAAATTAAAATCATTTTCATAAAGTAGGACTCTATAGAATAGGTATGAATCACAATTATATTGTCACAAGTTCAACCCAAATGTAACGTAATTCAGGACATTAAACTTTACTTGTAACATTTACACACCTCCAATTTTTAATTACACATCTACTTAGAAAATACCAAAAAAAAAAAAAAAAAAAATGACGACTGTGACTGCCGAACACTTTGTTATTTGGTCAATTGATTTTTAAAAAATTGACACGTGAATATCATTTTCTAATGCACTGTGGACATCAGTCCCGATTTAGTGCTCATTGTAAATGTCATAAAATATGTCCACTGTGTTTGTGAGTTGTCGCGTGTCTAATATATATTTTTTTGGGACAAATGACAATATCATAATATCTATAGTGGGTGCCATAAAATGTGTCCATTGTGGACAGTAGATCAATTCTACTTGGACACAGAGGTCACGCTCATCTAAAAGCTAGTTTCCTAGTGTGATCCAGTTGTGACCCAACACCAAGTATTTTTCCACATGGAAGAAATAGTGAACCAACCACTACTTATTAACGTGCATTAATTAATGTTTAGAGTAAAGTATTCATATTTCATTTTCATATTAAGGAGGAGCTAATCTTTCTCCTTAGATAAAACAACATCACGGGCATCGTTGGTCTTGTAACCTCAACGTGGAGAGTTCGATTCCTGGTAGGAGTAGCTGAGTGATGTAATAATCAATATTGGTTGAAGCAGCTTGGTGATGTAATAATCATGAATGATGGCTCTCTTGGGGTCAGGAGTATAAAAGGTGCTCGAACCCTGATCAACTTGGACATAATTCACGGTTTACATCCGCCAGTTACTGAGGAGTCGATGGCTGGTGGTCCATGATTAAGTCTTCCTAAACTGGGATATCTGGGGTTAACAAAAACAAAAAAAAAAAAACAAAAAAAACAACATCACTGACAAATACTTCATACAAGAAATTGTATGAAATTGTTAATTGATATGCCTGGTAAACAGGTGTACATTTTATTAATAAATAAAATAAATAAGTGACAGAGTTTTGAACACGGATCTTATTACAGATAAAATTTTAAAGATCATGCATATATATTTAAAAAATGTTCGTTATACTTAATGTAGGACGAAAACATAAATAATAATAATAATAATAATAATAATAATAATAATAATAATAATAATAAAAGGATCTTTTTCGAAACATACGAAATGGTTTGATTAAATTTTCCCGATCGGACATGAGAAATACTGTAGTCCACTAGAGAACAAAAAATTGAAATATTATTATTCAGAAGTAAAACTCTAATTCGGGAGACAAATTTGAATAGAGCTAAGAAACTGTAAAAACGATAAAACTACCCTTAAACTGATTCAAACGTAGAAAAAGCCAAAATAGACGCTAAAACGGTGAAATTTGACCCTGAAAATTTTGTGGAGAATTGAAAATTTGTTACTGTTGTAGTGCACATTTTCATAAATAGGTTATAATTTCTCTCTATTTTCAATTTGTTTATGGTTTTCTCTTCTCTGTGTTTCGTTGTTCCACATCAATGCTATCCTCGAACTCTTCTATCCGGATTGAACAACTGAAAGCTAGAGGGGAAATGAAATAAATTTGTGGAGAAGTGTTTATAAATAAAGTATGTATGTTAATACTATTTGATTTATAAATTAATTTATTTAAATGTTTTGAGGTAAAAAATAGTGGTTAAAAAATGAAGAGGGAAAATCATATTTTGGTTAAAAAAAGTAATTTAGGAAATTGTATAATTTATAAATTAGTTTATATATCATTTTATTTGATTTACCAAACAGATGCTAAATAGAAATAGATAAAATATATAAGTCGATAATATTCTCAAATTCCTTAATATTATTGATAAAAAGTAATTTAATCTATATACTACTTGTAAAAGTACCTTAAAGAGAGAAACTCTTTTGGATCAAAATACCCTCAATTATATTTCATAACGTGAAATAGAATGTAGCAAAATAATAAATAAATTCCTCATCCACTATTACTAAGAATGTAGCAATGGAAGCAAGGGTCGATCCCACAAGGAACGAGAACTAACTTAGTGTCATGTCAATTAGAGTCGTAAATGGGAGTTTTGTTTTGAGTTGTTTGTAAATGATTTAACTAATAAAATAAAGCAATTAAAATGATTGGAATAAATATCAAATGTTGACGAGTCCTAGTTCTCCGGTTCGGTTGTATTTTATCACAATGTTTACACTTTCCCAAGTAACGCGTGTCCAATCTCCCTTTTTGATTTATCACCCGTAAATAGTTAATAAGCTCTAACTATTCAAATTCTTCCTTAATTGTACTCAAATAGAATAAACTCTCTAAGCGAGTATGTAGCTATTGGACAACCTAAAACAGGCTCTTTAGGTTTAATGCAACAACTAAATGATTCCGAGAAGAATTAGGGCGAATTAGATTATCAATCACACAAGCTCGTGACAGTTAACCTAAGTTGGGTTTTCTATGGGAATACCAAATTCCCAATTGCTACTATGAATTAAACAACAAGACAATTACGGATCCAATCATTCAATGTAGCAAATCTCAATACAACAAATTATAAGATAAGGCCTAAATCAAATAACAAATTGCATTGAGTCAATTAATTGTTCATAAGAAACCCAACAATCAAAGTCAGGAAATTGAATCTACGTTACTAGTTTGGAAAAACAATAAACAAATTGATATGAAATACAACTTCCCCTTCGAACTAGGTATGGAAGCTTAGCCGAGCATAGTCATGGTGAAAAGCCCAGAATTTTTCTTCTTATTCATCTTCTTGTCCGGATTTGTCTTGCTTCAAGTCTCAAGAAATTAGCCACTTTTAATCAATGAATGTCCAACCCCAGTTATGTGGTAAAACTCTCTTTTTATAGCAGCCAAAGCTTGCCGTAGGGTTGCCCATGAGACCCACCAAAAATAGCCCATGAACTCAGCATAAAATTCTGGTCGCATATAAGTTACGGCCGTAAGTGGCTTTCTAGAGAATTTTTGCATTTCAAAGTTACGGCCGTGACTCCAATGTTTACGGCCGTAAGTGATTTTCTGCCCATTTTTGGCTTACTCCAAATATTGAGTTACGGACGTGACTCCAATGTTTACGGCCATAAGTATATTTGCACCCCAGGTTCCTGAACTTTCGTTTTGAGTGCATTTTTGTCCTTTTTTCTCTTCCTTTATGATCCTATACAACATCAAACACAAAACGTATTAAACAACACTTCTTTAGGATCAAATCACCAACAAAACGGGGCAACACGTAACATAATTAAGTGCTAAAAGAGCACTTATCACTATTCCATCGCATCAAGAACTCCCATTGGAAATCATAAATGGAAGGGGGCTGATAAGACCTTTATTGGCCAACATGCAAGAAATGGCCAGTGAAGCACTCTCAGTAAGTCATTCCTTCATGTTTATGATCCCTATTGGGGATCACAAGGGGAAGAGTGTCTGAGAAGACCTTCATTGGCCAAATAACATTTCCTATACTTTCCATAATAAAGAAAGCATCATTGCAAGAAGTACGGTTGAAAAAAGATTGAGAGATTCATTTCTATTAAGAAAAGGGAAAGTTGATCTTGGAGATATAGAGAGTCGTTCATTTGAATATCAGACGACAATATTATGTTGGTGATGAAGTTGAAGACAATGATGATGAAGACAGTTTTATAGAAGGAAAGAAGGCAAAGAGGCAAAATGTGAAGGGCTATGCGCATGTGTAGTAACTGAAAATGAAAATTCAAATTTTGGAAGAATCATAGGAATACCAAGAGTTTTCCTACGTAATAATGTGTGCATGAATATGGTATAAAATTAATAATAAATATTAATTCTGCCATATTGGGGGTAATTGTTGACAAATAAAAATACTCAATTCGAAGACCTAATGAAATGATCCAAAGAGCGAAGCTCAGTTGAAGAGTCCAGGGAAATAGGTTCATATAAACCCACGTGCAGGTCCAGATAAACCCAAGAGCAGGCCCAAATATAAGGCAACAGAGCGAATGGAGTAACGTCGCCCAATCCTGGAGAACGCCCAAGATATTGGCGAATGCAATGATTTATCATTATCTAAAATAAGCTGTTAAAAGGCAGTTAATGGGAAACCTTATCACGTCCTCAAGATCCGGGAAATTTGGCTGAGCATGGAGTAATGGCAGCAGTTAAACACAATGGTTTCTTGAAAAATCATCCATTATGTAGAAAGTGGATAGTTATAGGGCGACAAGGCAATTGCAAGCGATTTTGGAAGAAGGAAAATGTTCAAGGCATATAAAAGGGAGAAGAAAACATAGAAGAAATGACCAATCAATAAACTTTCGAACAGAGATTATGTAATTTACTTTCATTTTAATTTTCTTGTCAAATCCTAGTTTATTTTGTGTGCTTGCGCTCCATGGAGACGTTTTATCTTTGTTGTAATATTCATAAATAAAGCACCTTTCGTTGGGACTTTGTCTCGAGAGGTTGTTGTTCTTTGCATATCGTCTGAATCCATTTTAATTGTTAGTAAGATCCTTCCGCTCGAAACAATTATATCTTTGAAAAGTTGTGAATATCCTACTAAATACATGGTTAAAACTAGCCATTGACTTTAACTTGGGGCTTTTTCGACAGATGCATTTTAATGTTATGATTGCACATTATAATTCAATTTATAATTTATACAATTTTCTAAATCACTTTTTAATCATACAGATTTTCTCTTTCTACTTTTTAATCACATATTTTACTTAGAAAACACAAATAAATCGTATTATAATACCACCTGAGCCGTCGAACATAACCATAAAATTTAAATCATTTTCACCAAATAGGCCATATTGAGTAGGTATGAATCTCAATTATATTATCACAAGTTCAACTCAAATGTGACACAATTCAGTACATTAAACTTTACTTGTAACATTTATTTGGTTCAATCGATTTTCAAAAGATTGACACGTGAATATCATTTTCAAATGCACCTAACCCTTACTCACTGTGGAGACACATTTAAAAGCTAGTTTCCTGGTGTAATCCAATTGTGACCCAACACCAGGTATTTTTCCACGTGTAAGAAATAGTGAACCAAACACTATTTATTAACGTGCACTAAATGTTTAGAGTAAATTATTTATATTTCATTTTCATATCAAGGATTCTTCTTATATAAAACAATATCATTGACAAATACTTCATCCAAAAAATTGTTAATTGATATGCCTGGCATTTCTTTTTATAAATAAGTGACGACGAGATTGGAACACGGATAAAATTTTAAAGATCATGCATTTATTTATTAAAATATTGTTTTATTATACTAGACGCATGACTAAAACGTAAATCATAATAAAATGATCTTTTTTGTAACAATGTAACATTCAAAATTGTTTGATTAGATTTCTCCTGATCGGACATGATTATTTTTCCTTATTTTCAATTTGTTTGCGATCGATTTCCTCTTCTAATTGTCCCGCTGTTTCGCATCAATACTATCCACGAACTTTACTATTTTCACAGAACAATTGAAAAGTCAGAGTGGGAATGTAATACAATTTGTCCGAGGTGTCTATAAATAAATAGTGCCACTACAATAATTATTTTCTACACAATATTATAACTACACAACAAATGAAACATAAATTTCATAAATGCAATACAATAAATTTACAAATTTATCCCCAATATAATTAAAACAACAACAAAATAAATTCTCTGTGCACTACAACGGATCCATGAGCTCTCTCTCTGCACCACAACAAAACAAATTTACAAAAGTATGGATAACAAGTAATTTATAATCAATCATAACGATTTATAAATATAAGCCAAACATATACGATTTACTATAGCAAATGCTGAATTTTTTTTTTTTTAAATGCTTCTGAAAAACCATTGTACATGTAGGGGTGTCAAACGGGCCGAGCCGGACCGGCTCGGCCCGTTTGAACGTGGTCCAATATGGGTCCACGGACCGAAAACGGGCCGGCCCGTGGGGAGACGAGCCGGGCCGAGCCGGATCGTCCCCCCACGGAGGCGGCCCAAGTCCGGTCCGTGGCCCGTCTGACCACGGGCCGGACCGTGGGCCGGCCCGTCGGTCATTTTTTTTTTTTTTTTTTTTAAATAATCAATAGGAATTCTTGTATCTATATCTTCGATCTCATTTTCAAATTCCGCCAAATTGTCGGGAATTGAAATATCATTGAGAGGTGCAAATTCATCAACAAATTGGCTAGAAGAATAACAATGAGATTGTGAGTGTGCCATTAGAAATAATATAATTGAAAAATTGGAGATGAAAATGAAATGTGGAATGGAATTTGAGACAATATTGTATATTTGTATGTGAAGTATTATAGCACTAGCCACTAGAATTTGAGACTTGAGAGAATGAGACTTGAAAGTTGAGAGAGTTGAGTTGAGATTGTGAAAAAAATGAAATAAAAATCTAGTATTTATAGAAGAAAAAAAATAAAAAATAAAAAAATTTACGGGCCGGAACGGGCCGGCCCTTTTCGGCCCGTGAGCACGGGCCTGACGGGCCGAACACGGGCCGGTCCGTGATCGGCCCGTTTTCGGTCCATTTTGATAGTCCGCGAACTAGTCCGCGAACTTCACGAGCCGAACCCGAACTGTCCAACACTCAAATTTTTTGTCCGGTCCAAGTCCAAGTCCGTATTTTTAACGGGCCGAACCGAACTTTTAACGAATCGAGCCGAGCCGAACTCACGAACTCTCGAACTGTCCAATCCGTTTGACACCCCTATGTACATGTTTCACGTGCATACTAGCAAGATGTACAGAATTTTCAACTTTTTTAATAACGTGTCCACCAAAGTGTGTTTCCTTGCCACCTGATTTATCATTTATGTCGAGTTAAATTAATATTACCTATCCAATCAAGGACCATAAAAGGCCAAGAAAAATTTGAACTATTGACGACGACGAAGTGTTAGGTAACAGTGGAAATTTTATGCTGACCAATGTGGACATTTGTTACCCATGAGGGGTGTCAGGTGAGGTCCCGCCAAGTAATCAGTGAGCATTTTTATAGTGTCCCTTGAGAGCATCATAAAAAGATTGAAGGTAATTAGGAGTAAACACGGTTTAGTTTGAGCAGTTTATAGTAAAATCTCAAACGATTTGAAATTTTTCCAAACCAAACCAATTCTTTTTTGTGGTTTGGTGCGGTTTAAAACCGCGGTTTGCAATCAAATAAATTAGTAAATTCGAAATCAAGCTACATTCTTGTACAATAATGCAAGAATGAATGAATGAATGATTAACCTACCAATATCAAAGATCAAAGATTTCGTAATCGATTCACAACATTGAGTGAAGGATCAACACCAACTTTGTGGCCGATAATTAAGAAATATCTCCTACCGTTATGTAGATATGTTATAATGTATTCTTGGATTTTTTTCAAGATGCAACTAATACTGGCAAGAGGATTACCTCGATAAATTGCAATTACAAATGAGATTTTCTTATTTAGAACTATTCACATAAATAAAAGACAACACACTGTGTTACTGCAAGAGTATTTCTTCTATTCAGTATGCTATAAATAAGTGTCGTAATGAATTCTCTTCTAATTTGTTTATAAAGGTCTTCAATAGAAATTGCATGCCACATTTTAACTTTTTTGCACCATTCAATAATTCTAATTGGGAATGGAGTTGGAGTTGGAGTTGGACTGCTTATCGAAGGATCAAACAAGCATAGATTAGCACATATCTTCATTCCTAAAAAATCTCACATTTTTTGCAATTGACAGATGCTAGAAATCTTTCAAGAACACGTCCAAATTTTGATAAAAGTTATTCTATAATTCATTTATATTGGAAAAAGAAATTAAAGAAGCACTCAAAATGACTTAAAGGTACGTTTCAATAACAATCTGAATTTGATAAGTTATTTCTGCACTCATTTTTTGTAATTTGTTTAAAATTTAGTGGGTTGTGATTTTGGCAATTGAAACCCAAACCAAACTATTTATAGCGGTTTGGAATTTCTTCAAACCAAAACAAATCATTTCGCACTTGAAATCGAAACGAACGAAACCATTTGTTGTGGTTTGATTTGATTTAGTGGATTGGCGGTTTATGTGTTTACTCCTAGTTAGCAAGTGTATGGGTAAACTTGTTTATACAATTTTTTTCTTCAAATTTCTTTAAATCATTTTTCAATCACACATACTTTTCGAAATCACTTATTTTGCTTCAAAAAATTCAAATTCCTTTTTTTTTTAAAAAAAAAAATATCAGCTGGCAAGAAACTTTTTTTATAAACAAACATTACTTTTTTTAAACCACTTTTTAATTACATACATTTTTTAAAACCATTTTCAACCACAAGATTTAGCTCGAAAAATCAAATTCCATATTTTTAAAATCAGTCGTGAAACAGACCCTATAAATATTACATTTTCCCAAATCATTTTTTAACAACATACATTTTTTGAAACCTCTTTTCAACAACACATTATACCTAAAAATAACATCTTATTTATAAAGAAATTTGGACCACCAAGCAGAAGCTGAAATATTTACCTTGTATTCTCATTTTCCACCATGATCATTATTGTTGAAGAAGTGATGTTCTAAAATATGAGTCTACACAGCTCCTAGTGGCAAGCTAGTCGAGAGGCATGAGCCAAACATATCGTCTGGCAGTTTTTAGTGGTGGCAATGGGTCGAATTGAGTCAGCTCGATTAGTCAAACCGAGGAGCTGAGCTCGAGCTTGTTGCACTTGGCTCGTTTGCCGAGCTTGGCCCATGAGCCCGTCGTTTTTTCTATTTTTCCTTTTTAATCATTTTTTTGATTTTTAAGTTGTTAAGTTTATACAATAATTATAAAAGCAAAAGATATATACACTAGTTGAAAACTCTCCTCTTTTTTCGGGTTTGAAACTGACTACTTAATTAATTTTTTAATAGACGGAGACGAACAACTTGTTACGTGTACAATTTATATTTTGAAATCAAATGTACGTAGATAAAAGATAATTAAATAAAGCAAAAAGATTAAAACTAAATTAAATATAATTTACCTAACTGCATGCAATTTCGACATACTTATTTTGTATACAAAAATGAGCGTTCTGCAAATTTTTAACATACATTAATGCTTCCAAAATGTCTTATTTGAGTCGGCTCCTTACTTTCGATAAAACCCTTTTACTTGCACCAAAAGTAGACTCCGAAGCTACCGTGTTAACCAGAGGTGTTAGTAGATCTTTTGCTATGTCAGAAACAGTTGGATATTTCCGTTCGTTTGTTCGCCAAAATTCAAGTAAATCAAATTCTATAGAATCAGTAGGCTCTACGTTTATAAGTAATTCTTGTTTAAAATAATTTTTTTTTTTAATTATTTAGGTATTACAAGTGGACCAGATTCGTTATGACAACTAGGGGAATACTGTAATAAGAAGTAGTTCCTTGTGAATTCCTAATTTCTTCCATTAGATATAATAATTCTACTTCGTCGTCTTTAAGTGTAGTGGCACGTGATGGTGCAGATAGTGTACGACTAACATTAGTTTCTAATCTTACTGCATATGAGTTATACATGCTTATTAACATACTTTCTAAATTATTATAAGTGATAGAGGTGTCCAAAATCAATGCTTTACTGATTTCTGAAACAAAAAAGTTTAGCACCATTTAAACTGTAATACAGGTCCATTATGCACGTTGAGGGACGTTAAGGGAAATAATATAAGTAAATCTTCCCAATATTTTCTAATTTTTATCTTCATAGAATTATCATATCAGCAAAAAATAATCATTTTTATATCTATGAAAAGTTCCTGCAATAATATAAAGACGTTCAAGAACTCTTGAACTAGTGATAATATACCTCAAATAATTTGTTGATTCAATCATAAAAAATTGTCCAAAATCTTTTGACTTTAAAAGCAATTTCTCAATCATCTTATGCTAATACAGATTCATTTTCAGGGCGAAGGGTTAATAGGGATAAATCAGATGTTATTTTTGGAAGAAGCTTCTCTACTCGTCGATTGCAACATGTTCTAGCTGAGTTGGGAATGAAAAGGGGAGATTTCCCCTTCAAGTATTTGGAAGTCCCATTGTTCAAAGGGATCCCATGCAAAAGATAGTTACAACCTATTGCGGATAAGATAAAAGCTAAACTTCAGTCGTGGATGGGCTTGACATTATCTTATGTCGTTGTCTCGAGCTTATCAATTCAGTTATCACGGGTTCATATATTGACTCTTTGATGATTTATAAATGGCCCTCAAATCTATTAAAAGATATGAATGCTACTGTTAAGAGATTGAGGCTCAGAATCAACCACGAAAAAATACAAGTACGATTTCACAAATAAAACTTCAACAAAATTTTATTAAACACAAAATCGCAAGTATCAAACAAGAATTTATACAGATTCAAATCTCTAAATCAAAATATCAACAAACTCTGTAAAACTCGCAAAATACACAAAACAAATTACATAGAATCACTATCTGTATAAGAACCACTAAGAGATACTGATTTTGCACAAAGAATCAATATAAACCACTAAGAGATTTTGCAAGATCAGAGTATATTTTTCTCTGGTCGAAAAAGATGAACCAAGAGAGAGAGAGAGAGAGGATGCTTCTGGATAATGACGATTGAAGCGTCTTCAGCAATGTTAATCACAAATGGACGGTGATGATCAAACATAGGTGATCCAACGGTGCTGCAAGAGTGAGGAAGTGGTGAACTTGGGCCTCAACTCCGGGTTATGGGATATGGGCTTCAGCTTCAGTGTTGGACTTCAGCTTTTAATTGATCCAAGCTAAAAATATGCAAACTTCAATTTAGGCTTAAAACTGATCCAGCTGGTTTATCTATTGGGCTCCAGAATTGGGCTGGTCCAAATGCACCAACATTCTCCACCTCAATTTGGATCAGCACACCTGCAGATATAAGAAAACAAAGCAGTATCAAAATTCTAACAATTTAAGGGAAATCAAAGCATCTTTAAATTTATTTATGGGTATTATTTTAGTTCCTGCATCTGCAAGATTCAACTGAGTTGAAATTTTAACAAGTTTAATAACACACTTTTCAGTTATATCACTAATGAAGTGAAATTTAACATCAACATGTTTTGACCTGTTATGAAAGATATGATATTTACACAAGTGCAAAGTACTTAAACTATCAGTACAAAGTTCAATAGCAGAATTATCAATACAAGTGATTTCAGATAACAAACCTTTCATCCAAATACATTCTTTTACAGCATCTGTGGCAGCAATGTATTCTGCCTCAGTTAAGGACAATGCCACAAGTTTCTGTAATTGTGATTTCCAGCTAACACAAGAATTATTTAATGTGAAGAAATATGCAGAAGTAGACTTCCTATTATCTATGTTTCCTGCTAAGTCTGAGTCTACAAAGCCCTTCAATTTGAAATCATTTTTGGTCTTAGAAAACACTAAACTCAGATTTGCAAAACCTTTAAGATATTTTAAAAGTGATTTCATAGCTACCTGGTGCAATTCACCAGGGTTACTCATAAATCTACTAAGGACACTGATAGCAAAAGAAATATCAGGTCTAGTGCACACCATAAGATACATAACAGATCCTATAGCATTGGAATAAGGTACATTTTTCATTCTAAGTTCTTCTTCTGCAGTTTTAGGGCAGTGATCAGATGACAATTTAAAGTGTGCAGTCAAAGGCAAAGACACAGGTTTGGAATCAATCAAATTAAATCTGGTTAAAACTTTTCCAATATAATGCTTTTGGTTTAAAAATAGATTTCCAGATTGTCTATCCCTAAAAATGTCCATACGTAAAATCCTTTTAGCATGCCCTAAATCTTTCATCTCAAATTCAGAATGCAATCTATTTTTCAGCAGATTAATCTCATGCATATTAGGGCCACCAATCAACATATCATCAACACATAATAACAAAAACATAAAATCAGAATTATCAGTCTTGAAATAAAAACAAGAATCATATTGGCTCTTGTGAAAATTTAGATTTTGAATATAAGAATCAAATCTCTTATACCATTGTCTTGGGGCTTGTTTTAAACCATAAAGAGACTTTTTCAGCAAACATACCAAATCAGTTTTACCAAGTTTTTCAAAACCTTTAGGTTGTTTCATGTAAATAGTTTCACCCAAAAAACCATACAGGAAGGCTGCCTTAACATCCATTTGTTCTAATTCCAAATCAAATTGAGCAACTAGAGCAAATAATATTCTAATAGAAGTATATTTAACAACTGGAGAAAATATCTCATTGTAATCTATTCCCTCTTTTTGAGAAAAACCCTTTGCTACAAGCCTAACCTTATATCTAGGTTTTATAGCTTTTGAGTCACCCTCTTTTATTTTGAAAATCCATTTACAGTCAATTATCCTAGTGTTAACAGGTCCGCTGACTAAAGTCCAGGTGCCATTTTTAATAAGAGAATCCATCTCTTCTTGCATGGCTGCAAGCCACAATTTAGAATCAGGAGAAGACATAGCTTCTTCAAAAGATTCAGGTTGATATAAAAAAGGTTCAGAATATGTAAAAGCAGATAAAAAATCAGGATCATCATATCTAGCAGGAGGTCTAATCTCCCTTCTAGTTCTATCCCTACCTAGCAAGTAATTATCAAGATGTAAATCTGTTTCTGTATCAGAAATATTTTCAGGAATAGAATCAGCATTAGGTGAAACATGACCAGGAGTAACATTTGGTGAATGTGGTGGGGGTTGCTCCACCAGAAACTGAGTATTGGGCAGACTATTTTCATCACTCAAATGGTCTGCACTCAGTTCAAAGGTAAGAAAATCTTGTTCAGAAATAGGATCAGTTAAAATTTCATTTTTACAAGGAAAAAAATGTTCATTAAAAACAATTGATCTACTTAAAATGACTCTATAACCACCCTTTTCTTTCACCCATAGCCTATAACCTTTAACTCCTTCACCATATCCTAGAAAAACACATTTGAGTGACCTGGAATCAAGTTTAGTCTCAGTTTGGTGTGAATAAGCAGCACACCCAAAAATTTTCAGTTTAGAAAAATCTGGAAGAGAATTGTTCCAAATTTGATTAGGAATTTTGAAATCAATAGTACTGCAGGGAGAAAGATTAATCAAATATGAACCTGTTTTAACTGCTTCACCCCAAATTTTTTTTGGCAGATTAGAATCAAGTAAAAGACACGTAGTTCTTTCTAAGAGTGTCATATTCATTCTTTCAGCAACCCCATTTTTCTGTGGACTGTATGCAATAGTCCTGTGCCTAAGAATTCCTAGACTGGTACAAAAAGAATCAAATTCTTGATTACAGAACTCAAGGCCATTATCTGTCCTGATAATTTTAACCTTTTTATTTTTCAAATTTTGAAATAAAGTGATCCAATTTTTAAATGTCCACACAGTAACCTCTTTAGTCTTTGAAAAATGAACCCCAAGTTTTTCTAGAGAAATCATCAACAATCAACAAGAAATATCTAAAACCTAAAACAAAATTAACTGGAGCAGGGCCCTATAAATCAGCATGTAAATATTCAAGGATGTCACTTGATTTATGAATCTCCTTTTCAAATGAGTTTCTTTTCTACTTGCCCAGAATACATTTCTCAAAGAAATCAAGTTTTTGTAAAATATCTTTACCAAAAGCACCTTTCTTTTCAAGTAACTTTAATCTTTTTTCTCCTAAGTGACCAAGTCTTTTATGCCATAAGGTAGTTTTATCAAAATCAGAAACAACATTAAAAGATTTAGCACATAGAGGAAAAGAATTTAAGACATAAATTCCATTAATTTTGGGAGTGCAAGAAAGTAACAGATTACCTTTTAAAATAGACAGCTAACCTTTATGCAATCTTATCTCATAGGATTCAGAATCAAGCATACCAAGTGAAATCAAATTCCTTTTTAAATCAAGCACATATCTTGTTTAGTTCAAGACTAATGTCTTGTTATTATCAAGTTTCAAATGTATGTTACCTGTACCTTTAATATCACAAATCACATTGTTTCCAAGTTTTACAGAACCATTACAGTCACTACAGAAGTCAGAAAACAAATTTCTTTCAGGACACATATCGAAAGTGCAACCAGAATCAAGTATCCATTCATGTTTATTGTCAGATTCAGTAGTAACATACACCAAACCATTATTACCATGGACTGCAACCTCTGTTTGGTTACTGGTTCAATTTCATGTTTCCTTTTGAAAAAAATTTTAATGTGATGTCCAGTAGAAACAAAGTCTGGGTCTATTTATGCTATCTAAACCCCCAGTATTATCTTACCCCCTGATATTATTCTGATTTCTAAGGTTGTCTTGATTTCTAGAGTTATCATAACCTCTAAAATTGGTATGATTCCTTGAATTATTTAGTCCTCTATAGGTATTGTCATTAGACCTATTGAAATTGACTTTATTTTGAAAGTTTCCTCTTACAGGCTTACTGTTCACATTATTCCAGGTTCTATTATTGTTTGAAGTATTCCAATTTTTATTGAAATTACTCACAGGCTTATTGTTCCTGAAGGAATTCCTCTTCTTAGAAGATCCTATAACACTATAGGTCTCTTTAGGATTATTTTTAAACTCAAGTTCCTTGTTTTTAAGAGAAGTGTGAACAAATTCTGTAGTCAATTTCTGCCCACCATATTCAAGAGCATTCCTAAGGTCTTTGAACTTATCACCCATAGCATTCAGCAAACACACAACCTTTTGTTCATCAGTAAGCTTTTCATCACAATTTAAAAGATTCTGTGTGATCTTAGTAAACCTATTCATATTATCATCCACATCCTTAGATGGATCAAACTTGAAAGAAAAGTATTGTTTCCACAAGAAGCACTTATCAGGCAAAGAAACAGTATTATAAACCTCTTCTAATTTTTCCCATAATGCCATAGCAGTTTTAGTCTTACCTATTTGTCTAATTACATTATCAGAAAAATGAAGAAAAATTGTACTCCATGCAGTTTCATCCATTTCGATTTGTATATTCTGAGATAAATTCAAAGGCCAAGACTGATCAATGGCTTTGGCACATTTCATTTCCAGTAAATAAGCCTTCATTTTCCGGCTCCAGAGATTAAAATCTTCCTTGCCATTCCATACTTCAATATCTACTTTTATAGTAGTCATTGAAGTAATGACAAAAATGTTTTGAAAGAAAATTTATCAAGAGTTGAGGCTTTTTTACTTCAAATCAAGAATAGACAGACTTATTGAAATGCAGGGTATAATCACAGAGGTCAAGAATTATCAGAAAATATTCCACAAAGATCATGATACACAATCTCTAAAACAATTATCAATTAGTAAGGCAATCAAGGTGACCACAAATTAATAGCAGAAAGCATGTTGATCAAGAAAACAATTAAGAACTAATATACTGAAAATAGTTCTTCCAGTATATCCCTCAACCTGTTATAGGTCAGCCCAAACTCCCTCAGATTCCCGGATTCTCAAGAAATCCTGGACAAAGGTAAGGATTGGGGTCCAACAATAAGCTTCACCAGAGAGATTTTGGAAAGAACCAAGAATTGAAAAACAAATAACAGTATATTGTGCAGTAATTAAAAGATATCACCTAATGCAAATTTTATATAACGGCAACTCCACAAAGATGTTAATCCACAAATATTCAGAACCTACAAGTTTAGTACCACTAAGCTTTTCAGATATGCCACGAAGATCAGCCACCAGAAAAATGTAGGATCTAATAAGATGTTTCAGTATATTTATAAAGAAAAATATACTGAATCAAAACAAAACAAAAGATCCCAAAAATATATGACCCAGAATTAAATGATCCAGAAAAACTAAAATATCTGAGTAAACCTAATTTTAAAATAGGCTTTAAACAGTAATTCCACTAAGCAGTGTATACCACGAAGAAAATATATGAAAAATTTTCAAATTTTTTTTCAAGAAATCTGAAAACAAAAATTTCAGAAAAATAGAGAACATTTTAAAGAAGTTTTCATAAAACTTTAAGAAAAGTTAATTTTCTCAAAGATTACCACTAAGATTTGAAAACCCTAAAACGTAAATTTCTGAAACCACAAAGAAAATCCAGAAAATCCCAGATCCACAAAGAAAACGTCTGGATCTAACAAGATTTGAGTCAATACTCTGATACCATTGTTAAGAGATCGAGGCTCAGAATCAACTACGAAGAAATACAAGTACGATTTCACAAATAAAACTTCAACAAAATTTTACTAAACACAAAATCGCAAGTATCAAACAAAAATTTATACAGATTCAAGTCTCTGAATCAAAATATCAACAAACTCTGTAAAACTCGCAAAATACACAAAACAAATTACACAGAATCACTATTTGTATAAGAACCACTAAGAGATACTGATTTTGCACAAAGAATCAGTATAAACCACTAAGAGATTTTGCAAGATCAGAGTATATTTTTCTCTGGTCGAAAAAGATGAACCAAGAGAGGGACAAAGAGTCAGAGAGAGAGGATGCTTCTGGATAATGATGATTGAAGCGTCTTCAGCAATGTTAATCACAAATGGACGGTGATGATCAAACATAGGTGATCCAACGGTGCAAGAGTGAGGCGGTTGTGAACTTGCTCCTGAAGTCCGGGTTATGGGATATGGGCTTAAGCTTCAGTGTTGGACTTCAGCTTTTAATTGATCCAAGCTAAAAATATGCAAACTTCAATTGGGCTTAAAATCGGTCTAGCTGGTTTATCTCTTGGGCTCCAGAATCGGGCTGGTCCAAATGCACCGACAGCTACCGTTAGAAATTTTGTCTGGATGAGTTCTGTCTTGAGAAAGAAGTGCACCACCGTAGCTTGGCACAAGTGTAGTTCGTCACATGAAGCAGGTGGTTTGAGGATTTATAATTTTGTTGATTTGAATAACGCTTTACTTCGTAAATTCACATGGAAACTTCTTAGTTCCAAGTTTGTAGCTTTTAATTATCTCTGGACACAGATCTTAAGCCTAATTTGAGCCAATGTTGAATTATTTCTCTTCGTCCATTTGGGCGGAATTCAAAGGTCACGTTGTCTATTTGCTTCAAGAATCTTTATGGCTTATCGAGTAACATAGGAAGATACGCTTTTGACATGATAATTGGTTAGGGGAACCTCTTATTGATGTTCTAAATATCCCTCCAAATTTAAGCGGACATCTATCAGCCTTGGTGTCTGATGTTTATTTTAAGGGAGGTTGGCATCTAGACGAATATTTTAAGGAACAGTTTCCAGATATACCAAATGCTATTGACTATTGAGAATATTATTCCTTGTAATGAAGCTGGTGAGTTGGTTTGGGCTTTATCTCTCACGGGTTTAGTCACTTACAAGCATGCTGCATACTTATCTGGGACTATATTGTTTCAGTGTTTAGCCGTCCTTTGGATAGATAAAATATATCCAAGGCATGGAAAGTGGATAGTCGTAGAAAGATTAACGCCATTTGGCTGGCAGCAATTATTTTTGGATTTTGGACTATCTGGACGACAAGAAACAAGGCAATTTTCGAGTACGAGGATGTTTCTATTCGAGCTTCTCTATTATGGGTTGTAAGGGCGATTAGGGAAGCTAATAAGTCACATTCTGGCACCATGCATAACTCTTAAGCTGACGTGGTATTTTTTATTGCAAGTGTACAATATCGCACTTAAATAATATAATGGACAAAAGAGTTCGAATTATCGTCCCATGAAAACTGCTATTAATTATCGAAATTATTAGTTCCCAACTTTATTTGAACAATGAAAGATGTTTTGAGAGTATTTAAACTAAATATTATGCTAAAGAAATAAATTGCGAAATTATTTTATTTTTAAAAACGTTGGGATTCACGATTTCATCCAACCAATTAAATTAAATTCAACTTCAGTTTTATTTCCTAATAATGCATTCAGTCGAATTCACTCGTGTTTATTGAAATTCCTCTCTAGAGTTTAAATTAATTATACCTAAATAAGTCAACTGCGTATCTCTACAGAGTGTCTGAATTATTCCTTATCTAGATACATAGAATATAAGAATTCATACATGACTACAATAATAACAAAAGTATATATCTAATCTTGTTCAATTACCGGATTTTAATCTTAAGTCTTGTTCGTTAATTAGCACACCTTTCGAATTATAAAAACAAACCACGAATAATTAAAAAAAGTATATCTCTATCTCTTGTTCAATCAACTTATGCATTAGACTCAAAATAAAATCAATATATGCAACGAATAATTAAAAAAAAGGAGTTTGAAATTAAAATAATTAACTACGCTAAGTCGTTCATCCTAATATGAGAATTTAGTTATACGTCATAATTAAATAACAAAAACAATAAAAATAGGCGTTCATTGAAAATAACATGAAAGAAAGGAAAGCTTGCACCAATATTCAATTTTTCATATAATCTTCCAATCTCGCACTTTGCTTTGCTTCAATCTCCCCAGAATTTAATGTTGAAATCAAAGTCTTTTGGTTGTTCTTAGGTGAGGCAATGTCTGGATTTCTTGCCTCTCTAGTTGTATATGAAGGTTAAGAAAAAAACCTAGTTATAGGTCAAAAGAAATAAGGGAAAATCTGATTTTTGGGAGACCTTCCGCGTTGGCTAGAAAACCAAGCGATCGCTTTGTGCAAAAGCTGGCGATAGCTTGGTTATAACATTTTGGATAGTCTTTAATTTTTGATCGCTCAAGTGATCAATTGGTACAAAAGATGGCGATTGCTTGGTTATAATATTTCCTGTAATTTCCAACTTTCAAATCCGTTCAAGTAGGTCATCAATCTTCAATTGCACTTCAACTCTTCAACTTCTGATTTGACCAATTTGGTCCTCATACTTCTAAATGTCTTCAATTGAGTCATTTATTCTTGATTTCTTCAATTGCACCCTCTATCTATCGAATTCTTCCACCTTACTCCACTTATATTTCCCGAGTAACTTTATCAACATCCAAGTTGTGTGTTTTAGCTTCAATTATCATCATTTTGCCTTTAATTTGCATCAATTGCTTCATTCTCTTCATTTTGAGATAATTTCTGAAATAATAACATTCAACAAATAATATGGTAGTATTTATTCTAAAATGAAAATATATTATCCTTACTCTAGCATATAAAAAATGTATAAAATATAACTATCAAAGATTCCTAAACTAGAATTTTTGTTCGTTTTCGAACAATCTAAAGATAATATAAAGCTCAAAACAATTTTTTTTTCTTGTCAAGTCACTTACCATTTTTCCTCAAGTCCGTATCGAGCATCCACTTTAGAAGAAATATTAGGTAGCAAAAATCATTTGTTATTTACCTCATACTCGACTTTTCATGTGTTTTGTTTGAATAATCAAAAATTAAATGCACACCCATATCACATTTAAAGTATAAATCAAAAGCCTAGATTTACACATTATTGATAATGAATATTTTTTCACTCAAAAGGTGGTAGAACAAAAACCAAAACAATGAGTATTTCCAATTTGGCTGAGTATTCTCACTCCCTCCCTAAAATCGGGTTATAGGTTCTGCCCCTTTTTTCTTCTCCTTATTTGTTTGGTTTTGGTATTTTATTATATAAGGTTTTTAACCTTTTTGACAAAATGGATCCCCAACTTATATTTAGTTTTATATTTATCCTCAACTTATATAAAATTTAGAATAATAATCCCAACAAATAAACTAATATGTTTTAATCCTAACTAGTGTTACACCCGTGCGATGCACGGTAATTCTTTACTCATATATATCGAATTTATATGTTAACATATGAAATTAATATTTAATTAAAAATGAGAAACGAAGGAAGACAATTAATTACAAAAAAAAAATACAATTACACATGCCTTAATTTTTTTACGGATCGTATGTTTACCGTTCTAGGAAATTTACGCTCAGAATTTTATTAAAATGAAAAAGAAAAGAAAAAATAGATCGATGAATGCTTTATTTTATTCTCTTTCATTTTCTATTTTTAAAGAAAAAATATTTATGTGATACTGCCAACATTTTTTTTTACGAGTTTTAAAAAAAATATATCTCCCACTTCAAACCTTAAATAATATCCAACAAATTTTAAACTCGAACGTATCTCCCCTCTCTCTATTTCTCTCTCTACCATCTCGTCACCAGCCTACTCGTCGGTGACGTGGCGACAAGATCGCCTGCATCGAGGGGAATAGTGATTTTTTTTTGTTGTTGTTTGATGTTGATAATGAGAGAATTGAATGCGGTGGTGGTGGGCATGGTTTGTAAAGGCGGTAGTTTGTGGTGCAGGTGGTGGCTTGGGTGTGCGGTGATGCAGGCGATGGTTTATGACGAGTACAAGATGTCACTAATTAACACTTGATTTTTAAAAACATAAACTTTACCATCTTATATTTATAACGTGATCTTTAAATAAAATTTTGTTCCCGTACCCATGAATAGTAGAGTATTTACCCTACACTCACAAAAACTCACCCTCCTATGGGATGGGTATCAATAGGCCCCATCTGCACCCCCACATCTTCCCCCCCCCCCCACACCCACACCCACACCCACACTCACACCATCTCTGTTGGGTACATAGCTCACCTACCTATGAAGGGTAGGGGAGCAAAGATGTCTTTAAATATAAAAATTCATGTAATTTTCCTCTTTTTAAATAAGCCTTAACCAAATAAATAAAGTTTTTTTTTTTTTTTTGATAAAAGGAAAATTGAGTTTTTAAAATTGGTAAATTGGGGAATTTGTGTTAGTGCAGTAAAAACTTTTATACGAAATCCAATTGACACGGCAGAACGCTTTGAAAAAGCAAAAAATGAATATTTTAAGTTACCAAAAAGATGTTTATTTATTTATTAATATAAGTGAATTTTGAAATGTAGGGACTAATTGCACCCATAATATATAAGAGCATTTTAGTCTTTTCTTAGATTTTTAACATTGGAATGGAAGGAAATCATTCAAAAGGGCATGTTGTGCCAAAGAATGCAGCGTTAAAGGACCGGTACAAAAAATGAAAGGTTATGAATCTATTGCACAAAGAGGTAAACGTTTATGGACTAAATACGTCAATTTCTCAATATTTAATTAAGAATGAGAAATGTACCATAATAATTGTTAAAAAAAAGTTTATTTATTTATTTATTTTTTTGCATAGATTTTCAGATTTAAGCGGGAAACGATGTGTGTGTTATTTATGACATGTACTTTATTTATATACATATGGATTTGACTTTGAATTGACCATTTCATATTTGAATGTGACTATTAAAAGTTTGACTAAGAAAATAAGTGAGTTGGACCTAAGGAGCTGAACATTCGGTCTGTGAAAGTCGATATCAGAGCGGGATCTCTCAAATATATGTTGCTGGTTGTGAAAGATCAATGGAGTGTGTTCATGTGGAGAATGTATTTTTTCTACGGGACGTGTCGATAAGTATGCGGAACACGAAGAAGGAACTATGGAGAAGATGAATATAAGGGCAAGCGTTGCGCGAGGCTACCAATATACCTTTTTAAGGAATTCGTGAAAGCGCACATTGCAAACCATAATAAGAAAGATTGTGTATTTGCTTCAAACAATTAACACTCCGTTCTTTTACGCAATAATTACAATTTATAAATAGCAAAATTTCCCAAATTATTTTTTAATCACACATATTTTCTCTCTCCAATTTTCAACCATTGATCTACCTAAAAAACACCAAAAATTAAATAAAAAAAAGGCTGCTTGAGCAGCCGAACAGTCCATAATTCATCATTATCTTAATCTAGCCGCCCAAGAAAAGATAATAATTGAAGGACTGGTTAATATAGCCAATTAAAAAAAAATGTTAGCATTTATAAACAATTTCTAAACATCTTTATCTTTATATATATATATTAAGTAGAAGTCAGGAGAGAGAGTCATTTTGGAGGGAAAATTGCATTTAATGACTCTCTCTCCTCACTTCCACTTTTATATATAAAAATAAATAAATAAAAGATAAATTTTTTGTAGGAAAATTTATTATTTATTACATATTTAGTAAGAGTTGTAATAAATGTATTATGTGTTAATGTGTTACATTGAAAATGAAAAAAATAGATTAATATATCTGAACATAAATAATGTGATATCTATGTAAATGTGTTATGTAGGAAATGAAAAAATTAGATTAATATATTTGAACATAAATAAATGTGATATCTATATAAATATTTTATGTAGAAAATGAAAAAATTGTATTAATATATTTGAACATAAATAAATGTCATATCTATGTAAATGTGTTACATTGAAAATGAAAATTTTGGATTAATATATTTGAAAATGAATAAATACATGCTATATATATTTGTTAAGTTAGAAATGAAAATTTTGAATCAATATATTTTGAAAATAAATAAATAAAATTATTGAAGTTTTACTTCCTAATATGTCAATAAATGAGTAGCTTCTTCAATAAGCATATTACAAAATATTTAATTATTTGCTATCAACTTTTTACCACCAATGATATATTGGTAGAAAATTTAATCATTTTGAAAAAAATTGGTATGTTTAAAAAATAAGAGAAATAAAAAATATTAATTAATATATTGGATTTCGAATAAAATATATGTAATCAACATATTAAAAAATAAATTTAATTAAAAATTAAAACATATTAAAAGGAAAATCGGTGATAAGGTGGACAAATTTTTAGAGAAAAACGTAAATAAAAGTTAAAAGAAATTTTATATAAAAAAATTTAATTAAGTGTCAAACTTTGAGTGGCACGATACACTGAGTGTACATGCAGAATTTTTTATTTTGATTAGTTTTTTATTTTTTTATTTTTTAAGTTTCAAATTCAATTACACGTGTTATGTAGGCAATGGAAAATTTTGATTAATATATTTGAAAATAAATAAATAAATGTCATATCATATCTATGTAAATGTGTTATTTTGAAAATGAAAAATTTGGATTAATATATTTTAAAATAAATAAATATATGATATATAAATTTGTTAAGTTAGAAATGAAAAAAATTGAATTAATATATTTGAAAATAAATATATAAAATTATTGAAATTTTATTTCCTAATATGTCAATAAATGAGTAGGCTCTTCAATACGCATATTACAAAAATAATTAATTATTTTCTTTCAACTTTTTAACCTTACATATTTTCTCTCTCCAATTTCCAGCCACTATTTTTTACCTCAAAATTATAAATAAACAAATTTATAAACCAAACATTATTACCAAATGGAGGCTTAATCATTTCATCATTTTGACAAAAGTTGACAGGTTTAAAAAATAAGGAAAAATAAAATATATTAATTAATATAATGGATTTCAAATAAAATATATGTAAGCAACACATTAAAAAATATAGTTAATAAAAAATTAACATATTAAAAGGAAATAGGTGATGAGATGGGCAAATTTTCAGAGAAAAACGTAAATAAAATTAAAAGAAATTTAAACGAGTGTCAAATTTTGAGTGGCGCGGTATACTTAGTGTACTTGTAGCATTTTTTTTATTTTGAATAGTTTTGTATTCTTTAAATTTTTAAATTCAATAACATTTGTATTGAAATTTTATTTAAATTATGTTTTTTATTTGATATAATTGAATCAAGATATTTTCAAAATTATGATTTAAAAATTATATATTCCGTGCATTGCACGGGTAGACAACTAGTTTATATAAAATACACTATCATAAAATTCATCACTCAATGTATGTGCGTCATGTCACAATATCACTTAAAAATATCTCCAAAAAATGTCTCTCTAGAATTATTTTTTCTCAAACAATAAATAAATTAATCATACATATTTTCTCTCTCTACTTTTTAATCACACATTTTATCTCAAAAATATAAATAAATTAATTTATAGTTGATACAATTATACCTAACTGAGCCTTTATCAAAGTAATCAGATTGGTAATAATAATATCATGTCCCTCTATTTTAATATGTCGTATAGGGACGACTTTTTATATTTTTTTTAATAGAAAGTCAAGATTGAAATAACTTCTAGTCTAGTGTTAATTAAGCAAAAGGTTTAGCAAGATAATGAAAATAATTAGTGTTTTGACAATGTGGTTTAATGCAAAACGTAAGCAAATTAAAAGAAATCCGCTCTTCCTCAACTAACACGTGAACTCAACTAATTCTATTTTCCGTTTACTAAGTAAAATCGTTTTAATCAATCAATTTTTTAATCTAGAAATTGTATCCGGTCAATAATGCAAAACAATTTTATAATACGAATTGTCAAGATACAAGCTGCTCGACAATTGCGAGGTTATCTAAACAAAATTTAATTCTACCTATACATGAACCTAATTATGTGTAATGAACAAGATTTATGGAGCATAGAGATATATCTGCGTCACGAATAAGAGGTTTTATTATTCGATACATCTACATTAAATCTCTTGGAAATAATATAAACTACATACACGTTAAGACCGTGATCAAGCATTTTTTAGTACTTGCCAAATACTCAACCCAACAAGAATTAAAATTCAAAAAGCGGTTAGTCTTTGAATTAAAAAGTCAACAAGGGTTCATCATAGAAGTGTCAATCTAGGAAGTCCGATAATGACCCTCCGTGAAAAAAGTCCGCTCATTGCGGGTTTTGGGCTAGTTTTGGGTAGGCCCAGCAATCTCGAACTACAATTCAGGTCCGTCCACTGGGCCATCCAGGTCGAGCCAATGTGGGTTGCGGGTCGTGGATCGTTCTGATTTGACCCATATGAATAAAAATATAGAATTTTTCATATTTATAATTTTTTTCGGTTAAATTTCTAAATACAAAATGAAAAAAGTGATAAATTCATATTTATACCATAAAATGTTTACATAAAATTTAAATTTTATATTACATGAATTACTTCTAAATTTGCAAATTTAAATAAAACATAAACAATTAACAACTAAAGAGTAAATGCATTTCTAATTACCACTATCAAGGAACATTACGTTTCTTAACATTAGGAAGAAAAAATAAGATTTAACTTTAAAATTTGCACTAGAATTTATAGAAGAAGGGAGACTTTCAATGTTACAATATTTAATAAAAGTAGTATTTTTTTTTTCCGTCCACTAGCTAGTGGGTTAACCGCGGCCTACGAATGTTTGACCCGCGAAAACCCGCGTTTCACACCTTCTTGACCCATGAACCACTAGTACGGGTCACAGGTTGGCCTGCGATCTCGAGTTGAATCGGGTCGATTTTCATGAGTTTAGTTAACCCGTCTATCTTTACACCTCTACTTTATCATAATTTTGGCAACTAGAAGTTTAGCCTAACATAACTGAGCTGCAAAAACACAAATTAATTTGGGAATACGTAAGATGGAATATGATAGTGTATTTTGTATACTATTTTATATGCTTTAGTTGGGATATTATATTGCTGATTAGAATAAATACCGTTGATTTTGTTATTATATGTTTATATTTCGGAAATATCCCAAAATCAGGAAAATTAGGCAATGGATGCGAATTAAAGGAAAAGGACCTTGAATGGAGCTAAATTGTACAACTTGGATGATGATAAAGCCAACTGAGAACTACAAGAGGAGCAAAGTGAAAGAATTCCGGAGTTAGAGGGAGAATCAAGAGAAGGATGGGCGAAATACAAGACATTAAGAAGTATGGGAACTCAATTGATCAAATTAAAAGATGAAAGACTTGAATAGAAATTAAAGAATGAAGACATACTCAAACCAACTTGAAAGATGAAAATCCGTGTTTCGACTAACAAGGCGATCGCCAAGCTCAGCACCAAGCGAATAAAATAAAGTCAACAAGCTGAAATAAAGGATTTAACAAACCAGATGGGACAGCTACCAGCCAGTAGATCTGGAAGACCAACCAACCAATGTCAAGTTGAAGCTAACTGACAGATCTATAAAGTATCCATATGGAATCATAGAAAGGTTGCTGAAAGTTGAAAGTAGTGGTGGAAGAAAGTGCAAATAAGTTGAAGAAGGAGGAAAAGCCTAATGACGCTCAAAGCGATACTGTTGAGTTCAAGAAAGTGAAAAAAAAAAAAAAAAAAAAGAATTGAGAAGTGCAAACCATGGAATTGTAAGCAATGCAAGATTTCAAGAGCCTTGTTCATGCCACCATGATGAAAAGTTACAAAAAGTCGGGCTTAAGATTATAAATCGAGCGTTTATTTGGAGGCAACCCAGATTTTCTCCCATTTTATTTATTATGCTTTCAATAATTGTTTTTAAGTTATAGTTTAGGCGTGATTAGTTTACATGTTTAAGTTGCTTTGCATGTTTACATCTTAGTTTGCATGCATAATTTCACTTGGCATGTTTTAACTAAAATTTTGCTTGTTTTGGTCAGTTTTGGGTTTTATGCATTTTAGATAGTTTAATGGTCCAAAAAAAAAAAAACACACACACACACACGATTAGAACATGGTTAAATGGGTTGAAACTCAGTACCTGCATCACAAAACACGTTGGAGTTTGTAAGGATTTCAAATATATATATAGGGATGGACGACATAACCTAACTTTATTTTATTAAGTTCAAACTTCTAGTTTTTTTTTTTTTTTTGCATGATATAGTTGATCACAATTTCATGATTTTATGGTTTACTGATAAGTGTATTTTATACACTTATTTATACGTCAAAATTAGAATATTATGTTGTCGTTTTAGAATAATTACTATTTAATTTGTGTTTATTTGTTTACTTTTCAGAAAACATCCCAAAAGATGAAGAATGAAGAAATTCAGGGAAGAAATGCACAATTGAATGCTAATTGGAGCTAAATTGAGCAATAGTAGAGTTTATGATATCAATCAAGAATCATGCAAGGTGCCAAAATGAAGAGATTAAGAGTTGGAGGACCCATTTAAAGGAGTTGAGAATTGAAACGAGCAAATTGAGAAGATTTGAAAGTATGGATACTATATTGTTGCAATTGAAAATTTAAGGACTAAAGAGCAAATTAAATAAGAGGGACCAACTTGCAAATATCCAATGATTGATTTGTATCACATGACAATACTTTGAGAGTTTTTAGGAGTCATTGGATGTATTGATTTATTATTGTGTTTAATGCGTGAATTAATTTGCCACTAGCTCATGATTTAATGAGTTATTTTCATAATTCGATATGTGAGTTAATAACTGCGATCAAAGTGATAAATCCGATAATTGGATGAGATTGAATTATAATTTTGTTATTATCGCGGTCGTGTGTGAAATCTTGAGTGTTATGTATCTAGATAAGGAATATTTGGACCCTCTGTAGAGATACATGATTGACTTATTTAGGTACAATTGATTTAAACTCGAGGGAGAAATTTCAATATACATTAGTGAATTCGACCGAATGCATATTTAAGAAATAAAACTGGAATTGGAGTTAATTTAATTGATTTGGTGAAATCGTAAATCTCAACTACTTTACAATCGTTTTTAAAAGCAAAACAATCTTGCAATTTTATTTCTTTAGTTAATTTTATTCATTTTAGTTTTAAACATCTAAACAATATTTTTCTGTTCAAATAGAGTCTATAACTAAAATATTTTGATACTTAATAACAGTCATCGTGGGAACAATAATTCGGACTCTTTGGTTCACTTTATTACTTTTCATTATCCGTACACTTGCGGGTATATTTTTGCATTATAAAATAAAATGAAAATTTACTTTCATAATATGAGAGGTGTGTTAATAAACTAGATTAAGGAATAAAATATCATAATTGAATAAAAGATATAGATAAACTTTGTTATTATTACAGTCGTTATATGAATTCTTATGTTTTATGCACCTAATTGAGGAATAATTCGGACCCTCCATAGAGAAATATGGTTGGCATTACTAGGTAGAATTAATTTAAACTCAAGAGAAGAATATCAATATATATTCGTGAATTCGACTAAATGCGTTACATGGAATAAAACTAGATTTATGACATTAATCTGATTAGCTATGGTGAAATCGTAAATCCCAACACTTTCAAAACCACTTTAGAAAACAAACGTAATTCGTTATTTAATTCTTATTGCGTGATAGTTTAGAATTTAGTTTAAAACACAAATCACTACTCGACTGTTCAAATAAAGTTTAGAGCTAGCCAATTTCGATACTTAATAGCAATCCTCGTGGTAATGATAACCTGGACTTATTGGTTCACTTTATTACTTTTCACAATCCGTACACTTGTGAAGTATTTTTGCACATTGCATTAGAGTGAACAGAATATCCATAAGAAAATATTGAATTTCTTTGTTTTCTTCTTGCTTTCTTCTAAAGAAACCTCAAATTTCACAATCTCCTTAAAGTGTATTCTTTGCTCTAAGACGATTTGTGTTTTGTTTTATCATCACTAGTATGAAATAGACCAAAAAAATAATTAATTTACGTCTCTTTTTGTGAAAGCCAACGCCTAAAAAAATGGCCAAGGCAATTTTGTAAACCAAAAAAACAATTAATTTACGTCTCTTTTTGTGAAAGCCGACGCATAAAAAAATAGCCAAGGCAATTTTGTAAATATGTTAGGGAAATATGCGTCGGTTCCTTTTTAGAAACCGATGCACTTTGGAAGAATAGACATAAAGCGTAGGTTTTTTATTACAAAATCGACGCTTAAAATATAGGTATATGCGTCAGTTCTTAAACAAGAACCAACACATATACTTATTGTAACAATATGCTTCGGTTCTGACATAGAAATCGACGCATATTATTTAAAATTTTCTTAAACCGCTCGTATCACATTTGATCACTTACTCTCTTTCTATCTCACTCTCTCTTTACCTCTCTTTTCACTCAACCAGCCGCCAACCTCCTCCACGCTGCCGCCAATCCTTGTTGCACCGCCGCCTCTCTCTCATTTTTCGCTGCCACTACCGCCTCCCCCTCCCTTGTTTTTTAAGGTATATATATATGTGTGTGTGTGTGTGTGTGTGTAGCTTTATTTTTTTATGTGTAATATGTTATGAGAAGTATGTATGTGTGTGTGTGTGTGTGTGTGTGTGTGTTTATATATATATATATATATATATATATATATATATATATATATATATATAATGTATTCTATGTATATCATGTACATATTTATACATATAGTGTCGTAATTTTTCTTTTACATATATGTTGTATATTTATTATGTATATGATTGAATTTATGTGTTAATTAATTTAAATGAACTTTTTATTATTTTAGTTTGAATGTTAATTTTAGATTATTGATTTTGAGTTAGTAGATCGATATATTGCAATTTTTTAATTGTTGGAGTTTTAATGAAATTTTAAAATATTATTTTTTATAAAATATACAATTGATTATAGACATTTGATGTTGAGGAGTTGGGAATTGATGTCGGATTAATTTTGGAGTAGTTGATGATGTTAAAGTTTGACTGAAGTTATGGTTGAGTTTTGGATATGTTGAGGTTTAATGTTTTGGTGTTATTGTGACATTTTGATTCCCCCTACATGTTGGCTAAGTCAAATTTATAAGGGAGATTCTGTCAAAATTTTCGTAAGATTTTATAAATAAAAAATGAAAATTATAGTCTTAGGTGATTTCATTGGTTTTAATACATTGTGAATATCTTAATATATATGTTGTTAGATATGAATCGGAGTTGGATGTATGAGAGACATAATACACAAGAATATGTGAAGAAGTTGAAAAATTATGAAATGTGCTGAGGAAAACAAAATAAAGAAAGGTGAAGAAATGATTTTATGTCCTTGTTGTGATTGTAAGAATTTGAGAAAGTTTCGTTATTCTGAACAAGTGAAGAGCCATTTGATTCGTCGTGGATTTAAGGAGGGTTATACATGGTGGATATGGCATGGTAAGAGTATACTTCCTAGGATGAGCATTGATGATAATGAGAGTTTGAGCAATAATGATGAGATTAATGTGGAGAATGACGAGAATGATGTGGGTAATGATTAGATAGATGAAATGATGCATGATATACAAGAAGATTTCATTGTAAAGCCCCATATATTCGATAGCCTATTCAATGATTCTGAAAAGCCTTTGTTGTCTGATTGTACTAAATTCACAAAATTATATGATGTGTTCAAATTGTATAACTTGAAAGCAAAGAATATGTGGAGTGATAGGAGTTTCACAATATTATTGGAACTTTTACGAGAGATGCTTCCAGAGGATAACGAGCTTCTTAGTTCGATTTACGAGGCAAATAAAATGTTGCGCTCGATGGGTATGGAGATTGAGAGGATACATGCATGTCCAAATGATTATGTATTGTATCGAAATGAGTATAAGGACTTACATCTGTGTCCAAAGTGTGGGTCATCAAGGTATAAGCGAAAGCACGACAATGATAATTGGGAGGATAAGACAGACTCTTTAGCAAAGGTGTTATGGTACATACTCATAATACCAAGATTTAAACGCTTGTTTGTTAATGCAAAGGATGCTAAAAACATGTTGTGGCATGCTGAAAAGAGGAAAGAAGATGGAAAACTAAGACATCCGGCCGATTCTCCTCAATTGAGGAACATTAATAGGATGTTTCCTGAATTTCAGTGTCCGCAGCAACCAGGAGGGTCCGAATGTGGCTATTTGTTATGAGAAAAATGTATAAGATAGTCACACAATATTTTATTGACCTTTTTAGATAAGGTATTATAAATCTTGAATACTACGCATTGTTTAATAATAGATTTGTTAGTTATTAACACATAATTAATAATTTATCTTAACTGTTTGTAAGCATTTTATCTAGAATCTTACTCAATGGAGAAGATTGACGAAATTGAAATTTATAGGCGAAATACTTCTATGAAAATTGTATGTAAATTTTTATTTTTTATGTTAATATATATGTGAACATTTGTAATAACTATAATTAATATTAATGTAAATTAACTTATTTAATTTTATTATGTATTTATGTTGATTATTTGTTGGTCGTTGATAGTTACATTTGATGATAAGATCGAATGTAAAATAATAAACAAACATTTTGGGAAAAAAAAAAATAACAACATGCGTCGGTTGTAGCTTACAACCGATGCAAAATAGAATACTATATGCGTCGGTAACCGACGCATTTCGTTATTTTCTTTCACAATTTGCGTCGATTGATTCTACAATCGACGCAAATTGTGAAACTTTTTGCGTCATTTAACAACCGACGCATATTCTCCTTACCTTGTACGTCTGTACCAAATGCGTCACTTCCACAATCGACGTGTATTGTCTTTTACAACCGATGCAAATGATTTAAACTGTACTAGTGCATAATAATATGTATTTAATTTTATAGTAGGGTTTAAAGAAATAGACCTTGAAATTCATGCCTTAATTTTGTCGAAAAGGCCCCTCAACATGCTCACGACGTTCACGAGTCACCACAACTGGACGTGTTCTAAGAGATCTCCAAGGGATTTCGAAATTTTGGTATTTCCTCCTCCAACCAACCCCTAAATCCTATCCCAAATTTAAAATAACATTATTCATCAACTCAAATTTGGGATAAACATTTTAATTTATTACCAAAATGTCTTTGCTGTATTTATGAAAATGTCATTTTTTTGTGTAAATCTTATTTTATGTATGGAAATTTTACGCAAATACCCCGTTGTAATGTATTGTAATTGAAAAATACCGACTTTTCATACTTTTCTTAATATTACACAATTTTATTTCCATAGTTTAAAAAAATATCAGATTTGATGTGAGAGAAACTATTAAATGATAAGGATAATTAAATATTGTAATATTTTATTTATGATATTATTACCTTTTATTTAGTTATTTAAATTAGGAAATTTGTAATTATCAATAAATACTCTACAATCAACGACTTTCAATTTATTTAAAATATTGTTATCTTTTATTTAGGGATCTAAATTAATATTCGTAATATTATACAATTTTGTTTCCATACTTTAATTACAAAATTGTTAAAAGAAACTATTAATCGATAAGGATCATTAAATATTGTAATATTTTATGTAGGACATTGTTACCTTTTATTTAAGGATTTAAAATTAGGCAATTTGTATTTATCAATAATTACTCTACAATCAATGATTTTCTTCATACATCAAGGTTTAGGCATCCTTCACTACTCATGACTTCTACTATTTTTTTATGAATAGTACCAGATTTTTTAGCGATTAAATTCGGTAATGTTATGTAACGTGTAATTTACGACCACCATTGTGTAATATTCATTAATATTATTTATTTCATGTCGGTATTATTAACAACTAGTAGGCTGAAATATGAAACAGTATTACAGTCATTGTAATATTGTACAATTGTAGTTACTGTAACATTACAATCCTTGTAATATTATTTAATTGTATTTAGGCTCGACATCAATGTCATCATCACTCACATTACAATACTTGTGATTGTTTTTCCTACAAGCATCGCCACCACCAAATACAACCAAATCTACTGCGCCCGCCATCATCGAACACAACCTACCCCACCACCTGCAAACCAACAACACCACCATTTCGCCTGCACCAACACCGCACCTCCCCTACACAAAAAACTGCATCACAACCATAACTAAACACACCACCACTACAATCATCGACCACCACATAAAAACCAACAACCAACGCAAATAATGGAACAAACAATTAAAGACTGGGGGCACCTTTGAGCTTCCTTCTACTTCCAAGGGCGGACCTCTGAGCTTCCTTCTCCTTCCATGGCCGAACCTTTCAATGGTTAATGATTCATTGAGGGGAAAAACAGAGATTTCATGGCCCATTCGTCTCAGACACTCATAGGTTGGGAAAGGAAAATGTGGTGCGATTATGGTTCGATTGGGATTAGATTTGCAAGCCGATTCACCATCGGTTGGGAAAGGAAAATTACATTGGCTACACCCATCTCGAAATTTCTTTCAAAAATTACATTGTGATTAAATATATCGAATAATGCAAATAGACATTGAAAATAGTTAAACACGTATCTCTAAAAGGGATGTTTAATTTGTGTTTTCCTTTATAATATTTTTTCCAATTAATTCATTGATATTTATTAATTTTACACATAAAAATTCAACTTGTAACATTTTATTAAAATTTTTACATGGGAGTAAGACGTTAAATTTTATTTTTTGGATCGTTACATTAATTTTCACATAATTCAAACTAGCTCTTCAAGATTACTATATTCTATATGAGATTCTTACTTTGGGGTGTATTTCTTATCTGTTAAGATGTCTGAACACCTTTGACTTGAATGTCTTCGATGGTAAAGATGATTTTTCTATATATGGCAACAGAAAATGAAAGAGATTTTTTTACAACAAAAGGTTTCTAAAGTAATTAACAATTCTTTCTCAAATACAGTGATTGATGAACAGAAAAAAGGATTTTGATGATACACTCCTATCATTTTGCATATATCGAACTCTATTTTGCGTAAAGTTGGTAAACGTGATTCCAGTGTAAAAATCTTGGAAAGATTAGAAGAACTTTGCTTCACACAATCCAAGCCTAATAAACTTTTATTGCTTGACGGTTTTTTCAGTTTCAAAATTGTGTGGCATACGGCCAATTTTCACGATATTTTTAAATTCTAATGCCAACTTGTGGTACACGAAAATTGATATATTTATCTTTCTTTTCATAAGTTAGTGACATATACGACGTTATTTAACTGGGATTTTAGAATTACTTAATTTTAAGATAAAATCCATTCATTTAAAAAGTAACGATAATAATAAAATAGCGAGTTTAACGGTTCAAACACATGACCTTATTTAGTGAGTACACAATTCACAGGTCGTTACCTAACACAACACTATCTGTCTCGTCGTCTTAATATCAGCATCAATTTTTTTTTTACATTTCTATTATCACCTTAGATATTAGATATCGTGGGATGAACATACACTTGCCCGGTAAGTGGCGTATGGTGCACGTGTTATTGTATACGTAGAAAATTTAACCTCACATATTCAAGATTTATGCAAGTTTTATTTATTAAATCAATCAACCATATATTCATATTGAGTCTATACTCAAGTCAAGTTCACATATTCCAGTCAAGTCAAACTTCATCAACATAAATGCATGTCAATTTATATTAACATCAGTCAACTCCTATAATCAACGTAAATCCAATTCATGTGTTCAAGTCCATTTAACTTATAATTTCAAGTATGATGCAAGTACATGTGTTTCCAAGTTCATTCTAGTCATATAATTAAGACAAGTCAAGTCAAGACATATATCCAAGTTGAATCAAGTTAATGCATACCGCATTTCAAAAAAATGGGAACAATACACAAATCAGGTGGTTATTATACCGCATTTCAAAATTAAAGAAAATAATTAAAGTATTCAAACATAAGGTGGTAAATAATATAATTAATATATTATAACCACCTCATTCTATTCAAATCTTCCATCTAGACTGCCTCGTCATCTCTACCATCACCACCAACCCCACCACTCACCACTACTATTGTCACCATCGCATCATCACCATGACCTTCGAACTTGGAGCAGGGCGATGGTGGTCGGATGATAATTTGATAGTGGGATGGGGTTCGTCTTTTTCAATGGCTTGGGTTGATTGGGGGTTGGGGTGGTAGTGGGGGTGTCTGGGTGAATATGTATTTATAATATATTTATTAGCAAATGTTAAATAATAAATAAGCCTGATTTATGAACTATTAAACTTAAATCTTAACTTGTGAAATGTAAACTTTAAAAGCAGTCTCAGTAATTTCCTCTAATTAAATTGCTCATAGCTCACTTGTTGTGACCCATTTGTGTTGGCCCTTTAATAGTTGATCTTAGGTTTTGGTCTGGTTTATTGTAGGCTCATTTATTGAAAGTCTTGGCCCATGTGTTGTGACTTAACCTAGCAAATATAGTGGAAATTACACCCACCCCCACTTTTAAAGATCCAAATTCATAAATAAGATCAAACTTAAAAACCTTCAAAAACCAGGTCATTATTTTAAATTTTAAATTTAATAAAATATTTTAAATTTTAATAATTCTTAAATTAAATTAAACTACCCTAAACGTTAATTCTAATTTCCCAATTATAAATCCCTCTTCCATTTATAATTCACCCCACCACTAGATGTTCACAGCGTTCCTCTCCGTCTACAAATCAAAAGACAACAGCATCTCCTCATTGCGTTGCTTTCATCATCGTTGAAATCCGTAGGTGCAACGGTGTCTTATGGTGTTGTCGTCACCACTGAAGTTTGCGGTAGTTTTGGCGACGGTGGAGACAGTAATTGCTGGTGTCAGCGATGAGATTAAATTCAAGAGGCTCTCGTTGTAGTGGTGGTAGCGGCACTAGCAATAGCTGGTGGTGGAGCGCTATTGAGGGTAGTGGTGAGGTGTTGGTGGTGTGGGTTAGGTTGGGTTTGAGGACACTGTTGCAAGATCTAGTCGAAGATTCGGAGGTCCTGATCGGTTTAGCACGCAGCCACATAGGAGCTCAAATCAGCTTCAACTGGAGTCTCCTAAGTCTCTGTCAGAATTGGATGTCGTTTGAGCTGGTAGCACCGGTGGCTGGTGGATCCCTGCAATGCGCCTCTGTGTCGAGCTAGAGTTCATTCGTGCTGGTGGCTCCGGAGATGACGGCTAACATTTCGCACAGTTGTGACCTCGAATTACAAATGTGACCTATAGTTTACTTGTGGTTGTGACCTTGAAAATGGTTGTTGTGACGGGAAAATTGGTGGTTGTCACCGGAAAAAAAATGGTGGTTAAAATCTCCCATGTAAATGTGAGTTGAGCCATGTGACTTGAAAAAAATTATGTTTTGTGACCTCTGCACTGCGTGACTGTTTTTGCACTCGCACATCACCAATGCTGATGATCTCAGGTCACATGTTCGAAATCTTAGGTTATATGTTCATGATTGTCTCAGGTCACATGTTGACGTTTGTGCCTTTGCGGGTGTTTGTTGGAGACAATGTTGGTGGTGATGGGGGTGGTGTGTTGGAGGTAGTGGTGCTGATGCAATCTGTGTCTTCCGAGTTGTTTTACTTGTAATTAGTTGTTCCATGTGAATGGAGGCTGAAGGAGAGAGGCGATGGAGATGGCAGGGACAGTGGTGTGATGGAACAATGGGGCACGATGGAATTGGCTGCGTTGAGTATAGTTGCAGATTTTCAGATCTTCTTAGGTCACATGTTCAGATTCACGGGTCAATTTCATGTTCGATTCTGAGATCACATGTTCGTTCTCAAATCACATTCATTCATTCGTGTTCATTCTTAGGTCATGTGGAAAAAAATTGGGGGACATCTAGGTGATTGAAATAATATTGATATGGTAATGTTGTAGTTGAATTCTCTATTGATTTCTTTTCTTCAGTTATCAAAGTCATTCAAAATTGGGAGATTTGTTTTGGAATGGAAAGTTGTAATTGAATCCTTGATTTAAGGAACATAATATTTGCATAATAAACTAATCTAATATCTAATATATATAAATATTAATTGCGACCTGATTTTTGAATATTTCAAACTAATTTCTTAAAAGTGAAATAGTATATTGTAACCACCTGATTTATGTATTTTTTCCGCAAATATATACTTGTTTCCCACCGTCTTATTGAGTTGAGCGTGCAATAAAGAAGAGAAATTTGACGCACCCGTCCTACGAGTTTTTCTACCATTGCTCCCTTCTTGTTTTTTCTCCCAGCTATGTGATGTTACTACCATACCATCACCATTGATCCTTTGTGGGCTAGAAGAAGAGGCAACCAAGTGTAGTTTTGTTCTGTGGGTCAAGTCTTTTTTGAATTTGGTGTTTGTTTTGGAGTTGAAACTGAGTCCTGTTCCACACTATCCTCGACTTATAATTTCAATAATCTCGTCTATACATACATTCGAAGTTAATGAACGATGAGGCTGAGCCGAACTTTTTTGGGAAATGAAATATATGATTTTTAACCCACCCTTGACAAATTATTTATTTTTTCGTCGGAAGTTCCATATGTCAAGTTTTCATAAATATATAGGTGATACTATGGTAGTAACGCATGAACACTTAATTTTTGTCTACTTAAATACAATGTAGATTTAAACACTCAAATTATTTACCGTTGAAAGGAATTATATTAATATATTTCACCGTCAACAAATGTAAAACTGAAACTTCTAAACTATCATCAATATATCTAACTTTAAACATGAACTTTTAGTACCTAACATGATACAAAAAGATAAAATTTCGTAGCTAATAATAAAAAGGTTGAACCCCAACCTTAGGAGTCCCCACCTGCTCTACCATGAACCTTGGTGAATGATGTAAATCGCAGGTTATGCCTTTCAGAGTGCAAGGTGAAGGCTTAGCTGTTAACTTGGTAAAGGCTAGATTCGAACCCCTGACCAAGCGAGGATGGTCTTTAAATTGGAGAGAGAAATCAAAAATAAAGTGATCAAGAAGAGATTCCCACACCGAGAAAATCTATGAAGGGAAATTTTTTCTTTTGGATTGATTCTTCTTCTGGGTGCTCAATCCTTTTCCCTGTGTCAGCACCATTTTGCATCACTTCTCTATTGATTATCCTAGGTTTTCTACTGACAAAATGACGATCCAAATAACCAATGGAATTTGCGACAGCAGATTCTCCGTGGAATGAACTGCTAAAGCTAAAACTGTACTGATTACTACAATTTCTTGCAGTAATATCAGCATCAGAAGATAAATTATACGTCGTCAAAAGGCTCGTAAAAGGCCGCGACGTGTATGAACCCGAGGAGGATGACAGAGTAAAGATTTTGTCTTTGTTCTGATTATGGAATTCAAGAATTCCATTGTCTGGGAATCTTGAATTTTTTGGTCCAACATAGGAACGAGATTTGGAGTCATTAGTAGCAAATTCCTGATAGCTTTTCTTACCAGAAATCTTGGATCGTTCTCTTTGTTTTCTAGCCATAATGACATGCCAATGATTCTTAACAGCATTGTCTGTTCTACCTGGAAAAAATCTAGATATAAATGCCCACTTATTTCCATGTATTCTATGAGCTGCAAGAAGCCTTTCTTCTTCTTCTTCGGTAAACGGCCTTCTGTTTATTCTTGGATCGAGCTGATTAAACCATCTCAATCTGCAACTTTTACCTGTGCATGGAACACATAATTTAAACAAATAAGTATATTTTGTCTAACATCTTGAGCTTTAAAAAAAAAAAAAAAAATTACTCTGCACCCTATGACAGGAGTCGAATTTGCGTCGAATACATCTCCCTTTGCGTTAAAGACATAATTTAAATGGAAATCTTTTGTAATGGAAGAAATTTTTTAACTTTTTTTTCAAATTTTTGAATCACACCATTTTATAGGTCCCTCACTTTTCATATTTTTCAACCGCACGCTCTACCGAAATCTTTTTTTATTTATTCCATAATAACCAAACAGGATCTATGTTATCCATCTCCCTAGCAACTTAAACTTTTGCAAAAGTTAGGTTCAATGTAATGAAGTTGTCTGACACCTTTGAAAGTGGATAGTAAGCTCGGAGAGACGATATAAACATATACTAAACTATTTTATCTAACTTAAGCTATTAGAAACGAGAAGATCTTGGTTGCACATATGTATATGTACGGAGCATAAAAAATTTACCTGAATGATCTGATATAGAAATTTTCTTAATTGGAGGATAGTGAAACTTAGAGATTTGTATCATGTAGGCATAATGAGACTATAATGTGTGTGTGTGTGTTAGCAGTTTGATTAATTTTGCTAAAATCAACTCCCCCGAGGTGACTGTAACATGGTCTAGCAGTTTTATGTAAGTTGGGATTTGAAAGACAAGAAACCCTAATTTCAAAAACAGAAGTAGCTAAAGAATTATCAGGAAATTGAAAATAATAAAGTAACATATATATATTCATACCTGATCTTCCCTGAAGTTTTTCAGCAATGGAATTCCAATTTTGAGGGCCATATTGCTCGACAAGCTGCTGGAGTTTCTCGTCTTCAGCTGGCCTCCAGTGCCCTCTCGGACAGTTAGTCCTTGCTTCATCACTAGAGCCACCACCTATTTCTTCCATCATGTACCCTGTCAACTGGAAATTTTCCAAACTCAGAAAAATACAGAAATTATAACACCTAGGGGGAAAAATGGGTTGATTTAGATATGAAATTTGCAGAAATTTCGTTGGTTTTGCCCTTGCTAGGTACTAAATGAACACAACCTAAACTGCAAGTAGGAGAAGAAACAACCTTTTTAATTTAATTACTAAAATAAAATTGGTTGATGGTTAGTTTATTTTATTTTGAATCAATCTAGTGAAAACAATGCTTAGGAGTCGTTCTCTTTGTATTTCGATTTTAAATTTTGAGTTTTGAATTTTGATTGTTTATTTTAGGATTGCTAAAAACATGTTCTCTTTGTGATTTTAGAAAATTGTTTTAAAAAATTGAAAACGGAAAGATGAGTTTACTTTGTAATATTCTGATATATTTATTTTGTGATATTTTATATGTAAAAAATGATTGATTTGTTGAATTACATTAATTTTAACGTCAATAAATCAGTTAGTTCTCTATGTCAATAAATTCATCATTATTATTGTTTCAGCTAAACAAAAATCCAATCCATACCAACAAAATCTTAACATGGATCTATATATAATGGCAAAATAACATAAGAATTTCAAGTGAAGGAAGTGTCTCACATTTACAAAAATAAAATAAAAAATTTACAAAAAAAAAATTTTTAACATTGATCTATATATAATGACAAAATAACATAAGAACGTCAAGTGAATGAAGTGTCTCACATTTACCAAAAAAAAAAAAACTTAACATTGCTCTATATATAATGGCAAAATAATATAAGAACTTCAAGTGAAGGAAGTGCCTCACATATACCAAAAAAAATAATAATAATAAAATCTTAATATTGATCTATATATAATGGCAAAATAACATAAGAACTTCAAGTAAAGGTAGTGCCTCACATTAAAAATATATATATAAAAAAAAAAAAAAGAAGAAGTCCAAAACGCAAGTTTTGGCGTTTTTGACTTTTTAACACAAAATATCAAAAATACAATAAACTCGTTTTGAGTTTCCTTTGTATTATTTTTTTTGAATTTTGGAAAACGCATTTCTGAAAATGGGCAAAGTAAATGCGTTTTCAATATTTTCGAAAATCGAAAACTCAGAACGGATGAAAACGGCAAAGAGAACGGGACCTTAATTTTTAGTAATAGAAGATTTTTAAATTTTGAAATTCTATTTTAGAAGGTCACACTCGTAGAGATGGGTATTCAAAGTCTTTATATATATATATATATATATATATATATATATATATATATATATATACATACATACATACTAGCAGACTCAAGATGAGTCATAGTGGGTCACATTGTTCCATTAACTATGAATTTTTTTATTTTTTATTTTTAAATCACAATACAAATTACCATGTTTAATTTGGGATACCAAACAAAGTCGGGATGTAATATTCATGATACCATTTTTAAAGTACTCACAATCTAACTTGTGGCATCACTGAAGGTACGCAAAAGGTCGATCGTAGCAAAAGTTACAAGACTTTTTCAATCTAAAGTTTGAGAATTTTGAGGACGAGTTAACTTTAAAATTTGTCGACGATTGTACGCTTGACGAATTTGCGAATTGGCTACACCCATCTCGAAGTTTCTTTCAAAAATTACATTGTGATTAAATATATCGAATAATGCAAATAGACATTGAAAATAGTTAAACACGTATCTCTAAAAGGGATGTTTAATTTGTGTTTTCCTTTATAATATTTTTTCCAATTAATTCATTGATATTTATTAATTTTACACATAAAAATTCAACTTGTAACATTTTATTAAAATTTTTACATGGGAGTAAGACGTTAAATTTTATTTTTTGGATCGTTACATTAATTTTCACATAATTCAAACTAGCTCTTCAAGATTACTATATTCTATATGAGATTCTTACTTTGGGGTGTATTTCTTATCTGTTAAGATGTCTGAACACCTTTGACTTGAATGTCTTCGATGGTAAAGATGATTTTTCTATATATGGCAACAGAAAATGAAAGAGATTTTTTTACAACAAAAGGTTTCTAAAGTAATTAACAATTCTTTCTCAAATACAGTGGTTGATGAACAGAAAAAAGGATTTTGATGATACACTCCTATCATTTTGCATATATCGAACTCTATTTTGCGTAAAGTTGGTAAACGTGATTCCAGTGTAAAAATCTTGGAAAGATTAGAAGAACTTTGCTTCACACAATCCAAGCCTAATAAACTTTTATTGCTTGACGGTTTTTTCAGTTTCAAAATTGTTCCCTATAGAGATTTGGATGACAATTTTGATGTTCTTAATAAAGTTGTTCATAAAGATTACAGAATGTTGTGATAAGATATGTAAATAATAAAAATCATAATTTTATTGAATGTCATTTTTGATATGTATAAGAGGTCAAGAATGCTATAAAATATGGGTAGGATACCCCTATATCTGAAATTGTTATCTATTCCTTGAAAAGTAAGGAGAGGGAGGTGAAAGCTAAAAGAAAAGAGAAGGTTAGTGGTGAGGTCCACATGGTGATAGGTGGGCGAGTGGAAGTAGAAATGACTCAGATGATGCTGGTGATAGGTGACTTGTGAAAGGGTAGAAGTAGTTTTAGGTTACAAGGGAAGGCAAAGGGAAAGAAGTGATATGGTTGTGGTATTTTTGGAAATTTCATTAAAGACTGTCATGGAGAGAAAAACAAAAAAAGGGGACGGGGATGGAAATGAAGCCAATGTTGTTACGATGATTCGAGTGGAGTTTATTGATGTTTTGTCTCACTTGTTGTTACTACTATATTATGCATTTGATTGTTTTACTTCCTTGCATGCGTTATCACTTGATTTAGTTGCGTTCTTTAATGTTATATTTCATTTGATTTGAACATTTACATGAATTTTAGAGTAATATGTTAACGTGGTTACTTGCATAGTGGATGGGATTGGTGTGAGGTTATGACTATGTATGTTCTCACCATAGGTGTCACATGTGTTCCCTTGAGAGGATGGATGTTCAGTACTTTCATTAGAGTGGTGGGCTAGCTAGTAATGTTGAGACTAAATGCATGAGGATGTATTGGGGACATATTAGATGATGTGTGGGTTTGACATTTAGATCATGAGAGATGAGTTTATTAAATGTCTTTGATATACTCTATCTGTAAGAGTCTCGATTAGGTGGAGGATTCTCCTATGATCTCTAGTGAGGTGGAGACTCGAGGTTTACCTTCTTTGATAGAGAAGTAAGGTAATGATAGACGTACACCATCGTGTCATTAGTTAGGTATGATGGTGAGTAATCTAGGGAGCATTGATGGCGATGAGAGGAGACCTACATCATTTTGGAAAGGGTAATTGTGGTAATGTCTTTTTCTTGGGGGGGTCCTTTACATATGTTGCATGTGTTGACTATTTGATTAACTTTGTAATAATTTTAAGTTCTTTAGGTGAACTTGTTGAAAAGATTTATATGGTTGCCATCATACTCTCATCGCATGAGTAGAGTCACCTATAACTTTGTGTTATTACATGATCATGATTGTCTCATATGTGAATGTAATATGTTTACATTTTCTTTAGAAAACATGTGTTATTTTGTCTAAAATTGTATTACTTGCTAATGTGATATAAATGCATAGTTTGGCTTACTATGATTTAGATTGTACTTTGATTTGATCACCTTTGTCCTTTTGAGTACTATTAGCAGGTATGGTATATATTTCAGACCTGAGACATTAGTAAAGGAATATATAATTTGTTTGGAACTATTTTGTGCAACTAATAAACTATGTATTTTGGTGTAGCAGGTTTGCTTGGAACCAATATGGAGAATTGTTAGGATTTTTGGTCTCAAACAAACTAGGAGCTATGATGATTAAGCAGGTCGATTTTCATACTCCATATAATTGGAGAATATTTAATCCTAGTCCGCATTTGGTAGCCCATATTATAAAGATAGTTTGCAAACCATTAAGCAGCTAATTGGAGGTTTTAATGTGCTCGACTCGCTGCTCATTAGCTACTCTAAGTGGCCTATTTGATATACCACACAAGCCCAAGACCTAACCTACTTATTCTAGTTTGTGGCCACTCCTCGGGCACTAGAAAACTATACCACTCGGCTGCTCTCTCTTGGAATCTCATGTGGTCACCTCCATTTGGTCTCATGGATCGCTTGTTGGTATTAGAATCGTTTGCATCCTTGGGAGTAAATTTGAGCCCCTTTACAACCACCTTCGAAGCTTGGATAAATTATATACTTCGGTTTCGTAATTATTGCACAAGTTATGTTTACTTTGATTGTGTTTAACTCCATTTAATTTCGTTATACTTTGAATTCTTACGAAGTAAATCTTACAATCTTTAAAGGTCCATCATGTTAAAATAATAGTCCAAACCTTTTAAGTACAATTCTATTTTTCATATCTAAGCGATTATTGGGATTTTACAACAAATAAAACATTGATCTCTGTCTTCATTCTTCATTTGTATTTTTCAATGCTTCAAAAAACATGAATGAGAGAATCAATAGCCTCATCACAAATAATCTTGTTTCAGAAATAAAGTCTTCATTAGCTTGTCAAGATTTCACACATTACAATTATGAAGAAAAAAACTTTACCAAGCAAAATATGTATTGTGTTCGGAGAAACTGAATATAAATGAAATGAACTCCCAATTACCCAATATAAACAGAATGGGAACTCTAGACACAAAGAAAAATATATTAGAAAATTTCAAAGAAATGTATCATAAAAAAAAAAAAAACTCATCAATTTAGTTTCTATAACACCATCTTTAGTTTGATGGGATGTTTTAAAATATACATAAATTTGTATAATATTATCTGTAATATTTTGGCAGATAATATTTTTATAATATAGTTTGATTATGAGACCATTTCTTTTACAAATATTTGTAACAATAAGAGTATTTAATTTTATTTGTAATTAATATAGATGAAAAATCTATGCAAATTCATTTTTCCTAACAGATCATATTATAAATACAGCTAAAATGGTATAATATTCCTTTCATACATATTGAAAAAATATAAATTAGTATACTAAAGATCAAATAGAGAAAGAGAGAAGGTTATGAATAGCTATAAAACATTGCATTAAAATGAAATAATAATACGATCATAAATATTATCAAAAGAAATAATATGTACCTTGAATTCAAAGAGAGAAGAAGAGGAGAGAAGGAGGAAAAATTAACTCGATCGATTGTTGAAGAGAGAGGGGAAGTGATTGATTTGAGTGGTCGTGCGTATGGTTTAAACCTTAAAGTTTACAAGCATATTTCAAGCAGATAATGGGAAATTAAAGTATTGTTACTAGATGTCTTGGCCTTATATATATAAATATTCAAACTTGGTTGCTAGATTAAGGGATAAAAAAAGGAAAAAAAAAAATAGAGGTTTAATGGATTTTGTTGACAGTTACAGTAGACCTTTTCTTTTATCTTAGTTACTTTTATCTTTGAAGTGTTAACTCTATTTTTAAAAATAAAGAAAATTGAAATTTTACTATAAGAAAAAATAGTTGACACATTTAGAATTCCCTTTTTTGAAAAATTTCAACAAATGTTACCATGGAGATAAATGGCATATTATATTTGTACAGTGGCATGTGACTATAGAACAGTTACAGAGAGGAGCTTGTACATAAAGCCCTGTAATCAAAATTTATGTACTATTGGCATGCAGATGGCAAGTCAAAAACAAATCTTGAAGGTTTTAATGCAATGAAAATATAAAAGTGATGTATAAACTGATTGATTATTCCATACACACAAAATTAAACACTTGTCGAATTATTATTATTATTTTTTTTAATAAAATAAGCTTATCCATTAACATCATCTTTCATCAGCTAAACAAGACATCTCCAGCAGTGGGTGAAAAATCAGTATCTCTATACCTTAATTAAACAGTGGTTAACTGGTGATGTGCCTGTTCACTATACTATATATGTCTAATCAAAATAAATGGAGTTTTCCTAATAATAATCTGAATAAAATTTGTTAAATCAATCAATAAACGTAATTACACGTATACATATTGAGCATTGCACGTACTCTAAAATTCATCTCTGGTATATTCTCGTCGAGGAGTAAAATTTTAAAGCTGGGAAGTACCTTGGTTGCTGGAATTCCATCCCTAATCATTCACATATAACTTTTTGCTAATAGTTAAATAATTCACATATTATGCAACACGTTTATACGAGACAAACATTTTCCCACGGAAAATTATCTGTCTTTGATTCTATTTTATTTGTTTCCATATTATTATGGCGATGGATTATTTTCTTCACAAAATAAATCACTAGTTTTGTTGTATGGGAAGGGTTGCTAAAATAAAAGGTTTCCAGATATTAGAGGTGTCAATCCTGGTAATCCGAGTCAGTCCAGAAATTTTGAAACTACAACCTAGGTCGGCTCACTGCCCATCCGAGTCGAGCTCATGCGGGTTGCAGATTGCGGTTCGTTCTAGTTTGACCCGTATGAATAAAAATATAGAATTTCTCATATTTATAGCAAAAAAGAAATTTTTTTTTTTTAAAATTACTAAATACGAAATGATCGAAATGATAAATTCATATTTATACAAAAAAAATGATTACATAGAATTCAAACAAAAAATCACAAAATAAAACAGACGAAAAAACATATGTTGACACCTCCTTTGATAGTGTTCGTACGTCTATATAGTATATACTTATATAACAAGAAACCCTAACCCCATAGATGAACATTAATGCACGGTAAGGTTTGGAATAGCTTTCAAGAAAATGCAAATTGTAAAGATATTCAGTTTCTTGCATAGCTGAAAATAGATCCAAACAATAGTGAAAACTATAATATATCCTTTGTCTCACCTTTTCAAGAAACCATATTTAGCAACATATTAACAAACATTGATAAACCACAACAAACAAACTTTGAGTAATCCTATTCAACTCTTTAATATTATTCACATAATTACATTTTACGTTTTTAAGGGGTTTAGCGTATTAAAAACGAACAAAGAAATATAAAAATATACTAAGGAGGATATAAAGTAAGACTTCCAGTATATACGAACACAAAATAAAATAAAATAAAAAATAAACAACCCAAGACCTTTCGATTTAAAGAAAAAAATCATTTAAGGAGTTTATACTAATTAGAAAACATTATGCAGAATGTTACACAAGGTAAAATAAATTGTGTGACTTGTTATTCCAAATAAGAGGTTTTTTTTTTTTTTTTTTTTTTTTTTTTTTTTTCACCACCTAAGACATATCATCTTTAACCTGACCTCTTCCTATAAGGTTACCACTGGCACTCCCTTACAAGATTCCTAAGTTAACTTATCCCTTTCCCCAATATCTAAGGATCACAACAGGCTCACTCCGGCCAACAATCCTATCTCTTTGGGTCACTCAGGGTTAACTTAAAAACAGTACGGCTTCTAAAGATCAAGTTATGCTTTTATGATATGCATAGAATGAAATGATTTAATTCTTCAAACAAAATTTACATCATTTAGATAACTGTAATAAAAACATGATTACAAAATGTAAAACTTAAAGATAAAATTTTTTGGAGATCTATTAAAACATTATAAAGAAAATACAACTAAGGGTTTCCCTTTCGGAAAATCCCTTAAAGGATGGAATAAAACTTAAAAGAAAATAAGTACCTTGAAAGTATTCACAGTTTTCCTATACAGAGGTTCCTATTTGGATTGATGAATTTTTCTGATAAGGAAGGTTTAGAGTAGAGAGCAAGGAGATCACAGGCTGAAAACTCTTGCTTCTTTCTTTGAAAACCAACTCCTTATATAGAGAAATTCTTGGGAGTGAAAAATAATTCTATCCTACAGCTGTCTTTACTTTTCTAAAGTTGCCTTCTACTTTTTTGACACGCGTTTCTCCGAGCAACTCTGGTCAAAAAAGTTTTGGACATCTTATCCTAAGAGCATCTTTCTTTTGAAAAGTTATTTGTCTATTTGCGTCGGCAGCATCTTCTTTTCTAAAAGTCTCTTGTCTTGTTGCGTCGGCAGCATCTTCTTTTCTAAAAATCTCTTATCGGCAGCATCTCTTTTATGTGTTCAGATTATGTTCTGCTGTGGATGAAAATGACATTCCACTGTCTGAATTATTAAAAGCTTCTCCTTCATGGCCTTCATGACTGTTTTCTGGACTTGATTCATTATTTTCTGGTTCTGGAACGATCTGTGGGTATTCTGAGATTTCCTTTTCTTTTTCTATTCTGTTCTGAGAATAAATTTTTTCAAAAATTTTTTCTATTGTCTCGCTCATTTTTTCTTGGAGATCTTTATCTTTTTTCTTTTTTATGAAAAATTTCTTCTTTCTTTTTGATGAAGTCTCTTCTTTGTTTGAGGGGGTCTTCTGAAGTTTTTGTAACTGATTAATAGAAACAATATCATCCTCTGGATCTTGGGCTTCTTGGACTATTTCTTTACCTTTGGTATTCTGACTACTTGATTCTTCTTGGGTTTTTTGTAATGGGCTGAGATTTTGGGCTGAGCTAGAAATTTGTTCTTGAGATTCATGGGAATATTTAACAAGAAAGTCAAACTTTCCACTGGGCTGGCCCAATGTGTCCCAATTTTCTTTTGTCTGAAAGGGAAATTGCTGAGTTCTTTCAAAATTAAAATGGTCTTGTGTATTAGGGAAATCAACAGTTCCCTGAGTCTGTTGGACTTTTGGCAAGCCCAAAGCCATCAACGGGTTTGATAAGTCTTTACCAGCTACCGTTTGAGCTGGACTAGCTACTGACTTCTTGGGCTCAGTAGTACCTTTTCCTATTTTCAAACTAATCACTTCTTTTTCTAAATCTGTGATTTTCTTCTGTAAGAGTGTTCTTTCTGAGACAAGATTCTGATTGGCTTCATTAATCACTCTGAAATTGTTCTTCATACATTCACAGTGATTGCAAAAAATGTTCTCTTCTCTACTTGGAGAAAAATCAAGAGGCGGGTCTTGGTAGTTTTTGAGAGAAGGGGAAATGTAAAAATTTAAACCAATGAGCTGTCTAGCTGAATCTAAAGCTTCTTTCAAATTTGTAAAACCTTTGTAAAGAGGGTCTTTGAAATTGCTAATGCTTTCTAAGACTTCTAACCATGTATGAAAGACTCCTAACTTATGACCTTTAATAACAACATAAAATTTGAATCTAGTTCTGTTCTGATTAAAATGTTCTGACAATGCATTTAAACATGCAAGAAAGTATTTTTGGTCTTTTGGATTCTTATTGTAAGAAATCCACAAATTGTCTAAAATACATTTTTCTTCTCTTGAAAGTGAAACGTGTGCTAATGCTTTGAAAGAAATATTACTACTAGGAAAACATGTAAGTTCTTGATTACCAAATCTAATGCGTTCTGAGTAATTTGTTCTGTTCTGAGTAGATGGAGTCTGAAATGATGCAAAGGAATTTCCCGGAGGAATTCCTGGTCTTGGAGGAGGTCTAGACATCTGTAGAAAACAAAACTATGATGAGTTTATCTCAAAAATTTCTTTATTTTCTACCATTCTACTAAGAATGTCTGCTGCTTTATTGTCTACTCCTTTAATATGTTCAAACTCTATACTTATTCCTGTATTAGTAATTCTATCTACAAAATTTAACCATCTCCTTCTACTAGTTTTCTTGGAATCCAATTTTAACTTATTATAGAAAGAAACTATAGCAATACAGTCTGTTCTTATAATGATTTCTTTCTTAGAAATAATAAATAATTCAAAACTATCTAAGGCGTAATTAACTGCTAAGAGTTCTGCATCTATGCTACTCATGTTTCCTTTTTCTTTGTAATTTCCACTATTATATCTACAAATTCTTTCTGTATTTTTGTCTGCATATCTATTTGGTTTACATAATAGAATGGCTCCCCATCCTAATATGCTTCCATCTGTTTCTATGATAAGGAAATCTGTATCTAAAGGCATTGCTAATTTTGGTAAATTTTTTATTTTTTCCTTAATTTCTTGTACAAGTTTAGTGTCTTCTTGATTAAAATGTCTTTGTCCTGTTGGAGAGGTCTTGGAGTATAAAGGTCCTGCAATTTTTCCTAAATCTTTAATGAATGGTCTTGCATAATTTACTAATCCTAAAAATTTTTGGATTTGTTTAAGATCTTCTAATTTATCTGGAAATTCTAAGGCTTTCTGAGCTATATGAGGCTGTAATTTAATTTCTCCTTGGCCTATATTTACTCCTAAGAAATCTATATATTCTTTGAATAAAATCATTTTCTTTTTGCTAATGATTAAACCATGTTTAATGAATTCTGAAAAAACAATTTGTAAATGTCCTCTATGTTCTCTCCTATTCTTACTAAAGACTAAAATATCATCTATGTATGAAATAATAAACTTACTATGCTTATTAAAAATATCTTCCATCTTTCTTTGAAAAATGCTAGGCGCATTTTTTAATCCAAATGGCATGACTAACCATTCATAATGTCCTTCTGGACATGTGAATGCTGTCCATCTAATACTATCTGGGTGCATTTTTACTTGCCAAAATCCTGATTTTAAATCAAACTTGCTAAAGATCTTACATTCTTGAATTTTATTAATTAAAACTGTCTTATCTGGAATTTTATATGCATCATCTATTGTATTATCATTAAGTCTTTTATAATTTATGACCATTCTGCTTTTTCCTCTAACTATTTCTGAGTGTTTTCTAACAATAAAGGCTGCTGATCTATGTGGGCTTTCTGATCTTCGAATGACTCCTAATTTCAATAGTTCTTCTATATGCATTTTAAAATCTTCTAAATCCAAATTAGTTGCTTCTATGTTCTTGGTTCTTATGATATATTCTGGATTTTTAATTTTTATTTCACAAAAAATCTTGTCTTTTTCCCAGTATTTTAAAACGTTTTCTCCTAAAATCTCCATCTTTTCTAATCTATTTATCAAATTCTCTATATCCTGTTCTGTGACCAACATGTCATAAATTTTTTCATTATCTAAAAATTCTAAAGATTCAAAATCTATTTCTAATTCTTCAATTTCTTCTAACTCTGAATTTTCTTTTTCTTCTAACAATTGATTCAATTTTTTTTTTTTTTTTTTTCACCACCTAAGACATATCATCTTTAACCTGACCTCTTCCTATAAGGTTACCACTGGCACTCCCTTACAAGATTCCTAAGTTAACTTATCCCTTTCCCCAATATCTAAGGATCACAACAGGCTCACTCCGGCCAACAACCCTATCTCTTTGGGTCACTCAGGGTTAACTTAAAAACAGTACGGCTTCTAAAGATCAAGTTATGCTTTTATGATATGCATAGAATGAAATGATTTAATTCTTCAAACAAAATTTACATCATTTAGATAACTGTAATAAAAACATGATTACAAAATGTAAAACTTAAAGATAAAATTTTTTGGAGATCTATTAAAACATTATAAAGAAAATACAACTAACGGTTTCCCTTTCGGAAAATCCCTTAAAGGATGGAATAAAACTTAAAAGAAAATAAGTACCTTGAAAGTATTCACAGTTTTCCTATACAGAGGTTCCTATTTGGATTGATGAATTTTTCTGATAAGGAAGGTTTAGAGTAGAGAGCAAGGAGATCACAGGCTGAAAACTCTTGCTTCTTTCTTTGAAAACCAACTCCTTATATAGAGAAATTCTTGGGAGCGAAAAATAATTCTATCCTACAGCTGTCTTTACTTTTCTAAAGTTGCCTTCTACTTTTTTGACACGCGTTTCTCCGAGCAACTCTGGTCAAAAAAGTTTTGGACATCTTATCCTAAGAGCATCTTTCTTTTGAAAAGTTATTTGTCTATTTGCGTCGGCAGCATCTTCTTTTCTAAAAGTCTCTTGTCTTGTTGCGTCGGCAGCATCTTCTTTTCTAAAAATCTCTTATCGGCAGCATCTCTTTTATGTGTTCAGATTATGTTCTGCTGTGGATGAAAATGACATTCCACTGTCTGAATTATTAAAAGCTTCTCCTTCATGGCCTTCATGACTGTTTTCTGGACTTGATTCATTATTTTCTGGTTCTGGAACGATCTGTGGGTATTCTGAGATTTCCTTTTCTTTTTCTATTCTGTTCTGAGAATAAATTTTTTCAAAAATTTTTTCTATTGTCTCGCTCATTTTTTCTTGGAGATCTTTATCTTTTTTCTTTTTTATGAAAAATTTCTTCTTTCTTTTTGATGAAGTCTCTTCTTTGTTGGAGGGGGTCTTCTGAAGTTTTTGTAACTGATTAATAGAAACAATATCATCCTCTGGATCTTGGGCTTCTTGGACTATTTCTTTACCTTTGGTATTCTGACTACTTGATTCTTCTTGGGTTTTTTGTAATGGGCTGAGATTTTGGGCTGAGCTAGAAATTTGTTCTTGAGATTCATGGGAATATTTAACAAGAAAGTCAAACTTTCCACTGGGCTGGCCCAATGTGTCCCAATTTTCTTTTGTCTGAAAGGGAAATTGCTGAGTTCTTTCAAAATTAAAATGGTCTTGTGTATTAGGGAAATCAACAGTTCCCTGAGTCTGTTGGACTTTTGGCAAGCCCAAAGCCATCAACGGGTTTGATAAGTCTTTACCAGCTACCGTTTGAGCTGGACTAGCTACTGACTTCTTGGGCTCAGTAGTACCTTTTCCTATTTTCAAACTAATCACTTCTTTTTCTAAATCTGTGATTTTCTTCTGTAAGAGTGTTCTTTCTGAGACAAGATTCTGATTGGCTTCATTAATCACTCTGAAATTGTTCTTCATACATTCACAGTGATTGCAAAAAATGTTCTCTTCTCTACTTGGAGAAAAATCAAGAGGCGGGTCTTGGTAGTTTTTGAGAGAAGGGGAAATGTAAAAATTTAAACCAATGAGCTGTCTAGCTGAATCTAAAGCTTCTTTCAAATTTGTAAAACCTTTGTAAAGAGGGTCTTTGAAATTGCTAATGCTTTCTAAGACTTCTAACCATGTATGAAAGACTCCTAACTTATGACCTTTAATAACAACATAAAATTTGAATCTAGTTCTGTTCTGATTAAAATGTTCTGACAATGCATTTAAACATGCAAGAAAGTATTTTTGGTCTTTTGGATTCTTATTGTAAGAAATCCACAAATTGTCTAAAATACATTTTTCTTCTCTTGAAAGTGAAACGTGTGCTAATGCTTTGAAAGAAATATTACTACTAGGAAAACATGTAAGTTCTTGATTACCAAATCTAATGCGTTCTGAGTAATTTGTTCTGTTCTGAGTAGATGGAGTCTGAAATGATGCAAAGGAATTTCCCGGAGGAATTCCTGGTCTTGGAGGAGGTCTAGACATCTGTAGAAAACAAAACTATGATGAGTTTATCTCAAAAATTTCTTTATTTTCTACCATTCTACTAAGAATGCCTGCTGCTTTATTGTCTACTCCTTTAATATGTTCAAACTCTATACTTATTCCTGTATTAGTAATTCTATCTACAAAATTTAACCATCTCCTTCTACTAGTTTTCTTGGAATCCAATTTTAACTTATTATAGAAAGAAACTATAGCAATACAGTCTGTTCTTATAATGATTTCTTTCTTAGAAATAATAAATAATTCAAAACTATCTAAGGCGTAATTAACTGCTAAGAGTTCTGCATCTATGCTACTCATGTTTCCTTTTTCTTTGTAATTTCCACTATTATATCTACAAATTCTTTCTGTATTTTTGTCTGCATATCTATTTGGTTTACATAATAGAATGGCTCCCCATCCTAATATGCTTCCATCTGTTTCTATGATAAGGAAATCTGTATCTAAAGGCATTGCTAATTTTGGTAAATTTTTTATTTTTTCCTTAATTTCTTGTACAAGTTTAGTATCTTCTTGATTAAAATGTCTTTGTCCTGTTGGAGAGGTCTTGGAGTATAAAGGTCCTGCAATTTTTCCTAAATCTTTAATGAATGGTCTTGCATAATTTACTAATCCTAAAAATTTTTGGATTTGTTTAAGATCTTCTAATTTATCTGGAAATTCTAAGGCTTTCTGAGCTATATGAGGCTGTAATTTAATTTCTCCTTGGCCTATATTTACTCCTAAGAAATCTATATATTCTTTGAATAAAATCATTTTCTTTTTGCTAATGATTAAACCATGTTTAATGAATTCTGAAAAAACAATTTGTAAATATCCTCTATGTTCTCTCCTATTCTTACTAAAGACTAAAATATCATCTATGTATGAAATAATAAACTTACTATGCTTATTAAAAATATCTTCCATCTTTCTTTGAAAAATGCTAGGCGCATTTTTTAATCCAAATGGCATGACTAACCATTCATAATGTCCTTCTGGACATGTGAATGTTGTCCATCTAATACTATCTGGGTGCATTTTTACTTGCCAAAATCCTGATTTTAAATCAAACTTGCTAAAGATCTTACATTCTTGAATTTTATTAATTAAAACTGTCTTATCTGGAATTTTATATGCATCATCTATTGTATTATCATTAAGTCTTTTATAATTTATGACCATTCTGCTTTTTCCTCTAACTATTTCTGAGTGTTTTCTAACAATAAAGGCTGCTGATCTATGTGGGCTTTCTGATCTTCGAATGACTCCTAATTTCAATAGTTCTTCTATATGCATTTTAAAATCTTCTAAATCCAAATTAGTTGCTTCTATGTTCTTGGTTCTTATGATATATTCTGGATTTTTAATTTTTATTTCACAAAAAATCTTGTCTTTTTCCCAGTATTTTAAAACGTTTTCTCCTAAAATCTCCATCTTTTCTAATCTATTTATCAAATTCTCTATATCCTGTTCTGTGACCAACATGTCATAAATTTTTTCATTATCTAAAAATTCTAAAGATTCAAAATCTATTTCTAATTCTTCAATTTCTTCTAACTCTGAATTTTCTTTTTCTTCTAACAATTGACATTCTTTTTCTTTGTTACAGGGGCAAATTTTTTCTTCTTTACTTCCACCACGCTTCTCAGCGTACTCTGATGGATAATGTATTGTCTGGGCTGGGGTAAATAATGTATGTTTTTGGAAATGTATAAAATCTTTTGTAATTGTAACACTACCATTGTCTTTTAATAAAAAACTAAGTCCTATGATAAAGTCTGTTTCTTTTAAATTGAGGGATCTAACCCATGTAGAGTCTCTTGGTAATGTATATTCTGTACTAAGGCCACAGTTTGTTTCAAAACTTATTTTACTGTTTGGTCTTAATAATTCTGTATATGTATATAATCCTCCATCCATTTGTTGTGCATTAATTGGATTTTTGGATTCTATAACATATTGATCTGGAATTAATTTTTTATTTATTATACAATTACTACTTCCTGAGTCTATTAATCCTAAACATTTTATTATGTAATTTCCTATTCTGATCTGGCATTTTACTTTGATTGTTTTAAGCTTTTCTGGATTACAGACAACTTGAACATAATTAATTTGTGAGCATTCTATATCTGGTTCTTCTATCATGATCTGCTTATCTTTTTTATTTGATTCTAAGATTTCAATTCTTTTAATCACTAACTTTTGCATTTCTTCTAAACATTCAATTCTTTTTCTAAGAATTCTGATTTCAGAAATTTCAATCTTATTTCTTTCTTCTTTAATGTTTGTTTCTTCTTTTTCTAGAATCAAATTCTCTTCTAAACATCTTATGCATGCTTCTTTATAACATTCTAAACATTTAGCTCTAAGTTTTCTTGCTGGATACCATTTACAAATAAAACATGCTATGTTATCCATTCCTATGTTCTTTTGCCATTTATGCTTACATGAATCTATATATGTCTCCATGAATTCAGTTTCTTGTTCTGATTCTGATTCTTCGTCTATTTTGAATTTAGTAAATTCATCTAAGATTTCATAATCAGATTGTTCTTCTTCTATATTAGCTTGATCTTCTATTGATATGATACTGTAAATAGATTCTTTATCTGAAATATATTCATCTAATTGTATTAAATCTTCATTAGTACATTCTATAAGAGTACTTTTCTTATCATAATTATTTATTCTTTTAGGACATGTTCTTGCTAAGTGTTCATTACTATTACAAACAAAGCAATTTAATTTATTTTTATAAGTTCTTTCTGGCTTAAATTTTCTAACATGCCTTTTTTCGTCTAAATAAGGTTTCCTTTTATTTGACTTTCTTAAGAAATATCTTTTCTTGATTGGGTTCCTAAATTTCTTCTTATATTTTTTCTTATAAGGTTTGGATGTTGAAGCTCCATAAGTCTGAGGTGTAAAAATATCTTTACAAAATTTATAATCTGTCTTTTTTAATTGCTTCTGTATTTGTAATTCTACACATTTTCCTTCTAGGCATCTTATTACATGTTGTATTCTTTGTCCTATACTCCAGTTTTTATCTGGAAATTCTTTTACTGATGCTAAATTATTCCATGATTCTGTAATTTCTAATCCTAAAGGTCCTGGTAATTTATGAAATAGCTTATTTCCTATTTCTTGATTAAATGTATTTCCTGAAATTGAGGTTTGATAGTAATATTCATTTAAAAATCTTTTTACATACTTGCCTTTAGTCCATTTATATAAATTAAGCTGTTCTAGGTCTCTCATTGCTTTCCTTTGTATACTCATATGTCCTGAATTAGGGTCTGCTCCTGTGATTAAAATTTGTATTTTATTAACAAAATTATAAGGATTACTTCCTAATTGTACTAATTGGTCATATTCTTCTTTTCTTTCTATTTTATAGGCTTCCCACATTGCCTTTGTACTTTCTCCTAAAAATGTTTCTAAGTATCTATACATATCTGAGGGTTCCATGTCTTGTATGCTTCTAATATAATGTCCTACTATAGTGTTTTTCCAAACATCTATGACATTTGTCCATGTCTGTGGATCATGTGCTGTGATGTTTAGTATTTGTGCTTTAGAAGCTGTTTGGAATTCTATTTTTTGTTCTAATGGTCTCTCACTTCCTCTTGCTATGTATTTACTATTTTGTGGTGGTTCATTATATGTATTATAAGCTCCTCTAGGAGGAAAACCTTCTCCATAAGTTAAAATCTCATGTTTAACTGTCTTGTCAAAAGGGGTTTCATCAAATGTTCTATACCTAGTTGTATCTTCCATAAGTTCTTTTGTATAACTATAATCTGTTATTTCTGTATTATTATCTTTTTCTTCATTAATAATTCCTGCTCTAATATTCTGTTCTAGGTCATAATATAAATACTCATTTTCCTTTATCTGTTTTAAAATATACATTTGATCTTCTAATTCTAGGAGTTCTTCTTTATTTAAGATAATACCTAATTCTTTTGGATAAATAATTTTATCAATATCTTCTCCTATTAGTTCTATGTGAACATTATCTTGATGAGGAGATTCTTGCTGTTCTTCATCAGAAGTCTTTGGTATATATTGGTAATCAGTAAATCTTAAGCTTGTTCTTCCTTGAGCATCTTTATAAGTTAAAGATTCTCTAGGTGCTATTGGCTTTTCTTCTTCTTCTAAAAACTTATCCATATCCCATTCTAATCCTGCTAATTGTTCTGATGAAAATTCTTTTGGTTTAACCATATTGATTCCTTTACTACTCATTAATCCTACCACTTTATCTATGTAAACTTTATATTTAGTCTGGGAATTAATTGAACATCTTCCTAAAAATGCTATGTTTATTAAGAGGTTTTCTCCACTATTTGTATCTTCATATCCTTTAGTTTGGATGCCTATCTTTATTTTTTCTGAAAAATCTCTAATTGTCATTAAAAAGTCTGGATTACAATAAATAATACCAGTATTATTATTCATGTCTACTTCCATACTTGCTATCTGTCCTTTTTCTATATTATTAAATCTTTCATCAAAAATAGTAATTAAGGTTTTACATCCTAAACTTCTAGTTAATCCTCTTATTCCTATAACAATTAATCCTAAGTGCATAAATCTAAAGTTTCTTTTTCTGAGTTCTTTTTTAGAATCTTCTGAGATTAAATTAAGTTTAACAACTTGGTTACTAATACATTGGATTTCTATTTCCCTATGATGTCTAAAAAATTGGGTTCTTGATTCGAAAATTCCTCTATTGTATAATATATCAGGATTAAGTACTCTTAATCCATGTGTTTGGAATCTTGCATAATCTTGTTCTGGGTCAATAATTTCTTCTATATTTTGATTATGTTGTTCTACTCTTCTTAAAATTCTGTCTAAAAAATTTCTATTTTCTCCTGATGTACTTGGTCTTGATGTTCCTTCACTAATTGTTCTAGATCTTCCTATAAATGGAGTTGTTAAATTCATCTTGGAAATTTTAATTCTCTGGGTAATCTTCTTGTAATTTTTTCTTTACCTGTTTCTTTGATATTTAAATTTCCTAATTTATTTGTTATGATTCTTAAATCGCTTTCTATTTCTGGATCTATTCTTTTATCAAAAGCGTCTAATTTTTTATGTAAACTTACTAAGAGAGTAATAATTATATTATTTTGTCTAATTAAAATTCCTTCAGAAATTTTTTGGGAATCAAGTTTTGTTATTCCTTCTGGATCTTTATGATAAATTCTACAATAATTAAAGGCTTCTTTGTAGTTTCTTTCTGATTCAAAATCTGTCATTAACTAAGAATATATCCTTTTAGTTCTTCTGTCTTATTACTAATCTTTTTAGTTTCTTGTAAAATTTCTTTATTGGATTCTAAAATTTTTGTTATTTCTGGAAAATTATTTGTTAAAATAATAGTTTCTTGTTTAGATATTTTTTCTAGAATAACACAATTTTGATTTTTAATAAAGTCTAAATTTTCTTTAATATTTTTAAAGTCTGAATTTTTTGTTTTAAGATGATCTAAAACTTCTTCAAAAGTTTTGCTGAATTTTTTATTAGCTTGTTCTAAATTTTTTGCAAAATTTATAACTAAGTCTATTAAAATATTCTGACTAGGATCTTCTGAAAACAAACAATGTAATTTATGTGATGTCTCTAAATTGCAATTTAAAATATTATTATCTATTGTCTTAAATTTTTTCCCTTGGCTAGGAAGTTCTAAGTCTAAATATTCTATGTATCTTTTATTAGCTATGGCTCTGATACCAAAAAGGGGGGGTATATACTTAAAATAAACACAGCCACTGACGTAGAAGGGTTTATTCTAAGGTTGGATGCAGAGATCGGCTTGTATGCGGAATTATTGATCTAAAAGGCTTTCACAGTCTTGTCTATAATATCCTGTCTCTAGTTTATATTGTTCTAAATAGAAAGGATAAAATTCACTATTTGTTCTTAGTATTTTTGTTTCTAAGATTTCTTCAAGTTCTTTGATTTTAAATTGTAAATCTAAACTTCTTTTACTAGTTCTATTAATATAATTTTTGAAATGATAAAAATTACTACTATATCCTTGGATGTCTATAGCTGTATCTAAAATCTTATAGTCTTCTTTTAAAGCTTTATCTATGACAAAAACACGGGTTTGATGTTCTAATAATAAATATTCAAAGTCTGAAATAATTTTTGGAAAGTCTTTTTCTAGATTTATTTCTTTTGTAGTGTATGAAGATGAAGGGTTCATAAAATTCTTTTGTTTTATCAAATCGTAGTTTATCCTACTAGGTACTTTCCTTAGTTAATTTTTGTAATGGGTATATTTGTAAATTTCCAGCAAGTGGTACTTTTTCTTTTACACAAAATAAAGTATGAAAAGATTAATAATTTCATAAACTTGGTGTGCGGTGTAATTACACCTTGTATACAGTGTATATTTGGAAAATTTCCTAATGATTAGTAATAGATGATCCTCTTTTCTTTGTCATTTTAACTTTTTACAAGATAAAAGTGTTCAAGTTGAAGAACTAATGAAAGTGTCATGGTGGAAACTTTAGCTTGCCTTCCAACGTGCTTAATTAAGATAAAGTCTTTTTGAAACACTTATAAGGAATGATTCGAAGATAAACAGCCAAAGGTGGATTTGTGTTTTTAAGCTTAGGTGTGTGACATTCTCGGTGTGCTCAATTCGGATTGAGAGGAAAGTAAGTCATCAACTAATTCTAAGGGTGTGTTCGACAGCTCCTGTAGTAATTAAAATGTGATTTATTTGTAATTTTTTTTTTATAAAATATGTGATTGAAAAGTGAATTGAGAAAATGCGTGTGATTAAAAAGTGAATTGGAAAATTGTATGCGTTATAATTGAATTATAATTTGTAATAATGGACGAAAAGAACACACCCTAAATTGTAAATCGAAGAGAATGTCTAGATAATCAATTTCTAGTTTTAACTAGACATATCTATCGAACTGATTTGACTATATATACAACTATAAATCTAGTTAGACTAGATTTATCTAGATAACCAATATCTGGATTGTCCAATATTTGTCTTGTCCGAATTTGAGAACGTTAAATCATTAAATTTTTTCGTTCATATTTGTATTGTCCGAATTTGAGAACGTTAAATCGAGGAGAATAATATATTATTTCACTCAACACGAAATGTTAAATCATTAATTTTTTTGTCCAAATAATCAAAAATATTACACATTAAAAGAACCTTGTTTAGTTGGAAGATATTTCAAAGGAGGCTAAATAAAATTCCACTAGAAAAAGAGATGGCGTGTCATTAACCACAAACATATCCAACAAAATGAAGTAACCCTCAAGAATGTATGATTGGATTATATTTTTGTTACTGAAATTTAGTTAAAACTAACTCTAGTTATCCTTAATAAACTAATTAATGTGTTTCAATTGTCCTTCATTTCAGTTAACAAAAACCTCTTATTCTTAATTAAGGTGAAGTATGAGGTTTAAGATAGTGAAAGCTTAGCTAATTTTATGATCATTCAAAGAACTATCTCAGGTGATTCACCAAAAAATATTCAAACCATACTATTGATCACATATGATTATTTTCTTTTTGAACTTCCATTTGTCTGATGGATCCTTCTCTAATTGTGTTTATATGTGGATTTATAAGGATAGTTTTGTCCTTTCATTTTTTTATTTTTTATTTTATTTCTATCGTTCCAATTTTATCTGGGACAACTGATTTTATCCTTTATCAATCGAGCTTATCGTGTTGATTATTCTTATTTGCATCGTGTTTATACATTAATAGAAAATCTAAAAACTCCAAACATGGTTTGCGACAAAACATAATTAGTAGTTCGATAAAACTTGAACTCGGGATTACAATATTAAATCACATCATTTAAGAGTTAAAATTGATAAAGAGTGGATAGGAACCAACAAAACTAATTCAGACATTAGATAAAGTTATACTTTTTCTAGAGAAGATAGGTTGTCGAAAACACACGTTTGTTTTTCATGGTCTACATGCGTTGTTTATCTCAAAGTCAAGTTTCATATCATTTGAAGAAATCAAAAATAATTAATACTAATATTTAAAACATGTACAAAATCACAAGTCTTTCAATATTATAATACAAAATTAAAGTTTCATCAGTGATATTATGCAGCCAATCATGATAGGGTGTTCAAATTAACTTAGGAGCAGGGGAGGAACTATGATAAATAAATGTAATAGGCTAAAGAAAATATTGGGGTGGAGAATTTTTTTTTTAAAGTAAAAAATAAGAATAATTCAGACTTCAAATTCATAAACATAACAAAATATTTTTACTTCAATGGCAATATCTTAGAGCTAAAAAAAGCACCACAAATGTGCAATACAAAATATCTTGAGGTGCTTCTTGTGACGAGTCCTCCTACTCCCCCACACAATAAAACTTATCAACGATGACATTCGTATCAATTCCAAGAGCTATTTCCCTTTAATATAGATGACCATGGAATTCGATAGAAATTCATTATCCATTTTATTGTGAAGCGATATGTTGATAAGTTTCATTGCTAAAAATGCTCGTTTTGTTGTTGTAGAAATTGAAAGAGTTAAAACCAAAAAATCCAACCTATCAATAAAAAATAATGACGAGACTTCTTCGCCTCAACCAAAATCTAACATAACTTAGGAAGAGAGTCAACATTCTGGAATTTGGGATGAAGAAGTACATCAAACTTTTAATGATCTAATTGCCTCCTCAAATCATCCATCTCCTCTATAGTAAAATCCAAAGGGTAAAATTTCTTACCTGAAGAACAAATATCATCTATAGAGAAAGATTTAAATCCATCAATAGGATTCAAAGCCTCGCACAATTGAAGTTCTGTGGTTCTCTCTATAAATCGACAATTCAATTCTGCCAACTGAAAAATCAATTATGGCATTGAATATTTGAAAGTGATAATAGTCTTCAATTGTGATATTATTTTAGTCTTGGCAAGAATGTCTTGTACCTTCCATATCTGATCATCTAACTGAAGCACATCAATATTGTTACTTGTACAAAAATCCACTATACTCTAAAGAAAATCTTCCCAATGATCATTTCACATATTGTTAAGAAGCTTCTTTGTAGTGAGACTATATGTATTTCATTCAGAACATCTTGATCTTTCATTTGCAACGCTTGACATAATAAATTAGTCTTTCCCAAAACATCATGCATCAACAACAAAATAAATGTAAAGTCAAACATTCTCATAGCTTTGTGTAGACCTTTAGCCTCCTCTCGTATATTGCTATTTGATCCACTTACAATAAGATCTTCAAGAATTGTATTAGTTGAACCAAACATCTCAATTAATCTCTTTACAAAGGAAAAATGTGAACTCCAACGAGTAGCTCCAGCTCATTGCAAAGTACAAACTTAATTAACCACAGTACCAGTCACTACTTCTCCTGATGCTATCAAGTCATTGATTTCATCCAATCGAATTGATTTTAATTGGGAATGACACTTAGAAGAAGCACTAACAACAATGGAACTTAACTTTTGAAAAAATAGATACATATCTTGTACCACTTTAGCCACAACAACTAAAGCAAGTTGTAGTCAATGAGCAAAGCAGGGAACATAATAAGCATGTGGACATTTTAAAAAAATAAAGCTTGTAATTCATTCCACTCACCTCTCATGTTGCTAGCACCATCATATCCTTGTAGATCTTTTGGCAAGAGCTTGTATTAGTTTAATAAATTACATCTCTTTTTTCAAGGTTAATGCATTGGTGTCTACAACGTTCACAACTTCAAAAAACTGTTCTCTAACAAATCCATCAGCATCAACATATCTCAAATAATAGCCATTTTTTCTTTGTAGGATTCATCCACTGTTTCATCAATAAGAATACAAAATTTGGCACCCCCAATTTCTTCACAAATCTTGGGTCCCATACAATCAGCAATAATTTGAAATATTTCTTTTTGATTTTTTGGCGATATGTAGTTGGCATTCTTAGCTACATCTTCTAGAACAACCGCATCAATTTCTTTGCTTGTTCTTCCTTGCAATTTATATTATTTCAATGAAATTTCCACGATATCATGAATCTACTGATTCATCATGACCTCTGAAAGCCATTTGTTGCAATGCTAGCAACTTCACAGTTTCTACATTAGTTTATACACTGAGATGATGATCCTTAGCTTTTTTGAATTCTATTGTTCTATCATTCTATCAATATGTTGAGGTAGGTTTTTCAAGTTATCCAACTTTTGCATAGCAAACGCATGTACTAAATTTCCATCTCCTTCATGCCTTCTGAATGCACAAGTGTTAGAGTTTACTCTCTTCCAATCCTTGAACCCCAAGACTGCAAATGTATAACGTTAAGTGGAAGTACTTTCAAACATATAACATGGGAAACATAATTCACTTTCCTTCTCTATGAAAAACTCAACCCAATGCCAATTTTTGAACCAAGATGATTGAAATCGACGATTTTGAGTCACAAATCTAACATAAGGATAATCATATATATGTTGAAATGGTCCCATTTCGACATATGCTCTTCGGATGTCATCATGTTTGTGAATTGAATACTGAGATATTGGGACGCGCTTTCCAAGATCATGTTCATAATATGGAGTATCACTTTGCAATGTCTCAACAGTATTTTCATTCCCAAACATTGATCTTTTGTTTGAAATAGGACTTTCTTGCGGAACATTTGGAGTACTTGATGATCCAACATCATAGTTCTTATTAAAGTAATGAAAGATATTTCTTTTTAGCATTCTAATCAATCTGCAAGAATACTTATTGTCCAAAATTCAATCAATATATTCTCATCAGAAAAATCTAGTGGTAAAATAAAACAATAAATTAACTATAAAAAAAAAAAAAAAAAATTAGCTATTAGTCTTCCAATCTACCACCAAAAAAAAAAAAAAAAAAAATCTAGATAAACCCTTTTATAATAAATAAATTACTTACCACAAAAATCCCAAATTCTAAATAAACCCTAAATAACTTAAATGAATTAATCAACTGATTCAATACTCAAAACAATTAATAAATAATAATTAAACCACCATATTAAGAAATAACAAAAAAGAGTAACATTTCAGATTAATTAAAACTTACCAAAACTTGAGAATCAACAGCCAAACAGGGAGCCAGGGAGATGAACAGTTCAGAGGACGAGCTCGTCGGTGGACGAACTGCGCGAAGGCTTTACGGTGGCAGCGGAAGAAGTTGAGGCTGCTAAATTAGCACCTTGCTCTTCTCTCGGTTCTAATTTAGATTTGGAATTGGGAATTGTGGTTTGGTCTTGTAGAGTTAGAGGATTCTAGCAGGTGTTGCTTGGAGAAATGACCAACTGAATTGGACGCCCAAAACTTAACTTCAAAAAATCTTAGTGGGTTTCAGTGGACTACACTGAATAAGAAACTTGGGAATGATTCAAGAACTTTAGAATGAGCACCAACATACAAATTAAAACTAGAATTATTATTAAATTAAAAAGAAATTTATTCCCTATAATGTAGTCCATTTGGTAAACTGTGCATAACCAATATCGGAATTAACCTATGTTGGCAACATTTTTTTTTTTTATTTTTATTATAAAAAAAAAAAAAAATTATTGTTTTCGAGGTAAAATATGTGATTGAAAATGTGTATGATTAAAAAGTGATTTGAAGATTTTTTTATTTTTTTTTATTTTTAATAATGTTGCTTATATTGTATAAACATGTTTTAAAAAAAAAAAAAAAAGGCTTAGTTATGCTTGTTTGGTTAAGCTTTTAAATGTTTATAACAGAGTCGGACATGCCATGAGGGCTGAGACCCTTTGAGAGACCGCTTCAAATCATGATCCAAACTTTAGGGACCAAAATTTTTGGTCCTTTTTTTGGTTGAAAGTCTTTAAGAATATTGGCCCATGGGCGGACCTATTTAGGGCCCAGTAGGTGCGATGGTTTGTGAAATTCCTTTGGACTTTCAAAATTCAACTGTCCCTTATGTCTTCAATATGGGTTTTTTTTTTTTTTTTTAAGGAATAATTAGACTATACATTACTTTATTCTCATATTAATAAATATGCAATACTAAGAGAATCTCAAATTTGTAGCTTCTAAAAAAAGTACTTTTACAAAAAGTTGATATATATAATATCTTATTAAAAAATCTATTGAAAATATATTATATTCCATAATTCGTATTAAAATATTGTATTTTATCGATTAATATGAAATTATATTTTATTAATTAATAAAATATGAAATTTATTAACAAAATATTTTTTTGTATAACTGTTATGGAAAAAAATCTATTGAAATATTATAATTCATTAATTAATAAAATATGAAATCTGTTGAAAATAAATTGAAAATTGTTATGAAATAGAGAGAAAGAGAGAATAAAATAAAGAGGTAAATAAACTTGTGTTTTATTAAAACCAGAGCCCCATATATGTAGGGGAAAAAAGGATATATATAAAGTAATTATCCATAGGGTTATAGGGGTATAAATGTCATTCACTAAATAGTATAATATTTATAACACTCCCCCTTGAATGACATATTACAAAATATCTGCCTCATTAAAACCTTGTTTGATAAAAAATCAATGGAAAAAAAATCAAACGAAGGAAAAAGAGTACAGTTATTTTGGAGTATTACAATAAATGCTGCCTCGTTAAAACTTTGCCAAGAAAATCCAGTGGGACAAAACTTAGGATAAGGAAAAAGAGTACAGATATTCCCCCTGATACTGATCACTGTAAATCTTTGAGTCGGCGCATTCCAATCTCATGAACCAATTTCTTGAATGTAGATGTTGGCAATGCCTTTGTAAATAAATCAGCTACACTGTCACTCGAGCAAATTTGTTGAACATCGATAGCCCCAGTTTTTTGAAGCTCATGCGTGTAGAAGAACTTTGGAGAGATATGCTTCGTTCTATCTCTTTTGATGAAGCCTCCTTTGAGTTGTGCAATACAAGCTGCATTGTCTTCATACAAAATTGTTGGACTGTCTCTAGTTGAAGTTAATCCGCATGATGCTTGGATATGATGGGTCATGTTCCTCAACCATACACATTCTCGACTTGCCTCGTGGATTGCAATAATTTCTGAATGATTTGAGGATGTTGTTGTCAAGGTTTGCTTCACGGATCTCCATGATATAGTTGTTTCTCCACGTGTAAACACATATCCTGATTGCGATTTAGCTTTATGTGGATCAGAGAGATAACCTGCATCTGCATATCCCACTAAAGAAGATCCTAATTTTTGAGAATAAAATAATCCCATATCAATAGTACCCTTTAGGTATCGAAAAATGTGTATAACACCATTCCAATGTTTTTGAGTTGGCGTATAGCTATATCTTGCAAGGAGATTTACAGAAAAAACTATATCGGGTTGAGTACAATTTGCAAGCTATGTTAGGGCTCCAATTGCACTAAGATATGGTACTTCAGGACCAAGAATTTTTTCTCCATCTTCAGGTGGACGAAATAGATCTGTTTTCACATCAAGTGATCGAACAACCATAGGGGATGCCAATGGATGTGCTTTATCCATATAAAAATGATTTAACTTTTTCTGTATAAGAAGATTGATGAACAAATAATCCTTTTGGGAAATGTTCAATTTGCAACCCAAGACAAAACTTAGTTTTTCCCAAATCTTTCATCTCAAATTCATTCTTTAAATAATCTGCAGTTTTATTGAGCTCTTCGGAAGTTCATCCACATATACTGCAATAATTGTGAATCCACTATTTGTTTTCTTTATAAAAACACACGGGCAAATGCCATCATTTTTATAACCCTCCTTCAACAAATATCTGTTAAGGCGATTATACCACATGCGTCCGGATTGTTTCAATCCATATAATGATGTTTGCAATTTAATAGAGAACATAGTTCTCGGGCATGTATTATTTGCTTCTGGAATTTTGAGTCCTTTAGGGACTTTCATGTATATGTCACTATCAAGTGAACCATATAGATAAGCAGCTACTACATCCATAAGGCGCATATCAAGCCTTTGTGACACAGTCAAACTAATTAAGAATCTAAAAGTGATAGTATCCATTACGGGAGAATACGTTTCCTCATAATCAATTCCTGGTCTTTGAGAGAAACCTTGAGCTACAAGTCGAGCTTTGTATCTTATAACCTAATTATTTTCATTCATTTTCCTTACAAAAACCCATTTTTGTCCTATAGGGATTACATTTTCAGGTGTTCTAACTACAGGTCCGAATACTTTTCGTTTCTCTAAGGAATTTAACTCTGCCTGTATGACTTCTTTCCATTTTGGCCAATCATTTCTATGCTGATAGTCTTTGACAGACAGTGGTTCAGGATCCTCATCTTTCATTATTTCAAGAGCCACATTAAAGGCGGAAATGTCATCTATGACAATAGTTTTTTTTTTCCCATATTTTATGAGATACTAAATAATTTATTGAAATCTCATTATTTTTGGATACTTGTGGTTCTGCAGGAACCATATTCTCAATATCCGATTGATCAATCTTTTCAAATACTACTTCCTCTGAAGTTTTTGGTTGGTTTTTCTCTTGTACTTTTCTTTTTCGAGGTACAGAGTCTTTAGCACCAACTGGTCGACCACGCTTCTGGCGTATTTGAGATTTATTTGCTACTGCAGATTGTCCTTCAGGGACATCAATTTGTGCAGGAATATTTTCTGCTGGTATATGTGACTTTATCACTTTTCTTGTGTCAACAAATACATCCGGTAATTGATTTTCAACTCTTTGCAGGTGAATGATTTTTCCAACCTCTTGCTCACATTGATTGCTGGGGGGATCAAAGTGAGACAGATTTGTTTCGTTCCACGAAATTTTACCTTGTTTTTTAGGATGTAGTTTTGTTCGTCCCAAGGTTGGGAAATTCATTTCGTCAAAATGACAATCTGCAAAACATGTAGTGAATAGATCGCCCGTTAAATGTTCAAGATACCTTATTATTGATGGTGAATCAAAACCAACATAAATTCAAAGTCTTCATTGGGGACCCATTTTGGTACGTTGTGGGGGTGAAATTGGGACTTGGACAGCACAACCAAAAATCCGTAAGTGAGATATATTAGGCTCGTGACCAATTGCAAGTTGCAAAGGAGAATATTGATAATACGCAGTTGGTCTTAAAAAAAACCAATGATCAACATGTAATATGGCACGACCCCAAACAGAAGTTGGAATTTTTGTTTTAATGAGTAATGGTCTAGCAATTAATTGTAGATTTTTGATAAACGACTCAGCTAATCCATTTTGTGTATGGGCATGAGCAACCAAATGTTCAACCTCAATTCCAATTGACATATAATAATCATTGAATGTCTGTGATCTAAACTCACCAGCATTATCAAAACGAATTTTCTTGATTGAGTAATCAGGGAATTGAGCTCGTAATTTTATAATTTGAGCAAGTAGTCTAGCAAAGGCTACATTCCTAGTGGAAAGTAGGCAAACATGGGACCATATAGTAGATGAATCAATTAAAACCATAAAATATCGAAATAGTCCACATGGTGGGTGTATTGGCCCACATATATCTCTATGAATTCTTTCCAAGAAAGTTGGAGATTCAATATTGACTTTTGTAGTCAAATATGTAATGACCAACTTGCCTTGCGAACAAGCAGCACATGGATAATCATTAGGTAAAAAAATCTTTTGGTTCTTTGGAGGATGTCCATATGAGTTGTTAATTATTTGGCGCATCATTGTTGTTCCTGGATGTCCAAGTATATCATGCCAAAGTATAAAACTTTTTAGATCAACGAACTTGTGGTTCGTGATAATATTTGATTCGATCATCTTTATAGATGTACAATACATACCACAAGGGAGTGCCGGAAGATTTTCTTTTATTTGCTTCTGGCCAGATATAAAAGAAGTTATGCAAAGATATTCTAAATTTTTTTCATGCATCGTCTCAATGTGATATCCATTGCAGTGAATATCTTTAAAACTAAGCGAATTTATTCTGAATTTGCTAGAATAAAGTGCATCGTCAATATATAATTTTGTATTATTTGATAAAATAATGCAAGCTCTTTCGGAGCCTTCTACGATTTTTGATGGACCTGATATTGTATTAACATTATTCTCTGGTAATGTTAAGTTCAAGAAATACTTTTTGTCTTGAAGAATAGTATGTGTAGTTGCACTATTGACTAAACAGATATTTGTTGACCTATGACTATTCACGTATATATTGTTTTGACATTACAAAATATCGAGGTATGATTGGATCCCTTCTTTACTTAACCGCAAGTAGACCCGATATTATGTTTAGTGTGTGCTTATGTGCTAGATTTCAATCCAATCCTAAAGAATATCATCTAAGTGCCTTAAAACGTATTTTTAGATATTTATGCAGGACTAGAACTTTGGGACTTTGGTATCTAAAATGTACTCATATTGATCTTATAAATTATTTAGATGCCAATTGGGCGGGATGCACTATTGATAGAAAAAGTACAAGTGGAACTTGTCACTTTCTAGGCTTTGCACTTGTGTCATGGTTTAGCAAGAAACAAAATTCCGTTGCCCTATCTACCGCCGAGGCTGAATAGATCTCGGCTGCTAGTTGTTGTGCTCAAATTTTATGGATGAAACAAATCTTAGTGATTATCACTTGAACTTTGAAAATGCTCCTATTATGTGTGATAACACTAGTGCTATAAATTTGTCAAAAAATCCCATCTTGCACTCTCGCACTAAGCATATTGAAATTCGACATCATTTTCTTAGAGATCATGTGCAAAAAGGTGACATCTACTTGGAATTTGTTTGTACCGAAAAACAATTGGCCGATATTTTTACTAAACCTCTAGCTCATGATAGATTTTCATATATACGAAGAGGATTGGGTATTATTGATGAAAATGATATTTGTGGCTAAATTTACAAAATATATGTGTTTTAATTGTAATATTTGAAAAAACATGTTTTTGAGCATTTCGGCCGACCGAAAAATTTCGGTCGTCCGAAAGGTGACTTTCGGTTGAACAAATTGTTCGACCGAAACATGTTTCGGTCGACCTACTGTACGAACTAAAGTAACGTTTCGATCGACCATTACACAACCGAACCCTCCTGCAGCTACCTGGTTTGAAACCTGCAGAGTTTCGGTCGACCGAAAGTTGCGTGGATTCAAAATTTTAAAACATGAAATTCATCCCCAAATTTTATTCCTAAACCCTAACTTCGCATCTCCCTCTCCGTATTCTCTCCCAAATTCTTTTTTTTTTTTCATCAATTCACTTCCAAACATCCACAAATTCGTGTTTCCCCATCAAAATCTTTATCAAATCTTTGATTTTCTTCAAAATTCATCCAACAATCCTCAAAACCCTAAGATTTGGGGTAAATCACGAGAATTTCAAAATTTTCTCCTTTTGAATCGATTTCATTCCATCCAAATCACCATTCTTTCCCTACACTGTTTATTTCTACTCATTTTTATTCATTTCCAATCATTTTTACCTAACTTTTTTCAAAAATTCTATTGTTTCCTTCAAGTAACTCGAAAATCCACAATGCCTCCAAAGAAGAGATCAAAGAAAGGAGAAGCAAGCTCATCGAACGTTGAGGAACCCACACCCTTGCCCGACCGCTTCTCTGATCATCCGATTCTCATAGGTAAGTCCATCGATTTCTTCGATTTTTACCTTTTAGCCCCCTCGTTTCAAATTGAGCGTTATTTTGAAGAAATAGGATGGAAAAACGTTATGTATATTTTCGAAAACTCCTACCCGAAATTAATTCGGGAATTTTTTCGAAACGCCACTTTTTATCCGGATGAAGTCACTAGTTTGGTTAGGGGTACACGGGTCGCTATCCAACGATCCCTCATCAGAAACCTCCTAGGATTGCAGTGTTGTGAGAATTATGTATATGTCACTCATTATCTTGTTAGGTTCGAGGGATACAATGAACTGGAGGCTTGTAGTCGTGTCACTTCCCGACCCCTGACTACCACTATGACCTTGAACCTCAACCATTTGACTATCCCATGCAAGGTCCTTCATCGTGCAATTGCTCACACAATTGTACCCCATAGTGGTCATTTTGATGAAGTAAATCATCTCGACCTATTCATTCTTGATTCTCTCCTTGTCGGCCGTAAACTTGATTTTCCATACATCTTCATCCAACATCTTCATCACGTTCATACCTCTCCTCGAGTTCTAGGCCTACCCTACGGCATGATATTCGCAAAAATTTTCAATCACTTCAATGTACCCCTAGGAAATGAGCCTATTCTTAAACCTAAACACACCAATATTATCAACATCAACACTCTCAAACGGATGAAATTTGTCAAGGGTGACGGGCAATGGGTATGCAATACTCAAGGTTTCGATGATGCATTGCGGCCTACGAGTTGGCCATTTACCGAAGAGGAAGCTGAGGAAGAATTGGAGATTGGTGAAGGGGCGGCTGCAGGTGAGGGTGACCAAGGGGGTGCCGGTGAAGGTGATGAACAAGGTGGTGGGGATGAACAGCCTCGACCAAGGCAACAGACTCGAGCACCACAAGCTGTAGCACCTCCCCATCAATCCATCTCTGAAGATCAATTCAACATCCTAAATGGACGTATCGATTCTCTCACCACTGCGGTTGAAGGCATCCAACAACAACTTCAACATATGCACACATCTCAAGAGGCTTTCTACGCTCATTTCTACTCCAACTACCCGCCTCATCCACCTCCACCACCGGCGGTCGATTGAAGATCCTATATTTATATTTATATCTTTCGTAGTGACTTTTTCAAAAATATTTTGTTTTCAACTATGTAATCATGTTTTTCAAACTATGACATTTTCGTTATGTTAATACTCTTTTTTGCCTACTTGTTCTGCATACTATGATTCACATGCTATATTTTGCTATGATTCTTGCTTTGAGTTGTGATGATGTTGAAGTAAAAGTGATTTCTATATGATAAGATTCTATTCTTATCGGTTTGTACAAAATACGGGGAGTCCATGTCAAATTTTGTTTTTTGGGAACATGCAAACTGTGTGTTAGTGTTTCCATAAAGTTATGATTCCGCATTCCTATTCATTACATGAACTTCTTTAAAAGGGAAAATTGATTATGGGTATTCCATAACTATTCCCGTATATATTAAGGCTACTTGACACTTTTTGCTTATGCCAAAAGGGGGAAGAGATATTTGCTAAGATTTGATTTGTTTTATCTTGCTATATTATGATAGAAAGGGAGAATACATTGCAAAAGAAAGGGGGAATATGTACTCACATATATATTTCATCATTTTTCTTACGAATTACAAATCACAGTGTTTGTCATAATCAAAAAGAAGAAAATTGTTGACATATGACTATTCACGTATATATTGTTTTGATTATAACAAACAAGATATCATGTATTACTAATGGTTTCAATTCTTGATTTTTATCATATATGTGTCATTTGGATACTCTGAGATCAAAATTGTCATCCATTGAAGTACAAAGCAATCATAAAAGAAATTTGAAGTGAACAAGATCGTCGAAGATCGAAGATTAAACTTTTAGAAGATTTATGTTGAAAAATTTTAACTCATTTGTAAAGGTATCGACTCATCAATTTTTAGCAAGTCTATAAAGCTCAAAATTATTTCTAGAAATCATTAATTGCATAAAAATGATTTTTCAAAACATAACATGAAATAGTTTTTGGAAAAATAAACTTAAACTTTTTGATATAAAAATAAAAATTCCAAAATTTCTTTTTTCGGTCGACCGAAACACACTTGATCAACCGAAACTCTGATCAACCGAAAATGTTTGCTCAACCGAAAGTCTAACGGCTCAAATAGTATAACGGTTAGTTTTGAACTTTCGGTCGACCGAAAGTGTAGAAATGGTCGATTGAAACTTCTTGCAGCTCAATTTCTTGATTTATAAATAGCCACTTCTCATGCATTCATTTCTACCAACTTACAAGAGCATTTAAGAGAGAAAATCATTGAGCTTACTTTGTTTTACAATCTATATCATTTATTGTAAAGAATTTCTTGATTGATCAAAACTATTCCATATCTTTATCAAGAATTCTATTTTGTAGAAAACTCAATACTCTTACTTCATTATTGATCATTGATTGAGTTCATCATCACCAAACACTTATTGAAGTGAAAATCTCTCTTCTTACTTAACTAAGTATTATTTGGAAAGAGATATCATTGGTTGAAAAACTTTGATTCAAGCAAAACTATCTCATTTCATTTTTCAAAGTTTTCATAAACACTTGAGCTTTAAATATTTGCTATCTATTGAAGTGTTATCCTAAAACTCTCAAGATACTTGACTTGATCATATCATTTGTTAAGAGAGTTTATTCAATTGTAAAATTCTCATTTGTATTTCGCTTGTGGTTTCGAGATCCTTGTGAAAACTCGATTGTAAAGGATAGATGCTCCTTGTTGTAAAGTCACCTAAGGATTCGATACTCCTTGTTTTAAGTTATCAATATAGTGGATTTGGCCTTGCTCGTGACGGAGAGCTCGGTAACGAAGGACGTAGATCACGTTGGTTGATTGAACCTCCCTAAATCGCGTTTGCAATCTCTTGTCCCTTTTACTTACTTGCATTGTACTTACTCTATTCTATCAATTTATATTGTGCAACACTATATCTAAGTGCTATACTTGCTTTATCAATTAAGTTCATAAATTATAGCACATTACATTGATAGTTAAGTTACTTGCAATACTAAGTGCTCATACTTATACCCATTGGTTTTTATGTTTAAGATTATTTATCGAAAAAGTTTTATAAAACAGTTCACCCCCCCCCCCCTCTAGGTTAGTTTGTCTTGGGCTAACAATATCCTAGCCATTCATCCTGAATTTATAAACAAAACAAAATAAATATTCAAAAACTTTGATTTCAGAAAAAGAAATTTAGCGACATTTTTAATCAACTAAAAATGCTTAATAATGTAAATGTCTCTAACTTTGAAAAAAAATAAGTAAAAACATAATTCATACTAACTTTTAAAGAAAAATAACAATTCAAATTCTGAAAATTAAAGTAATCAATATTCTCAAGTACACCGCTTCCAATTAAATGATCAATATTGTCATTTGGGTTAGCAAAGAAGTCAGAGACGTCCAAATGAGTCACATCAATTGGACCATCATAATCAGCGAAATTTGTCTCTACTTTTTCTTTCCCCTTGACTGGTTTTTGATAGAGATCCACAAGATGTTTTTTCGTACGACAGGTACGTGCCCAATGCCATTTCATTCCACATCTAAAGCAAATTTCTTCACGCTCCTTTCTTGATATAAAATTTTTGTTTGCTTTGTGCCTTTTAAAATTGTTCCCTTGTTGCTAATTGTTTTGCTGAAAATTCCGTCCATGGTTTCTTCCACATCCGCGTCCGCATTCATGTTTTGATATTGCATTTACTTCAGGAAATGCGGTACCATTTGCTTCAGGTAATGGTATAGAATCAATTGGACGTAACCCATGAATTTTCATCAGCAATTTGTTATTTTGTTCAGCTACAAGCAGACATGATATAAGTTCTGAGTACTTTTTAAAACCACGCTCACGATATTGCTGCTGCAGGAGTACATTCGAGGCATGGAAAGTGGAAAAAGTTTTTTCCAACATATATTGATCAGTGATTTTTTCTCCACACAAGTTTAATTTAGAACTTATTCTGAACAATTCAGAATTGTACTCACTGACTGTTTTGAAATCCTGCAAACGGAGATGCATCCACTCATGGCAGGCTTTGGAGAGAACTACAGTCCTCTGATGGTCAAACCTTTCAGTCAAGTTTTTCCAAAGAATTTGTGGATCTTTCACAGTGAGATTTCAACTTTCAATCCATCATGAAGATAGTGACGAAGGAATATGAGTGCTCTTGAACGATCCTGCAGGGATTCTTTGTTTCCTTCTTTTATTGTATCTCCCAAACCTTTCGAGACAAGGTGAATATCAGCATCTAAGACCCATGATAAATATTTTTTTCCAGATATGTCGAGTGCAACAAACTCGAGTTTAGTGATGTTGGCCATTTGGATAACTACACAATAAATAAAATACAATTAATTTCGAAGAATGTGATTAAACCACATAATAATAAATCAAGTCATCAATATCACATAAGTTGTATGTTTTCTTTCAGGAATAAACATTATGACATATTCTTCGATATATATGCTACTTCGGGAGCATGTTGTATTTTTCCTAATTATTTCTTCAATAATAGGTAAATATTCTTCTGGAATATTAACAATTATAATTTATACTCTTCTGGAGTAAATAATATTATTTTTGGAATATTATAATGTTGTGCTACTTCAGGAGAAATAACAAATTATTTATGATAGTCATATTAATATTCTTCGGGAATATTAATTATATACAGTTGCGCTACTTCAGGAGAAACAACGAATTATTTATGATAGTCATATTAATATTCTTCTGTAATATTAATTATATACAGTTACGCTACTTCAGAAGCAACAACGAATTATTTACGATAGTCATATTAATAATCTTCTGGAATATTAATTTTATACAGTTGCGCTACTTCAAGAGTAACAACGTAATGAACTACTAATTTAAATGATAAAAAAATTCAACAATAAAAATAATATATAAATTAAACAGATGCGTAAATATGTATGTAAATAATACATGAATTAAACTTAATAACATGGGTGCACAATTTACATAATTCAGAACGTGGATAAACTAATTATTTTGAATTCGGAATAATTAATAGCACGTAGTAGGATTATAATTCACCATAATTCAGAACAATGATTAGAATTAGATAGATAATTGCACGCAAACCAATTTGTAGCCTGAATAAACTATTTGAGATTGGAACTGTGAAGTGTAGAACCAGTTGAAATACAGGAATCAATTGATCGGAAAAATCAAATATAATTCATATCGGACAAATTTGAAATTCAGGAATCAGTATTCTTATGATGCACATTTAAAATAAAAAATTCATGTGTTGCCCATTAGATTTTGGTACACGTAATGAATGATTATGAAAAGAATTCACGTGTAGTCAAATTAATTTTAGTACACATGACAGATGATTATGCTTAAAAAAAATTTACCTTCTGACTAATATTTTGAGAGAAATCGTGCTGATAACGTGTTATGAAATAGAGAGAAAGAGAGAAGAAAATAAAGAGGCAAATAAACTTGTATTTTATTAAGAACCAGAGCCTCATATATATAGAGGAAGAAAGGGATACACAAAGTAATTATCCCTAGGGTTACATGGGTATGAATGTCATTCACTAAATAGTATAATTTTTATAACAAAAAAATATATTTTTCCCTAATTAATTAATAAAAATATGGAATATATTGAAAATAGTGAAATATTATATTTTATGAATTAATTAAATGTTTTTTTAGTATAGATTTCAACGTTGAGGTGATATAATTATTTAATTTTTAGTTAACTATGAGATATAATGTAAGTATTAGTTTATACAAAAGCACTTTTATATTTGTGCTGTTAAACAATCAATTTAATGTTAACAATACTTCTAGAGTAACAATCAAACAGTCAACTGCAGAACTTTTAAAAAAAGCTCTATTCACAAAAGTTATGTCAAATGGTGATGAGAATCATGGCGGGCTTGACGGAAAGAACTACAAATCAAGCCAAACAAAGCTTCCAGCATGTTCGAAGAGCTTCACAAATCAAGCATTGCGAGAGTGAACAAGGTTCGAGGCTAAACCAAGTGAGCAAGCCAAGAGACAAGCCGAGAATCAAGTTGGAATCCAAGAAAATAAAAAATTATGCAGAAGCAAAGTTACGGCCGTAACCAAATATTCTCACGGCCGTAAGTCACTCTCGGATCAAAATGAAGAATTTCAGGTTTTCAAAGTTACGGCCGTAAGTTTATGGTCACGGCCGTAATCCTTAAGCAGAAGTATAGTTACGGCCGTAAGGAATGTTGTCACGGCCGTAAATCCCGATTAACACAAATCATGATGATTTTTATTTCCTTAATTATAGGATTATATTTACTTTGTCTTTATTATTATTTCCAATTAGATTAGGACTCCATTATGAGAGATTTTATCTATTCCCTAATTAGATTAGATTTTATTTAGTTTCCTAAGTATTCTAGGATTTTTATTCTTGTAGCCTATATAAAGGCGTCTTCATTGTAATATTAAAAAGACTTTGATTATTGAATAAAATTATTGAGCGTTTTTACTCTCTCTAAAGGTGAGGATTTTCCCTTTAAACAACGAACTTATCAAGATTCAAATCTTGTGGCGTTCAACAATCGAACTTATCAAAGGCGTGGGCATCCTTTGTGGCGGTCAAACCATTATGGTTCTTGTTTCCGCATCATAACGGGTCTCAGGTTTAATATGCCTCTGGTTCTTGCGTGGTGAGGCTCGGGTCGTAGTGTTACAGTCTGTTCCAACCTGAATTCTGAACTTTCCCGGCTTTAATTCTGCGTGTTCGTCGTGACCCCCTCCCGGGATCACATCAAATGGGCTCTACTACTCTTTATAATATTACATAATTTCACTCAACATTTTTAGAAAAATAATGAATTTCCGGGAAGAGAATTTATTTTTTACTGATTATTATTATTAATTTGATTAATATGAGAACATTATATTTGGGAATGTTGGAGAGAATGTATTTAATAATTTAATTAATTATGGTAACCTTAATTTTAGTGACGCAATTTGCATTTAAAATAGACTAATAATTATGAAAGTTACAATTAATCAAATTAAAACATTATTACAGGAGACATAACAAATTTGAAGTTATTACTGAGCATTACAGATGTTATAATGAAATGTATTTCATTACTAGATGATATGTATTTGAAGTGATTATCGAGTATTACAATATGTATAATAAGTGTAATTTCTACATTATTATATTATATCATCTATAACATACATGATATATAATATAATCCGTAATAGTATTACAATATGTGTAATGAAGTGTAATTCATTTAACAATACACGATTATTTTACAATAGGGTATGATTTTACATTACATGATTATATTACAAATTTACAACATTTTTAGTTACATGATATGTAATGTATCTTGTAATTAAGGTTATACGATATGAATGTATTATTTGATCTTTCGTTGCCGACCATTACAACGTTGTAATGCAATGTCATTCCATGAGGAATATATGATTTATGCCAATGGAATTATATGACAGTCCTAAGTTATGAAATTTGTAATGTCTCATTTAGTGATGAAATACATATCATTACCACATCCGTAATGCTCAATAATCAATTCAAATTTGTTAAGTCTCCTGTAGCAATTTTTATTTGATTAATTAATTGTAACTTCCATAATTATTAGTTTATTTTAAATGTAAATCAAATTCATAAGATTAATGTTACCATAATTAACTAAATTAATTATTAATTACATTCTCTCTCCAACATTCCTAAATATAAGGTTCCCATAATTAATCAGATTAATAAAAAAAATATTTTCACTCTCCTGAAATTCGATATTTTTTTAAATGGGGAATATAATTATGTAATATTACAAATAATATTAAAATTACGTACTTTTCAATTATCGCCCATTACAATCTGGTAGGTGCGTAAATTTCTCTTTTTTAATTTTCAAGCTTAAATCCTTAAATAAAAGGGAAAAATACATAAATAAAGTAATTATAAATACAAATTTCAAATTTGAGATGAAACTTGTATGGTTTGAAAATTTAGGTTGCAATTAAGACTAATTAATTAAATGAACTAATTAAAAATATTTTAATAATTATATATATTAAGGTCACAAGCTATATAATTTCAAGTCACAAAACACAAATTTTTATGTCACAAATAATGCTAGGGTCACAAATTGGACTTAGTTTTAGGTCACAATAACAAATTGTTTACTTTATAACTGATTTTAAGGTCATAGATTATAAAATAAGAAGGTCACAAAATGTCAATTTAGTCGATCCCAACTTATCTTTAGGTCACAAATTTTTTAAGTTACAGTTATTAAATTATTAGGTCGCAATTGACGTATCAATTATTTGGTAACATATTTTTTTAGGTCACACCTGCAACATTTGGGTTGAATTCAGCGACTAAACCTAGTTTACAGAACCTTACTGACGCTTTAGACAGAGATTAATTATCGCAAAAAAAAGGTTTCTTTTTGGACGAGGTGAAGACAATCGGCACTGGTGGAAGTGCAGCGAATGTCGGAGGATGTGCAAATCAACACTGTAAGCCTGACGATGATGGGCGAAGTAGGGAAAATATTAAGGATTCCAAAACTTTTTTATCAAGGATCGAGGATGCTGTAAGGGTAGACAGACGTGGCCTGCAATTTACTGATCAAAGTAATGGTGATCTGGCAAATGATTATTGACACATTCCGATAAATACGAACGATCATATGGGATGCGAGAAATTCGAGCAGTTACTAGACAAAGCACGATCGATCGGTTATGCATGTGCGAGAATTATGCCACCAAATTCGGATCCTATTCTTGGTAAGATAATCATTATTCCTATTTTGCAGGAGAACTTACCTAACCAAACCATAATTCTGGATTTCTTGGAGATTTTTTCTCCTAAATACGTTGAAAGATTGTGCCTATAAATACCTTCACCCTCCATGGCGTTGAGGTACGAAATTCTTCATAAAGGGAAAAAGTTATTAGTAATTTCTCTAAAAATTCTCTTTACTGATTATAACGCCAAAACCAAAACGGGGGGAAAGCCCCGTATTTTTCAGGTTCGCAAGGAAGATTGAGTCGGATACCAAGGGGCGGTAAACTTTATTTAGCATCATTTGGCGCCATCTATGGGAACAAGTTTAGTTGTTTCCAAACCTATCAAACATCTTGCCATGTCTCGAAGGAACACGCGACACACCACAAGGGAGCCTGAACTAGGGGTCTAAGAGGAGCAAGGTCCGAATGTTCCATATGTGACTCAGGAACAGTTCCAAAATTTACAGGCTAAGATCCAGACGTTGGTGGACCATATCCAGACGAATGGACAACAGCAGCATGGGCCCCAACAATGCGACTCTACACAAGGACAGAATCTGCAGAACGCGACCCAGGCGGATGATCAACACGATCAAACCACTAGTGTGCATACTTCGCAGGCCGTGTAGTCATCACATCGGGCAAGTACTCAGTTGAATGACATTGTTTTGGAGGCAAGGCTTGATGCCTTGGATCGAAAATTAGATGAGGCGTTAAAGAAGAAGACTACTCCACAGCTAGTACTAATTAGTGATGATCCATTCGTGCCTGAGATCATGGCGGTCCCACTACCAGACTCTCTTAAGTCTCCTCGTATCGAGAAATATGATGGAACTATGGATCCAATCGATCATTTACGTACATTCCAAGATATGATGCGCCTGCATGGCATACCCGACGCCATTGCCTGTCGTGCGCTCCCGCCAACATTGAGGAAAGAAGTCAGGGATTGGTACGACACTCTCCCCCCAAGGTCGATCAAGTCATTTTCAGACTTTGCCACAAAATTTGCTGCGTTCTTTGCAAGTAGTTCTCGACAGAAGCAGAGTGCCATTGGCTTAATGCAAATAGTGCGGCATAAAGAGGAGTCATTGAGGGATTATGTCACCCAGTTTAATCGAGTAGCTCTGGGGGTGAAAAATTTGCAAATGCCATCGGTGATCACGGCCATGATCAATGGACTAAGGAATCATGGGTTTAGAACATCACTATCAAAACGAGCACCAGAAACAATGACAGAACTTCTCCAGAGAAGTGAAAAGTATATTGATTGTGAAGAAACATTGAATGTTACGAAGGGCTTCAAAGATCACATTTCAGAGAATACGAAAAGGAAAAATGATAAGGGGAAAGAACTTAGGGATGTAAGTCCAAAGAAGAGAAGGGATTATCATTTCAAGCCAAACACGAGCATGACGGGAGCCTCGAACGATTATACTCCCTTGAATGTCCCACGGGCAAAGGTTTTCATGGAGATCAAGAGCCGAAAGGACTTGCGTTGGCCACGACCAATGACAACGCCTAATCATTTGAGGGATAAATCGAATTTTTGTGAATTTCACAAGGATCTCGGACATCATACTGAGCATTGCAAAGTTCTTAGGGATGAAATCGAGAGGCTAATTCAGAGAGTATTACTGAAGAAATTCCCCACGAGTAGAGGGGTTGGTGAGATCAAAGGCAACCAGCACGATTCGCGAAAGTGTTATTTGGACAGCATGATGATAAAACAATCGGTTATGGGGATCAAAGTAAACAAACCAGTGGAGGAGCCTCGTTTCGAGTCGGTTGACCATATCGTTGAAAGGGAAATTGAACCGGAAAAGATGATCCGAGTCAGCGGTGCATTGACAGAGGAAGAATCAAAAGAAATTGTGGATCTCGTTCGCGGAAGGAAAGCCACGTTTGCTTGGCGAGTTGAGGAAATTGAGGGAATATCGAGAGGAACTTCACAGCACTTCTTGAATGTATTCCCCGAATCTAAACCTGTAAAGAAAAAGAAACGACACTTTTCCCCAGAGAGGCAGTTGGTCATAAAAGAAGAAGTGGGAAAACTTATGAAAGCAAAGTTCATTAGAGAGCTCGAATACCCAAAATGGTTGGCTAATGTGGTGTTGGTAAAAAATTCGAACGACAAATGGAAAATGTGCATTGACTACACTGATCTCAAACGGGCTTGCCCTAAGGACTATTATCCTTTGCCTCCCATCGATGCTTTGGTGGATGCAACAGCCGGGATGGAAAGAATGAGCTTCTTAGATGCTTTTTCAGGCTACCACCAAATACCCAAATGGCAGAAAGCGATGAGGAGAAACTTCTTTCATCACGGATGAAGGTACGTTTTGCTATACTTCAATGTCATTTGGTCTAAAAAATGCAGGAGCCACTTATCAACGGATGATTGTTAAGGTGTTTGAAAAGGAGATCGGAAATACGATCGAAGCCTATGTGGATGATATGGTCGTTCATAGTGAAAAAAGTGAAGGTCATCTGGATGATCTCGATCGTATTTTTAACCTAGCCATCGCTCAAGGATTGCAGTTCAACCCAGAAAAATGTGTTTTCGGAGCAAGCAAAGGAAAGTTTTTGGGATTTATGGTATCATAAAGGGGCACTGAAATAAATCCAGATAAAATAAAAGCAATCCTAGAGATGGAGAGACCTCAAAGTGTGAAAGACGTGCAGAGGTTGACCGGAAGGGTAGCAGCGTTGAATCGATTCATGTCACGAGCTGCCGATCATTGCACGCCATTTTTCAGAGCTATTAGGAAAGGAACAAATTGTGATTGGAACCCAGAATGCGACGAGAATTTGATCAATCTGAAGAAGATATTACAAACTCCCCCGGTGTTGGTACTACCAGTTGCTGGGGATCACCTACGGATTTACTTGGCAGTATCAGCTCACGCCGTCAGTGCAGTATTGGTAAAAGAAGAAAGGGGAATAGAAAAGCCCGTATATTATATCAGTCATATGATGAAGGAGGCAGAACAACGATATCCATTGACGGAACAATTGGCTTTAGCATTGGTTGTCGCAGCATGAACGTTACGACCATATTTTCAATCGCATCTGATTACTGTATTGACCAGCCGTTGAAACAGATTTTGCATCGCCCGGAGAAGTCTAGTCGGTTAGTTAAATGGGCTATCGAGTTAGGAGAACACGATCTGGAGTTTAAAACTTGATCTTCCATCAAAGCACAAGTCCTGGCAGAGTTCATAGCTGAATTAACACCAAAAGGATGGGAGAATGATGTGGTACAACTTTAGAAGGTATACGTTGATGGCTCATCCAGTCAGAAGGGAGCAGGAGTTGGAATATATTAATATCTCCGGATGGGACACAATTTGAATATGCGGTAAGACAACTTTTTTCAGCAACAAATAACGAGGCCGAATATGAGGCTATAATTGTTGGATTGGAAACGATCATCCGTATGGGAGCAACATCAGCAATTGTATACACCGATTCCCAACTTGTGGTGGGGAAAGTGTCGGGAGACTTTGAGGTAAATAGTGATCGAATCCTTGAGTATGTTATGAAGGTAAGGGATTTGCAAAGAAGATTTCAACAATGCAAGATCGAGAAAATCCCTAGGGAATCAAACGAACATGCAGATCGGCTGTCAAAATTCTCAAACTGGGAGTCACTGCCTACAAATGTGAACGTATGAGCTCTATCAAAACCAAGCATAGCTTCGATCGAAGTATTGAACATACAGAATGGGACTTGGATGGATCCAATTAAGGCCAGTATCGTTCATGGTTGGACACCTGGAGATCGAACGGAAGCAAGAAAACTTCGGTTACAGGCAGCCAACTTTTGCATGATCGACGGGGAGTTGTATAAAAAGGGGATTACAATGCCTTATTTAAAATGCATCACGGAGGAGGAAGGACAACAAATTTTGGAAGAAATTCATTCAGGGGCGTGCGGAAATCATTTGGGAGGAAACATGTTGGGTTTTAAGACCGTAAAGTAGGGATATTTCTGGTCTACTCTTAAGAAGGACGCTTGAGAGTTTGTGAAACAATGCGAAGTTTGTCAAAGATATGGAAATTTGATCCATGTGCCAACCGAGGAGCAGCATACTATATTTGGAGTCAGACCATTCTATCAGTGGGGACTTGATATAGTAGGACCCCTTCCTGTAGCCAAAGGTCAAAGAAAGTTCTTACTAGTGACAGTCGATTATTTTACCAAATGGGTTGAAGCGGAGGCTCTTGCCATCATATCTGCTCGAAAGGTCCAGGCTTTCATCTGGAAGCAGATCATTTTCCATTTTGGAATCCCACAGATAATCATCGCAGATAACGAGAGACAATTTGATAATAGGGAGTTCAGGAGTTTTGTGCAAGTTACAACATCAAGCTAAGACTGGCTTCGGTGTCGCATCCCCAAACAAACGGTCAGGTTGAAGTCACAAACAGGAGCATACTTTGGGATCATAAGACAAGATTAGATGGAAGAGGAAGTGAATGGGCTGAGGAGTTGTCAAATGTTCTATGGGCCTATAACACGACGTCGAGAGAATCAACACTAATAAGACCATTTAAAATGTGCTTCGGATTGGAAGCTGTTATACCTCAGGAGATCATTGTACCATCGACAAGGATTTCAGTTGATCCCATCGATTTTGGATATCATAAATTCCAATTGGATACAATCAATGAAGAAAGAGACGAAGCTGAACGGAGAATGCTACAGTTTAAACGGAAGTCACAGGGTGACCACGAAAGGAAGGTGAAACAGAGGTTCTTTGAGAAGGATGACCTCGTACTTCGATCAATTAGAGCAACTGGACATCGACCAACAAAATCGGGACCTAAGTGGGAAGGTCCCTTTCAAATTGATAAAGTGTTGGGCAAGGGGGCATATGTGTTAAAGACGATGGATGGCTTAATCCTAGCACGACCGTGGAACATTTGAAGAAATTTTTCCAATAAACTCGAATAGCTAAAGTTGCTCTCTACTTTGATGTTATTTTTCTTTTCATGATCAATAAAGACGTTGTTTTTTCAAAGTAAAAAGATCTCCACAAAACACCAAAACAAAGACTTCGTCACGCGCGAAGCATCAATCGCTGAAAAAAGATCAAATTATAAGACTTCGTCACGTGTGAAGCATCAATCGCTAAAAAATAATCAAATTATAAGACTTTTTCACTCGCGAAGCATCGATCGCTAAAAATATCAAAATATAAGACTTCGTCACGCGCGAAGCTTCGATAGCTAAAAAAGATCAAAATCAAAGACTTCGTTACGCGCGAAACATCGATCACTAAAAACTATCAAAATCAAAGACTTCGTTACGCGCAAGGCAACGGTCACTAAAAAATGATCAAAATATAAGACTTCGTCACGCGCGAATCATCGATCGCTAAAAAATGATCAAATCGTAGACTTCGTTATGTATGAAGCAATGAAATTAAAAATCTCGATCATACATTTGGAACAACCAAAGGGAAAAATTCAACAATTCGAGATAATATTTAAGATTGCAGCAAAAATCACGAGTTTTACAAAAAGTTTAGCTTTCCTAGCAAGACTATTACAGACTTCTCAAAGAGGGGACTGGTTCGAAGTATCAGCGTCTTGACCCTCTTCCTCCTCTTCTAATGCCTCAGCATGGGCAAAGTCTTCAAATTCGTCAAGATTTATGGCAGGATGATCACGTCGAAGCCAATCCTTTAATTTTTTGTAGGCATGAATCATTGACTTCACCCAATACATTCCGGTGATTTCTTTAAACTCATCAGAACTTTTGTAAGTCTCCACTGCTGCACAAGCACGATCTTCAAGGCGGGCCTCGAACTCGGTTTTCATAGAATCGATCGTTGCATCCTTTTCGGCCAACAATTTTTCCTTCCCCTCCAAAAGATCTCTTGAAGCTGTCAACTCTTTTTCCAACTGAGCAATAGTATTTGTGGCCTCTGAGTTGCTTTTGGAGGATGCTTCCAGTGACTTCAAGAGGGCACGCTCCATCGCCAAAACCTAAAAATAGGGTTATATGTTCATGAGAAAGTATATGAAAAAGTAACAGAAAGATGAACAGAAGACCAACCCTCCTTATTTCGATCGAAATGGCTCGATGGATACTGGAACCACCCCTTTTCTTCACATCTTCCACTAAGCCACGTTCGACTGCAGCGGCTATGATACGAACATTTTCATCTACGTTAATCGCAGAACAAGTGGAAGCTTCTTGACCACCCCCACGAGGACTGGAGATTGTGGGCACGAGGGTCATAGGTCGTGACAAAGGAGAAGTCCCCGTGACTTCAGCATTCGAAGAGGTTATAGGAGGATTGATAGGAGGATCTCTCTCAGCAGTCTTTCTTTTTGTGCCTTTTCCTTTGGTGGCCTTCGCCCTCATCAAAGCCTCGACCATGTTCGAATCATAACTCATCTCGTCTGAAATAGAAATGGAGAGTCATTAACTTAGGCGAAAAAAGCTCAATATGACTTCAAAGTTAAAAGAAGAATTACCCTCTGGAAAGTTTATATGATATTTGATCAAGACATCATTGGTTAGGACTGCGCTCATTCGATCACCAAGAGGCCTACACCCTCGAACAATCTGAAGAGCTTCCTCTTCGACAACAGTGAGAACGACCGAACTATTAAAAGAATCATAGTCCGGTCGATTCCAAGTAGTGGAAAATGGAAAGGGACCATTATTCCATCTGACAAAGAAAAACCTAGTCTTCCAGTCAGGTTGGGAGGATGGACACGAGGGGACTTTAAAATCATTTTTTGTAATGAATACGACCAAACTGTTGTAATCGCGATGAGATTTTAGTTCGACCAATGATCGTAAAACATTTAACAAAGGAATGACGTCATTTTGCAAACATACTATCAAGAAATAAACGATCACTCTCCAAGCGTTTGGAGCTAGCTGTGCAGGATTGAGGTCAACAAAACGAAGAAAAGACACAAGGAAATGATGGAGGGGGAATCGGAGACCACCCTTCATAGAGTCTAGATAAACGGTTACCTCACCACCCTCCTCCCCCTCCCCCCCCCCCCCGCCTATCCCCTCATTATTCAAGGGTGCACGATAAGAATGGTCGGGAAATACGACGAAAGAATTGAGCGCTTCTACCAAACGGATTTCATTGTAGCAACTTTGGTATTTAGGGATAACCAAGGTATCTTGGGAACGACGGGATGGTCGATCAGAGCCATTTTTTGCTGCATTCGAGTTGAAATAGGTAAAATATCAAAAACGGTACGATCAGACGAAATCGAAGCTGAAGGTGATGATTCACGATTAACAAACGGGTTATAAGACGAAGAGGAAGAAGATGAATGGTCACTAGTTCTACTTAAGGGCAAAGATACCCTCCCCTCTTCCTCGTCACTATCTACGATAAGGATAGGTTTCATGGCCTATGGTGATATGCACGTGTATATATGTGTGTGTGTGTGTGTGTGTGTGTGTAGCTCCAGCAGATTCCAGGTTTCCCAAAATCAAGAAGGTATCCTTTTCTATCACTTTTCTCTCTATCAAGTTTTAAATTCCATTACTTGGCTTCCCGAGAGCTCTGCGCATTCTGCAAGTAATGGAATTTAAAACTTGATAGAGAGAAAAGTGATAGAAAAAGGATACCTTCTTGATGTTGGGAAACCTGGAATCTGCTGGAGCTTGAGTTATAGCGAAGAGAAGAGGCAACAGGAATTGAAAATGCAGAAAATCTTATCAAAGTAGTGGAAAGAAAGGACACAAAGCCCCATATATTTATAACTGACTCTCCTCCCTAAGAAAAACCCTTGACATTCCCGCCTTTCCAGATTTAAAAGTCGCGTGACAGATTGAAATGATGTGCCGTCATTCAGTACAGAGGTATGGAAGTTGGAGATTCCAGGTACAAGAGACACGTGTACAATCACATTAATACACGGATCAATTTCAATGCCTTGTTACCGTTCGAATATGGTTTTGTGTCAAACGATCGTGATTCGCAACACCAGAATCACGATCGCTTGAGGGGACTATTGACACATATTCGGATAAATACGAACGATCGTATGGGATGCGAGAAATTCGAGCAGATACTAGATAAAGCACGATCGATCGGTTATGCATGTGCGAGAATTACGCCACCAAATCCGAATCCTATTCTTGGTAAAATAATCAATATCTTTATTCTTGGTAAGATAATCATATTCCTATTTTGCAGGAGAACTTACCTAACCAAACCATAATTCCGGATTTCTTGGAGATTTTTTCTCCTATATACGTTGAAAGATTGTGCCTATAAATACCTTCACCATCCATGGCGTTGAGGTACGAAATTCTTCATAATGGGAAAAAGTTATTAGTAATCTCTCTAAAAATTCTCTTTACTAATTATCACTTTGGAGCCAAAACGGGGGGAAAGCCCCGTATTTTTCAGGTTCGCAAGGAAGATCGAGTCGGATACCAAGGGGCGGTAAACTTTATTTAGCATCATATATCGTGAAACGTGAAATGGATAGGGATCCTAACCGGATTTTCAAGAAGTCTGATATTGAACTGGACTATGGAATTGTAGATCCGTGAGAGCTTTGCGCGGCGAGTTGCCATAGACGTGAAGAGAGATTTCAGAGAACACAGTTTGAGATCACGTGAGAAAGCACAGGAAGATGAAATACAACAGCTAGATGATATCCCAGACAACATAAGTAGAATACAATCACATGCTAGTGAGGGCCTACATGAGGAGGAATCTAAGCCTGCTCAATCTGCAAAAGCATCACCTATTCAAGAAGAGTCTGAGCTAGATGCTGATGAGAAAAATGGCACACAAGATAAGGAAACCTCTTTGGTAGCTGATGTGACTCTAGAAGAAGTCAATATAGAGAAAGGCTTATGTAATTTTGATCTGAACCTAGAACTTTGTTCTGAAGATACATATAGTGCGAGAAATCAAAACTCCACACTTTGTTATAAGGTCACATCTCACGTAATCGACTTCTGCCCACGCCACAGCCGTTGCCTCCTCCTCCTCCGACAACCATCACTTTCTCAATGCCCTCGCCCCCACCCCACTACTGCCCCAATGTCGTTGCCCCCACCACTGTCCCAACGTCATTTCCACGATCAACGCCTCAACCAAAAGAAGAAAAAAAAATCGTTGTCCCTAAGGCTGTAGATCTACCGATCCGCCACCACTGTCGTCACAAATCCACAACCACCAGACACCTTACTACCACCACCACGTGACCACTACCTGCAAAACAACACTACCCCGACTTCCTCCACCACAACACAACCATCACCTACACCATGCCATTGTTGGGCTTAAAATATATATGTTCCAGCCCATTTAATTGGAAATAAGACTTGGAGGACCTTTGTGCAATTTGGAGGACCTTTGTGCAATTTATATTTTAAAATTGCCTAACCTATTAAAAATAGGTTAAAACCTTTGCCTTTTGCTGTGTCTTCAACTTCTTCAACGCACGAACACAGGCTTTTTCTCTTACGCAGACAGAGGGTAATATTACGCACAGTGGACTGGTCTGAATCAGTAACATTCCTCATTTTGGTCTGAAATTTCAACACACATGCATACAATAATTGGAGAATAAAAGGTGTTATTTTTCTTGTTATATTTTTGGAGAAGAAAGTGTTGTTATTGATGTGTTCTTCTTCTCCAATATTGGGTTTCTCTAAATATTATCTTAGAATGGTTTAGGTGCCATTTAATCTCCATTATTATTGTTGTTGTTGGGGTTCCATCTATTGTATTAGATGATGTATATTGTGATTGCCAAGAGTGATTCTTGAAGGTGTGTAATTGGTTGCCTCTAGATTTAGGGCAAAAATCTAGGGAAGAAATATTGTATTACTATTATTTGGTAATAGTGGAATTGTCGGTTTACCCCGTCGATTTTCCCTTCTCATTGGAGGGTTTTATGACGTTAAATAATCATTGGTGTTATCGCTTTGGTATTTATAATTTCGATATTCTATTGTTTGGATTGGCTTGATTGAGTTGTTGATTTCCTATTTTAATCACACGGAGTTTGAGGGGAAATATTTGGCGTTTGCTACTTGTGTTGGCAATCCCGTTTGTGGTCCCAATTTCCCAACAGTGGTATCAGAGCTTGTGTTAGATTGTGTGGATTAAAATGGATGATCCAGTTGGTTGTGCTATGATTAGACTCACTAATCATAATTGGGTAACTTGGAAGCCTAGGATGGAGGATATCCTTTATTGCAAGGATTTGCATGACCCCGTTGAGGGTGACACGGCTAAACCGAAGGATATGTCAGACAGTGATTGGACCAAACAGAATAGAAAGACTATCGGAACTATAAGACAGTGGGTGGATAACAGTGTGTTTCATCATGTTGCACAGGAGACTGACGCACATAAATTGTGGTCGAAATTGGAGTCTATGTTTGAGAAAAAGACTGCATCTAGGAAGTCTTTTTTGATTAGAGACTTGGTCAACATGAAATACAAAGATGGCATGGGTGTGACAGAGCACTTGAACAATTTCCAGAATATTGTAAATCAGTTGACTACTATGGGTATGAAATTAGAAGATGAATTACAGGCTTTGTTGCTTTTGAGTTCTTTGCCAGATAGTTGGGAGACCTTTGTTGTGACTATTAGTAATTCTGCTCCGAATGGTGTTTTGACTATGGAGTCTGTTAAAGACAGTATGCAGAATGAGGAATCAAGAAGAAAGTCCTCAGGTGTACATGTAGGGTCAAATCATGCACATGCTCTTGTTATAGAGGACAGGGGGAGAAATAGAAATAGATGGCAGAAAGGTCACAGCAAGTCAAGAGGTCGGTCGAAATCAAAAGATAAAAAGTCAGCTTACTATCATTGTAGTAATGTGGGCCACATTAAAAGAAATTGTCGGATTTGGTTGAGAGAGCAAAGGGAAGGTAGCAATCAGAAGAAGGAAGATGAAAAGAACACTACAGCTATTGTTTCTACAAGTGATGAAGTACTTTCTTGTGTAGATGGTCATTGCCTACACGTGGGTGATCCTAGTACTGAGTGGATTGTTGATAGTGGTGCTTCCTACCATGTTTGTTCGAACATGGACTTGTTTGCAAATTACACCGCTGGTGATTTTGGTATTTCAAAGATGGGAAATACTAGCCAATCTAAGATTATTGGGATTGGTGATATTTACTTGCAAACAGAACTTGGCTACTCCTTGATACTGAATGATGTGAGGCATATTGCTGATATCCGCCTCAATCTAATTTCAGTTATGGCTCTTGACAGACAGGGTTATTATAGCAGATTCGGTGATTTGAATTGGAAATTTTCAAAGGGCACTTTGATTGTTGCCAAAGGAAAAGCTTGTTGCACGCTTTACAAGACTTATGCAAAAGCTTGTAAAAATGAGGTGAATGTTGTTGAAGATACTTCTCCTGATTTATGGCACAAGAGGCTTGGTCACATGCGTGAAAAAGGTTTGCAGGTTCTGGCTAAGAAGACATCTATTCCCTTAGCCAAAGGTATGTCGCTAAACCAATGTGATCATTGTTTGTATGGTAAACAGCACAGAGTTTCTTTTAGTGGTTCATTTAAAAGAAAACATGATATTTTAGAACTTGTGCATTCTGATGTGTGCTCTCCTAGCGATGTAGCTTCTTTGGGTGCAAATAAATATTTCCTCACATTTGTTGATGATGCTTCTAGGAAGCTTTGGGTTTATATGTTGAAATCTAAAGATCAGGTATTTAAGAGTTTTCAGCAGTTTCATGCCATGGTAGAACGAGAAACTGGTAAGCCCTTGAAATGTCTCAGAACAGATAATGGTGGGGAATACACTTCACATGAGTTCAGGGATTATTGCACAAAATTTGGGATTCGACATGAGTTTACAGAAGCAGGTACTGCTCAACATAATGGTGTGGCAGAAAGAATTAACCGTACCATTCTTGACAGAGTCAGATGCATGTTGAAGACAGCCAAGCTACCAAAAATGTTTTGGGGTGAAGCAGTTCAGACTGCTTGCTATTTGATCAATAGATCTCCATCTGTTCCTTTGGACTTTGATATTCCAGAAAGAGTTTGGACAGGAAAAGATGTTTCCTACTCTCATCTGAAGGTGTTTGGGTGCAAAGCTTTTGTGCACGTGCCTGAGGAACAGAGATCGAAGCTTGATGATAGAGCTACTCCTTGTATATTTCTCAGCTATGGTGATGAACAGTTTGGGTACAAATTTTGGGATCCAGAGAAAAAGAAGATTGTGAGAAGCAGAGATGTGGTCTTTCATGAAGACCAAACCATTGAAGATTTGGATAAATTGGAGCAGCCTAGAGTGACTGCAGTTGTTCCTGATCTCACATCTACTAGCACTTCAACATCACAACCTATTGTTGAAGAGAACTTAGCTCCTATTGATGAGAATGTTGATGACATTGCTCATGATGATATACTAGCTGATGAGAATGCTAATGAGGGGGAGCAAATACCTGAGACAGGAGAAGATGAAGAAGCACATGTCAGAAGATCTACCAGAGATCACAGGCCATCTACTAGGTATCCTACTTCTGACTATATTTTGCTTACTACTGATGGGGAGCCAGAAAGTTTTTCCGAGGCACAGGATAACAGAGATAAAGTTCAGTGGATGAAAGCAATGACAGAAGAGATGAATTCCTTGAGGAAGAATGATACTTATGACTTGGTGAATCTTCCTAAGAGCAGAAAAGCATTGAGAAATAAATGGGTATATAAAATCAAACGGGAAGGCAATGGTGATTTGATGAAGTACAAAGCTCGTTTGGTTGTTAAAGGCTTTGGGCAGAAATATGGTGTTGATTTTGATGAGATTTTCTCTCCTGTTGTGAAAATGACATCTATCAGAGTTGTTTTGGGGTTAGCAGCCAGTCTAGACCTAGAAATGGAGCAACTTGATGTGAAGACTGCCTTCCTACATGGTGACTTGGAGGAAGAGATTTATATGTTTCAACCAGAGGGTTTTGAACAAAAGGGGAAAGAACAGCTTGTATGCAAATTGAAGAAAAGTTTGTATGGACTCAAGCAAGCACCAAGACAGTGGTATAAAAAGTTTGATGCTTTTATGGTCAGTCAGGAATATACAAGGATGACTGCAGATTCTTGTGTTTATATCAGATCTTTTCCAGGTGACAAATTTATTATTTTACTGCTTTATGTTGATGATATGCTTATAGTTGGCCAGGATGTGGGGTTAATCAAGAAATTGAAAGAAGCCTTACATAAGTCATTTGATATGAAAGATTTGGGGCCGACTAAACAGATATTGGGCATGGAGATAATTCGAGACAGAAAATCTAAGAGGTTGTGGTTATCACAGGAAAAATATATTGAACGAGTTCTTGAAAGGAGCTAAATCAGTTAGCTCACCTCTTGGGAGTCATCTCAAACTTACCAAAAGATCTTGTCCTTCAACTAGTGAAGAGAAGAAGAAGATGGAATCAGTACCTTATTCTTCAGCAGTTGGTAGTTTGATGTATGCTATGGTATGTACTCGTCCAGATATTGCACATGCAATTGGCATAGTAAGCAGATTTCTGTCTAATCCGGGCAAAGATCATTGGGAAGCAGTAAAATGGATTATGCGATATCTCAGGGGAACTTCTACTTTGTGTTTGGGCTTCGGGGGAGCTCAGCCAGTTTTGACAGCGTATACAGATGCAGATATGGCAGGAGATCTTGACAACAGAAAGTCTACATCTGGGTACTTGTTTACTTTTGCAAGGGGGGCTGTTTCTTGGCAGTCAAGATTGCAAAAATGTGTGGCTTTGTCTACAATTGAGGCTGAGTATATTGCATTTACTGAAGCAGGTAAAGAGATAATATGGATGAAAAAGTTTCTTGAGGAACTCAACGTGAAGCAAGGTGAGTACGTCATTTATTGTGATAGTCAGAGTGCTCTTGAGCTAAGTAAGAATTCTACTTTCCATTCTCGTACTAAACACATTAATGTGAGGTATCATTGGATACATGGAGCAGTTGACGAGAAGTTAATGCAGTTGGAAAAGATTCACACCGATAAAAATATTGCTGATATGTTGACCAAGGTGGTAACTAAGCAGAAGCTTGAGTTTTGTGCCGAGCAGGCTGGGATGGATTCCAAGTGACTGGAGTCTTGTGGTGTACCTCCCTCATGGGCTGGAGGGGGAGATTGTTGGGCTTAAAATATATATGTTCCAGCCCATTTAATTGGAAATAAGACTTGGAGGACCTTTGTGCAATTTGGAGGACCTTTGTGCAATTTATATTTTAAAATTGCCTAACCTATTAAAAATAGGTTAAAACCTTTGCCTTTTGCTGTGTCTTCAACTTCTTCAACGCACGAACATAAGCTTTTTCTCTTACGTAGACAGAGGGTAATATTACGCACAGTGGACTGGTTTGAATCAGTAACATTCCTCATTTTGGTCTGAAATTTCAACACACATGCATACAATAATTGGAGAATAAAAGGTGTTATTTTTCTTGTTATATTTTTGGAGAAGAAAGTGTTGTTATTGATGTGTTCTTCTTCTCCAATATTGGGTTTCTCTAAGTATTATCTTAGAATGGTTTAGGTGCCATTTAATTTCCATTATTATTGTTGTTGTTGGGGTTCCATCTATTGTATTAGATGATGTATATTGTGATTGCCAAGAGTGATTCTTGAAGGTGTGTAATTGGTTGCCTCTAGATTTAGGGCAAAAATCTAGGGAAGAAATATTGTATTACTATTATTTGGTAATAGTGGAATTATCGGTTTGCCCCGTCGATTTTCCCTTCTCATTGGAGGGTTTTACGACGTTAAATAATTATTGGTGTTATCGCTTTGGTATTTATAATTTCGATATTCTATTGTTTGGATTGGCTTGATTGAGTTGTTGATTTCCTATTTTAATCACACGGAGTTTGAGGGGAAATATTTGGCGTTTGCTACTTGTGTTGGCAATTCCGTTTGTGGTCCCAATTTCCCAACAGCCAACACGCCAGCCACCATCTTCCCTCTCTAACCGCAACAAACTTACAGAGTTCTAGCCATTACCATTGGACAACACCACCAATATCAACATCGAACCAGATAGAAGGAAGAGAAAGAGAGGCAAATGACAAATAAATCGTCCTCGTGACAATCTCTTATGTGTCGTCGCATACCTGTCGTGCCGCTGCGTGGAAGGACCGACGATATGGTGGAAAAGTGGTGGGATCAATGATCTGCAAGGGAAGAGAAATGGAGCGGTCTGGGGCTTGATGAGAAATGGAAGAGGAGGCAATGGTGCATGCTGTTTTGGGAGCATGAGAGAAATGGGAGGAGATGAATAGTTTTGAATCAGATTCTCAAAATTGGGGTTTAATCATAATTTAATTTAATAATTAATATGTTCATTATTAATACTAAAATTTATAATTACCACCTAAAATTTGAAGTAATACAAGTTTGATCCTATTTATGAATTTAGTTTTTATAAAGTAGAGATGGGTGCAAGTCCATCTTTTGGTGTATTTGGCTTGGCTGCAATTTAAATGAATGGCGCAAATGTACTCATTTTTTCACTCACTTTTACCATATTATTGAGACTCACTTAGCATGTACTTATTTGCTAATTTGGCGAAAATAAGTTATATTCAAATTAATTTTCTAGATTGTTGTTGCCTTATGGGCATATTAATTTTTAATTAGTGGATTGTTGTTGCCTTATCGACATATTAATTTTTAATTAGTAGATTGTAGTTGCCTCGTCGATATATTAAGTTCAAATTATTGGATTGGTGTTCCCTTGTAAGCTTACTGCTTAATGAACTTCAAATGTTGTTATTTTTTTCTAGTTCCCAGATAATAACTAGTATTGTTAATACATTGCCAACTTAATACGGGATTATTCAGCCTCTGTTTGAGATTCATTATATTTTAAAACATTTCTTACTTTCAACCACACGTTCTCCAATAAAATAACCACGAAAGTGATGCTCTGGTGTCAAGTTTAAGAATGGTTAGTTAAGGTGGTGGTGTTGTGATGCCGGTCGTGAAAATAGTATGTTTTTTGTCATAGTTGGTATTTGTCCGAGGATTCGATGATATAAAGATCACTGATGATGCCAGTTTCCGTAGAAAATATGTGGTGAGACGAGACGGTTCTGCGTTGTTTAACTGAAGTTCTGTTATAATGTTTTGCGAAGCAGGTCTCCATCGGCCATGCCCCGACTAAACCAGCTGACAGCAGGACAGAAATAACGCTTTGAATCGAATTCAACATTCATAAAGAATATCCCACTACTCTTGGACTATGATCGGGAACAGGGACGGGGACAGGCGGAGGGATGAATTGGGGGTGAAGAAATTCCAGTACCAAAAACAACCTGAAAGGGCTTCCACTCCTAAAAGCTACTTGAATAGAACAATCATGATGATCGAAGGAACCAAACAAAGTATACATCAATCCTGAGCAACCCTTACAATCCAAGGGCATACTTGTTTCTACACAATCCATACTATATATACAATCACATATCAGGGAAAGTTAGGGTGGGAGTTCAGGAGCTGGAGGAATGGTTTTACAGATACCTTGAAGAAAGCTGGGGCATTTGGAGTTGATCGGTTAGATCAAGGCAGACGTACCCCTCAAAAGAGTTACTGTCGATAAGCAGCTGTCACAAGCCAAGCCAAGCCAAGCAAATTCGTGTTAGACGAGAGATGCTAATAGCACTTTCTGTGTTCCTTCTCCGAAATCATTACTACAGGGTAGTGAGAGTCATGAATGCGTTTAATGTTTTTCAGGTTGCACACTTCCATCTTCCTGGAACAAAGCGAATCATTATTATAATTCAAACACAATCAGGGAGATGGTTTCCAATCAAATTGGAGATCATTAAAACAATTAAAAGCCCCAACACCATGTAATTGGTTACTCAAGTCCTGCTGCGGCTGATTCATGCTCGCCTCCTGGGACATTGTCATGCCGACTCTTCCATTCATACTCATAGAGTTATTACCAGGTTCGGGTCGAGTTCCATTCACCATAGTTGAATGGCCGAGTCCATTGCCCGAGATGCCAAAGCCAGCACCACCAAAACCTGGATTACCATTTGCCACTCCATTTCTTAAGAGACCGCCATTATTGCTGCTTGACAATATTCCATTTACATTTCTAGCATCATTACCCATTGCCCCCACGCCCATCATACCACCTCCACCAATCTGAGAAGAGGTCATCCTCATTTCATGTAAAATTTTCTGGACGGAGCTTTGCGAATCATTAGCATCCGGTTCACCTGAAAGTCCCTGCTGCTGCATTGAGATATTTGGTGAATTTGAATTCATGTGTGCTCCTCCAGATAAGCCACTATGTGCCATTTGTTGTGGATTATTAGATGAGGACGGTGTGGGCGATTGGAAAGGAGAAGCACTTGGTTGAGGCTGCGGCATAGCACTTGAAGAACCAGTGGATGGCATCTGAATGCTATTACCATTATAAGGACCATTTGCGCAAGACATCGGGTTTTGCTGTCTAGAATTCATGGAATTCTGGTGAAGCAGCCCAACAATGGTATTAGCCGAAGAAGTTGCAGGCCCCGAGTTCAAAGCCGTATTCGCATTTGGCATTCCATTAGTAGATGCAAGATGCATATTGTCGGTGTTCGAGTTCTGGCCCACTGCTTGCTGCTGCTGTTGCCTTAACTGAGTCTCGAATTGTTGAGGCTGACCTTGTAAACCAGGCGAAGGATTTGTAGACCTCGGAAACTTAGCCAAGCTCTCTGAGAAGAAAATTAATATGAATATTTTTCTCATGTAAAAAAGTGAGGTAAATAAACTGGATATGAACTCCTATCACCTATTGTCGCCCTGCAACCCCAGATAAATGATCAGCATTTATCAACATGAGTGTACAGGCTGAAAACGGAAGTTTGCACCCATTGCCAGGAGGCTTGATCCACAAGTTTCCTTCTCTATTTGTGGTAATAATTACTTAACACAATTGAGCCATGCAACTTACCACTTGGGATACAGGTTTTGATTTCCACAAAATTCAACTGAACTTTTCTTGAAGGAATTAGGTAGCGGGCTGGTTTGTTTGAACCAGTCTGGGTTTCTCATCAAACCAACCCGGTTATAAAGTTTTCACAGGGTCTAATGTAGAGCGGTCCTCTAATGTGAACCAGACCAGTCAAATGGTGGTTTACTGGTTGGACCGGACGGTCTGATCCATTTTTGTTAACTATGGCTTTATACGCATCTTCACTGCCTTTTTTTCATATCAATTTTGGTAACATTTTCTGCTTTTTGTATAATTGTCAATTAAGAGGATATTCTCTATTTCTTTTCCTAAATTAATGCTAAATTTTTCAAAATTCGACTGCACCTCATCCATGTTGTCAAAGGTTATAAATCCAGTTTTTTTTTTTTTTTCTCCCCCAGTTGGCTCTATCAAGGGCATATGCATCATCAATCAAGAGATAATCTTCTGTTTTGTTTTTATCACCCCTTCATATTTCATATTTGCTCAGTTTTGATAGTTACTATTCACCCTAACTAGCCGTTCCATGAAATGGAGTTCTTCAACCGATGTTAATCGTAGTCTCTTCATTTATTTACGGTAGAGGACAAAGGACAATAGTACCATTCATGGAGGTGATCAGTTTTTCTCCTTTAAGAACATATACATTCCAACATTCTATGTTTTACACTCATCCTTAAATGAAATGAAATAAACCATGCGGAAATAATCAAGAGAGACAATTTTATGCTTACCCATAGGACCAGTACCAGTTTCACGGCTATAATCAATCAAATCTTTCATGCTATTCACCACTTCTGATATCTGAAGTGTTTATAAGGAAATATTATTTCCCAAAGGTAAAAAGAACAAATCAAAGGGATGATCATGTAGAAGCAATAGCAATAAATTGATGAAAAGAATATAGTATGCATCATTAGTATCGTTGCAGTATTTTCCATGTTCATAGGAGTGCGTCTATGTTTTTGTTTTACGAATATGATATTTTTTGGGCATTTCTAATATTATCCTAGTCTTATTCCTATTTTGGCATTTCTCATTTCCATGATTTTAGCATTGATTAAGGAGCGGAGAAATTTTCTAATCATAAATAGGGTATAGAACATAGTAGTGAAAGAACTAAACACGTTGATATCTAGGATAACAAACCCTTTGTCCATACACAAAGATACAATAGAGTATAATCAAGTTATTGCAATTTTTGTACTCGAGATTCTTGAAGTACTCATCCATTAATCTGGTCATGAAGGACTATATATATACTCATAAAATCAGGATCTACTGCATCAAATTGTATTCTATCTAATTCAGAAAATCAGAAGTTTAATCTATATGGATTATTTTCACATGTTTCTTTCAATTCTACAATATATGGGCAAACGGTTGCTGAAGTCGCTCTCCAATTTTATACTGAAAGCAGGAAATATACAGAAAATGTATGGTACCTGTAGGCACCGGACGTATCGCTTTGTATATCCCAAATCATTTACCAATGGTACTTCCAATGATTTGGCCAATTGACGAGCTGAAGCAACAAACCTGGGTAATTGCAAAATACTAATCAGTAAACATTTTATAAATATATCAAGTGGATAAACACGTGCTGATCCTCAGTACACTACCGCCTTATTACATTCAAAATACTGCAAACCATGTTGTGTTTAAATACTCTCATAGACACGCGTAGTTCTGCTATTCGTTGCTTTCACAAGCATTAAGGTATGTGACAACTTCCAGGGTGGCAAGTGGAAACAATTGCATATTCGAATTAATATCCCAGACGTGGAAAAGCATAAAAAGTATCAATTTATAATTATGTCAAACTGTAGAAAATGTCCAAAACAAACGAATTTGGACGATAAATTTGCTCCTAATTAAATTTTTATTCCCTTGCACACATTATTGTAAAGCCAAATTCCATTTTTCCACCATTTTTCCACAGGCTAAATTCAATTCAATGATCAAGCAATGCTATTACATACTGACATTCAAGGAACTACGCGTACACCCAGTTGAATTGACCTTGTTAATTAAGAAGGGTGGTGGTCAAAAAGAAGAAAATGTTGACGATGAACACAAGGCAGAACTTGATATTCTACAAAGACCCATTCACGATAGAAAATTTTTGCTGAGCCAGATAGGTACAGCAAGAAAAAAGTCAAGTAAAAAACTTAAGTGAGATGCGTCCAGAGATGCAGAGCAGGTGTACTCGATGCATGTCGATGTGGAACCAAGGTGTGTAGGCAGACTTATTTATGAAAGCATGCACGGGTGTATATGAGTGCACAAATCTACCTAATGTATCCACAAATTACTTCATATTTCTTTGGTCTTTGTGCATGTGAGAGAAAAGGTTGGAATAAAGTCTTCACATTCAGAAAGATGGTAGTGTTTTTTCTTTAAAAAAAAAACATCTAAAAGACCACTCATTTTCAAAATTACTAAAATTAACACACATATTTATCACATTCGCATTTATGGAGATCCCTGCCACTTTAAAATCACAATGCAGGCAACTAGTACTCACACATTGTAATTATTTTGTAGCTCAGAAGCAGCAGTATTTGATGAAGCATTCTGAGTTCCAACCTGGTATTTTTGGGCAGCAGCCCCAAGTTGGCTAACCTGTAGGGTACAATAAAGTGAAATAATGATTGCAAGGAGCACATAAACAGTAGTAAGACACTGGAAAAAGTCACTCTTAATAAGATAGCAAAATAAAATAAAAAATGACAGTTAAATATCGAAAGGCAGAATTAGTTCCATAATGATCAAAAACCGAAACCAACGAACAAACTTCCAAAATTCTCCGAAGGCAGAGAAAACATCGAATGACTTTAGTAAAAAGATGCACCTACAAACTACAAAAGGTACATGGAGGGGAATGTATGCAGTAAAGTAAAAATAAAAGTAACATTATATTCTCGGGATTGTATCCAATGGCAGAGACAGGCCCGAGTGCAAGTGTCCCCCAGGTTAATGAGCCCCACTCTCTATATCTCAAAAGTACATCCTCTTTCACCAACTCCCAAACACTACCCCAATTCACCACTTCTAAACACTGGCGAAGAACCCTACGTAACTAATACTCAACCCTCTTGCATCACCAGGCTGCTCTTCTGTCTCCACTTCATCTGGCCAGCACCTGCTGCTCTCATTTCCCAGGATGCTCTTTAGAAACATGGGTATGCCACCCTATCTCTTTCTCCTCTCAATTAAATATCAGTAAATCTTTAATCTTTATAATATTCAATTAATCTAATTAAATTTAATCTTTATAATTTTTAATGAAAATTTTACAAACAACAAATGTTCCTCTAATTTTTTACATTTTTCAATTAATCAAGTTTCCCCAAGTTCCCAATTCAGTGTATTTTATGTCCTGTTTGCTTTCTTTGCTGTACTGGAGAATTTTTTTTATTGAACTGAAGATTTCTGAAACCGAAAGAATTGAGTGAATTTTTCTGTTTAATTTATCATAAAAACGATGAGAAGGAGTTAACGGAACTGACGTTCTGAAGACTATAAATGTCTCAATTACTGCAATGTCATTGGAGGAAATCACTTTCCTCAAAGCTCTCATTCAGGTATAAAAGATTTAAGAGCTTCATTTTCATTTGAATTTGAATTTCTCGTTATCTGACAGTTTTTTTCGTGGAGTTTTGACATTTCCAGCATCAAATGAGTATTTTATGTAAAAGAATTTCATTTCAGATTCGAGAAATGATGTTCGACTTTTAAGTTGAGTGATTTTATTTCTAAGGGTGATAATGGTGGTTATTTGAATTTTACTTCCTAGGCATAAAATATTTACTCTCATTAAAGATGGTTTTGAGTTCTTAATAAAATGTAGTAGTAGTAGTTTTTTTTTTTTTTTTTTGGAATAAAGTTATTTGAAATTTACTTTTTGAAATCATAAAGTTATTAGATCTAATAAAAAAAAAAATTAAAGGGAAGAAAATATAGGTTGATTAATGATGAGGCTGAACATCTTATCCATAATGTCGACACACCGTTTTATTGTTTTTGGAATGTTTTTGAAACGCTTTTCACTATTCTTGTTTTAATTCAAAATATTTTTTTGTAACTAAATTTGTGCTCCCAAGACGTCAATCTCTAAAAATGTGATATCTTCAATCCGGATGGATCATAATTTCATAAAAGCACGTGCTAAAATGAAACAGCAATTAAATTTCAAATTTGAGTTTTAAATCACTGACCTGAGGAATCAGCAATCTTCTGGGAATAAGCTCTTCATGACGCCGAGCACAGAACTCCCAGGAGCATATCTGACAAAGTATTGGAGGAGCAGTGCATAAATAGCAGCTTCACGAATATAAAACAACGATAACAAAACCATTTATTCATAGAGCAACCTTGAGATCTGGAGAGAATACTATTCGAAGTTGTCCGTCACGAACAACACGAAGTTGCTCAAAAACGCTCTCCTGAATGGCTTTTGCATAGTCTAGAACAATCTGCCCAGATGAATTCTGATACTCCTTAGGCATATCAATGTAGAGAAGTTCTTCCAACGTACCACTTTCATACTTTATTTTGAATAGTCTGGGAAGGACCTCAAAAGTTGCCTCTGACAGACATATTAACATACATTAGAGAATGAAGTATTTTTTTTTTTTTAGCATTTATCTACTTTCTCATTTCTTTTCCTTTCCCATTTCCATTGGGTTGGGGGGTTGGTTTTAAACTTCTAAATGGAATTTCAAAAAGTAACAGAGAAGTTAGGAGTGTTTATCCATAACGACCAGGGAAAGCAACACAAATTGGAAGAGGAGCAACATATCAGCAGTAAGCAAAAGAGCCAATAAGGATTAAGTCTCTAAATGCAGAATGAAAAATACCAAATCCACGACCAGGTTTTCGGTTGCATATTTCACAGTGCCAAACAGCCTGCACACAAGTATACAATGATCACATCACAGATCCCAGTATCACACAACAATAGGTAAATCGCAAACTTTTAGAGCCATAACAAATATAGATTGTAGACTATAAAGAGCATTTACTAGGCTATAAAGTGTAAGCATTAATAATTGCATACACTAGACCAGGACAGTCGTTAAAAATTGTCTACGATTCAACAAACCTGAGGGAAAACTCCAGTAGTTTGGCGGCAGCTTCCATACATAGAAACACACCACTTTTTCTTGGCATTGGGTGCAAAATATTCTGCAACAAATTTTCTCCAGAACTCGATATTATTATCCTACACAAATTAAATCAGCGGAGTTTTCAATCATAGGAAAACCAAAATGTCAATTAAAAGACTCTTTCGCAGCTTATTTTTCTTCTCCTGAAAAGAAAAATATCTTACTTCAGGTCTGTGTTGTTGCTGATACATATAATGTGTCAGCCGTCGGGCACACATCCCGGGCTCGTATATTGGTTTGACAGGAGACCTAATAGGCAAATTCTGAAGTTGTAACTGTGCTTGCATTGGAGATCTTTGTTGAGGCATAGATTTTAAGAGTTGCTGTTGTTGCTGATGCTGGATTTGCATGAGCCTCTGTTGATGCAAAATCTGTGCAGCTGCAGCCGCCTGAGATGACTGTCTGGAAAGAAGCTGCTGCTGCTGCTGCTGTTGCTGCTGTAAAAATAAAGACGCTTCCGAATGTTGTGGTTCCACTTTGACATTCGCCAAGCTTCTCATATTTGGTAACTGTTGTGTTTCCAATTTGACAGAACCAGGATTTCGCAAAGTATGCAACTGCTGTGATGTTTGATCATGCGTCACTTGTTGCTCCTGCTTAACGGGTCCAACACCTCCTAATCCAGCTCGCATTTGAAATTGCTGCTGCTGCTTTTGATGGGGGTTTCCGGTAACAGAAAACTGCTGCTGATTATGCTGAAAATTTTGAAGATCAAGTTGTTGAACTTGTTGTTGATCTATCAACATCTGATTGCTGGAAGTGGTTGGCAATTGTTGCTGCCCTTGAACTTGACCAGATGAGTTTGGATTCATTGTGATAGATGAAGACATACAAGATGAAGAAGATTGATTAAATCCCATCCCATTGCCAACACTAGAGAGTGGACCGGTCTCAGCCCCGTTATCAATAAGCCCCCGCTGGGGGCCAGAACTTGGACCACCATTACCAAATGACTGATGGAGCAAAGAAGATATATTGGGCCCATTACCCAACATGTTCGTGTTAAATTGGTTCTGCGATGATACAAGAGGTGGGAAAGCATTCTGTGAAGAAATACCGCCCCTTTGACCTCCCAACAAACTGGAATTTGATCTCATTAGGGATGGTGTAATCGGCTGGGATCCACCATGTTGACTGGGAGGCCCTTCAGGCACCATTTTTTCCGAAAACAACACAATCTAATCTACAAAACTCTCAGTCCACTATACTGCCTAAAGTAACATTAATCTTAACAATAAACCAAGATTTACAAATTATATAAAATGCTGAGGGCAGTATATAAATTAGCTAGGAATACCCAACCAACATCGGAATTATTAAAATGTTCATTCCGCAACATAATAAAAGGATAAGCCTCGGATAGAATTTATTGCACTGTGAAAAAATTCAAGATGAAGATTAAAGAATTAGATATCATCCTAAATTTCTTTCTTTTCTTTTCAAGTTATAATCTTTAGCCATCCTTCCAACAATCCCTGCATTAAAAATTCCATGTCAAGTAAGATTTCTCATTACACCCTATAGCGAAAATGAAAGTTAACAAAAATCAACCTTGAGTAGAAGAATCAACAAAACTGAACATACAGAGACAATATCTTAAACATAAAACCATGTTCCACAAAAGAAAACATTTGTTCTAGCTCAGAAAAATTGAAGCTTTTCCAAACAAAAAATTGCTAAAATTCAATTCCGTGAAAATTATTTTGAGAGCAATTTGGTAATATTAAAAGTGAAAGAATCATATAAGAAGAAACCCTAAATCTTGAAAGCCAGAACTCCAATGCAACAATATTCTCTAGGTAATATACATATATTTGGTGTATATATTCATACCACATTTATCCATAAATTTCAACCAAAAAAACATTAAAAACGAAAATTTAAATCAGCAAAATGAAAATTGGCCTTACCAGAGCAGGATTTGTAAGTTGGGCCAGTTAAATTCACTAAAATGGAGTTAATACACTCCCGCTATTCTTATTCCTTAGCATCGAATTAACTAATTCTTGCAAAACCAAATGAAAACAGACAAGTAAAGATAATATCTTGCCAAATTGTCCTCGCAAAAACCTTGATTAACAAGAGAGAGAGAGAGAGAGAGAAGAAGAAGAACACAGTTTATTGAGCAGCTGAGCTTTACTTTTTAGAGAGAGAAAGTATGGTCGGAGAGGAAAGAAGAGGAGTTCTTATGTATCATGTATGTATATGTGGGTTTTATTGTGGACGTCAAAATTGTATTAGATCGGATTGAATATTTTCCTTTCTTTTTTCATTATATCTCTCAAATGAAGTCAAATCTCTTCTGTATGCATTTGTTGACGTATGTGTTGCATGTATATATGTATGTGTCTAATGTTAATATGTATGTATGTCAAATTTTTTCTATATGCATGTCGAGGAGGACGGGGACAGGAACGAGGAAGACAACGACATGATAGTCATTGATATTTGGTACCAATTTTTTCAAATTTATTTTTTTTATTTAAATTCATTTTCAATCACTCATTCTTCAATAAAATAATTTTATATGTAAATTAAAAATATTTTTTTATTTTTCAACCATATATTCTTCTTCAATAAAATAAATTTATATGTAAATTAAAAATATTTTTTTATTTTTCAACCATATATTCTTCAAAAAAAAAAATCGCTATTCTAAACTCTATTAATTCAAATAATTGATATTAAACAAGAGCATAATAATATACACAGGGTCGATCTTCGCCTTGTGCAGTCCATGCAACCGCATAATGCCATCAAGATGTGAAGATCCTCGAAAGTGTGTAAAGTTCAGGAGTCTAGTCTAATAGATAATCCATTTTTAAAAAAAAAATAAAAGGTCCAATTAATAATAATAATAATAATAATATTTGAGACTCAATTAATTAATATAATAATAATGTTTGAAACCCAGATGATTTTTCAAGCACAGGTTTTGCTTTTTGATTTTCCAATATTTGATTGTTTGAGACCATCTCCAACCGAGACGACAAGTTATCGTTTTAGATCAATTTGCCGTTCAAAGAGTTCACCAATGGTTGCATTTTGAAGATTACTACAGTGCAACACCAAGCGACGCTCTTTCCAATTGGGGCAAAATTTGGTTTTATCAATTTTGCCCTAAAACTTGATACTAACCAAATTTTCCCCAACAGTTTATTTTCAATCCCGTTTTTGTCCTCTATTATTATAATTTTTGTTATATTTTTTTATTTTTTAAGATGACATAATTATTTCATTGTATTATTGAACTTCATTGTATTTGTAATTTTAATTTGACCATTATGTTTATCACATAATTAAATTAAAATCAATCAAAAGATTACATTCAAACTACATAAGAAAATATTTGATGTATTTCTCGTTTTATCTTTAATGTAGAGAAAAACGTGTACAGTAATTAAATTAATGATAAAATAAATATTTCATATATAAAATAATAATAAAAATTAAGTTAAAAGGGATATAAATAAAAAACACTGTTTATTTGATGTGAAATTTGAAATTTTGGATTTGAGATGAGTTATAAAAATAAAGTAAGAGAAACTGTATTTTAGTGTAAAATTGACTGTATGTTAAAGTTTTTTATTAGAGATGACCTAAAACAATTAGCAAGCTTCATAAATGGTAAATAATTTGTTCTCATTTCCCAGTCTTTCATTCACGATTTACAATATTATTATTGTAACTTTGAATGAGATTTTGTTTAGTAATTTTTTATTATGATCCCATTTAAAAATTTATATAAAGGCCATCAATTCTCAGAGTCGACTTTGAATATATTGATCGTTCCTCTATACAAAGCATATACAATTTATCTATATGCATATCGTCGTGGGCAGTGACGGATCCAATGCAGGCCCAGTGGGGGTGTTGGACCCCACTGAAAAAAAAAAAAAATTTGAGTAAAAAAAAAAAATTTTTTGAGTAAAAAAAAAAAAAAAAAAACGCCCCCACTGGAAAAAAGAAAAAAAAATGACATCTTGAATTTATTTCCTTTGATCTTAATTCTCTCTCTACAATCATTATGTTTATGCAAGAAATGGATACAATGCTCATTACTAGTATCTCTCATCTTGAAAGTTTACATTTACTTTTCAGTTATAGATATTTTCTTTTGTGAATTACTACCTTACAATGATTAATTATAACTTGTTAGTTAACTTAGTTTAGTTTTTGATTTATTGCTTCATAGTTTCAATCATTTTGGTTCAAAAAAATTTCGGGGGCTCCGCCCCCGAAACCCCGGGAGGGGGCCTCCGCCTACCCCTTCCCACCATTTGAAATTTTTGGCCCCCACTCACTCAAGATCCTGGCTCCGTCCCTGGTCGTGGGTGTACGAATGTAAGGAATTAGGATGTGATAGTAGGGGATTGAGGATTAGAGTCAAAGGCTCACCCCCTTGTGTTATTTAAATTTACTGAACAACCCAGAATCTTGAAGATGTGTAAATTCAGGTCGAATTTGATTCGTCAGACCTGAGAAGTGTAAATTCAGGTCGGGCTCATTCAGAAAAGGTGAGGGATATAAATTATCCTTTTGGTAACCATAATTTTTTTATTTATGAATCAATTTATAAACTATATAATTTTTCGAACCATTTTTTGATTATACATATTTTCTATCTTTAATTTTCAATCACTATTTTTTACCTCAAAATCATAAATAAATTAGTTTATAAACCAAACAATGTTACCAAAACAACAAACGTTTTAAAAAAAAAAAAAAATCTTTTTTTCTGTTTTTGATGTGTTACTTTGGATGTATGTATAAACATTTTTTTAGAATTGAGTAATTCGCGCAAAACGTCCTTACCTTTGAACTCTTTTGCTAAATTCATTCTTACGTTTGATTTTTTGACAATTTCATCTTCACATTCATACTTTCTTGCTAAATTGGTCCATGCAGTCCAAAAATCTGTTAGTTGACTGTTAAATCATCTATTGACCATTTTTTATGAAGGGCAAAAAAGTCTTTATATATTCTTTAATTGGGTAATTGGCGCAATTGGTCTCTACCTTTCACACTTCTTGTGGAATTCGTCCCAACTTTTTTTTTTTTTTTTTGGCAAATTCACCATTACCTTCACATTTTCTTACTAAAAACGTCTTTACCGTCTAATTTCATCCAAAAATCCGTTAGTTGACTTAAAAATCACCTATTGACTTTTTTTTTATAATCTTATTGACTATTTTAATGAAGGGCAAACAAGTCATTTCCTATTATTTAATTTAAAATGATGTAAAATAAATAATAAAAAAACAAAAAAATATTTGTTACTGTTAATCTTCTTCCCAGGCCAATTCCCACTCATTCAGTTCAATTAAATCATCTTTATTTTTTTTTCAATTGCTGTAATTGCCCCCGGGGCATCTTTTTGGTGTTAAGGCTGGAAATGATTCGGATTGATATGGTATAAAATAACTATTTTTGTGCATTTAATTTATTGGTGGAGATGGTGGAAATTTAGGGTTTCACATGTTTAGGTCTGAAATTGATACAAAAAAAATGACAGGTTCGAGGGAGACGATTAGGGTTCCATCTATGATCTACATCCAGATGCCTCGAGCGCAATTACAGTAATTGGAAAAAAATAAAGAGAATTTAATTGAACTAAAAGAGTAGGGATGAGGTTGGGAAGAAGATGAACAATAACAATTTTTTTATTATTATTTTATTATTTCTTTTACATCATTTTAAATTAAATAATAAGAAATGACTTCTTTGCCATTCATTAAAATAGTCAATAAGATTATAAAAAAAAATAGTCAATAGGTGATTTTTGGGTCAACTAACGGATTTTTGGATGAAATTAGACGGTAAAGACGTTTTTGCAAGAAAATGTGAAGGTAATGGTGAATTTGTCAAAAAAGAAAAAAAAAACGTTGGGACGAATTCCACAAGAAGTGTGAAAGATAGGGATCAATTGCGCAAATTAACCAATTAAAGAATATACAAAGACTTTTTTGTCCTTCATAAAAAATGGTCAATAGATGATTTAATAGTTAATTAACAGATTTTTGGAGGTAGGGACCAATTCAGCAAGAAAGTAGGAAGATGAGGATGAACTTGCCAAAAAATCAAAAGTAGAGATGAATTTAGCAAGATAATCCAAAAGTAGGGACGTTTTGCGCCAATTACCCTTTAGAATACAAGGGATGAATTTAGCAAGATAATCCAAAAGTATGGATGTTTTGCGCCAATTATCCTTTAGCAATATCACTTAAAACTGTTCCTAAAAAATGTCTCCTCATAATTATTGTTAAGAGAAAACAATGCTTCTAAAAGTCGATCTAACTTGAAAAAATGTTTTTTTTTTTTAAATAGTCCTTAAGATCACCTTTTTTTTTTTGTTGCATTAATTACCCAATTAATTTTTGATATGATTGATATCTTAACTTTAGAAGAAACTCGTTGATTTAGTAAAAACATATTGGATAAAAAAATTTCAAATAAATAAATTGTTTATTACATGTTTGTTATTTTAAATTGAAGATTTAATCGTATTTAACCACGCACATTTTTCTATATTACTTTTCAACCACATATTTTACCTTAAAAACTCAAATTCTTTGTTTATAAACGAAATCAACCGCCAACTAGAGGATAAGTCAATTTCCTTCATCTCCATTCAAATTTGAAAAAAAAAAAAAAAAAACCACCTTTTTGATAATATTTTGCCAGGTATGCAATTGATATTTTTATCTTAAACACCTTAAGTATTTTTAATTCTTCTCCATTTAAAATTCAAGAAGATTTGTACATTATTTTCACTGAATGTAGTAATATCCACCACTCAGAACATTCTCTATCATAAAGCATAATGAAAATTATGGACATCAATTTTTTTTATTCGTTAGTTGAGCATTGATAAAAATACTTAATGGTTCTTGAAGAAGTCCCATCACATTCGTTTAATGGTAAGTATTGCAATGCTAACTGTGAAAGATCGACAATTTAAATGTCGAACCTAACATCTACTAAATGTCGAGTTTGACATTTGAATTGTTGGTGTCCACAAATTTGCAACTGTTAGGAAGAATTTTTGGAAGTTTTTCATTGCAAGTTATTAAATTACTATGTGTTAACCATGTGGAATGCTTGATATTTGGGTTTCAAATTTCTAGGCATGACTTATAATTTGAAATTCAGTGTATCCCATATGACACTTGGTGCATGTAAATGACAATGGAAGTGTCGAGAGAATAAAATCACTTAAATGTGTTGTATTTGTTGAGGAAAATGTTAGAGAATCAAAATAAATCAAATCAAATGTAGTCGAACTAAAGGCTCGTGTTTACACGGTTTCCTTAAATCAAATTCGCCGTCTCATCGGGGTGCACGAGATTTTGATCGGTATTCGATTCTTAGAATAAATCGATTATCAGTTAGCGTTGCATTACGTTCATCGCCTATCGAGGTAGCTGTGTTTAATTCTACCTCTCAAAGAAACGAAATGGGAAAAAAGAAACAAGGAAGAGGTTGCTAGAAAGAAATGGCTAATGTGCTCTTGGCTTTTCAATTGTCTGTGTTCTTCCGAGGGGGGTGGAGGGGTGTTTATATAGGAAAACAATTTGGTGTCTTTTAAACACAATTCAAAGCTATCATTAACTTCAATTTAACCACAATTGAAACTGGATTTTCAATGCCAAGGAACTGAATTTTTCATTCAAAATTAAAACCGATGAAATAATATTTTCATTTAATCCTAATAAACTGATGAAATGCATTTCAGTTTCCAACAGTACAGTACTATAAAACAAATCCTTTTAAGTGATATTTAGTCGTTGTTTGGTTTTGATTAAAATTTGATTTAATCTCAGGTCAAATTTAATAATCAATTCAACTACATATTCCATGAGAATAATACATTTCCAACCACACATCTGTTGACCTATGGTCAATTTGACCTTATTGTTTTGATCATAACAAACAAGAATTTATTGTGTTACTAACAAGTGTGCTTCAAGTGTTTCATGTAATGATAAATATTCAAAGCACTCTATGTTCAAATCGTCTCTCAAAGATATAAATCAAAATTATGTGATCGAGCACATGAGACGCAAAGAAGATCATGAAAGAATTGAAGATATTCAAAGATCAAAATTGATGTTGAAAAGCATGACATGAAGATCAAGAATTCAAGCATACAAGATTAGAGTTGATTTAACATATGTAAAGGTATAACACTCTCAATCTTTAGCGATGAAATTCAAAGAGCTCGAAAATGATTTTTATGCATCAAGAAACTTACTTGAAAATTCATCACTTGCATAAAATATTTTCATCTTAGTCAAGATTGTCTTTCAAAGGTTATTTGATCTTAAATAATGATTATATTATGTTAAACCACTTTGAAAAATAAGTTAGAAACCTAAAAATCGAAAATTTTCATATTTTTCAAAAGTCAACAGAAAGTCAACGGTCAACAGTTGACTTTCGGTCAACCGAACTATTTCGGTCGACCGAACTTTTGGTCAACCGAAATTTTTCGGTCAACCGAAAGTTCAACGGTAAAATTGTAACGGCTATATGGAAGATTCGGTCGACCGAAACTCCAAATTTGGTCGACCGAAACTGGCTGAACTTGAATTTTTTCATCTATAAATAACCATCACATTTGCATTCAATAAGAACAACTTAGATAAGATTTTATACACACTTTCTTGTGAAAATTCAGTGTTCTTACTTAGTTTTTATTCATCTTTTATTTTCATAAAACTTTGATTGATCTAAACTTTGTTTTATCAAATTCATCAAAGTTTTTGGAAGAAAGTTTTGTGAAGATTCTTGATTTTATATTGTTTAAACTTCTTCAACATCTTCACACAATATTGGAATTGAAGTGTAAGTCTCTCTTTGTTCTAAACTTGTTTTAATCTTTTAAAAGAGAGAAATTCCAATTAAGGAACTTTGATTATTTGTGCTACATTTTTCATTATCATTTGATTCATCAAAGTTCCATTGCCTAAACACTTTGAGCTTAACTTATTGTTAATTATTCAAGTGTGGCATCTCTTGGTACGTAATTTGATTCAATATTTTTAACAAGAGATTATTTGAAAAACTTTGTTTGATTGCATTAAACTTTTTATTATCATTTGCATCAAAGTTTTTCTCTAACACTCGAGCTTAATTCATTGCTATCTATTGAAGTGTTAGCCTAACTCTCTCGGTACTTAATTTGAGTATATCATTTGTCAAGAGAGTTATTTCAATTGTACATTCAATTCATTATATCTTGTGGTTTCGAGAGCCTTGTCAAAACTCGATTGTTGGTTTTCGAGAGCCTTGTCAAAACTCGATTGTTGGTTTCGAGAGCCGTGTGAAAACTCGATTATAAAAGGATAGGCGCTCCTTGTTGTAAGTCGCCTAAGGATTTGGTACTCCTTGTTGTAAGTTACCAAAATAGTGGATTTGGCCTTGCTCGTGACGGAGAGCTCGGTAACGGGGGACGTAGATCACGTTGGTTGATTGAACCTCCATAAATCGCGTTTGCACTCTCTCATCCCTTTTATTTACTTACATTGCACTTACTCTATTCTATCAATTTACATTGTGCAACGCTTTATCTTAGTGCTATACTTGCCTTATCAATTAAGTTTACACTTATATAGCACATTACATTGATAGTTTAGTTACTTGTAACACTAAGTGCTATTACTTGTACCTATTGGTTTTTAAGTGTGAGATTATTATCGAAAAAGTTTTATAAACCAATTCACCCCCCTCTTGGTTAGTTTACTCTTGGGCTAACAATTGGTATCAGAGCTTAGGTGCTCATTTTTAAAAGATTTTACAATCTTGAGTAAATAGCTAACCATAATCTTGAGGGGCATTCTACAAATCGTCCTCCTTTCTTTGATGGTACAAATTATAATTATTGGAAAACTAGAATGATGATTTTTATTCAATCCATTGATTATAATATTTGGGATGTCATTGAATCCGGTCCTCATAAGCTTACTATGGTCATTAAGGTTGATGGAAAACCGGATCAAACTATTTTAAAACCTAGAAAGGAATATGATGAAAATGATAGGAGGAAATTGACTCTAAATGCTAGGGCCAAAATATACTTTATTGTACTTTGGATATTAATGAATTTAATCGTATTAGCACATGTGATTCCGCACACGATATTTGGCATGCTTTAGAAGTCACACACATGGGCACAAATAAAGTGAAAGAAACTAAGACAAATCTTTTATTTAAAGATTTTGAAAATTTCTTTATGAAGCAAGATGAGCCCATTACTTGCATGATTACTCGCTTTACCGACATTGTCAATGGTCTTAAAGGCTTTGATCATAAATTTTCTAACGGTGAACTTGTGAGTAAAATTCTTAGGTCTCTCTCCCAAGATTGGAATCCATTGAGGATGTTGATCGAAAACATGATAGACGTCAACACACATCCATTGGAGGAGCTTTATGGAACATTGATGACTTATGAGCTCAACAATGCCGAAACAAAGGAGAGGACAAGAAAAGGAAAAGAAGAGGTCAAGCGCGAAATTGCTCTTAAATCATCACATGGTCAAAAAAGTACCAAGTGTCGAAGCAAGAAAATATTTTTCAAAAAGAAAGCTCTACAAGCCACTTGGGATGAAAGTGATGATGAGCAAGATGAAGATGATAGTCAAGATGAAATGGCCAACATGTGCTTCATGACTATTGAGGATGAGGTAAATTTCTTTGATACATCTTGGACTTTAAATTATCAATGATTTAAATTTCTATGAATCAACATTTTTTATTAAAGCATCTTGCTCTTCGTAAAAATTTCTTACATTCAAAATATGTTGAGTATGAATATGAAACATGGTGCTAATATGTGGTTTATGCATAATTGTATGTTACATGTTTTAACCGAAATCAAATAAAAATTTCAATTTTTGTAGATTTCGGTCGACCGAAAGATTTTTCGGATGACCGAAAGTGTACTTTCGGTCGAACAAGCGTTCAATCGAAAGAGTTTCGGTCGACCAACTGTACGATCGAAACCAGACTTTCGGTCGACCATTAGTCAACCGAAAGTGTCTGCAGCTACCTGTTTTTCACTCCTGCAGAGTTTCGGTTGACCAATATATTTTCGGTCGACCGAAAGTAGCTGAAATTGGGAATTTCTTTTTATTTTCATACACAATCCCTAAATGACTTGAAATCATCTTCTTCTCTTCATAAAACTCTTGTAATACATTTCTTTGATCACTTATTTTTTGGCTTTGAGAGTGATATGATTGTTGACCAAAATTGTTTTGATATGTCGACAAAATGCATTACCCTTTAACTCATTTCATGATAACAATTACTTCATAGTCAAACATAGATATTATTATTTCTCATGAAAGAGTACACACTAAAGTCACACTTGAAAGGAAATACATGGAACACGCAAATGCTAAAGAGAGAAACATGGAAAGTCCTCAAAATGAGAGATGTGTTTCCGGAGTAGCCGTATCCTACCACCTCTGATCTTTTGAGGAAACAAAGACAAACCTTCAAAGAGGTGTGTTTCGAGAGTAAAAATACTCCGTAATCTACCACATTTGAAGTACACACACAAGATTTAAACATTAAGGTAATCCTAGAAAATTAGAGGGGTGTCTCAAGAGTGAGTATACTCCGTACTCTACCCCCACCTATTTTAGGATTCACAAAGTCAAATTTACATTAACCGGACTCCACTTTCGCTTGACTCCCCTTCCTTGCGACCAATCTACCTTTAAACCTGCTGGATCTTGTATTGGGATATATGACTGCAACTTATCCAGTAGTTCATCAATAGTAGGAGCAGAAATAAGGATCCTTCGGGAAAATGGAAAGATGAATCCCTGTTCCACTGCATGATCAAGAAAGGTTAACAAACCATCAAAGAAATGGTTAACATTTAATAGCCCAATAGGCTTAGTATGGAGATCTAGTTGAGCCCAGGAGGTAATATTAAAGATTTCTTCTAAGGTGCCAAAACCTCCGGGCAGGGCTATAAATGCATCAGATCCATATAGCATACAAGTTATGCGTTCATGGATAGATAAGGTTTGTACTTCATGACCTCGTGTTTTGCCTGCTATATCTGCTAAAGGGACAGGAATAACTCCAATCACCCTTACTTTCTCTGTAAGAGCAGATTGGGAAACACAGCCCATCAGACCACTGCTACCTCCTCCATACACAAGATTGATACCCTTCTCCCCCAGTTTCTTTCCAAGGTCTACTGCTGTCTCAAGATACCCAAAACCTTTCCCCACATGTGATCCACAAAATACACATATTGTTTTGATCTGTCTAAGTTTTGATCCCTCCATTTTTGAAAGAAAAGAAAGGAAAACTTACGAGAAGTTGTGATTTTGGGATGCATGAACTATGAAAACCTCTGGCTATTTAAAAACCGAAAAACCACACTATTTACGATCGTCTTTGAAAAAGGAAAGATTTACTTTTGTCAAAATCAACCTACTTTTGAATATTTTTATCGTATCGAGGTGTCACCTTTCGGCGATTTTTTTAAAACCGTTCTCAAAACTCGTGAAAGGAAAAAGTATCAAAAGATTTACCTTATATCAAATGCTGAGTTGCCAAAACAGACTGGCAAACCGGATCTTTTGCGATTGTATTCTTGAGACTATATCGTTTTTTATCCTCTTTAAATTGAGCATATAAGGAAAGAAGTTCCCGTTGCACATATCCACTTGGGTGCGTCTCAAGAGTTAATCGAATATCATCCAAACACTCCCTACTCAGTCCACCCTTTATGAAATCAATTTTATCATCTCGATTGTTAGATGAATATCCGACTGATTTGCAACGAGTATTACAGTTCCAACGAGCACATTTGTAGCAACCATTCAGCCTTTTTGCTCTTCGTTTCTTTGCAAAAGTGCTTTTACCCAAACCAGGCAGGTGTTTAGGAAATGTCAATGGTAATTCACCTGTTAATCGAACTTTTGCTTCTATCAACCAGCGCACGTCTTCTGGAAAGCCTTGAGCCATTAGCAACCTCAATCTTTCGAGCCTCATTCGATAAATTTTTCTCAGATCATTCATTGGAAGATTGGAATAATACTTGCGAATGCTTAAAATGATGTTATCCATTTTTTGATGGATTTAACCTCTTCCCAACCGATCTATTTAAAGATGTAAAAGATCTGAGTAGTTCTTCATGATATTGATTCCTGCAAGATAATATGAAATAGAATAATGAAAAGAGGGAACAAGATTTCATGCGCTGTAACTTTACTGTTAAAGGAAGATTTGATTTGCGATATCGAATATTTTTCTTGGATTTTGTACTGATATTTTTCAGTATAATAATATTCAAGGTATAAAGAAACTGGGTAGATCCACATGCTGTTGAGTCCAGTGAGAAAGCAAGGGATAGAAAAATTGAAAAGAGGGAACCGGATTTAAATGCGCTGTAACTTTCACTATTAAAGAAAGATTTGATTTGAGATATGAGATTATACTGGAATACGTGAAACTGAATTTTGTGATATTTGGTAATTTTTCATGCTACGAATGCTTTACTAAGGGGGAATATGATTACACTCAAGATATTATACTTATGCCCCATTATTATGCTTATCACACCTATGCTCATGTATAAGGGATAGATGCCACCTTTTTGCTTATGCCAAAAGGGGGAAAATATGGTGATGATTTGATTTAGCTTGAATTTGGATAATCTATATGCATGAAAATGATTAAATTATATGCTAGATTATGCATCATTGGTTTGTATAAGATAGGGGGAATATATGCTAAAATTGAACTTATCAATTATTCTTATTTCCCTATGCTCTTCAATTGCTTATATTATCATTACAAATCATCTTGTTTGTCATAATCAAAAAGGGGGAAATTGTTGACCTATGGTCAATTTGACCTTATTGTTTTGATCATAACAAACAAGAATTTATTGTGTTACTAACAAGTGTGCTTCAAGTGTTTCATGTAATGATAAATATTCAAAGCACTCTATGTTCAAATCGTCTCTCAAAGATATAAATCAAAATTATGTGATCGAGCACATGAGACGCAAAGAAGATCATGAAAGAATTGAAGATATTCAAAGATCAAAATTGATGTTGAAAAGCATGACATGAAGATCAAGAATTCAAGCATACAAGATTAGAGTTGATTTAACATATGTAAAGGTATAACACTCTCAATCTTTAGCGATGAAATTCAAAGAGCTCGAAAATGATTTTTATGCATCAAGAAACTTACTTGAAAATTCATCACTTGCATAAAATATTTTCATCTTAGTCAAGATTGTCTTTCAAAGGTTATTTGATCTTAAATAATGATTATATTATGTTAAACCACTTTGAAAAATAAGTTAGAAACCTAAAAATCGAAAATTTTCATATTTTTCAAAAGTCAACAGAAAGTCAACGGTCAACAGTTGACTTTCGGTCAACCGAACTATTTCGGTCGACCGAACTTTTGGTCAACCGAAATTTTTCGGTCAACCGAAAGTTCAACGGTAAAATTGTAACGGCTATATGGAAGATTCGGTCGACCGAAACTCCAAATTTGGTCGACCGAAACTGGCTGAACTTGAATTTTTTCATCTATAAATAACCATCACATTTGCATTCAATAAGAACAACTTAGATAAGATTTTATACACACTTTCTTGTGAAAATTCAGTGTTCTTACTTAGTTTTTATTCATCTTTTATTTTCATAAAACTTTGATTGATCTAAACTTTGTTTTATCAAATTCATCAAAGTTTTTGGAAGAAAGTTTTGTGAAGATTCTTGATTTTATATTGTTTAAACTTCTTCAACATCTTCACACAATATTGGAATTGAAGTGTAAGTCTCTCTTTGTTCTAAACTTGTTTTAATCTTTTAAAAGAGAGAAATTCCAATTAAGGAACTTTGATTATTTGTGCTACATTTTTCATTATCATTTGATTCATCAAAGTTCCATTGCCTAAACACTTTGAGCTTAACTTATTGTTAATTATTCAAGTGTGGCATCTCTTGGTACGTAATTTGATTCAATATTTTTAACAAGAGATTATTTGAAAAACTTTGTTTGATTGCATTAAACTTTTTATTATCATTTGCATCAAAGTTTTTCTCTAACACTCGAGCTTAATTCATTGCTATCTATTGAAGTGTTAGCCTAACTCTCTCGGTACTTAATTTGAGTATATCATTTGTCAAGAGAGTTATTTCAATTGTACATTCAATTCATTATATCTTGTGGTTTCGAGAGCCTTGTCAAAACTCGATTGTTGGTTTTCGAGAGCCTTGTCAAAACTCGATTGTTGGTTTCGAGAGCCGTGTGAAAACTCGATTATAAAAGGATAGGCGCTCCTTGTTGTAAGTCGCCTAAGGATTTGGTACTCCTTGTTGTAAGTTACCAAAATAGTGGATTTGGCCTTGCTCGTGACGGAGAGCTCGGTAACGGGGGACGTAGATCACGTTGGTTGATTGAACCTCCATAAATCGCGTTTGCACTCTCTCATCCCTTTTATTTACTTACATTGCACTTACTCTATTCTATCAATTTACATTGTGCAACGCTTTATCTTAGTGCTATACTTGCCTTATCAATTAAGTTTACACTTATATAGCACATTACATTGATAGTTTAGTTACTTGTAACACTAAGTGCTATTACTTGTACCTATTGGTTTTTAAGTGTGAGATTATTATCGAAAAAGTTTTATAAACCAATTCACCCCCCTCTTGGTTAGTTTACTCTTGGGCTAACAACATCTTATTAAATTTTATCAAAATCTAATAGAATCTATGATGAGGTTCGAAGCGCGGAAGAAACGTCGGGAAGTTCCGAATCCAGGTTGTGGATGGATAGTGGAATCTTGACCCAATATTCACGACACGATGACTCAACGATGAGGAATAAAGAACCAAGACTTTCGAAATGCCACAAGGAATTGTCCAATCTCCTTGATAAGTTTCTGGTTTTGAAAGCCACAAATATTCTCAAGAAATATTTGATAAGTTCGATATTTGAACGCCACAAGAAATATTCTTGATAAGTTCGAAAATATAGGAATCCACCTATATCTTTTATTGAATCCTCAATAAAAACTGTTTATATCAAAATCAAAGTCTCAAGTCTCAATTACAATGAATGGAAAGGAATATAAATAAGTAAAATAACATAACCGCTAATTGACTCAAAATAGAATTCTAATTAGACTAAAATTCTAAAATAGGCAAAAAAATAATTTAAAAAAATTTAACCTAAAAATACGCAAAAACCCTAATTTATGTCTGCATAATTGACTTGCTGTTTTGAAGCCCCAAATGATGGAATTTGGCCATAAAATCAGTCGGCTCAAGGGTTTCAGCCCATGAGTTTTGCTTAGTGGCCCATTTCTACTCGAAAAACACATATTATGCATCTAATTCCGACATGGTTGACTGGATTGCACTTTTATTTGGCTTGAATATTTAACTTTTTCCGTCAAGCCTGTTATGACTCCGATTGTCGAGGGTCCGGAACACATCATACCCTCCTTCTTTAGGATGATTCGTCCCAAATCATAGCTTTGTTCATGTTGTTTCACTTCACCTCCTGAATCAAACGGAAAATTATTGCTTCCATGCCGAGAGATGACCAATAGTATCCTGTAACTTGGGTTACATGAATGGATTGAAGTAGAAACTCTTGTGGGCATTGGTGGTGTTGCCCAAATTTTCAAATACATTTAACCTGCAAGACAGACTTAAATAAAGCGGGGAGGAAAATGTTAGGTTCATGAGGTACAAGGTATGGATCCTTGTATTCATGAATTATCACCGTCAATTCCACCATTTGAACCACGAGGCCCTTCTCTTCACACCGTTCTCCTTTTGTAACTTTTTGCTCACCCTCCTCTATCTCTTTTCTCTCAAGCTCGGTTACTTCCTCTAACTTAAGATTTTCTAGCTCATCCACCGCTTCAAATTTTTTTCTTTCAAATTCAACCACATCTTCTACCTCCACATTTGTATCACCATGTTCGCACACTACCTCATCACTATCCAAATGTGGATCTACCAATTCAAAACCCAAATTTTGAACTTCTACCCCAACTTCTAATTCCTCATCAAATCTTGGAGTTTGTTCACCTAACTCCACTTTTTCAACTCCTACCACAAAGTTCGGGGTCTCTTCAACTAAATCATGTTTCAAGCCTCCCTCCTTCTTTTCAACTTTCACATCCCGAGGCTCAACATGATTTTCACTCTCTTCTAACCATCTAATTACCCCATTTCGTTTCTCCTCCTTCCTTTGTAATTTAGCCAAATATTTTTTTTCTACCTCCCGTTCAAACTTCAATCTTTCTTCATAAATTTCTTTTTAAATTTTCAAAATTGCTTTTGGAATAATCTCGGCTCCTCTCTTAACCCCGATTCCGTCCCTAGGTTTAGGATCACGCCTATAATGACTCTCATCACTACGATTTGCTTGAGATCGCCTCTTTTTCAATTTTCCTTCCCTTTCATCTCGTTTATCCAACCTCATCAAAGCATCATTCAAAAATTTTCACATACGATCTTTATCATTATCGTTTTCCCTTCTAGATGGATATTTTTCTTGAAAATTGGACATTATAAAATTTATGTAGAACGGAATGAAAAAGAACAATAAACAAATGATCAAGAAATTCAAGAAAGTGGTTCTTGAATGAATTCTTTTTTTTTTTTAAATTTTGGATGAATTTTCGGAATAAAATAAAAATAATAATTTTTTTTTTTTAAATAAATCCGAAAATTCGACACGAACACAACAAAACGAACGGAACAGGATTTGGATAAGAATCGAACAAAATAAACACTTTTGAATTTTTATATGGATCAAATTGGAAAAAATTTACTAGCACGAAGAACACTCAAGAAAAGAAAAACTCAACAACAAGATATGGATAATTCTTATGACAGACTCGACGATAAACATAAGAATTAAATTGGATAGAAAAACCTGAATTCAGAGTCCAGCTCTGATACCAGATGATGAGATTCGAAGCGCGGAAGAAACGTCGGAGAGTTCCGAACCCAAGTTGTGGATGGACGGTGGAATCTTGACCTGATATTCACGACGCGATGACTCGACGATACGGAATAAAGAACTAAGACTTTCGAAACACCACAAGGAATTGTCCAATCTCCTTGATAAGTTTCTGGTTTTGAACGCCACAAATATTCTCAAGAAATATTTGATAAGTTCGATATTTGAACGCCACAAGAAATATTCTTGATAAGTTCGAAAACATAGGAATCCACCTATATTTTTTATTGAATCCTCAATAAAAACTGTTTATCTCAAAATCAAAGTCTCAAGTCTCAATTACAATGAATGGGAATGAATATAAATAAGTAAAATAACATAGCCGCTAATTGACTAAAAAAAGAATTCTAATTAGACTAAAATTCTAAAATAGGCAAACAAATAATTAAAAACAAAATTTAACCTAAAAATACGCAAAACCCCTAATTTATGTCTGCATAATTGACTTGCTGTTTTGAAGCCCCAAATGATGGAATTTGGCCATAAAATCAGTCGGCTCAAGGGTTTCAGCCCATGAGTTTTGCTTAGTGGCCCATTTCTACTCGAAAAACATATATTATGCATCTAATTCCGACATGGTTGACTGGATTGCACTTTTATTTGGCTTGAATATTTAACTTTTTCCGTCAAGCCTGCTATGACTCCGATTGTCGAGGGTCCGGAACACATCAATCTAATTTTAATATATACCAAACATGGGCTTTGTAATACCCTGATTAAGAAAGTTTAAAAGAAATGATAGGTACTACTCATACCAATAAGGTGCACCTTCTTTTTCGAAAGTTCATCGTTAGAAACTCCACAATTAAGCGTGCTGCATTTGAGCAATTTTGGGATGGGTGACCTCCTTGGAAGTTTTCTCATAGAGCGTGGGAGTGAGGACAAAGTATGCTGAAAAGACTCGTATTAGTACAGTGGGGACAGTAAGTCGTCATCTAACGGTCGGGACAGCCCGTTAAGTTGGACCCGTATTGTTACAAATGGTATTAGAGCCGGTCGCCAGCCGGAAATCAGGAACAAAGAGCTACGTCATAGGGTGGGAGACACCTCTAGAAACCCAACGCCTGGCAACAGATCCTCAGATGAGTTAAGCGCGACGAGGACGTCACGAGTCTAACAAGGTTGATTGTAATACCCCGACTAAAAAAGTTTAAAAGAAATGATAGGTACTACTCATACCAACAAGTTGCACCTTCTTTTTTGGAAGTTCATTGTTAGAAACTCCACAATTAAGCGTGCTTGTCTTGGAGCAATTCTGAAATGGGTGATCTCCTGAGAAATTTTCTTGGGGAGCGTGCAGTGAAGACAAAGCGTGCTAAAAAGACTCGTGTTGGTGCAGTGGGGATAGTACGCCGTTATCAAACAGCTGGGACAGCCCGTTAAGTGGGACCCGAGTCGTTACAGACTTAATAAAGTTTTGAACAATATTTATCATGCGAGACTATTAGAAAACAATTACAACAATATTGAATGGTTGGAGGTCAAAATATATCTATTTAAAAATTGAAAACTAATTTAATATAAAATCATTGTTCATGATCGATTTTGCAATTTTTCCTCAAATTAAGCCCCTATTTGGTCTAAGAGTTTTTAAACAACTTTTCTCCAAACTCATTTTCAAACATACATTATTATATTGCCTACTACTTTCATATTTTTTCAACCACTTTTCAACCGTACATTCTCCAAAAAATTCAAATTTCCTCCAAAATTCCATACACCAAATAGACTTTAATGATTCACTTCTATAATAAGTTAAACACAAATAAAAGAAATATTGAGATCACAATTTTTGTTAACTACACCACACCTAAATTGTAATTAATATCTCTAATTTTTTCTTATTTTTAAACTTATATTCCCAAGTTTTTTTTAATAAATTTTTTATCATCAACCATAAATTAATTTTTACATCTTATCCACGTAGATAATTTTTATCCAAAAAATATTTGTATAAGGGTGAAAATGATTTATTTGTCTCTCATATTTTTAAATAATCGAAAGAAATAAGTAATATAAAAGATAACAAAAAAATAAAAATAAAAAAATATTATTTGTTCCACTTTTCAATGCGTATTAACATAGTATTTTGTGATAGAAAATGTCACTAGAAACAAACAAAACATGTTAATTAATTGAATATTAAAAATAATAATGCTGTGAAAAAATGTTGAGGATAAGAGTAAAAGTGAGTTGGTATTGAATACTTTTCTTATAATTAAAATGTGTGTGTGAATATAAAAATTGTTGTGTAAATTTAACTTTTCCCTCTATATTAGAAGAGCCTCTTCAAAGATTACTATTCATTTTTTATTGGTTGTGTTAACACCTTAAAGTCAATTATTTGGTTTGATAAAAAAAAAAAAAACACACACACACACAAAAATTAACAAACTAAAAATAAAACAGAATTTATTTCCTTTTTATATGGTTTGGCAAAAAAAAAAAAAAAATATTATTATTCTCATATGATTTTGCTTAGTCACGAGATAGAAATATTTTAATAAACGAGTACTTTGAATTGAGATTAACTTACATTTCACACTTTGAATTAACTTATATTTGGTACTAATAAAATCAAATAAAAATCAAATTTCGTGCGACGCACGTCTAGCACTAATCTCATAAAAAATCACTTATATAACTAATTAAAAAATAAATGTGCCCCAAACAAAAGGATGTTTGATAATGTCACCCCCATTTGTTAATTGTTCCCCAAAATATCCCCACGCAATCCACTTCACCCCCACCCCAAAACATGTATGTAGGTTACATAGAGGGGGATTTGCAGGAGGGTCCCAAATGTTTTAAAATAATACAACAATCCCAACTTTAAATTTTTGTAACATTGTTGAAAACCTTTGGGACAATATGTGACCGAATGACCTTTGAAAGATTACGTCCAACATTTCATTAAAATTGGCATGTGTATGCAACTATATAAACATCTGTTTGGTAAAAGCTTTTTGTCTATGAATAAATAATATTATATTTTTTAGGTAAAATATGTAATTGAAAAGTAATTTGAAAAAATGTGTGAGATTAAAAAATAATTTGAAAAAATATCTTGTTTATGAACAAGTTTATTAGACAGGGGCTAATTTCTTCAAATGGTGAGTGAGTGCTTTCTTAATCTTAATATTAGTTAGATTCAAAAAAAAAAAAAAAAACACATGTTGAGTGATTTTAGTTTTAGCCATCTACTAACAATAAATCTAGGGAAATATTTTTTGGAAACATTTTTAAGTGACACTGTGATATGTCACACATTCAATGAATGATAAAAATGTAACTGGTGTGACAATTATTTTCATCACCCAATAAATGTGTGACATGTCACAATGTCACTTAAAAATGTTCTCAAAAAATATTTTCCTAGAATCATTCATCTACTAATGAACTTAAATATTTTCATTGATCACATTTATTCAAGAAGTAACATACTGATTATTTTGACAATTTCTCTCGTTATCAATCCAATCCGTGATCCAAACCTTCCTATCTTTAGATTCTTTCTCACGACCCAAACTATTGGGAAAATCATGATGAAGATTCTCTTTGTATAGTTGTGAAACCAAGGGATGTGTGACGCGCTATCTAAGTTTCACGAAAACTAGAAGAATTTGTTGACATGTACATTTCACACGTCCTATTAATCAAATTGGATAGTAATCATCGAATGGTTAGGGATCCTATTGCAATTTCCTAGAGAGAGAGAGAGAGAGAGGGGGGTTGTATACCTCAACAGGTGATTTTATATACTCTGTAAATCATTTCGAATGGTGAATTATACCCACATAATATCTATTCAATTCTATCTACAATTTCTTTGAAATGACAAGATTGCCCATCAGAAAAGGGTGTTTATAGGGGCAATGTAGTCAATGCCAGGCAATTTGTTACAGCTGCAGGCCTAATGCCAACTCAAAATTAATCATTATGTGGGTGTCTAAATGATAGATATTCATAATTAGGATGTAATGAATAAACTTAACTTATAAATTTAAATAAGTTTGAAAAAAAAAGAAGCCTTTAATTGATTAATTAAAGTTAAAAATGGGCAAATTACATATTCAACAATTAAATAATAATTACTCTTAAAATATGTAAAAAAGATATTTGCTATTGAAATAAAACGAAAATTATTATTATTATTATTTTTTTATCTAAGCTCAATCAAATATGCTATTGATAAAGTTCCCAAAAAAGGATCATAATGAGCTCGGACAAAGACACAGAATGCTAATATTTTGTTTTATTTATATTTTTGGAAAATAAAAAAATAAATAAAAGGCAACCAATTTCAAGTTAGACATGAATTGAGGCAGATAAGAGTTTGATTGACCCCATTTATACTTCTACGTGAATATCTGCAAAAATAATAGACATGATCAAAGATCAGCTTTCATCTCGACAAGAAAATTTAAAATTTATTTCAAAAAATAAAATTAGACTGGATTCAAAATTAGCAAGGATGCAAAATATACGTTATGTATGTATATATGCCGGTGGATAGAAGCGCATGCATGAACATAATTCTGCACATGCATCATGAATGTGTGAATTTGCAAAGAATATGACACTTGGCACTGTGTCACGTGCCACGAGGTTGACAGAAGGGCGCCGTTATAAATTACAAAAAGAGGAAATTGCATCATTGGCTTTCCCAACTTGATTCTTTTTAGCAATTTGATCCCTGAACTTTAAGTTTGAGCATGGTATCAAGTCCTATTATAATTGCAAAATGTAGTTATCAATAACGGCAATTGTTCAAATATTCATTAAATTATCACATAATCCTAATAAAAATATGTCTTGCTTAAAATTCCTATGAAAAATAAAGTCTAGCTTGACAAAGTTAAATATGTGATATTCACAATCCACATCAAAATCTAACTAGATTGATGAAGTTAAATTTGTGATATCTACATCAAAATCTACCTTATGTTCACATTAATTAGAATATAAGCAGTTGAATAAGAATATGATTAGGAATTAGATCATTCACGAGCTGTTTCATTTTTAGCCTATGTTTGGCTCATATTTTCTAGTACCTAAATACCATTTTTATATACACATTTTCAAGGGATATACTAGTATTATTAACTTATTTATTTATCACTTGTTTTCTATCTATTTATAATTTAAATTATTTATAACACTATTCAAACATGCTTTCAACGCAATCCTTACTATTGGCACCAAAAAATTTGTTCATGGAATATTTGTATACGAACCTTTTGATGCTTGATGCACTATAAGTTTTGAAAGAATGACTGTCTCGATTTTTAAAATTTTCCTCTCTTGAAACTAGGATGAATTGACTTGTTTATAGAAAAAAGTGACATTGAATATAGGATTCTCATATTTGGAAAATCTTCTTGGGACATTTTGCGTAAAGGAAGAGACATTTTTTTGAAGACTTTAAAAGTTGTATTTTCTTATACTTTACTTCTTCACCATTAACAATCAACATTTCTTTGTTATGTTCTTTAACACATGTAGCAATTTTTAAATTGGTTTAGTTATAAATTTGACGTAAAATCTGTGATTGAAAAGTAGAAAAAGAAAATGTGTGTAGTTAAAAAGTGTTTTGACTTTTGAGGAATGAATTTTGCTATAAGTACAAACAAGTGTATAAACATGCATACAAATAGGGTAGGTGACAAGAATCTATTGATTTTTGAATCACATAACTTAGAGAATCAATAACCATAAACTAGCCACATTATTATTTGTACACTTATTTGTACAGGTAGCGATTTTGTTAAGAAATTATATTGTTTATAAATTGATTTATAAATTGCAACGATTGCTTTAAAAATAAAGTGTTAGTTATTTTTTTAAAATACATTTAACTTAAACCCATGCCACAATATAAGTATCTCAATTAAAGGGATGATTTGACAACTTTTCGTAGTTGAGACTGATTGTACAATCACAAGAACATCTCTAGTGGTTGTGTAAATTCGATGCAAATTTACACCCCAAAACATCCTGGTGAATTAAAACTAAAAAATCACGATTGCTTAAATTTGTAATTAGATTGTCAATATTTTGATGAGAAATGTATTTTTATGACTCCAAAGTCCAAACCAACATAGATGGTAAAATATCCACGTTATAATGTCTAAAAACATTTAAAGTAAAACTAAGAAGTTTCATTATTTTTTTTTTTACTTTGCACAAATATTCTTACTCGTAAATTTATTAACTTATTTTATATTACGCAGTATCTATTTATATGTAGGTTACGAACAAATCGATCTAAAAATTTTGAAATTTGATTAATAAATTTTAAAAATTAATTTTAATTTAAAAGAGCTTGGACAAGCAATGTATCAATTATGAGATATATTAATGCATTCATACGGATATATGCGGATAAAACTGCATAAATTCGAATAAATTTTCTTCAATTCACGGGCATTCTGGGCACAATAGTGGACCATAACAAATACAAAATTGGATGCAAATGTACATCTAACTATACAATTTTGATCAAAAACTTAAAATACATCTAGTTTACACCTTCTCATTGGATATCATCCCGACAAATTTGAAGTGTTAAATCACCAATTACATCTAAAATACACTACGATTGCAAATGCTCTAATGAAAGATTGAGAACAAGTGCTTCTTTAAAAAGTTAGAGCCAACTTGCTTCTCAAGCAATAAATAAGGGACCAACGATGCAATATTTCCTACAAGAGGTGAAAAGGCATATAACATCCGTTAAAAGCCAGTTGGACCCAGCCGTTCTAAAAGAAGATTCTGTCGTATAATAATCTGATTTGAGGTCCACTTGTGTGTATTCCAAGACACAGAATTAGCAAGCACCAGCCAATAGTATTCCACCTTTTGCATGACTTTAGTCCAACCTATTACCTTCTTTGTGAGGACAAATGATTAGAGACAAAAGAATTTTTAAGAATGCCTGTAATTTCTTTAAAATATTAAAATATTATAATGTGTATGATAACTTATTTACAAACAATTTTGTAAAAGCACATTAATTCTTCAAATCACTTTGAACCACACATATTTGTTCAAATCATTTTTAAATCATATATTTTACCTCGAACGTTTATAAACAAAAATTCTTTTACTTTTTCTTAAAGTAGTTGAGATAATTCATATTGTTAAAATAAAATAAAAATTGTAAATTGATTCCAATTTTTAATAAAATAATTTTTTATTAAAAGTTTTCATCGAATTTCTTGAAATATATATCAGATAATTAATTAAAATGTCAGTTTAATAAAGAAATCATGTATCATATATCAAGGAGTAATTTGATATCATATTATATTAGGCAAATTGAAAATCGATTTTTAAAATATTTATGAGAAGTCACAAAATATATGAGAAATTGTGAATATATACAAATCAAATTAATTTAGGAACTATTTTAGTAATGAAAAAAGTTCAATATTATGTAAGTTTAAATAAAAAATAATAATCCAGTTTTGATTTTTATTTTTGCAAAAAGGGTTTTGAAATTATTTATTTTACATTCTTAATTAGAATATAATTAAAAATTAACTTTCTTTTTATATGAATTAATTATGATTTAAATAAGGTTTATAGGCGTTATTGACAAAAAAATAAAAATAAATGTATTTTCAATTAATATATATTAACTAATAATAATTATACTTACTGAAAATAAATTAAATGGTAAGGATAATATGGACTGAATCCATAATAGTTCAAAAGTAAAAAGAGAAATCAAAACATTTTCACTCATCTTCAATTCTAATATATTTAACATTAATTATTAAATTTAAATAAATAAATTAAAAATATAATAATATGAAATCATATTACAACATTTAAATTATTTGATAATAAATTAATTTAATAATAAATAAATGAGAAAGTTTTATAATATGAAATTATATTATAATTTTATAATTATTTTGATAATAGATTAATATAATGAATTATTTTATTAATGTATTAAAAAAGGGTAAGGGTATATAACTAAATATACGAGAGAGTAAGAGAGTGAGTGTGTGTGTGTTACATAAGGGAGTTAGTGTGTGTTTAGGGATGTCAATAGGTAGGGCTTGTAAAAGGGAAAATTACACCAGCCCCTGGATCTGAAAGACACTATTTAAAAATCAGGTGCAAAACATTTTTTTTTTTTAATTATCAAGTGTTACTTCAATTTATCAACTGATTAATGCATGATTAAGATTTATAATAATATAAGTCTTCTATCTCTCCCCATAACTTGTCCCGATCTTCAATATAAATACACATACCGATCTAACTTCTCTCCCCTCACCATTGCCACCGTCAATGCTATTACAATCTCCAGCGGCGACATCGCCTCGAGTCGCCGTTGGTAAAATCGATTGATGCAGTCATGCTGGTAGATGCAACAGTTGGTGGTGAAAAGAGAGGATAAGTCACACAGGTAAACGTAGAGGCGAGATCGCCCTCTCACGCAGGTGGACGTGGAGGCGAGATCACCATTTGTTGTAGCTGGCTCTGCTGCAATCGTCGCCTCTCCTCTCTGGCTCTGCGCAGGTGCGAGATCTCCGGTAGCAGCGGCGAAATGTCCAATGGTGAAGTGCGTTCAATAGACTTTTTGAGGTGGTGGTGTTAAATTTACAATCAGTATAAGTTTTACTGTTGGTGGTGATAGTGGTGGAGGAGGAGGAGGCCGCGGCGGCAACGGTGTTTATTGTGGACTGTGAATATATATATATATTTTTAATCGATAACTGGAGTTTTGCTATTTGGTGGTGGTAGTGGTGCCAATCTGGTGGTGGTTGGGGGTGGGGGTAGCTTTGTCTGTAGGTATGATGGTAGGTTCAGTAGTGGTGCTGGTGGTTACGCTAAACAACTGGTGGTGGTGCTGTGGCAACATCGTTGCAGGATGGTAAAATTCGGGTGCAGGGGGTGGGGTGGGGTGGGGTGGGGTGGGGTGGTGTGGGATTGGTGTGGGTGGGAGTGGGGGTAGGGTGGAGGGTGGATGACTTGAATACTAAATAGTACGTGACTAATTATTAGGTAATTGTGACAAAAGAATTAAATAATCGTGACTAAGAAATGCGTAAGTTGTGATCAATAAATAAATATTATGTGACCAATTATGGACGACGTGACCAATTATATTAGAGATTGTGATCAACTGTGAATTTGTGTGACCATTGGACGAGGACGTGCTGTGACCTACAGTTGTGTCAAATATGACTGTGTGACCGAGCTATGATTTTGTGTGACCGAATTGTGAAATTGTGTCATCGAACTGTGACCTCGTGTGCTCGAATCGTGATCTCGTGTGACCGAACCGTAACCTCCTGCGACCAAACTGTGACTTTGTGTGATCGAACTATGACCCTGTGTAATCGAACTGTGACCTTGTGTGACCAACAGTGAATTTGCAGGTGGGGTGAGGTGAAATTTGCAACTAAATTTGTTCTGGTAACCGATCTGTGACTTTGTGTGACCATATGTGACTTTACTAGTGGGGTGGGGATGGGGTGGAATTTGCGACTAAATTTATAATTATGACTTGTGTGACCAACTATGATTTTTGCGGGTCGGATAGGGTGGGTGGTAGGGTAGGCTGAAGTGAAATTTGCGACTAAATTTGTAATTATGATTTAAATCTGACTTTATATGACCAATTGTGACTTGTGGTTTGGGTGGGTGGGTGGGTGGGTGGGTGAAATATGTGACTAATTTTTTAATTGTGACATAACTGTGATTTTTTGTGACCATGAGGGAGGGAGGGAGGGAGGATGGGCGAGATGGGGTGAAATTTGTGACTAAATTTGTAATTGTGATCAAATTATGATTTTGTGTGACCAATTATGACTTTGTCGGGGTGGGGTTGGGGTGGCTGTGAATTTTGCAATTAAATTTATAATTGTGATTTGTGACTGGAATGTGACTTTATGTGATCAATTATGACTTTGCGGGTGAGGTGAGGTGTGGAAAAGTAGAAGAAAAAAATTCATTTTTGGGGTGGGGTGGGGTAGGAGCTGAGATGAACGGACACAAGTTAATGTTTGAGGGCTTTTTTTATTTAAATATTTTTTTAGTTTCAATTTAATATATAATTGATAATTATTTTTATATTATACAATAATATATTTATTAATTATTAATTAACAGCTGATTTTTTTTTAAAAAAAAATCCCTAAGTTTATTAGTTTTAAAAGGTAATAGTTTTAGGTTTGTAGTTATGTACTTTTCCTTTGTAAAACTCATACCATATCCACTAGAGATTTATAATATTCATACTCTACCCATATACTCATTTAAGAATGGTGGATAGGGACAGATCGGGACGGGTCGGAGGTGTATATGATTCTATACCATTTGAAACTCATTACCTATTTTTTATTTTTATTTTTCGAACACGTGCATTAGTGTAGTTAAAAGGATTTTTCCCTTTTAAATAATATAATCTTTTTAAAGAAAATTAATGGGTATATGGTGTTAGAAAAACTAGTTGCAGGCACTGTTATTTAGAACAATAGTATTTCAGAAAAGAAAAACTTATCGATCGAGACTCGTGACAGCACGATGTCCTAAAGTGAAATTGTCCGCCGTAATCTGCTGCGACCTCTTTGGACAATCACTCCCAGGATACAACGATCGAATCACTATGTGCAGCAATCACAAGTGATTTCAGAACTCTCCAGGTTACTCCAGAATAGCTTATAGAAAAATATATGAACAAGAAAAAGAAGAAATAACTAGTATATGTTTCTGTCTGTGTTCTGAAATAAGTAACTTGAATTTATAGAAAAAATATATGCATAACTTCCACAAGGATTAATCGAGAGAAACTGAAACTTTATGACTTTCATTATTCCATAAGAAACTGCCTCAACAGTCAGAAATAATATTAATTTGGAATTGATTAAAAAAAAATAAATAAATAATAAAAACCCAAGGCCCCAAGGCCATATCAAAGACTTTTTAAATATGCGCGTGGAATGTGAATCGAACCACCGACCTCCCATGTAAATTCCACATTTTCCACCACTTGGGCACTTTACTTAATTTATTTATTTCTTTCAATTAATATATATAATATATATAACAATCCCCCACATGAAAGAAATAAGATAATTATAAATATTATTCTGGAGTAAGGAAGAAATCATGCAGGCTTAGGTGTCTTTCGACTTGAACCTTGGCTTTGTATATTCTATCGAGTTTGCTAATTGTAGAGTGAATTATATCTTGAACTCATCAATTATAATTGTAAACTTGGACAATAGAAGACACACATAATTTCTAAGACAATCATTGAGTTCTTACGGTTGTGTTCATTTCGGCCATGAACTTTTCCCAGTTTCTTTGAGTGCTCTAGAAAATTAGCCTTAATTATCATAGGAAGCGGCCCACTTCCACACTCAAATAGGTGCTTCTATCAAGAGTGTACTGTATCTAAACACCCCACTGATAACAGCTATAGTAAGCATTAAGAGCATTAGCTCATCCTCTAACCAATACAGTTGGTACTACAATATCATAGGGAGGGGTTTAGAATAAATCCAATGTAGTACCCCCACAGATCACTCCAATAACTTTGTTGTCCCATTGAACCTTGTCCATGGGATCTCCATTCGCAATGTTGGGTTTCCGTTATAGATGATCTATTTTCTAATAGGCTTTAGCCCCATCCCCCTCGATGTTTTCTGAATTAGCTCTCTGGCTAATCCTTTGGTTAACGGGTCAGCAATATTATCACTTGACTTTACATAGTCAATAGCTATAACCCCATCCTTAAGCAGCTGACACACAGTATTGTGCCTCCTACGGATATGTCTAGACTTTCCATTGTAGGATGAATTTTGAGCTCTCGAAATAGCTGCTTGACTGTCACAATGAACAGATATAGCTGGAAGTGGTTTTGACCACAAAGGAACATCCATAAGGAAATTCCTTAACCATTCAGCCTCCTCACCTGCTTTATCTAAAGCTATGAATTCAGACTCCATAGTAGATCTCGCAATGCAGGTTTGCTTTGTGGATTTCCATGATACGGCACCGCCAGCCAAAGTGAAAACATATCCACTCGTAGATTTGGTTTCATTCGTATCCGAAATCCAATTAGCATCACAATATCCCTCTAGTACAGCAGGGAATTTGGTATAATGTATTCCCCAATCTAGAGTGTATCTCAAATACCTCACTACACGAATAAGAGCCTCCCAATGTTCACCATTAGGATTACTAGTATACCTGCTTAGTCTACTCACCGCATATGCAATATCAGGTCTTGTGCAGTTCATGAGATACATGGGACTACCAATCACTCTAGCATAATCTAACGCAGAAACACTAGGACCTGAGTGTTTTCTTAAATGTATACTTGCATCATAAGGTGTTTTAGCAGGAACACAATTATACTGACTAAATTTCTTAAGCACTTTCTCCACATAATGAGATTGGGTTAGAGTGATTCCTTCAGAATTTCTTAATATTTTAATTCCTAAAATAACATCAGCAAGACCCATATCTTTCATCTCGAAGTGCTTTTTCAGAAACTGTTTAGTCTTGTTAATCACATCTAAGCTAGTTCCCATAATCAACATATCATCAACATATAAGCAAATAATCACACCACAATTATTTTCAAATTTGCTATATATACATTTATCAGCTTCATTTATAACATAACCACTAGATGTCAAAACATTATCAAATTTTTCATGCCATTGCTTAGGAGCTTGTTTAAGGTCATAAAGAGATTTTTTAAGTCTACATACTTTATCTTCTAGGCCTTCTACAACAAATCCCTCAGGTTGGTCCATGTAAATCTCCTCTTCTAAGTCTCCATTTAAAAACGCAGTTTTGACATCCATTTGATGAATAATAAGATCATATAAAGAAGCAATAGCAATTAATATCCTAATAGAGGTGATTCTAGTCACAGGTGAATAAGTATCAAAGAAGTCGACTCCTTCTTTTTGTCTATATCCTTTAGATACAAGTCTTGCTTTGAACTTATCAACTGAACCATCAGCCTTAAGTTTCTTCTTAAACAACCATTTGCATCCGATTGGCTTACATCCTTTAGGTAAATCTACCAGCTCCCAAGTGTTATTAGAATCAATAGAATCGTATTCACTATTTATGGCTTCCTTCCAAAAGATGGAATCTGGCGAAGCTATGGCTTCACCAAAAGTACTAGGATCATCCTCTACTAAGTAGGTCAAAAATTCAGGACCAAAAGATGTTGCAGTCCTTGGTCTTTTGCTTCTTCGAATTTCAGCTTCTTCTAATTCAAAGGGCTCCTCTCTTACTCTAGGAGTCACACTAATAGAACTACTAGGTCCTTCAGATTTTTCTTTAAAAGGAAATCGATTTTCAAAAAATTCAGCATCTCTGGTTTCAAAAATTGTGTTTTTATCAATAAGACTATTTTTTGAGTCAATGACTAAAAATCTGTAGGCTTTACTATGAAGAGCATAGCCAATAAATACACAATCTACAGTTTTGGGACCAAGCTTAGTTCTCTTAGGTGCTGGAATAGAAGCTTTAGCAAAACACCCCCACACTTTAAGATATTTATAAGAAGGTGCTCTACCCTTCCACATTTCATAAGGGGACTTATCATTTTTCTTACTAGGAATTCTATTAAGAATATAAGAAGCAGTAAGAAGAGCTTCCCCCCACATATGAAAAGGCATTCCAGAAGAATTTAGGATTGAAATGACCATATCTTTAAGAGTTCTATTTTTCCGTTCAGCTATCCCGTTAGATTGGGGAGAGTAAGGGGGTGTAACTTCATGAATGATGCCATTATTAACACAAAAATTTTCAAAATCCCCAGTATATTCTCCTCCCCTATCAGATCTTAAGACTTTAATAGTTTTATCAAGCTGGTTTTCAACTTCAGTTTTATAGGAAATAAATTTAGTAAAACTTTCATCTTTGCTCTTAAGAAGATAAACATAACAATATCGGGAATAATCATCAATAAAAGTAATAAAATACTTATTTCCACCACGAGTAACATATCCTTTTAAATCACAAAGATCAGAATGTATTAAACTTAATAATGAAGTAGTTCTATCAACTTTAGGAAATGATTTTCTAGCAAATTTAGATTCAACACATGTTTCACATTTAGCGGTTGGATATTTTTCAGTCTTAGGGATATTTCCTAGACTCATCAATTTTTTAATAGAAGTCATATTAACATGTCCAAGTCTAGCATGCCATATATCATAAGAATCCACCAAGTAAACAGAAGAAGTAGATGCTTTATTATTAATCACAGAAACATTGAGTTTAAACAGACTCTCATCAGCATACCCTTTCCCAACGAAAGAACCACATTTAGATAGTACAACTTTATCACTTTCGAATACAATCTTAAACCCCTTTTTAACTAGGATAAAACCAGACACCAGATTTTTCCTAATATCAGGCACGTAAAGAACATCCTTCAAACTAAGTATGTTTCCAGAAGTAAATCTAAGCGTCACAGTTCCTTTTCCCTCGACTTTGGAGGAGGAAGCATTTCCCATGAACAGACATTCTCCATCACTAACAGGAGTGAATGAAGAAAATGCACTTCTCGTGCAGCAAATATGCTTGGTAGCTCCAGAATCTACCCACCAGTCTGTCATGTTGCTTATTAGATTAACTTCTGTCACCATAGCAGAGAAGTTTCCATCCTCTACTACATGCGCCTGATTCTTCACAGCTTTTCCTTTCCTATTTCTGCAATCTTTTGCATAGTGACCTGTTTTACCACAAACAAAACAATCACCAACAGTTTTATTTTTAAATTGGGGTTTAGACCGATTGTTTTTCCCGATGAGTTTCTTTCCCTTGTTTTTGTCTCTAAAGTTCTGAGTCTTCGAAGAATTTCCAACAAAATTCTTACCACTAGAATTTCCCTCAATAAGATTAGCTTTGACACCCATATCTGGTTTCTCTTTACGTTCTGCCATCCTATTGTCTTCCTCAATCCTAATCCGTACAATCAGATCCTCTAATGTCATTTCTTTTCTCTTATGCTTTAAACTATTTTTATACTCTTTCCAAGCAGGTGGTAATTTTTCAATAATAGCAGATACCTGAAAACCTTCACAAATTTTATATCCCTCAGCAAGAATCTCATGAATGATAATTTGTAATTCTTCAACTTGACTAACAACAGTTTTAATATCATCCATTTTAAACTCAAGAAATTTCCCTACAACAAATTTCTTAGTTCCAGCATCTTCAGTAGCATACTTTTTGTCTAATGAATCCCATAATTCTTTAGCAGATTTACACGACCAATAAACATCATACAAATCTAATGACAAACAATTCAAGATATAATTTCTGCACATATAATCTTTATGTTCCCAAGCAGTTAGGACTTCATTTTCTTCATTGGTAGGATTATCTTGAATCACAGCAACAGGTTTTTCAGATTTAATAGCATCAACCACTTTAAGAGTTGTCAAATAAAATCGTAATTTCATTTGCCATCTCTTAAAATTTTTCCCATCAAATAAATCAGGCTTTTCAGAATATTTAGGCAGATGAACATCTACTGCAGCCATTGCAACTTAATTATAGCAAGAATTTCACTTTAGATTGTTAGAAAAACTAGTTGCAGGCACTGTTATTTAGAACAATAGTATTTCAGAAAAGAAAAACTTATCGATCGAGACTCGTGACAGCACGATGTCCTAAAGTGAAATTGTTCGCCGTAATCTGCTGCGACCTCTTTGGACAATCACTCCCAGGATACAACGATCGAATCACTATGTGCAGCAATCACAAGTGATTTCAGAACTCTCCAGGTTACTCCAGAATAGCTTATAGAAAAATATATGAACAAGAAAAAGAAGAAATAACTAGTATATGTTTCTGTCTGTGTTCTGAAATAAGTAACTTGAATTTATAGAAAAAATATATGCATAACTTCCACAATGATTAATGGAGAGAAACTGAAACTTTATGACTTTCATTATTCCATAAGAAACTGCCTCAACAGTCAGAAATAATATTAATTTGGAATTGATTAAAAATTAAATAAATAAATAATATGCCTCAACAATCAAAGACTTTTTAAATATGCGCGTGGAATGTGAATCAAACCACCGACCTCCCATGTAAATTCCACATTTTCCATCACTTGGGCACTTTACTTAATTTATTTATTTCTTTCAATTAATATATATAATATATATAACATATGGGTGTTTTATAGAAAAATCCACACCCAACTCATACTCATGTCTAGTGTTTAAATTTACATCCATACCCTATCTACAAACTCATTTAATCTGTAATTCTTGCTCAGTTGTTTTGGGTATCCAATGAGTTTTGGGTTAGTGGGTATTATTGTCATCTCTGCGCAGGGAAGGATTCAGGAATTTTTTCATGGGGGACTGAAACTGAAGGTGGCAATTTCACAAAATAAATATATCAAGGTAGATTTATTGAGAACGAAAATTTCACTATGTCAAATTCAATGTTTCAGTTACACTCCAAGGTATCAGTCCAAACTCTTAACTCTCCTATATTATATTATGATTTTCATTATTATATTAAAGCAGGTGGCGAAGCCTCAACATCTATACAACTATTTCTTTCGTTCTACCTTAATAATTTTCTTGAGCCTGTGACGCACTTCAATTGTTTTCTGCAAAGGGTGTTAAAAAACTCAATAAAACTATCTTTGTTGCCTAAAGACCTTACAAATATCTTGAGCTATAGACTTGGCATCATTAGAAATTCCAAATATTCCACCACTTGAAAATCCAGCACAGTAAAGGCCATTTTCTCCTTTCCAGTGACTTGGGACACTCTTTTTGGGCATTCCTCCTTCATTAAATAATCCCCCATCATCCTGTTTTTTTTTAAAAAAAGAACTAAGTCAGTAAATAATCAAAATGCAAAATAGCAAAATAAGTAAAAAACTATGTCAATTAGTATGATATTCCAGGATGGAAGAAATTATAGGAGAAAAAATGAAGGTTTTGAAGAACACTCCATGAAAAGATTTATTTGTTTTTAAAATTTTTCTTGAACGGGATTTTTTATTCATTTATTTGAGAGCAAACGAAAGGAAAATTAATAAGTAAATAAAATTTCTCAATTGCCTTGAGCCACTTTCTCACTGTGCTTCTGTAGCCAGTAGCAAAAACAATGGCATCAAAGCTTTTTGTTACAGCATTTGCAAATTGGATATGATCTCCGTTGACGTTTTTTACGGATGGAAAAACCTGAAAAGTACGATGAATCTGATTAACAGCTAACGTTTAGGGTTTAAAGGTTAGGGAAAAATGAGGTATGTATATACGTACCTTAATTTCTTGTGCCTTGATTTTGCCAATTGTTCCAACATCGATAACAGGAGATCGTCCAGTTATCATTTTGAGATGAAATGGTCCCTTGCTTGGCCTTTGAAGGCCATAATCAGAAAGATTTCCAAGTGTTAATTTGCTCAAGGTCAATACGATATGGTCCACCAGGTCACAGGGGACAAATTTCAATAAAACCATCCCCAGTTGCACGATCCTCTTGGTAAGAACATGCACCTAAAAAATAAAAAATCAAAAATCAAAAATCAAAACGATGACATTCAATTCTTGGAAAAGTTATACCACGATTTTATTAGCGAATGACTCTAATAGTCAATAATATAAAAAGGATATCGAGTTAAGGTAGTCACTAGTAACAGTGATAATTTTTCTTATTTATGCTTCATGCTCAGAAGTTTATATAAATAATTAAAATGAAAATAGCAATTAGGGCATGTTTCCACACTAAAAAAAGGGTTGAAAAATGCTACAAGTATTGCGTGGTGTACCGCAATAATGAAAGATTTAAATAATTAGCGGCATGTTTGTTGGTAACGTGATAAACAAAAAATCACTTACAGTATTGCGTACAACGATACTTGTTTGAGCTCCCCAGTTCGACAAATCATACGCGATTTCCATACCAGAATTTCCACTTCCAACAACCAAGACATTTTTGTCATCCAATCTCTTCCCATTATCATAATGGCTAGAATGCATTACCTCCCCAGGAAAGCTATCCAACCCCGGGATATCAGGTATATAACCCTCACTGTTCTCACCAGTTGCTACGACAAGATACTTCCCCTCGTATTTCTCTACCACGTTAACAAGTGTATTTCTTGCAATGACATGCCATTTCTTCTCTCTCTCATCAAATGATGCTGACTCAACTGTCCTATGATAAAACGGATTAACAATAAAATGGGAAACATAATTATCCAAGTATTGGATAAAACAAGGTTTGGACACAAATGTGGGTGCATTTCGTGGGAATGGCATGTGAGGAAGTGTACAAAATTGCTTTGCTATATGGAGCTTTAGCCTATCGTAAGACCTCTTTTTCCAGAGGGAAGCACAGCAATCTTCCTTCTCTAGAACAATGTTGGGAATATTTTCGAGGTTTAGACATGCAGAAGTTGCTAAACCAGCAGGCCCTGCCCCTACAATCAGAACTACTGTTTCTTGCTGCATTTTCTTATTTTCCTCGACTGTGTTTTTGTCCGTCTGAAAGAGTTACCGTTGGAGAAGAAGAAAACACAATAACATATATATCCTTATGTATGTTCGACAAATAAATCAAGAGAAAGAAGAAAGAAGGAAAGAGAAGAAGAAAAAAGAGAGAAGAAGCAACCCTAAAACCATTCCATTATATAAAATTATAATACTCAATCTTATATATATATAAACGAAAATAAGATATTCTAAATAAATAAAATAATAATTATACCTAATTAGAATAATTAGAATATGCTAATTATTCTAACAGGAGAAACTCACATTGATTACACATCGATTACTATCTCTCCTTGTATAGGTAAAAAAAAAGTACCAAAAATGGACTCTGATGCCATCATTTAAGTCTTGCCCGAAAATGAATAGATTTTTTAAAACTTGCATGATTAAGGATACGATAATCTTTTCCTAAGATATATTTCTATATTTATTTCAATTCTCCATTTGTTATTTTTTGTTTGAAGCATATTTTAGAATCTCAGTAAAACTCAACGTAATTAAGGATAAGAATTAATATTTACAAGGTATTATTATTTTACCTTAGTTTGGAGAAGGGTTAGGGTACCTTCTCATCTAAAATTTGACAAATATACAGATAAGAATTAATAAATATTGATACTGTTCTTATCATGAGATCGTCAAATGAGAAAATTTCGCTAATTACTTAAAACGGAAAATTAATTACTTTTAACATAAATTAAGATTTAGCGTGTGTTTGCTTTTTGTTAAAATGAGTTTTTTTGAAATGAATTGTGATTTTTAGGAGAATTAATGGTTGAAATTTAGTTGAGAAGTTAAATATTGGGGGCTTGACTTTTAATGAATGGTTGAGATTGAGTACTGTAGAAAAATGAGAAAATTATAATGAAAACCAAACAGGGGCTTAATATTTGAGCTTGTTTGGTTTTCATTAAAAATTTTTCATTTTTCTACAGTATTCAATATCAACCATCCATTAAAAGTCAAGCCCACAATTTTTTACTTTTCAACCAAATTTCAACCATCCATTCTCCAAAAAATCACTATTCATTTAAAAAAAACCCATTTTAACTAAAAGCAAACACACACTTGAAAAGGTCATAAAAATATTCGGATCGTACATGATCGTACCGTGAGTACCGCCTGGTTGCTTTTTTAGCCTCTGGTTATGGCCAGTAAAATTAAAATCTATTTTTCTCTTTCCAATTTTCAATGTTAAATAAAAAATAAATTCAAAACTCTACTTTATTTTTTAACCACATTGTAACAACCCGCAATTTTTCCCATATTTTTGAGAAAGTAAAACCTAACCCATGTATTGATACATGCAGACGTTTATTTAGGATTTGACATGCTGTGTTCTTTGATTGGTTGGCTAATACTGACCTTTTTAACAAGTGTTGTCCGTCCAGCATGTATTGAACGGCTTCATGCAGTGCAAAACTTCATTCTTGTAGCTTTTGTGACTCCCTCAATCTATGAATGAAAATGATTGGCCTAAAAATAAATATTTTAATCTTGCAAAATGACTCAATTCTTGTTTGTTCGAGCTATAAGTAAGGTAGCCTTCTTCAAAACTTGAAGCACACTAAAATACATAGCAAATACAACCCAAAACTCGTGTCAAACTCAAGAGTCAAATATAAGAATCAGATTTTCAAATTTCAAGCTTTGCTAAGTATTTTGCCTTTTTTGATTCTTAGCTTGAATTAGAACATTTTATGATCGCGTTGTGACCCTAATGTGTATAAGTTCCTTGTAATGATCATGTATTAATCATGTTAAGAACAATGCAATAATTTAAAGATCAAATATCAATTATAGGTGCAGAACCTCATGTATCGATACATTAAGTCCTATAAGAACAAGTATTCGAATATGTATAAATAGCTTAATATAATCTCAGAAAGGTTTGAAATTTAGCCTCTATTCAGCACCTGTTTAAATATGTGAGATATGTGGTTAAAAATTAAAGAGAGAAAATGTGTGTGGTTAAAAAGTAATTTGAAAAATTGTGTAATTTAAATTGCCCTCATAAAGAGTCTCCGAACATTGGCTTAATTTGATTCTTTTGTCGTTTTCAGGTATTGGTAACAATAAGTAACACTTATTTATTGTTAATATGATTTAAATACTACTTCATGCAATAGATTTATTGTTTATATTTATCTATATCTATACTACTTCTAAAAGTCCATTAAAGGGAGAAACTTTTTTGAACGATAATACCCTAAATAATAATTTACAATTTCTTATTTGTCATTTCAATTAATTTTATTTTAATTATTATATATTATAATTAATGTAATATTTTCTAACTTAATGATGGTCGGTATCTCTTCAAATTTCATTGATTTATATTTATATCTATAATACTTTTAAAATAACTTCAATGGAGAAATATTTTGGATAATAATACTCTCGAAGATAATTTATAATTTATCCTCCAATTAATTTTATTTTAATTATAGCATTTTATTATTAATTTTTTTTTTTATAATTTAATGATGGTTGTTGCCTATTCAAATTTCAATGATCTATATTTATATCTATACTACTTCTAAAATAACTTAGATGGAGAAATACTTTGGATCATAATACTCGAAAATAATTTATAATTCTTATTTACCCTTCAATTAACTTTTTAATTATAGCATTTTATAATTAAAAATAAATTTCACATTTATTTACACATGTAATGGTCTATTTTGGACGATAATACCTTCAACAATAATTTACAATTTCTTATCCATCATTTCAATTAATATTATTTTAATTATTATATATTATAATTAATGTAATATTTTCTAATTTAATGATAGTCGTTGTTTCTCCAAATTTCAATGATCTATATTTGTATCTATACTACTTTTATAATAACTTTAATGGAGAAATATTTTGGATAATAATACTCTAGAAAATAATTTACAATTTCTTATTTATCCTTTAATTAATTATATTTTAACTATAGCATTTTACAATTAAAAATAAATTTGCTAATTTAATGATGGTCGTGGTCTCTTCAAGTTTCATTGATTTATATTTATATCTATATTACTTCTAAAATAACTTGAATGGAGAAATATTTTTGATCATATTACTCTCGAAAATAATCTATAATTTCTTATTTATCTTTCAATTAATCTTATTTTAATTATAGCATTTTATTATTAAAAATAAAAATCACATTTATTTACGCATGTAATGGTCCTGTTTTATATCCAATTGGTACCAGGATTAAACTTAAGTCTCTCATAAATCGGTGGTCTTGTGTTCGAATCCTGGGAACGCGTCCAAACACCTATGAGGGTAAGATGAGCTTAAACTCTCACAAAGTGGACAGTATGCAAGCTAATTGCACATGGAATAGCCCCTGAGCAAGGGGATCAAAGTCTAACCTCATATTTTGCTGAACTCTATTTGAATTATCGTTTCTTTCAAGTTTAGATCTTTAATAAATCGAATGATTTTGTGTATAATTAAAAGTATCAATCATATGTTGCTACAAAATTTGATTGCATGTGATTAGCCTTCGTTTGACAAACATGTTTTTAAATATGTTTTTCCTACATAATTCTCCAAATCACTTTTTAACCATGCACATTTTATTTCTCCATTTTTCAACCACACATTTTACCTAGAAAACATAAAAAAATGTTTTTAAACAAAAAACGTTTAACAAACAGAGAATAAGATTGAACTATAAAGATTTCAACATATGTACATGTTAAATTGAAACCTATATGTAATGATGGAAGTGTTAAAAATTATTTTGAATTTTTTTTTATCAATGAAGATGCGATATTTCCCATTATATTTTTTATCTGTATTTTAACAATTTTTATATATTAAACTAATATGTTGTTTTTTTTTAGTACTTGTAGGGTACTCGATTCTTGTTATACTATTTTAGGCCATGTAGTTTCCACTTTCCTCATGGGTGGACTCATCACTCTGATACCTGATTCAGACTCACTACCAGTTAGAGTGACATTCATAGTCTTGCTAGAATTCTTTCTATTTCTGGGATACTCAGCTTTCATGTGCTCAAATCCTTGACACCCATGAAACCTCACATGCTTAGGTATTTTTTTGACTCTTCAGCTTCTCTTTCATCTCTCTTACTCTTTACTAAATTTACTAGAGTCACCTCGGGATTTCCCAAATTGTCATTTCTTAGACTTAAAGAATTTTTTGAACTTCTTAATTATATAAGGAACATCCTCATATTTAGCACTTTCATCAGAGAAGTCAGATTCATCATTCCTAGAGGTGTTCAAGGAAATAGACTTAGATTTAGCAGGTTTATCGATGGTAAGCTCATAAGTCTAAAGGAATCCTACCAGTTCTTCAATTTTTGTGGTGTCAATATCTTTACTCTCTTCAATGGCTATGACTTTAGGTCTGAAACGCTCAGGTAAAGATCTAAGAATTTTTCTAACAATTTTGGACTCAAGAATCCTTTCCCCTAGGTTGAAACTAGAATTGACTATTTCATTTAGGCTCGCATAAAAGACATCAAAAGTTTCATCATCCCTCATTCTAATTTCTTCAAACCTAGTGCTCAACATTTGCAATTTAGAGTTTTTAACAACCCCAGTTCCCTCACGTGTGGTCTGCAAGATATCCCAAACCTCTTTAGCTACCTCACACTGGACACCCTCCTAAATTCCTCTTGAGAAATAGTCATGAACAAGGCATGTACAGCTTTACTATTCTAGTTGCGCTCATCCCTCTCATTTCTAGTCCAATTATCGGTGGGTGTGGGGGTGACTTTTCCCGCTACAGTAGTGGATGGTTCAGACCATCCATTTAAAACACTCCTCTAAACTTGCTCATCTATAGACTTTAAAAATGCTCTCATCCTAACTTTCTTGTAGGGGTAATTCACCAGTACAGAAATAGGAAATCGCGTCGGTTGGAAAACAGAATACGCGTCGGTCGTAGCGGCGACGCATATGACACAGACGCGTAAAGTCTCGACTTTAGGCGTCGGTTGTAAACCTCAGTTCTAGTTTAAAACCGACGCCTAAAGTCAAAAAAAAAAAAAAAAAAAACTTTGGGCGTCAGTTTCTGGATAAAATCGACGCCCAAAGTCGGTTTTGGGCGTTGGTTTTAATTTTAGAACCGACGCCCAAAACAGCTTTGGGCGTCGGTTTTATACAAACCGACGCACAAAGTTTTTTTTTTTTTTTGGACTTTAGGCGTCGGTTTTATCTTTAGAACCGACACCTAAACTTTTTTTTTTTGAATATATATTATATGACTTGGATGTGGCCTGCAATGACCCAGGTCACTGCACGTCGTGGCCTGTAGTGACCTGGACGTAGCCTGCAATGACCCAGGCCACTGCACGCGTGACCTGGATGTAGCCTGCAATGACCCAGGCCACTGCATGTCGTGACCTGCAGTGGCCTGCAATGACTCAGGTCACTGCACGTCGTGGCCTGCAATCACCTGGACGTGACTTGCAATGACCCAGGCCACTGCAGGTCGCGACCTGCAGTGACCAGGACGTGGTCTGCGATAACCTGAACATGCGCATCACCAGATAAATATATATAATCGATATATACGTAATAAAATTAAATTAACAACAATTATACTTACAAATTGTTAATTTATGATACAAATTAAATATATATGTAAGTGCAAGACGCAATCAGTTTATATCGTGATACCCCACACTTTGGACATAGACGCAAGTCCTTGTAATCATTTCGATACAGTATACAATCATTTGGACATGCATGTATCCTCTCAATCTCCATACCCATCGGGCACAACAATTTCTTTGCCTCGTAAATTGAACTAGGAAGTTCGTTATCTTCTGGAAGCATCTCTCGTAACAGTCCCAATAATGCTGTAAAACTTTTATCACTCCACCTATTGCTTGCTTTCAAGTTATACAATTTTAGTACCGTAGACAATTTAGTGAATTTATTACAACCAGAAAACAAAGGCTTCTCAGACTCGTTGAACAAGTTATCTAATACATGAGGTTTTTCAATGTATTCTCCTTGTATATCACGCATCATATTGTCTATTATATCATTATCGTCATTTTCCAAATCATTCTCACAAATATTGCTTGAATTATTCTGCTGCTGATCACCAACATCGTCACCAGTGCTCGTGTATAACCTTCTTTAAACCCACGACGAATCAAATGACTCTTCACTTGATCAAAACTACGAAACTTTCTCAAATTCTTACAATCGTAAAAAGGACACAAAATCATTGTTTCACCTTTCTTTCTCTTGTTTTCATCCGCACATTTCATAAACTCTTCAACACCTTTTACATATTCATGTCTATTACGTCTGCCATACATCCAACCCCGATCCATATCAATGACCTATATGTGAAGATATAATTAAAATTTTTTATTAGTTTTGAGTAAATATTTATTTAGTATGGTCAATTCTGTAATAGTGAAAATCACTTTAAACTATAATTCTCATTTTTTATTTACAAAATTTTACAAAACTTTTGACACAACCTCCCCTAAAAATTGGACTTAACCAACCTATAGGAATAATCAACATATCACAATAAACCAAAATGTTCATCCTCGACATATTCAAAAATCTAATACAACTCAAATCAAACTTCAACATCATCAACTACTTCAAGTTTAAAAATCCATTCACAATTCCTAAAAAGTGAAGCTAAGATTTCATGACTTAATATCTCATAATTTCAACTCCAATAATTAAAATATTAAAATTTATCTATCTACTAACTTAAAATCAACAATATAAATTTAACACCCAAATTTATATATATATATTAAAATTTAATTAACACATTTATACATATTAACATGTAATTATCATATATATATACATACATACACAGAGGCTAATTATATACATATCTATATAGATTATATATATATATAGACACACATACATACATATCTATATATATATATATATATATATACACATACATACACACACAAATATATACACAGTCATATATATATACACACACACACACACACACAAATATATATATATATATACACGCAGACACATATATATACACATAAATATATATACACAAATACATATACATACTTATAAACAAAAATGGAATCGGGTCTTACAATGTAGGTGGAGGCGGCGGCGGTAGAAGTGTACTGGGCGGTGGAGGCGGCGGCGGTAGAAGTGTACCGGGCGGTGGAGGCGGCGGTAGAAGAGTGAGGGCGGTGGAGGCGGCGACGTTCACAAGAGAGGGAGAGGCGTGAGAGTAGAGAGAAATTGTGAGAGTGAATTGTGAGAGAGAGAGAGGCGTGAGAGTTTAGAGAGAAGTCATGTACTGAAAGAGAGAAAGAGGCGCGAGAGTGTGTGTATGAAAATACGGGAAAAATTTATGAGATTGCGCGTCGGTTTTTTTGAAAAACCGACGCCAGAAACGCCGGTTTCTGGCGTCGGTTTAAGGTGAACCGACGCGCAAAGCCGGCCGGTCCGACTTTGCGCGTCGGTTCTACATGAACCGACGCAAGAAACGCCGGTTTCTCGCGTCGGTTCATGGAGAACCGACGCGCAAAGTCGGACCGGCCGGCTTTGCGCGTCGGTTCACCTTGAACCGACGCGAGAAACCGGCGTTTCTCGCGTCGGTTTTTCAAAAAACCGACGCGCAAAGCCGGCCGGTCCGACTTTGTGCGTCAGTTTAAAATAAAAACCGACGCCTGTTCCTAAATTTTAATAACGAAAATGCCACCGTCCTATTTTATGCGTCGATTTTTTGAAAAATCGACGTATTTTCCTCATTTTTTTATGCCTTTTTGTACTAGTGATTACTGCCATCAAAATATGGCAGGACGGATAACAAACTACTCATCTAGATAAAATTAAGGCTAGACTTTGAAATTAAGCTCTAATACCAATTCTAAGTTCTAGGACACCCCAAAGTTTGACCTCATGTACGGAATAGTCACTATTAAAACGAACACGTCATTTTTAATAGTGTTTTGGTAATTTTTCTGACCTTGACGTGACAAGAACAAAAGCTGATATTTTGTTGAAGATAATGATCCAAGCTTCCAAGAAACCTACAAAGAAGGCAACGAGGGACGCCCTCGTGGCCCCTTCGGTATAAGAATTAGTATTAAGTGGAAGGGGAAAATAAATAAAGAATATTTAAGAGCTTATGAGAACAAGAATATATGCGTGTCTTTAATTATGAACGAACGAGACCTATTTATAAGAATCATAATAAGTCTCCCTATTCTAGTAGGAAAGGAATTCGTAATTAAAAGGAGTTACCTTATATAGAAATACTCCTTAAGTGAATTGGATTCTCTTTAAGGTAAAGAGAGTTTAATTACATTATTACTTTGATTTTCTAGAATGTAAGGCCCAAAACATAGCCCATTAACGTATTTTAGGGTTAGGTCCAGCCCATCACAAGATCATGACGCTTTATGAATAGATGGACCCGTATGCCGGGCTTTTCCTATGATTATTAAGAGACAGGTTGGTCATCGAGGTCGGGCTTGCCTAGAAGAAATAGACCAGCAATATTCACAACTTTGATATCAATCATTTATTAAAACTGTGCTTTTTACATAGCTTGGGATTTATGCTGATTTTTGTAAATGAGATCGGCCTAATGTGTGACCTCGGGTCATATAAGAGATCGGCCCAAAGTTTGACCTTGGGCCTCGAACATAAATGTAGAAAGTAATATTCTGATATTGGAATGAAAAAAAAATATACCGATCATTAGCCCCTTGTGTCAGAGGTCGGGTCTCAGCCTCTAGACGTATATCATATCAAGTGTAATTATTGTTTGAGGAAGGCAATCATGAACCTATGTTGGACAAACAAGCCCGAACATGAGAACTAGAGCATTGAAGTTTTATTCATACATGCTAACATAGTGTTCGAGGTCGTGTACTCATCATAAGCCCCCGCGTATCATGTATCAAATTCGAGGAGAGATGGACGCGCATAATGAGATATCGTGTTTTTGGTAGGATGTTGATCAATGTGATGGTTATGTTATGGGCAAATAACAAGAGCTTATATTAAGGAAAGAATAAGTCCAAATTTATGCTAAGAAAAAATAAGCGGATCTCATGTTAAGTAATGATCTCGAGCTTATGTCAAGTAATAAACTCAAGTTTATGTTTAATAAGACAGAACTTATGTTGAGGAAGAAATAAGTTGAGTTCATGTTGAGCTCGAGCTTATATTTAAACAAAGAATAAGTTGAGCCTATTAATTAATAAGCTTGTGCTTTTGCTAGCGAGAATTAAGCACAAGCTTATGTTATGTAATAAACCCGAGCTTATGTTAAGTACTCTTGTGACCTCGTGCTTAGCAAAGCATAGTGAATGACACGTTGTATACAACCCTAATAGAGGAAGGGCCCAAGAATGAAAAAGGAAGAAAGTGAAAAATAGCAATGATTATTGCATACCATTTACAAAGGAAAGAAGGAAAAAGAAAAGATTGAAAAGTGCATATCATTTCAAGCATACCGTGTCATCCATTTCATAATATTGATTGATGATTTAAAATCATTAGATGAGTTTATTTGGTGACTAGTATAGTTACATGAAGTGTTTCACTACTTGAATGCCAATATGTAACTAAGTTGATGATTTAAAATCATTATATGAGTTTATTTGGTGACTAATATAATTACATGAAATGTTTCAACACTAGAATGCCAATATGTAATTACATTGATTATTTAAAATCATTGTATGAGTTTATTTAGTGACTAAGTATAACTAAATGAATTATTTCAATTCTTCAATGTTTATAAATTCAGGTGATGACTCAAATGTATTATATGAAGTGATTTGGTGATTTCAAATTTTATGATTAAATAATAGTAGAATCTATATTAAGCCCAATTGTCAAAAGTGAAATCATTGAAATAGAATAATTATTGAAATGAACATTATGTTTCATATGAGTAAATCGATACTTGCCTTCAAGATTGAAGTTAAGACTTATGAAGAATTAAAGTGCAGACGGTAGATATTGATATCTTCTTATCCTTTGAATTTATTCTACTGGTAACAGTATGCTTGATGTGAAAGTAAACATAAGATCTCGGTTTATCCTTCATAAGCATGGGGGATGTTGAATTTTTATTTTTTATATAAAATGGATTCATTTAACCGAGAGGTAAGTTCTCATTTAATATCCAAATGAAAATTTATGTGTGAGATTATTGGCTTAAAACCAAACAAATAAGCCCTTAAAAATGCAATCTTGTTTAATATAAACTTGTGTGGCATTTTGAAGATTACTTAAAGTAATCGGGGACAAAAATAAATAAAGGGCTTACAACAATAAAACCTATTGGAAACCATTTTTGTTACTTGTTGCGTAAATTTTTTAAATGTTTTTACAAGTTATTTTTGGACTTGTTTTTACTAAAAGGGGTTGATTTTTGGTAAAAGGTGCAACACACTATTTTGAAAAACACTCTCGGCTGCAAATAGACTCACTCTCTCTCTCTCTCTCTCTCTCTCTCTCTCAACTAACACAAATGTTTATTTCATTTCATACCAAATATCATTTTCATCATCTTGCTTCAATTTAGTCTTTATCTTATTGATAATATTTGGAGCTTTTTACATCAAGAGTGAGTGCTTGTCGAGAGGGAAAAGTGTGTGTTCTTGGTTTCCAAATCGGAGGTGTAAGCCTACATAATTGTAGTTGAAATCTCGGTTAAATTCTTGTGTTTGTGTTGTGTTCTTGGTGTTCTTGATTGAAAATCAAGGTATAGATCCTATAGTGGTATCAGAGCTTGATGGTATATTTCCAAGGAGAATTTCCAAGAAAGCTATTGCCAAGAATTGTTGAATAAAGGAACCGAAAAAAATTATGTGGAAGCAGTAGTAAAGCAAGGATGAGAGTAGTGCCTATCATTTTCAGAGAAGGAACTGGGAAGTGAAGAACCAGTGGCCACTGTGTGCAGTGCTCTAGCCATGAACAAAACAAAAAGGAAGTGACACACAGGTGAAGTGCAGTGACAGAAGACAAGAATGGAGAAGGCACTAGTACAAAAAAGCATTAAAAAAATGGGGAAAACAAGTTGTTTTTTCAAAAAATCGACGTGTAGAAAAGGACGGTGGCATTTTCGTAATTATATTTTAGGAAAACGCGTCGGTTTGTACGTTGAAAGGACGCGCAAAGTCGGACCGGCCGACTTTGCACGTCGGTTCAAGAAAAATCCGACGCGAGAAACTTGATTTCTCGCGTCGGTTCTCCTTGAACCGACGCGCAAAGTCGGCAACCGACGCACAAAGTCGGCCGGTCCGACTGTGCGCGTAGGTTCAAGGTACAAACCGACGGGTTTTCCTAAAAAAAAATTCTCGAGATAATTTCATATAGCTTGACTCTCGCGCCTCTCTCTCTCTTTCACTCTCACGCCTCTCTCTCTCTCTTTCACTCAGGCATCTCTTCTCTCTTTCATTTTGGGATTTTCTTCCACTCTCCACCAACCCCACGAAGCGGACCTCCACCCCCCGCCGCCACCTCCACCGCCCGGTACTCCTCTACCGCCGCCACCTCTCCTACATTGTAAGACCCGGTTCTTATTTTTTTATATATGTATGTATATGTATGTGTGTATATATGTGTCTATAGAATTATATATTTGTGTATATTGAATGTGTATATATATTTGTTAGTATATAAATTTGTTAATTACATGTTAATATGTATAAATGTGTTAATTAAATTTTAATATATATAAATTTGGGTGTTAAATTTATATTGTTGATTTTAAGTTAGTAGATAGATACATTTTAATATTTTAATTATTGGAGTTGAAATTATGAGATATTAAGTTATGAAATCTTAGCTTGACTTTTTAGGAATTGAGAATGGATTTCGGATTAAACTTGGAGTAGTTGATGATGTTGAAGTTTGATTTGAGTTGTATTTGATTTTTGAATATGTCGAGGTTGAACATTTTGGTTTATTGTAACATTTTGATTCTTCCTACAGGTTGGCTAAGTCCAATTTATAGGGGAGGTTCTGTCGAAATTTTTGTAGAATTTTGTAAATAAAAAATGAAAATTATAGTTTAAAGTGATTTTCACTATTACAAAATTGACCATACTAAATAAATAATTACATAAAACATAATCATTGCAATAAAATTACGAAGTTTCCAACCTAAAAAAGTATTGTATTTGATTTCAAATATTAATATATAGTTGGTTTAAGGATGTATCATGAAAAATATTAACTCAAAACTAATAAATTTTTTTAATTATATCTTCACATATAGGTCATTGATATGGATCTGGGTTGGATGTATGGCAGACGTAATAATAAAAAATTAATACGTTGTTATATGTACAGGTACGTTTACAGTAGTCTTAATATAATGGCTGAGTCTTCATCATCTTCAGATGATCATCGTACTACCAGCAACAAAAGGACTAGAGGGCCAACAATGTGCAAAAACATGAAGAAGGTCGGGGAAGTGAATTTCATCGAGTTCGATGAAAAACATAGGCCAATCGGACCAAGCAAGAGGAACTTCAAACATTATGTCGGGTGTTTGACCCGTATTCACGTTGACATAAATATCAGTGATTGACACAAGGTTGATCCCAGCCTTAAGGACATGATGTGGGAAGAAATAAAGGTACTATCACTTCATACATGGTTAATTGATAATGTTTCATAATTTTTTTCTATAACAACGCATATTATATTCGTCTTTCAGAGGGAGTTCAACATCTCCGATGACGCAGCCAAAAAAAGGGTGTTGAAAGTTGCGGGGATGCGATGGAAATATTTCAAGACTCGGTTGGTTCATGATTATATTACACATGACCACCCGAAATATACATCTCCTACGCAGCTTTACGATTTTATAACTAAAGAACAATGGGACTCGTTCAAGAAAGAACGCCAGACTGAGAAATTTAAGGTATATATATATATATATTTAAATGTACGCATGTGATTTATTAAGTTGAAAATTAAATACTTGATGTGACATATTTCAGGAAAAAGTAAGAAGGTCAGTGATGCTCAATTGCAAAACGAGCATCCACATTATATGGGCTTAGCAGGTTATGCGGGTATGAAGCCACAGTGGCTAGTTAGTGACCCACTGTCTTCTAGTTCTTCATGCGACACGATTAGCTCGTCGAATTGTAAATGAGGATCGAAATTTAGATTGGATTCGAGCTAGGTCTAAGACGAAAGAAGATGGAAGTTATTACATCCCCAACGAGAAAACGAGGGGGGTGTTTGATAAAATTGTAAGTATATCATGATTATTTTTTCATAATTTAAATTCAAATTTACTTAAATATATACTTATATTTATGTTTCATTTTTCTGATAATAGGTTGAAAAAGCTGAGTAGTCTACGCAGGGGACATTTGTGACAAGTAGACATCATGATATTTTAAGTGAAGCCCTTGGTAAGCCGGATCACCCTGGTAGGGTGAGGGGGTATGGCGTCTATGTGACCACGAGGGATGTTTACGGTAGGCCTGATGATTACATTAGACGTTCGTGTGGGGTTATCTCAGTAGACGATATTAAGGAGATGATCAGGTCAGAGATGGAGAATAGTATTGCCGAGCGGGTCAGGCATCAGACCATGTCGGAGATGCAGACTAAATTTGATACTATGCAGAGGGACTACCATAGTATGTAGACTAAATATGATGCCATCCTCCAGTGCCTGTGCTTAAATGTTTAGGTCGAGGTGGACGTAACTCCACAGGCCCGACCACCAACTCGCTGCAGTTGTCACTCCATGGATCCAGATCCATTTCATGGACTTGAGGTATTTAATGTTAAGTTATTTAGAATTTTTTAACATTATTTATGTTATTTCAACTGGAAGTTGCTAACATATATGTTCAATGATGTTGTACAATAGAAGCCGACTCCTTGTCGTCTCACCATAAGTCTTAATGGTGAGAAACAAATAGTAGCGAGTGAGATGGTTTATCCAGCCGGACCCGACATGGTGGTGCATCATCAACCTCTTTGGCCTGATCATGCTAAGGTGTCCATTGACCACATTTTCAATGGTGCAAAAGCATTTTGTATTCCAGTGCCATCTCAATACTACACCACAGTGGGGGAAGCTATTGGAAGCTTCTTGCAATGGCCCAAGGAGTTGGTGATTTTTGGAGAAGTCCAAACATTTAGTTATATAAAAGTTTCCGTCAATATTAATTTCTTTTAAATTTGTATAACAACTAAAGATGATAAAAATTATCTTGTTGCAGGAAGAGGCACCACAAAAGGAAAAAAAATTGAACAAAGGAAAAACACCCCAGAGTTTCAAAATGTCATCCACACAGCGACCTGCGATTGTTGATGATGAGACGTTGCAACGTCTGGGTGATGATTGTAAAATGTTACACACTTTGGTCATTCAATTGCCTGTTGGTGATGACTTCTACCTGGTACCTGTTGATGCCGCCGTGTTTAATTTTGCATTCGAGGATGGTTTTTATGTTACAGTCGGAGACATCACCGACTTGCTTACGATGAAATGGTTGGATACATCTATCTTACAAGTGTTTTCATTGTAAGACTTCTGATAAAAAAATTATAACTTCAATTTAAATCATTATTTTATTTCTATTTATTGGTATTATTATTTTTTAGGTACCTCCATGAGTTGTGTCAGGAATACGGTATTGAATCGATTAGATTCATGTCTCCGACACACATTGCTTAGGTTTCAGTAAGAACAAATGAAAATGGTGTTATAAATTACTTGGCCAGCACCATGAAGGCAATGAAAACTAAGAAATTCATTCTAGCACCGTATTTTCAGGAGTAAGACCAATGATATTCTCTAATTTTTAACCTAATTTGAATGATATGATATTTAAAGTTGTATTTACACGTTCATGATACGTAGGAATCACTGGATGTTGCTAGTTATTTCTCCTGAGAAGAATACGGTGTACTTCTTAGATTCAGCTGCTGCATCTAAGCGTGACTTGGATATCAAGCCGATATTGAACACGTAAGTTAGGAAAATTTTCATGAAATAATTGTGGAGTTGTGGTGAAATTGATTGTGGAGTTGTGGTGAAATTGATTGAGGAGTTGTGATTGTTGAGAAGTTGATAGTTTTGAATAGCAGGGTCCCCATACAGGTTGGATAAGTTCAATTTATAGGGAAGACTCTGCCAAAATTTCTGTCGGAAATTTGAGTCATATTATTTTTTTTTGTAGCTTGTTGATATAATTTATTGAAATTTTAGGGCTTTCAAAACGTATTGGACAGTTGGAGGCATGAGGAAAAAATCCAATACAATGTGGAAAAATGTAAAAGTATGAAAACACAGATTTAAACTTTATTAAAAATATTTGAATTATTTCTATATTTTATTTAGTTTGATTACTAATATTGTTATTTTTCAATGTGAATATTTCAGTGTCCTCAACAACATGGAGGGTCTGAGTGTGGTTACTACATTATGAGAAATATGTATGAGATAGTTACAGAACACTTTCAACTTACTTCATTAGAAAGGTACAAGTCATTGAAAATGAGAATTTTAATAATGACTTTATATTTTATGAAAAAATAACTAATAATTTATTTTGATTGTTTGTAGGCATTTAAAGAATATTATTCAACGGAGGAAGTAATCGAGACTCAAAACTTATGGGCAAAATACTTCGTTCATAGGTTTGTACAAATCGAAGCGTAATCAAACTTGCATTTACAAATATATTTAATTTGTATCTTAAATTAACAATTTTGTAAGTATAATTGTTGTTAATTTAATTTTATTACGTATATGTCGATTATATATATATATATATATATATTTGTTGATGCGCATGTTCAGGTTATCGCAGACCACGTCCTGGTCACTGCAGGCCACAACTTGCAGTGGCCTGGGTCATTGCAAGTCACGTCCAGGTGACTGCAGGCCACGACGTGCAGTGGCCAGGGTCATTGCAGCTCACGTCCAGGTCACTGCAGACCACTACCTGCAGTGGCCTGGGTCACTGCAGGCCATGACCTGCAGTAGCCTGGGTCATTGTAGGCCATGTACAGGTCACTGCAGGTCATATAATGAAGAAAAAAAACTTTGGGCGTCGGTTTTGGGAAAACCGACGCCCAAAGTCAGTTTTGGGCGTCGGTTTCTATAAAACCGAAGCCTAAAGTTTTTTTTTTTTGACTTTAGGCGTCGGTTTACAACCAACGCCTAAAGTCGAGACTTTACGCGTTTGCGTCATATGCGTCGCCGCTACAACCGACGCGAATTCTGTTTTCCAACCGATGCATATTCCTGTTTCTGTACTAGTGAGGAGAAACCAGGCAAAGGTTGTGCACTGACAGAGAAAAAAAGAAGAAGAAGTCTGCCCATTTTCAAAACCCGATCTCTGGCCAACCAACAAAAGAACTAACACCACCAGCAGGACCGCGACGTCGTAGGGAAGACTTGATGGAGTTTTGGGGGGCAACCGACGGTGGAGTCAACCGAAAAAACAAAGTTGAAATCGTGGATGAAAACTCAAATTCCGGCAAGACCAAAATTAAGATCAAGAAATGGTTTGCACCATTGGACTCACAACATCGAGGGCCATCTTCTAGAGTGTCGGGTAAATTTCAGGCCGACAACAATAGTGTCAGTTTTCGGCAGCGGCTCAAGTGACAAATTTTGGACATATTTTACAGGTCCTGTAGAGTCTATATTCGAAGTCCGTTTTACCAGATTAAATTCTAATATTGTTCGAAGTTTGCAAATGGTATTTCGCATGAGTATTACTTTGATTTTTTGAAATTGAACGTGTAACGCCCCGAGTTCTAAATACTCGAAACGCCACTTCATCGTCGTCAAACTTAATTTCAAAAAGAATATTCATTTAGCGGAAATAATTGAAAATTTAAATTTTTGCATAAAATTATTCCAATCATTCATAGAAATAAAATTTCAAATCCTCCATAGTCGGCATAAAATAAAGTTCGACTTAAAATAAACGGAAATTTTAATATTTAAAATAACATTTAATTATTTCTTTGCCACTTGAGTCCATCACTCGCCACCGCTTCCGAAGTCTGCAAAAATTGTTAATAACGGGATGATTATTTCTAAGAAATACTCAGCAAACTCATAACGGAATAATTCACTTAATCCATAAATTGCACATAAACATGTAATCATGCTAAGATATTTCTATCATAACATCATAACATATCGCATATTCACATAAGTGCGGAAAGTAGCCTTGTCTTGTCTTAATTCAACATGCAATTATGCATGGAAGTTATAGCGCATATAACATTTCTTCTTTATACACCATTTTCGGGAGAGCATTTGCCCGTCTTACACCTCATGGTTAATCACATGAACATAACATCATATATGATTTACATAATTCCAGATTCACATGCAAATCATAGGTAAATAAATTATTGAGTATGAGTCTATCTCAAAGCTTAACGAGTATATAAATCGAGCAGGAAAAACTTCAAGTCTCTAATCGTCAGTTCGCTTCGTCTAGCCAAAAAATAAATTTGAATTAGAAATTTTTGAAAAATTGAGTATTTAAATAAAATAAAAGATTGGAGCTAATTTGAGAATTTAACATAATTAAATTTTAAAAGGCTTGGGACTAACTTAAAAGATTTGAGACTAAATTAAAATTTTCAGAAATAAGAGGGCTGGCAGATTCTTTTTTTTTTTAAAACTGCAATGGCTAAAATAATAGTATTTGAAACTTGGGGACTGAAATCACTAAGTTTTGGAGAATTAGAACTTAGGTGGCAATTTTACAAAAAAAATCAAAACTCAAAATAATATATATATATCTCATCTCTCTGTTAAACACAGAGAGACGAGAGCGAAGAGCGATGGGCGACTCCACGTCGCCCATCTCCAGTCCGACACCACTGCAGGGCTATCCCCGGCGATTGGCCGGCGGTATCACTGCCTCTCCATGGCGGTGATGGGTCTGCGAAGGAATGGCGAAAAAGGTGGTGTTTGGGCAGATTTATGGTTCGATATCAATGCTCGAGCTTGGGCGTTTTCCGGCGAAATTTTCGGTGATGAAGGTAGGTATTGAGTTCCTTGACCTATTTTCTTGGTTCTTGTGGTGATTTGGGTATGGATTTGTCTGGTTGATTTTGGGAGACGGAAATGGAGTTGGGCTGTGATGATGGCAGTTTGTGGTGTGTGGTGGTTCGGCCATGGTAGTGGTCGGGTGGAGGTGTTTCAGGTGACGAGTTTGGCTTCCATTGTGGGGTGTGAAAGTTGATTCTGATTTCCTTCCATTTTGAATCAGTATTTTAGATTGAATTTGGATTGATGGCTTGCGGTGATGATGATGGTGAGGTCTCAGTGATGAGAACTTGGTTATTACAGTAGCTCGTGCTTGGAGTGACCGATAATTTGGATGAAGGACAACCAGTATAATGTCTGTGAATGGTGATTTTTGGGTTTGGCTTATGAAATCGATGCACGAACTAGGGAGCTAATGGCTGAGACAAAGGAAATACTTACCCAAATTTTGCAGGTGCTCGTGTAACAAAGTAAATGGGAGAGTATTGCGTGATTTATACATGGCTGAAGTTGAAGTAGATTGTAACTCCTGTGGCTGAAGTTGAAACAGATTGTAACTCCTGTGGCTGATGATGGAGAAATTTATTCTGCCATTGAATGGCAATGAATGGGGAGACGTTTGGGAAAATCAGAATTTTCATGTTGGCTGGGGTTACACATAACCTATCCTGATTGAGGTTTAAAATAATAATATCAAAATAAGAATTTGGATATTGGATTAAAATGAAATAATAATTTCGGACCAATTTAAAATAGCAATTCGGACTTAAAGATTTAAACAGATTTAAATTTCTTTCTTGAAATCTTAAAATAATTTAATTGGCTAGGCGAACACGTTTTCATCGGGTGAAGTCGTAGCGACAATTTAAATAAATTTAACTTTTATTGTTATAGAATTTTCTAGGTCGCTACAACCTTACCTCCTTAAAATAATTTCGTCCTCGAAATTAAACTTACTTGGTCTACAATTTCTGGACATTTGGCTAAAATTTCCTCTTCTTTTTCCCAGGTAGCCTCGTTGCTACCATGTCTACTCCACTGGACCTTGACTAAGGGAATCTCCTTGTTCCTCAAGACATGGACTTTTCTGTCAACTATTGCCATAGGTGCTTCCTCATAGGATAGATTCCTCTGAATCGGAATCGACTGATAATTAACCACATGGCTGGGATCATGCACATACTTCCTTAATAGAGAAACGTGAAAAACATTATGTACCGCCGCAAGTTCTGGCAGTAGCGCCAAACGATAAACCATGTTCCCTACTTGTTCCAATATCTCAAACGGCCCAATATATCGAGGCCTTAGCTTTCCTCTTGTACCAAAACGGAAAGTTCCTTTCATCGGGGCCACTTTCAAAAATACCTTATCTCCAACTTGAAATTTCAAGTCTTTTCTTCTCTTATCAGCATAGCTCTTCTGTCTATCTTGAGCAGCTTTAATCCTCAGGCTGATCTTTTCAATAGCCTCTACTGTCTTTTCAATCAATTCTGGACCTAATATCTTCCTCTCACCAATCTCATCCCAATATATTGGTGATCGGCATCTTCGTCCATACAATGCTTCATATGGCGGCATACCGATGGTAGCCTGAAAACTATTATTGTAGGCAAACTCTACCAATGGCAGGTGAGTTTCCCAGTTACCGCTCAAATCCAAAACACAGGCTCTTAGCATATCTTCCAAAATTTGAATAGTACGCTCGGACTGTCCGTCAGTTTAGGGATGATAAGCTGTACTAAAATTTAATTTAGTACCCATAGCCGTTTGTAAGCTCTTCCAAAATCTCGAGGTAAACCTCGGATCTCTGTCTGAAACAATGGATACTGGGACTCCATGAAGTCGAACAATCTCTCTAACATATGTCTGTGCCAACTGTTCTACATTGAGAGTCATTCGAATTGGAAGGAAGTGAGCTGACTTCATGAGTTGATCCACAATAACCCAAATTGCATCATGCCCTCTCGCAGATCTCGGTAAACCCGTAACAAAATCCATAGTGATTTTCTCCCACTTCCATTCGGGTATTTCTAAAGGATTTAACAATCCTGATTGTCTCTGATGTTCAGCCTTAACTTGCTGACAGACCATGCAGCGCGAGACAAATTTAGCAATGCTTCCTTTCATATTTGTAGCGACCTAGAAAATTCTATAACAATAAAAGTTAAATTTATTTAAATAGTCGCTACGACTTCACCCGATGAAAACGTGTTCGCCTAGCCAATTAAATTATTTTAAGTTTTCAAGAAAGAAATTTAAATCTGTTTAAATCTTTAAGTCCGAATTGCGATTTTAAATTTTTCTGAAATTATTGTTTCATTTTAAATCCAATTCTTTATTTTAATCCCATAACCAAATACCTATTTATTTTCCCTAAATTATGTGGCTGTAAATTCAAAGGGTTACCCAAATTCATCAGATTCTCAAACGTTCCAAAATGATATTGTCATTCAATAATATATTTATTCACCATCATCACACAGGAGTTACAGTCATCAATTTCACCTTTTCAAATTTTTGTAACTGAATAAACGCCAGAGATTTATTACACCATGTTACAGTTTTACACCATTGTCCATAAAATCATCTTCACCATTTTTTGAATCTTTCCATTCCCTCATGAGCATCTGTAGAATTTGAGTAAGGATTTCTTTGACTCAAACCGACTTTCTTCAATTCTTCCATGACACACAATCACAAACATTCCCCATTTCACAACAATCTCAATCTTCACTCCACCAAAGATACCCCACAGCCAAAGCCCAACAAATTCATCAACCAAAACTTCAATAGCTAAATGTAGAACTATATATATATACAAATTACAGCTCGAACTCAACACCACTGCCTCAACCCAACAAATTTCTTCCTTCAATCCGCCAACACTAGAAATCCGTCACCAAACCCGAACCTCTAACCACTAATTTCAATCCATAACATCGAACCCACCAATCACCACCATCTGAAACACAACCGCCATCGTCACTGCCCATCTCCATTACCGTCTCCCAAACCTCCAAAGCCACACCCATCAACACCCAAACCACCACAAGAACCAAGAGAATGAGCCAAGAAAGTTTATACTTACCTCAACAGGACGTTTACCTAAAATGGAACTCCCAATTTCGAGCAGCCAGCCTCGATTTCGCACCCAAATCGCCCAATCCTTCATCTTCAACTCCCTCTCCTCACACCTGCTCCGCCGCCGCATGATGGCGGCATCACCACCGGAGAAAGCGCCGGCATCCCACCGGGATCGGAGGGGCGACGCCTCCTGTCGCATCCACCTCTCTCTCTCTCTCGGTTGCGAAATGAAGAGAGAGAGAGAGAGAGGAGTGATATTTTATTTTTAAAGAAGTTTTGATTTTGCGAAATTGCCCCTAAGTCCCAATTTTCTTAAACTTAGCGATTTCAGTCCCTTTGATTTAATGACATTTCAAATCTTCAGCCCTAAGTTTTAAGCAGTTGTTATTTAAGCCCTGCAGTTTTAAAATATTCGAGTCAGTCCCCTGTTATTCTGAAAATTTTATTTTAGTCCTAATTCTTTAAGTTTTAATCTTATAAAAAAATGTCAAAGTTAGTCCCCAAAATTTTATTTTGTATAAAACACTCAAATTTATTCCAAACTTCTAATTTAAATTTATTTTCTCTGGCTAGACGACACGAACGGACAATTAGAGACTTGAAGTTTTTCCCGCTCGATATATATACTCGTTAAGCTTTGAGGTAGACTCATACTCTATAATTTATTTAGCTATGATTTGCATGTGAATCTGGAATTATGTAAATCATATATGATGTTATGTTCATGTGATTAACCATGAGGGGTAAGACGGGCAAATGCTCTTCCGAAAATGGTGTATAAAGAAGAAATGTTATATGCGCTATAACTTCCATGCATAGTTGCATGTTGAATTAAGACAAGATAAGGCTACTTTCCGCACTTATGTGAATATGTGATATGTTATGATGTTATGAGAGAAATATGTTAGCATGATTACATGTTTATGTGCAAATTTATGGATTAAGTGAATTATTCGGTTATGAGTTTATTGAGTATTTCTTAGAAATACTCACCCCGTTATTAACAATTTTTGCAGACTTCGGAAGCGGTGGCGAGTGATGGACACAAGTGGCAAAGAAATAATTTTAAATATTAAAATTTCCGTTTATTTTAAGTCGAACTTTATTTTGGTACCGACTATGGAGGACTTGAATTTTAAATTTTATGAATGATTGGAATAATATTTAAAATTTCAGTTATTTCCGTTAAATGAATATTTTTGTGAAATTGAGTTTGAGACGATGAAGTGGCGTTTCGAGTATTTAGAACTCGGGGCGTCGCAATATTCCTCCACCAGAATGTTTCTCGCAGATCGCGATACATTTTCTTCCCTCCTGGATGAGCTGCATATGGGGCCGAATGGGCTTCATCCAATATTTCATTTCTGATCTGATCGTCTTTTGGAACACAGAGACGACCTTTGAACATAAGTGCATTGTCAGGGGCAATCTCGAAATCTATCCTCTTATCCGTCCCTACTTCAGATTTGATCTTTTCCAAGAATTTATCATTAACCTGAGCCGTCACTACTCGTTCTCTCAAATTTGGCTTAACAATCAAGTTTCCAAGTGTACTAGAATTTTGGATTGATGGGACTTGTACTTCGATCCTCATATTCTGAAAATCTCGAATCAGTTGTTCTTGCATTGTTCCCAAAAATGATAATTGTCCAGCATCCTTTCTGCTTAGCGCATCTGCAACCTTGTTGGCTTTACCCGGGTGGTAAAGAATAGTGCAGTCATAATCCTTCACCAACTCAAGCCATCGGCGCTGTCTCATATTCAGCTCCTTCTGAGTAAAGAAATATTTGAGACTCTTATGATCGGTGTAAATCTCGCATTTACTCCCGTATAGATAGTGTCGCCAAATCTTCAAAGCATGCACTACGGCTGCTAGCTCCAAATCATGCGTTGGATAATTTTGCTCATATGGTTTCAATTGCCTCGAAGCGTAGGCAACCACTTTACCTTTCTGCATTAGGACACATCCCAATCCATGTTTGGAGGCATCACTGTAAATAACAAAACCGTCAGTTCCATCGGGTACAGTCAATACTGGTGCTGAAACCAGTCTATTCTTCAACTCTTGGAAACTTCGCTCACATTGTTCAGTCCATTGAAATTTAACACCTTTTCGCGTCAACTGGGTCATGGGACCAGCTATCTTTGAGAAACCTTCTATGAACCATCGGTAATATCCCGCCAATCCTAGAAAGCTCCTCACATCTCCAGCACTTGCTGGCGTAACCCAATTAGTCACTGTCTCAACCTTAGATGGATCAACTTCGATTCCTTTGACCGTGACAATGTGACCCAGAAAACCTATCTTCTCCAGCCAGAATTCACACTTCTTGAATTTGGCATACAGTTTTTCTGCTCTCAATGTCTCCAGTACAATTCTCAGATGTTCCTTATGCTGTTCAGAATCCCTGGAGTAAACTAAAATGTCATCAATGAAGACAATGACGAATTTATCCAAATATTGGTGGAAAACTCGATTCATCAAGTCCATAAATACTGCAGGTGCATTCGTGAGACCGAACGGCATCACTGTGAACTCATAATGTCCATATCGCGTTCTGAATGCTGTCTTTGGCACATCAGACGGCTTAATCTTTAGTTGATGGTAGCCGGACCTCAAATCCATTTTTGAGAAAACAGCAGCTCCTTTCAGTTGATCAAACAAGTCTTCAATCCGAGGTAATGGATATTTATTCTTTATCGTCAACTTGTTGAGTTCTTGATAATCGATGCACATTCTCATACTGCTATCCTTCTTCTTCACGAACAGAACAGGCGCTCCCCACGGAGACACGCTGGGCCTGATGAAACCCTTCTCTAGTAGTTCCTCCAGTTGGACCTTCAATTCCTGCAACTCTTTCGGTGCCATACGATATGGAGCTTTAGAAACAGGGGCAGCTCCTGGCACTAAGTCGATAACAAACTCCACTTACCTATCAGGCCGAATGCCGGGTAGGTCATTAGGAAAAACATCGCCATAATCGCACACAACTGGCACTGACTCCAAGGTAACTCCTTTAGTCGTTTGGTGTTGAAGGCTAACCAGATAGCCCTGACAATTTCTTTTGCTTAGAAGTCCTTCTGCCTGAAGAGCCGAAATAAGGCGAGGAAGTGCCTTAATCTTCGACCCATAGAATCTGAATACTTCTTTGCCATTCTTTCGAAATACGACTTCCTTCTCATTGCACAAAATAGCAGCACGATTGATACTCAACCAGTCCATTCCTAGGATAATATCGAAATCTCTCATCGGAATTATGTTCAGATCTGCTTCAAGTATTTGGCCATCGAAATCTATTTTTACCATCTTAGCCATCTTATCAGTCTCAATAGTTCATCCCGATGGTAAACTAACCTCAAGTATACTACCAGTTTTCTCTCCAACTAAATCCAGTCTAGATAGGCATGCATCAGAAATAAAAGAATGTGTAGCACCCGAATCAATCAAGATATAAACAGGAATACCGGAAATAGTTAGTATACCTGCAATCACGTCGGAATCTTCGGCAGCGTCCATGGCAAACACTCTGGCCTTTCCCTTCTTATTCTGATCCACGTTCTTCTTTTGGTCGGTGCCCTGTGCTTGTGGATTGCGACAATCAAAAGAAAGATGACCTGGTTGGCCACATTTGTAGCACACTCCTTTGCCCATCAAACACTCTCCTTTGTGCATTCTCAAACACTTCGAACAAGGTGACATGTTGCCAGTTGCTTGACCCTTAACGGGTCCTGAGTTCGTCTTCTTGTTGGGCACATAGCTCCTATTCTGGTTCTGACTCGGACCATTCCACTTTCTCTTGCCCTGAAATCTGCCATTCCTCTGACTTTCCTCAGTACCAAACTTTATTCCAGCATAAGCTACCGCTTGAGCTTTCTTCACAACCTCTCTATATGTGGGCAATTCGTGAGAACTAACGATCTGTCGAATCTCCGATCGTAGACCTTTCTCAAAACGACGGGCCTTTTTAGCCTCAGTTTCCACCAGATGTGGAGCATAACGTGTCAATTCCTCAAACTTCCTCTCATACTCTGTTATATCCATATCTCCTTGTACAAGGCGTAGGAACTCCATCTCTTTATGATCTCGAAGAGCTTGGGGGAAAAACTTATCCTTGATCTCAGCCTTAAATTCCTCCCATGTCAAGGCTGCTTGCTCTTCCTCAGTCCTGGTACGCGATGCTGATTCCCACCAAAATCCAGTCCTATCCTTAGGGCAGGATATGTGCCTAAATATCTTCTCGATGGTTTGCAGCCACTCTTCCACGGCCAATGGGCCATTTCTGTCATCAAAAGTGGGCGGACGGTACCTTCTGAATTGCTCAATGATTGGTACCTCGGGAGCAGCTGGGGCTTGCCTCATGTCTTGTACAGCCCTGAGTAAGTCTTTGATAGCAGTGGACTGAGCCGTGGCTCCCTCTTCTAGGGCAGGATGCTCAGCCACATCATTATTTCCGCGCCTAGACATTTTCCTTAAAAAAACAGAAAATATTTTTAAGTTCTCGATTCATAACTCATCATTACGATAATGTACTCAACTCAAGAAAAATTGACGAAAAATATCTTTATTTATAACTTAAAATTCCTTCAAGTGAGGATACATCAATTCAAAAGATAACTGGAAAAGGAAAATGCTAACGCTGACTACTATACTATTCCATTCTACTCATTGAGCCAACCATTTCCTCCAGACGGTGGTGCAGCTGGCGGGGAACCATAATTGAACCATGGCGAGTACCCCGGTGAGCTAGGGGTGTAATCATAAATTCCTGACTCCGCGTCAGATACCACTAATGGTTCATCCTCCTCATCGTCGTCAGAGATGACAATTACTTCTAGCGCGGGCGCAGGTGCAGGCACAGGCGCTGGCGCTGGCGCTGGGACGGAGTCATCGTCATCCGAAATAACAATCACTTCTGGCTCTGGCGCTGGGGCAAGGCCTCTAAAGCGGTCCCAGTGCTCCAAGAACTCGATACACATTCTCGGAAAACTTACGTCCTCACCGAGACGTCCTTTTACGTCATTGTAAAACTGAGTTGCTTGCTGTTGTTGACCTATCGAAATGTCGACAAAAAATGATTGATGGACTGAGTGTCCGTCGTCCTAAGACCACCGGCTATGGCCCTTCGACGTAAGGAACAGTACCCGAATATATGATCAGACAATGTGGTATGTGGGTCCAATCGGAAGGACAAGTAAGCTGAAAACTCGTTTCCTGGTTCATTCTGTTGACCCCTTCTAAAATGTGCCATATCTAAAGAAAATACCAATTATGCAAGGTCCAGTTTAGGGTTCTTATAATATCATCTTCGAAATTCGAGGACGGAAATTTATTATGAAAAACATTTCTTAAATTATGCTTCTTCTTCTTATTTCCCATTATGCTCGAACTCGTATTCTTTTACTTATTTCGGAATATAATTTCTTTCTTCTTCTTCTAAATTTCATAAGACATGCAACAATTTTCCGAAATAAACATAACAATAATCATGAACTTCATAATAAAATTCCTTACCTTCGGAGTCGACGGAGAGAATGATGACAGTGGCAAATTTTGAAAACCTCCTTAGAATTTTTTTTTTGCAAGTCTACAGAAACGTAGACCTTGCTCTGATACCATTCTGTAACGCCCTGAGTTCTAAATACTCAAAACGCCACTTCATCGTCGTCAAACTTAATTTCAAAAAGAATATTCATTTAGCGGAAATAATTGAAATTTTAAATTTTTGCATAAAATTATTCCAATCATTCATAGAAATAAAATTTCAAATCCTCCATAGTCGGCATAAAATAAAGTTCGACTTAAAATAAACTGAAATTTTAATATTTAAAATAACATTTAATTATTTCTTTGCCACTTGAGTCCATCACTCGCCACCGCTTCCGAAGTCTGCAAAAATTGTTAATAACGGGATGAGTATTTCTAAGAAATACTCAGCAAACTCATAACCGAATAATTCACTTAATCCATAAATTGCACATAAACATATAATCATGCTAACATATTTCTATCATAACATCATAACATATCGCATATTCACATAAGTGCGGAAAGTAGCCTTGTCTTGTCTTAATTCAACATGCAATTATGCATGGAAGTTATAGCGCATATAACATTTCTTCTTTATACACCATTTTCGGGAGAGCATTTTCCCGTCTTACCCCTCATGGTTAATCACATGAACATAACATCATATATGATTTACATAATTCCAAATTCACATGCAAATCATAGGTAAATAAATTATTGAGTATGAGTCTACCTCAAAGCTTAACGAGTATATAAATCGAGTGGGAAAAACTTCAAGTCTCTAATCGTCCGTTCGCTTCGTCTAGCCAAAAAATAAATTTGAATTAGAAATTTTGGAAAAATTGAGTATTTAAATAAAATAAAAGATTGGGGCTAATTTGAGAATTTAACATAATTAAATTTTAAAAGGCTTGGGACTAACTTAAAAGATTTGGGACTAAATTAAAATTTTCAGAAATAAGAGGGCTGACAGATTCTTTTTTTTAAAACTGCAATGGCTAAAATAATAGTATTTGAAACTTGGGGGACTGAAATCACTAAGTTTTGGAGAATTAGAACTTAGGTGGCAATTTTACAAAAAAAATCAAAAATCAAAATAATATATATATATATATATATATATCTCATCTCTTTGTTAAACACAGAGAGACGAGAGCGAAGAGCGATGGGCGACTCCACGTCGCCCATCTCCAGTCCGACACCACTGCAGGGCTATCCCCGGCGATTGGCCGGCGGTATCACCGCCTCTCCATGGCGGTGATGGGTCTGCGAAGGAATGGCGAAAAAGGTGGTGTTTGGGCAGATTTATGGTTCGATATCAATGCTCGAGCTTGAGCATTTTTCGGCGAAATTTTCGGTGATGAAGGTAGGTATTGAGTTCCTTGACCTATTTTCTTGGTTCTTGTGGTGATTTGGGTATGGATTTTTCTGGGTTGATTTTGGGAGACGGAAATGGAGTTGGGCAGTGATGATGGCGGTTTGTGGTGTGTGGTGGTTCGACCATGGTAGTGGTCGGGTGGAGGTGTTTCAGGTGACGAGTTTGGCTTCCATTGTGGGGTGTGAAAGTTGATTCTGATTTCCTTCCATTTTGAATCAGTATTTTAGATTGAATTTGGATTGATGGCTTGCGGTGATGATGATGGTGAGGTCTCAGTGATGAGAACTTGGTTATTACAGTAGCTCGTGCTTGGAGTGGCCGATAATTTGGATGAAGGACAACCAGTATAATGTCTGTGAATGGTGATTTTTGGGTTTGGCTTATGAAATCGATGCACGAACTAGGGAGCTAATGGCTGAGACAAAGGAAATGCTTACCCAAATTTTGCAGCTGCTCGTGTAACGAAGGAAATGGGAGAGTATTGGGTGATTTATACATGGCTGAAGTTGAAGTAGATTGTAACTCCTGTGGCTGAAGTTGAAACAGATTGTAACTCCTGTGGCTGATGATGGAGAAATTTATTCTGCCATTGAATGGCAATGAATGGGGAGACGTTTGGGAAAATCAGAATTTTCATGTTGGCTGGGGTTACACATAACCTATCCTGATTGAGGTTTAAAATAATAATATCAAAATAAGAATTTGGATATTGGATTAAAATGAAATAATAATTTCGGACCAATTTAAAATCGCAATTCGGACATAAAGATTTAAACAGATTTAAATTTCTTTCTTGAAATCTTAAAATAATTTAATTGGTTAGGCGAACACGTTTTCATCGGGTGAAGTCGTAGCGACAATTTAAATAAATTTAACTTTTATTGTTATAGAATTTTCTAGGTCGCTACAGAACGGGTGCATTGAAGACTCCTATTGTAGTTGTACGAACATTTAGGATAATTTCTAAGCTTGGGTTTTTGTGAAAAAACGGGGAGGGGCTAAAAGTTCGGATTCTTTGAGGTTTGGGTTTGACAAGAATAGGTTTTAATCTTGGGGTATATTATGTTTTATAAGATTAGGTGTTAATCTTGGGTTTGACGGGAGGTCTTCTTTCTGGTTTGACGTGAAAATAAGATTCACGTGGTGATTTTTATAAGACTTGGTGTACATCTTGGGTGAATTCAAATTTACAAGATTAGGTGTTAATCTTGGGTATTATCTTTTGCATTGTATACTGATTTTGTTGCTGTGGTTATTTTACTAGCTGAAATTTGCTGGGGTGAGTGATGACTGTCATTCGGTGAGCAGCAGTGTTTTTGAACAATGGTTTCAAGAATGAGAACTAGGGTCGAACTGGAGAAATTCAATGGCAAAGGGGATTTCTCTCTTTGAAAACAAAAAAAAAAAGCGGTATTGGTGTAACAAAGGGTTGCAAAGGCATTGGATGATCAATCCAAATGGTCGGTGACACTATTAGTCAAGGAAGATGAAGTAGGTGAAATTCAAAAAGTGGCATATAGCACTCTGATTCTTCATCTCTTAGATAATGTTCTGAGGTAGGTAAACGATTCCAAAATTGCTTTAGAAATCTAGAATAAGTTAGATGAAATTTATGCTGCAAAAACTATTCCTAATAATATTTTTCTCTTAGAAAGAATATTTGGTTTCAAAATGGATCCATTCAAAGACCTTGAAACAAATTTAAATGTATTTACTGCAATGTTCTAAAAGGTGTAATGCATTGCGAGGCGTCAAGGTCGAGCATCAAGAATCATAAGTTTAGGCGTATCAATGCGAAGAATAAGCGTCACAATGCGTTTCGTATTTTTAATATTATTTTAATTATTTTAAGACAGTAAATATATTTTTATATAAAAAATAGATTTTTTACCCTTAAAAAAAACCGAATTAGGCGGCGCCTAGGTGGGATTAAACATGCCTAGGGGGTAAAAAAAAAACTTTGGCCACATTTTTATCGCATACCACTTATTCGACGCGTTTTGGCCGTGCATCGCGCATTTTAGAACACTTATTTACTGCAATGACTTTAGATCCTACATTATGTTATGTGAATATATGAATGTTTGATGCTTTGCTCATTAAGCTTCATGACTTATAGTCGTTTCATGACAATATAGGAAATGAACCGAGAGACATATGAGCTAATGAGATCGTGGTCGAGGACATCCCAGAATGGCATCGAGTTTCATATTATTATCAAAAATGAAGCGTAGGTACAATTTCCCCTTTGATCAGGAATCTATTTTAAGGAAAGAACTTATAAAATAGTTTGTCTATGACTCATTTTCTCTAGAATCCCTTGGTACAATGTCTTTTTATATATTAAGGTATTAAGGAATGTACGAAGTATTTTGTATTTAAAAATGGTCTCTATGTAAGTATGTTGTGAAGATCGATGTAAACCCCTTTTTTTCAAAACGATAGGGACATATCATTCCACCTTTTTTTGCTATGGAATGAGTATGATGGGGTCTTGTAATAGAGAATTTCTCCCAAGAAAACATACCAATCTTTTGATGTATGTGACCGAAAAAATTATGAACTTATGAAGTTTTGTTAAGTTACGCTCTAAAGTTTCTTTAAAATTTATATTCTGCTATGTATTTACATGATTTATTTGTAATTACAAGGGGAAAACTGATATTTCTTTAAAAATAACTAAACGCACGGTCTAAATTCTGTCTTTCCGCTGCAAGATACTGGTATTCTATCCTAAATGACTTTACAAGTAGATTAATGTTATGAGTAACAAAAAAAAAAAAAAAAAGAAAAAAGTAAGGAAATTTTGGGGTCCTGACATTTTGTGTTGGTGAGTATCGTCTTTCTCCAATTGTGGATTCTTCTTATAGGTTAGTTGCACATGAATTCCCAAAAATGAAATATATGAGTTAAATATACAATTTCGAGTACTTTCTACTCACTCTACATAATTCCAGAGAGTAAAAATTTGCGAAAGTATGAGAGAGAGAGAGAGAGAGAGAGAGAGAGAGAGAGAGAGAGAGAGAGAGAGAGAGAGAGAGCCGGTATCATTAACATGGACAAAAGGAAGCCATGGATTTTGGGTTGCATTTGAAACTTTCAGCTTATGTGTTTTGATTATCAGTTACGTTTTCCATATTTTTAGGATGTAAGTGATCCATTTAATTTGATTTCAATTTTCTTTAATTTTTTTTTCTCCTCTAATTAAGGTGGCAATTTCACAAAATAAATAAATCAAGATGGATTTATTGAGGATGGAAATTTCACTATGTCAAATTCAAAGTTTCAGTTACACTCCCAGGTATCAGTCCAAACTCTCCTACATTATATTACGATTTTCATTATTATATTAAAGCAGGTGGCAAAGCCTCAACATCTATACAACTATTTCTTTTGTTCCACCTTAATAATTTTCTTGAGCCTGTGACGCACTTCAATTTTTTTCTGCAAATTAAGGGTGTTAAAAAACTCAATAAAACTATCTTTGTTGCCTAAAGACCTTACAAATATCTTGAGCTATAGACTTGGCATCATTAGAAATTCCAAATAATCCACCCCTTGAAAATCCAGCACAGTAAAGGCCACTCTCTCCTTTCCAGTGACTTTGGACACTCTTTTTGAGCATTCCTCTTTCATTAAATAATCCCCCATCATCCTGTTTTAAAAAAAAAAAGAACTAAGATAGTAAATAATCAAAATGCAAAACAGCAAAATAAGTAAATAAACTATGTCAATTAGTATGATATCCCAGGATGGAAGAAATTATAGGAGAAAAAATGAAGGTTTTGAATAACACTCCATGAAAAGATTTATTTGTTTTTAAAATTTTTCTTGAACGGGATTTTTTATTCATTTATTTGAGAGCAAACGAAAGGAAAATTAATAAGTAAATATAATTTCTCAATTGCCTTGAGCCACTTTCTCACTGTGCTTCTGTAGCCAGTAGCAAAAACAATGGCATCAAAGCTTTTTGTTACAGCATTTGCAAATTGTATATGATCTCCGTTGATGATTTACTATCTCTTTCTCTATTGAGTCTCTATTTTCGCAAATTTTCATTCATGTGAGGGATTATTGGAAATTGAAAACTTATTCCATCAGTTTCTGTTTTGATTCCATCAGTTTCCTTTTGAAAACTTATTTCATAAATTTGGTTGAATCAAAATTTATATTTCATCAGTTTTTTCTTCAACATTTTCCATTGTTATTATTGGAAATTAATGTATGTGATTAATTAATATCAATTTGATGTCCTATATAAGTGGCCTCCTCTCCTCTCGGTAGATACAACCCAACATAGAAAACACAAATAGAAAATTCAACTTCCTCCCCCTTCATTTCATTTCAGCAGCCTTGGTGTTGTTCTTTTTCTTCCTTTTCTAAAGTCCTTTGAGAGATAGACACAACAAGTTCGATAGGCGGTTAACGTAGTGCAGTGTCAATCGACAATTGATTGTATTCCTGGAATCAAACACCAATCAAAACCTCTTACACCCCGGTGAGGCGGCAAATTCGATTTAAGGAAATCGTGTCTCACGGGCCTTCGGTTTGGTTTCATTTCGTTTGATTCTCTTATTTTTCCCCTATAGTGGATAACCAACCAGTGTGATTTTTTCTGTAACACCCCTAAAATTTTAAGCCTAAAAGTCTAGAATTTACATTGTTTTACTCTCTCATTTAGATGACTATTGATGGGGAAAAAAGAGAAGTGAAGTTACATAATCCATGACACTAGGGCCTAATTAGGAAGTTTAAGATTGTTTTGATTGGGTTTATAACTCAATTAGACTAAATTTTCATAAGTAAGGATTAAACTAGAAATTGGAAACCCTTAGGAATTGCAAATTTTCCATCTCTATGGACGTGATTTTGAGAGCATTTTGTATGATCCGTAGTAAATTCTAGCTAATGCATGTTACACTATTCTATAGTTCAAGAAAAGATCTAAATATTGATACCAAGTTCGATCATACTTGAGGATGAAAAGTGCCTTAAATATCGAGTCAAAGTTGCACATGCTAAAGAGGCTAGAATGCTGAAAAGCTTTTAATTTTTCTAAGTGTTGGATGATACCTGAACATCAATGTTTGAATAAGCACTACGAATTGTGGAGTTGTCCATTTGCTTTGCATGTGTACGCTTTACGAAGTTGGTAGTATGAACAATACAACGATATAAAGAACGACCTAATTGGACTTCATTTGAACCTCCACATATCGACCCAAAGTAGGCCACTCGAAATGGAAAATCTGCATTATTTTGAGTTAAATAATGGAAATGGTGCCACTTGGCACACTTGCATGCCTGGTACCTAAGGCTTTGTTTGGGACTGTTTTAGCCCTCAAAATACTACTTCGATTTAATAATCGTTAAAATAACGATTAAACTAATGTTTTAAAATACATACATAAGTGAGCTTTTAACTTGTAAACTCACCCAAACACACCTTACCCCTTCATCTCCCCACTCTCGAAAACAAGAAGAAAAACGAAGGAAAAATTATGAAAATCTTCATTCCTTCAACACAAGGTTAGATTATCTTCAAACATTTGGATCTAAATGATTTTTCCTTCCTTTTTTCGACTCTATGAAGGTAAAAGTGATAAAACCGTGTTCAAACACAAGAATTTCTCACTGTTACATTCATAATGTTTCAAGAAAAAGAAAGACCTCGAAGCTGGAACTCGAAGAAGGACGTTCTGCCTAGTTCGAAGGTTACCATTAATGCAAATCTGTGGAAAAAGAACTTAAATTTCAAAAAATTAAAGTTATTGATAACATCTGAAGGTGATGATTTTTGAGAATCTAGCAAGTTTTTAAACTATTATTGGATAGATCTTAATTAACTCGAAAGCTAATGTATAAATATTAGTTTCTTCTAAACTTTTGCCTTGTTTAACCTTTAAAATCACATATTTCAATTTATAAACCAAAATGGTAAAACTTCTCTAAAACCGTGAGTAAAGCAATTGTGTTCTTTTGCTTTTAAATTTTGTTTTCCTATAATATGATGTTTTATTATTCAGATTTGATAAGTTGTGGGTTTTTGTTGAAGTTTATGTTATCAAAAGAGATTTATTTAGAATCCATGTTATGGTTTTTGAAGATAAGTTCTTAGAAATTTAACTTCTTATATTAAGCACGTCCTCATGTTAGATTTGAAATTACAAAGATGTATGAACGAATAAAGGAACTAAAATTTGGCCGTGAACCATTAATGGATGAAATGACCGAGTGAATAATGTTGCATGTATAGAAAATTGGATTAATGTAGAAATTATTGTAAAGAATATGAAAATATTTAAAAAGTAACCAAGGTGGATGTTTGAATATGATTTTGAGACTGAATAATGTTTGCTTTATACCGTGTTTGATAAAGTTTTTATATGAAGTCTAAATTGTGATGAGAGTTTCTAAGATACGTTTACGATAAAAAGTCATGTTCGTAAATTGATAAAACGGTGACATAAGTAATGTAAAAATTGATTGGAGTTACTTCTTGATTATGTTATCTTTTACATGTCAGAATCAAGATTTCGATGAAGTTAAGGATAAAATTCAGCTTGTAGGATGTAACAAAAATGTTGAAATTCTCTGTATTAAATATAGGAAATTTTACCTTATGGTGAAAGACTATATTTGTAATCCTTTATGTGTTAAAATAAGGATAAGCTAGTATATTTTCATATGTGAAGGCATTATGACAATTAAAATCTTTTTTACATGATATTTGATGATTAATATTTTATCTTATCACCACGAGCATGCATGATCATTTCATATAGAAGAACAAAGTATGTACTTACAAATATGAAGAAATGATTATGTATAAGATTATTCAAGTGATAATAGAATGATAATTGATGTCCAATGTTTGCATCATAACATCATATTCATTCATGACCTTTACACCTTTTAAAGAAAGAGTATGTTTTGAAATAATAATCATGATGAATTAAGAATGTCCCTATTTAGGTTGTACACCTAGGGAATAATTCCAAAATGAATGGAGGTCACAGACACTAGTTGTCCATAAGGTCTTAAGTACATTTCAAGATCGATATCTCACGGCTATGGGAACAAGCCCCTATCGAGCTTGATGGCTCACAAGTTTTGGCTCAAATGAATGGAGCTTCGACTCAAATACGAGTTAACTCAAGAGTTTAAGCACTGTTGTGACCTCGTGCTTAGCAAAGCACAATGAATGACACGTGGTATGCAACCCTAATAGAGGAAGGGCCCAAGAATGAAAAAGGAAGAAAGTGAAAAATAGCAATGATTATCGCATACCACTTTACCAAGGAAAGAAGGAAAAAGAAAGGATTGAAAAGTGCATATCATTTCAAGCATACCATGTCATCCATTTCATAATATTGATTGATGATTTAAAATCATTAGATGAGTTTATTTGGTGACTAGTGTAGTTACATGAAGTGTTTCACTACTTGAATGCTAATATGTAATTACGTTGATGATTTAAAATCATTATATGAGTTTATTTGGTGACTAATATAATTACATGAAATGTTTCAACACTAGAATGCCAATATGTAATTACATTGATTATTTAAAATCATTGTATGAGTTTATTTAGTGACTAAGTATAACTAAATGAATTATTTCAATTCTTCAATGTTTATAAAACTCAGGTGATTACTCAAATGTATTATATGAAGTGATTTGGTGATTTCAAATTTTAGGATTAAATAATAGTAGAATCTATATTAAGCCCAATTGTCAAAAGTGAAATCATTGAAATAGAATAATTATTGAAATGAACATTATGTTTCATATGAGTAAATCGATACTCTCCTTCAAGATTGAAGTTAAGACTTATGAAGAATTAAAGTGCACACAGTAGATATTGATATCTTCTTATCCTTTGAATTAATTCTATTGATAACAATATGCTTGATGTGAAAGTAAACATAAGATCTCGGTTTATCCTTCATAACCATGTGGGATGTTGAATTTTTCTTTTTTATATAAAATGGATTCATTTAACCGAGAGGTAAGTTCTCATTTAATATCCAAATGAAAATTTATGTGTGGAATTATTGGCTTAAAACCAAACAAACAAGCCCTTAAAAATGCTATCTTGTTTAACATAAATTTGCGTGGCATTTTGAAGATTACTTAAAGTAATTGAGGGCAAAAATAAATAAATGGCTTACACCCATAAAACCGATTGGAAACCATTTTTGTTACTTGTTGCGTAAATTTTTTAAATGTTTTTACAAGTTATTTTTGGACTTGTTTTTACTAAAAGGGGTTGATTTTTGGTAAAAGATACAACACACTATTTTGAAAAACACTCTCAGCTGCAAATAGACTCTCTCTCTCTCTCTCTCTCTCTCTCTCTCTCTCTCTCTCTCTCAACTAACATAAATGTTTATTTCATTTTATACCAAATATCATCTTCGTCATCTTGCTTCAATTTAGTCTTTATCTTATTGATAATATTTGGAGATTTTTACATCAAGAGTGAGTGCTTGTCAAGAGGGAAAAGTGTGTGTTCTTGGTTTCCAAATCGGAGGTGTAAGCCTATGTAATTGTAGTTGAAATCTCGGTTAAATTCTTGTGTTTGTGTTGTGTTCTTGATTGTAAATCAAGGTATAGATCCTACAGTATAACCAGGTGGTACATTGCCAAGGAGAATTTCAAAGAAAGCTATTGCCAAGAATTGTTGAATAAAGGAACAGAAAAAAATTATGTCGAAGCAGTAGTAAAGCAAGGCTAAGAGTAGTGCCTATTATTTTCAGAGAAGGAACAATGAAATGAAGAACCAATGACCGATTTGTGAAGTGCTCTGGCCGTGAACAAAACAAAAAGGCAGCGACACACCGGTGAAGTGCAGTGACAGAGAAGACAAGAATGGAGAAGGAGAAGCCAGGCAAATGCTGTGCACTGACAGAGAAAAAAAGAAGAAGAAGTGTCACAACCCACTTTAATTTTACAAGTCAAATAATTATTTTATCAAGTCAACATTTATTTTTGACCAATTTAGTCCAAGTGGGGACCAATTTAAATGAGTGGATATTTTGGGGATCATTTAAATTTTATTATTAGTTGGGGGACTTATTATCATATATGTATGGGAATTTTATTGAAAGATAAATGAAGGACCCAACAAGCAATTTCCATCAAACTTTACATTGTCTTGACATTAGTAGACAACATTTCAACCAAACCAAACACATTTTCACTACCACAGAGAGAGAGTTACGCAGAGAAAGAAAGAAAAAAAGGGAAAAAGGAAGAAAGAAAAGAAAAAGGAAGGAAGAAGAAGATAAGGAAAAAGGGGGAATTTCATTCAACATTCAAGACTTCATTTTCATTTTCAAGAGGTAAGGCAATACCCATTTATTTGAGATATGGTGTTGATTTTAGGGTTTTGATTTTTGAATTAAATGTTAGATTTTTGGATGGATTTATGGTTCCCTTGAAGATATTGAGCTAAATATTTAAGTTTGGTTGAATACATTGTGGTTACATGCTAGGGTTTGAAATAATAGTGGATTAAATTCATGATTTGGGCAAGATTGAGTTATTGGAGTTTATGTTAAATTATTTCAAGCTTAATTTGGTGATGTTTATTTGGAGATTAAATTACCCATGTAATTAAGTTGAAGAATTAGTCCATTACCAGTTTCTTGGAAAGGGGTTTTGGTGTCTATGAGCATTCCATTGAGGTATTGGTTAAATAAAGGATATATGAGTTATAATGAAGCTATATTTCACATAAGAGAAGGTTGGTTGGATGTAATGTTGGAGGCATATGAAACTTGTGGTTATTGTATAGGATGTTATTTCATTTTGGGCATTTGTTAAATATTTGTAATTAGTAGAGTTGATCCAAGGTTTTAATTTAATTTTCAGGAGGCGACACGGAGATTGGCCAGGCCTATCAGCCAAACTAGGTTTCAGTCACAATCTCTGTGAGTGGAGAAACTTATTTTTCCTTAAAGTTAAATTTTAATATTTAATGGCATAAATTTTCTATACGATTCATGTTTTCAATTAAGTAGACAAGTTACGGAAATTACTACTTTTCGCAAATACAAGTTTAGAAGCATGATTTTAGACTTTTTCTTTTAAAATTTCAAGTTAATCAAATTATAAATTTAGTACATTATTCTATAAAAGAATTTGTTACATGTAAATTATTATTGTGAAAAACCATCAGAAAGTACCCAGGTGATATTACCCGCTCTGCACTGATGTGAATTCGTTTCCACAGTGTATGACCATATTATCAGATTTTCAGAGGTCTTTGGGACCCACTCTTGTGCACATATAGGCTTTGGGCCGTGTACTAGGGTGCTTTAGCCTTTGGGGCAGTCTATGCGCATATGACACAGTTTATCAGATTATCAGCTTATCAGATTTGAATGGCTTTGCCTTGTACATCGAGAGTACTCTGTACTTGAGTAAAGTTATTCATTGGGTACACTTTGATGTGATTATTTTCAGTACAGTATGATATATTTATTCATAGAAAAATATTTCAGCTTCTCATTACAGTTCAACGAATTTTTAGTATTATCAGATAGTTATCACAATTTATGCCATGGTTTCAGTATTTATAAATTCTCATTTCAGCTAGATGTGCTTTTCAGATAAGTAAAATCTTTTCTTATGTCAATCAAAAGATATAGTTACAAAACAAATAGTGGTTTTATAAAGAATTATAAACGAGAATAGTATGACTAGTTTTCAAACACTCCACTCACTGAGTTAAAATCTCATATTTTTGTAACATTTTCCCTACCAGGACACTTTTGAGTTTTGAGAGGAAGTTGGAAAGCCTGCCAAAGAGCCAAAGATCATTTAGTTGTATGTTCTAGTCTTCATCATTCTTTTGGGATCCATGTATATATATTTAACTCGGTCCATTCTCGAGTTATTGTTTTGTTAAGTGCTTAGTTGATTAGAATGATATGTTGATGTATTGAATGTAAGTGGAATGGATGATATGTAGTAAGAACTAGATGGGCAGGCATAAGCTCTTTTGATTTTTGATATGATGATGGGAAGGGATATGAATTCCCAGTATTTTACATGTGGTGGTTTGAGGATTTGTTGATTTGTTACAGGGAGGTTATATCCAATATTTAAAGGGAACTCTGTCAATTTTTTTTAAAATCATGGGGTATTACGAGAAGTTTCAGTAGCCTTGGTGGTGGGTCCAGTATCTAGCTGGCATCCATCATCGGCGCACGCCACGTCTCGGGTCCACATAGGGTGATTCGAGATGGGGTCGTGTCAAGAAGTCTGCTCATTTTCAAAACCCGATCTCCGGCCAACCAACTGGAGAACTAATACCACCAGCAGGACCGCGATGTCGTGGGGAAGACTTGACGGAGTTTTGGGGGCAACTGAAGGCGGAATCAACCGAAAAAACAAAGTTGAAATCAGGCCTGAAAACTCAAATTCCGGCAAGACCAAAGTTCAGATCAAGAAACGGTTTGCACCATTTGACTCACAACATACGATTTTCATTATTATATTAAAGCAGGTGGCAGAGCCTCAACATCTATACAACTATTTCTTTTGTTCCACCTTAATAATTTTCTTGAGCCTGTGACGCACTTCAATTGTTTTCTGCAAAGGGTGTTAAAAAACTCAATAAAACTATCTTTGTTGCCCAAAGACCTTACAAATATCTTGAGCTATAGACTTGGCATCATTAGAAATTCCAAATAATCCACCACTTGAAAATCCAGCACAGTAAAGGCCATTTTCTCCTTTCCAGTGACTTGGGACACTCTTTTTGGGCATTCCTCCTTCATTAAATAATCCCCCATCATCCTGTTTTTTTTTTTTTTTTAAAAAAAGAACTAAGTTAGTAAATAATCAAAATGCAAAACAGCAAAATAAGTAAATAAACTATGTCAATTAGTATGATATCCCAGGATGGAAGAAATTATAGGAGAAAAAATGAAGGTTTTGAATAACACTCCATGAAATGATTTATTGGTTTTTAAAATTTTTCTTGAACGGGATTTTTTATTCATTTATTTGAGAGCAAACGAAAGGAAAATTAATAAGTAAATAAAATTTCTCAATTGCCTTGAGCCACTTTCTCACTGTGCTTCTGTAGCCAGTAGCAAAAACAATGGCATCAAAGCTTTTTGTTACAGCATTTGCAAATTGTATATGATCTCCGTTGATGTTTTTACGGATGGAAAAACCTGAAAAGTACGATGAATCTGATTAACAGCTAACGTTTAGGGTTTAAAGGTTAGCGAAAAATGAGGTATGTATATACGTACCTTAATTTCTTGTGCCTTGATTTTGCCAATTGTTCCAACATCGATAACAGGAGATCGTCCAGTTATCATTTTGAGATGAAATGGTCCCTTGCTTGGCCTTTGAAGGCCATAATCAGAAAGATTTCCAAGTGTTAATTTGCTCAAGGTCAATACGATATGGTCCACCAGGTCACAGGGGACAAATTTCAATAAAACCATCCCTAGTTGCACGATCCTCTTGGTAAGAACATGCAACTAAAAAATAAAAATCGAAACGATGACATTCAATTCTTGGAAAAGTCATACCGCGATTTTATTAGTGAATCGACTTTAATAGTCGATAATATAAAAAGGATATCGAGTTAAGGTAGTCACTAGTAATAGTGATAGTTTTTCTTATTTATGCTTCATGCACAGAAGTTTATATAAATAATTAAAATGAAAATAGCAATTAGGGCATGTTTCCACACTGAAAAAAGGTTGAAAAATGTTACAAGTATTGCGTGGTGTACCGCAATAATGAAAGATTTAAATAATTAGCGACATGCTTGTTGGTAACGTGATAAACAAAAAATCACTTACAATATTGCGTACAACGATACTTGTTTGAGCTCCCCAGTTCGACAAATCATACGCGATTTCCATACCAGAATTTCCACAACCAACAACCAAGACATTTTTGTTATCAAATCTCTTCCCATTATCATAATGGCTAGAATGCATTACCTCCCCAGGAAAGCTATCCAACCCCGGGATATCAGGTATATAACCCTCACTGTTCTCACCAGTTGCTACGACAAGATACTTCCCCTGGTATTTCTCTACCACGTTAACAAGTGCATTTCTTGCAATGACATGCCATTTCTTCTCTCTCTCATCAAATGATGCTGACTCAACTGTCCTATGATAAAACGGATTAACAATAAAATGGGAAACATAATTATCCAAGTATTGGATAAAACAAGGTTTGGACACAAATGTGGGTGCATTTCGTGGGAATGGCATGTGAGGAAGTGTACAAAATTGCTTTGCTATATGGAGCTTTAGCCTATCGTAAGACCTCTTTTTCCAGAGGGAAGCACAGCAATCTTCCTTCTCTAGAACAATGTTGGGAATATTTTCGAGGTTTAGACATGCAGAAGTTGCTAAACCAGCAGGCCCTGCCTCTACAATCAGAACTACTGTTTCTTGCTGCATTTTCTTATTTTCCTCGACTGTTTTTTTGTCGTCTGAAAGAGTTACTGTTGGAGATGAAGAAAACACAATAACATATATATATATATATATATATATATATATATATATATCCTTATATATGTTCGACAAATAAATCAAGAGAAAGAAGAAAGAATGGAAGAGAAGAAGAAAAAAGAGAGAAGAGGCAACCCTAAAATCATTTCATTATATAAAATTATAATACTCAAGTGTGTGTTTGCTTTTTGTTAAAATGAGTTTTTTTTTTAAATGAATTGTGATTTTTAGGAGAATTAATGGTTGAAATTTAGTTGAGAAGTTAAATATTGGGAGCTTGACTTTTAATGGATGGTTGAGATTGAGTAGTGTAGAAAAATGAGAAAATTATAATGAAAACCAAACAGGGGCTTAATATTTGAGCTTGTTTGGTTTTCATTAAATTTTTTTCATTTTTCTACAGTATTCAATCTCAACCATCCATTAAAAGTCAAGCCCACAATATTTTACTTTTAAACCAAACATCAACCATCAATTCTCCAAAAAATCACTATTCATTTAAAAAAACTCATTTTAACTAAAAGCAAACACACACTTGAAAAGGTCATAAAAATATTCGGATCGTACATGATCGTACCGTGACTACCGCTTGGTTGCTTTTTTAGCCTCTGGTTGAGGCCAGTAAAATTAAAATCTATTTTTCTCTTTCCAATTTTCAATGTTAAATAACAAATAAATTCAAAACTCTTCATTACTTTTTAACCACATTGTAACAACCCGCAATTTTTTCCATATTTTTGAGAAAGTAAAACCTAACCATGTATTGATACATGCAGATGTTTATTTAGGATTTGACACGCTGTGTTCTTTGATTGGTTGGTCAATACTGACCTTTTTAACAAGTGTTGTTCGTCCAGCATTTATTGAACGGCTTCATGCAGTGCAAAACCTCATTCTTGTAGCTTTTGTGACTCCCTCAAGCTATGAATGAAAATGATTGGCCTAAAAATAAATATTTTAATATTGCAAAATGACTCAATTCTTGATTGTTCGAGCTATAAGTAAGGTAGCCTTCTTCAAAACTTGAAGCACACTAAAATACATAGCAAATACAACCCAAAACTCGTGTCAAACTTAAGAGTCAAATGTAAGAATCAAAATTTCAAATTTCAAGCTTTGCAAGGTATTTTGCCTTTTTTGATTCTTAGCTTGAATTAGAACATTTTATGATCGCTTTGTGACCCTAATGTGTATAAGTTCCTTGTAATGATCATGTATTAATCATGTTAAGAACAATGCAATAATTTAAAGATCAAATATCAATTATAGGTGCAGAACCTCATGTATCGATACATTAATTCCTACAAGAACAAGTATTCGAATATGTATAAATACTTTAATATAATCTCACAAAGGTTTGAAATTTAGCCTCTATTCGGAACCTATTTAAATAGGTGAGATATGTGGTTAAAAATTGAAGAGAGAAAATGAGTGCAGTTAAAAAGTAGTTTAAAAAATTGTGTAATTTAAATTGCCCTCATAAAGAGTCTCCGAACATTGACTTAATTTGATTCTTTTGTCATTTTCAGGTATTGGTAACAATAAGTAACACTTATTTATTGTTAATATGATTTAAATACTACTTCATGCAATTGATTTATTGTTTATATTTATCTATATCTATACTACTTCTAAAAGTCCATTAAAGGGAGAAATTTTTTTGAACGATAATACCCTAAATAATAATTTACAATTTCTTATTTGTCATTTCAATTAATTTTATTTTAATTATTATATATTATAATTAATGTAATATTTTCTAACTTAATGATGATCAGTATCTCTTCAAATTTCATTGATTTATATTTATATCTATAATACTTTTAAAATAACTTCAATGGAAAAATATTTTGGATCATAATACTCTCGAAGATAATTTATAATTTATCCTCCAATTAATTTTATTTTAATTATAGCATTTTATAATTAACTTTTTTTTTTTATAATTTAATGATGGTTGTTGCCTCTTCAAATTTCAGTGATCTATATTTATATCTATACTACTTCTAAAATAACTTAGATGGAGAAATATTTTGAATCATAATACTCTCGAAAATAATTTATAATTCTTATTTATCCTTCAATTAGTTTTTTAATTATAGCATTTTATAATTAAAAATAAATTTCACATTTATTTACACATGTAATGGTCCTATTTTGGACGATAATACCTTCAACAATAATTTACAATTTCTTATCTATCAATTCAATTAATATTATTTTAATTATTATATATTATAATTAATGTAATATTTTCTAATTTAATGATGGTCGTTGTCTCTCCAAATTTCAATGATCTATATTTGTATCTATACTACTTTTATAATAACTTTAATGGAGAAATATTTTGGATAATAATACTCTAGAAAATAATTTACAATTTCTTATTTATCCTTTAATTAATTATATTTTAACTATAGCATTTTACAATTAAAAATAAATTTGCTAATTTAATGATGGTCGTGGTCTCTTCAAGTTTCATTGATCTATATTTATATCTATATTACTTCTAAAATAACTTGAATGGATAAATATTTTGGATCATATTACTCTCGAAAATAATCTATAATTTCTTATTTATCTTTCAATTAATCTTATTTTAATTATAGCATTTTATTATTAAAAATAAAAATCACATTTATTTACACATGTAATGGTCCTGTTTAATATCCAATTGGTACCAGGATTAAACTTAAGTCTCTCATAAATCGGTGGTCTTGTGTTCGAATCCTGGGAACGCGTCCAAACACCCGTGAGGATAAGATGAACTTAAACTCTCACAAAGTGGACAGTATGTAAGCTAATTGCACATGGAATAGCCCCTGAGCAGGGGGATCAAAGTCTAACCTCATAATTATCGTTTCTTTCAAGTTTAGATCTTTAATAAATCGAATGATTTTGTCTACAATTAAAAGTATCAATCATATGTTGCTACAAAATTTGATTGCATGTGATTAGCCTCCGTTTGACAAACATGTTTTTAAATATGTTTTTCCTACATAATTCCCCAAATCACTTTTTAATCATACACATTTTATTTCTCCATTTTTCAACCACACATTTTACCTAGAAAACATAAAAAAATGTTTTTAAACAAAAAACTTTTAACAAACAGAGAATAAGATTGAAGTATAAAGATTTCAACATATGTACATGTTCCATTGAAACCAATATGTAATGATGGAAGTGTTAAAAATTATTTTGAATTTTTTTATCAATGAAGATGTGATATTTCCCATTATATTTTTTATCTTTATTTTAACAATTTTTATATATTAAACTAATATGTTGTTTTTTTTAGTACTTGTAGGGTACTCGATTCTTGTTATACTATTTTGGCCCTAGATGTGAAGGCCATGTAGTTTCCACTTTCCTCATAGGTGGACTCATCACTCTGATACCTGATTCGACTCACTACTAGTTAGAGTGACATTCATAGTCTTGCTAGAATTCTTTCTATTTCTGGGATACTCAGCTTTCATGTGCTCAAATCCTTGACACCCATGAAACCTCACATGCTTAGGTATTTTTCTGGACTCTTCAGCTTCTCTTTCATCTCTCTTACTCTTTACTAAATTTACTAGAGTCTCCTCGGGATTTCCCAAATTGTCATTTCTTAGACTTAAAGAATTTTTTGAACTTCTTAATTATATAAGGAACATCCTCATCTTTAGCACTTTCATCAGAGGAGTCAGATTCATCATTCCTAGAGGTGTTCATGGCAATAGACTTAGATTTAGCAGGTTTATCGATGGTAAGCTCATAAGTCTAAAGGAATCCTACCAGTTCTTCAATTTTTGTGGTGTCAATATCTTTACTCTCTTCAATGGCTATGACTTTAGGTCTGAAACGCTCAGGTAAAGATCTAAGAATTTTTCTAACAATTTTGGACTCAAGAATCCTTTCGCCTAGGTTGAAACTAGAATTGACTATTTCATTTAGGCTCGTATAAAAGACATCAAAAGTTTCATCATCCTTCATTCCAATTTCTTCAAACCTAGTGCTCAACATTTGCAATTTAGAGTTTTTTACAGCCTGAGTTCCCTCACGTACGGTCTGCAAGATATCCCAAACCTCTTTAGCTACCTCACACTGGACACTCTCCTAAATTCCTCTTGAGAAATAGTCATGAACAAGGCATGCACAACTTTACTATTCTAGTTGCGCTCATCCCTCTCATTTCTAGTCCAATTATCGGTGGGTGTGGGGGTGACTTTTCCTGCTACAGTAGTGGATGGTTTAGACCATCCATTTAAAACACTCCTCTAAACTTGCTCATTCTAGTTGCGCGCATCCCTCTCATTTCTAGTCCAATTATCGGTGGGTGTGAGGGGTGACTTTTCCCGCTACAGTAGTGGATGGTTCAGACCATCCATTTAAAACACTCCTCTAAACTTGCTCATCTATAGACTTTAAAAATGCTCTCATCCTAACTTTCTTGTAGGGGTAATTACCGCCATCAAAATATGGCAGGACTGATAACAAACTACTAATCTAGACAAAATTAAAGCTAGACTTTGAAATTAAGCTCTAATACCAATTCTAAGTTCTAGGACACCCCAAAGTTTGACCTTATGCGCGGAATAGTCACTATTAAAACGAACACGTCACTTTTAATAGTGTTTCGGTAATTTTTCTGACCTTGACGTGGTAAGAACAAAAGCTGATATTTTTTTGAAGATAATGATCCAAGCTTCCAAGAAACTTGCAAAAAAGGCAACGAGGGACGCCCTCATTGCCCCTCCGGTGTAAGAATTAGTATTAAGTGGAAGGGGAAAATAAATAAAGAATATTTAAGAGCTTATGAGAACAAGAATATATGCATGTCTTTAATTATGAACGAACGAGACCTATTTATAAAAATCATAATAAGTCTGCCTATTCTAGTAGGAAAGGAATTCATAATTAAAAGGAGTTACCTTATATAGAAATACTCCTTAAGTGAATTGGATTCTCTTTAAGGTAAAGAGAGTTTAATTACATCATTACTTTGATTTTCTAGAATGTAAGGCCCAAGACATAGCCCATTAACGTATTTTAGGGTTAGGTCCAGCCCATCACAAGATCATGACGCTTTATGAATAGATGGACCCGTATGCCGGACTTTTCCTATGATTATCAAGGGACAGGTTGGTCATCGAGGTCGGTTTATCCTTGATAAGCATGCGGGATGTTGAATTTTTCTTTTTTATATAAAATGGATTCATTTAACCGAGAGGTAAGTTCTCATTTAATATCCAAATGAAAATTTATGTGTGGGATTATTGGCTTAAAACAAAACAAACAAGTCCTTAAAAATGCAATCTTGTTTAATATAAACTTGTGTGGCATTTTGAAGATTACTTAAAGTAATCGGGGGCAAAAATAAATAAAGGGCTTACAACCATAAAACCTATTGGAAACCATTTTTGTTGTTGCGTAATTTTTTTAAATGTTTTTACAAGTTATTTTTGGACTTGTTTTTACTAAAAGGGGTTGATTTTTGGTAAAAGGCGCAACACACTATTTTGAAAAACACTCTCGGCTGCAAATAGACTCACTCACTCTCTCTCTCTCTCTCTCTCAACTAACATAAATGTTTATTTCATTTCATACCAAATATCATCTTCATCATCTTGCTTCAATTTACTCTTTATCTTATTGATAATATTTGGAGCTTTTTACATCAAGAGTGAGTGCTTGTCGATAGGGAAAAGTGTGTGTTCTTGGTTTCCAAATCGGAGGTGTAAGCCTACATAATTGTAGTTGAAATCTCGGTTAAATTCTTGTGTTTGTGTTGTATTCTTGGTGTTCTTGATTGTAAATCAAGTTATAGATCCTATAGTGGTATCAGAGCTTGGTGGTATATTTCCAAGGAGAATTTCCAAGAAAGCTATAGCCAAGAATTGTTGAATAAAGGAACCGGAAAAAATTATGTGGAAGCAGTAGTAAAGCAAGGATGAGAGTAGTGCCTATTATTTTCAGAGAAGGAACAGGGAAGTGAAGAACCAGTGACCACTGTGTGTAGTGCTCTAGCCATGAACAAAACAAAAAGGAAGTGACACACCGGTGAAGTGCAGTGACAGAAGACAAGAATGGAGAAGGCACTAGTACAAAAAAGCATAAAAAATGGGGAAAACACGTCGGTTTTTCAAAAAATGGACGTGTAAAAAAGGACGGTGACATTTTCGTAATTATATTTTAGGAAAACGCGTCGGTTAATACCTTGAACCGACTCGCAAAGTCGGACCGGCCGACTTTGCACGTCGGTTCAAGAAAAAACCGACGCGAGAAACTTGGTTTCTCGAGTCGGTTCTCCTTGAACTGACACGCAAAGTCAGCCGGTCCGACTGTGCGCGTCGGTTCAAGGTACAAACTGATGCGTTTTCCTAAAAAAAAATTCCCGGGATAATTTCATATAGCTTGACTCTCGCGCCTCTCTCTCTCATTCACTCTCACGCCTCTCTCTCTTTCTTTCACTCACGAATCTCTTCTCTCTTTCATTTTGGGATTTTCTTCCACTCTCCACCACCGCCACGAAGCGGACCTCCACCCCCCGCCGCCACCTCCACCGCCCGGCACTCCTCTACCGCCGCCACCTCTCCTACATTGTAAGACCCGGTTCTCATTTTTGTATATATGTATGTGTGTATATATGTGTCTATAGAATTATATATTTGTGTATATTTGTGTGTGTGTGTGTGTGTGTGTGTGTGTGTGTGTATATATATAGATTTGGGCACTCACGATACAATTGGCGAAGAATCGGGCAAGTGCTGAGTGTAGCAGCGGAGTTGACTATTCAGGGTGAACATAGCCCTTTCTTTTTGCGCGTACTTTCCTTGGTGAAAGGGGAGGAGGATTAGCCCAGGTCCGGTAGCTCTATCTTTCGGAAAAATTAAATAGAAAAAAGAGCGTCTATACAGTACTTTTTTATATCCCGTACCTAGATTTGAGACTTGTTTTCGTGCCCCCGCCTCTCTTCCCTCCACTCTTTAGCCTATCCCTTTGGTTGAGCTGGAACGAGTGCTTCCTGAGGAGATCATGTTCTTGCCATAATAATTGTGCCTATCATCCATGCCCCATAGAAGGCGAAGAGTGCTTAAACTGGGGAGAAGAAAACAACCAGATTCAGCTATTAGACTTTGTAAACATACCCATAAAAAAAAAAGGAACCCTCCAGAAGAGAAAGGAAAAAACCTAATTAATAAAATATTCCAACAGCAACAAGACGAGGAAAATCAGGAACTTCCAGTTTTATGAAATAGAAGATCCAGATCTTGGAGCACCTAATCAACCAGTTGGACGATATACCGCAAACTCCTCCTACTAGAACTAGGGAGGAGTTTGCTCAGACAATCAAAAGAAGAAGAAAAGGAAAGATAAAAACAAAAAAGGAGCTTAGTGCAAAAGGAAAAAACGAGGGAAGAGGAATCAGCTAAGAAAAGAAAATTAAAAGAAAATAAATAAGCAGGAAAGAAACAACAGCGAACTAGAGAAAGGGAAAGAAACAGGGGAGATGGAAAAGGATGCAACAAAAGGAAGAGATGACAGCAGGAAAAAATAACGAAAGGATACAAATGGAGGAACTTAGGAAGCTGGCAGCACAAGAGAATGAAAGGGCTAAAACCACCTTAAGACAATTTTTATTCATAACCCTCATACATGCAGAGATAAGGTCTGGTTGAAATAATTGATCATGAATAGTATGACACTGACTCAGATGCTGATCCGGGCCTCTGAAAGCACCTCCTGCGGGACTGGATTCTCATTCTGAACCGAAGACCAAAGAGAAAGAATCCCTTGTTTCTGTGATCTAGAAATTGAACCGGCATAGCTTGAGAATGTAGGCTTCTACTCACATATGCAAAGGGGTACCGAAGCCGAAAGAGTTTATTTAGGAATTGAGAATGGATTTCGGATTAAATTTGGAGTAGTTGATGATGTTGAAGTTTGATTGAAGTTGTATTTGATTTTTGAATATGTCGAGGTTGAACATTTTGGTTTATTGTGGCATTTTGATTCTTCCTACAGGTTGACTAAGTCCAATTTATAGGGGAGGTTCTGTCGAAATTTTTGTAGAATTTTGTAAATAAAAAATAAAAATTATAGTTTAAAGTGATTTTCACTATTAAAGAATTGACCGTACTAAATAAATAATTACATAAAACATAATCATTGCAATAAAATTATGAAGTTTCCAACCTAAAAAAGTATCGTATTTGATTTCAAATATTAATATATAGTTGGTTTAAGGATGTATCATGAAAAATATTAACTCAAAACTAATAAATTTTTTTAATTATATCTTCACATATAGGTCATTGATATGGATCGGGGTTGGATGTATGACAGACGTAATAATAAAAAGTTAATACATTGTTATATGTGTAGGTACGTTTACAGTAGTCTCAATATAATGACCGAGTCTTCATCATCTTCAGATGATCATCGTACTACCAGCAACAAAAGGACTAGAGGGCCAACAATGTGCAAAAACATGAAGAAGGCCGGGGAAGTGAATTTCATCGAGTTCGATGAAAAACATAGGCCAATCGGACCAAACAAGGGGAACTTCAAACATTATGTCGGGTGTTTGGCCCGTATTCACGTTGACATAAACATCAGTGATTGACACAAGGTTGATCCCGGCCTTAAGGACATGATGTGGGAAGAAATTGTTGACCTATGGTCAATTTGACCTTATTGTTTTGATCATAACAAACAAGAATTTATTGTGTTGCTAACAAGTGTGCTTCAAGTGTTTCATGTAATGATAAATATTCAAAGCACTCAATGTTCAAATCGTCTCTCAAAGATATAAATCAAAATTATGTGATTGAGCACATGAGACGCAAAGAAGATCAAGAAAGAATCGAAGATATTCAAAGATCAAAATTGAAGCATGACATGAAGATCGAGAATTCGAGCATACAAGATTAGAGTTGATTTAACATATGTAAAGGTATAACACTCTCAATCTTTAGCGATGAAATTCAACGAGCTCGAAAATGATTTTTATGCATCAAGAAACTTACTTGACAATTCATCAATGCATAAAAATGATTTTTCAAATCATAACATGAAATAGTTTTTGGAAAAATAAACTTTTTGACATTAAAATAAAAATTCATGTTTTTATACTTTCGGTCGACCGAAAGTATACTTGATCGACCGAAAGTCTGGTCGACCGAAATATGAGATCAACCGAAAGTTCAAACGGCTATATTGTAACGGCTAGTTTATAACTTTCGGTCGACCGAAAGTCTGGAATCGGTCGACCGAAACTGGCTGAAGCTCAAAATTTTGATCTATAAATAGCCATCACATTTGCATTCAATTTGAACAACTTAGAAAACATTTTATACAAACTTTCTTGTGAAAATTCATTGTTCTTACTTGGTTTATATTCATCTTTTATTTTCATAAAACTTTGATTGATCTAAACTTTGTTTTATCAAATTCATCAAAGTTTTTGGAAGAAAGTTTTGTGAAGATTCTTGGTTTTACATTGTTTGAATTTCTTCAACATCTTCACACTATATTGGAATTGAAGTATAAGTCTCTCTTTGTTCTAAACTTGTTTTAATCTTTTAAAAGAGAGAAATTCCAATTGAGGAACTTTGATTATTTGTGCTACATTTTTCATCATCATTTGATTCATCAAAGTTCCATTGCCTAAACACTTTGAGCTTAACTTATTGTTAATTATTCAAGTGTGGCATCTCTTGGTACTTAATTCGATTCAATATTTTTAACAAGAGATCATTTGAAAAACTTTGTTTGATTGCATCGAACTTTTCATTATCATTTGCATCAAAGTTTTTCTCTAACACTCGAGCTTAATTCATTGCTATCTATTGAAGTGTTAGCCTAACTCTCTCGGTACTTAATTTGAGTATATCATTTGTCAAGAGAGTTATTTCAATTGTAAACTCAATTCATTATATTGATTGGTTTCGAGAGCCTTGTGAAAACTCGATTGTTGGTTTTCGAGAGCCTTGTCAAAACTCGATTGTTGGTTTTCGAGAGCCTTGTCAAAACTCGATTGTTGGTTTTCGAGAGCCTTATCAAAACTCGATTGTTGGTTTCGAGAGCCTTGTGAAAACTCGATTGTTGGTTTTCGAGAGCCTTGTCAAAACTCGATTGTTGGTTTTCGAGAGCCTTATCAAAACTCGATTGTTGGTTTCGAGAGCCGTGTGAAAACTCGATTGTATAAGGATAGGCGCTCCTTGTTGTAAGTCGCCTAAGGATTTGGTACTCCTTGTTGTAAGTTACCAAAATAGTGGATTTGGCCTTGCTCGTGACGGAGAGCTCGGTAACGGGGGACGTAGATCACGTTGGTTGATTGAACCTCCATAAATCGTGTTTGCACTCTCTTATCCTTTTTACTTACGTACATTGCACTTACTCTACTCTATCAATTTATATTGTGCAACATTATATCTAAGTTCTATACTTGCCTTATCAATTAAGTTTACACATATATAGCACACTACATTGATAGATTAGTTACTTGTAACACTAAGTGCACATATTTGTACCCATTGGTTTTTAAGTTTGAGATTATTATCGAAAAAGTTTTATAAACCAATTCACCCCCCTCTTGGTTAGTTTACTCTTGGGTCAAAAATTGGTATCAGAGCTTAGGTGCTCATTTTTGAAAGATTTTACAATCTTGAGTAAATGGCTAACCATAATCTTGAGGGGCATTCTACTAATCGTCCTCCTTTCTTTGATGGTACAAATTATAATTATTGGAAAACTAGAATGATGATTTTTATTCAATCCATTGATTATAATATTTGGGATGTCGTTGAATCCGGTCCTCATGAGCTTACTATGGTCATTAAGATTGATGGAAAACCAGATCAAACTATTTTGAAACCTAGAGAGGAATATGATGAAAATGATAGGAGGAAATTGACTTTAAATGCTAGGGCCAAAAATATACTCTATTGTGCTTTGGATATTAATGAATTTAATCGTATTAGCACATGTGATTCCGCACACGATATTTGGCATGCTTTAGAAGTCACACACATGGGCACAAATAAGGTTAAAGAAACAAAAATAAATCTTTTGATTAAAGATTTTGAAAATTTCTTTATGAAGCAAAATGAGCCTATTACTTGCATGATTACTTGTGAGTAAAATTCTTAGGTCTCTCTCCCAAGAATGGAATCCATTAAGGATGTTGATCGAAAACACGATAGACGTCAACACACATCCATCGGAGGAGCTTTATGGAACATTGATGACTTATGAGCTCAAAAATGCCGAAACAAAGGAGAGGACAAGAAAAAGAAAAGAAGAGGCTAAGCGCGAAATTGAGCTTAAATCATTACATGTCAAGAAGTGGAGAGGCGTTCGCAAGAATCATCGAATCCAAAAGAGAGAAGAAAATGTTGAAAGTGATGATGAGCAAGATCAAAATGAAATAGCCAACATGTGCTTCATGGACATTGAGAATGAGGTAAATTTCTTTGATACATCTTGGACTTTAAATTATCAATGATTTAAATTTCTATGAATCAACATTTTTGATTAAAGCATCTTGCTCTTCATAAAAATTTCTTACATTCAAAATATGTTGAGTATGAATATGAAACATGGTGCTAATATGTGGTTTATGCATAATTGTATGTTACATACATGTTCTAACCGAAATCAAATAAAAAAAAAAAAATTTCAATTTTTAGATTTCGGTCGACCGAACCTTTGTCGGACGACCGAAACTGTCTTTTCGGTCGAAAAAAGGCTCAACCGAAAGATATTTCGGTCGACCAACTGTACGACCGAAACCATACTTGCCGAAAGTGTCTGCAGCTTCCTGTTTTTTACTCTGCAGAGTTTCGGTCGACCGGTTCTATAGTTTCGGTCGACCGAAAGTGGCTGAAATAAGGGATTTTCTTTTATTTTCAATATTTTCATACACAATCCCTAAATGACTTGATATCATCTTCTTCTCTTCGTAAAACTCTTGTAATACATTTCTTTGATCACTTATTTTTTGGCTTTGAGAGTGATATGATTGTTGACCAAAATTGTTTTGATATGTCGACAAAATGCATTAACTTTTAACTCATTTCATGATAACAATTACTTCATAGTCAAACATAGATATTATTATTTCTCATGAAAGAGTACACACTAGAGTCACACTTGAAAGGAAATACATGGTACACGCAAATGCTAAAGAGAGAAACATGGAAAGTCCTCAAAATGAGAGATGTGTTTTCGGAGTAGCCGTATCCTACCACCTCTGATCTTTTGAGGAAACAAAGACAAATCTTCAAAGAGGTGTGTTTCGAGAGTAAAAATACTCCGTAATCTACCACATTTGAAGCACACACACACAAGATTTAAACATTAAGGAAATCCTAGGAAATTAGAGGGGTGTCTCAAGAGTGAGTATACTCCGTACTCTACTCCCACCTATTTTAGGATTCACAAAGTCAAATTTACATTAACCGGACTCCACTTTCGCTTGACTCCCCTTCCTTGCGACCAATCTATCTTTAAACCTGCTGGATCTTGTATTGGGATATATGACTGCAGCTTATCCAGTAGTTCATCAATAGTAGGAGCAGAAATAAGGATCCTTCGGGAAAATGGAGAGATGAATCCCTGTTCCACTGCATGATCAAGAAAGGTTAACAAACCATCAAAGAAATGGTTAACATTTAATAGCCCAATAGGCTTAGTATGGAGATCTAGTTGAGCCCAGGAGGTAATATTAAAAATTTCTTCTAAGGTGCCAAAACCTCCGGGCAGGGCTATAAATGCATCAGATCCATATAGCATACAAGTTATGCGTTCATGGATAGATAAGGTTTGTACTTCATGACCTCGTGTTTTGCCTGCTATATCTGCTAAAGGGACAGGAATAACTCCAATCACCCTTACTTTCTCTGTAAGAGCAGATTGGGAAACACAGCCCATCAGACCACTGCTACCTCCTCCATACACAAGATTGATACCTTTCTCCCCCAGTTTCTTTCCAAGGTCTACTGCTGTCTCAAGATACCCAAAACCTTTCCCCACATGTGATCCAGAAAATACACATACAGTTTTGATCTGTCTAACTTTTGATCCCTCCATTTTTGAAAGAAAAGAAAAGAAAACTTACGAGAAGTTGTGATTTTGGGATGCATGAACTATGAAAACCTCTGGCTATTTAAAAACCGAAAAACCACACTATTTACGATCGTCTTTGAAAAAGGAAAGATTTACTTTTGTCAAAATCAAACTACTTTTGAATATTTTTATCGTATCGAGGTGTCACCTTTCGGCGATTTATTTTTTTAAACCGTTCTCAAAACTCGTGAAAGGAAAAAGTATCAAAAGTTTTACCTTATATCAAATGCTGAGTTGCCAAAACAGACTGGCAAACCGGATCTTTTGCGATTGTATTCTTGAGACTATATCGCTTTTTATCCTCGTTAAATTGAGCATATAAGGAAAGAAGTTCCCGTTGCACATATCCACTTGGGTGCGTCTCAAGAGTTAATCGAATATCATCCAAACACTCCCTACTCAGTCCACCCTTTATGAACTCAATTTTATCATCTCGATTGTTAGATGAATATCCGACTGATTTGCAACGAGTATTACAGTTCCAACGAGCACATTTGTAGCAACCATTCAGCATTTTTGCTCTTCGTTTCTTTGCAAAAGTGCTTTTACCCAAACCAGGCAGGTGTTTAGGAAATGTCAATGGTAATTCACCTGTTAATCGAACTTTTGCTTCTATCAACCAGTGCACGTCTTCTGGAAAGCCTTGAGCCATAAGCAACCTCAATCTTTCGAGCCTCATTCGATAAATTTTTCTCAGATCATTAATTGGAAGATTGGAATAATACTTGCGAATGCTTAAAAGGATGTTATCCATTTTTTTATGTATTTAACCTCTTCCCAACCGATCTATTTAAAGGTGTAAACGATCTGAGTAGTTCTTCATGATATTGATTCCTGCAAGATAATATGAAATAGAATAATGAAAAGAGGGAACAAGATTTCATGCGCTGTAACTTTACTGTTAAAGGAAGATTTAATTTGCGATATCGAATATTTTTCTTGGTTTTTGTACTGATATTTTTCAGTATAATAATATTCAAGGTATATAGGACCTGGCTAGTTCCACATGCTGTTGAGTCCAGGGAGAAAGCAAGGAATAGAAAAATTAAAAAGAGGGAACAGGATTTAAATGCGCTGTAACTTTCACTATTAAAGAAAGATTTGATTTGAGATATGAGATTATACTGGAATTCGTGAAACTGAATTGTGTGATTTCTGGTAATGTTTCATGCTACGAATTCTTTTCTAAGGGGGAATGCGTTACTAAGGGGGAATATAATTACAATCAAGATATTCTACTTATGCCCCATTATTATGCTTATCACACCTATGCTCATGAATAAGGGATAGATGCCACCTTTTTGCTTATGTCAAAAGGGGGAAAATATGGTGATGATTTGATTTAACTTGATTTTGGATAATCTATATGCATGAAAATGATTATATTATATGCTAGATTATACCTCATTGGTTTGTATAAGATAGGGGGAATATATGCTAAAATTGAACTTATCAATTATTCTCATTTCCCTATACTTTGATTATATGCTTCAATTGCTTACATTTATCATTACAAATCATCTTGTTTGTCATAATCAAAAAGGGGGAAATTGTTGACCTATGGTCAATTTGACCTTATTGTTTTGATCATAACAAACAAGAATTTATTGTGTTGCTAACAAGTGTGCTTCAAGTGTTTCATGTAATGATAAATATTCAAAGCACTCAATGTTCAAATCGTCTCTCAAAGATATAAATCAAAATTATGTGATTGAGCACATGAGACGCAAAGAAGATCAAGAAAGAATCGAAGATATTCAAAGATCAAAATTGAAGCATGACATGAAGATCGAGAATTCGAGCATACAAGATCAGAGTTGATTTAACATATGTAAAGGTATAACACTCTCAATCTTTAGCGATGAAATTCAACGAGCTCGAAAATGATTTTTTTGCATCAAGAAACTTACTTGACAATTCATCAATTGCATAAAAATGATTTTTAAAATCATAACATGAAATAGTTTTTGGAAAAATAAACTTTTTGACATTAAAATAAAAATTCATGTTTTTCTACTTTCGGTCGACCGAAAGTATACTTGATCGACCGAAAGTCTGGTCGACCGAAATATGAGATCAACCGAAAGTTCAAACGGCTATATTTTAACAACTAGTTTATAACTTTCGGTCGACCGAAAGTCTGGAATCGGTCGACCGAAACTGGCTGAAGCTCAAAATTTTGATCTATAAATAACCATCACATTTGCATTCAATTTGAACAACTTAGAAAACATTTTATACAAACTTTCTTGTGAAAATTCATTGTTCTTACTTGGTTTATATTCATCTTTTATTTTCATAAAACTTTGATTGATCTAAACTTTGTTTTATCAAATTCATCAAAGTTTTTGGAAGAAAGTTTTGTGAAGATTCTTGGTTTTACATTGTTTGAATTTCTTCAACATCTTCACACTATATTGGAATTGAAGTATAAGTCTCTCTTTGTTCTAAACTTGTTTTAATCTTTTAAAAGAGAGAAATTCCAATTGAGGAACTTTGATTATTTGTGCTACATTTTTCATCATCATTTGATTCATCAAAGTTCCATTGCCTAAACACTTTGAGCTTAACTTATTGTTAATTATTCAAGTGTGGCATCTCTTGGTACTTAATTCGATTCAATATTTTTAACAAGAGATCATTTGAAAAACTTTGTTTGATTGCATCGAACTTTTCATTATCATTTGCATCAAAGTTTTTCTCTAACACTCGAGCTTAATTCATTGCTATCTATTGAAGTGTTAGCCTAACTCTCTCGGTACTTAATTTGAGTATATCATTTGTCAAGAGAGTTATTTCAATTGTAAACTCAATTCATTATATTGATTGGTTTTCGAGAGCCTTGTGAAAACTCGATTGTTGGTTTTCGAGAGCCTTGTCAAAACTCGATTGTTGGTTTTCGAGAGCCTTATCAAAACTCGATTGTTGGTTTCGAGAGCCTTGTGAAAACTCGATTGTTGGTTTTCGAGAGCCTTGTCAAAACTCGATTGTTGGTTTTCGAGAGCCTTATCAAAACTCGATTGTTGGTTTCGAGAGCCGTGTGAAAACTCGATTGTATAAGGATAGGCGCTCCTTGTTGTAAGTCGCCTAAGGATTTGGTACTCCTTGTTGTAAGTTACCAAAATAGTGGATTTGGCCTTGCTCGTGACGGAGAGCTCGGTAACGGGGGACGTAGATCACGTTGGTTGATTGAACCTCCATAAATCGTGTTTGCACTCTCTTATCCTTTTTACTTACGTACATTGCACTTACTCTACTCTATCAATTTATATTGTGCAACATTATATCTAAGTGCTATACTTGCCTTATCAATTAAGTTTACACATATATAGCACACTACGTTGATAGATTAGTTACTTGTAACACTAAGTGCACATATTTGTACCCATTGGTTTTTAAGTTTGAGATTATTATCGAAAAAGTTTTATAAACCAATTCACCCCCCTCTTGGTTAGTTTACTCTTGGGTCAACAATAAAGGTACTATCACTTCATACATGGTTAATTGATAACGTTTCGTAATTTCTTTTCTATAACATCGCATATTATATTCGTCTTTCAGAGGGAGTTCAACATCCCTGATGATGCAGCCAAAAAAAGGGTGTTGAAAGTTGCGGGGATGCGATGGAAAGATTTCAAGACTCGACTGGTTCATGATTATATTACACATGACCACCCGAAATATACATTTCCTACGCAGCTTTACGATTTTATAACTGAAGAACAATGAGACTCGTTCAAGAAAGAATGCCAGACTGAGAAATTTAAGGTATATATATATTTAAATGTATGCATGTGATTTATTGAGTTGAAAATTAAATACTTGATGTGACATATTTCAAGAAAAAAAGTAAGAAGGCCAGTGATACTCAATTGCGAAACGAGCATCCACATTATATGGACTCAACTGGTTTTGCGGGTATGAAGCCAAAGTGGCTCGTCAGTGACCCACTGTCTTCTAGTTCTTCATGCGACATGATTAACTCGTCAATTGTAAGTGAGGATCGAAGTTTAGATTGGATTCAAGCTAGATCTAAGACGAAAGAAGATGTTAGTTATTACATCCTCAACGAGAAAACGAGGGGGGTGTTTGATAAAATTGTAAGTATATCATGATTATTTTTTCATAATTTAAATTCAAATTTACTTAAATATATACTTATATTTATGTTTCATTTTTCTGTTAATAGGTTGAAAAAGCTAAGCAGTCCACGCAGGGGACATTTGTGGCAAGTAGACATCATGATATTTTAAGTGAAGCCCTTGGTAAGCCGGATCACCCTGGTAGGGTGAGGGGGTATGGCGTCTATGTGACCATGAGGGATGTTTACGGAAGGCCTGATGATTACATTAGACGTTTGTGTGGGGTCGTCTCAGTAGACGATATTAAGGAGATGATCAGGTCAGAGATGGAGGATAGTATTGCCGAGTGGGTCAGGCATCAGACCATGTCGGAGATGCAGAGTAAATTCGATACTATGCAGAGGGACTACCATAGTATGTAGACTAAATATGATGCCATCCTCCAGTGCCTGGGCTTAAATGTTGAGGTCGAGGTGGACGTAACTCCACAGCCCCGACCACCAACTCGCAACAGTTGTCACTCTGTGGATCCAGATCCATTTCATGGACTTCAGGTATTTAATGTTAAGTTACTTAGAATTTTTTAACATTATTTATGTTATTTCAACTGGAAGTTGCTAACATATATGTTCAATGATGTTGTACAATAGAAGCCGACTCCTTGTCATCTCGCCATAAGTCTTAATGGTGAGAAACAAATAGTAGCGAGTGGGATGGTTTATCCAGCCGGACCCGACACGGTGGTGCATCATCAACCTCTTTGGCCTGATCATGCTAAGGTGTCCATTGACCACATTTTCGATGGTGCATAAGCATTTTGTATTCCAATGCCATCTCAATACCACACCACAGTGGGGGAAGCTATTGGAAGCTTCTTGCAATGGCCCAAGGAGTTGGTGATTTTTGGAGAGGTCCAAACATTTAGTTATATAAAAATTTCTATCAATATTAATTTCTTTTAAATTTGTATAACAACTAAAGATGATAAAAATTATCTTGTTGCAGGAAGAGGCACCACAACAGGCAAAAAAATTGAACAAAGGAAAAACACCCCAGAGTTTCGAAATGTCATCCACACAGCAACCTGCGATTGTTGATGATGAGACGTTGCAACGTCTGGGTGATGATTGTAAAATGTTACACACTCTGGTCATTCAATTTCCTGTTGGTGATGACTTCTACCAGGTACCTGTTGATGCCGCCGTGTTCAATTTTGCATTCGAGGATGGTTTTTATGTTACAGTCGGAGACATCACCGACTTGCTTACGATGCAATGGTTGGATACATCTATCTTACAAGTGTTTTCATTGTAAGACTTCTGATAAAAAAATTATAACTTCAATTTAAATCATTATTTTATTTCTATTTATTGGTATTATTATTTTTTAGGTACTTCCATGAGTTCTGTCAGGAATACGGTATTGAATCGATTGGATTCATGTCTCCGACACACATTGCATCGGTTTCAGTAAGAACAAATGCAAATGGTGTTATAAATTACTTGGCCAGCATGAAGGCAATGAAAACTAAGAAATTCATTCTAGCACCGTATTTTCAGGAGTAAGACCATTGATATTCTCTAATTTTTAACCTAATTTGAATGATATGATATTTAAAGTTGTATTTACACGTTCATAATACGTAGGAATCACTGGATGTTGCTAGTTATTCCTCCTGAGAAGAATACGGTGTACTTCTTAGATTCAGCTACTGCATCTAAGCGTGACTTGGATATCAAGCCGATATTGAACATGTAAGTTAGGAAACTTTTCATGAAATAATTGTGGAGTTGTGGTGAAATTGATTGTAGAGTTGTGGTGAAATTGATTGAGGAGTTGTGATTGTTGAGAAGTTGATAGTTTTGAATAGCAGGGTCCCCCTATAGGTTGGATAAGTTCAATCTATAGGGGAGACTCTGCCAAAATTTTTGTAGGAAATTTGAGTCATATTAATTTTTTTGTAGCTTTTTGATATAATTTATTGAAATTTTAATGCTTTCAAAACGTATTGGACAGTTGGAGGCATGAGGACAAAATCCAATACAACGTGGAAAAACGTAAAAGTATGAAAACACTGATTTAAACTTTATGAAAAACTTTGAATTATTTCTATATTTTTTTTAGTTTGATTACTAATATTTTTATTTTTCAATGTGAATATTTCAGTGTCCTCAACAACCTGGAGGGTCTGAGTGTGGGTAATACGTTATGAGAAATATGTATGAGATAGTCACAGAACACTTTCAACTTACTTCGTTAGAAAATGTATAAGTCATTGAAAATGAGAATTTTAATAATGACTTTATATTTTATGAAAAAATAACTAATAATTCATTTTGATTGTTTGTAGGCATTTAAAGAATATTATTCAACGGAGGAAGTAATCGAGATTCAAAACCTATGGGCAAAATACTTTGTTCATAGGTTTGTGTAAATCGAAGCATAATCAAACTTGCATTTACATATATATTTAATTTGTATCTTAAATTAACAATTTTGTAAATATAATTGTTGTTAATTTAATTTTATTACGTATATGTCGATTATATATATATTTGTTGATGCGCATGTTCAGGTTATCGCAGGCCACGTCCTGGTCACTGCAGGCCACGACTTGCAGTGACCTGGGTCATTGCAAGTCACGTCCAGGTGACTGCAGGCCACGACGTGCAGTGACCTGGGTCATTGCAGGCCACTGCAGGTCACGACATGCAGTGGCTTGGGTCATTGCAGGCCACGTCCAGGTCATTGCAGGTCACGACCTGCAGTGGCCTGGGTTATTGCAGGCCATGACCTAAAGTGGCCTGGGTCATTGCAGGCCACGTCCAGGTCACTGCACGTCATATAATGAAAAAAAAAACTTTGGACGTCGGTTTTGAGAAAACCGACACACTCAAAACCGACGCCCAAAGTCAGTTTTGGGCGTCGGTTTTATAGTAAAATCGACGTCCAAAGTTTTTTTTTTTTTTTTGACGGCGTCGGTTCTAAATTAGAACTAACGCCCAAAACTGACTTTAGGCATAGGTTTACAACCGACGCCTAAAGTCAAGACTTTACGCGCTTGCGTCATATGCGTCGCCACTACAACCGACGCGAATTCCATTTTTCAACCGACTCGTATTCCTGTTTCTGTACTAGTGAGGAGAAACCGGGCAAAGGCTGTGCACTGAAAGAGAAAAAAAGAAGAAGAAGTCTGCCCATTTTCAAAACCTGATCTCCGGCCAACCAACAAAAGAACTAATACCACCAGCAGGACCGCGACATCGTGGGGAAGACTTGACGGAGTTTTGGGGGCAACCGACGGTGGAATCAACCGAAAAAACAAAGTTGAAATCGTGGATGAAAACTCAAATTCCGGCAAGACCAAAATTCAGATCAAGAAATGGTTTACACCATTGGGCTCACAACATCGAGGGCCATCTTCTAGAGTGTCGGGTAAATTTTAGGCCGACAACAACAGTGTCAGTTTTCGGTAGCGGCTCAAGTGACAAATTTTAGACATATTTTACAGGTCCTGTAGTGTCTATATTCGAAGTCCGTTTTACCAGATTAAATTCGAATATTGTTCGAAGTTTGCAAATGGTATTTCGCATGAGTATTACTTTGATTTTTTGAAATTGAACGGGTGCATTGAAGACTCCTATTGTAGTTGTACGAACATTTAGGATAATTTCTAAGCTTTGGTTTTTGTGAAAAAAGGGGGAAGGGCTAAAAGTTGGGATTCTTTGAGGTTTGGGTTGGACAAGATTATGTTTTAATCTTGGGGTATATTATGTTTTACAAGATTAGGTGTTAATCTTGGGTTTGACAGGAGGTCTTCTTTCGGGTTTGACGTGAAAATAAGATTCACGTGGATAATTTTTATAAGACTTGGTGTACATCTTGGGTGAATTCAAATTTACAAGATTAGATGTTAATCTTGGGTATTATATGTAACACCCCAAGTTTAAAATCTAAAACCTAGGCGTGTTAGCTCCCATTCACATTATATGCGGAAATAAATCGATTAAAACATTTAAACTTTTCATTTTCTATTATAAAATTTTACAAAAATTTCGGCAGAGTCTCCTCTATAACTTGGACATAACCAACCTGTAGAGGGACATCATACCTACAATACATATACAATTCTCAACCCATTTAAATCCAGCATTCAACATCCAACCAAAATTCAAAAATTCAACTCCAACATTAATTCCCAAACTCCTCAACGATAATACCTTGAAGTAAAAAATTTATAAATTCAAGAAACATAGTATAAACTAATCACCGAGAAATACCATACTTATTTTAACTAAGAACCGAAAAACTAATTCAAAATGATTTATCAATTTAAAAGAATAACCAATAAAAACTTAAATTAAGTCATTAAATTAAATTTTAAATAATTCAAGTCGGGTACTGCCTGAGCCTGCCACCACGTGCTCTCCTCTAATCATCTAATTTTCATCACCTGAAATATGGGGGAAGGATTGGGGTGAGCTAAAGCTCAGTAAGTAAACTTTATGCATGAAATGCATGCTTATGACATGAATGCTTTAAAAATTTCATATACGTATCCCCATTTACTCTACTTTCCAAAACTTTCAAACTTTCACTTCATTTCAAAACTTTCACTTCATTTTCATCATGAGCTCACTCGGTGTATCTTCTAGTCAATCAGATAACAGTGGAAAATTCTTATTTGGAACCAGATTAACATTCACATTTCCACCGCAAAGCGGTTTAACATTCACTTTCCCATCGCAAAGCGGTTTAACATTCAGTTTCCCACCGCAAAGCAGTTTAACAGTCCACCGTAAAACGGTTGAACATTTAATTCGGGTATGCCAGTCCCCCGCCCCATTTCTCATTCTCATCTTTTATGAACTAGAAGTACACCCATTCTTTTTTAAAAATTTGGAATACATAACTTTTGAACAACTTGCACCTTGACACATTTCTTTCATTTAAAAACATTTGACTTCCCAATTTCGATGCCAATGTATGTTTGATGATGCAATGACATGATAATGTGCATGCTTGAACATTCTTCATAATAACATATACTTTCATAAAGTAAATGAAATTCATCAAAGCAAGTAAGTTGCAAACAGTCATTTACACATTCCACATTTACATTTAACTTTTATGAAAATAGGGGAAGTTTACTTACATGACGTCCTTGGTATTTACCGTTATCTGGATTTGCAAGTGGAGGAGCCTCAACTGCCCTGTTGTCAATGTACCAAAATCCTAGTTGTATCCATTCATTTAGTAAAATATACTTTCATTCAAATTGATATATTCATCATTCTTTTAACATTACATTAAACAAGTTAAATTAATAAATCTTCTTTCCCTTTTCATTCTTGTGATCATTTATTCAAAACAAGGTATTAAGATATATTAAATACTTCCATACAATACTTGAAATCAAAAGATTTAAACCATTCGAAAAAACGTATAATTTTCAGTTCACAACACTAGTACAGAAACGGCTATTCGCGTCGGTTGTAAAGGGATATTCGCGTCGGTTGTAGCAGCGACGCACAATGTTCAGAGTTTAGGCGTCGGTTGTGAACCGACGCGTAAAACAAAAAAAGGCGTCGGTTGTAGGGGCACAACCGACGCCTAAAACATACCAAAAGGCGTCGGTTGTAGGGGCACAACCTACGCCTAAAACATACCAAAAGGCGTCGGTTGTAGGGGCACAACCGACGCCTAAAATATAACTATGGGCGTCGGTTGTGCCCCTACAACCGACGCGGTTAGTAGCATTGTGGGCGTCGGTTGTGCCCCTAAAACCGACGCCCATGAGTGCATTTTATTGCATCGGTTTAAGGACACAACTGACGCCTTTTATTGATCTAACCCCCCACCAAACCTCCTATACACGCGCGCACGCACACAAATGTATATTATATTTTGTTCACATTGTACATCCCATCAATAATCAACAATCATCAATCAATATATATATATAGAAATGCATAACAAAATTAAATAACTCAACAAATAGAATTTTAAATTAATTTGTCAACAAATTTTGTAATACCGCCTTTCATTTTCATACCCTTTAAAATTTCACGTCATGTTTATGTTAACGTTATTTGAAATTTGAAATTTAATTAATTTTACGTCAATGGTTTGAAATTTGTTTTGCAGTGGAAGGACTTGGACACCGTATTGCTCAATGTGCCAATTAGAAAATTATAAATTTTTCACGTGCAATTTTATGTAATTAATTAATTTTATTGCCTAGGCATGCTAATTTCTATTTATTGTGTTAAGTTGAAACTTTATTGGCAATTGGAAAGTAAATATGACTTATGGACTAAATTATATCCTTAGAGAGAATTGAGGGACCAATTCACAAATCATCGAAAGTTTATATCTAACCCTACCCTAATATCCTCTCTCACGCTCTCTCTATTTGGTCTCTCTCTCTCTCACCGATCCCTCACGCCGCTCTCGCGATCTCTCACTCTCTGTCTCGGTCTCTCTCGCCGCTCACACCTAGTCTCCCGTCTCTCTCGCCTCTCACCCAAACCGCAACCTCACGCAGCCTCTCACCAGCAACGCTACCTACCACCACCCATCGGTAAGGCCCTACTTTTCCCTCTGCCCGTTGCCACACAACGCGCACACACACGCACGCACCTGCACACACTTTCGCACACTCGAATATATATATACGTGTGTGTGTGTTGAATGTATGTAAATGTGTGTTGTTTCTCATAATTTCAGATTTTAGTTTACTTGATTTCGAATCATACCGTTAAATTGGGGATTTAGTAATGCTTATGAATATGTAATTGCCCTCAGGTATAAACTTCAGATTTTGATTGATATAGATGAAATTCCAGATTTTTCAAAGTTATGAAATTAATTACAGATTTCGAAAATTGTATATTCGTTTGGTTAATTGATGTTTTAGCTTGATTTCAAATTTTTAAATTTGTTAAACTTTAGCTTTGGGGCTATATGTGTATATGTGTATACATCTCAGACTTGTCAATGTATGAGGATGTCCATATTTTGATTAAGCATGAAATTAAGTTTGTTAGTTAGCTATTCGTGTTTAATTATGAGTTGGAAAACTATAAATTTTAGACTCGGGAAAATTTTCATTAATGGTTAGAGTTATTCAAATATTTTGTAAATTCTGGTTTAAATTATATATATTTATTTGAGTTTGAATTTAAAGGTAAGAAAATTTTCTAATTCGCAATGAAATTTGATTTTTGTTGGAAATATGTCATGCTAGATGTTTGACATAGCTTTAAACCTCATTTGGATTAAATTGAAGTTTTAATTGTTGTTTAGAAGTATTTTTAGTTCAAAAAGGATAATGAATGTGTTTTGAACTAAATTTTATTGTTAGTTACTAATATGGTATGTTTACTTCGCTTAAATTCCTGTTTGAGTTGAATTGTAAATCAAATAGTAGTGTTGATCTCCGTTGGGATTTGGATAGCATTAAAAAGAATTTCAAATGTGTTTCGAGTTAAAAAAAAATTATATTTATTAATGAATGCGAATGATTAGGACATTTGGCACATTGACGTTAAGGGGCATCCGAGACTCTTCCACTTGCAAGTCAAGATAACGGTAAATACTAAGGATGTCAAGTAAGTAAACTTCCCCCTATTTTCGTCAAAGTTGAATGTAAATGTGAAAGTTATGTGTAAATGACTGTCTTGCAACTTAATTGCTTTGATGAATTTCATTTACTTTGTGAAAGTATATGTTATTATGAAGAATGTTCAAGCATGCACATTATCATGTCATTGCATCATCAAGCATGCATTGGCATCGAAATCGGGAAGTGAAATGTTTTTAAATGAAAGAAATGTGTCAAGGTGCAAGTTTGTTCAAAAGTTATGTATCCCAAGTTTTTAAAGAAAGAATGGGTGTACTTCTAGTTCATGAAAGTTGCGAGTGGAAAATGGGGCGCGGGGGACCGGCGTACCCGAATTAAGTCGCTTTACGACGGAATGTTCAACCGTTTACGGTGGACTATTAAACCGCTTTGCGGTGGGAATGTGAATGTTAAACCGCTTTGCGGTGGGAAAGTGAATGTTAAACCGCTTTGCGGTGGAAATGTGAATGTAATCTGGTTCCAAATAAGTAATTGCCCACTGTATTCTGATTGACTAGAAGTTACACCAAGTGAGCTCACGATGGAAATGAAGTGAAAGTTTTGAAATGTCAAGCGAAAGTTTTGAAATGTTAAGTGAAAGTTTGAAAAGTTTGAATGTTTTGGAAAGTAAAGTAAATGGGGATACATTTATGGAATTTTTAAAGCATTCATGTCATAAGCATGCATTCATGCATACAGTTTACTTACTGAGCTTTAGCTCACCCCAATCCCTCCCCATATTTCAGGTGATGAAAGTTAGATGATCCGAGGAGAACACTTGGCGGCTGACTCCGACAGTACCCATTGTCGCATTAATTAATAAAGTTAAATTTATTCAAGTTATTTTTAGTTAAATTAGAATTTATTTAAGTTCTAAGTAATTATTTCTTAATTCATTTATTTTGATAATTGTCTCGGTTGAAATTAGTTTAAATAAGTTATGGTATTTCCCTGTGATTAGTTTTTATCATGTTTTCATGAGTTTATAAATTTATACTTCAAGTTATTTTGTTGAGGAGTTTGGGGAATTAATGTTGAAGTTGAATTTTGGAATTGTGATTGAGATGTGATGGATGTTTTAAAATTTTAAAATGGTTTTTGATGTCCCTCTACAGGTTGGCTATGTCCAATTTATAGAGGAGACTCTGCCGAAATTTCGGTAAAATTTTATAGTAGATAAATGAACATTTTGATTGTGTAAACGATTTAAATTCCGCATGGTTTTAAATGATTTAATTCCGCATTTAATGTGAATGGAAGTTAACACGCCTAGGTTTTAGACTCGTAAACTTGGGGTGTTACAAATTTGTACATACATAACATTAAAAATCAAAATTATTCACAGTTTTTGACAAAGTATTGAGCCCATAAATTTCTAACCTCGTCGATTTCCTCCATTGAGTAAAATTCCTAAAATGCCTAAAAACAATTAAAAAGAATTAATAATTATTATGTTTATAAAATAGAAATCGTATAAATAACTTATACCTTGTCTAGAGAAGTAAGTTGAGAATGAGCCGTGACTATCTCCAACATGTTTCTCATAACATAGTAGCCACACTCATCTCCTCCAGGTTGTTGAGGACACTGAAATTTGAACCTTTAAAATTAATATCTAATGAAAGTGAATATATATATATATATATATAATTCAAAGATTTGTAAAAACTTGAAAAGCTTAGCTAGTTTTCATACCGAGATTTTTTTCCAATTTACATTGGAATGTGTCCTCTGGCCTTCTAATGACCAAAATGCTCGGAGGGCCCTAAAATATCGATGGATATCATGAATAAGTTATAGAGATAATAATGAAACGCAAAAATCCTAAATTTTTTTTGACAGAGTCTCCCCTAAAAATTGAACTTATCCAACCTGTAAAGAGACCTATTATTGAAAATTATCCTAACAACTATCATAATCACAACATATACACATCAATTTCACATCAAATTCTCCACGATTATTCTATGAAACTAGCCCAACTTATATATCAACTTTGCACTAAACTAAAAACCATGAACAATGCAATAATTACTTACATATTCAATGAAGGCTTGATTTCTATGGTACGCTTACAAGATTGAGTTGAATCTATGAAGTACACCTTGTTGGCTTCGCAACATATCACAAGCAACATCCAATGATTCCTACGTATTATGAACGTGTAAATACACATTGAAATGTCTAATGGTTCAAATTTTAAGTAAAAATGATCTTACTCCTGGAAGTACGGCGCTAAAATGAATATCTTAGATCTCAGTGCTGTCATTGCTTCAACCATGTAACTCACAACACTATCTTCTTGTGTTTTTACTCTGATTGACGCAATCTTTGACGGACACATAAATCCAACTACCTGAACACCGATTTCCTCACACAACCCATGAAGGAACCTAAAAATAATAATCAATGAATAAAATGAAATGAAAATTTAAATGATATATATATATATATATATATATATATATATATATATATATATATATATATATATATATATGCATTAAACAGTCTTACATTATGAATACTTGCAAGATAGATATATTCAGCCATCTCATTGAAAGCAAGTCGGTGATGTCGTCGATTGTAACATAAAGACTTTCATCGTCCTTGTGATGAAGCACAGATGCATCTAAAGGCAATTGGATGTAGTCTATACCAACAGGCAATGTAAGGATCAGAGTGTGTAGCCGCTTGCAACTATCACCCAGACGTTGTAACGTTGCATCATCAACGAGCGGGAGTCGTCGGGTAGATGATAGATCAAAACTCTGGGTATTTTTACATTTTCCAATTTTTTTTTACTTTTTTTGTCAACTCTTCCTACAATTACAGAATTTTTATCATCATAACACGTCTAATATAATTTTAAATGTGAGTAAAATTCGAAAGAAACATCATGTAAATAAAAATTATTATTACCTCTCCTAAAATCACCAAATTTTTAGGCCATTGACAGAAGCTTCCAATAGACTCTCCCACCCTATTGTAGTATGGAGATGGCACTGGAAGAAGGGACTCTTCGGCACCTTGTACAACATCATCAACTGACACTTTAACATGATCAACCAATAGTTGTTGATGGTGCACAACAATCTCTGGTCCGGATGGAAAAACCATTCCCCTAGCCACTATTTGATTCTCACCATTAAACTTACGGCGAGACGACAATGGATTGGCTTCTATTGTTCAACATGATTGAAAGTAAATGTTACCCCTAATAATTGGAATATAATCGATAATATTCAAAAATAATTTAACATTAAATACCTCAAGCTCGTCAAATGGATCTGGATTAACTGAGTAGCAACTACTGCGAGTTGGTGGTCGGGGATGTGGAGTTATGTCCATTTCAGCATCAACATTTAAGCCCATGCGTTGGAGGAGAGCTTCGTATTTCTGCTGCATATTGTCGATCTTACTCTGTACCTCTGCTGCATACTCTTTTCTGACCCGCTCGGTAATACCAACCTCCACCTCCTTCATGATAATATCCTTAATATCATCTACAGACACAAGTCCACTCGATCGTCTGCTGGCCGCATCAGGTTTTCCATATACATCCCTCACCGTGACGTAGACACCATATCCCCTAACCCGACCAGGATGATCCTGTTTTCCAAGGGCTTCAGATAAGACGTCGTGGTGTCTCGTAGGGACAAAGGTCCCTTGAGTTGCTTCCTCAGATTTTTCAATCTGTTTTCAAAAAAAAATGAAAACTAAATATAGGTACTGAAGTGAAATTTAATTCATATTACGAACAAAATTGGGAGGCTATACTTACAATTTTTGCGTAAACCTCCCTTGTTTTTTCATTGGGGATGTAATAAGATCCATCTTCTTTCTTCTTTGATCTAGCACGCACCCAATCTAAGCTACGATCATCGCTTAATATGGACGAACTAATTGTCCCACACGAAGAGGCCGAAGACAGTGGGTCTGATAAAAGCCACTGTGGCCTTATCCCGGCATAACTAGCGGAGCCTAGAAAATGTGGATGCTCGTTGTGCGACTGGCTTTCCCTGGCCCTTTTGCTTTTTTCCTTGAAAAAATAAAGCATCACATTCATTAGTTTTCAACTCAATGATAAGAAATTAATAAGAATCATCACACTACAATTAAATATACCTTGAAAGTCTCAGTTTCACGCTCTTTCTTGAACTGCTCCCATTTCTCTTCGGTCACGTAATCATATAGCAGAGTTGGTGATGCATATTTTGGGTGCGTATTGTTAATGAAATTATGCACCAACCTAGTCTTAAAATCTTTCCATCGCATCCCCGCCACTTAAAAATAATTTGTTTCCTTTCGTCATCGGGTATGCTGAACTCCTTCTGAAATACAACAATAATATGGGATGTTATACCACGCTAAAAAAAAAATATACAAGATTGATTAATTTTAATATGTTTGAAGTGATCTAATACCTTTATATCTTCCCAAATCATATCTTTAAGGCCTTCAGGGACATTATGCCAATCACTAATATTTATGTCCACATGAATACGGACCACAGACCCTATATAAGACCTGAACTTCTTCTTATGGGGTCCGATCGGCCTATTGCGATCATCAAACTCAATAACCTTTACTTCATCCCCATTCCTCCTCATCTTTCTGCACGTTGTTGGTCCTCTAGTCTTTCTCGGTTGACTAATACTCTGATTATCAGATGAACTGGTAGAATCAGCCATGACTTTCACGGGACTGTGCACGTATCTGCGTATATAAATAAACAAAAATGTATAAACAAGTTAGTAAGAATAAATAAAGCATATATAAAGAATATTAACAATGAGTAGAGCACATATGAATAAAATTAAAAAGTACTAAGTATGAAAGTAAACAATCTTACACAATTAATTAATCACAAGCGACGGTCAACCCACAATCCTTCTTCATGATCCTCACGCATGTAATTTGTGTCAAGATTATCTTCCCCTATAATCGCATCTGGTTGTATACCAACTGAAAATGGAGGAGTTTCGTCAAAATGATCATACTCTTCTTCATCCACCACATCACCAATGCCAACAATATGTCTCTTGCCCTGAAGGACAACTGACCACTTAGTATTGGCAGGATCAAGAACGTAAAATATCTGTTTTGCTTGTGATGCTAGTATGAATGGCTCATCAAGATAACCCAACCGACCAAAATCCACCAAAGTGAAGCCTAATTCATCCACCCGAACACCCCGTCGATTATCAACCCATTTACATCGAAAGAGAGGAAACTTGAACTCCCTGTAATCAAGTTCCCAAATATCTTCAATGACACCATAATAAGACATTACGGCTTCTATTGGGCTAGTATCTTTGGCACTGGAAAAATCTTTTGACATTGCTACTTGAGTTACTCCACTATTTTGCATCGTGCTCTTATCATCTTGACGTTTTGTATAAAATGTATACCCATTAATGTCATATGCTTCATAAGACCTCACAAGCATGCCAGGGCCGTACGCTAACCACTTTATAGTTTTAGAAATTTTATTCGGCATTTGTGATAATTCTTGCATCACTCTATCTTTGAACCATTTGGAAAATGAGCGATTATGTTGATTAGTAACCCACCTTTCAACTTTTGAAGGATTCTGCCGCCTTAAAATGGACATGTGCTCGTCCAAATATGGATGAACCTCAGTAACGTGTTGCAAGACAAGGAGGTGTGCTTTGTCTCGCAATTCAACACTGGGCACAATTGTTTGGCATCCAATAGTACCTTTACCTTTCAGTCTTCCCTCGTGAAAAGATTTAGGAATACCGATAGCATCAATATGATCCAAGTAATCAGTACAAAACTCAATAACCTCCTCAGCAGCATAACCTTCAATAATACTGCCTTCTGGTCGAAATCTATTTCTCACATATCCTTTTAATATACCCATGTATCTCTCAAATGGATACATATACATCAAGAAAATTGGACCACAAATCTTAATTTCTCTCACCAAGTGAACAAGTAAGTGCACCATAATGTCAAAAAATGATGGAGGAAAATACATTTCAAATTGACATAGAGTGATAACAATATCAGCCTGCAAATCATCCAACGCCTCTGGATCAACAACTTTACTACAAATTGCATTGAAAAAAAAGCAAAGTTTTATAATGACATTTCTAACATGTTTTGGGAGTATGCCACGAACTGCAACTGGTAACAAGTGTTGCATTAAGACATGACAGTCATGAGACTTCATACCAACCAATTTCAAGTCCTTCATCGACACAAGACTTTTTATGTTCGATGAGTATCCAGATGGAACCTTAACAGGATTTAGGCACTCACAAAAACTTGTTTTCTCCTTTCTAGACAAAGTGTAACAAGCTGGAGGTAAATAGGTACGCTTTTCCAACTATTGGGGTGCTAACTTATCTCGTATTCCCATTTCTACCATGTCTTTTCTAACTTTGATACCATCATTTGTTTTTCCTTGAATGTTCAATAATGTCCCGATGACACTATCACATATATTTTTCTCCACATGCATTGCATCAAGACAATGCCTTACCTGTAAGTGTTCCCAGTAGGGTAGATCCCAAAATATGGATCTCTTCTTCCAAAGACTCTTCTGAGGAGGTTTAAAAGGTTTGCCAAACACGACATCAATATTTTTAACTCGTTCATAAACCTCTTTTCCTGTTAACGGTAAGCGGGAAACTCGAGTCTCGACTTTTCCATTGAAGGGCTTTTTCTTCTTTCGATAAGGGTGATGAACAGGGAGAAATATGCGATGACTCATATACACATTTTTCTTACAGTTTTTCAACCAAAAATCAACTGTATCTTCTTCACAAATAGGACATGCTTTAGCTCCTTTGTTAGTATAACCCGACAAGTTACCATAAGCTGGAAAATCATTTATGGTGCAAAATATCATAGCACGTAATGTGAAATTCATTTTGCTATGTGCATCAAATGCCAACACAGCTTCATTCCACAACAGTCTTAAATCTTCAATTAGGGGCACTAGGTAAACATCTATATCATTTCCCGGTTGTTTAGGCCCTGAAATTAGCAACGACAACATGATGTATTTGCGCTTCATACATAACCAAGGAGGAAGATTGTAATTCACCAAAAGAACCGGCCAAGTACTATGTCGACTACTCATGCTACCGTGCGGGTTCATCCCGTCTGTACATAGTCCAAGCCTAAGATTCCTATCTTCCCCACCAAATTCAGGAAACATCCTATTAATGGTCCTCCATTGAGGAGAATCCCCCGGGTGTCTTAGCTTTCCATCTTCTTTCCTCCCTTCGGCATGCCACCGCATGTTCTTTGCATCCTTTGCATTGGCAAACAAGCGTTTAAATCTTGGTATTACGGGTAGATACCATAACACCTTTGCTGGAGATCCTTTCTTATCCTCCCAATTATCATTTGCTTCCTTTCGCTTATACCTCGATGCCCCAAATTTTGGACACAGGTGCAAGTCCTTATACTCATTCCGATACAATACACAATCATTTGGACATGCATGTATCCTCTCGATCTCCATACCCATCGGGCACAACATTTTCTTTGCCTCGTAAATTGAACAAGGAAGCTCGTTATCCTCCGGAAGCATCTCTCGTAAAATTTCCAATAAAGCCGTGAAACTCCTATCAGTCCACCTATTCTTCGCTTTCAAGTTATACAACTTGAACACAGCAGACAATTTTGTGAATTTCTTACAACCAGGAAATAAAGATTTTTCAGAATCATTAAACAAGCTATCGAAATATGAGGCTTTTCGATGAAATCCTCTTGTATGTCACGCAGCATTTCATCTATCCGATCATTATCCATATCATTCTCATCATTATCCACATTATTCTCCTCCTGATCAACCTTATCATCACCGGTGCTCGTCCTAGGAAGTATACTCTCACCGTGCCATATCCACCGTGTATAACCTTCCTTAAACCCACGACGAATCAAATGACTCTTCACTTGCTCAGAGCTACGAAATTTTCTCAGATTCTTACAATCAAAACAAGGACATAAAAGCATTTCTTCACCTTCTTTTATTTTGTTTTCCTCAGCACGTTTCATAAATTCTTCAACTCCTTTCACATATTCATTTGTATTACGTCTCCCATACATCCAACCCCGATCCATATCTAATAAACCTATATATAAAGATATTCACCACGTGTTAAAACAAATGAAATCGCCATAATTTATTATTTTCATATTTTATTTATAAATTCCTACATAAATTTTGACAGAATCTCCCCTATAAATTGGACTTAGCCAACCTGTAAGGGGAATCAAAATACCATTATAAAACTAAAATAGTCAACCTCAACATATTCAAAACTCAAAAAAAACTCCCAATCAAACTTCAACATTATCATCTATTCTAAAATATTCAACCTCAACATGTTAAAAACTCAAACATTTTTAGCCTCTTAATTATTCACTATATATGCTCATATCTCCAAATCATTACAACATAATCATCTCAACTCACCAAAACATCCAACAAGTACAAAACATTTCAAATAATTCATTTGTAAATACCTCACAATCATTACTTATCCGTAACTTCGAAAATCAAATAAAATTTTTTAGCATTCTACAATTTCAATAAAACTCTAATAATTGAAAAATTGAATTTATACATCTACTTACTCAAAATCAATAATCTACATTAACATTCAAACTAGAGTAATAAATTCATTTAAATCAATTAACATATTAAATCATAAATAATAAATTCAATTATAACCTAAAGAAATGAAGAAAGTAGTTTAAACTTAAAATATGAAAATGTGTGGGTTGTATGTATTGAAGCTTGTATATACACATTTGATGAAAAATCATAAAAAACTACTGATTTTATTATATTAATAAAATTATTTTATACTGATTTAATTTTAAATTTTAGAAAAAAATTACAAATTTTATAAATATCATCACCCAAAGAGACATCCTTTAAAGAAACACATTTGATGAAAAATCATAAAAGAAAATAGTATATAGAACATGCATTACATAAACGGAAATTTTATTGCCACTACATTTTAATTAATACACCACATTTAAAATATGTTTTTAATAAATACACCAGAACAAAAAAAAAAAAAAAAAACCAAAAAAAAAAAAAAAAAAAACGAAAAAACAAGAAAAAAAAAAAAAATGAAAACTACTTACCGCAGTCGGTGGACGCAACGAGGGGGTGGGGGAGGCTGTGCGGCGTCGGTGAGGGTGGTGGCAGCTGGGCGGCGGTGGCTTGGTGGCAAACGGAGACGGGGGCGGGCGGAGGGGAAGAGTGGTGGGTAAAGAGAGGAGTTCCACTTAACCGAAAAGAGAGAACTCGTAGGGCTACGACTAGCTGAAGCTGACGGGCGTGACAAGAAAATAATAGTGGAGCGGGGGTGGGTTGGCTCGCGGAGGGTGGCGAAGGTGGCGACGGAGTTTGGGCAGGAGGAAGAATGGCGCACCCGGGTAGGAGGAAGATGAAATTTGTACTGAAGAATAAGACCTAGCTGGTGATTTTAAAATCAGTTAAACGCGTCGGTTCTTACGTTGAACCGACGCCCATTATTTAAAGGCGTCGGTTCAACGTAAGAACCGACGCGTTTAACTGGAACATAGGCGTCGGTTCTTTAACCAGAACCGACGCCCATGCTGCGGTGGTGGCACCCGCGTCGGTTGTTTTATAACAACCGACGCGTTTATCTAACTCTTATTTACAATTTTGCCACCGCGTTTTTATAGGCGTCGTTTTTTTCAAAAAACGACGTGAATAGCTTCTTTTTTTTTGGACTGTTTTGTACTAGTGCAAACACATTCGTTATTCATTTTAATAATAATCAAACATTAACCGAGATTAAAACTTCAATTTAACCCAAGCGTGACTTTACATAATAACCAAAACACATAAAACTATATTCGAGACAAGAAATGAATCTCAATGCACATTAGAAGGCCTTCTCATCTTTTAAATTCAAATTCAAATTCAAACTCAAAATTACATAACTTTAGAAATTACTTAGTCGTGATTCTAACAAGTTCACAAATCTTAAAATAACCATTTATTACAAACTTTACCAAAAAGCAATTAACTAATTTCATAAATCTAATCAAATTCGAAAAACTGAATCTATAACTTTTAATCCAAAATTAACCTAACCATTGGTCCATTAGTTAACAATTGGATTCATATATTAAAAATCTAAGAATTAACTAGCTAATATGACTAAAGCCATTTATATCAATACATGAAAATTCTCAAATTTCTCAATTTACCCAGAATAACATAAATTTAATTAACTAACTCAAATTTAAACAAAATATTTTCCAAAATTTTTAAAAAAATTGTCTTCATAATTCAAACTTAACCAAATATTTAACTAAGTTACAAAATTATCAATATATATATATATATACACACACCACACACACATTGTCCAACATCTCAAATAAACAATTTAAAATTTGAAATCTAAACAAGTCCAAAATCTGAAATTTCATGTGCCACATACATAATAACATCCCATATCCATTTTAGTGTTTGGGGTGTGTGTGTGTGTGTGTGAAACCCGTGTGTGAGTCAATGGCCGCGGGGTGTGTGTGTGTTAGCGGTGTGAGTTCGCAGTGGGAAAGGAGAAGAGGGGGCTTACACTAAGGTATGGTGGTGGTGTCGCGGTGGTGACTCGACGGCAGTGAGGTGGCCAAGTAGGAGGATCCGAAGGTTACAGAGAAGAGAGGCATGAGAGTTTGAGGCGAGAGTGAGAGTGAGGGAGAGAGATCCAAGTTCGTTAGTTTAGGTTAGGGTTAAAAATTTAATCTTTTGAAATTTACAAATTGGTCCCTCAAACCTCCTCTTTTGCATAATTAAATCCATAAGTTCTATTTATTCCCCAATTGTCACTAAAGTTTCCCCCAACATTCGATTTAATACAATAAAATAGAAAATAGCATGCTTAGCAAATAGAACAAATAATCACATAAAATTGCATGTAAACAATTTTTAAATTTTCTAATCGGTACATTGATCGAGACGGCGTCCAAGTCCTTCCACTGCAAATATTCAAATAAAACCATAATAATAATAATATTAGTTAAATCATTTATAATGATATTAATATAAACTTTACGTGAAAATCAAGAAAGCATGTAAATCGAAATGAGGTATTACATTATATTTTGCATTGTATATTGGTTTTGTTGCTGTGGTTATTTTACTAGCTGAAATTTGCTGGGGTGAGTGATGACTGTCATTCGGTGAGCAGCAGCGTTTTTGAACAATGGTTTCAAGAATGAGAACTAGGGTCGAACTGGAGAAGTTCAATGGCAAAGGGGATTTCTCTCTTTGAAAACAAAAAACGAAAGCGGTATTGGTGCAACAAAGGGTTGCAAAGGCATTGGATGATCAATCCAAATGGTCGGTGGCACTATTAGCCAAGGAAGATGAAGTAGGTGAAATTCAAGAAGTGGCATATAGCACTCTGATTCTTCATCTCTCAGATAATGTTTTGCATTGTATACTGGTTTTGTTGCTGTGGTTATTTTACTAGCTGAAATTTGCTGGGGTGAGTGATGACTGTCATTCGGTGAGCAGCAGCGTTTTTGAACAATGGTTTCAAGAATGAGAACTAGGGTCGAACTGGAGAAGTTCAATGGCAAAGGGGATTTCTCTCTTTGAAAACAAAAAACGAAAGCGGTATTGGTGCAACAAAGGGTTGCAAAGGCATTGGATGATCAATCCAAATGGTCGGTGGCACTATTAGCCAAGGAAGATGAAGTAGGTGAAATTCAAGAAGTGGCATATAGCACTCTGATTCTTCATCTCTCAAATAATGTTCTGAGGTAGGTAAACGATTCCAAAACTGCTTTAGAAATCTAGAATAAGTTAGATGAAATTTATGGTGCAAAAACTATTCCTAATAATATTTTTCTCTTAGAAAGAATATTTGGTTTCAAAATGGATCCATTCAAAGACCTTGAAACAAATTTAAATATATTTATTGCAATGTTCTAAAAGGTGTAATGCATTGCGAGACGTCAAGGTCGAGTATCAAGAATTATAAGTTTAGGCGTGTCAATGCAAAGAATAAGCGTCATAATGCGTTTCGTATTTTTAATATTATTTTAATTATTTTAAGATATTAAATATATTTTTATATAAAAAATAGATTTTTTACCCTTAAAAAAAAACCGAATTAGGCGGCGCCTAGACGAGATTAAACGCGCCTAGGGGGTAAAAAAAAAACTTTGGCTGCATTTTTACGCGCATATCACTTATTCGACATGTTTTGGCCGTGCATCGCGCATTTTAGAACACTTATTTACTGCAATGACTTTAGATCCTACATTATGTTATGTGAATATATGAATGTTTGATGCTTTGCTCATTAAGCTTCATGACTTATAGTCGTTTCATGACAATATAGGAAATGAACCGAGAGACATATGAGCTAATGAGATCGTGGTCGAGGACATCCCAGAATGGCATCGAGTTTCATATTATTATCAAAAATGAAGTGTGGGTACAATTTCCCCTTTGATCAGGAATCTATTTTAAGGAAAGAACTTATAAAATAGTTTGTCTATGACTCATTTTCTCTAGAATCCCTTGGTACAATGTCTTTTTATCTATTAAGGTATTAAGGAATGTACGAAGTATTTTGTATTTAAAAATGGTCTCTATGTAAGTATGTTGTGAAGATCAATGTAAACCCCTTTTTTGTAAAACGATAGGGACATATCATTCCACCTTTTTTGCTATGGAATGAGTATGATGAGGTCTTGTAATAGAGAATTTCTCCCAAGAAAATGTACCAATCTTTTTATGTATGTGACCGTAAAAATTATGAACTTATGAAGTTTTGTTAAGTTACGCTCTAAAGTTTCTTTAAAATTTATATTCTGCTATGTATTTACATGATTTAGCCTCTGTTCGGAGGCTTTCAGTAAGAAAAAAATGGGTTTCTTTTTTGTTTGTTTTTTGGTAGATGGATGGTTAAAAAGTGGAGAGAGAAAATGTGTAGGATTAGAGATTGATTTGAGGAATTGTGTAGTTTAAAAATTGGTTTAGAAATTAAAAAAGAACCCAAAAAATAGCCTGATCCAAACAGAGGCTTATTTGTAGTTGCAAGGGGAAAACTGATATTTCTTTAAAAATAACTAAACACACGGTCTAAATTGTGTCTTTCCGTTGCAAGATACTAGTATCCTATCCTAAATGACTTTACAAGTAGATTAATGTCTAAATGACTTTACAAGTAGATTAATGTTATGAGTAACAAAAAAAAAAAGTAAGGAAATTTTGGGGTCCTGACATTTTGTGTTGGTGAGTATCTTCTTTCTCCAATTGTGAATTCTTCTTTTAGGTTAGTTGCACATGAATTCCCAAAAATGAAATACATCAGTTAAATATACAATTTCGAGTACTTTCTACTCTGCATAATTCCAGAGAGTAAAAATTTGCGACAGTATGAGAGAGAGAGAGAGAGAGAGAGAGAGAGAGAGAGAGAGAGAGAGAGAGAGAGAGAGAGAGAGAGAGAGAGAGACGGTATCATTAACATGGACAAAAGGAAGCCATGGATTTTGGGTTGCATTTGAAACTTTCATGTGTTTTGATTGTCAGTTACGTTTTCCATATTTTTGGTATGTAAGTGATCCATTTAATTTGATTTCAATTTTCTTTAGTTTTTTTTTTCTCCTCTAATTAAGGTGCCAATTTCACAAAATAAATATATCAAGGTGGATTTATTGAGGATGGAAATTTCACTATGTCAAATTCAAAATTTCAGTTACACTCCCAGGTATCAGTCCAAACTCTCCTACATTATATTATGATTTTCATTATTATTATATTAAAGCAGGTGGCAAAGCCTCAACATCTATACAACTATTTCTTTTGTTCCACCTTAATAATTTTCTTGAGCCTGTGACGCACTTCAATTGTTTTCTGCAAAGGGTGTTAAAAAACTCAATAAAACTATCTTTGTTGCCTAAAGACCTTACAAATATCTTGAGCTATAGACTTGGCATCATTAGAAATTCCAAATATTCCACCCCTTGAAAATCCAGCACAGTAAAGGCCATTTTCTCCTTTCCAGTGACTTGGGACACTCTTTTTGGGCATTCCTCCTTCATTAAATAATCCCCCATCATCCTGTTTAAAAAAAAAAGAACTAAGTTAGTAAATAATCAAAATGCAAAACAGAAAAATAAGTAAATAAACTATGTCAATTAGTATGATATCCCAGGATTGAAGAAATTATAGGAGAAAAAATGAAGGTTTTGAATAACACTCCATGAAAAGATTTATTTGTTTTTAAAAATTTTCTTGAACGGGATTTTTTATTCATTTATTTGAGAGCAAACGAAAGGAAAATTAATAAGTAAATAAAATTTCTCAATTGCCTTGAGCCACTTTCTCACTGTGCTTCTGTAGCCAGTAGCAAAAACAATGGCATCAAAGCTTTTTGTTACAGCATTTGCAAATTGTATATGATCTCCGTTGATGTTTTTTACGGATGGAAAAACCTGAAAAGTACGATGAATCTGATTAACAGCTAACGTTTAGGGTTTAAAGGTTAGCGAAAAATGAGGTATGTATATACGTACCTTAATTTCTTGTGCCTTGATTTTGCCAATTGTTCCAACATCGATAACAGGAGATCGTCCAGTTATCATTTTGAGATGAAATGGTCCCTTGCTTGGCCTTTGAAGGCCATAATCAGAAAGATTTCCAAGTGTTAATTTGCTCAAGGTCAATACGATATGGTCCACCAGGTCACCGGGGACAAATTTCAATAAAACCATCCCCAGTTGCACGATCCTCTTGGTAAGAACATGCACCTAAAAAATTAAAAAAAAAAAAAAAAAAATCAAAACGATGACATTCAATTCTTGGAAAAGTTATACCACGATTTTATTAGTGAATCGACTCTAATAGTCGATAATATAAAATGGATATCGAGTTAAGGTAGTCACTAGTAATAGTGATAGTTTTTCTTATTTATGCTTCATGCACAGAAGTTTATATAAATAATTAAAATGAAAATAGCAATTAGGGCATGTTTCTACACTAAAAAAAGGTTGAAAAATGCTACAAGTATTGCGTGGTGTACCGCAATAATGAAAGATTTAAATAATTAGCGACATGCTTGGTGGTAACGTGATAAACAAAAAATCACTTACAGTATTGCGTACAACGATACTTGTTTGAGCTCCCCAGTTCGACAAATCATACGCGATTTCCATACCAGAATTTCCACAACCAACAACTAAGACATTTTTGATATCAAATCTCTTCCCTTTATCATAATGGCTAGAATGCATTACGTCCCCAGGAAAGCTATCCAACCCCGGGATATCAGGTATATAACCCTCACTGTTCTCACCAGTTGCTACGACAAGATACTTCCCCTCGTATTTCTCTACCACGTTAACAAGTGTATTTCTTGCAATGACATGCCATTTCTTCTCTCTCTCATCAAATGATGCTGACTCAACAGTCCTATGATAAAACGGATTAACAATAAAATGGGAAACATAATTATCCAAGTATTGGATAAAACAAGGTTTGGACACAAATGTGGGTGCATTTCGTGGGAATGGCATGTGAGGAAGTGTACAAAATTGCTTTGCTATATGGAGCTTTAGCCTATCGTAAGACCTCTTTTTCCAGAGGGAAGCACAGCAATCTTCCTTCTCTAGAACAATGTTGGGAATATTTTCGAGGTTTAGACATGCAGAAGTTGCTAAACCAGCAGGCCCTGCCCCTACGATCAGAACTACTGTTTCTTGCTGCATTTTCTTATTTTCCTCGACTGTGTTTTTGTCGTCTGAAAGAGTTACTGTTGGAGAAACTCACATTGATTACCCATCGATTACTATCTCTCCTTATATAGGTAAAAAAAAATGTACCAAAAATGGACTTTGATGCCACCGTTTCAGTCTTGCCTGAAAATGAATAGATTTTTTAAAACTGGCATGATTAAGGATACGATACTCTTTTCCTAAGATATATTTCTACATTTATTTCAATTCTCCATTTGTTATTTTTTGTTTGAAGCATATTTTAGAATCTCAGTAAATTACTCAACGTAATTAAAGATAAGAATTAATATTTACAAGGTATTATTATTTTACCCTAGTTTGGAGAAGGGTTAGGCTACCTTCTCATCTAAAATTTGACAAATATACAGATAGGAATTAATAAATATTGATACTGTTCTTACCATGAGATCGTCAAATGAGGAAATTTCGCTAATTACTTAAAACGGAAAATTAATTACTTTTAACATAAATTAACATTTAGTGTGTGTTTGCTTTTTGTTAAAACTAGTAGTAAGCACGTGCGTTGCACGTCTTACGTATATGATGAATGCGATGCATAATATCTTCATTGAAGTAATAACATTTTTTGAAAGTTGTTGATGCAATAAATTTCAATATGAGAACTAATCAGTCGAAAATGAAAATAAAAAAAAATATGTAAATTTGAACAAAAAAATAGTAAGTAGTGTGTTCGAAAGTTAATTTGGAAAAAATACCGATGACATGTTGTAGGGTTTTGTTTAGTAATAAATGATATTATTTCTTCAATGAATTTGCAAACGTATGTAAGAATTTAGATATTATTGAATATGAAAATAGGCATTGAATAATAGGAAGTTACAAAACCATTCAAAATTTCAATCATATTTTTCCTTTTTTATCGTTTGATTAATAATTGAAAATTTGTAAGAAAAATTCAATAATGCGAATTTTTAATAAATTTCACAAACTATTGATTGTTAAATTCCATGTTTTGAATTGAGAAAAGATAATGTGAAAAATTTTGAAAAAGCTTATTTACTACTCATTTTAGTCATTTTTCCTTTTAATTTCAATAACTTCAAACATACATCTCCAATCCTTATAAAGAAAATTATTACAGAATATTTAAACGTTTTTTAGATTAATATTACAGACTAATAAAAGAAAAAAAATTGAGGATAATATTGACAAAAAATCTAACAATTTTAGAGCGTTATTGACAAATTAAAGAGAATAATGCAATAATTAACAAAAGAATAAAAATAATCTATGATTTGACTTTTATAGATTTTTTTTTCTTCACAAATCCATAAATAATTTACTATATGTCACATATAAATTGATTTTGCATTAATTAAACTCCCCTAATCCAATTATTAAAATAAATTGATAAAATTCGAAATTACCTAAAATAAAAATAGACAGAAAACTATGTGCGGATTTGACGCGATCCCAGTCGGGGAATCTCGTCGAACACGCGGAATAACGATAATTAAAACCCCGGAAAGATCTAAACCAGATCGACACAAGACAAACAACGAAAAATAAGGATAGAACGACGGTAAAGCCTTGACCCGACAATCACGACGCAATTTATGACGATGCGGATTGAAGAACCAAGATTGGTGAACGCCACAAGGACTTGTCAATTTCCTTGATAAGTATCGAATTTGGAAACGCCACAAATATTCTTGCGAATATTTGATAAGTTTGCTGGAAGAACGCCACAAAGATCGGATCTTTGATAAGTTCAAGAAAAAGGGAATAACTCAACCTCTCAATTTTGGAGAATCCTCTCACAAATTTTATTAATCAATTCAAACTTGTCTGATGTTTACAATGATGAAAAAGCGTATAAATAAGCAAGAAAACCTAGCATCTAATTACTCAAAATAGAATTCTAATTATGCTAAAATTCTAAAATAGGAAAATAACCTAAAATAATAAAAGGAAATAAATTAATTGAAAAATTCGGAAAATCCGGAAAATCTTGAATTACGGCCGTGAATATATAGTTTACGGCCGTAACTAATATTCTGCCTCAAATTCTAAATCAGCTGTTACGGCCGTGATCAATATGTTACGGCCGTGATCAATTTCAATTCCATTTTTACGGCCGTGAGGAATATCTTTACGGCCGTGAATCACTTTCTGCACAATTTCTTGTTTATTTGCCTCGGCTTGATCCTTTCGCCTTCTCGACCGACCCCAACACGGAACTTGCTCCGTTTTGCACGTAGATCACTATCATATTGTCGATGGCTCGACTTCGCCCTTCGATGCTTGGTCCAGATCACATCATACTCTCTCTCTTGAAAATGATTCGACCTCGAATCCATTTTTGGTCGACTTTTCAGACTCCTCCTGCTTTTCCGGGCTCGTTGATCACGTGTAAGCTTTGTGCAATCCTTTAGACTTTTGTGCTGATT